>JALJVW010000139.1:31561069-32834998 GCA_024865655.1 Emberiza elegans
TTTTTTTTTTTCAAATTAACTATAACACAAAAAGAAAGTCTTAATTTCTTCTTTACCAAATAGAGTTGTTTTACAGTAATACAAGGTGATCATCAGTCTTCCTTTGCCTAAAGTATAACATTGATTAGCAGCTTTCAGGATATTTCATTAACTTATTCATTCACAATATTAACTCTTTTAATTATTAATTCGATATTTCTAGCAATTTTGACTTCTTTAGACTGTGTTCTAACTATTTTACAGCGGGGACCTGGTGACAGCTAAATATGATTTCCTGTTAGTTTATTTCAAAAATGGCCTTTTGTTTGGGATGTTTTCAATATTTATGTTTTGGAGGGTTTTGATACATTAAACTCTAAATTGGGGGGGGTTCTCCTCTATCACAAGTCAAAAAGCAAATTAATTTCATTTCCTATCAATCTTCAGCTCATGACTTTGAACAAGAATTGTATTCCTTGGGCAACATAAAGGAAAACAAACTTGCACAATTAATTCAGAGAGTTGACACAGTCAGATGAGACTTTGAAACTTCCAGGTTCTTGCTCTCCTACAGAAAATCTACAGATTAATGTAATATCAAGGGGTTATTAAGAATACCACTATTTTCTCTGGCACTTACTTTCTCTGTGAGCTTTCTCTGCTCAGTTGGATTAAATTTTGTCATTCATCTTTGGTTTTGGAATTTCCACTACCAGAGGCTTTTAAAAGCAAATTACAGAAACAGGACAGGGGGATGGTTTGGAGAAAGTCCATTCTGCCTTGGAGTGAAGGGGTGCCTTCCCAAGTGGCTTTATAGCCTTGTCTCTCTGATGAAGGCCAAAAATATTAATGAAAAAAATAAATACAAGAGAAATACAAACATTCTTCCAAAGACTTCCTTAAGCTGGTTATGTAGGAGTCCATTACATGCTCAAAACAATGATTTAAAGCATTCTTGTTCTGCAAATCACATCAGCAGTTCTCTTCATTAAAAGATACAAATAGCTCAAGGAAGATATGCTGATATCAGATCTCAGGTGCTTTTCTCATAACTTCTGTCAGAATGAGATTATAGGGCTTGGGCAGGTTTTTTTTCCATCCAGAAAGAACCATTAAGGTATTATTTCATCCTGGAAAGCTGAGGGCACTCGTTCCAGTCCTGCAGGTTTTCAATTTCCATTGTGCCTCAGAGAGGCAGACATGCGCTGCTCACCATGCAAGAATGCAGGAACAGAATTCCTCAGGTGAATCCCTCACTGCCATGTCTTTGCTGCTCTCAAGTGCCATTCTTTTGCCATGAATGGCAGACAAAATATTCAGTGCTGCTTTTTGTGAGGTTCACATTTCCTAGAGACCTCTGGTAGCTTCTGTTGCAGTGTGGGTGCACCATTTACTCAAAACTCTCCTGACTCCTTTTGCTTGCTCCTCCCTGCCACCCTGGAGCAGGGGCTCTTGACCCTGGTGTATCCAGGCTCTGGGAAAGGATTATTCATAAGGATGCCTCATAAGGCTGAAATGATTCTTCCACACCTGCTCTGACAGTTGGGTTTCATGTCCTGTGTGTGGAAAAAGCCAAAACCAGGGAAGAATATGACCAGAATCCAGCCTTGAGTGGGGACAACACCTGCATCATTCCATGGGATCCAGTGGAGCTGCAGGAGGGCACAGAGACTGCAAATGAGGGCCAAAATTAAAGCCTTTTGGGGATGCCCCACCTCTGGAAGTGTCCAAGGCTGGGTGGGATTGGACTTGGAGCCATTTGGTCCAATGGAAGTTGTCCCTGCCCATGGCAGGGGTTGGAATGGGATGGTCTTCAACGACCCTTCCAACCCAAACTATTCCATGATTCTGTGGTTCACAAGCCTGGAATGACGACATGTCCCATGGAAGATTTACTTTTGTACCAGTGAAGATTGCTGAGGCCTTGGATGAAAAGAAAGACAAAAAGGATGAAGGCAAAGACAGTGATGTTTTTCAAAGTATTGGTTTCTTCTGTTATAAAAATTGAAAATATTTTTCACTACCAACATGAGAAGCACACTCAAATTCCTATATATGCAGATCCTCTTTAGAAAGCTTGGAGAATTTTGTTCCCCCCCCCCCACCTTGGAGAAATTATTTACTTTACCATTCATAGGGTTGGAAAAATATAAACTGGAATTTTTGAAGTGTTTAGTGCATTGGGTATCATTGATAATTTACAAGGAAGGATAAAGCTGAAATTAGTGAAAAGCATTACTTTGCACTTTTTTTTTCCCAGACTGTCCATGAAAACACCAGGATGAAGTTTACAGGTGCTGATTTCTAAGCTGATGCTGCTGAGATTGATGGTGCAGGAGGATTCAGCAGTGGCACAGCACAACCCCATTGGTGCTGACAATACTTCACATGCATTTTACACTACATTGGCCAACTTAAAACTGCAGAGGCTGGACATTGCTGCACCTTTCCTTGTCATACTCAAAAGCCCCCTGCTACCAGCTGTAATTTTCTGTAGCTTTTTATAAGCTCCTATTCAATTCATTTCAGCATCCATCAGTGAGCAGCGAACAAGCAGGTTTGGTTTCCAGTTCACAGCTGAGATTGTGGCCTCCTTTTCTGGATCTCAGACAAAATAAATGAGCACCATCACAGGGGCTGTTTTATGAGTGCTGCACACCAAAGAAAAATCTCTTCTTTGGGCCTTTTCTCTGTCTTCATCTACTTGATAAACCCATGATTCATGCTGGTTAATTTAAGCAGAGCACTAGAGCAGGAGCTCAGGCTGCAGCAGTTTGCTGGGGATGGCCCTTTATCCCTTTTCTGAGGCAAAGCATTCCAAGATGGGAATACCCATCGGGCAGCTGGAGCCCATGCACACCTGGTGTGTCAGAGCTTTTAGCTCTATTGAAATGCATATTGCTGGACCATCAGCTTTTAATTAGGTAATTCAAATAATTTTGGGGGTGTAGCTTCATTACTTACTGCTCAACAAGTCTCTGCCATTTGCAGATTTAATTGGCAGGGACCTACTCTCCCATTTGGATGGTCAATAAGATGATTAGATAGCTTTATTAAATTGATCAATAATAATTAAATTATTTTTCCCAATTTGAGATGTGCTTTTAAGTCAATTTCTAAAACAATTAACTTGCACCTTGCAAATTCTATTTTATTCTACGCTGCTTATTTTCATAAGGTTCATAATTTGTTCATAATTTGGGTTCATAATTTGTGTGTGTGTGTGTGCTCTTTTCCCCTTGCAGTCTGTTTATGACAACATTCCTCTGCAGCTACCTAGCTGATGGTTTCTGAACAATTCCCTGCTTCCATCGACATTTTCCATTTTCAAGCTACTCTCCCTGTCAAAATTTATGTCAAAAATTGCTGTGAGCTCTGGGACAGTGACCCTAACAAAAAATTGGCATGCATCCATTACTGCATAGTGATATTTTTTGTTTGCATAAAGTGAGCATGCCAAGACCATGAGTCACTAGGCAACTGCTAATTTATAGATCAATGCTGATCTCATTTCTGTCTGTGAGCACAACACCCAGACCAGAGCTGGCTGAAGAAGTTACTGCAATAATAAAACATTCTATAAGTGATGTCTTGCCTGTTGTTTTCAGAAGCACTAGTGAAGCTTTATTGGTTTGAGAGGAATCGTGGATTTGTCTTTACAAACAAGCTGTGGGTCTGCTGGTAGAAAAAAGAAACAATGGGAAGGATTCCACTGATTGATGAATGGAAAAAGATATTTGCTTTTACAAATAAACTTTAGGATTGCTGATAAATGGAATTTGACATTGAAAGATGAAAGAAACAATGGGGAAGAAAAACCCCTAAATTCTGTAAGAATTAAAAATTAAAAGGGAGGATTATACATTAGAGGGAAATTTCTGGTATTAGGCATATTGGGAAGTCTGAACCTCTCAGGTACCTCAGCCAATGGGGAAAGAGAGAAGGAAAATGTGGCTGTGAAATTGGGATAAAAAGGAGGCTGAGCCCTCCAAAATTGTGAGAGACCCCAGGGGAATTCCCCATGGCCTCTCCCTTTATTTTAATAAAGTCAAAGGCCTCCTCTGTCTCTTTTTTGGACATAAACCTCTGATGTTTGTGGATTAGTTTTCTTAGGTTTGTTCAGGGTGGGGTATAACCTCCTTACAGCCTCCCAGCAGCCATGCCCAAATTAATCTGGGATAACTCAGCCTTCCTATGTGCTTTTACAGATACATGAGAAGCAGCACCTTTCCATGCAGGCAAGTGACAGCCTTGACAAAAAACACTTTCACCCCGTTGAATCCTGAAGATGAGGCTGTAATTAGGTTGGGAAACTGCCTCAGTGCTCCCTAAATAATATTTATTTTTGGCAGTGGCAAAACCAAGCAATGCTCTCTGCTCTCCTCCCCTGACCACATCTGTGCCTGTGGCTTGTGGGACTCTTGTGAGCACACTCAATGCATCACCACTCCTGCACCAAACCCTCCAAGTCTTGTTTTGATGCCTTAGGATTTAGCTTTTATATTTTTCGGGTTCTGTACTGCTTTGGTGTGTAACTCTAAAACTCCATAGCCTGTCAGCTGCTGTTCTTCCATTTTGTTCGGACAAAACAATTCCTCTGTAGGCCTGAAACCCAAGGCCACCTCATGGTCTCAGGCCCTGAGAGATGCAAACAGCAGTGAATTGGAGGAGCAAATCTGGAGTAAATTACTTCATTACCTGAAACTGTAATTGCAGGATTAACCCCTGATATGGAAATGGACCAAACTTGTAACTGTATGAAAAACTTGTGACTGTTGTCCACCTTGTGTGTAGCCCCTCAGAGGCCTGCCCAAGGTGTCCCTAGTGAAGGCCTTCAATGAATGCCCACTTTTATTCTCTTAATTTTGTCTAACCTCTGTTTTAGCCACTCCACAGCATCAGTTGCAGTAATATTTTTCTCAGCTTCAGTGACAGTAAGGACTCTGCCTTGTTGGATGGAGGCACCAGTGTAAGTGATCCGTTTTCCAACTGTTGCCTGTGCTTATCCTGCTTCCAGTCACAGCTGAAAGGGTGACATTACCCAGGTAGAGTCTGTAAATCTGTTATTTTAAATGCTTATAAGTCATAGCTGCATTTCATATCAAAGTATTTTTACTGCTAAAATTGTTAGGAAAAAACCACCCAATCCAAAAACTGTCTCATATATCTTACCTAGTACTGAAAGCTAAATGATATCAGTTCTATTAAGGCTAAGGCACAGAGAGCCCAGTTTCTGAAATGCAATCTCTCTTAAACATTCACATGAGCTCTATCATGACTGCTTTTTGCCATTTAATCTGACATTTCACCTGAACACACACGGGTTTGCAGAGAAGATTCCAGAGGCACTTGGATTAATAAATCCCACATTTAGAAATACCCCAGTGATCCAAAGCAGAAGCACACAAAAAGCCACACATTGATTACAAACAGTATTTTTTTTTTAAAAAAATGGGGGACCCTTCAACAAAAAATGCAAGGATGGCTGTTTAGCAATGTCAGTGAAACCATCAAATATCAAAACCAGTAGAAGGCAGAGACAGAAACGCGTTTGTGACACACAGTGATCCATGAGAATCTGGGGAACATCCCTTTCAAAAGTTTCCATGGCACTCAGCAAAAGTACAAGGACAATTCCAAAAGTAAATATACAGCAGCAAAGCACCATCAGCACTTGAACAGTTGCTTTCACTGCTGTGAAATGATTTCAAATTATAGTAAAAGGCATTAGGAGAATTAGAGCAGAATGTGCCACAGCAGAAGGTGAAAGATAACACTCAAAGTGATTAATTCAGTCTGAGATAGATTTGAAAATCCTTTACATTGAAAGAGAAACTTAGCAACTGCTGCCAGACGTTTTAAAAATACTATACATGCAAATATACATTTTAATGGCTTTATGAACCAGCACAAGATTATCTAGCAGTAACATTAGCAAGCTTTTAATGAGCTGAGTTAATGATTAATTTTGTAATGCTGCCCTGTGTGTTTGCAGCTAAAGAGATTAAGAATCTCAGGCACTCAGATTTGAGGCTGCCAGAGCAGGTCACTCTGAGATGATTCAGTTACCTAGAAAGGGCCAAGGTGTGGATTTGTACAATAATTCCCTCCTAGTAAGACAGGAGCTCTTTCCAGTCAAGCAGAAATCCCTATACCCAAATCAGATCATTTGGCTTTCCTCACTGCCAACACTGAGTCATCCCCTCACACACTCAGAAACAAAAGCAGCTCCAATTTGCTATTGATAGTACAAGAAAATCCCTGAATTTGGATGCCATGTCCAGTTTTAATGCTTCTTCATTCAATTACTGTTTAAAAATATCAAGCAAATCACAAAATGGTATCAGTTGGCTTTGTTGCATAAACTAATTTACAGAGCAGGTTGTCCCAAAGACTCTTTGTCAATGAGAAAGGAAATAAAAAATTACTAAATTTCTGTCAATGAGAAAGGAAAGACAAGAATTTGCTAGACAAGATCTTTTTCTTGCAGGAGGTGGTGTAAAGAGAACAGAATACACAAAATTCCATAAAAATATCTCAAAAAAAAAGCTCAGAGTAGACAATTGTTTTGGCCTTTTTCCTTGAAATAGAAAATGTGCACAATTTTGGTGATTAACATCTCTTTATTATAATTTCAAACTGTTCCATTATGTACTTGCCATGGTATTTTAATTCAGGTGAACATATTTGGACTCATAGACTTGTTACAGACTTCTGCTAAAAGAAGGAGTACATTTAAATACATATTTATTTATATTTATATTTTATTTATATTTATATTTATATTTATAAATTTATATTTATATTTATATTTATATTTATATTTATATTTATATTTTATTTATATTTAGTTTTAGTTTTTATTTTTAGTTATAGTTTTTATAGTTTTTATTTTTTTTTATTTTTATTTTCATTTTTATTTTTATTTTTATTTTTATTTTTGTCTTCGTTTAAGTGAAATTAGGCACCTGTAGATGCAAAGTCCAAGATCAAGCCAAAACATCTTTTGCAAGGGAGAAATGTGGAAGGTTCTGCTTTATGTGGACTTGGAGGGACATCTTGTGACAGGAAAAATTAGTGCAAGCAGCGAGGTGCAGACAGAGGATCCACTTTAGAACGGCAGCAGCTGCTTGAGCAGTTTTCTCCCTCTCTACTAAAAATGTTTTAAAAAAATTAATGCAAAGACTTCAACAAAAATCTTTCAAATTTTTAATAAATTTAACCTCCAAATTCACAAACCAGACATCTCGGATGTCATTTGTTTCAGTGAGGATCTGATTTTCTGCCAAGTAATGCTACCCCTGGGAAATGTGCAGCTGGTCTGACAGCAAAATAATGAGAGAAAACAAATCCCAACAAAACATAGGGATTTAATTATAATTGATCTTACACTGATAAAATTATTCCAGTGTAAATGGCTCGGTGAGCGCTTGTTTTTTGGTTTGACAGGGGCCTGTTTCAGCTGAGGCTCACACTTGTCACTGATTTCAGCATCGGTAAATTCCTGCAGCTTGGCACAGTTGAGCTCCATTTCCCTGCCCCACAGACAGGTCACCCTCCCATGGCACACGACAGAGGAAAACTCCTTAACCCTCTTTTTTTTTGGACATTCCAGACCCAGTTTACCAGCCCCACTCCACCACTCCACACACAAACAGAGCAAGAGGAGATGTCGCTGCAGCTCAAATTTGCAGCCCAGCAAAGGGATGGGGAAGGTCTCCAAGGGGTTCTGTCAAACTGCCAGCCAAAAAGGGCTGAGGAGCTCAAAAAACCCCAATTTCCACTGTCCCATTAGGGCTGGAGCACTGCTCCCATGGAGAGAGGCTGGAAGAACTGGGATACTTCAGAAGAGAAGGCTCCAGGGAGAGCAACAAGAATTGGCCAATCTGCAAATGTTGGATAAAACATGGATTAATCAATCCATGAGGAGGAAGAATCTGGAAACTGAAAATTCAGTTCATGATAAGGAAGATACAGGGAAGATGTGTCCAGAAATGTGAGACAGGCTCTGAGTACAGTTATCTCTGAATTATTTACTCTGTTATTTACTGAGTCCAGTGGAAGGAAAAGTGAAATTCCTCATCCTTCCTTATGAAGGTGGCCAGAATAACGTCTATTATAAAAATATTGAGATGTTTAGAATCTCCCAGCCACCAGCCACCATCATACCCAACCCCAGGGAGATCTTAAATAACATTTCAGTGTCTCAAGGGCCTACAGAGAGCTGGAGAGGGACTTTTGACAAAGGTTTGGAGTGATGGAACAAGAGGGAAAGGCTTTAAAATGCCAAAGGGCAGGGTAATATTGGATATTAGGAAGAATTCTTCCCTGTGAGCGTGGTGAGGCCCTGGCACAGATTGCCCAGGGAATCTGCAGCTGCCCCACCTCTGGAAGTGTCCAAAGCCAGGCTGGACAGAGCTTGGAACAGCCTGATCCAGTGGAAGGTTTATTCAGAGTTTAGTTTTCTGTGTAGTGTGGTTAATCCACCATGTAAGTGGAGCAAAAGGAAATAAAACCTGCTGCAAGAATCCCACTCTTTGCTAATAAGTGTTAATTCTAAAGATTAATCATAGCAGCTGTGTGACTGCTTCAAAACATTCTGGCAGAGGTTTTTATACTCTCAATTATATTCTGGTAGATTTTTTTCACACATGCAGAGGGGCTTTTGTTGAGGTTTTTGGGGGATTACGAGCTCTTTCTGGTTTGTTTTTGCTTCATCTTTATGCTTTGTGTGAATACATCTTACTGAGTCCAAGGATAAGCAAGTGCAATTCCTCACCCTTCGTTATGAACACAGTCAAAAGGGCTTTTACTATATTCTTTTCTGGACCTTTGGAACCTAAGAAAAAAAAAAAAAGTTTATTAAAAAGGCAGTGGAGCATTCCAACCAATTTCAAATTTCTTTTATTGTGGTCCCCATTGTACTTTATTAGAAATGCAGATTCTGCAATGAAATAATTAAAAGATAGTTTTGGGGAAAAAAGTTTAAAAATAATAATAAAATATTTTCTTTTAGATGGAAGGTGCCTTTTGGGGTGTGGTATAAAGTACTCCTGTAAGACTTTGCAAATGTCCTTTGGGAGCAGAAAACGAGCTACTTGATTGCTGTATACTGAACAGGGCCAAAACTGCAAACACTGCACATTTTAGTGCAGAGAAAGTTTTAAAAGGCACATTTGATGTTAATCAGCTCTCTTTGATTGGCTGTAATGGCACTAAGACATTCTATTGCATAATGCATTTTTTACAGCAGGGACATAAATAGAATAATATTTGCATTTCCAGTACAGATGTAATGGATTGTCTAATGAGGATGTTGATCAAGAGGGACTAAAAAGATAATTGATTTTCTCAGATTATCCTCAAGTTTGTGTGCAAAAAATACTCCTCAAACGTTTTTTTTTTTTAATATAACATTTTTCTTGGATGAAGTGTTCAAAAGGTTTCAGACCTGCCTGTTGCTCAAGGAGCTGTGGATTCCCCTGCTGCTTAATGGAAGTTAAATATGAGTTTCCTTTCCAGACAAATTTATACAGTTTCCAGCACCTTACAACAATAATTATATTCTTTCACAAGCACTCCTTTCTTCTGCTCAAGGAAGAAGGCACAGTTCAAAGCAATGGGATCTGGCACTTTTTCCCTTAAGTAATGAAAAATCCCTTTTTATGTATGGATCAAATATTACTTATTAGAGGGTTCTGTAATTTAGAACCTCTTTTCAGATTTTTTCTCTCTCATTTGAAACAATATTAAAAAATAATAATTAAATTGAAACCTTCTGCAGGAAACTGGTTAGATAAAAGACACTTAAATTAAAATAACACTTTATTTTAAAACATATAATTATTTTTCTTGAATTGTGGTAGCTGCTTCTACTTTGTTGCCTTGATTGAAAAGCTTTCTCAGAATTCTGCACAGAGGGTGGGATCCCAAATGATTTGGAGCTACCTAACAACTTTTTGTGCAAGTTATTAATATTTTGATTTAAGAAGTGACATTTGCAAAGTAATAATTCTTCTGAGAAAATAGAAAATAGATGGTCTTCAAAATGTGTAAATTTGCAAAGGATTTATTTTTATTGCAATGAAATCTCCAGGATCGAAAATCTGAAAGTTCTAAAAAAGTGCGACCTACTTTGGTTGAAAAAACCTAATGAAGAATATGGAGGTGAGTCTTGTGTCCTTTTTAGGATTTCTTTTCTTGTAACTGGTCTAATGTATGGTATTTAAATAATATGGTATATAAACGTGTCTAATAAGTAAGGAATTTATAGAACTGTTGAACAACAACTAGGAAAAATGGTAACTTTCATTTCTAAGAATTAAGGCTGAAACATTATTTGGATTTTCTTATCTGTCAAAGTTTTTTGCATATACATAAATCATTAATTTCCAAATATCTTCTGAGATTCTTCCTAATTAAAAGGGGTTTTTACTTTTCTTATACATGCAGATTTTTGTCTCAGTTTCAGTATTCTGTGAAAGGATTGCCATATGGGATTTTATTGTTGCTGTTGTTTTCTTTTGTTGTTTTTTTTTTCTTTTTCTTGTGCTGTTCTGTTTTGTTTTGTTTTGGGGTTTTTGTTTGGTTTGAGGTTTTTTTGTGGTTTTTTTTTTTATTCTTGTATGACTTGGAGACATAAACTCCTTTTCAGAAGGAACTTTTATCCTCTCTTTTTCTTAGGCTCTTATATATCATATTATCTCCTATGAAAAATTATTTTCCCCCTGTGCTAACCTTTGAATTGGAAGCTGGTCCAGAACCAGCAAGAGCTCTGTGGTGAAAAATTTGGTAGATAAAAGGAGAATAAATGTCTGGATGCCTTTTTCTAGCAGAAGACCACATGGCTTTCTGGATTCCTTGGCTCTTCGCACCCCAACAGGGAATTGCTGCAGCTTCTCCCTTTTCCCTTAGGAGAGAATGTGGGGGAAAAGGCAGAGGGAGATACTGATCCCAAAACAAAAGCAGCCAGAGCAGGAGATGCTGATAAGGATGAGTGAGACCAAATCACTGCCAACCTTCAAACCTGGTTAAAAAAACCAGGAGAGAGAAATTGGATCATGATGATACAGGAAGGGAAGACTGAGAAATTAGAGCTGACAAAGTACAAGTGTAAGGGAGCAGAGCATTTCCAGAAATGACTCTTTACTAGCAAGTATCATTACTGCTGCTATTAATGAAGGAATGGGACTTCTTTTGGGCTAAGAACAATTTATTTCTTAGATAAACATCAGTCGTAGAGGCTGTGAGACTTACGAGAGTAAGCAGCTGGATATAGCTTAAGAGGAGTTACAAGTTTTTGTTCTAAGACAATATTTAACTTTCCAGTCTAATGGATAGATGCTACAAAATTTATTTTTCTTTTCTAACTTATTACTTTTCTAATTCTACTTTCTTATTACTTTTACTTAATTTTGCAGTACTGCAGATACTTTTGCCTTAAGGGCTTCTGTCAGACATATACACAGATTCTTCTATTATAACTTCTAAATTAGCTAACTCTGTACAACCACATTATAAACTATATGTAACCTTACATTATAAACCCTTCACCATCTTATTACTACAGTTTCTCACTTAAGGCATATTCTTACTTACAGCTATAGAAACATAAGTTTATGATTTTTCTGCTTACTGTCTGTGTTTTGTGTTTTTACATCAACCTAAACTTCTTCTAAGGCTGCAGATCAAACTCCTCAGTGCCTGTGGAAGTTTCTGTTTTTCTGATTCCCACAAGCGAGGACACTACAGACAGAAGTGGCTCCTCACTGCAAGGAACTGCAGTGTCATGCTGGAGAGGAATGATTGGCACCAGTGATTTAGTTCTCATCATTTCCCCCAGGCCAAGGCATGGGCTGCAGCCAAAAGCTAATGAGCCCTCCTGACACCAGGCGTGATCTCTGAGGTTCCTCATGCCCAGCTGTGAAACTGTTTATTTTCATCTCAGTATCATTTACAGAGGCTTTCCAAGCTAATCCCCTCTTGGCAAAATGCATTCTCTCTTCCCATGTCAAAAGGAAGCTATAGTTCACAACAGAGGCCAACATTGTTTAGACTCCAGTCAAATTTGTTTTTACATTTGAATGATCTGCCTGGTAGCCTGCAGGCTCTTCAGCATTTGCAGTGCTATATTAGATTAAAACTGTATTGTTTAAAACATTCACAGGGCTTACAAACTCTGCAGAATTTGCAGAGGTCAACCTCACTGGGAAAAATAGGAAGGTGGTACCAGTCCTGCATTTTTATCATGATCATCCTCATTATCATCAGGGATTTATGTAAATGGTTTCATTTTTCTCTCATACTAATAAAAATTTCCTACCAACTTGCACAATTTGAAGTCATATCCAAAGTACACAACCCTGAGCATCCCAAAGTCTGTGTCAAAACTCCCCAGGGCTCATCTTTGTGTATTCCAGAGTCCTTTCCACAAATGAAGTCATGTCAAAAAGGACAGAAAATACATATCAGTGGGATTTGTTCATATACTTATTTTTAATTTTCAGTGCCTTTAGTAAAAAGGGCACTTAATTTAAATGTAAATCAAGACTGTTCAGTTGTAAATGGAAATGTAAATAATGACTGCATTTCTAAGCAGATTTTAGAGAATCTAATATTTTTTCTTGGTGTGTCTTCATCTGTAACAAAAAAAAAAAAATCTCCTAAATGCTATCCATACATTTTGAGTGGAAATAGAAAATAATTAATAATTATTACATTTATGATGTCACCGATTGCTATTCTTTAGCAAAATCAACAATCTAGAACATTTGATGTGTTGCAGGGAATCCATTTCCAGTTTCAGTTCTGCTGGGTCCACAACTATTTGAATCAAATACCTCAAACCTCTGGTAGGAGCTTTGACCAAAGGGCTCTTAAAAGGAACTGCATCAAAACAGGAGTCTTTGCACATATATCCATAAAATAAACCAGAAAATCTTGATTACACAAACAGGAGCCCTAAAAGTGCTTTGATCAAGAGTCAATGGATTTTTTTTTGGGTGAGGGTGCAGAGACCAAGGGCTCTGTTGGTGCAGGCTCCTGCTATAGGTGGATCAGGTAATATCGAGGAAGCAGAAATGTGCTTCAGTCACCTCATCTCTTTGTCAGATAAAACCTGCATATTTGAACATTGCAAATGTTATTCACATTCAGAAATATGGGCAGAGGGGACTAAGTTGTCCAAAGAAGAATTTTATGGAATTCTTACACTTTTTAGTGCATATATAGTGAGCTTATCTTTTGGAGATACATTAAACAAGATCATTTTTCTGCTGTGTTTTAATCTAAACTTTTGCTCCTGGATCCTCATGGGTTTTTTTTATCTGCAGGAATGTGAATTGAGCAAGATGCAAATGTTGGATGTAACATCAAAAAATAAATCTCTAAGGAGTAATAATCTAGAAATCAAAAATTCAGTTCATGGTAAGGAAAACACTGAAAATGCTTTCTTGAAAGGGCAGTCTAACAAAAAAAATAAATCTACTTGAGGAAATAATAACATCCTGCAGGAGAAAACTGAAATAGCATGTTTAGTGAATGATCATAATATAATGTAATATAATGTAATATAATGTAATAATGCAGTATAGTATAATATAATGTAATGTAATGTAATTATAATATAATATAATATAATATAATGTAATATAATATAATGTAATGTAATGTAATATAATGTAATAATAGTATAATATAATGTAATGTAATATATTATATTATATTATATTATATTATATTATATTATATTATATTATATTATATTATATTATATTATATTATATTATATAATATAATATATTATATTATAATATATATAATATATTATATTATATTATATTATATTATATTATAATTATATTATATTATATTATATTATATTATAATTATATTATATTATATTATATTATATTATATTATATTATATTATATTATATTATATTATATTATATTTTATATTGAATAATATATTCACTGTAATATATTGTGAATAATACATTGGAGAAGATTGGAAGAGTTTTCTGGGCCTTTAAACAACAGAGATCCAGTAAAGTGTCATGAGTTTGTGTGGTTTTGGGGTTTTTTTTATTGTTTTCTGAATGGGAAGGGTTTCCTGTAATTCCAATGTGAACTTTATGACTTCTTTTTCTTGTCATTCTCAATTCTGGCTTAGGGCTTCCAATTTAAATTCATCTAAAATCAATGGACAGCACAAAGTCTACACACAGAGAATCCCCCACTAATGGGGCATGTGGAGGGTGTCAGTGATGCCACAGATTCAGGGCTGGATACCAGATTTACAAAAAAATGAAAATCAAACACAAAAAAAAAAATTTCAGACAACAAATAAGAGTTCCTGTAATAATTATTTTGTCCAAATTTGAGTTTACAAAAATCCAAATTTTACCAAAAAATCAAAATTATGTCAATTGTCTGTTGTTGTTGTTGTTGTTGCAGGCAGAATTTTAAACTATTTCAAAGTGGAAATGAAGAAAAGTTTTATTTTGGTAGTAGAATTCTTGTTGGCATAATTGCAAACAGTGGGAAAAACTCACTTTGAAGAAGACTTATTAAATAATCCATGGTAAACTTTTCCAGATACTTCAAACCAGAAGCTGTTTCTTATGGTTCCAAGTTAATAACTTTTAACAAGACAAATTTATTACAAGGTTCTGGAGTGTTTTGAAGCATCAGAGCTCCACAGGCTCCATTTAGAGACAGCTGGCAAGAAGGGAAACTCTCCCTCTCCTTTCCTTCTCTTGGTGGCAGCTGAAGCTTTGAGCCCACAACGACTGAATTTTTGTTACCTTTTCCTTTTCTTTCTATATACGAAGGTCTTGGTTTTAAAAAGGAAATATAAAAGAACAAGCAAGCTATCCAACTGCCTCCTCACAACAGCAATTTGATAATTCTCAGTTGCTACACATCCTTTCTTGTGGGGAAGCGCTGGAAGTCTCTTACATAACCTTTGTATGAACAACCTTGACGCTCGGTGGAGGGGAGATTCAAATTTAGACTGGCAGCATTTCAAGGACTGTTTTCTGCTTGAATTCTCCAAGCTTGCCCACCTCAGGTGTGCCTTCTTTCCCTGCTCAGGGATGTTTGTTAGAGCTGCAGGTACGCCTGTGCTTACAGCTTGCATTGGAGGTTGTTTATAAATAGAATTCTGCTCGCTTTTAATGCCGCTCTCTCTTGAGCCAAGGATCTTTCTGTTCTGGCAAGGAGAAATTAATAAATCAGCCTTGTGGGGGTGAAAGCCAAACCAAAGGGTTTTGCATGAGTAATGTTAGCACATAGTTATTTTTGAGAAAGAACATTTTTAACAGCTGCAGTAATTACTCTGGCTTTCACAGGTCATTCTTTTTAAGAAAACTTTCCATTAATTGAAAAGCTGGGGAACCTGCTTCTTTTCTAGGGTGGTTCTCTTTTTAAGGTGACTGATTACCACAAATTCTTTAAGGAATCTTATAGAATCAGGTGGAAGGCTGGGATTTTTTTTCTCATATTTGACTGTAGAAACTATTGAAACTTTGCAAACCAAGATTGGTTTAGAAGGATTTAAACAGATTGAAAATGTGACACTGCAAAAAGAGAAAAGGAACACTCTGTGATTAGATATTGGTATTTGGTGCTTAACTGGGAATGCAGCCCTTGAATAAAATGAATTTATTTGTCTCCACTCAAGAGAGCAAAGTTATAATGAAATTAAACAGGCTAGAGGTAATGCTTGTGATTCTTTTTTCTGAGTGGGAAAAAGAAGAAAATCATGCAGAAAGAACTGAAAAAAATTTAGTGCAAAAGGAGAAAAAAACACTATTAGCTTCTTCTCTGTATGCATTTCTGCACATGGGTTGAGTTCATGCTGCATAATTCAATTATGATTCTCTACCAGAGACTTCAGAGTAAACAGTATCATGGGGATGAAAATAAAATGCATATTTAGAGTGCCCAATTGAATTCTGAGGCTGAAATTTAAGAAGTATTTCTGTAAAAAGAAGTTTTCAGTGTAGCAGAGTAAGTGCCTGAGTTCTACAAGGCATTTAATGTAACATTGGCCTGCTTAACGTTATGATTATAAGAACAGAAAATTTTGCAAACCAACAAGTAACTGAATATTATAAAGAAGTTTTACCCAGACAGAGGTGGCTTGAAGCCCCCTAAAGTTCCTATGGCTGATGTTTCTTTGGCTCTTGGACTTCAGAAATAAATCAAATCCCATCTAGTTATTGCATTTCATGGTACCACAGGACAGGGACTTGAGAAATAAATCAAATCCCATCCAGATATTGCATTATTGTATCACAGGACAGCATGTGCATGTCAGGACAATCACAGGGTGCATTTTATCCATGCAAGTAAGTCACAACATTTTCTAGCTAAATCTCAGCTTTGAAATTTTAATGATTGCACTCATTTATTCAACTGCCTTACAAGAATCATATTGAATAGTGATGGAGCCAAGACTTTTGTCCTAAACCCTGCCCTGAGCAGCTCACTGTGTCACCAGTGGTCTGAGGGCACCCATTTGTGCCTCTGAGACAGAAAAGATGAACCCATTTCTTCCTTTGCATATTTGATATTTGTGCCTGCATTGTTACAGTTTTAGTAAAGCAGGTGCTTTTCATCTTTTTAAAGTGCATTTACCATAAGCATGTAAAAGTTTATTTTTTATGTAAGCTAAGAGCTTGAGGGGAGCAAAAAGACCTTTTCAATCTTGAAAGCCAAATCTCATCTCCCTGAGGGACAGGAGGTTCTGAGCTCAGAACACTTCAGCTGCATGAAAAATGCGTATTTTATTATTGGCTTTTCGTAAATATTAAAATGAATATTATATGTGTTATTTTAGAAAGTAATGCAGTATTAATTCTCTTAAGTAGTGTGTTAAATATAGTTTTAGGTTATAACATAAGGTTAAAATAGGAACTATGCTATGTAAGATACTTCTTTTAAAGAAAGGACTCACAGTGAGATGGCAGCCACAGGACACCTGAATCTTTCAGAGAGAATTTATTGCCCCATCATCAGAAGGAATGAACATCTTCCTGCCTTGCTCACCACCATTAGGATTCAGAGGAAGAAGCTGACACTGCCCAGACAGAATCCTGTGTTTGAATGGAATTTATGCCTCATGGATGAGATGTATGAATATACAACAGGCTGTTGCTTTTAAGGGTTAATCCTCTGTTAATGTGTGTCCTTTTTCAGGCTTATTTTGCCCAGAAAAGGTACCCAGACTGTCCATAACTCTTTGTTTCTATTGTCTCATATTGTCCCAACCCTAATTGTTCAAATTTTTATTCCTCTCATTATATTACTATTTTTATAACCATTTTATTACTATTAAACTTTTAAAATTTTAAAAACAATGACTGGTGTTTTTTACAAGTTGCCAAGATCAAAACAAATTCCCTGGGCTTCAGAGCATTCCCATTTGGAGATGCAGTATTTGACTTAATGGCATAATTATGTTTTGGGACTTTTTTAGAGGTTTTGCTTTTGTTTGCTTGGGGATTTGGGGTGGTGATGCCCTGGCACAGGTTGCCCAGGGAAGTTGTGGCTGCCCCATCCCTGGCAGTGTTTCAGGCCAGGTTGGATGGGGTTTGGAGCAACCTGGGATAGTGGAAGGTGCCCTGAGGAAAATTATTTGGTTGGGTATTTTTTGAGGACTTTTTTCGGTAATACTGAACATAAACACTCCTCTTACTAACTATAAAGAGGCAAGAGAAAAAAAAAATCTTACAAGTGATCTCATGGTGACAGTGAAAAAATGTATTATGGATCTTGCGTTAACCACACAAAGTCCCGTGCCATGTGTAAACTGGTAAATGCTGTGCTATGTGTAAACTTTAAATGGCCAGAATGTCTTTTCTTGTCTTTTTCTCCTCATTATCATATTTTTCCTACCTTGCCCTTTCTCCTTTTTTTGCAAATTGTCTCTTCACACTCACTTCTCACCCATGCCCCCCACTCGTGTTTGGGTGCAGGACCAGCTTGGAAGAACCCCCAGCACCACCTGCAGCACCTGTATTTATTCCTGGGGAACAGATTGGCTCCGTGGATTCATGAGCTGGTTTTTAAACTATTTTCATTTGTATTCATTGGAACACAACATCGTTTTGCTATTATTGTGTCCTTCCTACCAGCACCACACAGGTGTTAGATGCTAAGTGATGTCTCTCATTCTGTTGCAATAATGACACCACAAACTGTTTCCTTCTTCACTGTTCTTTGCTTTCCCTGCATGCCATCCTTTATCATACATTTTATGGTATATATTATGTTATTTTATAGTTCTGTTTTCATGCTGCTTGTATTTCCTTAAATGTTTAAGATATGGTCTCAGTCAAATAAAGATACCTGGCCTTTGCTTCAATCTTTGCAGTTGTCTGACAGAAAAAACAAACAAACAAACAAAAAAAAAAAAAAAAAAAACAAAAAAACCACCAAAAAAAAACCAACCAACCAAACAAAAAAAAACAAAAACAAAACCAAAAACAAAACCCCAACTTCTAAGTTTGGAGAGATCTTGTAAAATATGTGCAATTCCTGCTGCAGGAAGGACAGTTTGTAGATACTGTAGATGGCCATGGGGTGGCACATGCAGCCTTGAAAAGCTCTGAATTTCTGCTGAATTCTTTCCCAGTGGCATTTTGGCATGTTTAAAAACTCCACAAAGGACTTTGGCTGCTGGGAGTAATTCCCAGACAGGAGTTTGAAGGGTGAGAAATATTTAGATGTGTCTGATCGTTTCATGACACCAATTAGTTCTGTGACTCTGTCATTGCAGAGGCTTAGGATTGGTCAGATTTCAACCAAATTTGAAAAAAAAAAGTAAGGAAATCTTAAAAGCAATGAAGTATTTATGACACAAATCCAAAGGATCCCTGGCCTCACAGGTTCCAGTCTTTATGAAATTATTTTTAGTTTGGATTTCACAGGTTTTAAATATTAGCCAGCTACAAATGTCAAATTTCAGAGTCCAATCACTCTTTTTTTTTTCCTAACAAAGTATATTTTTAAAATTAATAAAACAATAAACCCAGAATCAGGATAGAGATAAAATACTTATTTTTATTCATAGGCACTACATCTATATTAGAATATTCATTTGCCAGACCAGGATGCAGCCAGCCTGTTACTGCACTGACATCACTGTGTGTTATCCTAGCTGCACTCCCAAGCTAGAATTAGAACCATTAACTGGTTTTTCTCCCTCATTAAGGTAAAGTGGTAATTGCAAAAGCTTTCCTTGGCCACAGTTGTCCAGCTTGTGCAATGAATCAAATCCATCAAGCCAAATACCCAGGAGCTGATTCAGAATTCAGGCCATGGAAATGGTGATGCATCTACTTCTGGCAATGGTGTGTATTTGTAGGCACTCATTAGCATAGAGTGAAGGTTAAATTACCATTTGTATTCTAAACTCACCTTTGACTCTGGGCTGTGTCGGGGTTTTCATTCCTCAGAACACAATCTCTGGTCTGAAGAGAGCTGAACAACTGACATGACATGAAGTCACATATTTCATAAAACTCAAAGGGCAGGCTGATAGTTTAGGTTGTGTCCTATTTTCAGATACATTCCTTTTAAAATAATTTTTCTTTGATTTTTTGTGCTGAAGTGCATTTTTCCCAAGACAATAACAGGCAAGAAGATTCCTCCTTGAATCTTCTCTGAAAGGTTTGTGCTTGTTTAGTTGGCAGAGTGGATGTGAGAGGGGCCACGCTGCTCTTTAGCCATGGGTTAAAAAAAGCAGATTCACACCCAAAAGCAGATTCACACCCAAAAGCAGATTCACACCTTCCCTTCATCCACTGGGACTGGGTGAAGGCTGCAAAGGGCAAGATGCAAATATCACAGAGGAAACCTTCACCCTTAAAACCCACAGTCTTTGAGCAAATAACAATGAGAAATAGAGTTATAAGTAGCCAGATTAAATCACTGTCATATTTATCCTCTGATCCCTTCAGCTTTACTCTATTTTTACAAGGAAACAGAGTTCACATCAGTAATAATTTTAAAATTTTAAATAATTTTAATATCTGCTCTGATACACCCTCCAAACTTTTCATTGCTAACAGGGAGCAACATCTCTCTCTCTCTAAAGGAACTGGGATTGTTTCTGGCTTCTTTTATAAGAGAGGAAATTAAAGCTAATTTGGAAGGTGATCACACCAGAGTATGTATTGGAATCCAAAATGCAAGAACTCTCAGAACTTTGAGCCTGTTAAGCCAAAGTTTAGAATTAAACACAAGATTTGATCTGAGACCTTGGAAGAGGCTTCCAAACTTAGGTGCTGGAAGTGAGAATGTGGATTTGTAGTTTAAAGCAGAGACACATTAAGTTAAGAAGAGGAAAGTTTAGACTTTTAGAGTTTAAGGTACAGAAAAAATAAAAGCAGTTACAAGGGTAAACAAGGAGTTCAGAATGCAGTACTGTAGGTTTGTGTGTCATAACATGATTGGCTAAGACAGCTTACACTGTGGCATGAGTCCATAAGACAAAATATTTTAGGATTAACTCAAAAATATAAATATCCTTGTTGGCAGCGTTTTATTGGTCAATAAATCCTTAAAAGGTCTCATAACTAGAAGTCTTGTGACCTTCTAAATCATGCTGTAAAGATGTGAGCTGAACTCACCCTTCCTGTCTGTGTAAAGGATAAGAAAAATAAATTGCATCATCTGAAAAACTCAGAGGTCCCATCTCTAACTCATTCAAAATTCCTTCTGAAATCCTCCCAAGTATGGAGCAGTTTTGGGCAGTGCAGGAAGGGAAGCACTGCAGGAGAGCTGCCCATGCTCTCAGGATCTAAGCCAGACTTTGGCAGGCTGAGATCTTCATGCTGCAATCTGACCCTTGTTTATTCTGCACAGGGAATCAGCCAAGTTAAAATCCTTTATTGTTGCAGTGTTTTGGGTCCCCAGGACAAGGTGAGTGATGAGAATTGACTCCAAGTTCTCAGAAGGCTGATTCATTATATTATTATATTATATTAAAAGAAAATTATAAACTAGAACTATACTAAAGAAAGAGAAAGGAGCCATCAGAAGGCTAGAAAAGAAGGATTATAAAAATCTGTGACAGACTCAGAGTCCGACACAGCTGGCTGTGATTGGTCATTAATTAAAACCAATTCCCATGGAACCAATCAAAGATGCATCTGTTGGTAAGCGACCTCCAGACCACCTTCCCAAACAATCAGATAATTATTGTTTACATTTCTTTTCTGAGGCTTCTCAGCTTCTCAGGAGAAAAATCCTGGCGAAGGGATTTTTCATAAAATATCACAGTGACACTTTATCAGCCTGTGTGAGCCTGTATGGCAAAGAACCATGGTGGAAAGGAATTAAAATGATGGATCTTCATAGAAAAACATACCTTTAACTCAACGTTCTGAAATTATCAGACTTAGTTAAAAAACATCAATATCATCAATATATTTACCCTGTTTTGTCCATTTTGGAAATGTGGGCTCCCTTGGGATAGGGGAATTGGGACTGCAGCCACAGGCACTGTGAGAGGTTTGTGTTTGACCAAGAGCTGGTCCTGCAGAGCACACTGCTGGATTTCAGTGTCTAACACTGGTATTTGGTACACTTTGATTATGAGAAATGAAACCCAGTTTCTAGAAGATCAGTGTTATACAAAGATGATTTCCTGACTTGATTTTTATTCATTTCCTAATCAAATTCCTCTCATCTTACACTCAGTATTGCATTTATAATTTAATTAAAAAGCAGAAAGTTTGCAGATTTCAAATGCCTTTAATTTTATATAGCTCAAAAAACAGCATCTGTTTCCTATGTTCAATATAATTGTGGAAGAAGAAAAGAAAAGAAAAACACAGAAAGATTCATTCTGTCTCATGATTTGTAATCTGATTATGGTGTTTTGAACATGGAGCTGACAGTAAAGGTCAGGCCTCAGACTGCTGAAATGAAAAAAGCCCACAGTATTTACAGTGTTTAAGGCCAATATTTAGTCAGGTACAAGTGAGATATTTTGGTCAAATTTTCAGTTCTGTGAATGCATTATATAACTGTTACTTTGTTATTCAGCTTGGCCCATGACCTAAACCAAACACAAAAGTTAAAAATTAACATTTGGGCTTGATTCTGATGCTACTTATATTTATTTAACATAACTAGAACTGGTATTTCTCTGCCTATCAGTTATTATGCAATGTGAATTATAATTATTAGGCTGAATCCTAATTGCATTTCTTATTGTGTAAAGGGCACAAAATTTTAAAGAAAAAGTACTTTAAAAGGAATAAAGGAATCTATCTGAAAATAGGACACAACCTAAACTATCAGCCTGTCCTTTGGCTTTTACGAAATATGTGACTTCATGTCATTATGTCAGTTGTTCAGGAAAATATTTTCCTTTTTGTTAAATTTGACGTCACCAGAATTCAGCCTGAGGAAAAAAAACCCAGAAATTTTAGAGGCAATGTTCTGGAAGAGGAGAAAAAGGTGAATAACAATTCCCTTCGTGTTTTACTAAGGTGCCGCCTTTCCAATGATTCTGTGCTTGCAGTGAGATAACAGGAATTCTCCTCTCTTTTCCTTTTCCTAAGGATCTGTTGCCTGTCTCTGCTTGGCTCCCCTCTTCCCTTGCTGCTCTTCCATAATGGAAGAGTTGCCAGTTCCTTCCTGTCAGCAGCATCTGTTCCCTTCTCTCTGATTCCCATCTTACCCAGGTCACTTTTATTTCAAGGAGAAGTTAGAGAATAAATACTCTTCAAAAAACTGAGGAAGAGTCACCACAGCCTTTGCTGACTTTTCACCATTTCATTCAGTGTGTATTCCCACTGTATAGTCTTTTTATGATTTAGCCGTAGGACAATATTTTATTAGCACTCCATCAGTTGAGCTTTTCTCATTTTAAAAGCAGCCATGGAGCATTAGAGAATTTGGCTGCATGTCTGGCAAAATTGTGATTTCAGATCTACTTTTGGCCTGGGTTCTGAGTTTGAGTAGGAGCAGCCTGGGCACACTGTGGGACATCTCTAGACTTAAAAACACTTCCAAGGCTTATCTTCAGCTATCTTGAATTTACTTCCTTAAATAATATGTGTGATCTGGTGGGAAATCAAGCTCTAATTCCTTCATAAGGAGCATTAAGTAACAGAAATATTCTTGCTTTGTGAGGTGAGCACACAGGACAGGACTGGGCCAGGATGCACATGGGAAACAGAGCTTGGATCAGGAATTTGGGATATCAGCAGTAGCCAAAAGCTCTGGTGCCTGTTTCTATGGCCTCCAATGTGAATCACAGCATCAATGTGATATCACTTTACCATCCCTCTGACTTGATGAAGGTCATTTCATTTCAACAAATAAAGAAATACTCCTGAGCATGATGGGTCTCCCTCAACAGGCCCAGTACTGAGCAAGGGCAGTCCTGGGCTCTGGACTCAGAGAGGTGTACTTCAATATTAAATGTGTCTGTTTGCTTTAACCAAATATTTGGATGTGAATCATAGCTATGTGATCATTTTTGAGGGCAACAGAGGTTTGGACAAAATACACTTCCTCCACCTGAGCTGGGCCTGTGACCGTGTTCACAGGGGTCTGAGGATGAGGGAAGAGACGAGGATCTGACTCCATGTTTCAGAAGGCTGATTTATTATTTTATGATATATATTATATTAAAACTATACTAAAAGAATAGAAGAAAGGATTTCATCAGAAGGCTAGCTAAGAATAGAATAGGAAAGAATGATAACAAAGGCTTGTGTCTCCGACAGAGGGTCCAAGCCAGCTGACTGTGATTGGCCATTAATTAGAAACAACCAACATGAGACCAATCCCAGATGCACCTGTTGCATTCCACAGCAGCAGGTAACCATTGTTTACATTTTGTTCCTGAGGCCTCTCAGCTTCTCAGGAGAAAAAATCCTAAGGAAAGGATTTTCTATAAAAGATGTCTATGACACTGAACCCAGCTAAAAAGGCCCAGGGAAGATACAAACATTTAACAAAAACACATTACTCACATAGCCAGTCTTGGCATCACACACAACGCGTGGCACAGGGTGGGCAGCAGTGCTTGGAATTCCTGGGGAAGCATTTCAACAGCTGTAAAGGCTTAAAGTCTGCTCCTCCACCTTGTTATTTCTGAGGCTCTGTTGGAATCAGAGCAAAGCTCTGGCTCCTGTCACCAACGAGGTGACAGTACACCAAACAGAAATGAAATGCAAGTCTATTTCTTGCATTTAAGTTATATTATAAATTTTAAACTATTTTATCTCCAAGCCAGCCACATTTTCAGCTGTCACTGGGCAGTTCAAGGCTCTCACTGTAAGAGGCCTCATGGTGATGTTGTGGCATTCTCTTCTCACAGGGCCTTCACTCCTTTTTGCAGTCCCAGCCTAAGCAAGTGAATAAAACACAGCATTTTGCACAGAGACATCTCTGAGACACAATTCCTTTCTTTTTTTTTTGTTTGCTCTCCTTAGGATTTAACCATATTGTGCCCAGATATCAAAACCAAACCCTTGTGTTAATTCTGCTGCCCCAGCTGCCCTGAAGAAGGGGTGGGAGCAGCGGAATTCCCAGCCCTGGGAAGAGACACTGCCAGCCCTGGGGAGGTGTGTGCACACTGGGAGTCCCTGTTCTGCCTGGAGGCGCCTGCAGCAGCACAGCTGTGCTGGCTCCAGCTCTGGGGACACGGCCAATACTCAGCAATTTTTCTGACTCTCATTCATCCCTGTTGCCCAAGCAGCTTCTGGAACAAATCTTTCTCTCTGTGCTTTATCCCCCTTGAATGAGTACATTTTAGCATTATTTAAAGGGTTCGGTCAGAATTGGCAGATTTAAACACCAAAAATTTGAGGCATCGAGACACTCTTTAAAAAGTTTTTTTTTTTTTTTTTTTAATGATCAATTAAATTTAATATTTTGTACTAGTCAAACTCAGGCAAACCACTTGAACAGAATAACTGAAATAATTTAAACAACAAGCCACCAGAGGAAACAAAACTCCATTGGGGCACCCAGGAAACATCCAAAAAGATGCTGCCTTGTCTATTTGTCCTGACAATTAATCTCTACAACACATACTAAGATATAAACAAAATAATAAGCGCTACCAGTTCCAGTCTCTGGTTCTTTGTTGCTATTCCTTAGGTATTTATCATAATAAACTTATAATTTTGCTGTGTTCTTTGTCACCAGCTCTTTGTGTCAATAATTCTTGAGTATTACAGAACACTAAACAGAAAGGAAATGCAAGTCTGTTTCTTGTATTAAGTTATGTTAAACCTCATTACTGACCAGAGGACTGGAACTTGATGATCTTTAATATCCCTTCCAACCCAAAACACTATGATTCTCTGATTGCTTTTGGCTTATTTGGTTGTTAAAATATGCCTGTGTTTCACTCACAAAGACATTTTTGCTCATGATGCATGAAATGTGTATTTCATGTATTATATGTTAAATATAACAGGGGCAGTCCAACATATCTTGTATATATAAGACAGATTTGTGGGGATGCTTTGATTTTTCAGTGCCACATGTAAATCTTTTAAGTATTTCTCATGTGTCCTATGATGCTTTCTTTGGGCTTTTTTTGGTATTATTTCTAGGTCATAAATGAAATTCCTAGATTATAAAAACAAGTACTAATACACCTTTTATATTAGTGAGCTGTGCAGGATGGGTCAGTTCTGAGTTAGCCCCTGTGATTCCAGAGAAGTTCATCACCATCAATGTCACAGAAAATGGGGACAAACAAAACTGGCTCAAAGGTTCCTTGTCCCAGGTGATTTGAGCAAACATAACCATGGATGGCACAGTGGCTCTGCTGGAATCAGAGCAAAGCTCTGCCTCCTGTCACCAACCAGGTGACACTACACCAAACAGAAAGGAAATGCAAGTCTATTTCTTGTATATAAGTTATATTAGAAATTTTAAACTATTTTATCACCAAGCCAACCACATTTTCAGTCACTGGGCAGTTGAAGGCTCTCATTGACCTTAATCAAGTCCTGATTTCTGATTAAGAAGTCACAGAAGCATCACAAAATGTTGCAGGATCAAAGATGAATGAGGCTTAGTGTTGATGCTTAGTGTTCTGTTTTGTTGCAGCTTATACCAGGTGCTATTGAAAAGGAAATCTTCAGGAAAAGTTCTGCACCTGTTTTTGCAATGCAAATTTCCTTTTCTGGGTTTTGTGAATATAGAAGCTTTGTCCTTGCCTCTGGCAGTAGGTCAGAAATTAATTATTAAACACTGATCCTACAAAGATCTTGGTTGGTATCAAATTTTTTATTCCAGCATGATCATGAACAGTCATGTTCAGGCTCTGCTGAGTCCAGAATGCAAGAGTAACTATGTTTGACAAATAGAAACAATGGACTGGAAAATCAGAGAATCATAAAATATTTTGGGTTGGAAAGAACTTTAAAGAGCATCTTGTTCCAACCCTTGCCATGGGCAGGGACACCTTCCACTATCCCGGGTTGCTCCAAGTTCCAACCTGGCCTGGAACACTGCCAGGGATGGGGGAGCCACAGCTTCTCTGGGAAACCTGTGCCAGGGCCTCACCAATCTCACAGCCAAGGGTTTTTTCCTAATTTCTAATCTAAACCTACTATTTTTCTCTTCAAAGACATTTATCCTCAATATTATTATCACTTCACTTGCCCATACCCTTCTACAAGTTCCCAAGCTTAATACCATTTGTATAAAATGAACTGGAAGTTCTGCAACTGATCCATTAACATCCCTAACTGAGAAATGCCTGCTTTAAAAACATGAGCATGCTTTGATTTTTTTTTAGTTGCAAATGAAATACAAAATATTTTCTCTAACCCATGCAAATTATAAGGATCTCACCATGGTTCTTCCCAAAGGTGTAGAAAAACATTCACTGGAGCTGTCTTTCCCTTCTGTATTCTGACTATTTTTAAATCCTTGGACAGGCTCAATCCTACAGCATTGCTTGAATTTCATTAGGTCCTGACTGTGATTTGTATGAACCATCAAATTTTCATTGGCATTTTTAGCTTCCATTCTCAGCAATCTGTGTTTCTAACAACTGTCTAATTCTCACTGCTATCACTTTTCCTATTTTTCATTCACTTCTGCTATAGTGGAATAAAAGGGCCATGGCCTGACCCAGCAGGGCTCATGAATATTTGCTTTTATCTGTAAGCTTGAGAGGGTGAAGATGTTTTTCATGTAAATGAGTGAGTATTGATGAAGTATTTAGCGTTTCTGCATCTTTAAACATCTCCTAAACAGCCTTCACATTTTTTAGATCAAGTTTCTGTGTCACTGTGGTGACATTTTGCTCGTGCCTGCTTGTAGCACATGAAAAATTTCCTTTTTAGAACATCAAGGCTGTACAAAGGATGTGCTTCTGAGACACACTTGCTTGTTCTTTTAATGCCAAGATCAAGTGCTTAATTTACTTGCTTCATTTAAGGATTCCAGGAATTCTAAATGCTCTGGGAGTATTTCAAAGGAGAGTGTCAGTGAAGCCTCAAGAATACTGAGCAATTTTTTAAAGAGAAAGGACTCTGGTGGCAAAGATAATGACAGAACCAGAGTGACTCAGGAAATTGCAGCCAGCTCCTCTGCATTCTCCCCCTGTTCTGTAGAAATTGGCACTGAGAATTATTCATTAGAACATTCAGCAGCTGTGCTCAGTTTATTTATTCTGCCTATTCTGAACCCAACCTTTTTCTGACTTCACAGAAGCATAATGTTGAAACTTTAATTCTCCTAGCAAACTATAAATATAAATTCTCTGCTACATATATAGCAACACAGTTTTCTAATGCTGACCCTACAAATATACCCTGCCCTAAAATTTAGAGGCTTAGGAATATTTCATGTCTAAAGCCAAATGAGCTTTGCCACGTGCATGTTGAGCCCTCCACACTAATCCATTTCTTGTGATCAGGCAGGATTAAAATTTCAGAGTTCTGCTGAATGCCATTATGAAAAGCAGATTGCAGGGAGAGAGCCAGTACATCTAATTTCAAACCAGCAAACACGGAGAATAACCCTCTGAGCATCATCTCTTACCTTAAAAGACCACTTAAAATTATAAACTAATTAAGTAGTGGGAGATGAGCAGCAGGACTGTGCGGGGAACTGGTTTGCTTTGGGAGGGAACCTGAAGATGGGTTACGCAGTGCTTAATCAGGTGGGAATTTCTCAAGGTTCCTCAGATTAATCACAACAGGTCTCTCCTGGATCCTCCAGTGCCAGGCATTCTATTTGAGCCAATATTTGAGCCAGCCATTCTATCTGAGCAAATATTGCAGCTGTTCTTTCACAGGGACCATCAGTTTATAACAATCATTCAACCTGCTCATTTTCACAGAATTTGTAAGAGGGCAAGAAATTCTGGTCTGACAAATTGCTCCAAAACTCATCCATAGGTTTAAAAATTAGCAGTAAGGCCAGCAGATGGATACACAGATAGAATAATCCCATTAACTTGTTTCCCCAGGAAAGTGACCTAGCAAAAAGCCACAAGACTCAGTGGAGGAAGATCCAAGGTCATCCTAACCTGTTCTGATCCATCAGCTGAAATCATGTTCATCTGCCCAGTATGAAAGGTTAAAAGCTGCTCTGTCAGTTCAATTTGTTATTAGAATATAGAATTGCTAGAGGAAAACACAGTTCTGCTGATAACTGTAGCATTTCATTCTGTCTGCATTAGGGAATCCATGTTTAGAAAAATTGCCAGGAAAATGAATGCTTTAGCATATGTCATGTATGTTTTGTGACATCAGAGAGAAGGGACTCTTAAAGGGTACAATAAATACTTAGGAAAAGAAAATAGTACAGCCAAAAATGTTGTTTAGTCATTAAAAAGCAACCTAATGGTACTGATTATTAAAGTGATTGTCTTACAGACTACCTAGATACAATACTTGATGATTTGGGCCCTCACAGTATAATCTGAATGTTTTTGATTGAGGCTTTGTGATCCTTTCTGTGTTGAACAATGATTGCTAACACACCATGGCAGATGGGAAGTGGGGAGTCCCAGTCATACAAACTGATTATAGTCAGGGTCCCTGACTGCCTTACCTTTACAGGGAGCTCCTGCCAGGTGTCCAAAGCCAGGTCCTGCCTAAGAAACTCATTTCACAACAAGGACAGCAAAATACATGTTTGGTATCAACATTTGTCTTTTTTCTGCTCACATTTGTCTTTTTTATGCTTCATTCAGATCTGTGGAGGTGGTGTTTGCAGATCAGTTTGGAAATGTCTGCAGTGTGAATTTATAGAACAATTTCATGTCTTTCATGGTTTATCTTCCTCCCTAATGCCAAGGGGGATTCATAACACAGTCTTGTCTATCTTTTTGTAATAATACTAATGATAAACTAATTTTCTTTGATTGTAAACATTCTTTAATCTCCTTTAATGCCCTGTTGTTTGTGGGTCTTGTAACAACAGCAATCACTCATCACCAAGCTGATTGCAACGCTCTTTCCCTTTTACAGTACTGTTGCAGTAATCTGATCCAAAATCAGTGAATTGCACCAAACTTTCTTAAACTGACCAATCATCCCCCTAAAGATCAAATTCCCAGATCAGGAGAGTGTAACTGGCAGTTTTGCTAATGTGTTAGCAGAGGAACATTCTGTTTGATTAACTGTGTTTCCTTTTAACATGGATTATAGCTGAGCTACAGTCAGATTGAATCAATACTGCCTGGCCAAGAGCTCCCAAATCAGCTAACAAAGAGGGAGCAGCTGTGCTCAGAGGTGGCTTTGTGACTATGGACAGCAAGGATGTGACAAAAGAAGCAAGTGCCATCAGCTTTTAAAATATACTTTTATCTCTCCTGTACTCCATGGAGGAGGAAGGAGGTGCCAGTAGCTTTGGATCTCCTTTTTTTTTTTTTACCTCCCCTGAGCTTGAAGAACCCAGCAGACTGCTGGTTTTCTTTCTTTGTTTTTCACACATATGGCATGAAGGGCATCACCTTGTTGCCTTTTCTTAGCTAAGTTCTTTGTGAACAGCTTGTTAGGCCACTTCTCCACCCAACCAACTGTACCAGGCTGCCTTCATCTGTATTTTGGATCCTTCTTTGCATAGGGGGCCAGGCATACAGTGAATTTTTTCCACCTTTCTGCAAAGGATTTCATTCTGAGCAAAGGAACCACCTGTCCCTCTGCTGCTTTGATCTGGGAGATTTTGTCCATGTGTATCCAATCACTTTGATCATTGATATTTTGTTTTCCTTCCTAAATTTGTAACACGTCACACAACAAAACTTTAGAAATATATGTTTGGATGGTGAGAAATTTATTGAGATAGAATTTCAGTCCCTTGAGCCTGACCTGTGAAAACTCAGCTGTCTTACACTGAGTGATGTTCTGATGGCAGTCACAACTCCTTGTTGGAATCAATGACTTCAGTCAGTTCAGATTACTGCACCTTTTATGAGCATAGAGAAGGTTTTTTTTTAGATTCATCCAAAGCTCTTCTGCAGCACTGTGTGTAGTCTGAGCATCCTTCATCCTGCCATTAACCCTCCTTCCCTCTGCTCTTCCCATAAGTGAAATTCGTTTCGTCATCCTCTGAAGGAGGGAGCCGTACCCCGTTCGTCTTCTTTTTCCCATCAGTGTTGGATCTGCCCGTGTCCTAAAAAGCATTTTCAAATCACCTTTCAGCTTGCATTTCTCATCTGGGCACTTTTTCAGGGCTGAAATTTCCGGGAGCTGTCAGGATTCATTGGCTCCTTTCTGTATGTATAAGGCAACATCCACCGCCAAATTCAGCTTCGTCGACCGAGACAAGTCTCGCAAAGTCACCACGCAGAATTCCCTCCATACATTGCCCAATTTTATAGAAGTAAGAGAGGCAGAGCTTCAGAGAACCCCTCAGAACCCAGGTGTTGTGTGCATCCTTCTCAGGACTTCACCCAGCTCTTCTTGCCTCCATTCTTTTTCTATGTTCAGCATCTGGAGGGTGGGAAAAACATGAATTTGTTTTCAGATTTTCTGGGCAAAGGGACATTGACAGAAGCGCACATGGATATGGGCTGTCTGGCCATTCAATCACAAATTTCTGTGCTCGTTTGGTGAGTGTTTCCTCATGGGAGATGAACATTTCTCACACAGACTGGTCTTGAAATAATGGTTCGGTAACTGTAGGAGTGCCCCTCTTGTTGATGGAAAATATTTTTTTAATTCTAACACCTTCCAGCTTCCTCTCCGTTCTTTTCTTAAATAATGAGAAAATGTACCTTTCTTAAATATGCCTGAAACCTGGCTGATATTCCCAAATTTAGTGTAAGTCAACATAAATATTCCATGATGTTTCTCAGAATGTGACTTGCTCAGAGTCACTGATTAAAACAGCTTTTAGCTCAGTACCTGCTATTTAACAACATTTAAGTCAATACTGAAATGGAAATAATTTCATTATGACTGTATGATATATATATCATTGACTTTTTTTCTCCACAAAGGCAGCACAAAAGTATTTAGTAAACAAACCTCATTTCAGATTTATTGATGCTTCTACCATCTTCAGTTAGTAATAGTACAGTAATATTGTCCAGATTACTTTTGGTATAGATATACATTCAAATTGTTTCCCCATCTCCCCTTTTCTGCATTTGCTCTTTTCATATTTTTTTTAAAGTTTTTACTTCTTACTGTCTATTTCTTTATTTTTCCATTTATTCCATCTGCTTCTAATTTCCCACTACATGGATACTCTCCTCCTAATTACTGTTGTTTTCTTTCTCAAGTATGAGGTATTCTAGGGACAAAAAAAAAAAAAGTGTTAAACGCTCCCCAGATCCTCCTGACACCTTCTCCAGAAATTGAATTAGCCCTTTATTTTGCAGCCTTGTTGAGATAAGCCTGTGTAGTAAAGTATGCATAGTACATATTTACGCACCTTAACACAAATTAATATTGCCTGTTAACATACATTTTGGATACTGTTTTGTGTGTGATATATTAATGTTACCTCATGTTCTCTACCTGCTCAGCAATCACCAATATTTAGCAGATTTGTGGAAATTTGGGTTACCCAGGCCATTGTTGCATAGGCTGGGTCATAAGGAAGAAGCAAAGGTAAAATGAGAACTCTTGGTTTTTCCTCTTTGTTATTAATCTATTAGTTCATGTTGCCTAATTACAGGTCAGACAGAACATAGAGGAAGCTTTCACAAGCAGATGAGTGGAACAGTGCCTGTTGATTTATTTAGCCCTGCTGTCATTCAACTGTTGTGAGAATACACACAGAAGTCACCAAATAGATCCCTTCCAACCCAAAACTATTCTATGATTCTAGAAGTATTTTACTAAATTAAGAAGCAGTTTACAGCTCTTCTCTTTTCATGTCCCCAGACTTCAAGGACCAGAGGAGTGGGTTTATTTATTTGTTTGATTTTCATGGTCTGGATGCAGAAGCTTTAACCTATCTTCCACAAACTGGGACTGCATGTATGTAAAATTTACACCTCCAAGTAATAGGTTTAATTTTTCAACACATTTCTTTTATAATATACAGATATAATTCCTACAAAATCTGTGCCAGTGATTAATCAAATTGCAGCCATCCATATGTACTCTTCATAATTACATATATAAGCAATGCCAATCATAATGATTGACCTGAGATTCGTTTGTCAGGATGCCCAGATTTTATTTAGGAAGATATTTTGTTCTCAGTAGAGATGGCAGATAAATGAAATCAAACACATTGTCACCCACTGTCATTGAAGTGGTTCAAAACAGCACACAAGCAATTCAGAAAGCTCATGAGTGGCTTCTGCTGAGGTAGAACCACTGATCAGTGCCTGTGTTTTGACAGCCAGCAAATGCTCAAAAAAGGATGGGAGCTGCCTACCAGCCTCTTGAACAAGTAAAATAAGTGTTATTCAGATACCAAGGACAATATTAATGCAATCTATAATGGGTCCCTAATGCAGTTATCATAGCATTAAAACAGATTTTCCCCCTTCTAGATAAAATTTCTATAGCAACCTCAGAGTTTGTAAAATCAGAAAAAATAAAAGGTATCAGTTAATTCTTGAGGTTTCATTTTTCTCTCTTTTTGTTGTCTCCCTTGTCATTAGAATTATTATAATGATATTATGATAACTTTTTTTTTTATTTCAATTATTAAAGGGTTCTTACCTCAACCCACAGATTTTACCTTTTTTCTTATTTCTCCTGGGAATGGGGTGAGACAATGAGTGGTGGCAACTTAGTTGCTGGCTGGGGTTAAACCACAACACAATGCCATGCAGCTATATCCACATGGAAGAAGAGAAGGAGCAGAAATACCCACATTTTCACAGGGTATCTGTACCTGATTTTTGTCATGAAAGTTTTTTACAACTTTTTATCGCAGACATCTTTTCATTAAAAATCTTTCCTTAAGATTTTTTCCTCCTGAGAAGCTGAGAGGCCTCAGGAATGAAATGTAAACCATGGTTATCTGCTGCTGTGGGATGCAACAGGTGCATCTGTGATTGGTTTCATGTGGTTGTTTGTAATTAATGGCCAATCACAGCAGAGCTGGCTCAGAGAGTCTGAGCAGCTGCCTTTGTTATCATTCTTTTCTTTTCTATTCTTAGCTTACCCAGCTTTCTGAGAACCTTTTCTTCTATTCTTTTTAGTATAGTTTTAATGTAATATATATCATAAAATAATAAATCAAGCCTTCTGAAATATGGAGTCAAATCCACGTGTCTTCCCTCATCCAAAAACCCCTGTGAACATTGTCACAACTTTTCATTAAATTATGTCTTTTTTTCAGACATAACTTATGCTCTTGCCTCACAATGTTACTACATAATGCAGTTTAACAGCAATTCTGCCTGAATGTTTGAAACTGTAATTTCAAGGTGCAATATTCACCCTTAAAACTTCCCTGTCTCAGTAGCTTTTCTCAGTAGCTGGGACTCCAGTTTGTCCTCTTGATGATCATCACCTACACAGTTATTTCTAACTTCGATAATGCAAGAATATATCGCCTTGTCTTGAAAGATGCTATTTTGTCCCATCTTCTTCCAGAAATAACACAGAAAATAATCTTTATTTATTGCTTTGCCACAAGCCTGTTGGTTTGAGTCAGCTCTCACTGTTCCCTCCTCCATTATTGTGATTCAGTCCTGCCTTTGCCCATCCTTCTTGTTGAGAGTGAGGTTGTGTCCTACCTCATGAGCATGACCACTGCTACTGGTCATCAACACCTCTTTTTGCCATATTTCAATCCTTGCTGCCCCTTTTGGTGACAAGAGGCTGCCTGGACCTTGTTGTTCTCCTCCAGACCTTGCCCTGAAATTCTCACAGACTGTGAAGCTCAAAAGAAACTTCCCAACACTTGGGCATCTGCTGTGATCACTGCCTGCCACACTGACCAATTTCACTGCTCATTATCCTCTTGTGCTCACCCATCCGTCAGTCTGCATTCATTGGGTGTGCCTCATCTCCTTCTATGGTATAAATTCAGTGGAACACAGATTTTTAGAGGGATTCACTGCTAGGTTTCCTAAATACAAGAACAACAGAAACGGAGAGGAGGCCGGGCCAGCACGTGTCTCCTGAGAACAGAAGAGTCATTGTCTCTCTAGTCCAGTGTCTCACTGAGACCCCACTCACTGAGACAGCTCGTTGTCCCACAGCAGACCTGTACTTTTTGTATCACAGCATGAACCTTCACTGGAGATTTGTTTGATGAGTGGAACTCCTTCCTTCCAGCTCAAAAGCCTGCAGTAGTCCTTTTAACACTGGTTTATCCAGAAGGATCCACTGAGTAATGAGGAGATGTGGAGTCTGCTCCCACTTTGTGTTCTGCAAGCCAATTCTCTCCTTTTGTCTCAGTTTTGTATTTGTGAAGCACAGAAACAGTTCTGTTACAGGTCTGAAACACAAGTATTGAGGATGATGAGAAGCAACAGTACAATCAGTTTTATTTTCACATCCTCATCTACCTGTTCAACTTTTCCTAACATTTTTTGTTTGGTTTGAGCCTGGCAAAACGCCAGTGCCCTCCATGAGAGTACTTACTCCTTGGTACTTGCTGTGAGATGTGCCTAGGAATAAGCAAAGCAGTCCTCTACTTAAAAATACAGAAAACAGAACTTTATTAACTACACACATCATAGGTATAGAAAAGAAAAGAAAAGACAATCTCAAGGAGAATGAAAACTCTACAGAATACAGCTCCTCCTCCTCCTCCCCCCACCAAATTCCCAATACAATTACATCTTTCGGTCCAGCAAAAACCACCCTTACAAATACTCAATCATCAATTCCTTAAGAGGAGGAGTCCTTCTTGTACGCCCTGGGCTTTTGGTCACATATCACCACCCGGATTGGAGATCGTGACCCCTTCCTCCCATTTCAGTGCTCTCACCACTGAACATGGACCAGAGCTACTTTGAGGGTTGTCTTTTTAAGGATTCCATCGTCCCACTCCAAAACAAAGGCACAGTCTCCATTTTGGGACATCTGTCCCCATTATTTCACCTCCTGGGCCGGGGAGGCTCCCACACTGCCCTCTTAACTCTGGAAGACGGTGGCTCCCCCTGAAAATAGTCTCTGTATTCAGGAACAGTCCATGGCTCTACAAAAAGCGTCCAGCAAAGAATGCCACTCCACATCTCTTCCACCCTAGGTTCTTCTCACAGTCTCTCCCCTGCTCGGTCCTTTAAAATACTTGCTTAAATCTTTCTTCATTTCCTCTCCCGGAAGGGTCAGTACTCTGCAAAAGCTTTCATTGTCCAAGAAAAGGGTTAAAACTCCACAGCTCACAACCCACAAGCAGCCGGACTCCTTCTGGTTCAACCCCCCTCCTCTCCACAGGCCGGGCAGGCTGGCAGCTCACGATATCGAGCTTCAAGGTCAAAGCTCAGTCTCAGGCAGTGAGCCTCTCTGTCTCCCCAGGGGAGGGGGGGCTGCCCAGTAGCTCTCAGTCTCTCTCTCTCCTCCACCCTTCCACCCTGGGTGTCTCTCCCGGTGTCTCTCTCTCCTCCACCCTGGGGGGGGGGACCAGGCCAGGCCTACCCCCATCTCGATCCAGGCCCGGGCCTACCACATGGCTGCCCCTCCCCCTGCCCAGCCGGGACAGCTGGAGCAGGGGGAGAGGTCCTTCCTCTTCCACGCCGAAGTCCCAAGAGGGCTTCCCAGGGGCAGAGCTCTGCTTTTAACCCCTGTGTGTTCTCAGAGGCGTATCCAACTCTCAGTGGTCAAAACAGGTGTCAATCGCAAATCTACATCTTCAATTGGACTGACACACTCACTCCCAGAAACCCACTTCTCTCAAACCAGGACAGTGACGAAGCTGATATATCCATACCTGCATTCCCAGATGTAAAGCTGAAAGAGGGCAGGTTTAGATTAGAGATAAGGAAGGAATTCTTGGCTGTGAGGGTGGTGAGGCCCTGGCATAGGGTGCCCAGAGTACCTGTGGCTGCCCCATCCCTGGAAGTGTTCCAGGCCAGGCTGGATGATGCTTGGAGCAACCTGGGAAAGTGGAAGATGTCCCTGCCCTTGGCAGAAGGTGAAACAAGGTAATCTTTAAGGTCCCTTTTAACCCAAACCATTCTTGGATTCCATGGTTCTATGTCAAGAAGCTCTACCAGAATACACCTACAACACAAGGATATTCTGTTTTCAATTGTCTCCTTAAATTTTTTACTGCCAGGATGCTGTCCCCATGCTCACCCACATCTAAACTGTTACTGAGCTGCAAATGTTTCTTGATGCACTAAATCTCACTTCTTTGCTTCCCACACCCACACCTATTCTTTGTATAAATTTCTTTGTATAAATCCTTGTATAAATTTATATAATGTAATAGAAGCATAGTATATATAATATAATCTATAATACATAATATATAATATGTAATATATAATATATATATATAATGTGTAATATATAATAGATAATAGATAATAATATCCTTGTATAAATTTCTTGCCACAAATATTTTACTGTATAAATAAAACTCTTTAGCAGGATGTTACCTTCTAGGTCCTTTCAGAACAAATCTGTGATTTGACACTATTTCACTGCTTTGCCAAACCTCAGTTTTCACACTGAGAGCAAGTCACAGCTGAAACCAGGTAGATTAAAATCCGTGTACACTCAGGCTGTCTCAGAACCTCATCTGTCAGAAATGTGTTGGCACACATCTCTGGCTGCATCAATATCTCTGTTTGCAGACTCAGGGCCTTCAGGAGTTAGCAAACCACATTTTCCCACTTGAAGCCACAATGCTTGTACACAGAGTTCAAAGCATTTTTGGATTGAGTCATTTCATGTGTAAATGTTCTATTTCAAAACTGACCTGTGCTTTTATTCATTGGACATCACTTAAATAAAAACATGGCAGAATGAATGAGTAAAGCAATGGAAGCATGTTCAGACTATATCTTCAGAGAAGTATCTGGTTTATATTCAGGTTCAGTGAAGATGTTATACCTCATTAGCTACAACAGAACTGAGCCATTTTCTCATTAGATCATCCAAGTGGAACAACACAAAAGATTTTTTGAGTTTGTCAGTTGCATTTTAGTTGTGCTTTTTAAAGTGCTTGCTTGAAAGAAAGAATTGAAACCTTATGGTGTTGCTTAAGCTTAAAAAGTGCTTTTCATCTTAAGCTTCAAAAGAGATTTTTCCCAGCAGAGTAGGCTGGCACTTTAATTTAGTACCAGGTTAGGTAGACACCAGAACACTCTGTACATAATAATATTTTCTTGTTTCATGCTATTGATTAAATCTTTTTTAATGCTGTCACTGCCAAATTTGAGATGATTTACAGTTCTTTACTCACAAGAAGTTGATCTTTACTGTTTAGATTACTGCAAAACCAAAAAGACTTTTCTATCCTAAAGACTGTGACACAGAACCTTTATTGTTTGGGTTTTTTTTTCTTTTATTATCAATCATTTTCCAGTTGCAAACTCACCAGGGGACTCTGGATTTCCTGGAATGCCAGCAAACTTGACAAGACATAATCCTCTCAGAACAACAAATGGGAGCCCGAAAGAAAACATTTACCATTTATTTGGCTCTGATCCTATGCTTGGTCATGAACATCAAGAGAGTCCCCTCAATAATTCAAATGAAAGCAAACATAAATAAATAGGATTACAGATTCCTGAATACTTAACACAGTGACACTCCTTCAGGTTACACTTCTTCATTACACCCTTCCCATCCCTGGAAGTTTTCCAGGCCATGTTGGACAGGGATTGGAGCAACCTGGGATAGTGGAAGGTGTCCCAACCATAGCAGAAGGTTGGAATGAGATAATCTTTAAGATCCTTTCCAACGCAAACTATTCAGTGATTTTGTGATATTCTGGATACTTAACACAGTTATATTCCTTCATGCTACACATTACATGGTGATACACAGCATTTTTAACAAGTACTATTTTATCTTTCCTGGGTATTTTGCAAAACTGTAACTTTTACAGAGTCTTCCTTGACCTAGAAAATGTGTTTTCTGGAAAAATATGTTTTTGTCTCAGTTCTTCACCCTTGGATGGACCTTCAGATAGAAGAATTAGCCTTTCAGTGCTTTCAAAAGCTTTGGGGTTTTTGTTGTTTGGTTTTTTTTTTCCCTTTTAATTTATAGACCAATTTCAGACCGTAAATTAAAGTTTTAACTATCCTAGGAAGTGAAAAGAAATTATGAAAACATTGTTCTGGTGAGGAAAATTGAGAAGAAAAGAAGAATGCATGCTGAACTTGGTGACTGGCAGCTGGGGAGGCCACGCAGGGATAATATCCATGTGCATTTTGTGTTACAGATAAGCCTAAGAACCCAGGAATTACAACAAATAATCTTTGAAGCATCCATGTGGAAAGAGTTCTTGGGCAAGCCAAAGGAGCAGCAAGTAATCTTCTGAACCATTTGGTGCATCACAGCGCTGCAGCTCGAACCAGCCAACTGCACCCGCGCCACGCAGACAGTCCAGGCAGGTGAGGCTCTTACCAGCCCAAATATTCTGCTTTCTTCCCATTGTGGGGTTTTTTTGGATGGGGAGTGCAGCCAAATCACTTCTCTTCAAACATTACTTTCCTTCCTCTATTTTCTTTATCTCGCTTTCCAGAGCACCAAAAACATATTTACTCTCTTTCTCCTGATAAAACTTGCAATGCATCTAAGAATGCCTTTAGACAACAATTTAAAATTTTGCAATTAGAACAATGACTGTGCTATAGAATGGAGCCAGCTGTTTAACTGAAATAAGCTGGTATCTCCCAAATCCATGTTTAATCCTTTTCTATCCCTAACTCAAGACTTTGCTTTTTTGTTTATTTGTTTTCTGTTGCATGAAATCTAGTTTTGCTCAGCAATTAAAAATATTAAGTATGAAAGCAGAAATGCATGGGTAGAGCTGTTAGCATGGTTAAGTATTTATAGTTAAGATTTTAATATTATAAATATTATATTAAAGAATATTATGAACAATAATTATGATACAAACAGCAATATTTTGCTATTACTGACTGCCAGAGGCTGGAACCAGCACATGATTGAATTTTACACCAACATTTATCATAATATCAAATGTTTCTCCACAACAGGGACGTAAACAAACCTGGAACTCCCACTTTTACATTTCCATCTTGGTTATTAATATTTATTACCAGGAGGGTTTTCCTCAAAATCAGGTGTGTAAGCCAGTGAGGCGATTCCTTCTGCAATCATTCTGCAAAGTTGCATTTCATGTAAGATTAGTCCCAAATATTTTTCTTAGGTATATTTCATGTATTATTATATTTATACACCATATATAAGCTGCGATTTTTCTTTGCTAGAAATGCAAAATTGTATGTCATGTTTACCAATCAAAAAGAGATGGTTAAGGGCTTGTTCTCAAAGATGTTTCTCCACAACCAACTTCAGCTGGTGTTTACATAAGCTCAGCAGTGATGCTGTGGTATTTTCTGGGGTCCCCTGTGGCAGGAAGGAATGAATCTGACTCCATGTTCTTAGAAGGCTATTTTATTATTTTATGATATTGTATTATATTAAAGAATGACAAACTAAAACTATACTAAAGAATAGAGAATGGATACTTTCAGAAGGCTAAGAGTTAATAATGAAAAACTCCTGACTCCTTCCAGAGTCCCAACACAGCCTGGCTATAATTGGTCATTAAGTTAAAACAATTCACATGAAACCAATAAAATAACTACCTGTAGGTAAACAATGTCCAAACCACATTCCAAAGCAGCAAAACGCAGGAGAAGCAAATCAGATAATTATTGTTTTCATTTTTCCTGAGGCTCCTCCTCTTCCCTGGAGAGGAAATCCTGGCAAAGGGATTTTTCAGAAAATGTGACGGTGACAGGGATGGGAGTAGTTTCCACAAGAACATGACTGACACCACCAAACCTGTGGAGGGGAAACACTTTAAATAAACCCCATTTAAACAAAGGAGGGCCATGCTGACTCGGATGTGGCGGATGAGAAGGCAGTGGCCAGAGGAAGGGACATTACTCAGCATGGCTGGTTTATACAGAGCTCAATGCCCCCCGGCCCTGACCCCAGCTGGCCCCTCCACAGACAGCATCCTGTCACAGGTGCTTCTCCCAGCTATTTATTTTTAGGCTTTTCTGGCCTAAAGCAGCATCTATGAATTTTTCTCCATGTTTGAATTGATCATCATAAATTTTTAAAAAAATCCAACACATGGAGGCCATCTATTTTTAAGCCGTGTAGATGAGCTGCTGCAGCATCCTCTGTCAGAAGTTTTGTTTGCATTTCCTCACATGCCACATCTGCTCTTTGATCTTTTCCCATATCTCTTCTTTCCCCTTATCTCTCAGCCTGCTGTAACTTTACAACTCCATGCTTAGTGGCTGGGGGTTTCCAATTTAACAATATTTTTATTAAATCCAACACGCTAAAATTAGAAGACCACCACAAAGGCACCTAGACAGTAAAAAAAAGCCAACAAAATGTTTGCTTTTGATTAAGCAACACAAGTCACATCATCCCAGATGAGACAAAGTGATGGCTTAGGGCAATTGAGACCTTTTTTTTCAATCTTTAAAACAATGGCATCTCTTTAGGAAAAAATAAAGCTATTCTGATGTCTTGACAGCCTAAATCTTACTTACTGTGATTAGATTGCTTAGAAGTATTATCTTCCCTAAATTTATTAATTCACATAGTATTTGTAGCATCTTTTACAGTTATTAGTGATATTTACCTATTAATTTTTATTTACAATTGATTTTATTAAAAGGGAGAAATCTTGCACACAACCCTTAAATAAAAATGAAAACAAAAATGCTGTTAGTCATCACAGTTCATTGTTTCTGCTTACTGGATCTGTTTTTAATCAGCATTTATTTTTTAAACTTCAAGGAAGATTCACTGATGCATCAAAGCAGGGAGACCAAAGTAATCATTTGAGCTAAATTTTTTGTTGTGTTCCAGCCCCAAAAACCACCTGAACCCATGCATTTCTCCCTCACTCTTTGGTGCAGTTAACTGAATTTTTGTCCTCAGCTTGTGTGTTGCCTAAATAATCATAACACTTGTGCATGATTTTTAATTACAAATTAAATTTACTGCAAGATAATTAATGCAAGTGAATTATATGTATAATATGTGTATTATTTATTATATACATAGAATATGCATGTTCTATGTATATTCTACATATATAGAATATATTCTATGTATAATATATATATTTATATATATATAAATTTCCCGTAAAAGTTTAAAGTGTTTTCTTTGCTGTGATGAAAAGAAACAACCCAAACAGGAAGGCAGAGCTCTAAAAAAGCAGAATTTCACCTCACTGTTCTTCAGAAAGTAACAAATGCTTGAATTTTCCCATTCTATTAGAGAGATGGAAATGAACTCTTTAATATACAAAGGCATGCCCTGTTTAATGTACAAAAGAAGGAATTTCTTATTTTTTTAAAACAACTTTCTTTTACAACTGGAGTCTCCACTACAGTCTCCAGCTTAAAAGGGAGCATCACATTTGTCTGCTTTTCTGAATATTAAGAATTTCCAGGCTTCATTTTGTTCTGTTTTAAATATTTTATTGCAAATTATATTTCAGTAGAGGGGAATCTAGGAAAAAAAAAGATTTAAAAAAAAGGATTTTTTAAAGGATAATTTGGACTCAAATGGAAACACCTGTGTTTTCAGACTGTTGGGATTTTATCCTTTGGTGGCATTGGGCAGGAGGTTTGGGCTGAGTCACTCCATGCACCAGAGGCCTGTAGATGAGAGGGATAATGAGATAATTTGTTATTATCTGTGGGGTTCCTTCAGGTCCCCTCCTGGGACACATGTGCCCTAGTCCAGCGCTGGTTTCATGGTATCACAACTGGAACGGGCTGGAAACTTTCTGATTAACCAGAGAAATCAACAAGCTGGAGCTAAAAGATGCCAGAGGATGCTCAGGAACCACTAAGGGCACATTCTGCTGCTCTTTATTCCTGTTTTAGGGAAGCAAATTCAGTATTTCGTCTAGTTTGCAAATAATCTTTCTAAAACAAATTAAGTTCTCAAGATGCTTTAGAGGGATGTACTGAGGTGGATGGTAAAACCCTGGCTTGTCTGTATTAGCAGCAGAACTCCAAGTAAATTAACAAATTCCTGCTTTCATCCATGAGCAGAACATATTATTGTCATGGGGGTACATGATGGGACTGAATGTGATGTTATTAATATATTAAATAAGTATTATTATAACTATTACTTCTCTAAATTAATAGATATTTTTAAAAACAAAGTCTCTGTGGTGTAATGTGGAGTTGTTTCTAGCATCTCCATCCAAAATAAAACCTAAGTGTTCAAAAGAACTGCAAAAATGAGAGAAATTCTGGGGAAAAAAATTATTGTGAGCATTGCTCCACAGACCTGAGTGATGTTACCAAAGGGAGAGTTTGGGCATTTGTACTTTCATTTTAATACAGTGATCATGAATGCATAATGAAAATGAAATATCAATTATGTAAAGAAATTATTTAATTCAGTGAAGCAACCATTTACACATATGCAGAATACCTGTGGGACTCAGAAATGCCTTTGGTTTGTTCTCTTTTCAGTCACCCTGCTAGAAATCTAAGAATTTAGTTTACAATAAGTCTGATTTAATATTATTTCTTCAGATTTGCACAGGAAAAAAAAAGGAAGGCAGAATCTGATCTCTCCCATTTTACTACATAGTGGGTTGGCCTATTTTCCAAGAACTTCATTATCTAACTTAATTACCCTTCTTTTTTACTGACCTGGTTATGATACAATGAATTTTCATGCAAAGCTGAGGAAGGAAATAAAACATCAGTCCACATCAGCTCGAGGTTTCATGCTGGTACATTCACTGTGCAACACTTTGTTTAAAAATAGTTTAATTTTAAAAAATTGCCACATTGGTAAAATAAATGGGCTTATTGTATCTGTAGAGCCTTTCTCACATATATGTATGTGTGAGGTGATGTCAAGGATAACAATGAAACCACATCTGAATGTAATTATGGACTTTATTATTCCATCTATTTTTAAAAAATACATTTCACTTTTCATATTTTATTTTTTAAAGTACAGTGTTTTGGGGTAGAGCGTGTAGTATTTTATAGGGGTTTAAAATACTTACTGGTATACAGAACTGCAAGCACGTACCTGCTGATTTCTAATAAAATTGGAAGTAGTTTACAAGCAAATGTGGACAACTTAGTATGAAATTAAAATTCTTAGAGGACTTTAGAGAACTGTTATATAAGACCTTAGTTCTAGACTTGGAAAATCTTTCACAGCATTCACTTTGCATATCAGATCAAATTCAATTACGGAAGTGAATTCTTAAGGGTTTTTTAAATCTAGTAATTTGAGTTCCTAAGCTTTATTCAGAACCCAACATCACGTTTCTAACGAGTGCATTATTTATTCTTCACAATTAACATAATATACTCAATTTATTAGCATCATTCCTTGTTTCTCCGAGGCGATTTGAAGGAGGGGTTGGTATTAATTACACTTTTAGGTAGCTGTAGTGTGTAGAGGCTCCCGAATTGTTTGTCTGTGTGTGGTTTGCAGGGCAGCCACGAGATGTCTTTGTTGCACCGCTGAATTCCCACTCCAGGGATCCCAGCACAGCCCCAGCGCGCTGGGGAACAGGGCTGGACCCACTTCAGCCGGGCTGGGGCAGATTTCCAACAGGATAAACCGAAGATTGAAATCCCATTCTTTACATTTTGGGTTGGTTTGGGTCCAGAAAACTTGAATCACGCTGGTCACTGCCTGGCTGTAACCTGGCAGCAGATTCCAGGTGTTCCTCTGAGCCAGAAGGATGGGAACACAGTTTGTACCCCTAAAGGGAGCCAGAAGGATGGGAACACAGTTTGTACCCCTAAAGGGAGCCTGGAGGACGGGAACACAGTTTGTACCCCTAAAGGGAGCCTGGAGGATGGGAACACAGTTTGTACCCCTAAAGGGAGCCTGGAGGATGGGAACACAGTTTTGCCTGGAGGATGGGAACACAGTTTGTACCCCTAAAGGGAGCCTGGAGGATGGGAACACAGTTTGTACCCCTAAAGGGAGCCTGGAGGATGGGAACACAGTTTGTACCCCTAAAGGGAGCCTGGAGGATGGGAACACAGTTTGTACCCCTAAAGGGAGCCTGAAGGATGGGAACACAGTTTGTACCCCTAAAGGGAGCCCGAAGGATGGGAACACAGTTTATACCCCTAAAGGGAGCCTGGAGGATGGGAACACAGTTTGTACCCCTAAAGGGAGCCCGAAGGATGGGAACACAGTTTGTACCCCTAAAGGGAGCCTGGAGGATGGGAACACAGTTTGTACCCCTAAAGGGAGCCTGGAGGATGGGAACACAGTTTGTACCCCTAAAGGGAGCCTGGAGGAGCGAGGTACACAAATGTAGCTGAAGTAAGCAGAGGAACAGCACAAAACAACAGGAGACAATCCCTTATGAGTGAACTGGTTGTGAAAGTACTATGTGGAAGAAAAAGAAAAGTAGAACTCCTCATTAATCATTAATTAATTAATCATTATGCATTCATGATCACTGTATTAAAATGAAAGTACAAATGCCCAAACTCTCCCTTTGGTAACACCACTTAAGTCTGTGGAACAATGCTCAGAATAATTTTTTTTTCCCCAGAATTTGGTGCCTGTGGCTTTGTGTTACTGATCTGTAACAAGGGCAGTTCCAGCCCCACAGGGGTAAAACTGGATTTTAAGGCAAAACTTAACGATTGGCCTTAAGTGGGGTAAGGGGGAAGGAAAGGGCTGAGTGAGTTCAGTTCTCAGAGCAGCGTTTTGCTCTTGTGCTCTCTGTGTAATTCTGCACAGTACAGAAACATCCTTGTATCATCATGAGTAGAATTTTCCTAAAACAGCCAAAATTTCCCAGGGTCTTGGAGTTCCACTGGCCTGCTGCCTCCTCCTGAGAGGGAGAACACTGCCTGTTGCAGGGGAAGAGCCTCCATCTCCTTGGGCTGCAAAAGCACAGTGTGGTAAACACAAAATCAGAAATATTCCTGTACCCCCTGCTTCTTTTTGATTCTCTGAATTTACCCATGCTTTAATTCTCTTGAACTTATCTTGAACTTATTGTGCATAACACTCTTTCAATTTCCCACCTCTGCCTATAGCCAGGGCTCCTCTAAGTGCAGGATTTTATAATGGAAGCCTATTTTGCTTTTGGAGGCTAACTGCACTCCATTAGAACACACTTTCTGTCTCTCTTGGTGTAGCAAAAAATTTCCTTTTTGAAAAACAGTGTCATTAAAGATACTTCAATGCTGTAGTACCATAAACATGCAGGGCACTTGCATTACAAAGCTTTTAAAAGGGATGTCTTTATGTCCAGAACACACGTACACTGGATCTGGTATGTGTGTTCCAGGAAACACAGAACACGTGAGAACTTTCTTAGCACTTGGCTGTTGTCTCCCAAATGAAGTTGAAAGATTGAAAGGAGGGACATGGTGGCCTTGGCAGAGCTGGGTTAATGGCTGGACTCAATGGTCTTAGAGGTCTTTTCAGCCCAAATGGTTCTGTGATTCTGTGCTGTAATAACTTTTGGTTGCTTTTGGTTCACACAAAGAAGAGCAGTGCAGTAAAAGGGGCTGCAGCAGGACACAGACGGAAACCTTGAGGCTGAGGGGCTGTCACAGACATCTTATATGAAAAATCTTTTCCTTAGGATTTTTTTCTCCTGAGAAACTGAGAGGCCTCAGGAACAAAATGTAAACAATGGTTATCTGCTGCTGTGGAATGCAACAGGTGCATCTGGGATTGGCCCATGTTGGATGTTTGTAATTAATGGCCAATCACAGTCAGCTGGCTCGGACAGAGAGCCTGAGCCACAAACATTTGTTATCATTCCTTCTTTTTCTATTCTTAGCTAGCCTTCTGATGAAATCCTTTCTTCTATTCTTTTAGTACAGTTTTAATATAATATATATAATAAAATAATAAATCAGCCTTCTGAAACATGGAGTCAGATCCTCATCTCTTCCCTCATCCTCAGACCCCTGTGAACACGGTCACAGTGGTGCTGTTTCTGTGTTTCTGCCTTTAACAAAGACTGGCTTGCTGGAATAAAATCCAACATTATTATAAGATTCTGTAATTGATGCTGGAGCACACAGGATGATGGATGTGTTCTCACCACCACTGATCTGTTTGTGTTCAGCACAGGCAGCTGCACCACCACCTTTGCAGTGTGCAGACATCAGTGAGGTACAGCCACCACTTCCAAACCTGAGTGTGCAGACCCAGACATAAGTGGCCAAACAGCCACAGACAGTTCAGCAGGAAAACCACCATGAGCTGACTGACAAGACAAAGGATAAACCTGCAAGTAAAATCCCAGACAAGGATTTAAAGGCTTGCAACAGAGGCACGATCAGTCCTTTGGCTGGATGCACCCAGGATTGTCTGCATTTATTCACCAATCTCTTCTGTGGGAAGAATCTCTGAAAGAAACAGGACTGAGTTTGGCCCTGTGATGTGTTATGGGGCTAACACAAAGTTTTGAACCAATATTTGCATTGAAACTGTGAAAAATGCATGTATTTTATGATTGGCTTTTTGCAAATATTAAAATGAATATTAGATGTGGTGTGTTAGAAAGTAATGCTGTATTAATTCTCTTAAGTACTGTGTTAAATATAGTTTTAGGTTATAAAAAATGTTAAAATAGAAACTATGCTATGTAGGATACTTTTTTTTTTAAAAGAAAGGGCTCACACTGAGATAGCAACCACAGGACACCTAAAGCCTTTCAGAGAAAGAGAATTTATTGCCCTCTTATCAGAAGAAATGAACTTCTTCCTGCCTCAAAGGCACTGTTAGGATTCAGAGGAAGAAGTTGACGATGACCAGACAGAATTCTGTATTTGAATGGAATTCATGCATCATGTATGAGATGTATGAATATGCAACAGGCTGTTGCTTTTAAGGGTTAATCCTCTGTTAAAGTGTGTCTTTTTTTGGGCTCGTGCTGCCCAGAAAAAGGTACACGGACGTCTGTAACTCTTTGTATTTATTGTCTCATATTGTTCTAATTCAATTTGTCCAGGTTATTATTACTCTAATTGTATTACTATTTTTTATAACCATTTTATTACTATTAAATTTTTAAAATTTTAAAAACGAGTAATTGGCTTTTTTCACAGAAACTAATGTTTTACCTGATAAAAGAAGGCAGAAATGTCCCTGTTTTTTTTGTGACTCTTGATCCAAGAGCAGTGAAGCCTCTCTTTAGTACAGACACAGTGGCATCCAGGCTCTCTGCACAGATCTGTAAGCCACAGAGAGCTTAGAGCCTGCAGAGCACAGACAGATCTGCTACAGAGGCCTCACTTCTCTGTCCCCTGGGCAGAACCAGGGATGCTGCAGTCTGTGTCTATTCCCACTTTATTTAATTTTGTATAGGGCTGATTGTCAAAAAAAGCAAACAAAACTTTGCCTCTCCCTGTCTGTGCATGCATTTAAAGAGCCCTGCTACTGCACCATTTCAACAGCTTTTGCCCACAAAGCGTCAGTTTTTCATCTACCATTTAATTCTCCTAAATGGATGTTACTCCTCTCCCCATTATGAATCTCTATCGCTTCCATGAAACATTATTTGCATAAAAGGAACTGAATAATTGATAGAGGATGTGAGCAAGAGCCAGCAGACAGCTTGGGAGGGGTTTGTGGTAATCCCAGTGAGTCCAACACATAGCTCCTGGCTCGTTTAATGGGATGGAAGCTGACAGGGTTTCCTTGTAGCGCTGCAGCAGAACTCAGAGCTGCTGCATGACCTCCTTGTACTCAGCTACTTTGCTTGTTGATCTCACTGCTCTGTTCCTCCATTAAGGGGAGAATTCATAAAGCACAGGATACAGCCTGCAGTTTGTGCTCACATACACCTCCAAACACAGCCGAGGCCTGGTGGCTGATTCCATTGCCTTCAGAAAAAAAAAAAGGATCAAAAGTCTTAAATTCATCATATTATTAAAGGCAAAGTCTGGGAACAGCTGTCATTTCCAACTTTGTTGATGAACTAAAGACTGACTTTGATTTTAAGGCTCAAAAGGTGTGGGGTTTTTCCATATTAAGATTATATTTTTTTAAGTCCATTAGAACTGTAAAACTTGCTCTATGCAGATTCCTTGCTCCTATTCTGCAATGTAAGTCTCATACTGGAAGTCTTCTGCATTTTAGATGTCTCCACTTAGTGAGATGACTGTCAGAATGAATATTTATATTTCTGAAAAAGAGAAAAAGCCGAAGAAGCCATACATCTTGTAAATAAAATATGTTTGGCAGCTGTCTGAAAAAAAAAAACTAAAAATAAACCAAAATCTAATGATTTTTCTTTTAGAGCTTTCCACATTTCTATAAAGTACATATTTTTTGATGATAAGCAGCAGTATTAGGAGAGCCTGGAAACAGCTGGAACGATTAGTATTTTGTTTGGTGAGGAGCTGTTTCAGCTGCTCTGACAAGCAAGCTGCCTTTTTCAATGTAATCACTTTTGATTCTAAAGCACTTGCTTTGCTTTTAACTTTGTGCAAATCCCTCTTGATATTTCTCTTTTTAAAGCAGATGCATTTCCATATGTCCATAAAAGTTTCCTTGACAATTCAGCACGCTGCTCAGAATGACTTCCCTGATTCCTGGTGGGGGATTTGTGAAATGAGGCTGCTTTGTTCATTGAGGATATGTGTACATAATGTAAAACATACTTAATATCCTTAACTTCTGCACAGATGTTTTTGTTCTGAAAGGCACTCAAAGTTTCACTGCTTTAATTAAACATTTTTCCTCATTTGTAAAGAAATTTATTAATAACTCCTCCAATTCCTGATAAATTTGTTATTCCATAGTTCAAGTGTTAAAGAGTTTTCAGTACTCTCTGAAGATAAATACTTGAGAGTAAAAAATATTTTTTTATAAAGGAAAGTCATGAAAATAACTGATCCAGATACTTCTGTTCATTCTGATATTTTCTGTTCTCAGAACTGTGCCTGATGTTGTTTTGGGGAAAAGGCTTTCTGCAACAACAAGATACTGCCTGGCACGTTTTTAAAAAGTCTTGGTATTTTATTCCTGAAAACGTTTTACACACACTTTTTAAATTCTTATAAAAATAACCAGCAACCAAATACATATCAGTAGCATTTTTAAATTTCAGTTCTTATTCCTTCCCACCAATTTGGCTGAAAACAGGTATTTGCAAACACTGGTAGCCTAATTTCTTGTGGCCTTTCATTTTTTATGAAGTGTTTTCAAAAGACTTCAATCAACCTTAATGGTGCATTTTTAGTTAAGGAAACAGAATGGAGAGAAGTCAATTTAAGCTCCCCAATGAACAAGTGTGTACAGGAAAAAAAAGGCATAAATGGCTTTAGAAAACAGAGTCAGTACAAGCAAAATGCAGTGAGCAGAGCGCTCAGGGAAGCCAAGATATAATGGAAAGAGTAAAATACTGCAGAGCTTTTTAAACTATATACAATTGGAACAATGGGCTGGACCCAGACATCCATGTTAAACTGTTAGGAGATAGGTGAAAAGCAAGCTGCAATTCTGTAACCAGGGCTAGAGAATATGAGAATGGAAGGGCTTAAAGCTGAAGCAAATGAATGTGGGGTAGTTTAGCAGCATAGAAATCGAGTCAAAATTGGCATATTTCACTGTTTAATGTACCATGTGAAGACTCATCTCCTGGCTTTCTGAATTAAAGGACTATTAGTACCAAGCTCCTTAATGAAGCTGCTTTTATGCCACCTGTGAAATAATAATACCTTTATTTGCACACCTACTTTTCTACCAAAATACTGCAAAAGCACAGGGTAATTAAGTACTGCAGCCTCTGTGAGAGTACAGTATAGACCTACAAAACATATAAAACAGGAATACACCTGGGAAACTATCACCCAGTGATCATTTAATTGTCTCTCATTATTTAAACATGGTGTTAATAATGCATGGAACACATTTTTCCAAAGCATCACAACCTCCCTGGTAAAAGGGTAACTGCATCAATATTAACAACCCAAAGACTTAAAATAATTCAAAGCAGAGCCAGGCACTCTCCTGGCTGCCCGGGCCCCGGCGCTGCTTTCAAACAAACTCCCGTACAGGGTCGCGGCGATTATCGCCGCTTGTATCAGTTTATACGTGGCTTTTATGCCTGCTCACAGCTGAGTGCAGTTGTTTTTTCAGTGTCTGCCTCACGGTATGATTCAATCCATTTGGGTGGCTTAATGCAAAGATTTCGTAATGTACACAGGGATGAGCAGCGCTAAGGCAACGAACATCGTGCTCATTATTCTTTTAACGGGAATGTCAACAAGAAGAGGAATTAGAGAGGAAATCGTTGTAACTCCAAAAGAACATCTGACTAACCACTACAGATGACATGTTTTTTCCCTTTTTATCCTCTTCATGATCCATAAAGCAGGATTTTTCCAAAACAATTAATTTGGTTGCCAAACCCTTCTTAATTCTAAGGAGATTTAAAACTCATCTACTTGGAGTCTGTCTCATGGAGTTAGACCCACAACCGGATTACAAGCTATTCCATCATATGGCTGGTGTTAGCCCAGTTGCTGCTATGTGGTACATAATTGGACTGCTGGACTGTTTAAAAAAAAAGGGAACGAAATATAAACCTCCAAGTCTTCTTTACACTAAGCCCACTGGCACCTCTGTCTTTTATTATTTGTGTAACTTTCTCCTCAAAATAAAAGCTCAGCAGCCTGAGAGAAATAGTTTCTAAAAACTTCTTCTAAGTAACCTTGATATCCTTGATATACAGACTCAACAAGAAACATTAATGCTCTTTAAACGAGCCAATCAACAGCACTGGGCATCCCAATTCTACAGCAAAACAGAGGTTTAAGAGGTAAAAGGTTCTTCTTTGTGTCTAGTGTTGGAGAGCATATGGCAAATTTCCACTTAACAACAGTCTCTTGGTTTGCAACACAAACTAATTCCTGTGTTAATTCTTTTAATTATAAAGTGTGTATGTGTTTGTGTACACACAAGTCTGCATGTTGTTTTGTTTCTCTAAAGAGAATCAGTGACCTTAAAAAAAATGAGGTGGACTTGAATCCTGATTCGCTCCTATGTGACACTGTCTTAGAGCTGGGGTCATGGTGGCAGCTTTGTCCTCCCTGCTGGTGGTGCACAATGGTCTGTGCTTGCTCTTTGCAGCCAAGATAAGGCCAACAATTAGATAATGTCACTGCTGATAGCTGTGGTCTTGGGCCTCTGGTCATCCAAACGTCATAAATACAACACGACCACCACCCAGCCTTTGTGCATGTTACCTTTATGGGGGAGCTGCAGTGGCCAGGGAAAATCAGGGAATATGGAAGAATGAACTGAGATGGCACTAGAAGTGCTGTCCCAAAGAGAGGAACCCAGCAGTAATTTAGTGATCTTACTTCATAATAGGTTTCTAATTTATCAAACTAAACCAATTCCAAAAAGCTTTTGCCTTTCATCAACCTCTTCACTCATTCTGTCCCTGTCTAACTCTATGACTGGACACGATATTGACTGCACTGGATACAATTTTTTTTTCTTTTTCTTTTTTGATGTTGGCCTTTTATCTCTGTTATTCTCAGGATTAAGCATAAACTGAGTTCACAAGAGTAACACAAACAAGAGCAACCTGGACTGACCTGATTGCCCAATATGCATTATGTTAGCAAAGAGGCATGAGGCAACCCAGGAATTTGAAGTAAATAAGGACTCAATTACAGAAAATGGAGAACAGTTGTTCTGTTGTCAAACAGAACAACTGCTTGACATACTGTTTGGATTGATTATTAAAAAACATATTATGGTGCAGTTCAGATAAAGTATTTGCCTGGGAAAAACCATTCACCTTTTGCAAACAGAAGGGATGAAATATTCTAAGACAGAGAGATGCTGATGCATGTGAGGACCATCCACTCACATTCCAATAGAGCAACATAATTTTTAGTCACACTTGAATTGTTTAATTAAACTGTTGAAAGTTTGTTGTCCAAGGACAAGCTGCTTAAAACTAAATATACAGATGAACTCCTCTAAACTATTTTATTTTAAAAAAAGAAATGCACTGGTATCTGATTTTTACCTTTGGGTTTCAGTTTGTAATAAAAATTCAAGTTATCTTTTGTCTACCCTTGTCCCAGGAAAGGAAGTTTTTCTAGTGGGTTTCTACCCTAACTCTGGTCCTCTTGGGAGAGGAAGGCTGAAGTGTGAATTTATGATGAATTCCAGCCTCTGAATCCAGGGTGAGATTTCTGCTCCCCATTTTCAATGTTCAGCTTTTTGACACTCCCTCTGCTGCTCTGCCTGGAATTGTGTGGGATCTGTTTTGCCCTGTCACAGAAAAACACAGGGAAATTCTATTCTTATTTCTCATCCTCACTCTCTCCAGGGCTCAGAGGGAATGCCCTTTTTCACTTCCTTCTCTTTGTGCAGCTCAGGCCATATTCACCAGCATTAAATAACAACACCCCTCCCTATCTCCGGCTTGTTCAGCGTGTAACATCATCCAGAACCAAACAAACTGCAGCATTTCCTAAAACATGAATTGTTTTTAAAAAATTCAGGCTGGCCAGCTGTTTGGAGTCTCCCAGCTAGGAATGCTGCCTTCAGAACCCCACTTGATGCTCCAGCACAGTCTCTCCTGCTCACCACTTGTCCATCTGTCTGCGTGGCGTGTCGCCAGCTCTTACGTTGGCCCCATCTTTACCCAGGGTACCAAAGCAGCACGGATCTGGACTGACAGCATCAGTAACTGCAAGTGTCACTTCTTCTGCTCCAAGTCCCTCTGCAGTGACAGCACTGCCTTCCTTGCTAGACTGCTATCTCAGGTTGGTATCTCGCTCCCGTGGGCCTTTCGGCTCTGTTTCAGAAAATGACAGAGGGATATTGATGCAGAGCCATAGAGATAAAAGTGAACAGAAAACAATAAATACTGAATGTTTATATACATCATTTTTAGGTATATACATGTGTTTCTTCCACTTAGGAGTTACATATTTGAAGTATGAATGTGTAACAAAAGGTAATTATTGTACAGTTTGAAAACTCAATCACAAAAATCACCTGGGTCTATTTGTGACAAGAACTCACCCTAAATGTAAATTTGATAAAGCTGGTTTAAAACAAGCAGGTTAGGATCCAAGTTTGCAAACATCAGTTGAACAGTTCTGTGCTCCAAGGAAATCCTACCAAAATGAATTAATTTCCACATTATCCACACAGTTCTGCGGACTGGGATAAAGTTCTGAGTGCAGAGAATGTGGGTTTGCAATATTTTTCTTTCTTTTACATAGTTCCATATGTGAATGATCTTGCTGGAGGTGCTTTCTGACCCCACCCTGTGAAAATCTTTCTCTCGGGGCCATTACAATTAATAATTATTTCTAAAATCCCTGGTTTAGAAGCAGGCTATTTCCTTCATAAATTCCTCTTAATTTCAGTGGGCATATTTGCTCTACAACCATTACTAGGCAACAAAACATTGCTTTTTTCTTTTCTGAGATATGAGTAACTTATGTTCTTGACTGAGGACAGCAAGAGCCAGGTTGTCACTGTAACCATAATTTATCTCTCAGACAATTTTATGGAGTGAAACATAAAAGTTTGAATCTTAATTTGGAAATAATTGATTTACATTCTTGTTTTCAATGATGACCTAATTTATGCAGAGTTGATTGTATCTGAGTGGAGGGATCTTAGGCTAACTTTCTATTAATTAGCATTATAAATGAACATTTCCATTTAAAGCTGTCCTAGTTTTTCTCACAGGTGATGAGAAGGGGGCACAGCCTGGAGCTCCAAGTCAAACTGAATTGTTTCTGCAAGCAGCAAAAGCAAAGATTTCGGTCTGCTGGCTCAGCCCTGGTGAAAGAGCAAAGAGTTCTGCTGAATGGAGCAATCAGGTCAAACCCATTGCTAACTTTGATGCAATGCTCAGTTTCCATCTGGTTCACCCCACCACGTGGGGGTGCATTTTCACACACAGATCTGATGGCTTTGGCAGTTTAGCACCCCTGCAACAGGACTGATGGATTACTGTGATGTGTGTGATGCCATGTGTCTGCACCACACAGGGCTGAAAAAAATCTCCTTGTGTTGAAGGAACTCCCAGGCTGTGGAAATATCTGCCATTTTGTCTTTGCCTCAGTGGTCGCATGGAATTGCATCGAGGTAATGGAGCACCCTTTGTGTAAAAATCATTCTTTTGTACACTGTTTTTTAAATATTGTTGCCATTACTCTTCATTTCTCATCCCACTGCTGTTTGTTGTCAGTAAATTATCTCAGCCCAGAGTCTATTCCTTTGTGCCTCTGTCACCAGAGGGAAACAGGGGGAAGGGGAGCAGTTTATTTGGAGTTTAAGTTAAAATCTTTGAAAGAAAAAAGAGCAAAGGAATCAGGAAGATGAGATTGATACAGATACCTCCATGGGAAAATTGCTCTAAGGCAAAGCTTGCATGACTTCTACGGACGCACCACAACTCCTCCATTTCACAGCTTCCATGGCAGAGAGCAGAGGTGTCAGGGCTGGTTAAGGGAAGGTTTGTTGGGCACCACAAGGGCACTCAGAGGGATGCAAGGTCTCCTCCTGCTTCCCTCTGCCCTCCAACCTGTGCTGGAGCAGCAGCCGTGGCTGGGCCAGCACTGGCTCCCCCTGAGGAGCCAGGGACAAGGGCAGGGCTCGTTCCTGGGCACCATCACTTATTGTGGCAAACCCAAACAGCTGCAACAGCCCTGCAGGATCGTTGTACTCCCATCCGTGGGGTGAAGGCTGCAAAAGTGGGGCCACTTCAACACATGAGGAAACTTCTGAATCATGTACTGGAACATTTCCCATGCTTAACAGAAAGTTCTTTAAAAAGTACTGCTGGTGGGTTGTGTTTTCTGTATAGGGACAGGGTTATAATTAGACATGGATAACTATTTTCCAATTTCCCTATTTTAATTAATTCCATTTTTATGAGGGGTTTTTGAGCCTGCTTGTATGTTCTGTTGTATTGTTAACATAGGGTCTCACTGAGATTCTTCATCAGATTAAGCTTTAAGAGAAAACACATGCACAGCATAGAGCATTTTCTCTGCTGTTTCTGCAGAGAACCAACACAAAATCTGCAGCAGCACAGAGCCATCCCCAGCTACCCTCGTACTCACTCTGGCATTCAGCCTCTGTCAGCCTTCTTCAGGGCAGTAATAACATTATAATGGGGCTGGGAGACAAAACTGTCAAATTCTTTCCAAGACAATCTTCCAGGCTCATCAGCATAGACAATCATTCCTTTTACTTCTGGAGTAATAGGAAGATTTTAAGCAATATCTTTTGATTTGAGTTGGACTTGAAAAATGACATAGCTGGGGGCCTTATTTGAAAATGCAATGAGACTGAAATGTAAAGTGCAATTTCCCATGCAGTCTGCAGGGAGAATGAGGCACTTGTCCCAGTTCTCTTAATTGTCTCTGATTGCTGTTTGTGTAGCACAGTCACTTCCTCGTCTTCGAAATCACCTTCAAGGGCTCCAACATTTTTCACTTCACTGTTTTAAATCAAGAAGGGCTAAACGCCCACCCATTCAACCACCATGACTGTTTTATGTTATTTATGTGGTTTATGCTATTAAGCTTTAAAATTTTGTTTATTTAATGGGCCTTGACAAGTACTTAAGTAACAGGTTTGAGGACACATCAGTGGGCCTTGGCACATGTTGATTAAGGTGTGCTTAACCTGACAGTTAATATTTTGTACCATTTTCCCAGCAGCCGTGACTGTTATGGAAGAAGTGCTAATTTTACAAAAATGGTTAGAGCTTGATTATTATGTTGGTTCTTTATTCACAAGGCTTCATTATTTTGTTGGCTCTGCTCTGTGAGAGATGAAGTAGTGCTATTATTTCTACTCCCAGCTCCTTTCAGTCTTTTGCAATCATTTAGGCACACGTGGGACATTACTCAGATAAGCAATTCTGTTTGCCTTCACTGAGAGTGGGCAGCAAAAAAGCAGTCCATAAAATGAGCTGCTCAGCTTCAGGAGTGACCACAGGATTTTCTGGCATATCCCTGGGGAGGCAAACAAGTAACTGTAAAAATCATGGTCATATATCCCACTAAATCTTTTTTTGTCTACATAAAGAGTTTTCATTCACAGGGGATGTTCTGTCAGCTGGAAGCCTCCAAAGACTCTCTCATTTTTTGGGAAGCCCAAAGGAGCCTGGTTATGGTTGGGAAGGAGAGAAAGGTTAGGTATTTGAACTAAGTGGAAACCAGAGAGGCCACTTTGTCCTCTAAAACTAGAAAATCTGTTTCTGTCTCTGGCTAGAATATTAGAAGCTGGTACTCCCAACTTATCCAACACAGCAGAAGTCCAACTTAGCTTTTTACATCAAATTATTCATGAAAGTCAGCAGGAGGTGGAGATAAACTATTCATTCTGTGCATATCTATGTGAAAGGAGCTCTCAGGAGAGATCCTCAAGATCCTGCCAAGAAAACAAGTGAAAACATTTTAAGAATGGGAGAGAACATTCATAATTGAAATCACCAACAGCGTAATTTGATTAGTTAATTCTACCAGAACAAAGATGCCACCTTTCCTTAGATGAGGGGGTGGCACAGAGCAGAGCAGAGAGTATGAGGGCAGGAGGGAATGTGATTGCCCTCCCAACACATCCTGCCAGCCTGATTTTAAACACCACGGGACCTGTGTGACCCTGATGCTCCAGACATCCTGTCCTGACCAGAGCACCCAGGCACACCTGACCCCTCTCTCCTTCATTTCTTCCCTGTTCTCAAGTTAATTCAGTAATGTCAGGTGGAGATGCCCCTAAACCAACCCCTCCTATCACCTCACACTCACTCACAGGGTTTCCAAAGCCATGGACTGAGTGGCCTCTGATTCCCTAACAGCAGTGAAAGGCAGGACTGCAGACAGAAGCCAGCTCCCTTTTGCCCTTCTTTGCTGAAGAAATAAAAAGGGGAAATAATTATTTAATGTTGTCTCATTTTTCCATGGCTTTTTGTTGTTGCTATTCCAATTGCCACAGGAATTCTGTCCAGACCTGGATCTGAATGTGCTGCTCATGGCTCCTGCTGATGACAACAGGGGAGAAACCACAGATGGACAGAGCCCAACAGACCAAAGAGAATGAAATAATAAAACAAACCAGGTTAGGATGTGTTTGGGTGGATTCAGAACACCTGAACTTTCACCTTAGCAAAAATAAAACTCCATTAATATTAAAGACAGTGCCAGCTTTAGACCACTTTTAGACCATTTTAGACCACTTAAGCTAAGGCTTTCTTTCCCCACAAAAAGAAAGTAAATGCCACATAAAATGTGAATTTTCTTCAAAGCCCTTAGTCTACCAAAAGGGAAAGGAAATAAATGATGTTTTAAAAATGAAAGCTTTTGATTTAACTCCAGTATTTAAAATGAAGAGTATTAATTGTTTTTAATTCTTGATCTTTAATAAGATGTTAAGAGGTTTCTTAGTGGCATTTGTGGCAATGGGAATAAGTCAAATTGGCAGAAACCCCAAACCACATTTAGCTGTTGCCTATTGTAACAGTGAACAAAGGTTTTATTAAAATCTTACCCCTTTTCAACACAACCACAGCCTTGAGTCTTCAATTTGCTGCTCTGTGGAGAGGATTTATGCCTTCAGATCCAGCATGTTGTTCAGCATCTGTTTACATTCACCCCCATCAAAAGTTACCTACGAGTAGCAGAGATGGTTAGAAAAAGAATATTTTTAATAAATCAGCACCATAGTGTGCTCATCTCTCAAACTGGATGTCCTTGCCCCAAACATTCAGCATCAATTCTATCCCAGTCCAAACCAAAACTGATTAATTCACGGCTTTTTCAAGACCCAATGTACTGCCAGTCCTTGCTCCTTGATGAATTTAAGATGAAGCATCCTTGGAAGGACGATCTGCTGTCACCTGGAGAGAGTATTTCAAGACCATGCATCTAACAGTCACCATTTAAAGAGAAGCCAACAGTTTGCAGTCCTTCACAGTGAGGTGGTGATGACATCCAAGGCATTTGGCTTCCTCCAGCCTGGAGAGACCAGCATCTCACTCACACAGCTCCCTCACAAGCACAGCTCCCTCTGTTTGATTTGAGCCATAAGGTCAGCCTTCCTCCTGTGCCAATTTTCCTAATCCACTTTAATATCCAAACACATCAGCATTTCCTGATGCGTTTTGTGCTTTGCCTCAAGGGCAACCAAGAGCATGCTGTGGGAAATGCATTCCCTTCCTTCATGGAAACAGCCTTTAACCTTGTATCATCTGCTGGTTCATGCACCTTTGTGGCCTCGGGGTCTGCAAAGAAGAATTCCCTGTGCTCTTCGTGTGCTTTCAAGTGCTGGATCTCATGAAAAAGATGGAAACAAAGAGATTAGTGCGCTTTTATAAATGGGAATAACAAACCCCACTGATTTGGCACGGATTTCTAGCACCTTTAATTTGCTTTTTCACAGCAAACAGCAATTTCTCAGCTTCTTCACCAGCATCTGTGTTTGCAGCTCGTGTTGCAGCTGCAGCTGTAGAAAAGGGAATCAAAGGAGCTGCTCTCCTGCCTCGAGAGGGCACCACGAGACAGCTGAAAAAAGGAATGGAAGCAAACAAGCTTTACCTCAGGCACCAAATATTCCTGTCATGAGGATGTTCAATTACAGTAATTAGCAATAATCACATAAGCAACAGGAGCTTCCTTTACCTCCCTTCACCCCTTGGAAGAATGGAGTCTGCTTCATTAAAGCCTCTGCTTCCTGCCTAATCCCAGGGACCCGTTCAGGGGTGTTTCCTTCGCAGACCGGGGGACCTGGATTCCCCAGTGCTGCTGCCAAGATGCCAGGACAATGTGTGAACTGCAGAAGGAAAAAAAAAACATATTGCAGTGACTCATCTAACTCTGAAATGGAAGTTTTAAAGGGAGGGGAAAGTATGAAACACTAACAGGGACTATTAAACACTGTGTGACTGTGGCTATGCTTTCTGAAACTACTCTGACCTACTTATAAAAGATGGGCTCTGTCCATGAAGCAGGATTTGGGGTTTTATTATTAATAATTATTTTCTCTCCTCCTGCCTGGAACCCAACCAACTTAGTTGGACAGTACCTGATTTGCAGGGGCAAAGCTGAAGTTAGCAGATCTACAGACGGTCACAAGAGACCATATCTGTTTAAAGAAAACATTTTTTTACTATTTTAGCCTGGATGCCTCTCAGTCCAGTATCTTAAACTCAAGGCCGTTCTTCCACCCTTCAAATGAAGCATTCTGAAGGGAAGGCACAGGGAACTGCACTTGCAGGGAATGCAGAGAGCAGGGCAGCCCCAGGAAGGCACTGGGCTCCATCCTGCCATGCAAGGAATGGAGCTGAGGGCTTAAAATGTGCTGCCTTGATTGTCAGGAGCCCAGAGAGATTCATACAACCACATACCATGAAGGCCCTCTACCCTGACCTTCTCCAACAGCCAAGTTAGGAGTGAGCAGATTCATTGTAAATATCATAAATTAATTTTAGCAACATTTCTACTTCCTTTCTCTGCTGCACCCCCTTTAAAATGTTGTTGTTCTAGTCCCACACCTTTTTTGACAAATCTAGATTTTGGTACTATTGATAAATTTTCAGGATAAAACCTGAAATAAAATTAAGACATTTCAACCCAGAGAAGTAAAATAAAAAAGTAAACTAAGCTAAAGTTAAAAATTCGTCAGGGACTTTGGGTAAAGAAAGGTAGGCAGAGGGTTCTGAATGTGCTTAAATTTCTCAGTGTGGATGAAGGAACAGGCCTGGATTTTCCTGATCTCCAAATGCTTGGAAATACACAGAAAAAGGGCAGCACAAAAGCATCTTCCTTACTGACTTTCCATAAACCAGGATTGTTCTTTCAGTGTCTTGAGTGCATTGTCTGAGCCATCCAATATAAACAGGAAAGTCTGGATTCAAGGAAAAGCACAAAGTAACAGATTTCACAGATGGGTGTAAATCCATGTCATGAGTCAATGCCTGTCCCATGTGAATGGCAAATCAAAGCTGAAAACCAGGAATTCTCAGACAGTTCTATTAAGCTTTAGGTCCTTGTACCCCAAAATAGCATGCAACATTATAAAGGCAAAGAACAAATTGGACATATTCAGGACATTTGGCAATTCCAGTCAGTGACATTTCACAACCAGCATTTTTGCTGTATCCTCTGTACCCAGGAAACCAGATGGACACTCTACATTCTCACCCTTGGTAAGCTGAGGGCAGAGACAGTGTGGTCTTGCTGTTGGAAAGACCAACCATGCAGAAAAAACCAGCATACAAAGGAAACTATGAAATTTCTGCCATATAAATATACAGAAAATAAGTGGTTCATTTGTAACTGAGAAGATTCCATTTACACATATTTATTTTGGGGCAGTGTTGCCATCATTTAAGTATAAATGTTACAAATACAACATTGTAGGACTCAAATTACAACACAGAGAATTAAATAACTCCAGTTTCTTGTTTCAGTATAGATTTACACAGATAATCTTTGTATGGATTGGTTTTGTCCTCTTTTTAGAGTTCCTCCAGAGCTCAGGATGATGAGGTCTTACAAGGGTGAGGGCCATAAAGTAAAAGATGATGGGTAGGTTTTGTGGGAACCTCAGATATTTCCATCTCCATCCCTCTATCCCAAACATTTATTTATAAACACTTCCAAATGGCAAACAGCAATATCATCAAAGTCAACTCAAAGAACTGCAAAGTCACAGAACCACAGACTAGGTTTGGTTGGAAGAGGCCTCTGGAAATCATCAAGTCCGACCCCTCTGCTGAGGCAGAGCCACCTGGAGCAGGTGACACAGGAATCCATCCAGGTGGGTTTGGAATGTCTCCAGGGAGGGAAAATCCATGATCTTCTTGGGCGGCTTGTTCCAGTGCTCTGCCACCCTCAGTGTAAAGAAGTTCTTCCTCAACTGAGATGAACCATTTTGTGTTTTAGTTTATGGCCACTGCTTCTCATCCTGTCACTGGGCATCACCAAAAAGAATCTGGTACTGTCCTTGTGGCATCCACCTCAGAGATATTGGCACACATTTGTAAGATCCCCTCTCAGTCTTCTCCTCCCTGGACTAAGCAGGCCCAGCTCCCTCATCTCTCCCCATAATCAGGATGCTCCAGACTCCTGATCATCCCTGTGGCCTCCACTGCACCCTCTCCAGTAGCTCCTTGTCCTGAATCCAGAAATTAATACCCCCAAGTACCAGTACAGGATGAGCTTGGAAAAGAGCTGTGGAGAAAAGGCTCTGGGGGGCATCAAGCTGACCATGAGCCAGAAATGTGACCACTCAGCCCCTTCAGGGCTGCATTTGAGAAAGTATCTCCAGCAGGTCAAGGGAAGTGATCCTTCTCTCTTCAGCACTAGTGGGGGTCACATCTGCAGTGCTGGGTCCAGTCCTGGGCTTTCCAGTACAAAAGAGGTGTGCACATACTGGAGTGAGCCCAGCAAAGGGCCAGGATGATGAAGGGACTGGGGAACCTGTTATATAAGGAGAAACTGAGGGAGCAATTTAGTCTGGAGGTCAGAGAATTATATCAATATACACAAATTCATGATGTGAAGGAATAAGAAGACAGAGACCAACTCTTCTCTGTGGTACCCAGTGAGCAGACAAGAGGCAATGCAATGGACATGCAGTGCAATAGAGGAAACTCCATTTAAATAGGAGAAGTTTATACTGGGAAGGAAATCAAACACTGGGAAAGGTTGCCCAGAGTTGTTTTGGAGTCTCCATTCTTGGAGATACTGAAAATCTGAGAGGACACAGACCTGAGAAACCTGCTGTTGACTCTGCTCTGAGCAGGGCTTGACCAAGCAACCTCCAAAGGTCCCTTCCAACCTCAACACTTCTATGATTCTGTGACTGCCGAGCCAGTTTTTTTTCCCAAGTTACGGATGTGTTTGGAAACAGGAAGAGCCACAAGCTGTATCAACAAGCTTTTGTGACTGGAAAAGCTGAATTAATTGCTAGAATCACACCAGTCAGCTGGAGAGGACGCGAGTTTCTGTTCGATGGGCTGCCAATGTAAACATTATTGTTGCAGAATCTGAGCTCTAGCCGAGGGCTGGGTGCCAGATTTCTTGATGTGCCTCAAGAACACCGACTTTGTTAGCGACAGTAGCAGCAGCCTGATAAGAGCTGCATGTGATAGCAGTGGGAAGGGCTGGCTGAGATGGGGATTGAGCCTGTGCCACTGGATCTGCTGCACCAAAAGGGGTACAGATGCCTTAGTCCAGCCAGAAAATCACCCAGTGGCAAACAAGTGCCAGATATAGGAAAGATCTATGGAGATGGCACCAGACCAGCCAACCTGGCCCTCTCATACTCTGGGGGAAACTATCAGCAGCCCTCAGATCCCCCTGTTCATTTTTAGTCTGCCACCCAGCCCCTGAAGGAGAAGCATTTCAGGAACATTCATTTCAGCAGAAATATTGTGCTATTCCATGGCTGCAGGTGGAGTGGGAGTAATGGGCAGGCAGCAGAGCAGGAAAAGGTACGGGATAAGCAAAACTGAGCACTGTAAAGGGGTGGGCTGGCAGCTGAGCCTCTTGGTGGAACCATCCAAGCCTCTTCATGGATGGAAAACAGGAATGGAGAAAAAATGGTCTCTCCCTTCCAATTTCAGGTTAAATGATGAGCTGTTTGATTGTGATAAGGGAGATTTTGTTTCCAGCTTTGCCTGTTTGGCAGAGGGCTCTTTTAAGCTCCAGTTCCTGGAATACATTTAAGCTTGCTTTTTTTTTTTTTTTTTTTTCCAGGTCTAACAATTTCAGAAAAAGCGATGAAAATATAATCCTAGAGACACAAACTAAGAAGCAACACTCCTCACACCTCAAAATCCTTCAGCCTAGTTTTTAAGTCCATTATGTAAGTTAGGGAAGAAGGTCTACCTAATTATTTCATCTGCAAAGACAGATGAAAATACTATTTTAAAGTACATGAAGTGTATTCCACAGCCCATTTTTAGATCTAATAGTGTGGATTGATGCAACCATCAATCATCATATGGTTGTAGGTTTCATGGATTCAATTGCAATGCTTGCCTGCCCCCTTCTATACAGATGACGTGAAATGAAACAAACTGGAGCTAGATGCTATGGAATTATTTATTTTGAAAAATTATTGCACATTTTTAATCATGTTGCCAGGGTTAATTAAGTAGACCTGCTCAGGAACAAAATTAATCTTTAGACTGGCTTTATTTTTCATTTTGTAAAATACTAAGTCTCTACATGTTGAACTGTAATTTATTCCCAACAACACTGGTGTTTTTGTAGCGCACTCAATAAACATCCAACAAAGGACGTCCTCTGCATTTTGTTACTGCTCAAGCAATTTTCACTTCAAACCATGTTATTCTTTACTCTTTGCTTTCTTGTCCAGTTCTGCACATCAGATGTATATAATTGCCATCCTCCAAATTGACTACACAGCCAGTTTATTTCTCACATCCAAAACAGAAGCACAAGAATAAAGGCTGACTAAGAGAAGTATAATTGCTGTTCATAGAACAATCCTCTGAGATCCAAAACTAGAAAAGTTTGTAAGCATGTATTTAATTTAAAACATGCTTGTATTTCCATTGCCTTTGAGAGAATCTGTTTTATGTTAAGGCTTCTACATAAATTCTCACACTTGAATTACACACAAGCTAAAAAACTTCACTGGACCAAGATCTGAGCACCTCACAAACCGAGCAGATTTATTTCAGTAAATGCAACCTTCTGTGTCTTTCAGAAACTTAATTCCTTTATTGTCTTTACACTGCAATAGATTCACACTTCAGATCTAAAATGGAGAATAGAAATATGACATACATATTAAGTGAAATTTCAGATATGAGAGTTTCTAATCTGCAAAAAAGCTTCACTGGAAGTTGCTCGTTCTTAGCAAATTACCTGTGACAAGTCAGAATTTCCCTGATCAGACTCTCAAATACTCAATGTCTGTTCAGAGGAGTATCTAAAAACTCATCATGCCCAGTCCTTGACGAGAACAAGAATTCAATTCAAAATGAAAAGAGGCAGTGCTGGGAGAGGTTCTGACATTCAGAAAGGGTAGCAGGATAAAAGAGAGAGAAAAATGACAGACTCAGTCTGCACCATTACTAAAATTAGATCACTTCTTTTGTTCTCCTGAACCTTCTGCTCTATTTGCCAGGAATCATATTAGCAACAGAAACTGTGAGAATCTGTCCAACCTTATTAGAGAAGCTGGACACAAAGAAATTATGAAAATCTCTCCTAAATGTACTTGCACATAAAAAGAAAAAAAGGAGACTTTCAGAATTCTTTAAGATTAGGTCAAAACCCACATCAGAAAAACTGGACATCAAAATAACAAAGATTAATTAGTAGTATTGCAGTGTGTTGTGCATCAGCACAGCACAGGACTTTACCATTTCTGTCTTTTTATATATTGTTTTACCACCTGAGACAGACATAGACAGGCTCAGAGGTGTGCCCCGTGGCTCTTCACAATAGCAACCCAAAATGCTTCTCTACTCTCTGCAGTTCTATATTGCCATCCAAAAGAGCTGCGAAGGTCCAGCTTTGCTCCTGGGGAGGATTTGGATGGTTGGCTGGGAATCCTTCTCCATGAGAAACCTAATAGTCTTTAATGCTGTAGGGGCAAGAGATTATTATTATGTATACCAAGGAATCATGGCTGAACTTTTCAATATTGTTGGAATTTCACAGGAGGGTCTTCACACTAAGACCTTCCCTCCCTGGGCTGCTGTTCTGAAGACACAGCTAGAAACAACAGGTAAGCAGTAATTAATACTTTAAGTCAGGCACACAAGGGAAATGTGATTGAGTGAGGGGATCAGGCTCCTTCTCTGGTCTGATTTCACTAGAATAGCTGCTAGTGGCTTTTCCATGGCCCTGTCCATAGCTTCATGGTTAGGACATCTTTTAGGAGTGGCACAGTGAGCTAAGAGGGTCCTTGGCCTCCTTCCTCTTGGGGTGGGACACTTGCCCCCCTCACCAAGGCAGTTCCTGACACCAGACCACTGCTTTTGGTTCCTCCTTAAGAAGGTACCAGTCCCACGAGGGACATCCCAGTTCTGAGTGGATCAAGGCACTTTTTGCACCACCACAAATTCAGACTTGCTTCACCATCACCAATGTGGCAGAGCATCCAGCTCCTCCAGAAACACTTCATTCCCAATATCCCAGGGACAAAGTTCTGAGTTGGATCATGGCACTTTGCACCACCACAAATCATCCCAGTTCTGACTTTTCAAGTGCACTTTTGCACCACCACAAAGCTCAGATGGAGAGATGTTTCCTAATCACCAATGTGGCAGCTCTACACTAAACGAGCATCCAGCTCCCTCCAGAAACACCTCCTTCATTCCCAATATCCCACAAAGCCCAAATGTTGTGCTGAGATCTCTGAATTTTCTTGGTCAAGAATATTTTTAAGTCTTGGAGAAGTTGGATGTTGGATACTGGTGACCTGAGACAAGTTTCAACAAGCAGTAAGTGTGTGTATGACCATTTTTAATTGGGTGAAGTGGTCAAGGACACAGGACACACTACTTTGTTGATGATCCAAACATTCCTACTCCACTGGAAGCTATGAAGTGTCCCAGAGCTCCAGCTGTAAGAGCTTGTGTGTCACTGGAGTAGGGAGTATCCCACATGATTGTCACCACAATATTTTCTGAAAAATCTTCTTTGCCCAGGATTTTTCTCCTGAGAAGCTGAGAAACCTCAGAAAAGAAATGTAAACAATAATTATCTGATTGCTTTGGAATGTGGTCTGGAGGTTGCTTACCAACAGGTGCATCTTTGATTGGTTCCATGTGAATTGTGTTGACTTAATGACCAATCCCAGTCCAGCTGTGTTGGACTCTGGTCAGTCACGGGGTTTTATTATTTTTTCCTTTCTAGCCTTCTGATGTATCCTTTCTCTTTCTTTAGTATAGTGTTGAATAGAATAGAATAGAATAGAATAGAATAGAATAGAATAGAATAGAATAGAATAGAATAGAATAGAATAATGTAATAATCAGCCTCCTAAGAATATGGAGTCAGATTCATCTCTTCCCTTGTCCTGGGACCCTCACAACCACCACACATGATCTGTCTCTGTTTATATCCACACACTGGGGTATAAATGACAACTGTGAAGGCTGCATGGCCACAGGACTGTTGCACCCTGTCAAACTAAAGATGCAGAATATCCCATAGTCAATCCTGGGTTGTCACTTATGATTCCAGTAGTACCAAAATTTGCTATTTGTAATTCTCTCTCTGTCCCTTTCTCCTCGGATCAGTGACAGATTCTCAAAATACAGCAATTGAAAGAGACTTCCAAGAGAAGTGAGTCTTTCCCAAAACATACAATATTTAACTAGATTGCTTCCATAATCAAGATGTTTTCAACATGAAATGCAAAGAGGAGAAAAAAAACAGAAAACCCTACCGTGATAAACAACAAAAATAATTCAGCTCAAAGCTCCTTATTTTAATAATATCCTACACAAATTAAACAGAAATCTGCAAACTCAGTGTTTTATCCTTCATCTGAAGAATACAGTTCTTATAAAATCCAAACCACTTTATACACAAAGATAAATTGATGAGAAATACTCTCATGTTTTAATGGTGTTAAAAACCAGCTAGGTAGGAATACTGAAATGACTTGAAGCATAAGTTCAGCTGCCATGCAGGAAAGGCACCTGAAAGGGAGCTGATGCTTCAGTTACTAAAATTTATTACATGGATGTTATCATGGAACTCTTAATGGTTGCTCAGAAATGTCAACAAAAGCCTTTCCCTTTGGGAAAACATAGGTATCTTCCACATGAAAGAATGGGGAACCTTTTCCTAAAGTTTATTTTAAAGGGATAAAGTCACCCAAAAAGGAGTGAGCTCCTCAGCCAGCCTGCGGCCACGTTGTCGAAAGGCATTACTGCCAAGGGAGCATGGGAATGTAGTCATGGATAACCCACATCCAGCACAGACAGACCTCCAGAAACCTACACACCCCTGGAGGATGCAGGACAGATGTAAAACAAGGAGTCAGATTTCACTCTGCTATCCTCCCTTTTGGGAATGCCAGCGTGCAGATTGCAATAAAACAATAATTAACTTTGGGCATCAGGAAAAAGACAGTTCCATAATCTAATTTGATAGTAAACTTATTTTTTCCTCCAGCAGTAAAAATCTCCAAAAAAAAAAATCCTACAAGCTCTTTCTTTCTTAATAATCTATAACTGCAAGAAAGCATCTGTTTCCCCTACCCTTATAGCAGCACACAAAGATGCATTTCCAAACAGAAAACACTTTTTTGGTTTATCTCTGAAGAGAAGAAAGGTCAGTAAGAAAAATATTTGTATTTGTACTACTACAAACAAAGTCAGCATTAAAAATATGGAAACATTCATATTCAGGGAGTTAGGATTAACAGACTTTTCACAAACTGAACAGGAAAGCCAAAAACCAAGTTCAAAATCTGGAAATAGTTTATGTGTATCATAATTTTAAGAGGATCAGGAGTCCTGTTAAATTCAGTGAGATAGTTCATGTTTCCAGCTATATATTGTGTGATATCCTGAAAAAGACAGCTGGAGGTCAGCAGAATTTACCTTGAACAGCTTATTCTGTTAGCAGGTTTTATCTCATTTTATATGAACAAGAAAATTCTTACAACTCTTAAGAGAAATAAATTACTATACTCCCTTTGCCAGTAGTCAGTTTGCACTGACTGAAATTCTGATTTATTCTTTTGAGCAAGAGTGAAAATATAGGAAATTATTCCTCAGAGTTTTGAAGGAGCTTTATGTGAGTTTTGAAACACAAGCAGCAGAGCTTGCTAAGAAATAAATCCAGTGCCTGCTTCCCTCACTCCATTGTTGTTATTTAGGATTTAAACATTCCAGAAGAGAATTGTCATCTTTACAAAGTTGTAACTGAATTGGGAAACTGGGACAGGATGAAACTTGGCAACCAAAAAGTAAATACCTGCTACCAACCTTTAGGCAATTGCAAAGATATGTTATTTATCTTGGAATACCTATGAGATATAAATAATTTTAATAGGATTGCAACAGATGCATTTGAAAGAGAGGATGAAAAAAATATTAGATCAAGGATAGTGAAAAACCATATTTTTTAAAATTTATTGTGCCACTGAACTACATTTAAAAGAAATTCAATGAAGACAAATGGTCATTGTCCTCTGGTGGTGTTTCCAAGGTTTTACACTGGACTCCCCAATCCAACTGCCTTTTTATTATCTCTGAGGAATAAAGATTAAAAGACCTACAAAAAGGTTATGATGCTTCTGATAAGAATTGCTTCCAGTCAATCCTTTGTCTAAAATTCCAAGCACATGCTTGTGCGGTAAATTACATATTCAGACTAAAATGGATATAACTGTTCCTAACTATCTACATGGTGATTGTTCTGACAGGGATTAAGGCAGACATGTGTGCCCTGGTGTTAATACACAAAATCATATAATTATTTTAGTTTTATTAGATACGAATTAGTTTACCCAAAATGCATGCATGCTGATTCTGCTAAATATTCTTTTAACGAATGTGTTAAAACAGGTGTAATTAGAAGTGGTACTGCAGTATTCGGATTTATATTTCGGTTTGCCACTAAATGCTCAATTTGACTTAACCTAGAAGAAATTAATTTGGTTGTGAGGCTAAAACCAGTGTTCATGTCTTGAATTAATTAATACATAAAGGCCATTAATATTCAAGATTTAGGGAACTTTTGGGGGTATTCTGTTATGATGTCAGAATGATGGGGACCTTCTCGCTCTCTTTAACTCCCTGACGGGAGGGTGAAGCCAGGCGGGGATCGGGATCTGCATCCAGGGAACAAGGGCAGGATGAGAGGACACAGTGTGAAGATGTACCAGGGGAGGTAAACTGGACATTAGAGGAATTTCTTCCAGGAAGGAAGATCAGACATTGGAATGGGCCGGCCAGGGAAGCGGCGGAGTCACGGTCCCCGCAGGTGTTAAACATTGGCCGGGCACTCAGTGGTCTGGCCATGGGCTGGACTCGATGATTCCAGCGGTCTTTTCCACCCGGATCCATTCTGGGATGCTGCGGGGCCCTGCCCGCCATGAGGGAGCGGGAGCACCGCGGCCCCTCAGCGCTCCGATACCGACCCGGCCGAGGAGGCGCCGGGAGCGGGGCTGGGGCTGACCGGAGCCATTTCCCGCACGCAGCGCGTCCCCACCGCCTCCCTCAGGCGGGCAAAATGGCGGCGGCCGCTGAGGGGCGGGAAAAAGGGGCGGGCAGAGAACGGCAGCGCTCCGCCATCCTCCTCCTCCTCCCAGCGCCGGCTCGGCCCCGTGCCCTGCCGCCCCCTGCCCGCTCCGAGCCCGGGCCACAGGTAGGTGCCATCCTCGCCGTGGGTTTGCCCCCCGGCCCTTCCCCTCCGGAGGCCGCAGAGGTGTTTTTTGGACTCGCTGGGTGCTGGGTGTTTTTATTCAGTGCCTGCAGGAGAGGTGAGGGGAGCTGGGTGGGTGGGAAGCGTGGTGGCCCCGGTGGGAGCCCCTCTGGCCTGGGGCAGCGGTGCCTCGGGAGGAGGCGGCCAGCGACCCTTCCCAAAGGTGATCCCGGGATGCTCATCCAGTAACGGGATGGGATGTGTTGTGCTAAATGCTGTGTCCCCTGGGGAATGGAATCAACACTGCTGAGCAGGGGCTCGCAGCCTGTTCCTCCTGGCTGGAAGCTGGCCTGCAGCACAGTGGGGTCTTTAGCCATGGATGTTCCTCTAGGGAATCTTTAACTAGGTGTGTGGGAGCAACTGGATTTGGTGGGACAAGGGATGTCACACCTTCCCCTTCACCTTCCATCTCCCCTATCATCTAGCAGGTGGTTTGTAACCCCTACCCTTAAACACCTGTAAGACCACCGCAGTAAGGATTTTTAAGCCCTATGTGTTTCAGCTGGTTAGGTGGCAGACAGCTGTACACACATACTCTGTAATCTGCTAAAAATAAAAGCAAACCAAACTCAGCTGGTCCAACATCAGCCCACGTGAAGGATGGTGTTCATTTAGACAAAAAATTCGTGCCCTCCTGTGAATTCCTGCCTGAATTTGTGGCAAGGTTTGGGTTTTTTCCCCCCTTTGTAATAAGGGCATAATGCGGGTGTTACAGGGAAAACTTGTGAAGTGACTTTATGGTGTTAAAGCCCTTTTTCCGTCCTTGCTGTGATCATATCCAAGTGGCACAGATCCCCCCTGGTGATGACAGACTGTTGTGTTAGGGGTTGTTTGGGTATCCAGGCAAGTTGTCAAAGTGGGGCTGGGCCTGTATGTCAGGAATGTGTATTGAAGCCAGGTCCTGTAAACACTCACAAATGTGTGCAGCCTTGTTGCTAGGGCTTTGCACAGGAATAAGACACATGATGAGTCTCTCTGAAGTCCTGATGTGCTACCTGAGCAGTTGGAAGCCAGGAGAACAGCAGAGGGAAGAGTTTCCATAGTTAGCGAGCTTCAGTAAATAAATTAACCTCTTTTTATGGCTCATTTTGGAGCAGAGCCAAGTGGAACTATATTGTTTATGTGCGTAGATTCTTGTGTCTCGCACAAAGATGCCTATTGTTTACACAGAAACTGTAAGGGGAATGTTTTGGTAACATTCGGTTAGCAATATAAACTGACAAACACAAATGCAGACTGGAAATTGAAACAAAAATAGCCCATCTCAGAGCAGAAAAACACAGCTGCCCAAAAACTGTTTTTCAAGGAAAACTCTGCACCTATTCTCTATTTTCTTTATAAACTCAGCTTCTGTCATTTCCATGCCTGTAAATCTTCTACTGCATGGAGCTATCCCAGCAACTTAAGCCTCATGCCCTTGCACCCTCTAAACAGTCCTTATTTTTCTAAAGAAGATTGATTCAATTGGGATATTTTATAATTACGTTTGAAATTTGTTTTGAGTTGGGTGTGTCGCTGTTACATTCTCAAATTCCTGAGCTGGCTGGGATGAATTCTCTTCTCCATTGTCAACATGTGTCTTTTCCATTAGTTCCAGTAGGACTGAATACTGCCTTCTTCTTACATTTAAGAAACTTTCAGTGGCTTAAAATAGTAGGACCAAAAAACCTTTTTTTTTCAATATTTTATTGAAAAAAAACCTAAAAAATCCACAGCCTACATAAAGAGCAGTTACAGAGCCTGTGGGGGTCCTGCTTTCCATGATGGATTGTATTGACTTAGTGGATGCAGAATGTAAATTTTCAGTCATTATAATGCATAAAATCTCATTTGCACTGTCTCCAGCTTCATTCCCCAATAATCAGCATCTATCAATAGTCAAGTGACTGAGACCTGTTTAAATAAATGGGGTGAATTGTTCTCAGATGGGCTCAGAAAGGTTTGGTATTGTAGCAAAAAGGGATCACAGTAGTTTGGGGACTCTGTGGCAGCCAAATGTTTAATTTTTAATGTCTCACCAGTGATGGCAATGGGTATTCATCAGATTGTACAGCTCCAGGGGAAGAAAGTTAGTCAGAATTTCTGTCCTTGCACATCTCCTAATGCACACCATCTCTTTTTTAGAGTTATTAATAATGACATTGGCACTGCTTTTTTTTGTGCTGTTTTTTCACCCTATTTCTTAGCTTGAGTACTTCTGCCTGTCACTCATAGATTTTGCTTTCATGATTATTAGCACAGAATTATATTTGAATACACAGTTATCACCTTACATTCATTGTTTCTACATTGCCTGATCCTCTCTGAACGAGCATTCAAACCTATTTCTGTTTGATGGGTTGTTGTAAATGTCTACAGGTATCTTTTTTCCTTTCTTTCAGCTTTTTCCATTGGCACCAAGAAGAATATATGCTAATTCTGCTACAACTCACAAGTATTGTGTTTGGGGTTTTTTTTTTCATTTATAAGTTTTAGGAAGTAGAAAGTGAACTGTTTATTTTACTCTACAGTGAGATCCTGTCCTGCAGCTGGGCTGTGTAGGGAGGACGGTAACAATGCTGATGGGAAAACAATTTGTAATACTTTAACATATTTATGTAGAAAAAGCTTTATTCCATAAAGCTTTAATTTATTTTTTTCTTTACCTCTGTAAGAAAGGTCCCTGTAAAAAAAGGTCTCTGAGTCCCTGCACTTCTGTGACTGTTCACTGGAATCACAGACTCCATATACAGAATTCCTTAATAGGATTTGGAATTGGAGGTCTGTGGCAAGGTGTGATTGCAATCAGATTGGGTGGGAAGAATGTCAGTTTTAGGAAGGTGTTCTGATGGGGAGATGGGTTGGTTTTGTCATCTCCCAAGAACAGGTTATGTATTTTTATTCGCAACCTTCAGATGAAAGAATGTGTCCACATTTTAAAATAGATGTTTGCTTATTAATTGTATTCTGGGAAATTCTAACAGCAACATGTCAGAATGCCACTGTAACTTGCAAATAAAAAGAAGACACAAGAATGCCCTGGGTTCTGAGTTGCAGAATCAGTAATGTGTCCATGTTTTCCTTCCTGTTCTCCTACAGGAAAGATGATCCCCAGGCAGCACTCGTGAGCCACGAGGATGGGGCCAGATGTACCCCTGCTCAATGACTACAAGCAGGAGTTCTTCTTGAAGCGCTTCCCTCAGACTCTGCTGGGAGGTCCCAGGTTCAGACTAGGCTACTGTGCCCCTCCCTACATCTATGTGAACCAGATCATCCTTTTCCTGACACCATGGCTTTGGGGGGGAGTGGGAACACTCCTGTACCAGCTGGGAGTGATGAAGGACTTGTGCACCGCAGCGCTGTCGGGAGGACTCATGTTTGTTACTGCTCTTGCTCTTCAGATGACAAACCTCTATGCAAAGCAGAAAACAGTGACAGTAGAAAGAATGCAAATTCAGAATACCCTGACAGATGAAGATGAGTTTGAATTTTCCAGCTGTGTAGGTTCAGAGACAGTAAAATTTATTATTCCTGGCAAGAAGTACATAATCAACACCGTATTCCATTCCCTTCTGGCAGGGGTATTGTGTGGGCTGGGAACTTGGTATTTGCTGCCAAACAGAATAACCTTGTTATATAGCAACATTGGAGGAACTGTTGTGATCTTTGTGTTTGGATGGGTGACCATATGTATAGGAGAGTATTCATTAATCATAAACACAGCCACTGAAACAGCCACTTTCCAAGCACTGGATACTTACGAAATCACTGCTCTGATGAGACCTTTCTACATTTTTGTCTTTATTGCAGTGGATCTTGCACACAGGTAAACGTAATAATGCATTTAGCCACTTAAAGTGATGGTTATTCTGTGTATTTTTGATGGGAAAGGTTAAATTATTCTTCTGAGGAAAATTTATTTTGAGATTTTAATCAACTGGAGTAACTTCAAAGGAAGAAGACTGATGCATATATGATAAAAATTGAGGTTCTATGCTGTGTATAAAAGGCTCTTAAATTTTTATGGCATCCCATGTAAACTAGGAAGAGCAGTTTGTAAGAGTTAGTTTTAAAACTATCTTCTACCATGTCATTTTTCATATTTTTGTATTGAAACATTTGCAAATATATCTTTTTAAAGGATATGTTTTGAAAACACATGTTCCTGACCTGGAATCATAGATCTAAACATTGCAAGCTTCAGGATTACTGGATTTATGTCCAGATTTCATCCTGGAATACTTTCTAATTTAAGCTCTGTAAAGTGATAGCAGAGGCTTTTATACAACAAGTAAAAAACAAACAAACAAACAAAAACCCTCTGAATTTGGTTTTAAAGAATGGATAAGCAAATGGAAATATTGCTGTGGCTTTGTGATACTGATTTTGAACTTGAATTTTTAGATGCTTTTCCAATATGAAAGAGCTGTGTCAGTCTACAAATTAGGAGAGTCACATTTCTGTTTTCCAGATGAGTGTCTTAGCTGAAGTATTTGTAGAATCAGGGTCCTAAAACAAGATGCTTTTAGATTTACTCTCTGCATTCTTTCTCCCTGTCAGGTGATACTTATAGCACTTTGTCACATGTACATATTTTATGGGTGGGTTACTTCAGATACATTTTAAAAAAGCGTGTTTGAATTTGCTAGTTTTGCACTGGGAGATGTCCTTGTTAATGATTTACCCTAATTGCCACTTCAGGTGAGGTATGAGAATTATACATGTGGTCTTGGACTCCAAATTCTTCTGTTCAATTTCCTGAGGAGAAGATTAAGACATTGTCAAAATTCCTGATAAAATTCCTCTGAGGCCTGCTTACTTATTAAAAAGGAGAGAGAAACCAAATATCTTGGCAGTCTACCACCTTTAACTGGTAAACTACTTATAGGTTAGAATTTATGCAAATTTCTAATCCTGATCTTTGTGTTTTTGGAGGAAGATTTTGACATTTTTATGTAGAAATAAATCCTCTTTAGGAATATACATTATTATCTGTAGGTGTACAGGCAACATGCCAGTTCTTCTAGTTTTAAAGCTTAGATCTTGGGCCTTGAAATTGCATAAAATTTTGCTTCTGTGTCTCTGAAAAAATACTTTATAATTTTCTGTTAAAGAAGTCGAGGCCTTGGAGCATGTGGACCTTTCCTTTTTGCACAAGTATTTTTTCAGTGTATTATCACAGCAGTAACAAAAATAATTGGGATAATTGCATCACTGTATTCATCTGAAGGCTTCAAAACTTTTAAATGAAAATTTAGTCTGTGTTCTGGTGTTCTAATTAATGTGTTACTGTCCCAAGCATAAATATATGTCCTTATTTTTCCTTTTAAAAGGTACTCATTAGGTTTTATAGGTTGAATGTGTAAGGTTTTTACTTTGGGATTTGCTGTAGTAATTAAACAGGAAGTCTTCCCACACAGAAGTTATTTTTCCCTTCACAGAAGTCAAATGCATTTTTTCTTTTATCCAGGTTTGCTGTCAACGCACCCATTCTAGAGCAGACAAACCAGATTTTGCACATCCTGTTTCTTTTTCTGCCATTTTTGTGGGCAATGGGAATTCTGCCCCCACTTGATGCACTTTTTCTCTGGGGAATGGAACAACTGTTGGAGTTTGGACTAGGAGGTTCACCTATGTCAAGTAACACCAAGTAAATGTTTATACAATTGTAAATTATATCAGTATTGTTTATGACCTTTTTCTTTTCAAGCAAATCTTCTTTATTTTCTCCTTCACAGGTTGTTAGTAATGTTTCTCATTTCTGCTGGAACAGCAATAGCATCGTATTTCATTCCCAGCCCCCTCGGTGTGATCCTCTTCATGACTGGATTTGGGTTCATACTGAGTCTTAACCTAAGTGAGATTGGGTTTGCCTTCAAACACACCATGATCAGCCATTTAGCCTCCAACAAAGCTAAAAATGCTCACAGGGGTCTTAGAATACAATTTGGGTGGAGGGAATTTATTTTCTATGTGACTGTGTTGGCATTTGCTCTCACAGAAGCAAGCCTGCTGCATCAATTTGCAGGCTCCTCATCATTTTCCCAAGGCAGACCCCAGGCCATAGCAAGTTACATCCTGATCCTATTACTTGTAATGATGTGGATTCTTAGAGAGATTCAGAGAGTATACTTGTTTGGAGTCTTCAGAAACCCCTTTTACCCAAAGGATGTCAGGACTGTGGCTGTGTTCATGGAGAAGCAAAGAAGGCTAATGAAAGTTGGTGTTGTCAGGAGGATTTTACTAACACTAGGTAGGAATACACCACTGTCTGTTGTTTGTTAGATGATGCTTGTAGGTAGATTGAAACTCTAGAATTGCTCTATGTGCAAGATTCTGTGAATGAACCAAGGGAAACCAAGTGGCCGGAAATACTTGTTGATGTCTTGTTAAATTGTGCATTGAGGTCAAAGTTACTGGTCCAGCATATTTAAAAGTGATTAAATTTCCAAATGATTTATTTCTTTTATAGGGGTGATCCTAAAAAATTAAGCCTTTTAAAAGCCCAGCTGAGAAAGTGGGGCCTTTTAAAAGATTTTAGTTACAACTGCAGTACCAACTTTTAAAAATACGTACTTGGAAACAAAATGAGTTGAAAGTCTTCAAGCTGACTAAATATTTGGTTCTTAAAGCTTGCTGGTAAAAGGAAGAGCCTCCTTTGTCTGGTAGGTTAGATACACATGCATTTACTTTGAGGGAATAAAAATGGATTTAAATTATTTCATTTCATAAAGAAGCATTAGTTTGGGAAAGTAGATTCATGACTGCTATTCCATGTTTATTTTTATTTATTTGAGTATAATACTCAAGTAAGTAAAAAAAAAAGAGTATTCTCTTGGAGAAACAAATGAAGGATAAAGGAACTAATAGCAAGTAAGAGCTAAGCATCAATGTAAATGTTTGTTGTCCTGGGCCATTAGTGCAAATAAATTGTTTGATATCATGGGAGTGTAATACAAAGAGGAGTTTGTGATGATGAAGGGAAGGTTTCTCTTTTTGTGCTGGGATTTCCATCCTGCAAAAAGACTGCTTACCTCTGTTGACTTTTGTTGTGTTTTTGGAAGGAGATCAGTGATTCTTTTGTTTCAATTGCAGTGTCTCCGTTTGCTATGATAGCATTCCTGTCACTTGACCATTCCCTACAAAACCTGCATTCCGTGTCTGTTTCCATTGGATTCACAAGGATGTTCAGGATGGTAATTTGAATTTTAAATATGTTAGCCTTAGAAATGCTCTTCTATGTGACTTGAGAACCAAGGTGACCTGGAAGAAATGTTCCAGGTCATGAAAGCAGAGATAAATAGAAAAGTTTTTTAATGTATTTCTAACATATCTCTATTTTAGGTCTGGCAAAATACAGAAAATGCCTTACTAGACATGGTGGTTGTGTCAGCAGCACAAATGTTGGTGTTTAACCCAGACTTCTGGTGGAACAAAAGCCTTGATACAGGAATCAAACTCTTGCTGGTAATGGTCATGTTGTAAAATTAAGCAGATAATTGTGATGGTGTTCACAGGGGTCTGAGGATGAGGGAAGAGATGAGGACCTGACTCCATGTTTCAGAAGGCTTGATTTATTATTTTATGATATATATTATATTTAAACTATACTAAAAGAATAGAAGAAAGGATTTCATCAGAAGGCTAGCTAAGAATAGAAAAAGAAAGAAAGAATGAATAACAAAGGCTTTTGTCTCAGACAGTCTGAGCCAGCTGACTGTGATTGGCCATTAATTAGAGACAACTCTATGAAACCAATCACAGATGCACCTGTTGCATTCCACAGCAGCAGATAACCATTGTTTACATTTTGTTCCTGAGGCCTCTCAGCTTCTCAGGAGGAAAAATCCTAAGGAAAGGATTTTTCAGAAAATATGTCTGTGACAATAATTATTTTCTGAAGTCTCTGTTTCTGTTGGAGAATGACAACAGGGTCCAGGACCCAGCAGACTGAAGCTAAAATCTGTACTAAGATACATTCTGACACCAAGCAATGATAGCCATGCTTCATTTTCTTTAAGTTACTGTATCTGTGCCGAGTGTGCTGCAGGCTACAAACCCTGTGCTTCCTGCCCCTGTGCTGCAGGTCGGTCTCCTGCGGGATCGGCTGCTCCAGTTCCTGTCCAAGCTGCACTTTGCCATCGCTATCCTCCTGACCTCGTGGACGGAGAAGAAGCAGCGCCGCAGATCCAGCGCCGCCCTGATCGCGCTCAACATCGCCTTCTTCCCCGTGCTGCTGGCCCTGGTGGCCGTCTCAGCGCTGCTTTCCTCGCCCCTGCTGCCCCTCTTCACCCTGCCCGTGTTCCTGGTGGGCTTCCCCCGGCCCCTGCGGAGCTGGCCGGGCCCCGTGGCGGCACCGCCTGCGTCTGCTCCGACACCGTCTACTACCGGCAGCTGGTGCCCGGCCTGGCCGCGGCGCTGCAGTCTGCGCTGGCCGCCGGCGGCCTGGGTACGTACAGGGAACACTCTGGAATACTGCAGCTAAGTATTGCAGGAAACGTGGTTTTCCACACAAACCCCTTGGGATCAGATCCCTCCCAACACCCCAAACCCCTTGGGACTGGATCCATCCCAATGCCCCAAACCCCTTGGGATCAGGTCTGTCCTAATGCCCTAAAACCCTTGGGACCGGATCCCTCTCAAGACCCCAAAAGCCTTGGGATCAGATCCCTCTCAAGACCCCAAAACCATTTGGATCGCATCCCTCCCAACGTCCCAAAATCCCTTGGGATCGCATCCCTCCCAACATCCCAAAATCCCTTGGGATCGCATCCCTCCCAACATCCCAAAATCCCTTGGGATCGCATCCCTCCCAATGTCCCAAAATCCCTTGGGATCGCATCCCTCCCAATGCCCCAAAATCCCTTGGGATCACATCCCTCCCAATGCCCCAAAATCCCTTGGGATCGCATCCTTCCCAATGCCCCAAAATCCCTTGGGATCAGATCCCTCCCAACGCTTTAAAACCCTTGGGATCAGATCCCTCCCAACGTCCCAAAATCCCTTGGGATCGCATCCCTCCCAACATCCCAAAATCCCTTGGGATCAGATCCCTCCCAATGCCCCAAAATCCCTTGGGATCGCATCCGTCCCAATGCCCCAAAACCCCTTGGGATCAGATCCCTCCCAGTGCCCCAAAACCCCTTGGGATCAGATCCCTCCCCACACCCTAAAACCCTTGGGATCAGATCCCTTTGAAGGGAGGATAATCAGTGGTTGAAAGCCAAGTTTCACAGCTGGGTTAAATCTGATATTCAGAGATTGCTCAGGAAAAAGTGGTTACTTTTATCCTTCTTGTACAACCAACAATAAGACAAAGGGGAAGACTAGAAAAGAAGAGCTACAAGATGCAGCAGGGGAGGTTCAGGTTGGATATTGGGGAAAATTTCTTCACTGGACAAATGGTTAAGCATTGGAACAGGCTCCCCAGGAAAGTGGTGCTGTCCCCATCCCTGGGAGCATTCAACAAACAAGTAGATGTAGCAGTTTTTGAAATGGTTTCATGGACATGGTGGTATTCCGTCAAAGGCTGGGCTTGATCTGGGAGATCTTTTCCAGCTAATGATTCTACCATGTCTACTTGTTACAATCCTATTAAAAAAAAGAACTCTTTTGTTACCTTTAAGGAGAGACTAAATGGTGGTGAAACAGTATCAATCCTAATCTTTCTGTACTGGATAATTAGGATTGAATGCATTGATCCCACCTAACTGGAGGCAGTAAGTTGGGTTCTTTAGCCAGACAGCATGGAGAAGGATGTGTGTCAGATTGCTCTCTGTAGGTCTGTCTGTCTCTGCATCAATCCCATTACTCAGCATCCAGAAGGTGACCTTGCTAATTTGGCTGTGTTAATTGGTTATGGTGAAATACATGGTGTAGCCTAAGTAGCAGTAAATAGCTGAGAACAAGCCCATTGATAAGATTTAATGTCGTATCTTGTGCAGGCAGTTGGGGTGGGATTGTAGCAGCACTTGTGGGTTTACAGCCTGGAAAAGGCATTGTGATGGGGTTTTCACAGAATTACAGAGACAGAAGTGAAGAAATGCCCAGTCTTTTTCCCAGCTGGAGACAGAGTAACTGTTTTAAAATTGCAAGGTCATTTTCTTGAGAAACAGCCTTTGTGTAACCTAAATAATCAAAAGATTGTAGCCCTTAGACAAGAGGCAAATATTTACATAAGCCTCTTAGAAAATGGCTTATGGCTGGGAAAAGTGGCCTAATGTTTGAAGGCAGTGGAAGTTAACCTTAATCATGCTTTTCTGAAGAAAATATCCAGGTGCTTTACTAGGAAATATGTGCTGCACTTGCATCACTGGTTAGAGAGAGGTACTCAATAAAACCGGGAAGTCTTTTTTCTATAAAGAAGAATACTTCAGTTTGTCTACTGCATTAGTTCATTATGTTTTCTATTTACAATAGATATCTTTATTATAATAACATATAGCTATGTATCATATATATATATGTTATTTATCTCCTATATCTATTTATATCTTATATATATACATATTTTAATAGGGGTTTTTCCCCATTGCCATCATGACTGTGGTAGCATGTATGCCTTAGAATAAATAATTTAAAACACTAATCTTGAGGGGTAAAAAGTCTCTTCTTTAATGGGAAAATCTGTGAATGAATGTCTTGAAGCAAGAAAAACTGTGGTGTTCTCAGATGAGTTCAAAAGAAAGCGATACTACTTTGTGTGTCACTAATTTAAACCCAGAGTTTTTTCTGTGTAAAGGAGTTTTAGTAGTTTTAACTGCTAGCAAGAAAGGAATTAAAGTCTTTGCAAAATGTTAGCAAGAAAATGCACTTCATTAGCTCAGTGGGTTAGAAAAGGTTACTTAAATTTTAACTACAGCTTAATGGTTGATTTCACTGATTTCACCTTACAACATTTTAAAAGTAAAATGTTCTGCAAGTGGGTGGTCACCAGACATGAGTGACAGCAGAAGCAGGTCATAAGCTGGCAGCAAATGTCATGCTTAAGAATAGAACCATTGTGTTATGAGGATTGACATTCAGCTGTAGTTCAAATACAGTATAACCATCAGTTCTTAGGAATTTTGGCATTTCTCTTTCTGTGACATAGGTAAAAAAATTAAAAAGTTTAGTGTTCATTTGTTTTTTTGGTTGGTTTTTTTTTTTTTTGAGTACTAATTTGCTGTTGTTCAGGACCTGATTTTCAAATTCCAGTCCAGTTATATTTTCATTTCTGTGATAACAAATAAACTTCTTACTCCACAGCAAATTGGGCCATTAGGAAACTCCTGTGCTATATAATGATTCTTTAATGTATTCTCAGTAAGGAGGACTTTAGGTCTCCAGAGAGCACTCCAGTGGGAATTGTGTGGTTGGGAATGCAGCCAAAAATGATCTTTAATCATGAAAGTCATTTCTGCAAAGGGAATTGGGGGTGGAGTTGTTTAACCCTGGTCTGGTGTGAATAATGTCACCCTGCAGTTCTGTGAGGTTTTCCAACTTTCCACAGCTTTTTCAAAGCTGCAATTTCAACCAGTTTTTTCAAGATTCTAAGGTGCTAGTTATTTCTAAGGTGCTAGTTATTTCTGCTGATGCAGAAATATTTTGTGTTTGCTGTTGAATCCTTTCCTTGGCATGTAGAAAAGGTAATATGTGTTTTTTGTTTGGTTTCTTTTCTTGCCCAGGTCTCTCTCTGCCTGGGTCTCATTACTTGTGCCGCTTTCAGGACAGGCTGATGTGGATATTGGTGCTGGAAAAAGGCTTCACATACTGTGGTGTTAACATTAAGGTAATTGCATGCTGAGCACTGAGATGTTGATGTTTGGAAATCATGCAAACATTTTGCTGTGTAACATTTCAGCAGTGTAACTGATTTACATTTAATTTTCTAAGATGGGTGTTGTACTAATTAGCCTTCCAATTTACATGAGTAGCAGATGTGAATTTTTTTTTATCATTTATCTTGTGATAGAATATCTTTAATAAGCTGGCTAATAAGATTTGCATCAGGCAAAGATTTATTTAAGACATTGATCTGTGCCTAATATTGTAGTGAGTGCTTTGTTATTGCTGTTATCTCTGGATAGATTTGTAGATTCAGTTGTAGAAATACTGACAGTCATCTTGTTCAGAATAATTCTGTTGCAGGCAAACAGCTTGCTAGCATTTAAAGTTGTGTCCTGGTGAAGACTAACAGGAAGCTGTTTTCATGTGTGCTTTAGGGGCTAGAACTGCAGGAAACATCCTGCCATGCTGCTGAAGCTCACAGAGTGGATGAAATTTTTGAAATGGCCTTTGAACATCAGGAGCACACAAGGATTCTGTCTCCCAATCCCCATTTTGGGCACATCCTGACTCCCTGTACCGTGGTTCCTGTGCGGCTCTATTCTGATGCCAGGAATGTGTTATCTGGAATAATTGATTCCCATGAGAATTTAAAGCACCTGAAAGATGATTTTGTTAAAGTCCTTGTATGGATGCTTGTCCAGTATTGTTATAAAAAATCCAAGACGTGGGAAAGCCCAGGCAGTGCCAACAAGAACAAACAAGGATCATTTCCAGAAAATCAGCATAGTGGTGCAGTAAAAGGATCCAGAGCTCTGAGGGAAGAAGACAGCTTTAGTGTTGATACAGTGGAGGACTGGACTGATGATAGTGACATTTTTGATTTTGAACCCAGTAGCAGAAGAAAAGATCCTGGGCAGTTGGGACTGACACCCAAAGTGCACCTGTCTATTCCAGGGTCTGTAGAAACACAGAGCCAAGATTTCCTACAAGAAATGTCACCAGAAGATAAATTAAACAGGACTGTGGTGCTTGGGCTGCCTGCTGTGGACAAAGGGAAACAGCCGGAAGTTTTACCTCGTGTAGAATTCAGTTGCTCTTACTCGGAGCTGCTGAGCATCCCTGAAGAATGGAGAACAGCACCGGTGCCTTCTTCCAAAGTCAGTGAAATGAGGCAGAGGTTTCCAGAGGAATGGTACCACTTTGTTTTGAGCCAGCTGGACTTTTTTCATCTGAAAGAGAAGCCTTCCAGTTTACTTACAGACCTCATGAAAGATAAAGCTCTGAAAGAGCTGTACATCCACGGGGTGCTGTCGTGCTGCTTTGGTCTGTTTGGGCTGGATAACGCCGTGCCTGCCCCTCGCCACGTCTTCAGGGCCTACACGGGTGGCATTCCCTGGTCTGCTGGCTTGGACTGGCTCACAGGCAAACCAGAGCTCTTCCAGCTGGCATTAAAAGCATTCAGGTAAAAGAAAACCATTTCCTGAGATTAGAAATTTATATAGAGAAGTGTAATTTCATTAATGTTTTGTTAAACCCCTATAGTTTAAATTTATCTGTAGGTTTTTCCTATATAAATACTGCCCATGACTCCAGGCAGTGAAGCCTGTGGTATGGAGGTTCTTCTTTCTTCTCCACAGCAGCTGCCTCCAATCTGCTGTCTTAACTGGGGAAAAACAACTTGTTTTCATTGACCCCAGGTCTCAACAGTTGTGCTGGATTTAGATATTTGGCACTATCCATTATCAGGCAGTGGGGAAGTGTTGGAGGGGAATGAGAGGTGTTTAAGCTGATGTGTTTTACATGTGGGTGAGCTAAAAGCACAGCCAGACTGACTGGCAGTGACTCAGCTGGCAAGCAGTGACAGAGTTGGTGGAGCCTCTCCATCCTCTGTGGCCTGAAGAGCTTTCTCCCTCCTGTCTTTGCCACACTGTGTGACATTCTGCACCTTTCAGATACACCTTTAAACTTATGCTGGACAAAGCCAGCCTGGGCCCAGTGGAGAACTTCAAGGAGCTGGTGAATTACCTGGAGGGGTACGAAAGCGATTGGTACATTGGGCTGGTGTCAGACCTGGAGTGGCAGCAAGCAGTTCTGCAGGAAAAGCCATACCTGTTCTCACTGGGGCATGACCCAAGCATGGTAAGGAGAAAAATTACTCAGACAAAGTTTGGGTTTCTTTTTCACTGTTCTTTTCCCCGCCCCCTTGTAATTGTGTTTGAAAACATGAAGGCTCTGCAAGGTTGGTTTGTACTAAAGAGGAACTGGCCCTCGCTGTTGTTGAAAAGCCCACTGCACTGTTCTTCAGATGCAGCAATATTTCCTGATTATATTCCAGTGGAGGCATTGAACTGAGGGGACTGGTTTATACTTTGCTGTGTTTAAAGTTCATAGAGTGCAGCCCTGTTACTGTCATATTTTTTGAAAAGTCCTTTTGCCCAGGATTTTCTCCTGGGAAGTTGAGAAGCCTCAGAGAAAAATGAAAACAATAATTATCTCATTTTGCTTTTCCTGTGTTTTGCTGCTTTAGAATGTGGCTTAGAAATTGTTTATCCAGCAGGTGGTTGTTTGATTGGTTTCATGTGAATTGTTTTTACTTAATGACCAATCACCATCAGGCTGGGTTGGACTCTGAGGAGTCAGTCATGAGTTTGTAGTTAGGATACTTACAGAAGGCTTAACAAGATACTTTCTCTATTCTTTAGTATAGTTTTAGTATAACATTCTTTTATTTTTTTATGATATTATATTATATAAATTAACCTTCTAAAAACATAGAGTCAAATTCAATTCCTCCTTCATCCTGAAAACCCCAAAAATACCACACAACCCCAAAGCTTCACTCAGTGCTTTGTAACCAAAACGCTCTTGTCTCTTCTCAGTGTCCTGGACATCCTGATCTGTTTGTTCTTGCAGGGAATTTACACAGGGTGAGTCCTCACTCTGCAGGAGCTGTTAGTCCAGGTGGGAAAGCTCAATGCTGAAGCTGTGAGGGGCCAGTGGGCCAACCTGTCCTGGGAGCTGCTCTACGCCACCAACGACGACGAGGAGCGCTACAGCATCCAGGCACACCCGGCCCTGCTGCGCAACCTGACCGTGCAGGCGGCCGACCCGCCCCTGGGCTACCCCGTCTACTCCTCACAGCTCCTGCAGCTGCCCCTCTTCTAGGCTGTCCTTTCCTCACCTGTGGCTGCTGCTGGTTTGTCTTTTTCCTCTGTGTGTGGCAATCAAGTGTCCACGCTCCCCTGTGTGCTGCAGATGAGGTGTTACTCTCAGGGTGGCGGTGCCGGGCCGGTGCATGTCCTTGGTACAGAGGTGGTGCTGCCCAGAGCCTGCAGCAGGCAGGAAGGTGGGGACTGGTTTCTTGCTGCTGGAATGTGAGACACCATTGCCCTTGTGGCTGATGAGCCACATGCTGAAATTCTATTCTCCAGCTTAAAGAAAAGCAATATAATTCTTATTACCATAATTCTGATCGTTAACTATTTTGGTGCATTCTGATTTATTTTTACTTTTTTTTTTCGTTGGACAGGTGACCTGCACTGCCAGTCAGGTTATGGCCTCTTGTAGTGTTGTCAGCCCCAGAGTTGGCAACCAAAGTGTACATAGGACTATTTATATCATTTTTTTTATTCTGGCCATTTTCTATTGGACTGAGTTCAGTTCTAGCATTTGTTATATGACTCTCACTGATCTTCCGTATGTGTAGTAAGTTATCAGCCATACTTAAACTAAATTCTAAGGGACAATTTTTACCAAACTACTTGTTTTGGTAAAAAGAATTTTATATAAACCAGTGTGTGCTCTGACACATTGATAGCCTGGGTGACTTTATTGATGAAAGAAGTAAATGTATATAATTAGGGGACAGAGGAAATTTTAAGAACAAATGCTATGATTTCATCTCCTTTTTCCAGTATCCATATATATATTATATATATTATATATATCTGTGTATATATATATATATATATGTTGTTACTTTCAACCTCTCTCCACCTCCCTAACCAGTCTTCCACAAATGCAGTGAGAGATTCATGATGGGGAGGTGGGTGGAAATCCAGCCAGAAGGATTTATTTTTTTTAACCTCACTACAGGCTGGAGCAGACCTGGACAGCTGGTTTGTAACATTGCAGGTTACCTTGAAAACAGGTCCAGCTTCCAGTGGCTCATTTATCCTGTTCACTACCACCAGTCTTAGCACATAACTGTGTTTTCTCAGCAAGGCCATGGTTACACTGTAGGCAAATGCTGAGCAGGGAGTAGGTAATTGTATTTCCTACTCCTACAGAATCAATTTAAATCAGAGATGCTCCATAAGTGAAGCAATACTGGTTTAGAACACCCAGCCTTGTCTGGGTCCGAGCCCATTTATTACTTTTACTCCTCACCTTTAAGACCTTTTGTCTCATATGAAATTTGCCACAGAACCTTGTCCTGGGCTGCTGGCTGTTCCTTTAGATAGTGGCCAGAAATGGTTTTTAAAAGCTATGCAAGTGGTGTGGTGGATTTCTAAAGCAGGTTGGTGCCACACTGGGCCCTGAGCTGCATCTGGCAATACAGAGCCATGGCAGTGATGTGGAGGGGGCTTATAGAGAGCACCTATTTCAGCTCCCACTCACAAGGAGGCAAATGTTTACTCTGATTTAAAACTTCATGAACTCCTCAAGCAGTTCCAGTTCTTTGCTGCTCCTGCAGCAGCTGGAAAGTTGGAGCTATTTCCTAAATGTAATTAACCCTCCCTTGCTCCGTTGTAAATTTGTTACTATTTGTCTTCCATATGGTCACAGAAAATTTAATTACCTTTTTTTGCAGCAGTCCTTACTCAAAGATGGCTGTAATTTCTGCCCTCATCCTTTGTCTTTTGTGAACTGAATAAACCAGTTGAGAAAGAGCTGAAGAGAACTGTGATACTTTTCCCTTCCTTTCTCTGGGTTCTGTCCATCTGGTCCCCAGCCTTGAGGAGAGCTGCTGCTAACTGGGCCCAGTGTTCCAGCAGAGATCCTGATTGGCACCAGATGGAGCAGCACAATTAGCAATGGGCAGAGTTCCTGCTGGAGCACAGGAATGTGGAGCTGAGCTGTGCTGCCCTGCCACATCCCGTCCCCTGCTGTCACTGCTCCCAGAGCCCCTTGGCACAGCCCTGAGGCACGGTACCCTCACCTTAAACCTTTGGCAGAAACAGGAGATAAAGCTTTTGTTCTGTCTCACACATCTTTGCAGCTGAGTACCCCTGTTCAGCTGCTTGGTTTGTTTGGCTTGTTTGGTTTGGAGCATTTCTTTGATTTATCTGGAATTCAGGAATTGGAGCACCTTCAGCTCTGGCCTTGTCTGTGCTCACAGGCTGCTGCTGGGATTACTGATGGCATCCTGCTCCCAGCAGTGGGACTGAGCTTGGGACTCATTGTTATCCCATGTGACCCTGTTTTCTAACCAGGTGTGTGCAGAGCTTTATTTAGTTCTTCTCAACACCTCCTTGCTTTAGAGTGTGATGTTGATCACACACAGGGCAGTGTAAGGGCAGCAGAGCTGAGAAAGGGGCAGGGTAAGTCCTGATGTTGTGTCAGAAATGAAAGGATTTAGCCCAGCACACACATTTTGCTCAAGGAACGCATCCCAAGCACAGACCAGACACCCTTACCATCCATACCACACCCTTCTTCTTGTGGGGTTTTGTTAATCAACGTGAATTAAGAATGAAAGTGAGGGAAGCAAGATCCTGGGGTCCATCATTTTAGGCTGCTCACCAGGTATGTGCCTGTGTCAGAGCAGCAGCCCAGCCTCTCATGTGTTTCATTCCTTGTAAGCTTAAAAATTCAGCCTGTGGGAGTTTGACATGAAACAGGTGTGTTTAGAAAGAGATTTTTATTTAGTCAAGTATGTCATCAGCTCGGTAGATCTGTCGAGTTACAGGATGACAGAGACATAACAAAACCAAAAAAAGCTGTTGTTTGCAGTCATGCAATAGGAAAAGTTTCTCAGCCTTAGCCCAAGTACAGCAGGGTTTCTTACACGCTCATCCTTACTTCCTCTTCCTCGAGTAAGAGGCATCAGCATCCTGGAGGGAGAGGACATGAAATCAGTATTTCCCCACCCTGTGTTACAAACAACACTGTGAGTGAAAGACTTCCTTTGAAACAGCTTGTGAACATGGGCAGTTAGAGTGTGAAAGCACAAAGTTTTAAGGTGCATGTGCCACCCTTACTTTTGCATTTCCTGTACTTGATTATTTTCTTGAGGTGCTTTTGTGGAGCTGTACTTCAGCTCTCCAAGTGTCCCTAAGCTTCTTGGGGAGACACAGGCTCAGTCACACTCTCCCTGCTCTCAGAAGAGCTCCTCCAGTGGGTCTACAGCCTATTCTTACTGTCATCTATGCATTTAATTTATGTCATATGGGGTCAATAAATGTACACACTACGGATAACTGCAACAATTTCCATCCCAAAAGCCTTAAGCAGTGATCCTGCCCTGCGCATCAGGGCTCTAAGTGTGACTGAGAGCAACGCAATCCCAACAAACATTCCCACAGCAGAGTGCAACAAGCACGCAGCGGGGAGAGGGGCACTCTGCACACTCACAATTCCACTCTTGAAGTTCTGGATCCTCCTCTTGCCCATCCTGTTCATGAGCCACCAGGCCCAGGTGGGCGCGTACTGCCACAGGTAGCACACGGCCAGGTAGGGGTGGTCGCTGATCCAGGCCTCCTTCACGTCGTTGGCCACGCTCACCAGGGTGAGCCGGGCACAGCGATCCGTGGGCATCTTGTGGGACTGGTCCCCGCTGTTCTCGATGGACTGGGAGGGCACAGAGCAGGGAGGGGTTAGAACTGCAGCCCTGGCACTGACGGAGGGAAAGGGACACGCTCTGTGCCACACAGACATATTCCTCCTTGTTTCCCCACAAGAACTCACCCAGAGACTGGGGCAGGGGAACACATCCCTCACTATCCTCTGGTTTTCAGTGTGGGAACAATTTCCACCTTCCTTTGGCTCAAATAAAGCACCCTTTTAATTAATGCCTCTATTGATGGGTCAAAAGTTTAAAAAAATGGATCTCCAAGCTCTGTCCTGCTTCAGCAGGGCTTCCACTTGATGGGAATTGTTGAAAGAATTCCCCCATGTGCAGCTCTGAGGAATGGGAACTCCCCAGTTCCCAGCTGTGCCTGCCCCATACTACACTACAAGTTACTCAAGTACCCAAGTGAGTAGGTGAGGTCACATTCCCCATAAACCTAAATATTCCTGCTAGTTCTCTCCCTCTCAACCAAGAGAGAAGCTGCTAGCTGCTTTGGACCAGGACATCAGCCTGAGGTCCTGTCACTGTGTTTAGTGCACACAAACCACAGCCCTGTGAACTTGTGCACATTTCACTCAGCAGTAACAGGCCACTAGCAATCTGTCCTTCTGTTTCACAGGGCAGAAGCAGTTCTGGTCTCGATTTGCTCCTCCTCCCTGGTCTTCTGCCACACCGAAATCTGAGGAATGTGTTTTGCAACTTTCACCATTGTTCAAAAAGTATGTTTTTTCTTTCACGCAAGTCAGAAGTTTTGCAACACAAAAATCATTCCAGAACTCGATTCAGCAATGGGAGATCCCCTCCCCTCACTGCTGGGTCATCCTGAGCTTCAAATCGATTGAATTTAGGGCAGATTACAGTTTGATGTATCACAGTAGCAATTTTTGCCAGCTGCTTTGTCAGACAGCCTTTACTAAAAGCCATTGTGCGGTTGGAAGGTTTGGTTTTTCCTCCTGGAACAATCCCTAACAGGAAAGGAATGCACAGCTCGTGTCAGCTGAGCCAGGGCTGTGCCAGCAGCAGCGTCACCCACCAGGGCACAGCGTGACCAGGGCAAACAAAACCCTACCTGAGCAGCAAGGACAGCACTCCCAGCAGAGCTGTGTCCAGAAAATCCTGGCTTTCCCCCCAAAACTGCAGCACAGGGGCTGTACAGCACCTTTTACTAGACTTGGGTTGTTTATGTTGGAACAGAGAAGGAATAGCAATTATCAAACTCAATTTTCAGTTGATACCACCAAGAATTACAAGAGTGTACACAGTTCTGCACCACTCAAAGCATTTCTTGGTAAGAAGATGAGGTTAGTGTTTGCAGGGAGGACAAAACCAGACAAAATACCCACAAAAGGATCACTTGCCCCACAGCAGAAGCTGGGTTTGTCACAGCAGAACTGAGTCCTTACCTTTGCAAGATTCTCAGTAAAGACATTTTGGATGATCTGGGACTGCACAGGCCCTGGGCAGATTTGGATAATGCTTATCTCAGGGTAGTCAGTCAGCTCAGTCCTCAGAGAATTAAAGAATCCCTAGAAGAAAAAAATACCATGAAATCTTCCTTTCCCATGTTTTCAGCAAGGTTTAGCTGATGACATCTTTTCATACAAATTTATACTGTAAAGATAACAATATTCCACTACAAGCAATTCCTTCTGCTTTCTTTGACTTTTCACACTCAATGCCTAATTTAGCATTTTATCAGCAGTTACAGACATTGATCTATAAACCAGTGAGGAATCCATCCTCATCTGACCAAATATCCTGTAATTTCTCTAAACTACAGCCAAATTCTGCTGTCCCTGTACTGAGGACAAGCCTTCCTGTTTGCAGTGGAAATGCCACCAATCCAAAGTATTGCAATTTCATGGAAATTACCTTTTGCAGGTCAATTGCTGTTTGGGATGACAGTAAAGAGTTTACACAGTTTCTGTGAAGTAAGTGGCACTGGTTTATGTAAGAAAAGGATGAAAATTTTCACACAGCAAAGTCAAAAATGCACCCTGACACTTCAGGAGGTTAATTTACAGCACTGAATTTGCTACAGTTTGAAACTGGCAGCCACATAGACACAAATCTCATTTCAGCTCAGGAATATGCTACCAGTGTATCCAAGTTAAACCAAAATTACAAAAATTGCGAGTACTTCTTTTCTTTAAGCTAAGAGAACACAAGGTTTTCTGAAACTCTTTAGCAATTCACATTTAGACAGCAACTATTATGGGAAACATGGCCAGTTCAGAAGGGTGCATTGCACCAAAGCTGCTGGTCAAGCACTCTGGAGGATGATTTAGCCAACAGCCCATCATGTCTTATCTTTGGCCTGGCTGCCAGCAGCCCCCTGTATCTATTCCAACACAAAATTTTGTGTCACAGCAGAGACACAGTGAGCACAGGCTGATAAACTTCTCCCACTGTAGTAAAACTTTATCACTCTACTCCCATCCAGCTTGGGAGGAGGGCTGGCTGGCCCAGAGCTCTTCCCTGAGCTGCAACAGAGGCTAAAACCAGTCAGATTTGGGCCTGTGGTGACACAGACCCAGCAGCTGGGACAAGCCACCAAAGCTCAGCAAGGAGCAGCACACTCTGACCAACAGCAGGGGCTCCAGATTCCCAATAGCTGGTGGCTAATTCCAATTTATGGATTCCATACAGGCTTTGCAGTTCAGTTCCCTAAAAACACTGAGCAGGGATTTAAAGTTGTGCAGGTCCCAGATCTAGGGCTGGATCTTTACAGCATGTCAGCAAAGCCTGGAGAGGATTAAATCCTAATACTAGAAACTCATGTGCCCAGAAATCTGCTCCTGGACAGATGGGAATCTGCTCTTGGACATCCAGTAGTTTGGTTTAAAAAGCCAGGCCCTCCCCTGGCTCCCCCACCCTCATGTGCACAAGCAGGGCTGTGTTTTATCCAGCACTCCAGGCTAATCCTACATCCCAACCTGCACTTTACTCATCCCCTTCCTTCCCTGAGGAACCCTGAGCCTTCCAGAAAATCCCCAAGCCTGCAGGTTGTGCAGTGCTGTCACAAAGGTGGGGACTCAGTCCAGCTGGGGATAAAATCACACCTTAAAAGGCAAATAAATCACACCTAAAAAGGCACACAGACCCCCACTTGCCCACCACTCCCTGCCCATTGGGGGTGAGGAACAGAACTGGCTCCCATTTTGCCTGAAGGGAACACACTCAAGATGCACTTCCAGGAGTCAGGGAGGTGGAAGAGCATTTGTCTGGGAATGCTGGGATGGAAGGAAGCCAGAGCATGGCTCAGCCACTTTAGACAAAGTTGCTCCACTTGCTCAGATGCTGGGAGGCTCCTGGGATCCAGGCTGTACCTAAAGCTGGGCACCTGAGCAGCCACACAGAGGCACACAGCAGCAGCAGGCAGCTCCAGGGCACTGTCAAAGCCAGGGTGATTCCACTGAACATGAAAAAAAAGTAGCCAACAAGTAGTAAACATGAAATGCAAGTAGCCAGAGATGCCAGTGAGCTCCGGGTCCTGCCCTGCAGCCATTCTGCTGTCCCTCATCCTTCCCTCGTGCTGCAGCTCCAAGGTTTTACACCAGACAAGTGGCACAGCCTTCACCAGCAGCACAGGAGGGCCAGGACACTCTCCCACCCTAAATCCTGGCTCAGGCACACTGCCAAGGGCCTCTTGAAAACCAGAGTCTCACACAGACTCGGTCCCCTCTGGGAACATGTTTTCTAATTCCAGCACTGATCCTTGATATTCAAAGATAGCTGGTATGAAATTCCTCTGCTTCCTCCCAGAAGAAAAGCTTTAAATTCCTCAGCAAGAAAAAATAAAGGCTTCCTCTTATTGAAATTCAGGCAGGGACAGACCCAGGTTTGGGAGCAGTAAAGGAACTCCAGTGCAAGAGGAAGAACCTGAGTGTTTCCACCAAGCCCAGACTGAAGAAATTCCACTAAAGACCAGACAATGAACAGAGAGGAGCTGCTGCTGCTCAGTGCATGTGCTGAGACAAGTTCCTGATGAAGGAACATTTTGAAGGCCTCCATTCCTGGTCCATGCCACCAAGCAGATGAATTACAGCTGGGGGAATGGCACATGAGCTCCATGAGCATCATCCCTGCAGGAGGGAAACTGCACCAGGCAGATGCAGACTCCTGTGGGCTTGAGTCATACTCTTACAGCACTGAAATAAAGGGTAATTTCACAGTAGAACATTGTTATGAAGAATTCCAGTTGGCATGAATCAAAGAATGATTGTTTCAAGGACAGATTCTAATTCTAGGCAGAATTCCTTCCTTCCTCCTACAACTGCCATTTAAATGAATTTTTTAAACCCCAAAAAAACACCCCAACAAGGAAAAAAAACCAACAAGAAAAAACCAACAACAAAAAAAAACAAACAAAACCAAGAAAAAGGAAGAAGGGCTTTTTCAAAAAGAGGTGCAATTAAGTTTGCAGCATTAAGTGTGTCAGTTGTGATAGACTCCAAGGCATAAATAAAAAAAAAATACCACAACAAGCCAAAAAACACAACAGACAAATCCATGTCAGATGGGCTCACATATTTAATAACTGGTGGCCAAAACACAACCTTCAAGAAGATCTTAGAATACAGGACAGGTATGGGAAACCTGAACAGGAAAAGCACCACCTTTTGCTTTAGCTTATTTTTCCCCTCCCTTCTTCCAGTCTCTTTCTTTTTGGTGACCATCAGAAATGGGCTACAGGGCTAAGGAAGGCTGCCATTCCTACAGAATTCCTTTATCTGAACTGCCCTGGTGAAGTTTGTTCTTTCCAAAAAGTTTTTTCTTGTTTTTGGGGGTTTCATGCTCTCATCTGGCTGTAACTCCAGACTGATCAAAGACTCTCAGCAGAGTATTTCCAAAACCAATATTGCAAGTCCTGTTTCAACACCTGCAATTAGTCTTTCTAGACTTACTGGGAAAGAAATAAGGAAGGAGGTTTGGAGTCTGGCCTAGTTATTGAGCAGAGGTAGAGGCTAATTATGATAGAAGCAGTTCAGTCAGCTTATTTTAATTAATTTTAGTAAATTATCTCTTTAAAGCTTTTTCTGTGCTCTCAATCTTAACATGAGATTGAGAATTCTGAGTATTTTTAAAGCAACACGTGAATTCCTTGTGCTCTGCAATTAATTAGCCATGCTTAGCCCAGCTGCACCACACCCAAAGATAATTCAACTGAAAGAACATTTAATAAATAAAGGAGCATGAAGGGAAGTCAGGCTTCTGCTCATTGCATTCTTCTAATTTTAATCTACCAGGCTTAACCCAAAAGCTGGCCTGTAATGGGCAATTCCAGCATTGCCACTCCAGTGAAAAGCAGCAGATCTTTTCCCATCACTAACTGAAAATTTTTAGAAGAGATCTGTCACCATATTCCATATCTTATATGTTCAAGAGGCTTTGCAGTGTCAGCCACTTGTTACATTTTTGTTGTTGCTGGTCAAATTGTCAAAAAGATGTTGATCCCTTGGCTTAAGCAGTTGTTTGTTCTGTTCACGTGCTGAAATGCAGCAGGGAGGAAGGAGATGCCAGTTTTTAAACCACCACTGAGCACAGCTGAAGTTTGTTTTGCTGAGATCAAAATGTACATTAGCAGGAGGCCAAACAGTGGTGAAAGACAAATATACCCAAACAAATTTACTAGTTAAACAAGAGATTCCTCAATTATACAGGCAGAAAGTTTTCTGAACTCCTCTTTTATGTTTTTCTGCTCCAGTGACACTGCTTTCAAAAACTATTTCCAGGCAGTGTTGAGTGCTAAGTGTTAGGCAGAAGGTAACTTCCTATGGCACTGCGAGCTGCCAGTTCTTCACACCACAGAAAGACACAACTCTTGGGAAGAGTCATTCAGCTGCTCCCAGATGGATCAGGAGTTCTCATTTCTCTGAGCAGTCTGCCTTACCACTCACTGTTCTCATTTCACTGTCCTAAAAATCTCCTCAAGTCATCAAACTCTCACCAGTGACTCTTTCTCCCCAATGAACTGGGAACTTTAGGGGTCTATAAGGAACAGAATAATGCTCTCACAGAGGTGTTCCCTCATCTGAAGGCCAGAGGCTGAGGTTTTGTGGAATTTCACACTGGAATTCAACCATGTAGTGGTTAGAACCAACTAAGCTGGCACTTGCATTCCAGTCAAGGAAAAAAATCTGCAGTGGAAACTATTTCACATTTCAGAGCAAATTAATTCTAAAGGACTTCCAATACCTGAGCATGTTGCATATGCTGTGTGAAATTTCAGGTAAGAACTTGTCTTTTCTGCACAGAACAAAGCCCTCTGCTACAGCAGTGGCACTGATCCTCTTAATTAACTTAATTAATTTCCAGCCTGTAACTCACCTGAAGAGCGTGTTTGCTGGCACAGTAGCCGGTGGCAAGAGGAGCTCCCATGATGCCCATCACACTGCTGACAGTGACAATCTTCCCTTTCTTCCTCTGGATCATGTGGTTCAGGACATACTTGGTCAGGGAGATGGTGCCCAGGTAGTTGAGCTCAATGATGGCATTGTAGACATCCAGGTTGGTGTCCACGAACAAGGAGCGCTGCGAGCGCCCACCATTGTTGACCAGAACATCAATCTCCAGAAAGATAAGAAGATAAATTAATATAAAACAAATTTCCTTTAATATTTGTGCTTCCTCAGGCAATTCAGTTCAGTTTAGTCCTTGGGAAGGACCAGTGATTATTTGTTGATGAAAACCAGAAGCAAGCAACAGAAGGGATGAAAATACAGGTACATTTTGGTAAGTTTAATACTGAAGCTGAAGGAAGGTATAGACACTTCTGAATTTACCATACAGTGAAATATGAGCACAAATGCAGGTCTAGGAGACAAAGAAATAAAAGTTCAACCCCAGAAGCACATCTTACCTTGCCAAAGTGCTTGAGCACATTGTTGGTTGCAGCTTCATGAGAGGATCTATCAGTCAGGTCGAGACGCAGAACAAGGATATCATTTTCACTCAGGCTGCTAATCTCTAAAAAACAACCATGAAGGGAAAGGAAGCTGATAAGATTCCCAAAGTCAGAACTGTGGGAAACATAACATGCTTTTAAACACCACATTTTCACAAAGAAGACACCAAGAAACCATAACATCAAGTTGGAAATAAAATGCTTGCTTTGTTTTCATTTTGACCCCCACACAGAATCTATTTTTAATCTGTTCCTACCAAGTGTTTTTCTCACTATGTTTTTGTATGTGAAAAGCCTGACTTTATAAACAGGCTTTGCAGAAGTTTCACTTCTCCAAATAAATTGCAATAGTTAGGAGTAAAATCCAGCTGAAACTTTTCACTGAGGGATTCAGAATCACATTGCAAGTCCTGACACTTTGCTTGGATGTCAACAGGTCAAGCATGTTTATTCCTGACAACAGGACTTGTACAATTCACACCCAAAAACAACATACATACCTGAGCAGCTATGAGACAAAGCCTACAGAAGCTGAATTATTGGGGGTTTTCTGGGTAGGAGGTAAATGGCTTTTGTTTAACTGACAGCTTTTAACATATCCATGCCCTGAAATAAAAGTCAGCTGCCATCAAGTTCCAGCCTTTTTGTCACGTTTTCCCCCCACTGTCTCTTCAGAACAACTGACCTTTTCCATAGAAGGAATTTGAGCAGTGATTTGTTACCCTGGGGTTTTGGGGCAGATGACTCATGAAAACAAAATCTTCATCATTTCAAGCTTTTTTTAAACTACATCTAACAAGAATTTTTACATGATTTCTATTAATTTGTGAGTGCTATTTTTTCCCCTGAATGGTTTCCTAGCCACATCTAGGTGTGGTTGCTCCCCTTTAAGCAGCTGCCCTCTCCAGAGAGCCCCAGGGTTTGACTTTTTAATTACTACTGCTTGCAAATATAGAGCAAGTTGAACTTTGTCTTAACAGTGATATAGAAATAAAGAGGTTACTTAAATCCATGAGTTGCCTCTGTTCAAAGGTCATTAGTATTTAAGCCACTGGTTAAATAAATAAATAATAAACCAAACTGTCTGGTTTAATGCTAGTAGTGTTTCCATTTATTGCTCCCTCCAACTGCTCCATGTGCATTTTCTCCTCCATTTCTTCCAGAAATAAAGCAGTAAAATCTAGTTTAAGCTGCCCTCTCAGGGGCACACCTCTGCCTGTGCTGCCTGAAGCAGATTTGCACAGCTGATACCTGCTGGGGTTTGGATATTTCTGCCATGGGTTAACAAGACCACAGGGCTACCCCAGCCATGAAAGCTACACAGAGGAGAAAGGAAAGAGCAGAGCAAGAGACACAGGCTGCTGGAAAGGAAGGAAGTGCTCTTTTATAAGATGTAAGAAACATCTGACATCAGGAAACTTTAAACCAGAAGCCTTGTACAGGATTTCCACATTCAAACTGCATCTCCAGCAGCTTCCTTAGCTCTTTTCTAGGGTGAGGGGTCCTTACTTCAGGCACTCCTCAGGCACAGCTTTTACAAAAACCACGCATTCCTGTTACCCTTTTCTGAACCCCTTCTCCCATTCACTATCCCATTGTTTTTCTGGCTGTGACCAGCCCTGTGCCTGGTGCAGAGGGCACATATGGGTCCCAATTTGTGCACTGCCAGAATGGTGTGCACAATGTTCCTCATTGCTTTTATCAGCAAACCCTAATATTCCTCTGCCCCTTTTGCCTGCTACCAAAGTGAGGCTTTGAAGGGAACAATTAGGATATCCAGAAAAAACACTTGGTCCCAAGTGGGAGACCTTAGTTTAAAGCTCATTGCTTGGATTTCAGATTAACAACTCTTTTCAATACACGTTAATCCCAGGTAGCAGTTTCTCATAACATGATAAACATTATAGCTCAGAGTTGTATTTTCCAGCTCTTCTGCATTTCCTTTCTTTCTTTTCTTTCTCCCTTGTATAAATGCCCTTCCACAGAGGTTGAGCTTTCAGCAGAGGCTGATCAACATGACCTCCTGGAGTCCATTTCAACCTCAATTACTGTATAATTCTTGAATTTATAAGCTGCCTGTCACTCATTTGGCCTATCCATAATTAAATCATATTTGACCTTTGCCAAACAGAGAAACATCCCACCCTACTTTACTTTTGTCTTTTTAGGGTTTTTGAGTGAAAACAGCCTCCAAAATTTCTGGGAAAAGAAAGAGAAAGAGTGGCTGGGGGAAATAGAGAAGCCTCTTGCAGGAGCTGAGTTATACAAGTTGTTTTCTCTCCCTCCTGTCCAAGTGCAGTGAAGTGTTGAATTGGCATATGCGTGACTCAACAGGGATTACCTCTCCCTCACTTTCTCTCTCTCTCCCCCTCAGCTTTTAAGCAGTGTAGAATGCACAAACCTGTACCACAGGGTGGTGTCACTAAACTTTGAACAAGATATATGTGCTTGTTTCTGACACAGCTCAGTTGCTGCAGTGTTCAGCAGGCGTGTTGCAGCTTATGAGCTCCAGTTATGCCCCATAAATCAGCCAAATTCACACTGATGTTGCACATTGCTGCTCAGGCTCCACCCACCCCACTCAAACCTTACAGGACAGTCCCAAACTCAGCTGCCAAGAGAAAACATGCAGGTGGAAGCAGGCACAGGCCACCCAGGGAGCACGTGGACAAGCATGCAGAGATGGAACCAGGGAGATCAGTGCTCAGGTGGAGTTGAAACTGAAATTTCCACTGGAGCTGAGGAATGTGAAAGGCAGCAAAGGCTTCTCAGGTGCAGCAGCAACAAAAGGGAGGCCAAAGACAGGGTGAGCTCACTGCTGGACAGGGAATGGTGGGGAAGAAATGAAGAAATGCACAGAAAAACCTGAGGTACTCAATGCCTTCTTTGCCCCAGTCTTCTCTGGCAAGATCTCCTCTCAGGTCTCCCACACTCCTGAGGCTACACGCTGGGGAAAGAAACACTACCAGAGTCAGACAAATTAGGGACAAAATGCACCTACAAGCAGGACAAAATTTGCATCTGTGATTTACAAGAGCTGACCAATGTAACTCCTTTTTGGAATTTTCTTCTCCCCAGGGACAACAAGAAAACAAATGTCTCAAAGCCCAACCTCAGTCCTTGGGAAAATGACGTGGCAGTTCCTCCTGAAAGCAATTTCCAAGGAAGTGGAGGACAAGAAGGTGTGTGGAAAAAGCCACCATGGATTTAGCATGGCCTATACTGCCTGACCAACTCAATTGCTTTTTGTTATCAGCTGTGGCATCCCTCCATGGTAAATATCTCTGAATATCTTCATTAATGACCCAGATGATGTGAGAAAAACCACAGATTTTCATAAAATTTTGGTTTAAAATCAACTTCAGAGGAGCAGTCCTGCTGCAGGGCTGGACTGCCATGCAGAGGCACCTTAACAAGTTCAAAGAATACTTTGACAAACCTCATTAAGCTCAATAAATTAAAATGCAGATTTTCACACCTAGGACAGGACATAGGAGCTGGCTGTAGAAAACATGAACTATCATAGAATAGTTTAGGTTGGAAGGGACCTTGAATGTCACCTCATTCTAAACCCCTGCCATGGAGAGGGACACCTTCCACCAGACCAGGTTGCTAAAAGACTCATCCATCCTGGCCTTGGATGCTTCCAGGGGTGGCACAGCCACAGCTACTCTGGGTAACCTGTTCCAGGGCCTCACCAGCCTCAAAAGCAAGAATTTCTTCCAAATATCTAATCCAAACCTGGTTTCTGTCAGTTTAAAGCCACTCCCCCTTTCTTGTCACTTCCTGCCCTGGTTATGTTCCTGTGTCACTGAAGAGCTTCCAATATTCCCACTAATCAGACCTCCAGTTAAAGCAAAGTTCATGAGCAAACATTTGCAAAGCACAGGGCTACATAAGAATTCCAAGGGTGTGCATGGCACAGCTCAGACATTCACAGGGACAGTGGAAGTTGGAAGAGGCAGAAATCTGTCACTATAGGACACAAAATAACACAATGCACACACAGCTCTCCCAAGGTAAAAAGAGCACTTTTAATCTCTGACTCCAACATTTATAGATTTCCAAAAGTGACAGTGGATTGGAGGGTGACAATGCCACCTCTCCAATGACACTGGACAAACCAACAGTCCATCAAATTTCTCCTCCTCCATAAAAGAATGCAAAACAATAAGTTATTCACAGAAAGTGTGTAAGAAAGTTCGTTACAAGAACATAAACATCAAAAGGCTTTAAAAATCAGGGCAACAGAAATCATCTCAGGTAAATCAATGCTCTTGGCCCACGTGACTTGAAATAATATTTCTGAATATTCCTTAGCACATCCCACAGCTATTTCCTGAAAGGGCCCATCCAGGATTGCAGCTGCTGCCAGCCTGTCTCGTGTCATCAATTTTGCAATCACAACAAACAGCCACGGACGCAAATGGTGTTGCAGACTTCTGCTGACCATTGCATCACACAGCACTGGGATTTTGTCACAATTGCCACTTCACCACACTGTCATCACATGTCCCCTGCCTCTTTTTAATTATCAAACTCTTTAGGTGGCTGCTTTTTGGAGCCCTCAGAAAATAAAACCAGGATAAAAGGAGTTGTGCATTTTTGAAAGTTCCTTGAAAGCTTTTCTGAGTAGGCTGCTGCAACTTTCAGCTTTCTAGACATGTCTAGGTGCTAATCCAAGAAAAACATCTGATTATTCTCTAGCACACATTCCAAGTAGACTGTGGACATTCTGTCAACATTGCTAAGACTGAACTCTTGGTGTGATAACACATTCCACATAAAATACTCCATCCTGAGCTATAGAGGATAAATAGTCTGAAAAAATGCATAATGTTAATCATGTTCAAACCCTCTAACTATCAGACTGAATTAACTGCCTATTCCTCTTGCTGCCAAGCCAGAAAACAGGAGGGAAAAAGAGAAACAGGAGGAATGAAGCCAGACCACTGAGTCATCAGGCACATGAAAGCTAACTGGAATAGTTAAAAATTTTGCTCCACAATTTTTCCTCTTGATTACAGGAGATCCTTCTTTCATATTCTTAGAACAACTTTTTCTGAACATTTTTAATAGTCCATTTTGTGAAGAGCAAAGTCAGTTTTCTCTCTGCCTGTAACATGCACAAACCTGAAGAAAGAGCATTTCTTAGCTGCAAGCAGCTAGGTGGCTTGGTTCTTTACAGGATGATACCCCTGGGATTGTTTCCTCCATTCACCACAGTATTTATTCAATTTCTTAATCCAGTATCTTACAAGAGCACTTGCAACTGATAATGAGATTTTTAGGTAACAGTGGCTTATGGAGGAAGTTGAAATGCATGTCTGTGCAAAGGCTTCTCACTCTACAAAAAGAAGATACCAGCTCTGTATAAAGTTGAATTTCATCATGAAATTTATTCTGGTGATATGTGGGTTAGTGTTCCTGTGGCAATTCCAGTCCAGCCATGGGTGGAACTGCTGGCATGGAGTGCTAAGTTGTACTTACGAAGGCATTTCTTTTTCACTCTCTGCAGCTCATCCTCCCTCCTGGCAGAGATGGCAAGCAAGGCTCCCAGCTTTGCCAGCTGGTAAGACAGCTCTTCTCCGATGCCACTCGAGGCTCCTGTCACCCAGACAACCTTGCCACGCAGTTCATGTTCTAGCAAAAGAATCAAGACAGCAGTTCACACATTGCCAATGCTAGGATAAGCATCTCACTCACTGCAGGGGTGGAATCTGGTGCTGTTTTTAAGAAATATGCTCATTTTGGGGGGTATTACAAAATGCTGACTTCTTTGTTTTAGTCACATGCAGTTGTGAAATTGTTCATAGTTGTTCTGTTGCCATTTGAACTTTGTTCCAAGGCTGATCTGAATAAACACGAGTTATTTACCTGAGGGAAGGAATCTGATTGCATTTCTGCAGGCCATCCACACATAACAGTTCCACTAACCTCATCAAAAACCGATTCAGAGGAGAAGGGGGAAGAGAATTCTTGGAATTGACAGGAAACAGTTACTGTATTGCAAATACAAACAAAGCCTAAGCAAGTCTTTGCAAATAATGTTTCATCCAAAAAATGTTCCAGGGTAATTGCTGACTGAGTAAAGTTCTCTGAACAGAAAGACAGCTAATCACAAAAACTCAGATGGGTTTTCATCCTCTTTGTTTAGCATCTGATGCAGGTTAGCTCCTGCACTGGCCAGGGCACAGTACACAGAGTTCCCAAGGTGTAAATTCACACGTGGATTCCCCAGCTCCTGCCCTGACACGCTTTTTAAACCTGTAGTAAAATTAAGAGCATCTTGCTCTGTTTACAGCTCTGCTGATAATGCCTGTTCCCACTTGTCTACAACCATTCCCACTCCATGGTACACCTGGGCACTGGGAAATGCCTTTGCTTTCCAAACCTACATCCAAAATAATCCAATACCACAGATGGCTGAAAAACCACTCAGTTAATTCCAGAACACGATTTGGGGATGAAAGATCACAAATGTCAGAGCACTTTCCAGAAGGAATCATTGCCTGACACGTGTCTGTGTTCCTCAAGACCAGCCACAGTGAATATCAGTGTTGGGGAAAATCTGACTCACTCAGAGCACTGCTGACAGGAGCTCTTCCCTCTGTTTCTCAAGTTTGTGCATTCCAACATCTAGCCAACCAAGAAAGATTTCAAGGCATAATTTAAATATCAGAGCCAAATGCAGTTCCTGAGACTTAAAGCCAGTTCCATTCTGAAAAGGCTCAGAGTAGCAGTTTTCAACTCACTGAAATTTAACCACTAATTTAATTTATAAAAAAATACTCTTTTTCCACTGTGGCTGAGACTGCTTTTATTTCCTGCTCTCTCCAGTAATCAGTTCCTGGTTCTCTCTACAGCACACTGTGTTTCAAATTTCTACTTTTGGAGTCCTAATGACACAAATCCCACAAAGAGACCAGTACCAAAACCCTTCACCCTTCAGACAAAAGCAGTGAGCACTCAAGACTGACTGTCAGAGCTCAGCTTGACTTTGTGGGGCTGGCAGTAAGTATTATTTGTCTTTCCTTAAGCTGACTGCATTACAGCCAAAAAAATCCCTCCTAAACCCAGGCTTTTGTGGCTTGGGGTTGTTTGGAGTTTCTTGTTTCTAAAAACACTAACAACAGCAACAGGAGTCACTTCCCAAGGGAGAGATGTATTCTGAGGTTATGAACTAGGGATGTGGAAAGAGATTCTGTTGAAGTTGCAGAAATATCCACTGTGTTCATCATTAGAACAAAATGGTTGCTGTCTGTAAAACTTATACACACCTTTTCCCTACAGTTTTATTCCAACATATTCCCAATTTATTGATTTAAACACAAACTTGTGAGTTTGCCTCTCCTACAACATTTTTTCCTGAAAACCCAGGCAGACAAACACTACACAAACAAAACAACACATGAATGTAATTTCAGCCCTGCTTACCACACTCATTCCTCTTGCTACTGAAAACAAATGGGCTTCCTCCTCCTACCACTTAAGTTTCCCTGTTCCCAACCTGTCTTGGGCAGCTTCTCAGCAGTTATTCAGGATCTTGTTCTGTGAACAGAATAATTAACTCAGATAAGAAGAGTTTTCCCACCAATTCCCCAGAGCTGATCTTTACCATGCACTGAGCTGCTGAGAGTTAACACAATGGGAAATCTCAAATGCTGGTGGTGCAGAACAAGTACCAAACCACCAACTTTGCTCCAGAATAAATGTCCTGTTGTTGCTGGAAGTAAGTTTAAAAATTAACCATGCCAAATTAAAAAATAAAAGTAGATTATGCCATTACTAACCATTAACTACTGCGCTACAAGGCATAACAAATGAGAGGCTGAACTGACCAGCACTGCAAGTAACCCAAAAGTTGGTTTGTAGCTCTGCTTAGAGTTTTTCCAATATTTTATAGCTCTTATAGCACAAGGTTGCCACGTCATTTCTTTCAGGAAAATTATTAGAAGTGGGGAAGTTTAAAACAGAACATCTACTCCAGAGCCCTAAAGAATCATACCATTATTCCTGAATTTAAGAGCAGGGCTTTCATACATGGAAGGTTCCCCCTTAGCTTGATAACATTAAGCTGCCTGTGAAAAGCACAGGGTTTAGGGTGACTTCTATGCATTCAGAAAAACACAACACAGAAGGAAAGGCACCCAGCACCCAAAAATCCTTCTGTCCTGACCACACACATATTCAGAGGATGGGAAGTAATCCAGCACCTGCCAATGAAAACATCCAAAAGTCAAATTTCCATATAGAATTGAATCCCTGGATTGGAACAAGTCTTACCTATATTAAGGCCTTTCTTTGTAGTTACAATTTATAGCACAAGAAACACAGGAGATCACTCCACTTTCTGCTAAATACCTTCATCTCCAAGAACTTCAACACCCATAATAATATTACTGAAGTGATAAAACAAAATAATGACTGCAAGAGTAATAGCTCTAACAACACCTTTAATTAAAAATTAAGGGATCCACACATTATTCACCTAGGCATCCTACATTACATGCACAATATGGGGAGAAGGAAAAGGGAGAAGTTATTTCATGAAACAACTTTTCTAGTGTTTTTCTCTTCTGTTTTCCTACCTGGTTCGTTAAATTGTACCATTTCAGTTAAATATTTTACTTAATAACAAGCACAGAGGCTGGGGGGAGAGGGGAGGTGCCCAAAACACAGCTGACCTCTTATGTTGATGAATTTTTGCATTACATGTTAAAACAACCCCATAATAAAACTACACTACACTGGTCTTTGCATGTGGATTTTTAGACTACTTAAAGGGTTTCCAGGCCTTCAATAATTCTGAAGGCTACATTCAAATAACACTTTGTCTACCCAAGAGAGTTCCTACATCTTGATGCACATTGCACATTGATCCCTCAGGACAAAACTTCAATTCTGTCTGTATTAGTCAAGATTTATCTCACTTCTCTGCCCTGATTCTTTCCATGCTCTCTACAATGTCCACACACTAAGATTTTTTTGCAGTTTTCTTACAGCAAGGGAACGTTCTGATGGAGCTGATAAAGACTTTGGGCTAAGTACCTAAACAGCTATGAGAGATTGTTCACACTGATTTAAATGCAGTATTTTTTAAAGCTGTATTACTTGTGCTTGTCCATCTAATGGAGAACAGAAAAGGATGCATATTTGCTGGAAACTTCTACTGAGAGCAGGAGACAAGGATGTCTCAAGTCTGTCCCGCTCTTCTCTCCAGCTGTTCCTCACACCAAACTTCATCTGCAGCCCCATCCCCTAAGGAATCACAGTCCCAAGCTCAAACCTTCACTCCACCACTCCTGGTCCACCTTCCTTCCACGCAGTTCCTTCTCCCTATCTCAACCCTACAGCCCATTTCCATTCCCTCATGGGATATTCAATTTCAATTCCCTCATGGGATATCTTATAGTAACTCCCATCCCACCTTCTGTCCCCAGTCTCCACCTAAAGCACCCAGGAGCTCACAGCAGCCACACAATCACCCCAGCAGGCTAAACTAAGGGGGGGATATTCACAAATTTGTGCATTTTCTGACCAAAAGCCTCTATTAAGCAAACAAAACCTATGATTTCCAGGTGTTTGATTTCTAGGTTTCTAGGTCCAGAAATAGGGAGCATTGCAGTCAGAATAGAAAGTTCAACAGGAGCAAGAACTGGAAGTGCCTGTCTGACAGTGCTTCATTGAACTTTAGTCCTGCAGGTGACCATGGCAGCACCCATGAGAGATGCAGGAACAGTCCCCATCAGCATCGCCTGCCGGGGCTGCTCCCTGGAACCGATCAGAGCACAATCCACGGAACAGGAAACCCTGTCAGCCCCAGCATTAACAATGCTCATGTTTACTTCACTGCCGACAGCCCTGTGAATGCAATATCAGCTTGAAGATCACAGAACAGGCTGGAGCAGCAGTTGAACAGGCTCCAAAGCCACTCGTCCCGGCCACACGGGCCAGGCACCGCCGTCCCTTCCCGAGCCTTCCTCCCACACGGTCCCTGTGCTCAGCTGCCCCGTGGGGCCCTGCCAGGACCGGGAACCTGCCCAGAAAATGCAAAACAAACGGTTCTGGCCCAAAGGAACCAGCCCTCGGCCCGGACCTGCGGGTGCCCCGGAGTGGCTTTTTGGGAGCTGCTTTGCCGGCACGACGGGCACCACGCACCTTTGTTTTGCGGAGATAAACAAAACTCCACAACTTTTGTGAAAGTTGTAACGCTAGTATGTCTATTACAGAGCTGGACGCATGTGGGAATCGTTTCTTTAGAATGACACGCGTACTTCTGGGAACTTCAGGTCTTTTTTTATCTTCAGCTCAAATACATATGCATACAATGTCACAGTAGGTTCATAAATATTTATTTTTACAAATTTTGCATGACATCTGTCGCTAGTTTTTCTTTATCAGAAAGAATACTTAGGTCAGGTTGACGGGCTCTCACAGCAGCTTCTGTCTCTCTCTATCACTGGCTGTCTCCCCCTTTCCTTATCTCTGTCTTTCTCTGAAGGAGCTTCTCTGAGCTTAGGCTTTCTGCAGTCAGACCACACAGCAAGCTACATACTTAACTCAAAGATGTACATTCTACCAAAATTAAAATGGATTTCTACCTTAAAAATTTCGACTCTGTCTCATTTTATCCAGGTAAACGGCAGGTAAAGTAAACTTTTGGGGTAAGTTTATGTTTATGGACACCCCATGGGACAGCCGATGCCACCAGCACCGCCGTGCTCCCCGCCACCCCCTTTACCGAACGCGCCCCCGCTCCCCTCACGGTCCCCTGCCGGGGCTGCTGGCAGGCGGCATTACCTGGCTTCTTCCCCCACCTCTCGGCCCAGAGCAGCGTGAGGTCCCCGTCGGCCCTCAGCCATCGCACCAGCTGCACCAGCAGCGCCAGGAGCGCCCCTCCGGCCAGCGCCAGGCACAGCGCGCACCCCCAGGCCATGGCCACCGCACCGCGGCCCACCCTCACGGCGCCCCTTTATCGGGAGCCGCCCCCGCTGCCCGCAGCCAGCGCCGGCCTCCTCCCCTCCTCCCCGCCTCCCTCCCTTCCCTTCCACCCCCGTCCCTCCCTTCCCCGGCCGCCCCGCTCCGCTCCGCTCCCCTCGCGGCCCCGCGGCCGCCGTGGGGCACAGGCCGAGCGTGCCGCCGGGGGTGAAGGTCGGGTTCTGGGAGCGGAGCGCTTTGTGTCCCCTCCGGGCCGTGCCCCCAGGGCTGCCCGACCTTTCCCCGCTGCCCACCGCACGTCCCGGGCGGCGGGACCGCATCCAAGGCTTGGATTCGGTGTGCGGAGAGCAAACGCTGCTCCCAGAACAAAAAACAGCGTCCCGTTTTCCTGCTGGCTGTGCCTACAGACACCGGCGATTCCTTTTCCCTCTGGAGCTCTCCGAGGGCTTCCAGTCCAGCTGCAGTCACCCCCAGCCCCTGTGACAGGTGTATTTGTTTTGGTTCAGGGTAAATTTTGGAGAGAACTTTTTAAAGTTTTTTTTTTTTTTTTTTTTTTTTTTTTAGGAAATGTGAAAATGCATGTATTTTGTGATTGGCTTTTTGCAAATATTAAAATGAATATTATATGTGTTGTGTTAGAAAGTAATGCTGTATTCTCTTAAGTGGTGTGTTAAATATAGCTTTAGGTTATGAAAAATGTTAAAATAGAAACTATGCTATGTAAGATACTTTTTTTAAAAGAAAGGACTCGCAGCAAGATAGCAGCCAGAGGACACCTAAATCTTTCAGAGAAAAAGAATTTATTGCCCTCTTATCAGAAGAAACAAACTTCTTCCCACCTTGAAGGTGCTGTTAGGATTCAGAGGAAGAAGTTGAGATGACCAGACAGAATCCTGTATTTGAATGGAATTTAAGCATCATGTATAAATATGCAACAGGCTGTTGCTTTTAAGGGTTAATTCTTTGTTAACGGGTGTCCTTTTTTTGGGCTCGTGCTGCCCGGAAAAAGGTACCCAGACATCCATAACTCTTTGTATTTATTGTCTCATATTGTCCTAATTCAAATTGTCCAAATTATTATTACTCTAATTGTATTACTATTTTTATAACCATTTTATTACTATTAAACTTTTAAAATTTAAAAAAAAAGTGATTGGCATTTTTCACAGGAAACTAGATTTAATTGGTTTCTTTCCTTAACTGGTCTGGGAAAAAAAAATTTTTTTGAGAAAAATGGAAAAAAAACTTGTGTATTAAACAATAAAATTTTTTGTTGCTCTAAAAGAGATGACAAACTCAGAAAGTTTCTTTTCTGGGTTGCAGCTCAGCTCACTCAGTTTCTTATCAGTCTTTTTGGTGCTGGAAACACTGCGGCTCAGGGCTGGCCCAGTGGGCTACAGGTGTGAGTTGCTGGTGGTCTTTTGGGGTGTTTAGTTTAGAGCGGGTTTAAACAGGTCTAAAGAAAAGGAAAAAAAAAAAAAACCTACCGTTTAGGGAATTTCTTTGCTTTAGCTAGCTAAAACTAACTAAAACAAAGGAGAGCTCTGTCCTGCTGTCTGTCCATCCACAGACATCACAGTCCAGGAGCGGGGATGTGGAGGAGTGAGTGCAGTGTCTGAAAACAAACTGCTGCCTCTTCTCTCCCCCCTTCACTCTCTGCAACAAGTCTGAAAGGTGCAAATCTTATTATTCAGCATAAACAGAACAGACAAGTGGGGATAAAAGCATCATATAGTCAACCTAGGACAGCAGGTCACATCCTTTCCTGGCCGGGTGCCTGCAGGAGTGCTACCCTTTGCTCATGCTTCCTGCTTCCCCACCTGTGAATGCAAACCCAGTTCTAACATGAACCCACTCTGGCCAATGTTTCAGACCTTGGGCTCCAAAATTCCTGGTGGTGGATATCCCCAGGTACTAAAACCACCAGGGATTGCAGCATTTCTGGTCATCACGTCACTCATCTACAGTTCTTGATGACAGATTTGTTAAGTCATTTCTTAATGACACATTTGTGGTTATGTGCAGAGGTGAAAAACTCTGTTCTTACTGCCTTGACATACCAAAGTATTTCATAAGAGGAGGTACAGATGGCAAAAAAGAGGCTGGATAGGGACTTTTTACAAGGACATACAGTGATAGGACAAACAGGTTTGGATTTGGTATTAGGAAGAAATTCTTCCCTGTGAGGGTGGTGAGGCCCTGGCACAGGGTGCCCACAGAAGCTGTGGCTGCCCCATCCCTGGCAGTGCTCCAGGCCAGCTTGGATGGGGCTTGGAGCAACCTGGGATTGTGGAAACTAATCCTGCACACAGCAGCAGGGATGGAACAAGATGATTTGTGAGGTCTCTTTCAACCCAAACTGTTCCCTGATTCTATGAAAAGGGTAACCCACAGTAATTCCTGGCTCCTCACCAGATATGACACAAAAGCTTGCAGAGCTTATGTAGGACAGGACATACATCCTGTTCCCAAAATCTCACAGGCTTGGGCCCCTGATCTGTCAGCAGATGCAGCACAGGATGGCTCTTCACCACACACAGCTGCTCAGTCTGTTCCAGCTCCACCAGTGAGCAAAGATTTCATGAATCACCTCCTGAATTACCATAAAATTTGCATTACAGCTTTTTGAGGCAAAACACAGCTATGGTCTACCTTTGAACCTTTGGGCTCCTACTGATTTTTCAGCAAATCATTCCAAACCTAATTCATACAAGTGAAATGTGACAGAAAATAAAAATACACCATTAACATACTTTGTTTCTGAAACAGCCCCAGTCATCAACCATGTCCAAACTAATAACTGTAAATTAAATGGTTGTGGTAATTCAGAATAGAAACAGGCCTCTGAAGGTTATAAAGGAAGTCACAGAACTATAAATGTTCACATTTACTCAGTTATAGGTAACAGCTATTCTTTATATTCCCCTGTTTTCTCCTGTTTTACTGAGTTGAGAACTATTTATCTTGTGTTAATGCAATGCACAATCTAATGGAACCTAAATGTCATAGAAAATATAAATAATATAAATAAATAGCAAGTAGTTAAACTGCTTTCTGGGTCTCATTTCCTAGTTGTGCTAAATGCAGGGGGTGCACACACAATTGTGGAGCTTTGTGCCACAACACACCCAAACAGGCAGTATAAACCTGAAAAGGATGTAAACTGCAGCTGTATAGTGCATTCCCAGCTATCCCCAAAAACACAGGAATGCAGCAGCTGGGGCTGAGCACAGAAAAGATGAGTGGGAGAAATTCACAAGCATCTTATGATTGGTTGGTGGTGAGAATTTATTGTGTTAACTCTGTGCTTCAACCCTTCTTTTACAACAAAGCTGAGTAAAATATATTTCTCTTGTTAAAAAAAAAAAAAGAAAGGTTAAGTCAGGGAGGTTTTGTGCATTTGTACACCTGCACAGTCTCCATCAGTGGAGACTTTATGTCCTGCCCTGAGACAGGCATTAAGTTCCTGCTTGGTGTCAAACTGAGCTTGGGAAGGAGAGCATTCAGAAAACTTAAAATGTCCTTTACGAGGTAATGTCCATTCTTGCTGTTTTATAAAAAGTAAACACACTCATCTCATTAGTATTATCTTAATGATAGGTAAGTGCATCTTAAGGTTACCCAGAGAAGCTGTGGCTGCTCCATCCCTGGAAGTCTCCCAAGCTAGGTTGGGAGAATTCTTAAGGAATTGTTGAGAAAATTCTTAAGGAATTTTCTATTCAAGTCTATTCTATGAATTCTGAAAGGATCACATCATAATGGAGCCCTTGGATTTGACCAACATCTTTGTTTCCAAAGTAGACCAAAAAAATTTTCTCCTTTTAATGCCTGAACTTAGTTTCCACAGAGAAGCTAATTTTCACTTTCTGAAGAGGCCATCACTGCTAACAGCTTTTAAAAGTCAACCAAAGTCAACCTGAACATCAGCAGCAGGAGTGACAGCTCCGCTGCACTTTGCCCCGTGGCTGATGCAGATGGCACTTTGGAGTTCAACAAACACATTCTGATATCTGCACAACGTGCTTAACTCCAGCTGGGAAGTGCAAGAGCCAATGTAGAGCTGGAGTGCAAGGCCCTGAAAACAAAATCACAAGCAGTTACTGATGAGGGAGGTCACAGTCTTGCCCCACACCCTCCCTGAGCCCTGCTGAGGTTCCCCTGCTGTGTCGGGGGCAGCAGACAACAGGTCAACTAAACTCAGCACATAATATGATAACGAGCCTTATTCTCAAGAGTTACACAAATTATATTGACACACTTAGTGTAAATAAAAGCAAGATAAACTGCCTTCTGTCTCTAAAGCAATATGGCAGAAATACAAATTTGATTGGATTGCTCTTTCTACATTTTTTTTCCTCCAGCTGTGCAGTGTTGAGGAGACTTTGTGCAGAAGTAGAACGAAGGGATGGAAGGACTGAGAGCTGTCCTGCAGAGAAAGACTTGGGGATACTGATGGGTGAAAAATTGGACATGAGCCAGCAATCTGATCTTGCAGCCCACATTTTTCACCTCTACTCTGCACTGGTGAGACTGAAGGTCTGTGTCCTGCTATGGATTTCTGGGACAAAAAAGGTGTGGACCTGTTGGAGGAGGGCCATGAAAATGGTCAGTGGGCTGGGGCATCTCTCCTGTGGCAAAAGGCTGAGTTGCAGTTGCTCACCTGGAAGGAGAGAAGACTCAGTGGAGAACATATTGTGGCCTGTTAATATATAAAGGGACTTCTAAAAAACACAAAGGTTACAAAAGATGTAGTGACAGGACAAGAGGCAACAGTTTTAAACTGAAAGAGGGCATGGTTAGATTAGATATTAAGAAATTCTTCCTTGTGAGGATGATGAGGTTGCACAGAGGAGCTGTGGCTGCTCCTGCTTTGGAAGTATTCCAGGCCAGGTTGGACCAGCCTGGTCTGGTAGAAGGTGTCCCTGCCCATGGCAGGGGGCTGAAATGAGATGGTCATTCAGGTCCATTCCAACCCCAACCATTCTGTGATTCTATAAAATGAGTAAATTTGTACAGATTTGTGGGTGAAGCGCTTCCTCTTGGAATGTTCACAAGGTGGGCCTCGCATGACTTGCTGCCAGCCCTGCTAATAATACTGTGACAGCATGGGTGTGAGTATTTTCCACAGTGCTGTGATGCAATTTCTTTGATCCACATTAGAGTGAATAAAGCTCCAGAGCAATTATCTGAGATTATTTCAGTGTCTGTGTAAAACATAGATTTGAAAAATGCTCTTACTTCACTCAATTATTTATGAGAGTACAATAACACTAAAATGAACAGCAGTAAGTAGAGCACCCTTTTCCTCTATTTTCTCTTTCACCATGAGAAAAACAGAATATTTAAAAGGAGAAAAGCTCTTTGCTTTGTTTAGGAAAACAAAACTTTAGGGAGGATCTGTCATAAAATGAATACAAGTGAAGTAAGGCCATGTCTCCATCCTATCTGCTTCAGCACGTAATTTGTGCTGTATGGGTTAGTGTTGCCTGAAGAGGAGACAAACAAACACACATCCAGGCAGAGACAGTCCCATGTAAATGTAACAGAGTGCCAAAAATACTTCTTACCATACATCTGTCTGATCTGACAATGGATATGTACCTTCCCTCTATAGATTTTATTTTATACCTTGTTTAACCACAAATTACTATTTCAGAAAGTGTCATCCCTTTTGTAATAGCATTTGCTGAAAACCTAAAACTGTATCCTAGGTAAGAATCATCCATTTGAGCCCTTTAAATGTGGCAATCATTGTGACCTGATGTTGATTCAAGGAACAATTCTGCTGGCACTACATCAATGAAAATTTTCCTCTTGCTTACAAACAGCACAAGCTCCTCTGCTCTCTGCATCCAAGTTACCTTCTGGAGTTCAAGTCTCTGAGGTTTTCAGCACTTAAGCCTCTGCATTCCTATCTCCCCTAATTGCCTCTCATTTCAGCTTTTAGCAGCATGTTGTTCCACCTTCATGTTTTTTCACACATAACCCCTTCTGCCTGCTGCCTTTCTCAGGCAATTGAGAGACTTGAAGAAAATAACTCCCATCTTTTTTTCTTTCAAATAATTCCTTAATTTTGCTTATGACTTGCATCCATTTCATTTCACTTTGTTTAGTTAAACTTTTGTGTGTGAGCTCCCATCAATTTAAAACTTGAAGTCTAATTCTAATTATCATAGAATCATAGAATGGTTTGGCTTGGAAAGGACATTAAAGATTATCCAGTTCCAAGCCCTCTGCTATGGGCAGGGACACCTTCCACTATCCCAGGTTGCTCCAAGCCCCATCCAATCTAGATTGGGGACTTCCAGGGAAGGAGCAGCCACAGCTTCTCTGGGCAACCTGTGCCAGGGCCTCCCCACCCTCACAGGGAAGGATTTCTTCCTAAATTCTGATCTAACCTCAGTCAGTTTAAAGCCATTCCCCTTTATCCTGTCTCTCCAGGCTCTTGCCCAAAGCTCCTCTCCAGCTCTCTTGGAGCCTCTTTAGGCACTGGAAGGTTCCCTAAGGACTCCCTGAAGCCTTCCCTTCTCCAGGCTGAACAACTAGGACGAGATGAAATACTGTGTCTTCTATCCATTGGTAAAACAGTAAATACAGCTGTGAGCCACTGTTTTACAGTTCAACACAGCCTGTTCCCAAGCAGTAGATGGTAAACTAGAGACATTGCACTTTTTTTTGCCAGAGTGAGCTGCATCTGTACCAGTCAGTCAAACTGGGCCAGGGTGTGGAGCTGTACACTGGCATATGGTCATCCACACTTTCGATCTCGTTCTGAGGTTCCTGGTATGGCTTTGAACACAAGCACTGTCCCCAGCAATGCTGGGCATGTCTGAGGGACATCAGCTACACACCCAAGCCAGGTCAGCCCAGCTGATCTCAGTACTAGGAAGCTCAAAGATTGCTCTACTTGCTAGCAAAGACAGAGCAAAGGTGATTACACAAGTCTTTGCAGCTATTTAGATAAGTGAAGTGTAACTGTGAGTAAATCATTTCTCCTCCTCTCCCCTCCTTACATCTCACTGTTTGTTCCCTCAGGAAAAAAAAAGAAAAATAGATAGAAAAATGTCTTATAACAACAGAGCATCACAGAAAAATAAAAAATAGCAATATAAAATACACAGGGGTAAGACAATGCTTATTCAGACAGCCAGGACAAAAATAGGTGCATCTTCAGGCACAGAAGAAGATTCCTGGATGTTGGTCAGTGACTTTTTGTGGCATGCCCTGGGCAGGATTTCCTCCATATAAGAAGCAAGAGCCATTTTTCCCCTTGTGCCTGGTGTGACACTTGTGTTTGAAGCAGTAAAACCCTGCAGTGATCCCAGCCACCTGCAGCTCCACTTGGCCCTGCCCTTCTTCCCAATTTCACATCCGTGACTTTTCAATTTGATTATAAACTGCTTGGCTTCAGGTTTTGTTTGCAAAATGCTCTGTGAGCATTCACTGACACCTGCATTAACTGCATTTGTTTAAAAGAGGCACATTACTTTTAAAGGACAACGTTTGCCTCCAGACAAAGAACTCCTGCACATCAAGTCTCCCCCTGACCCCACAGGATATTTTATTGTGACTGAAGTGATCCAGATGTGTCCTTCACATAAGGGTGAACTCGAGTCAGGTCTGCCTGAGACCTGCACATTCCTCCAGACCTCTCTATTTTGACTTCTCTTTCTGTTTATTGACATTAAAAACACTTTTACTCAGAGAAATAATAAAAAGAGAAATCCAGAAAAACTTCAGCCTTGTTTGCAGGAGATGGGCCATCTATATGAAGATAAGATTTGTTTATTGTGAAGGGACAGTGATGAAACCCAGAGTCCTTGAGTCATATTATCCATTTCCTTTTCATAACATACTTTTTTTAGTTTACATTAGGGGTGTGACTAAATCACCTGTGTTTATTTAAATAACAGAAATAGAGAACATGTTCAGGTAAATTGAAGAAAATCCCATTTGATGATAATAGCATTTTGCTTGTGTGACATTACTTCTACATAATTCTTTCAGATTATTCAAAAGGAAACATTAGGAGAAGTGAAGATAGAAGTTGTTGATTCTGTTTTGCTTTAAATTAACAGCTTTCATGCTTTCTTGCTACAGACCAAACCATCTTCTCATGGTGAAGAGGCAGACAATGTCATTGTTATTTACACTCTGATTCTTAGATCCCTGTTTTGTGTCTATCAGCTTGGGGTGGTTTTTCCAAGGTCATCAAATTTAATGGAAAGGTTCATATTGCCTTTGCACATCTGGAATTTTATATATGCATATATCTCTACATATGTGTATATAGACAATATTTATTCCATTTAAATCTGCTTTGATGACTCTAGAAGGTTTTTTTTTTCCATGTGGGCTCTCTCAGTGCACTAGAACTAAAAGGATTACTCAAAGAGAGCAGGGAAAACTTTCTCTCTTGCAACATTCAATATTGTGAGTGAGGGGCAGGAGGAGGAAAAGGAGTATTTCCAACAGGCTGATCCTGCAGAGTTTTGCCTCACTGGGCACCTGCAATAGTCAGCAGAACAAAACTCCACCATGGGGGTGGCCAGGGACCATAAGTTGGGAGCTTGCTCTAAATCTTGCACTGAAAAATTTTTCTTCCTCCATCTCCTGACACAGAGGCAACTTAAGGAGTAGCTTGTGGAGGGAATGTCTTCCAAAAAAAAGATATTTTAAGGAATCAGTACTTTAGTAGCTGTTAGCCAATGATGGAATCATATAATTAAAATTTCTTTCCTAATTGCCAATTTTTTTTTTCCTTAATGATTGATACTACTTTTTGGACAGCCTCTTAATAGTGCAGTTTTCCTGAGACAGCTACTGTCCCTTCCTTTTCATAGGTGTATTCTGCTTTGGTTTTAATAGAGAACTAAAATAAAGTGGGACTGTTTAGGGTTTTTTGCACTGATATTGTTCACAACTTCAGCACAAATCTGGGACGGGGTTTGCTCTCTGGCTTAGGCCCCCTCTGCTGGTCTTCCCAAAGCAAAACACAAAATACCCGGGATTTTTCATTACCAACGACCCTTTTTAAGAGAAAATTTCAGATTTCTCTTTCTTAACCTTTTACTAGCAGAGATTAAATTGCAAGGAAGATCATCTTTGATCTCAGGGGCTGTGAACTCAGCATAGGGGCAATTTTTAAAATTAATTCAAGAAAATAATTGCATAATCAAGCATGTGAACCTGTGGAATTTCTCAGGCAAAAAGTCCAAAAGTGAACATGGCCTAAAAAGCTGATCCCAGCCTGATCTGGCTCTTAGCAGCACACTGTGGTTGGCATTTTAATGAAGATATTATGTAAGGAGTTTGAGAGGCATAGGCTGCTGGGGATGGGGTTCTGCTGTGTATCTCAGCTAACAAAATCCTGAGGCTGCAGTCCTGATCAGACAGCACATATTTGAAGGAGATAAACAGGTAAGGAGGTGGCTAAATATTAGCACCCATCCCAGCAACACTGTAAAACAGAGATCTGATTATCTGGGGAAATCCCTGGGTGTCAGAGAAGTGCATTGAAGCACAGTCCTTTCTTAACCAGGTGAAGGGCTGGACACACTGGCATTGGGAGAATGGAAGTTTGGGGCACCTGCTGTTCCAGGAGTTCCTTTCTGCTATCCAAAACTAAGAAAAAGAAGCTCCAAGACTGCTCTAACTAATACCAGCACCTAAAAATGTTTCCTGTATTGCCCAGGATCAGGCAGAAAAGGGTGGTAGCACAGGTGTCAATGCAAAGATGTTCAGGAGAGTCACAAAAGAAAATAATGGTTCATTTTGCATGGGTTTGCAGGATTTTTAATGATGTTAAAAAGCATTTCACATGTCACAGCAACAGGCAAGATCCTGACCACGGGTATTTAAATCAAAGCTCTTTAAGCAGCCTTCTGTTACCTGTCCTGTGTAAGTAAATTCATGAATGTTCTGGAGAAAGTGCAGTGGAGGCAACCAAGGAGGGGAGAGACTTAGAGAGCTGTCATTGCTCAGCTGTAAGGGCAGGAGGATAAGGGAAGGTTTTATTGCTGCCTTCAATCGCAGACTCTTTTCAGAGATACACAGTGATAAGAGACAACACAAATTATAACACAGGAAATTCTGGTGGGAAACAAAAACAAGTGCCCAGTCAGGTGAGATTTCCATTCTCAAAGGTATTTGGGTTGGATATCAGGAAAAGGTTCCTCACCCAGGGGGTGACTGGGCACTGAACAGGCTCCCCAGGGCAGTGGTCACAGCACCAAGGCTGGCAGAGCCCAAGGAGGGTTTGGACAATGCCCTCAGGCACAGGGTGGGATTCCTGGGGTTGTTCTGTGCAGGGTCAGGAGCTGGATTCCATGATCCTTCCAACTCAGGATACACCAAGATTCTATGGCTCAGCTGGACAAAAACCTAAGCAACTCTCATTGGGTCTGCCTTGAGCCAGGAATTGAACGAGGCGACCTCCAGAAGTCCCTTCCAAGCAAAATTATTCCATGATTTTATGGTTAGTGACTACTGGATCACTAATCCAGCTTAACCTGATGGAAGTTACTTTGACAGTTCTAATGAGTGAATAAGAAATTTAAACCCAATCCAGACTCACTGAAGTCAGTGGGAATCTTGAGCTTAACTTGAAAGGCACTGGATCCACTTCAATGCTTTTAGGATTCCTGTTCAAAAAAGATACTAAACTTTGGTTTTGTAGGTGACACTAGAAATTGCCTTTTTTTAAGAAACTATGAGTTTCTCAATAGGTTGTCTCTGCAGTTAGGTGAGAACTGCTCTCTTTTGAGTGGTCACAAATCCTGCCCAGAGGGTCACCAGCAGAGCAGGAGTTTGCTCAGTGTTCTGGGGGGTGTAACTCCACTTTTCAGTTTGCACTTGCAGGAAAATTCCCATTTGCCAAGTGTTGTTGGTAACGAGCCTCTTGTCTAACGTGGGTTCAGCTCAGTTCAACTGCTGCTTTCATGTTGAAACACTGTCTATAATAACTGAAATTTATGTCATAGAATGGCAATCCTGTGACCTCTGTAGAGTAAGTTAATGGTTCCAATCCTGTTTTCAGCAGCCTGCTGGGAATTAACATGGCCACTGCTTTCCCTTTTCCACCTCATCATTTTTCTTTGTAAGACAAGCTTTTTCCCTCTTCCTTCCTTATCTTGTCTCTTACAAGGGATCCTATTATTATTCCTATTATTATTATGAAACAGAGGAAAACAACACAAGGGAGTAATTACAACACAATAAATGTCAAGTACTAGCCAATTATTTTGATAATTCCTGTGAAGGTGAAAAATGAAAAAAAGGCCAATGACTTTGTAAAAACATAGTGAATGCCTTTACACACACAAAGAGAATGGAAACATAGATTTATTTTAATAAATATGGGAGTCATATACTACAAAGAAAGAAAACAAGCAAGGAAACAAACTTGTTTCAAACCCTTAAAAGAAATCACGTTCACAATCCCTCAAGAAGTAGCTGTCCTAATCCCTTGGATTAACTGAAATTTCCTGAGAAGGAAGGATAATTTTCTTGTTAGGGTGGAGACTCGGATTATCTCCAAGTAGCATCCATTTTTGAGCAATCCTCTGATATGAAGCTGCACCTTAAATGTTCTCCAAAAGAATGTATGCTAACGTGACCTGCAATACAGATCTTCCTTTCCTCATACCTCTGGGCTTAAAATGCACAACAAGCACTTTCTTTTCATAATGGCCCCTGTTGTTTTGCTGATATTTTGTTCTGCACCGTCCCCAACAAAACAGAACATCGTCACTGCAGGGTGAGGGTTGTCATGAAATGCTAAAAATCCAAATTGCTGCTTGTTTTGCTTTCCTAAGAAAGCCAACACATGGAACTTGTGATCTCATATCCATTTTTACCATGTCCCTTATGCCAGCAAACATGAAACAATGTCTTTACTTCTTAGTCATACCCCTTCAGCACCTATGTAATGAAACTAAATTTAAACTTTGATTATCCTGTCAAAAAAAAAAAAAAAAATCCAGCTCCAGATCAGGATTATCCTGTAAATCCAAGGCTCTCCAGAGTCCTTGGTACTGTGGAAAACTTATTTTGCAAAATACTGAGCAATGTTCACATTTTAAATATCACCCTGCCTTGGTTATTTGACTCAGACATGTTGCTTTTAGCTTAATTTAACTGTTTAATTGACAAAAAAAAAATCATCTGCTCAGCTGTGTCCCAGCTAACAGCTTGTTAAAAGAGACAACTGATTAAACACATTTATGTGAATGAATGCAGCAAAGCATAAGTTGTGTGCGATTGTACAAAGAAGATGACTACATATTGAAAGAAAAGGAGTGGTAAGACAAAAGGGAAAAAAAAGGGAGTTTACAGACTGTAAATCTTATCCTTTCATCCAAACTAATCTCCTCACATCTGGAAATTTCAGTCTTTTTCAAATTTCAGAGTCTCTTGCCTGGATGTTAATAATCATAAACCCCCTAAGAGCATCATAAGACTCTCGATGAGTCAGGATGAAGTATTCTTACACATCGCCAGTCCCTCATGTAATTTCAGCTGTGATTGCTAAGCTAATTCTTAGGTTAAACACCCGGCAATTGTGGGCAGGCCCATCACAATTGGCTGGCTAAGAGCAGTTTTTACAACACGCTAATGACTGCAGGATTGATCCTGCCACGCCGAGGTCAGCGGCAGCTTTGTCGCCGGGCTCTCTGCACGGACCGAGAGGAAACAAAACCAGCAAATTCTCTCACATTTTGAAAAGAGAAGAGAGTCTAATAAACAGAATAGGCGAAAGCCTGGCTTGTTAAAAATAGGTTAGAAAGTGTTGTAAAATAGTTGATAGATTGTTAAGCATGCGTTGTTAGTTTGGTTGTTATATTGTAAAAGGGGTTAAAAGGGGAGTTATAAGAAATACGGTACCCAAGGTACCATAACACACCTAAGGAAAGTGCACCACGAGCCAGCCTGGACAGAACTGTAATGGGCCAGTCGAGCATCTTAAACCTTCATGCAAATAAAGGATCCAAAAAGAAACCAATCCAAAGGGACAAAAACAGGATAAAAGGGGGCTCCTGACCCACTGAGTGAGTGACACTCCCATCTGAGACATCGGGACATGGCGACATCGCTGCTGAAGCAGCCCCAGCGCCGGCGCTGCAGCATCCTCGACGGGGCGCTCCTGCTCGGCCCGCGGGTTCCCTTGCTTTGGGCCTTTCTTTTTCTTATCATAAATGCTGAAATCACTTTAGTACCGGGAGCTTGCTCTCGTTTTTATCATGGCTGATAAAATATTCTGGGTGTTCTCCACTTCGCAGCTTGTCTTGCAGCAAAAGGTCTTGTCAAGAGAATCAGACTTAGAGAAATGGAATACCAAGACATTTCTTGGTGTCCAGTGACGAGGATTAAATGAAGTGTACTCCTCCATGCTGCAAGGAACTGTGGAAGGTATCCCTGCTGGAGTCCTGGTGTGTTCTAATCTGCCCCAGCCTTTTAAACACTTGGGATCAACTTATGCTGTCTCCTAATGTGGCTTTAAGCTGATTGATGGTTTCTGTGCTGCGGAGAGGCACAGATGGTCCCAAAGAGCCCATATGCATTGTACTGCTGAGAAACTGGTGGAGAGCTCAGGGACAGGGGCCAAAATGCATTGGCATAGCCAGGCAAGCCATGCCAGCACTTCTTCAGACATCAAACACGGTTATTTTGTCCCTTTTTCCATAACAAGTTCAGGACACAGAGGCTTTCTTGCAGGGCTTTTCCACTTCAACTACCAAGGCAGCAGAGATTCTAAAGGGAGGGGGGAAAAAATCACTTTAAATGTTTTTCTTCTTTCCCCTCATTTTTCATTTTCTTTAAAATTCCTGTAGAATATATTGACATTCTTTTTTTATTTCCCCATACCACAGGAAAAGCAAATTTTCCTAGCCACTGGGTCTTCAGTGACATTTTGTTACAGATAGAAGGAACCATGTGAAATGCAGGTGCTTTGCAGATGAGCTCTGAAAACCTTGATAAACTGCATTTCTCTTTCTGAGATGCCTGGATTTTTGTCATCTTTGGGCTTTTGAAGAAATTGGGAGATGCCATGCTTTTCCCATATTTCATATGCAAAAAAGAAAAAAATGGAAGGATGACCCTTTCCCAGTATTTTAGAATATTAATAATATTTTCATATACTAATTTACATTAATAGTAAATATATTACCTTTATTCTCCTTTTTATCTTTTATAAATTTATAATATATAATTTATATGCTTGCATTTTATATACTTTATTTTGTATTATATTTATACTTATTATGCTTTATATTTTATTGTGCTTATTTTTACAAGCTTTGTATTTTTATTAGGCTTTGATATTGAATATATTTTATATTTATTTTCAGCATAAAAGGATTTTTCTTCTGTTGATATATTGGTCTTTACTGTACTTTGCTTTTGCTGATTTTCTTGAATTATAGGTTACTTCCATCAGCAAATTCTCCCTGGAAAAATAAAACTCATGACTGAGCATCATTTGCTTTCTCTTACAGCTAAAATAAGGCATTGTGATGCCCTAATGATTTTGTTCCTAATTTTGTAGTTTGAAAATTACCAGCATTTGGTTTTTAAATGAGGTTATAACTGTTGTTTTTGAAAGCAATCAGCAGAGCACGGATCTGGTCTCAGAGGCAACAAAGTATGGCAGGTTGGGAAACACTTTTCAAAAGTCCAGCAGAAAGGGAATTAAATCAAAAGTGCTGCATTTCAGGAATGCAGGATGTTTGTATGTGATGACCAAAATCTTTGTGACATCCTTCAGATAAATTCAGGTTGAATGCAGGATCCACCCTAGGTGTGTGCTTTTGATGATTTAAACATCATGTGATTATTAATCATCCCCACAGTGCCAGCATTTTATGGAGTTCCCAAAGGCACAGCTGCCTGAGCAGATCCCTACAGGTGCCATCTCAACAGGGTGCTGCAGGAATAGCACCAGGAAGATGGAAAGCCTGCAGGGTAATCATCCATCTGGCTTTGGGATCCCAAAAACAGGTGCAGCCCCCTGGAGAAGGGATGGGGATCAGTGCTTCCCAAGCCAAGCATGAAGTTATGGCAACATCCCACACTTTCAGGTCACAAATATGAAGATTTCTGTAGATAACCTCTAAGCATCTCTAAGATCTAAGGAAATGAATTATTTTTAGCTATCTAAAACTTAAGGATCTAGTCTAAGTAGCCATCTCAGCTTCTTCTGAACTCACAGAAACTACAGAAGAGAAAAAAGTCACCTTCAAAGAACTCACCCAACCTGCTCCAGGCACTGGCAAAAACATGACAGTAATGATCACCTGTCTCCTTCCACCAAACCAAGGCAACCTGGACAACAGCTTGATTATACATCTAATACTTAGATGAGTATTACCAGGTGATACAAACCCTTTTCCAAACAAAACCCCACAGTTTACCAGCTTTTTAGGCTGCTGTGTAGCTTGGAATGTATTATTTCCCACCTACATGAGATATTCATGGCAGACCATAAAAGAGAGAAGGAGCAGGGACAGTAGGTAAGGGAAACTGAAATGAAGGTTTCAGATGAGAGAAGTTCAGGTTTTTTCTCTGAGAAGTCAAGAAATCAAAATGGTGCAATACAACAGTTCACAGTTACCACAGTGATCCTCCACCTCTACTCTGCCCTAGTGAGGCCACATGTGGAGACCTCAAATTCACGCAAAATGAACCATTATTGTCTTTTGTGACTCTCCTGAACATCTTTGCATTGACACCTGTGCTACCACCCTTTTCTGCCTGATCCTGGGCAATGCAGGAAACATTTTTAGGTGCTGGTATTGGTTAGAGAAGTCTTGGAGCTTCTTTGTCTTAGTTTTGGGTAGCAGAAAGGAACTCCTGGAATATTCAGCTCTGGTCTCCTCAGTTCAAGAAAGACAAAGAAGTACTGAAGAGAGTCTAGCAGAGGCCACAAAGATGATCAAGAGTCTGGAACATCCCTCTAATGAGGAGAGATGAGGGAGCTGGGCCTGTTTAGTCCAGAGGAGACTGGAGGGCATCTCATCAATGCAAACAAATATCTCAGAGGTGGATGCCATGAGGATGGTTCCAGATTCTTTTTGGTGGTGCCCAGAGACAGGATGAGGAGAAAAGACCGTGAACTAAAACACAGCAAGGCTCACCACCACACGAGGAAGAACTTCTCATGTTGACAATGGCAGAGCACTGGAACAAACTGCCCAGGAAGGTTGTGGAGTCTCCCTCTCTGGAGACATTCCAACCCACCTGGATGCATTCCTGTGTCACTGCTCCAGGTGACCCTGCCTTGGCAGGGGATTGGACTGGGTGATCTCCAGAGGTTCTTTCCAACCTGGCTGCTCTGTGATTCTGTGATCCTGTGATTCTGTGATATTGCTATTAAAAGTCCCTTGTTTAAGGAAAAGACAGGCAAAAGTCTGATACTTCATGAGAATACCTTACAATAAAAGAAGTTTAATCACTGGTATTAAACCAGGGAGAGTTAAAAAGGGGTGTTGGGCAATCCAGCATGCAGAGATTACAGCAGGCTCACACAGAATATGGCCCCCGTGATGGAAGCTGATTCCAAAGTGCAGTTCCATTGCCTTGTGACCCCAGCAGCAACTGCGGCCCCATTTTCTCTTTTATGGGAAATGACATCATTGGGAACAGCTTCATCAGGCCAAGTGTGGAATTTTCTAAATTGAGTTTTAATGAATAGACAGGACAAAGTCATCCTCCCGCCTGTAATAACTGAGTGTGCATTGGAGACAAAAAATTGTGTATTTAGATACACGGGGTTTTATATTTTTTTTAGAAATACTCTTGGCAACTACCATCCATCTAAAGACTTTAAAAAAGCTGTAACAGGAAACAGAATTAAAACTGTCCAAAATAATATTTTCTAAAAATAGGCTGGGGAACAGCATATAATTTTAAATATGACTACAATGCTAAAAGAATTTTCTTGTTCCAAACAGTGAAGTATGATCCTTCTCAATAACTCATAAATAATTTATGATACAGAGTTGAGTTTCACAATGGTTCTTGTTACTGTGTTGCTAATGAGTGTGGTGACTACAGGTCCCAACCATCTGTATCACAACTTGATGTACAGCTAAAGAGAAAATAAATAGTTGTACACTGGGATATGCAATCTTATCAACTGCAAATACATTTAGTAGAGGGATATTATATACACAGCTGTTTTATCCTAATTAAAAGTGATGCTTGAATTTCTTGTAAATATTTATTGCCATTGTCAGTCAACAGGCCAAGCAAATCTAGGGAGCTAAATAAATGTTATGCTTTAAGAAAATATTGTAGTAATGTGATTTAGTCCAATTTCCCCTGAAAAATGTATAAATAGCAAATGAGAGCAGCAAACTCTCTGCTGTCATTACATTCTTGCAGCTTGAAATGAGGGCATTGCCAAAAAGATACAGGGCCATGTTTTCATTCAGTTTTATTTAAAAAAAATAGCACTCAAAACACACACGTACATAACATGGAATCTAAATGAAATCCATTATTGTATATAATTCAAAGTACTAGGAGTGTTTTATTAAAGTGGAAAAGAGGGGTGAAAAATTAAATTTATTTTTAAATGGAGAAGGTAAAGAAACATGGCACATGCCTGCAGGAACAACTCTGTAATCATGGGAAGGGAAGGGTTAGGGCTTGCATTTAAATGTCTCTAAAGGTCTGTTTCCACCAACAAATTTCACTGTGTTTAACTAAAAAGGCCTGAAATTTCTAAACTAAAGGCCTTTAATAGTTAACCAGAACATTGAGCAGGACTGAGCAGTGCTCAGCATTGTTATAAAGATCATGATTAAGCTCAATACAGGGAGATTGGGTCCAAATATTCCATCCAGCCACAGGCAGCAAATGGGAAATTCAGATTCTACAATTGTACCAAAACATGGTCAGTTTATCTGACACAGGAAAGCCACAGGGCAATGAGGTTTTGTTGTTTTTTCACAGCTCTTCTATCTCTCTTGGGAGGGTTTTGCTGTAAACTGCCCTCAGTTACTGCTGAACTGTTCTAATGGCTGTCGACAGTGGGAACAGAACCTGCAATTGGAGGCCTCTCCAAGCGTTCAATTTAGGGAATGCTTTGGAAAGGACCTTAAAGACCATCCCGTTCCAACCTCCTGCCATGAGCAGGGACACCTTCTACTAGGCCAGTTTGCTTCAAGCCCTGTCCAGTCTGGTCTGGGACACTTCCAGGGATGGGGCAGCCACAGCTTCTGTGGGCAACCTGTGCCAGGGCCTCACCACCCTCATGGTAAAGAATTTCTTCATCATTTCCAATCTAAAGCTACTCTCAGTTTAAAGCCATTAACGTATGTCTGTTTGCTGCCATTACTGTTCAAGATGGAAACTATCTAGACAACCTAGCCAGGCACCCGCTTCACCTTTCCCAGTCCTCAGCATCTCCCCCTCTGCATTCAATTCCTTCTTCACATCCTCAGAGCTGCTGTGCATTCCTGATCCTCCCCTTGAAGCACTCCTGGCACCCACGGCACCTCAGAAATCCCCATCCACAAGGTTTAACCCTGCCTTGCTGGAATCAGCCATTCCTCCCAAAATCACCCCCTCCCATCGCAGCCTCCTTGGGCGCCCTCCTCCCCTCCTTGAGACAAAAGAGAGATTTGTCTAAAAGCTTCTCCTCTCAATTTGCTCCCCGCAGGCTGATGGGGGAGTCGCTCCATGAACACACTCCCATGTCTTTTGTCCACAGGCCAGCCTTCATCAAAGGGGGCTGAAACCCGTGGGATTATTAAACCCATTATGCGTTCATTACTGGTAATCCGCTGCTGATTTTGCCAGCGGTTGTTCTTCCAACGGGAAATCCCGCGGGGCTCCGGCTCAGGCGAGTGTGAGTCCATCAGGAGCAGAGGACAGAGTCACAGGCTGTGCCAGGTTGGACATCAGGAGGGATTTCTTCACATAAAGGGCGATCAGACATTGGAACGGCCTCCCCAGGGAGGTGATGGAATCGACAGGGAACGACTGGACACGGCACTCAGTGCCACGGTCTGGTTGACACAGTGGTGTTGGACTCGATGATCCCAGAGATCTTTTCCAACCTAAATGATTCTGGTGATCCTGGGAGAGGAGGCTGATCCCGCCTCGGAGCGCCTCGGGACCCACTCTGCGTTCCATCGTCCTCAGGTGGGCTGAGCTGCCGCCGCCACCGCACCGGGACCGGGATCCGGATTGGAATCACAACAGGGGATGTGGATCGGGACGTGGATCGAGATTTGGATCGGGATGAGGATCGCGATTTGGATGGGGACGGGGAACACGCGCCCCGGCTCTCGCGCCAGCCTCTCCTCCTCAGGGGCAGGGGCGGGGCCGATGACGTCACCGCCCCGCGCGGCGCGGGACCCGGGGCGGAGGGTGATGTAATACCCGTAACGGCCCTGCTCCGTCCGACATCCGGGTACCCTGCCGGGGTGCTGCTATTTTTTTTTCCGCCTTATTTTTTTTTTTTTTTTCTCTCTCTTTTTTAATCTGAAAAATCTCCATTTGCCGCTTTTTTGGGTGCTTTAATTATTTGATTTTTTTTTTTTAACGGGGGGAGGGGAGGCGGCGAGGAGGGAAAGGGCGCGGGGGCGCGCGCGCGCGCTCCCGCCTCCCCTCCCCTGCGGCGTGCGCGCCTGCGCAGAGGGGCGGCGGCGGCGGCGGCAGCGCAGTGCGAGTGTGTCCGTGTGTCCGCCCGTCCGTCCGTCCGTCCGCGGCCGGCGCTCCGCGCAGCGCTGCGCGGCTGGGCGCGGAGCAGCTCCGGCGGGGGACGGGGACGGGGGGGGGGCCGGCGGCGGCGGGGGCGAGATGAGCGCTGGGCTCCCCCTGGGCACAGAGCCGCCCTGTGAATGAGCTGAGGCGAGGCCGCCAGCCGGGTGCCCCCCTCCTTCTCCTCCTCCTCCTCCTTGTCCCCCCCCTCCTTCCCCTTCTCCCCCGCGCACCGCCGGGAGCGCGGCCCTGCCCGCACAGCCGGCGCCGACGCCGCGGCCGGGGGGGTAAGTGGCGCTGCGCAGTGCGGGGCCGGGGCGGGGTGAGGGGGCGGCGGGGCCGGGGCGCTGCGGGACCCCGGGGCCTGTAAACAACCGGGGGCGGCGGAGCGCGGAGAGCGCGGGAGCTCGGCGCCATCCCCGGCGGCACAGCTGGGAGCGGGTCGGGCGGCCGCAGGGAGGGAGGGAGATGGATGGGGAAGGGGCCGGGGGGAGCGATCCCGCTGGGATGCCGCTGCCGGGAGCCCCCTGCGCAGCCCCTGCATTGCAGGCGCCCGCTGAGGGTGGGGGTGTCCCCGGAGCCCCCCGGGCACGGCGGGAGGAGGGTGAGCAGCGGGGTCTGGGCCTGGCTCAGGTAGGAGCAGCAGCTTTCCCTTTCTCCCTGCCCCCTCCTTTCCTCGCCCAGAGTTCATTTAATAAAGGCTATAAACAGCCTCCTCTCCCATCGCCACCCTGACGCTCGGGGCACGGCACTGACTTGGGGGAGAAAAAAAAAGAAAAAACAACACCACGCATCTATTTATAAAGCACCCCACCCTGGCGAGGGTCGGAGCATCAAGCGCTCCCCAGATAGTGACATTGTGAGGCAGCGGGCGGCTTTCCCTCGCCAACGCCTTTCGGGCGTTTAAAGTTTGTGAGAGGTTTCGGTGCCTTTGAAAACAATGTCGTGAGCAAAGGTTGCGCTGACGATCTGTGTGTGATCTGTCACGGCGTGCGTGGTAAAAGTCCGTGGAGGAAAATGCTGGCCTCGGTGAGAAAGTTGTGCGGCGATGTGCTGGGGAATTGGGCTTGCGTGTGAAATACCAGAGGTTCTGAGCATAGATCTAACCTTTTTGTTACATTGGATCATGTTCTGGTAGCTGTGATACAACAGCTAGAGGTTGACAGTTTGAGGAGAATTGATTTTGCGGACATCTGTTCGATATGTGTTTGTATTTATTTGGTACGATTAAAATTTCTTAGTGTTGCCATGTGGATGGTAAAATTTTGTGGGTACAGAACTCATGTTTAAGTTTACAGCAGTACTTGGAAAAAACTGAAGTTTTTGGAGCTGTATCTTCTGCCAAATGGAAGAAGCTGTGTACTGGGGTGGCCTCTGTGGTAACCTTAAAGTTTAAGGTCCTTAAAGTATTTCATCCGAAGGAAATTTTTATTTTATTTTGTTAAGCTGAAGGCAGTTTTAGATCACAAGAGCAGTAGCTGGAAAGAAGGTAGGTGATATGTTTTCCTTAGATTGTGATATTTAGCATCAGAGTAGGCAGAATCAATTTATGAAGTAGAAGTTCTAACTCTTGTGATTCTAGGAAATGAATTTCCAAATATGAGCCCTTGTGGCACTTTCCTGAGCTGTTTCAGTGATTAGGTGGCTGAAGCAGGTTTTGTGAAGTACTGGTGGGAATAAGGCTGGATTTAACTCAGGACCCTGAGTGAGTTGCCAAATTACCAAGAATTTGGTCAATTCTTTTGCAATTTCTCGCCACATTTCTTCTCAGATAGCTTCCCATCTGTTGTTGTTCATAGTTTCTTCTGTGAATAACATCAGAGAAAACGTGGGCCAGGGAAGTTTTGCTCTTGACCTATCCAATCACAGCATTGTTCAAAGGGAAGGTGTTAAAGGGCACCAGCTTGGACTGGTGCACCAGCATTGGCTGTTCCTAAAGTTTTCACTCCCTAAAGTTTTTGGGTCTCCTTTTTTATATGAGACTGGGCTAAAAGACTTGCTGCTGCATGATGCCAGTTATTAATGTTTTCCTCACAGAGATCTTCGTTAAAATCCTCGGATGAACATGGAGTTTGTCCTCTTGCTCTCCTCTGTCATAGCCGTGTTTTCTCATATACCATCAAGGCCTAGCTCTGGTTTACAGGTCTAGTCCTCTGCTTGGTGGTTGTCAGGTAAATCTCTCCCCTGGGGGTACAGTAGAAAACTATTCCTGTTTTCCAAGTATTTCCTTCACTGTCTCTAGGTATGCTCAGGAGACTTTTGTTGAAAACGAGGAGAGATGGAAGTGCCAAATGACTGGCGAAGCCTTGCAGGTCCAAACAAGCAGAACTCACTCAGAGCAATTTGAATTAAAGCAGGATACTAAAAAGTTGGGTTTGGTTTTTTTTTTTCTATAAAATCGAGCTGGTTGCTTCTTATCTGGAATGCAGCTTATACAGTGGAGTTGAGTCATTCTTGCTGAGGTAGCATTTTGAGAACTGTCGTTAAAATGCTTAGATATTTAACTCTGGCACAGTATAATTTGCAAACTTATGTAACTGGTATGTTTTTGAATGCAGCTGTCAATAAGAGATCTCACTGCATTTTTTTTTAGTGGAACTAGGAATCTAAAGCAGCTGCTTTTACAAGATGACCTAAATATAAATAATTCAAGAATAGCATATTTCTTACTAAAATGTTGACATTGCTACTGGCTTAATTTTTATGTGTTCAGGTCAGTTCTGATGTACAAAATATTACGTAATTGGCTAAGCAGAACGGCATTGCAATTAAGTGATGGAATGATGCAGGTTGTGCTAATAAATAAACAAGTTTTAGAATGGGAAGTACTGTAAAATAACTGTTTTCATTTTACCTTTGCAACCCAGAGACATTTTAAGGACTTGAATAGTAGTAATGTTTGAATTCAAGACAATAGTGGTTTATCATAGTTAAACCTGAGCCAAACTGCATTTATTCTTACTATGGCATGTGGACCTGTGTCATTTTTGTTCCTCTTTTCTCATAAATCATACTTGACTCGTAGTTTCTTATCAAAAAAATGGATGTATCATCTGTTTCATTCTAAATGACGCAACTTGTAGTCTCATTTGTTCTTTTGGAAATTAATCCCTTTTTGGCTAATACTTGATTGCTGAACTCTTACTGATCTCTGTAGTTTTAATCACATGGTCCAAATTTCAGTTTAGAATAGTAGGATAAGAAATAAACTTCTGCAACATTTACACATGTTCAACTACAATCCTCTTCATTGAATGAATGGCAAATGCAAAGTATCAAGTCTGTGTATACAATATGTAATCCCTGAAAAAATGACAGTGTTCTTAGGATATTTAGAAGATCCAGGGAACGTGCATAAATGTGCATTTTATGTGCATTCCATTCACCAGTGCTAAAAAATATTTTTAAGGGAGGATTCATATATTTGAGCCATGATGTAGTGCAGATCACAGTGGAGGTAACGTTTCCTACTTGGAGCTTCTTTATGTTGTTGTCTGTCTGTGAAGGAACAATTTAGCATTTAATAAGATTTAATATTTCTAGAGTAAATCACTTGACTCTTAAGACTGGGAGGAATGTTTAGGCCAAGGGAATTGTAATCAGGGCAGGAGGAGAAAGCAAGAGTGATGCCATGGGAGTGAGTAGGCTGATTTTTGTTCCTGGGTAGAGGCAGTAACCACTGGGTGTTACTGGTGTTAAGCCACTGCTGCAAGGTCTGCTTTTCTATATTTGTGTGCTAAACTCTGGTCTGTGTTAAACCACATACTGAGTTACAGATTTCTGTCAAGTTGCTATCTTTTTTCTTATTCATTTTGTTGGTGTTTAAACACAAATACCAGTACAATTCACTAATGGATATTTTTCAGCTGCCTGTTGGAGTCTACAGAACAGTGTGTTTATAAATACATGAAACAGTTGCTCAGATTTTTTTAACTGCTCTTCTCGAAAGGTGTTTATATGTGACTAAAACAACAGAATAAAAACTTCTTTCACTGACAGTTGCAATGAAGTACACTTCTACTGTTTAGAGTGTAAACTTTATAGCATTATATATCTATATGTATCAAAAGAGCTTCTAAGAGGGCCAAGAAGGAAAAAGCAAAACTGGCTAACCATGTTTCAATATTGAAACGTAAAGAAATGCAGTTTAGAGAGAGAGGAAAAAGTACATTAGCCTCTTCCATGCTGACAGGTTAGTTCTCAAAAGTAAGAATATTTTAGTAGACAAAAAGGTCTCTAAAGTCTTCTAAGATAATAATTTACAAACCAAACAAACTCAAGTGTAACATGACTTGTATTTTGATAGCTGCAGCTTAAATAAAGCAAAGCACTTCAGTGTGCTTGTGGTGATATGCCACGTGCAGCTGAATTATGTGGGACTACTCAGATTTGTGATGTTGCTCTCATCTTCAGTGCCTTGCTGGATTGTGACCTAGAGAATGAAATGTGCTCTCATGTTTGAGTCTCAGCTGTAACTTGAAGGATTTTCTGTATCTATGTGTGCAATTCATTTTTACTGCCAACTGTCCTTGTCATCTGAAATTCAAATGGCAGCCGGTATTCTTCTTGACCATATATCACAGCTATTTGTCCATTAAGTTCTATGGTATTTTTTCCTTATAAATGCTCTAAAATGCTGTAGCCACGAGGACTGTGTAAACTGTGCCTGAGCTCTTTGTGTTGGAGGATGAGTTTAAGGAATTCTCCAGCTGTTGAGTAAAACCCAGTCTCTGGAAAGGGGTGCAGAATGTGGAAAAACGTGGGCGGTTAAGCAGCTAGCATTAAATTGTAGGAAAATTTAATGAAGAAAGAATCAGTTACTGTCAGTAAATAATTTTCTAGTTCCCTCAGTCAATTACAGTAAGTATTTAGACAGACCCTTGTTAAAAATCAACTGCTGCTGCTCTCTGTAAAAAACCATTCTGAGGCTGCAGAGCAAGGCCCTGTAAGCTTAGGAAATGCTGGCACTAGCACTGCTTTGATTTTTGAAGAACAGGTGAATTCAACATTGTCCTCATGAAGTTACTGGAATGTTTAGATCTATTTAGAGCTCTGGTTTGGAGTGAGAGGAGCACCTTTACTGCCTCGTTTATCATGGGCAAATCACCTCTCTGCTGGTAGTGATAGAAGTGAGCTTGGCAATCAGTGTGCCCTCAGAGGAAAGCCTTCTGTCCCGAAAGCTTCTGTCTGCATAAAAGGCTAAGAACAAGGGTTGTTTTTTTCATTGGTTTCTTTTTATGTAGTCTTGGGTGAAAAATCTGTTTTATTGCAGCAGTCATCGTCTGTCCTTGTTCTTTTAATGAGATAGGAATGCTGGGGACGTGAGGGCAAAATAGCTTTGTAAATAAAAGCTCTGTGTGTGTACAAATGAGCAAACTCCAGCTTTTCCTAAGCTTTGAGGATTTAACTTCCAGGTCTTAATGTGCTTCTGGCATAGTTTTGATGTCATTTCCTTGCAAGCAAAGCCAGGTTCCAGCTGTAACTTCAGAACATTTCCTATTTTATTGCCATTTTATTCCTGTGTGTAGTCATCAGGTTTCAAGTCTCTTCTGTGTGCTGCTTTTCCTATATCCTCACCAGAATAGTGTTAATGTTGCTGAGATTAGAACCCCACAAATGTTTTCATGTGAAGTGAAGGGTCTGGGAAATTGCTTGTGAATTATTTCATAATATTGAGTGCTTGACTAAACAGGAAGTTTCGGGTCCTCCGTGCAAACATCATCTTCTAATTATTGGGCACACGCATACTGGTTGTGTTTTCTCAAAATAGTTTATTTTTATTTTACTCTCAAGCTCTGCCTGTATAAACTTTATTTTCACTTGGGTTTCATTCAGTCATATTGTTAAAATAAATTGCTCATAAGACAAACCATAAACAATTGGCTGGTGCTTCTTGTTGAAGTTAGGAAGATCTGAAGTTTGAAAGCTTTAAATAATTAGTTTTTAAACGGAGCGGTGACATTGGTGAGCAACTAGAAACACAGAGAGGAGAAATTAAGGAGCAGATAGAGGAATGATTCCGTGTGTTCAGTTTTCTTGAACTATTTAGGACTGTGTTAACTAAATTGTTAAGATGTTTGTGGTGAGGTTATCAGTGAAACCATACAGCAGAGGGATGGTGGGGTTCTGTAAGAATTTGTACACATTGCCACAGGCAACAAACAATGTCAACTGTAAAGAAAAAAGGCAGTTTCCTGAACTGAGAGTAACTGTGTGAGTATAATTTTTCCCCCATATTTCAGAAATAGTTGAATTAATGCAGTTGTTTTGCTGATTTTAAAATTGTTAATTGAGCCTCCCTTTGTATTTGAAGTTTCAGCAAATAATCCCATTGGGACCTTTTTCCATGGAGCATCTTTTTCCTGGTTTATTTTAACACTTAGCTAAAACACTGACAAAGACAAATTGGGAGTAGCTTTGACTTCAGGTGCATTTGAACAACCAGGACAGTCATGGACAGAATCCATTGTGCTCTAGAGGCTCTTTACCCAATGTCTTCACTCTTTTGGGTAGGGGCAGGATGGGTTGGGACTCCCCAGTTGTCTTGATTTTTCTGAGTAGATTTAGTTGAACTTGATTTTTTAAAAGTATAATTTTTTTGTTTGGTTAGGTTTTGCTTTTTGTTTGGTTAGATTTGGTTTTTTTCCTTTGACACAGAAATGGCAGTGGAATTACATGAGCCTTCTTCTAAAAAAAAACATTCCTCTGTGAATCTTTAACTTTTTTTTGTGGCAGGTATTGTTTGATTGGTAAAACTGACAGTGAGTGAAGATACTGAGGCTTCAAGCTGTAAATAAGAGATCAAAGAAAAGGAGGATTTTAGCTATTATTTGAATAATTTGATATGTTCAGATTTGTTAAATTCTTGCGCTGTGTGTGGCTTGTACTCAAGTAGGAATTTTCAGTTAGGCCTGCAATGTTTAGGAATGGGGAAATGATCTGCAGTGATGAGAAATGGCAGTGGCAGAGCACTCGTGGTATTACAAATACTGGAAAAAATTGTAATTCAACTTTCATGGCTTACTGTAGCTCCATTCTTCTGGGTTGTCTCTTTCTGTTTCCTTTTCACCCATGTTTTCTTTGTGGTGAAACTGTTGCTGTGTGCAGTTCTGTTGGAATGGCTGTGTAGCTCTGTGTACTCCTTCTGTCGTGAGCAGCTTGGTTGGAATCCTTAAATTCACTTGTTTGCCTTGTTCTTTCAAAAAATTTGAATCTTACTGCATCTCATTGATACATAAACTGAAGCAAGGCCTTTCTTTTCCCAAATTCTGTCTACACAGACTGCAGCTTCCTTGGATCTTCCAGTTCTTTTTTTCCTGTTGTTTCAATGGGGCTCTGAATTTTGGCTGGAGCCTGCAGGAATTTCTGCACTGTTAACAAAGCACTTGTCCAAGCTTTTTGTCTAAAATGGGTGTCTTTTGTTTATTTTCCAACACTTCTAAGTAAGAAATCTTTGGAAAATGAAGTATAACCAGAAAGGTGCTGAACTCAGCAGCAGCATGGACATGTTTTCTGCTTATTAATGCTTTCAAGCAAGGACCTTGGCATTTTCATTCTCATGCTGCTCAGACAGCAGCCCATGAATTTATGCAGAGCTACCTCATTGATTTTCATGGTTCTTGTTAGTGCCATTTTGGTTGTCTACATAGTTTTTCATAGTGATTGGGCTGCTCATGCTTTGATGCTGCTGTGGTTTTTTGATGCTTTCCCACTTCTAATTTGTAGTACAGATATTTAGAAAGAAGCAAGAATTCTGTCTGGGCCAAGAAATACTCACTTAATCGTGATCTGAGGGTGCCAGTCATGTTAGGATCCTGATGAGTGACTGGCAATCATGGATGCAAGTTGTATCTCCTCTCAGAATCAGTGTAGTGATTTTTTGTTCCCAGCAGTGCTTTTGGTGATTCTGGAAAGAACTTAAGTTTCTTCCATAACTGACCAGATTGCAAAATTAACTCCATAAAAATTCTTGAAATTACATCACCATCTTTCAAACTTCTGAAGGAACAATTTGTTAGAGGTGAATTATCTATTTCCATGTCCAGGGCTTCCTTTTGCAAAAATCAGATTACACATGTCTCTGCTGAAGAGGGTTTGAACCTCAGCCAAAGTACACTCATATTGAGAAGCTTCTCATTTAACCTTGGAACAGGTTTAGTTGTCTGCAGGAAAGGTAGGTAGGTAGGAGGCAGAAAATAATGTTTTAAGAAGCAGCTGAAACATGTTGTTGGAGGGAGGGTGTTAACTTAGAAATGGTTACCTTCTGTGTTCCAGAAGGCTTTAATAACCCTCTCCTAAATCCTACCTGCCCTGCCATACACACCACGTGGGATAAAATATTTTGCTGCTTAGTACAGGGAGGCATTTGGAAAGGCTGTCAGCTCCTAGCGAGGAGAAGGGATTTTAAGCAGAAGTTATGTTTTAAAAAAAGCCAACTCAGCTTAGTGAAATGGCAGTGCCTGTACCAGCTATGAAGAGATCAGAGCTCATAGGTGTTTGTATCAGAGGTGCAGTGATTTAGTATTTTCTGCTGTGCTGTGAAGTTGTAATGGCCATCACTGTTGCATATTAATTACTGGGAGAGAGGGAGGGTAGTTGGGGAAATTTGGAACAGTTCATACTTTCCTTCATACACACACAGTTATTAACTTGCTTCCTCTGATGTTTTGTTTTTGGTTTGGTTTTTTTTTTAGTCTGCCACAAGCCATACCTCCTACATCTGTTCTAAACCAAAAGCTCTTAATGTTATTAGAAATTTTCTTACCCATATGGGTAGTTTATGTTCTTCCTTTTGCAGTTGTCTTACTGAAGTAGAACACAGACTACAGTTGCATCCCCAAGAAGCAAATGTTCTGGTGGGGAAATGGTGGGTTAGTCTGTGTTTATTGAAATAGCACTAGTTCTGTATTTTATTTCTTTTACTTCTTTTACATAAACAGTTCGTGTCTCCTAGCTGCCATATATTCCTGTGTCTGAAAATACACATCCAGAAACATCAACTGTAATTTTTTGGTGTTTTATTGATGTTTTAAACTGTGAGTGCCAGAACTCAGTCATATAGCCTCCAATAGCTTTTAAATTGTTTCATTGGCAAGAAGCTTTTTCATGACTTCATTCAGCCCATGACTGTGGTGTAATTATGTCTCCTCATCTGCGTGTTCTGTTTTATTTTAGTCATTCTTCCGATCCCCGGGATGTTCTCTGACATGTTGTTTGTTAAAATTAATTGATTTGGGGCATCCAGCATGTACTGTCAGTTTTTCATTCAGGAGGCTGTAACTTCTGAAAATGTTTCCACGTTTGCACTATTACATGCTGTCTGCTACTGCATCCAGGCAGAGGGAAGGGTACTGCAGATCAGGCTGCAGTTGAAGTGAACAAACACCCTTTTTCTAGTCAGTAGCAGTCTGTATAATTTGGTGACTTGCTCTGTGTCCTGTAGTTCAAGTAAAGGTTGTAATCTTTCTCTGTGGTCCTCATTACAACACACAGGGTGTAGTGTCACTGAGAGAATTGTTCCAGGAAATTGGAGTGTGGGGCTATTTCTCGGCTTAGTTAGAACAAGTGACTGTGACTTCAGTGTGGTTCATGTAAGCAGCTTATCCTAGTGGAAGGAATACAGCTTGGACATTGTTTAAAAAGGATTATTAATTTACATATTGTTCAAGTGAAAGTTTCAGATGGGGGTGGTTAGTTTTCTGGGACAAAATGATCAAATCTCTGTCCAAATTCCTTAGAGAAATAAATTTGTATTTCTGTAGGGGTATGTGGAATTGCATTAACTGTCCTTTGTGAACAATTTAGGGCTTATGTTCATTTGAACCTTCAGGCAAATGAACAAGCAAATAGCAAACCAGTAAAATTTATTTTCCTGTGTAGCAGAAAGCATTACAGTTGTGCTGCCCAGATAGCACAATTTGAGGAACAAATGAAGGGGCAAAGAGATTTCACGCATTCCAGTGATGTATCTGTGGTTGTCCGTGGTTGTCCATGGCCTGGTATACTAATTACCTCCTTTTTCTTTGCCACTCTGTTCTCCACTTGCATCTACTTTCAAGGAGTTCAGCTACTGACTCTTTGGCATGCTCCATTCATTATTTCAGTTTTGTTTCTAATGCTGCAGTCCTTTGAATTTTGGCACTCTTGTGTTTTATTCAAGACCTTGTTATTTGTGTTGATTTTTCTAGGTTGTGTACAGTATTTTTACTTTTCTGTCTGCAAACTGCAACTTGAGTTTTCTGTGCACTTGCTGGAGAGGCTGTCCTTCAGTTTGACCTCCACAAAATCAGTGCTTCAGAAATTGTGGTTAAAATGCACGTGTAGATGCAGAGATGCACCCCCTGCACATTCATTTCTGTTCACAGGGGTCCATTTTCACATTTAGTTTTGGTCAGATGCCTCTCTCTTCTTCAGAGCCAAAATCCAGAAACTTTGACTGCAGAAAGCTCTTCTCTTTTAGGACCTAAAACTAATGGAAGTCACTGATTTGGGAATGGTGATCCAAGAATCATCTTAGATTAAAATTGAAGCTTGTTTGACTGATGGTTGTGCAGTTGTAGCACGAGATGATGTGTGAGAGCCACCATTTATGAAGAAAATGTTGCACCTCTGACCTTTTTACAAGGCACCACCCTTAAAATACTGTTCAGAATGGTCCTGCTTTAAGGGGAAAAAAAAGGTGGTGTATTTTGCCACTAAACCTCATTATTAAAATGCCTTTTCTCTTACTTTGCCTTTAATAGGAAGAATGTCTGTCTCCTTCAGTACATATGTGCATCATTCAAGCCTTCCAAAAGTTGAGGCTTCCAGGGTAGAGGACTGGTTCTGTCTCCTGCCATGAGACTGGAGTTTTCTGGCATGATTGTAGAAATGTGTGACTGGATTAAGAGAGTAAAATTCTTTGGAGAATAAAGATCATAAAATGAGGGCTCCTCTTAAGAAAGATGACTAAAGACATGAAGAGAGGCTGAGTTGAGCCATGTTCAGGATCTGTTTTATGTATTGCATGCAGTCTGTTCTGTGTTTTTACATAACAAAGTCATGCTGTAACTTGGGCACTTGCACTGCTATAGGTTAATCAGATTTGCATACAGAGTTATGTGCTTAACCAAAGGTGTCATTCCAACTCAGTCACTGTAGTGCACAAAGCACCTCATCAAAGAATGACAAATGTGCTCATAATTTAGGTAGACACCAGTGTGTGAAAGATGTTTCCATAGATATGAACTCAAAAACAGGTCTAAAAGGTATTTTTAGTAGGAAGGAGGCATGGCTTTCTTATGGCAGCATTTCTCTGTGTGTGTCCATCCCTTCTTGTAAAACTAAGATTCAGCTAAGACTCTTGAAATTCTTCAGGTTTTAACTGCACATTAAAGATATGAAGGGAGAAGTAGCAGATAGTCTCCAGTTCATCCGAATTCACAGATGTGTCAGTTTTAACTGATTTTTTTCTGAATGAGAATTGGAATTCTGGGAAAAAACCTGAAGATCTGGCACATTCATCCTATCCACAAGTAAACAATGCTTTTTCTGCAGATACACTGAGGATCTTGGAAACCTGGCCTAATTCTCCTGCAAGTTCAGACTGCTATTTTGGTAAAAGTCTGGTTAGCTGGAGTATGGCAGGGAAGACAACTGCAGTCTGTTATTGCAGTTTTCAGAGGGGGATCACGTCCTGCCGTGGGCAATTTCTGAAGCAGTTGTTCCATGGTCACTCTGTGGTTTTCCTTTTGCCCAGCTGTATTCTCATCCATGGTGGGCAGCTCTCACCCCTGAAGAATCCTGGATCAACATCTCACCTACAAAGTTTAGCTTCAAAGACCACCAGCTTTTAGGGTTCATTCTGGGAAGGGATAAGGCAATTTGGTATTTAAATGGAGAGTGATTTGTTAACTTACAAGGTGTGCTGGCAGTTCTGTAGTTGTTAGAACTTCACACAGACTGTCTGTAAGTATTTCTAATTTACATTATAAACTACTGAGCAGGACAAACAGTTTATAAAGCACAGCTCTGAATGTTGTGTGCATACTAAGGTGAGAGATTAGAAGAAAAATGGCCCTTTTTAGTCCACTTTTGACAGTGTTTGTGGTCAGTGTAAATGTACCCTGCTCTTAATGTTTTCCTGTTTTATTTTAAATACAGCAATAATGTCAAATATCTCACAAAAGTATATTTGCCAGGGCAGTTTCTGCTTTTTGAGCTCTAAATTAAGGTGAAAAAGTTGAATATCTGCATTCTGTTTAATGATCTCCTCAACAAAGAGAACATTCAGTGTTAAACTCTGCTCCTAGCATAGAGTGAATAAAAAGTGTTATTCAGCAAAATAATTGCCCACATGATTTATAGCAGCATTCTGTAATTATTTTGATCACACTGACTTCACTGGAGCTGCATGTGAAGATAAAAAAGTCTTAAGTCGTATTTTTTTCCTAGCAACTGCAGTAATGTGAACCTCCTACATGTGCTTGGGACACAAGACACACGGTGCACAGTCTGTTTTGTTGGTTAGTTACAGCTTGCTTGGGCATCAGTATTTTGTGTTCACTTGAGAAGAGGCAGAACTCCAGAGCAGGGGTTGGGGTGAGGGGAAGCAGAGGTGAATCGCTGCTGCCATCCCCCTACAGCTGAAGTATGTGTTTTGTTTTTGTTAACAAAGCATGTGAGCCAAAGAGTGCATAACCAGTCCCCATGCCTCACATTTGAATCACTGTTGTGGTGAGATCAAATATAAACATTTCTTGACTGTTTATTTGAACACAGATGTTTCAGAAAGGTTGACAGTGGCTGGAAGAGACAGTGTGAAGAGCTTTGTTGGATATATTGTGTCATTAATGGCTGGTGTGTATTGCAGTAAAAGCATGTTATAAAAACATGATGTTGTCACTTAGAAAACTGGTCAAATATATTCCATGGTCAAGCTAAACATTTCTGAAACCCCTGGTGTACTGATTTTTCTGCTAGTGCAGCTGTTTGTTGGGGCCTCAGGTAAAAATCTGTTTCTGAGGTTCTTTTCACAGATAATTTTTGTCCAGTCTTCAAACAGAAAAGCTCATAGTTTTGTTCCATTACTTTGTATTGTATAACAGTGATTTGCAGACTCTTTGATGCTTCCCAAGGCATAATTTGCAAGTATGTAAAATGTGTGACCTATTTTGTACGATTTTTTAATAATGAATGCACAAATAAAGCAATGTGGATTAGAAGGGTGGGTTGGATGGTTAGGGTGTGAAAACCATGAAGATAAACCAGTCAGTTTACACTGCCTGCAAATATCACTTATTCTCTTAAGCATGAATATTTGCTGTATCACATCCCAAGGAGGAGAGGGTGTGCAGTGTATGAGTCTGGCTTGAATCTTGATTCACACAAGAATATACAACACATGTGATTTTATTTCCAAACAGATTTCCTCAGATTTGTCAGGGGCAGTTGTCTTTCAGTGAAGCATGAATACATGAGGGTTTTAAGTAAATCTGCAGCAGAGACATCTGAGAAGCTGCTGTGTAATTTAACTGAAAATCTAAGGATGAGCTTTCACAAGATGGCTGAGCCAAACTAATGGCTTGCTGCTGCCTAAAGGGACAGCTGCTCTGTTCCTTCCCAGTCCTGCTGCTGGTTTATCCAGTGTTGCTATTTCCTTTATGCAGATTCTAGCATCCTCTTGGTCATTCTTATAATTTATCTGTTTTAAAAAAGCCAAATAACAGCTGAACCCAAAAACCCCTGAAATCCCCATCTAAAAAAAAAAAAACCTAATCATTTTGCTTTCATTTTCCCATCACTACCAGAAAAGCAGCGTTAGCAGGAATTTGTGGCCAGCAGGTAGGGATCTAGGGAATGCCAGTGTCCTAGAAACATTGAACTCTTTCATGGCTCAGTGGTTGCAGGGAACAGCCATTCAGATGTGTGCCAATTAACAAGTCCTCTTTGAAACTGGTTTCATACATAGTTCTGTTAGAAGCTTTTGTCAGAACCATGAATGACAGTGAACATAAATTTTTCAAGTAAAACAGCTGAAAATACAAAAATATGAGAAGTGCAGTTCAGCTAGTAGTAGTGTCCTTGTTTAAATTAGATGAAAGCAATGCAAATTTGACTGGAGACACAGAAAATTCAGCTTTATAGCTGTGTACTTCGGGTGTATTACTTGTACCATTATTTAATATCTACCAACAGGATTTTTAAGAACTATCTTAATAATCCTTTTTTTTTCCTTTGTAGAACTGAAGGAAGGTCACCATGGGAGCATTTTTAGACAAGCCAAAGATGGAGAAGCATAACGCCCAGGGGCAGGGGAACGGGCTGCGTTACGGTCTGAGCAGCATGCAGGGCTGGCGCGTGGAAATGGAGGATGCGCACACGGCTGTGATTGGTTTGCCAAATGGACTTGATGGATGGTCGTTTTTTGCTGTCTATGATGGGCACGCTGGATCCCAGGTTGCCAAGTACTGCTGTGAGCATTTATTAGATCACATCACGAGCAACCAGGATTTTAAAGGGCCAGATGGGCCACCATCTGTAGAAAGTGTAAAGAGCGGCATCAGAACAGGTTTTCTGCAAATTGACGAACACATGAGAGTCATCTCTGAGAAGAAGCATGGCGCAGACAGAAGTGGGTCAACAGCTGTGGGTGTCATGATTTCTCCCCAACACACATACTTCATCAACTGTGGAGACTCGAGAGGTTTGCTCTGTCGAAACAGGAAGGTTCACTTCTTCACACAGGATCACAAACCAAGTAACCCTCTGGAGAAGGAGCGTATCCAGAATGCAGGTGGCTCCGTCATGATTCAGCGTGTGAATGGCTCCCTTGCTGTTTCAAGGGCACTTGGGGACTTTGATTACAAATGTGTCCATGGGAAAGGTCCTACAGAACAGCTGGTCTCACCCGAGCCTGAAGTTTATGAAATTGAGAGATCAGAAGAAGATGATCAGTTCATCATCCTGGCGTGCGACGGTATCTGGGATGTTATGGGAAATGAAGAGCTGTGTGACTTTGTAAGATCAAGACTTGAAGTCACTGATGACCTTGAGAAAGTTTGCAATGAGATAGTTGACACCTGCTTGTACAAGGTAGCCAGACTTGAGAGAAGGAGTTTACTGTGCTTTCCCTATTAGAAGTTTATGAGCAAGCTAATAATAACTTTGCTTCCAGTCTATAAATATTCAATGGTTTATGGTAACATGACTTTGACAGTGATGACCATGTTTCCTACAAAAGTGGTGGTAGAGGGGGAATGAACACACAACAGAAATGTTTTTCTGGGTGGTTTGGTTAATTAAGAGGTTATAATCATGTACAGATATACTGTGATCAGTGGAAAACTAGAAGCTCATGGAAATTAAGGGCAAGCTAAAGACAATAACTACCCTTTTCTGTTTCATAATGTACTTTACAAAACCTCAACTCTTAAGACTTAATCAGGCTAGAGAGTGTATTTTCCCTTCCTAATCTTCCCCTGCTTTCTTGGGCACATAGTATTAACATTACTGTCATATTTACATCAAGAAAAATGCAGAATCAGTGAACGTTGACTTCATATTTTGAAGACTTGGCTTCCTAAGTTAGTTTTTCTTTTGGTTTAATTACTGTGTTTCTTACTCCCCGTTGTGTCATACCACTCTGAAACCAGCTCTAGTAGATGGAGCTATTTGGTTTAACAAAACTATGTAACTTTGTCTTCATTAACTTCTATTTTGTATTAATAAGTTGCAGTGTGATGCAGTTACTGAGTTTCATAGCCTGATACTTATTTTGCAAAGGCAAGCTGGCAGTCATAGAGCCAAAAAGCCAACTTTTTTCTAAAGAAACAAGACAACATCCCTGCTCTTCCCACATGGCTAACAGGATCATTGTTTCCCATCTGAAAAATTGGGATTGCTTTCCAGTGCCTTGGCAGATTGATAATGGTTATATTTTTGGTTACTGTTTTTCTGTGGCAATCCTAAAAGCAAATACCAGGAAGGGAACAGTGGCTTGTGGATGCTGTAAGCTTTGCAGGAGCCAACTGTCAGCGCCTCCCCATACCCATATACTGGCTTGTTCTTGATCTTGCTGACATCAGTGGAGTCAATTAGTGTTAAAAGTTAAGCCTGTGCATGCATGTTTGTAGGCCAAAGCACAGGGGAATTGAAAGTAAACCAAACACTTACTTTGCATAAGCAGAATGTGTTTGTATTTTTAAATATTCAAGTATTGGGGTTCCTTTATTTGGAGTATTAAATGTAAACATTTTTGCAAGGATCTGGGTACTTTACAGCTGGTTTTCTAACAAATTCTCTCACTTTCAACTTTTCTTGTTTTAAATGAAAAGGAGAAGAAAAAACCTAATAGCTGTGATTTTTAGTGGAAGCACTGTCTGAATTTAGCACCTTCCTGATTAGTGCTTTTGAGCAATAATGGTTTTGTTCACCCATTCAGCTGTTTTCCCAAAATGATTGGATGGCACTTAAAACAAGATGGAACACAACTTTGTAATTATACATCACTCATTACTAATGCTGGTTTTTAGATAACAATGGGGTGTCTGTAACTGGCTCCATGTAGTCTTCAGACCATAAAAGTGGAAAAAGCAATGACTGAAGAGTTATACCAAATGAATGGGCCTGGAATTCTCTAAGAGGTACAGGGAGATTAATTCTAATGGTAATATTAATCCATAATAGTGAAAGCTGGATTCTGATACAATATGATTTGTGAATTTCTGTATTTAAAATGCTTTGATGTGTGTTTAGCCTGGTGTGTATACATTTCTCAAATAATTTTTTCTTTTCCACCAGGGAAGTCGAGACAACATGAGTGTGATATTGATCTGTTTTCCGAATGCACCAAAGGTATCACCAGAGGCGGTGAAAAGAGAGGCAGAGTTGGACAAGTACCTGGAAAGCAGAGTAGAAGGTGGATCATTTAAAAAAAAATAAGTAACTTTGTTTCTAAACAGACCCTTGGCCCCCTTCCCCTTCCAACAATTAAACCCTTAACACATACAGGCTTTTTAATAGACCTTCAAGTGCCATTGGCCATCCTGTGTACCTCTGAAAAAGGCACTCAGATATGTCCTGAAAAAGTTCTGCTATGAAAGTGCAGCAGCCTGTAGCCCTGAAAATTATTCAGGATGGCAGAGAATTTATTTATGCCCAGTGTTTTTCCTGAGTCTGTTGACAGCACTAACTTCAGACCAGTGAATCCTGGTTCCTGTCACATCGAGTTAATAATCAGAATATCTTACAAAGTGTCTGTGAAGATGGTCATTTGAGTGCCATTTATAGTTAAGTACAAATCAGTTAGCTGTAATATTTTATTATCCAATAATAGTAGGGTTACAACTCAATTACTATAATCTTTAAGCACCTGCTTACATATTTACTTATTTGAAAGTACGTCAGAAATTTGTCAAAGCTAATCTTTAAGCATTCATGACAAACAAAAGCTGGGAACTCACCTTACTCTGATAGTAACTTTAAAATTTTTCTTTAAATTTGTATTTCAGGAGTTCTTAAACTTTAAATTGAAACTGTGAGTCTGGGGCTTTTTGGATCACATAAAAATGATATTTGAAATCAAGTAGATTCAAATAATTTCTGATTAAAACTGCGTTTATAGTGCCTTTTGATATTTAAAACCAACTACATCTCGGAGTTTGTTTCTGAAATCTAAGACACGCTGTATGCATTATTTGCATAGGTTAAGTCTATTTTTGAAGTGGACTCCTCTATATGTTACAAGTCTAGTTATGTGTGTGTATACTTCCAAGAACCCTTAATAGCACACAGGGCACGATAGGCAGAGTTCTCCACAGCTATGGGAGCAGTGGTTAGTAAGTTAGAGGAGTACATTATGCACTTTTTTCCTCCTTAACTTGCATGATGGTAACACAGTGCAGCTCCAGAAATTCCACAGAGAACTTGCCTGCATGGAAATTTTGGGCTCAGACAAATCCATGTGGAATTTTAAAAGCACTTACAACCTGTGTAGGTGCTCCTGCAGAAAGTACCACGTTTTTTCAAAGGCTTCACTCGCCAGCTCTCAGCAAACTGCATCTGTTCTGCCCCTGAACAAATGCCCAGGCAGATATTTGTGTGTTTCAATCCCCACAGTTGCCTGGGAGGAGAGGTTGGTGCACAGTCGGTGCTGGTGTGAAGCTCCCTGGCAGCGTGGCAGGAATGTCCCAGTGCAGTCCCACTGCGGGAGGGAGGTGTCAGCAGAGCAGGGAGCAGGTTTGCGCCAGGAGGAGCTCACTGTGTGTGCCCACCCACAGATCTGCTGAAGAGCAAGTGTGCTGTACATTCACACATTGATTCACAGCCTGGTAGCTCTCCTTATCTGGGCAAGTGCTGCCTTCTTATCTTAGATATTGTGTCTGAGCTCACACAAACCCGTGACCTAGAATATGGAAATACGGTGAAGCCAAGGCTGCATCTTCAGCTGGCCTCATCCTACCCCAGGAATGTTACAGTGAGGAAAGCTGGCATTTTTGTACAGCTGCTTTATTTTGTAAAGGAACAGCCTAAACACTGGACCTGCATGTGGTTATGGTACATACAAGGAATTTGGCTGCTGGTACTTTGCATTTATACAAATAGGAAAATTGCAGGAATGATCAAAGTGTGATAATTGCATAGAGGCAGAAGGATTCTGTATGTAGTTATAAAGCACTTTAATACTAATTTAATGGGATGATGTCTGAACAACTTGAGGAAATATATTGTACTTCCTCTCAAGGGTCTTTGCTTAATTTTTAGAGTTATCCTCAATCTTTTGTCTGTTGTTGCACAAAAATATTATTTAAATGAATGAATATTTAGTAAACACTACTCAACCCAGCGGTGATTTGTATCAGCTGTTTGCAGAATTTGGCCTTTTAGGACTTATGCATGAGGAAAGTTGAAAGGCCTGAACCAAGGCAGAATTTCAAGAACAGGAGTTGATAACTTTGTTACATTTAATATATAATTAATTAATTCATGTGCCATTGCATTGTTTCTGAAGTAAGTGGATAATGCCTTATTGACTAGTAAGGTAGGATTGCTGCAGCATCTGAAACTTTATACACTACAGTGAATAATCTTGCTCTTATCTTAGGATACTATAAGAGTGCAGTCCTTAACTTTAAAAGCCTGATTTTTGGCTGAAGGAACTAAAAAACATAAAGAATGCTTTTAGAGTGATCTTACTAATCTGTAATATCAATTTAAATTTAAAATTCATTAAGATGGAAACTTGGTTAAAATGCATATTATGTATTTTTATGCACTTCAGTACTCAGTGAAGTCCAACAGATAATGAGAGTCGATCCTTTCTAATGTGCATTTTTTCTGGTTGTATTTTTATCCCCTCAGCCCAGAATTTACCTTTATACTGTTAAGAACTAGTGCAAATTTTAAGACTGAATAGGATTTAATAATGATGGTCATCTTGAATAAGGAGAGATGATTCAGATATTTAAAAATGTAGAAACTTTTCTACTTACTATGTCACTTAAGACTCTCCTGATGTGTTTGTGGTCCAGATTTGTAGCTGCAACAAATAATGGAAGAAGCAGCAAGTGTGGAGAGGCATCCTTGTGCCATTACTTGCAATAAATCAATGTTACTCCTAAAGTATCATGTGAACTTCATGGTAGAAGTAATCAATCATTCCAAAATGTGTTGCTATGATTTGCACTAATATGTGTTATCAGTGTGTTGACTCTAAAAAGAAACTTGTCTAAGCTTTTTTTTTTTCTGTTCTCCTTTTTTTTTACGTAAAACCATTCCGTAATAGATATTCCCTGCAGTATTTATACCTATGTAGAGGTAAATAATTTTAAGTTAGCTGTTATATGTTCCTTCCCTAATTTTCACATAAACAAAGTTCTGGCTTTTTCTTAAACTTTGTATGGAATTCCCATTTTTGAATTTTTTATTTTAGGGTTGTAAGTACATTTTTCCAGTACTTGATGCCATGAAAATGTGTAGAAGGTTTAAAAGTAAATTAAAGACTGGGGGGAGGGTTGGAGGTGTATTGAAACAAGATAATTCCAATAAATTAAACACAGCTAGCAGACCGACTCCATTTGTTGTGTCTTCAGTGTTCATTCAGTCTGTATCTATAGTTTTATCAAAATATAAATGTATTCATTTAGTGGAGACTGTATGTTCAATGTACTGCAGTTACAGGTTGTGAAACTGTGTAGTATAGGTCAACTATAAATTCCTTATTTTTGTACAGCAGAACTTTAGAACTAGCACAATGTAGCATATTCTAGATGTTCAAAATTGCACAATAAAGGAACTTGGCAAACCAAATCTGAGATCTTGGCTTCTTATTCAGATTTAAGATTCATAGAGTATTTCTTTGCTAAATGTAAGATGGTAAAATGAACTTTGGCTGTAGATTTTGAGGAAATGGCAAGTTTCAAGTTTTTGAGGTGTCTCTGGTGTGCAGTGTCATGTATTTAAAATTTAAGTTTTGAAGTAAACAGTTTAAAGCTTTGTGCTGCAGAGTTTGATGCTGATTGAGGACTAGGCAGTGTTTCCACTATACCTTGCAAATAATTTACACAGCCTGACTGCAAAACAGAGCTGGTGGTTTTTGTAAGCACACACAGCCCTGAAAAACCATTACATACACAAAAAGTAATTCACAGTTGTTTTTTAGGTTTTGTTTTGTTTTGACTAAAAAGGACTGGATACATGTTGGTTTTAAAAGCTTCCAATGTGCCTTATTTCACAAATTATAAAATGGAAACTTGGAATGTTCTTCTGGAATTTAGGGCAAAATCTGAATGCTTGAGTATTTTTCAAAAGTGGTACTGATGGATTCCAGCTACTTTCAAACGGTGTAAATGCTTTATTAGATGAAGAACAGTGTGCATGTACATACATGCATGTATAGATGTGCACATATGTACACATTATTGTATGCATGTTGCAGTTATTCACTTGAAGATGAAAAGCACCAGGTCTTAATAATTCTCATGTTTTGCAACTTCTGAGAGCTCATGTTTACAGAGAAATGAATGAGATGCATTTTAAAAAATGTTCTTGTTCTTTAAATTTCATAAAATGCCTGTTTAAGGAATGACTCTTCATACTTCTTCTGGTATGATCTTGAATGTCTTGAATTCAAATAAAACTGTGTGCTTTTGACTTGAGGAGAAAAGTGAAAAAAGCAAACACAAAAAAAAAAAAAAAAAAAAAAACCTAAAAAACTCCAAACCAACCGGGCTTAAGAATAAAATTAAAGAATTATGTCTGACAAATGTGGCTGTGGCTACAGTACAGATTCTCTTCACCCTGAAACTGGAGTGGATCAGCTTTAAGTTTCTGCCCTGAATTTAAATATCTCCTGAGTTGAGGATGAAACTGTCAATTAGATGTGATGTCCCTGGCTTTTAATTTATGTGTAATAATCCTTAAAATTTGCATGTTGCTGTAATGCAGTGAGGTACAAGTATTGGTTGATACACATACAGCCATGGGAATTACTTCTGACATGTCTAACCTTTTATTTCTTGGAAGTACTATGTTTTCTGTGATGGCAATAATATTTTCTCTTGTGTTGCAGTGATAAAGCTGATGTTAATATCTGCCCCGTGCCTTGGGAAGATATTACATCTTCTGTCTAATGTATAGCAGGAAAGCCATTAAAGATTTTTTTCCCCACTGTTACTAGGTAGCTGTGTATTTCTAAAACCAAGTCAGCATGTGAACAGCAGTAAATCTGTGTCAAATCTGTTACAGATTTTTACTTACAGAACCAAAGTTAACAATTACCATGTTGAGTACGGTCTGTCGCTTTTTTTTTTTTAATTTTATTTTTAATGTTAAGCTGCCTTTTTATAAAACTGAGTGTTTCAATCTTTTGAAGTTAAATTTGGACTGCACTTACAAAAAAAGTACTTCTGATTCCCAGAGATCATAAAGAAGCAGGGTGAAGGAGTGCCAGACTTAGTCCACGTGATGCGTACGTTAGCAACTGAGAGCATCCCAAACCTCCCGCCGGGGGGGGAGTTGGCAAGCAAGTGAGTTCACATCAGTGTACATGTGGGGTTTGATTTAAATCACTTTGTGACTGCAAGGCCACTCTTAAAAAAGTTGGGGGGCAGGGAGGGAGGAAGGGCACAGGACAAAAGGTGATGATCTGTTCTCCAGTTTTTATTACTCAGTTGTTCTGGATGAAAAGGACAAGCCTAAGAATGGAGTTGACTGTGAATCATAGCAAAAATTAAATGTCAAACTGTAGTTTTTGGGAAGGAATGAGGGGTTTTTAAGGGTGGCCTGAGTGTCTGTTTTTTGTAATTAACTGGGGTTTCTGGGGGGATGTTACATTTGAACATGTGAAAATAATGCCCTGACTTTAATTATTTGGGTTGAAGTGTTATGCACTTCAACAAGAAGTGATATGCATAAAATGTTTTGCTTGGCAGCTTTCTTTTCTTGTCTGTAGCCATGTTGTAATTGCTTAAAAATTTGCCTTTGTTCCTCTCTGCTTGTGACAAATCTGAAAGCGAGATAGAAATCTATCAAAAAAGAAAAGTGGGAAGTTAAATTTGTAGCTTTATATAGCTGACTTTGTCCTTGAAGGGTTCAGTGGTGATGCTCTGTGGTTTCTCAAATATTCAGTCTTTAAGGAAGCAATGTGCTCAGCTTGTTTGCACCCCAAACCAAGAGCCTTTTGATTCAAAAGATTCTTCATGAGCCTGTGCTGTGTTAAAAAGGATTGGGCACATATGGTATAGAATATTTTTGACCTTTCAGAGTATGAGTTTTGTATTGTTACACCAAAACAGCAGGACTTCAGGCATGTAATTGAATGAATTATAAATTAAAAAATTGAATAAATTATGAAGGGATAAATTGAATAAATTATTAACTGATAACTGTAAAGATGGCTTCTAGAAAATAAGGTTGTTATTCCTATAGGAACTGTTTGACTAGGAGAAGAGATGGCAATTTAAAGTATAATAGCATCTATTTAGGATGGGCTGCTGTACTGTTGAAGTATGAGTGAGTCAGTTACTCATGAAATGCAGCATACAAATTGATTTTTCTTCATCTCCTTTTGCTGGAAGTGGCATCATGGCTGTGAAGAAATGCTGAAGTGATGTGACTTCAGCAGGATTTTGTGTCTCAGTGATGCTAGTTTGAATAGGGACTTAGAGAAATATTGATTTAATTGGATGTTTATGTAACTTTAAGCATTATTGCCAATTTGGAAGGAAAATAATGCTTTCCAAGAAACCTGCCTGTATTTAGAATCAAATATACCTATTTCTTGAAAGATACGGAAAACTTTCCAATCCATATGTGTAATGTACCTTGTGTGTAATTGCTTGATTTTATTGCTTTAAATCCAACCTCTTCTTTCATGCCCTATAACCATTCACTATGATGTATATACGTGGTAGTTCCTGACTCTTCAGTGTTGCAGGATGATTACAGAGCTTGTCATCTGCTTTTTTTCTTCTCTTGCACTCCTTTTTGATTGCTCTGCATGCATTCATCAGCACTTTAAAGGTTACTCTCTGAATTTTGCTTTGCACCACAATCTGCTACTTCATCTTACTTGGTTCTGCAGAAGGGGATCCAAAAGAAAGTTACATTTAAAGTCCAATATGTAATTTCTGTTTTTACTCCCTCTTTCCTTCCTGTTCTCCCTTCAAAGTTTTTTCCTTATATACTGGGAAATGCATAGGCAGCTTCTTCCTTCAACCTCACAGTCACTTGAGTTTTGTTTTTGGGGGTTTTTTATTACCTGTTTTCAAGGGGTTTTTTAACTCTCAGTTTTTCACCCTATATTAAAACAAATAAAATCATGTTGCTCATTTGCATGTTGATTGCAAATGTATTGATATTTTATCAATCTATTTCTTACCAATTTTCTATCACTATTAGAAAAGTCAAGAATCTTAGAGATGAAGGTTAATTTCAAGTTATCTTAAATATGCTAAACAGGGGCCTTTTTAAAAGGAGGTAGCTGTAAAAATGCTTGAATGAATTTTTTGGTACTTTTTTACGAGGCAAAATTTATCTGATTCTGAAGATACAATACACAAACCTGCAAATTTGATTTTTTTTCTCTTTTTTTTGGGTTGGTTGTTTTTTTGATAAAAAAAATTGCAGGAGAGTGTTGGCCATGTCATTGTAGACGAGTATTGTTCTAGATCTATTTTTTTTTCATGTTTGCACATGTAAAGTACATTTTAGGGCATAACACAAAAATGTACCTTAGAATATAATTTTTTTTTGTGTCCAGAAAATAACGCAACACTTTTCCTCTATGGAAGGAATACATAATACATGAGGCACTACTGCAGTGGTTTTGGGCACAAATGACCAGGACATTCAGTGTCCACTGAGGTTTCTGCTGCCCTTTTTCAAAGTGAAGAGCTGACTGTCAGGTTGTGCCCCTCTCCTGCTGAACTCCAAGGGATATTCAGCCTTGTTTGTCTTAAGCCTAAAGGCTTTAAAGGATTTTTTGAAAAATCCTTTTTTTAAAAAAAAAAAAGGTTTTAAAGTGCTAACTTGCAGTAAAAATGGTTCTGTGAATTTGGAATCTTCTAAAGTTTGCATTTAAATTAAAATTGGGAATTTTACTTGGAAAAAAAAAAGAAAAACACAGCCTTAAAATTTTGTGGGTTTTTTGTTTTTCTTGCTCTAGACGGAGTGTGATTGAAGCTGTGTATAACAGACTGAACCCCTACAGGAATGATGATGCTGTAAGTATCTTTTCTCTTACACTCTCTTTCTCCCCACCCCAATTGTTTGAGCTGTTTTGTAAAAGAAAGATATTACAAATTCCTGTTAAAGACCCTTTCCCCCAAGAAAGGAATAACACTGTTGTGCTTTTTGGACTGTGTTTTGTAATTGTTTTCTGCTGCCTTCTGCTGATCATCATCTCAAATCTCCAGTAGGGTTGATTAATTTGTCCTCTGGAATTTCATTATTTCAGCCCTGCTTGAGTTTCCAAGTGCTGCCAAATGGTGGAAAGAGTCATGGGGTGGCCTTTTTTCCCCCCTTCTTTACAGAAGACATTTTTTCCTTAATATCAAGAAGAAAAATGCTATATCTAAAGGTTAAATGGATGTGTTAAGAATACATTAGTTTACCAAATGGACTGTGTAAACACTTTTATTCTTAAGCATAGAGCATCTTACAGCAAGCAGACACTTTGGGTTCTTACATGTCAGTGCTGAGAGAGACATAAATCCACTGTCAGGATGAGGGGAGGAAAAACCAGTGAACATGAGCATGATTCCAGTGGCAGTTTGATCAGCAGAAACAACATTCTGTCATTGAAAATACAGTATTTAATAGAGCAGTTAAACTGATCCTTTAACTATCAGCAGAAATTTCTTCCATGCTTGGATGTGACAGAAGCAAAATGCAGCCAGACACGAAGATTGTGTGTTGGCCTTACAACTGTGCACTGGTTTTATTTGGCAGCCCTCATTCTATTTTTAGCATTAAAATTCCTAAATAGGGGCTGAAAGAGGATGCTTTACCTTCAAAATACATTCTGTAGTATGTTGCTGTTCTACAAATGTACCGTACACAAACTTTGTGATCGTGTTGGCAACTGGGATACAGAAATTTGCATATGGAATAGTTGGCAAGCAGCTCCCACAGTTTTACTCATGCTGCATTTATTCTTCATTCTTGCAACAACCATTTTGCTCTTTCATATAATTGCTCTCCTTTGCTACTTCTGATCTTGAAGGAAAAGCTGGAGGTGGTACTTTTGCAAAGGGCAATTTCAGTTTGTGTTTTTTGAACTACACCTCCGTGCCAACTGTTCCTCTCTGGTTTGCAATGGATTCTGTGTGCAAGTTTGAATGAAGGGTGCAGAACTTCAGTGCTAAGAAATTATCATGTGTGGCATTGCTAGAGACTTAATTAGCCTCTCTCCTCTCCAAGGAGTCACTAAGGCAGTGCTTTTGAAGAGAAGTAATACTTCTACCTCCTGCAGCCTCAGTAATGATGGGGAGGTGTAGCTGTGGAAACTCCAGGATGAGCTGTTGTAAAAACCTATCCTGCCCCTTCCCTTAATTGCTTAGGAAAAAGGAGGAGATGATGCTGGAACCACCAGAGCTGGTGCAGAAGAGCAGTTTGCTCTGACTCCTGTGCTGCTGATTCAGTTGTTATTTCAGCTGCAGAGCTGTGGCCCCACTTGCTCGTGGTTAACCTGTGAGCCCACCTGATGAGGTGGAGAAAGCTGAGTACAAAGCAGTCTAAGCAAGGGAAAAGGAAACAGGCCTGACACAAAGGCAAATGGATTAAAAAATGCTTGGTAAAATTAAATACTGGTTAAACCAGGATTTGGTTAAACATTTGTCAGGCTTATGGTAGTTACACAAAATCTGCTGTTGCCTGTGGGCCTAAATGGAATGAATTTTTGGGATACTCAGGTATTGGATAGGTTGAAATACCAAGTGGTGTGACCATACAATTATGATTTGGAGCACAGCATGCCTCTACTTTCAATATTTTTTTTGTTATATACATTTATTTTTTCCCCTTGCAGTTTTATTACCATCCAAAATTACAATTTTCTTCAGTTGCCTAAACTACACTTCTGTAACCTTAAATTAAAAGTGTTAAAATAGCTCTGAGTTATAACAGGGTGTCAGTTGATGTCTGTATCTTCCCATGCAACGAGGGAGGGCTGAGAAGACAAAAGATGATAATGGTGATAACACGTGACATGAGCACATCCTGCTCTTTTCTCACACCTGTGAGCTGAGAGTACCCATTTTGTATTACCTCTGACTACTCAGGAAATAGCTAGAAAGGCTCTGGAAATGCTTTTGAGTAACATGCCTAGGATCTTATTTTCAGGCTCGATGAAACACTCGATCATATTTTGAAATTTCTTAATTCTAATGTCTTGTTAATTAAGAATATGTGGGGTTTAGATACTTTTTAAAAGCTGTTTCTGAAAGGGGAGAGAAAAGAGACTCCTGAAATGATTTAAGTCTTTACCCTTTTCAGTCTGGATTATCCAGAAACGGCCGCAAGGATGGGCACTCCAGACTTTAAAGGGTTCCTTCTTTTTTCTTTAAGGATTCTGCCTCAACTGATGATATGTGGTAAAACTGCTCATCTAGCTGTGGAGTTCACCTTTCATCCTGCAAATGAAAGTGCAGCCCAACCTCAGTGACCCTTCTTAACATCCATCCTCAACCTTAATTAAAGAAGGGAATATGATGTGTTGGTGAGAGTGACTACAGCAGTACAACATCTAGCCCAGGAACTGATCTTTTTTGTAAAACAGACTTCTGTAAACGTGATTTCAAACCATAAATTCATGTTGTAAATCAGACTCCAGCAATTTATGTTGTATGATTTTGTTTTTGTAAAGTGCAATTGTCTTTGTACAAATGCTCATATTTAATTATGAACCGCTTTAAATCACTATAAAGGTTAGAAAAAATGTTTTGGCTTGTGTGATGCAACAATATATATCCCTTTTAAAAATCATGTTGTGGTTTTGGATTGCAAGGAGCAGCAGCCTAGCCAGCTAGGTGCTCAAGAGGTGCACAAAACTGTTAAAGATAACTTTTTGGTTTATATGAAAGCTGAACTCATGGGCAACCTACCAGATATTACACTGTGTGAATTTCACTTGGCAATGGAAAAATAACTTAGGAGTAGTGCACATTCTTCAACAAACATACATCATTTTCTTGGATGCACTCCTGCTCTCACGTTGAGTCGAAGGGATTTGTGATTTTGAGTTCAGTGCGAGTTAAATCATGCCCTGTTAACAGTATCCTGTTCATACATGTACCAATCTTGGGATTAGAACACCTTGGTTCTTTGCACCTCTTTTTCATTAACCCTTACCTGAAATTACTAATCACTGAGCACGAAGACAACTTTCTACATAAAGTAGGAGTCTGCAGCATTTTTACAATCCTCATTGGCTGGGTCTGCTGCTGTTCCAAGAAAAATACTCTTGAATTCCATTTTATCAATAAAGCTTGATTTAACAAACAAGACATTTACCCATAAATGTGTAATTCCTTCTTTTCCTGCCTTTTAAAATGTCAGTGCCATTGTAAATGATATTTTACTTGTGGAAGAATATTTTTCTTAATTGGTAGCCCATTTTTAAAATGGGAAGGATTTTGATTATTGCCCAAGACATAGCCATATGCTAGAGGATGATGTGGGATTAATCCGTTACCCTATTTTTTACAAATGTGGGTTTTTTCAGGCTTTTTAGTGTTGGTTTTTTTTTTCCCTCCTTACTGAAGATGTGCATTGGTTTGAATTTGCCTACTGTTTGATAAAAATACATTTGTCAAAGCCTGACAATCTTTAACATTTTATGGTGTGTGTTTTTAATTGACCCACTTAGAATGAGAGACTAGTGGTTAAACAGTACTTGTGATTTGAGGTATAGCATGTTGACAATATTTAACTGTTTGTTGTTTAAAATTCTAATTTAAAATTTTATAAGATAATAAACTAATTTGATTTAAGCTTAGCTTTCTCCCACTGTGAGAGTGACTACAGCAGTACAACATCTAGCCCAGGAACTGATCTTTTTGTAAAACAGACTTCTGTACGCGTGATTTCAAACCATAAATTCATGTTGTAAATCAGACTCCAGCAATTTATGTTGTATGATTTTGTTTTTGTAAAGTGCAATTGTCTTTGTACAAATGCTCATATTTAATTATGAACCGCTTTAAATCACTATAAAGGTTAGAAAAAATGTTTTGGCTTGTGTGATGCAACAATATATATCCCTTTTAAAAATCATGTTGTGGTTTTGGATTGCAAGGAGCAGCAGCCTAGCCAGCTAGGTGCTCAAGAGGTGCACAAAACTGTTAAAGATAACTTTTTGGTTTATATGAAAGCTGAACTCATGGGCAACCTACCAGATATTACACTGTGTGAATTTCACTTGGCAATGGAAAAATAACTTAGGAGTAGTGCACATTCTTCAACAAACATACATCATTTTCTTGGATGCACTCCTGCTCTCACGTTGAGTCGAAGGGATTTGTGATTTTGAGTTCAGTGCGAGTTAAATCATGCCCTGTTAACAGTATCCTGTTCATACATGTACCAATCTTGGGATTAGAACACCTTGGTTCTTTGCACCTCTTTTTCATTAACCCTTACCTGAAATTACTAATCACTGAGCACGAAGACAACTTTCTACATAAAGTAGGAGTCTGCAGCATTTTTACAATCCTCATTGGCTGGGTCTGCTGCTGTTCCAAGAAAAATACTCTTGAATTCCATTTTATCAATAAAGCTTGATTTAACAAACAAGACATTTACCCATAAATGTGTAATTCCTTCTTTTCCTGCCTTTTAAAATGTCAGTGCCATTGTAAATGATATTTTACTTGTGGAAGAATATTTTTCTTAATTGGTAGCCCATTTTTAAAATGGGAAGGATTTTGATTATTGCCCAAGACATAGCCATATGCTAGAGGATGATGTGGGATTAATCCGTTACCCTATTTTTTACAAATGTGGGTTTTTTCAGGCTTTTTAGTGTTGGTTTTTTTTTTCCCTCCTTACTGAAGATGTGCATTGGTTTGAATTTGCCTACTGTTTGATAAAAATACATTTGTCAAAGCCTGACAATCTTTAACATTTTATGGTGTGTGTTTTTAATTGACCCACTTAGAATGAGAGACTAGTGGTTAAACAGTACTTGTGATTTGAGGTATAGCATGTTGACAATATTTAACTGTTTGTTGTTTAAAATTCTAATTTAAAATTTTATAAGATAATAAACTAATTTGATTTAAGCTTAGCTTTCTCCCACTGAGCATACGAAAATTAAGTTTTCAAGTCAGTCGTGTTTGCAAAACTGCTGTTTTGTGCACCTTGTATTGTCTTTTTGGTTGAGAATATTGTATTTAATATGTAGTTTACTCATTTAGTAGGCAGATTCCTCAAAAGGAAAATCAGTAAAACAAGTAGATTGTAACATTTACTGCAGTTAAACAGAATCAGAACTTGGTGTATAATTACTTTTTGATAGGAAAATGTAGTACAATGCATTTTGCTATATTTGTCTTTCCCTAACTTTGACATATACATATTTGTATATATAGCCTTAAAACTAATGCAGAGTTAGGGAACACTGAACAGTGAAAAAGTAACTTATAGTGTCTTGGAACTAAGTATAGTATATACCAGCAAACTTTTCTTTTATCCCTCTTGTCTATGTGGGGTGCTTAAACGTAACTTCATTGTATTCAGTTTGTAATCTGTTCAAGCATGAATGAAGAAAACATAAGCACTATTTGTATTTATAAATTTATAGCAATTTTTGCTTAAAGAACCAGTTCCTTACCTACCTATGAATAAATGCTTAAAATGTCTAATTTTGTTGTAGAGTGCAAAACTATAATGATGTTAAGTTATAGCTTCACAGGCACCTAATTAACGAGCATATTTAATAATACATGGCGTATTAGTGTGAAAAGCTAAACTTAATTTAGGACTAGGCAGATAAAGTTCTGTCCTTTTTTTTCATAGAGACTAAAGTTTTAGTTTTGGAAACTGCAAAACCTTGAACTGGACTGTGGAACCTTTGAGTTTTAAACTTTAAAAATCGGAAGCAAAACTGTGGTGTGAAAAGCCATACTTCAAACCATAATCACTTAAACTGTCTCAGTGACAAAGGAGATTTTTTGAAGCCTCTTCTGATGAGGTCTCCTGAAGGTTAGAAAGAAAATAATTCTGCTGTTGCTACAGGTGATGTGAGTAGGTTTGAGGGTAGTGGCAGAAAGGCTGTTTCAGGCCTTTCTCTCTCTCGCCTACGTTCAGCGTTTTGATGAGCTCAGAGCACTGAATTGTGATGTATGCATAAACACTGCCATTTTAGATACAGACTTTGACTACAGAATAAACCAGTTAAGTATATAAAGCATCCTAGAAAAGAGGCAAGCTGTACTTTTTTCACTGCTCTGAAAAGACAAAAGGCACTTTTGCACCTTTGTGCATCTCCTTCTTGCACCAGAAACTTTTTTTTTTTAAATGCTAAAAACATTAGCACCTCAGGGGCAAGGCAGCAATTTTTATTTTGAAATATTGTGTGCTATTTATTTCCCTCTCGGAAAAAGATTCATGTGTGACAAAAATGAAAATTGTGTGATGTTAACAGATGTATTTTTAAATACATGTTCAAATAGGATGGTCCCGATTTGCTTGTTTTTAAAAGGAAATGACATTTGTAAAGCTACTTTGCTTCGTATGCCATGCAACTTTGTTTTCCTTCTACATTTGACAGCTTCACTGGCTACAGTTTCTGTGAGTTTTGTTATAGTCAGATTAAATGTTTGGCTGATCGTTCTGGGAGAATACCTGTAACTGCTTTATAGACAACTGTTCCAAATAATTCTCACTAATTCAGCATTGAAAATATGTTCAAGACAGAAGCTTCTAAAATGTGCTTTATACCAATGTTGGATGAATTAAATGCAGTGACATTAAGTAGGATGCTAGGTTTGCAAGGCTTTGTAAATCCTTTGTATCTGTAGGGACCCCAGTACTCTGCTGGGCAGGAACAGAGCCTGAGCCTTTCAGCTGGGCTTGCTCTCAGCTGGCCCAGGAGCAGCAGCAGCACCACCTTAAGGCACAGCCATCACTCAGTTAAACTTGGAGCTGGAGTCAGAATTGGAGAGAGGAATTTCATCAGCTTCTGGTTAAACTGCTCTGAGCTGTGGCAGGCGTAGGTGGTGTCAGCGAGGTGCCTGGTGAATACTGAGCAGCAGATGAGTCATGGGAGCACTTACCTTGAGAGTTCCTGCAGGTGCCAAAGCTGATCTTTTCAACATTTACTTGTAGCAAACTGACTTCAATGTCCATTACATTATTTATTGCAAAGCTGGTGCTGTCACTATATAGGTTTATGTCTGGGCCATTTTGCTCAGTTCAAGAGTTGGAAGCTTGAGATGATGTAACAAAATTAGGGATCAATTTTCACTTCAGTTGATTCCCTGATAAGAATCCCGCCTTAATTTTATACACTGGGATAGGAGACACTTCCTATTGCATTCCATTTTTAGTAGTTTATGGTCTAAGGATGTGGTTTCATGATCTTAGGCCAAGACTAAACCATTGCTCCTAGTTTGCCCCTACTGCCTTTTTTTGTGCCAGTGCTTGTCCTTAAGTGGGTGTGCAGTTAAGAGAAAGAAAAAACCTGTCCTCTTGAGCTGGGTACATTGATAATCCAGCTGTGAGGTGCTGGTGCTAGGGAAAAATGGAGAGTGGGGAGACAGGACTGAGAGCAAAGGAATGCTTGCCCCACCCCTCCTGCCACAGTTTGGGAAACCACACCCAGATAAATGATGGCCTGTGTAGGAAGCATCGAAGCCTTTGCAGATCTTTCCCCACTGAAGACAATTTTTTTATGTATAAACATTTCTTTTCTTTAAACTGGAACCATCAAACTTTGTTCTCCATGTCTTGTGTGTGAGTTCTGTGCTGACAACCTTCCTCTGTGTTCAGATTCTCTGGAAGTTCGGAGCTCTGTCCTGTGGCAGAGACAGCATGGCTGCCACAATTAGGTTAATGATATGGTTGTTACAATTTACCTTACTTCAATGTACATCAGGATTTCATCATGGCAAGATGTTCACCTCCATCTCTGCCTGCACCTTGAACTGCTTTTGTGCACAAAGGACTTGGTGTGTTTCGGTTCCTTGGTATTTAAACCTGGCCATGTCTGAAAGGGGCTAACCTTTAGGAAAGCCAGTGCCCTTTGCCTCGTCCTTTGGCAAATACAGTGTTTGATACAAACCTGATGTACCTTGCACAGGGTCAGAGACAGCAAAACTGTAGAGCTACAGGGCTGTACCTGACATTCTTGTGTAGAAAATGAATTGTTACTTGGTGCCAAGCTTTACCAGCTATGAAAATCATGTCTCCTAGATAATGAGTGTGGCTCCTTGTTACTACAGCTACCTGTGTCTGAGGTGATCATAGCTGAGCCTTTATGGACCAGTTCAGGGTGTAAACTCTCCCTCTGGCTGGAGTTTTTTGGCTCTCTAAGTGGTGAAAAAAGGCTCCAGACATGAATTTCCAGGATGCTGTAGCATAAAAAAATGAATGTGATTCCTGCTATAAGCTGTAAGCAAGGAGCAGAATTTAAAAGTATCACTCTATGGCTAAATAATTTTGACTGACCTATCTGAAATACTGATCAGAGACTCCAATCTTTTGTGAGCTTTTTCTCTGGAGTGCTTGCACAGTCTGCAACTTTCTGCAGACCCAGGTGTGCACATCTGAAGCACTCTGTGGCCTTATTTTGCTAAATAGCATTGCTTTACAAATGAGGTAGCAGCCACCTGGGCTGTGGCACGTGTTCTCAGGAGGTCAGGAAGCTGTAGGAAAACTTGAAGCTTCTCTTTAGCATCATGGACCACTAAATGCATTTAAGTAGAAAAAAAATTAGACGTGTTAAAAGTTTAGTTTACATTGTCTCCCATTGACAATTTGTTTCTAGAAAACTTTCTAAAAAAGTGTTTCTACCATTTGCTTAATATGTGAAAAAAAAATGTCTGGAGCTTTAATCTCCTGATTGTGTCCGAGTTGTTGACTTGTAGTTACTTAGGCTTTGTGCATATTCCTCCTTTTCTCTGTGTTTTTGTTTGGTGTTCCTTTTGAGTAGCAGTAATACAGATCTTTCTTTTCCCCATCTCTTGTACACATTCTTCTAAAGTCTTTGCTTCCAGGCTAAGGGAACAGGAGTGATATTGATGTCTTAGGAAAGTGTTTTGGGAGAGACTTGCTTTAAATGCAATGACCACAAAACCCCCCAACTTTTGCATCACAAAAGTTGAGGAAGTGGGCTTAACTTAAAAAATGCCTTGCCAGAACCAAGAAAATCTAAAAGTGTCAAAACTTGGGTAGAAGTGGGATGACAGGTCAGATTTCAAGAGTGGTTTATGCAAAGCCACATTTTTACATATAACTTGAACTGGTTCCTGCCCAAGTACTTTTTAAAATATCACTAGGCACCTGCTTTCTAATTTTTTTTTTTTTTTTCCAAAATGGGAAGAATAAAACCAATGGTTCTTACTACTGTGTGACCAGCCATGTATCTGAAGGGTGGCTGCTGTGTCAGGCAGTACCATTTTCCTTCAGGAGCACCACATCAGCACTTCTCAGCTTGCTCAGAAACACTGAGGCAAAGCTGAAATGCCTTTTTGCTTCCTTGAAGTGCTGGCTCTGAAGAGCTTGGTGGGAATGTGGGGTTTTTCCAGGTGGACAGGACTCCCCATGTGTGTTGTGAGGAGGCCTCTGGAGTTGAAGGAGCTGCCATTGTTATTTATTTTGAGAAATACCTTTAGGGATAATGAGGAAATAGACTGGCAGGTCCTCAAACAATCAGAACTTTTATTCTGTTGATGTCTGTAGAGCAAGGTCCAGAGTTTCAATTCAGCTGTTACTGAATTCCAGCCAATATGAGCAGTGCAAATACTGGGTAGCCAATTTCATTGTCACTGTTGGGATTTCAGGCTGGGACACAATATTTCTGTTCACACTGCAGGGAAAAATTAGAGTCAGATAGGCTTGGGAAAATCAGGCACAAACTTAACTTTATATCCTGCTGACATTGGTGGAGCTTTTGCTCACAACATACAAATTCTGCACGTGTTGTTGGAGCCTTAACTATCCCACTTCTCTTGGAATGAAAAACAAATGTAATCTTTAATCAGTGTAGGTTTTGAAAAAGCTTTTTAAAGCCAAAGGGACGACAGTGGTAATGTTAAAGCAAAATGTTTGGTTAATCTGAGGCAATTTCTTAATTCTTTAAATGTCTAAGAATTGTTTTGCTTTTAACACCTCAGAAGAGCACAGTTTAAGATGTTTGATCTTTGATGCAGTGCTTTTAGCTGCAAACAAATGAAATCCAAAATTATGTATCCAGGATGGAAAGACAGTGAGACCTTGAAAATGTAGGAATAAATGTGCTGAATTTACATGGAATTATATCCATGTCCATTGGTGGACTCCTGAAAGGTTGGATGATCTTTAAGGCTCTTCCAACCCAGACCATTCTATGGACCATTCTGTAAAAGGATCTTTGACAGTGTTTATAGGGGAACTTTTTATTCTTGCTGAGTGATGCCAGACTGAGAAGTCTACTGCAATTTGGAATTTCCAGCCCCTTCAATTGGAAACTGGGCATTGCACACCAGAGTCCCCAGTGCTGGGATGCTGTTACCCCACACTCCATGGGTTAATGCCCTGCAGCCCATGGGAGCTGGGGTTTCCCAGCCTGGTTTTGCTGATAACCTTGGGCACCAAGAGTTAAATTGTATTTATTAACCACATCTAACTCTTTGGTGCCAGGAATCCACTTTTTGGCGTAAGTGCTGAATTATGCAAATGTTCTTGGCAAATGGTGCTGGGTATTTCACTGCTTGGAAAACTCAATTACTCGTGACCAAGAGGTGATAGGAGACAAAAGCTGAGGTTCTCCCAGCCAGGGAGTGCTGTATATCTGAAAAGTGTGAGCTTTGACTTCCAGGACCAGCTGTTTGATAAATCTTTATAAGCAGAGTTTTGGGTTCTAGCATCTGTCTTGTTCCTAAGACCACGTACAAACATGCTGAATTAGAGAGTTTTCACCTGTCTTCTCACAGAAATGACTCCACACCATAAGAGTCTCGTTTGTAGTGACATGCTGTGCCTGTCTTTTTAGAAAATTCATGACCTCTTTATATCTATTTTGTGGAAAGTGTAACTTTTTTCATTGATGACCTGTATAAATGTGTGTTACGAATGGAGAGATTTAAGCTTGAAAAGCATGTTTGCAGATTACACAGCTTCATTATGGAATTTATAAATTTAACAGAGTAATATACAAGAGCATAACTATTTTCCTTAAGTAGAATGTATAACAATATATAATAAATTATTCTCCACGTAGTTCACCCACTATTTACAGTTTTACACAATTCAAACTGTGTGTTTACAGAAAGTTCAATAAATGTATATTTTGTACTATGTACAGATTCCTGGTCCCAAAGAAAATGTGTGAACTTAGTTTCTAACTTAACTTTTGAGATTGTACTTTTTCTTTTTTTTTTTTTTTTTTCTTTTTATTTTCTTTTTTTTGGTTTGGAATCAGTTGAACAAACTGCGTTACGCCTGTCGATGGTGGAGGCTTGCATTGGAGTAAACGGGAATTGGAAATATTTCTAATCTACAAAAGTGATTCCACTAAATAAAACAGGCAATTACATCGTGTGTGTGTATTTGAGTGCTACACAAACCATCCTCACATCTCTTTCATTGTCCCTGATTTACAAACTTTCCAGGCCTCCTTCAGTTTTCTGGCTCAAGGGAGTTAGATTAAAATGAAATACTGAGGGCTTATCGTGATCACTTTTTAGTTACAATTATTAAACTCCCTCCTTTTTGCTGTCTTTCCCCTTTCATGTTGAAATTCCAAGATAAAGCTGCATGTGCTTGGCTCCATCCCCAGCATTCCCCAGAGGCTGGCTGGTCTGGGGCTTCCAAGAGAACTAGAGATGGATTAGGATGCCCAACTTCTGGAATACTTCATCACACAGGAGCAAAATACATTTGTATCTTTTGCCCTGATTTGGATTCAGCACTGTAAAATAAAAGCTAGACCTTTGTAATGTAATTCCTAAGAATTTAAGGATGCTAAAGGCTAAAATAAATACGGTTTTAGCCTTTATGATTTGAAGGAATGATGAGCCTGGATGTAACCAGCTCGCATTTGTCATCTGTGGAAATGTTTATAGACAGAGCTGGAAGGATTCTGACATGGATTAAATAAATTAAATCTGGGGAGGGGGCAGGAGGGGATTCTGCTGTCACCTGAGACCTGGAGCAAACTTGTCTGTTAAAGGAACTTCAAGATTCAGCCCCATCCCTTTAAGGATTAGAACTCAGAACCACTGAATTGTCTAGCAAAAGGAAAGATTATTTTCTTTTAAAAGATTTAAAAAATGGAATTGCTATTATAAGATTGACTATTAGCCTTGGTTCACATTGATGGAGCAGACATGGGAGACAAAATATATCCCTGTGTTTTCCAGCTCAGAGTGTATAAAAAGACTGGTTTATCCTATCTAACTGAAAGTATGCATTTTAATGTATTTTTCCTCAAAGCCAAAGAATAATGTACCTCTGAATAGCATTGTTGGTTTGTTTAAATGGGTTTTTTAATCCTTACATGTAATAATAAATTTGAATGCCATCCAAGCTGTTTAGATAGGAATATTAGGCCAACTGCAGGTGTTCATTGTGGCTGAATTTCATGAGGCTGCATTTATGTGAGCTAATTTAAAAGAGGCAGAACCCTGAAGCCTGGTTAAGTCGTTTCACTCATTTCAGTTTTAGTTTTCAGCAAATTCTAAGAATATAGGAGATTATTCTAACAACTTCCGAAGGAACAGAGGTGAATTTGGCAAAAAATAGAAGATTTTACATCTACTGAAGGTTTGACTCCATCTCAGAGTCTTTTCCAACTTTCATGATTCTGTGGTAGAAGTATCTAAGACAATTATCCCTGCAAATACACATACCCAGGAGAGGCTCTGGGACATGCTATGGTGCTTGGCTCTCATTTGTGAGCTTGCAGGGCTGGATATAATATCTATTATAGAATATATATAATATATGTAATGTAATATAATGAGAATTCCTATATTGATAAAGTAATTTGTACATACCAATTTTAGTGCAAACTTTCCTGTGTTTTTGCTGGAAGTGGGAGAGCTTAAAATTATCTGCAGCCTTTCAAAGGTCCTACTTAGCCCCAGCTGTGGGAGAGATTTATTCTCTTTTCCCAATTAGCAGCTTTTTCTGGGGTACGTGCTCTACTTGAAAAAAATACTTACTACAGATTTTTAATCCTATTAAACAGGACTGAAAACTTTGTGACCTGCAACTTAGACTTGTCTGGAATGGAGGGTTTGCTGAACAGATATTTGACACAGGGAGTTTATTTGAATAGTAGAGCAGATACGAAGAAAATACAATTAGCTCTGTGTTTTCTTGTCTTTACCTCTGCTCCTCAGCAACAGAAGTGTTTGTGACACTGTCCAGTGTCCTGCTGATCTCTTTATAGGTATCACCTTGCTGGAGCTGCACCATGGCTCTTCCCTCTTCTCTGAACAGAAACCAGAGTTTGTTCTGGCTCGTGAGCACCAAGTGGAACTCAGTGAGAGCACTCACCTTCCTCTGAAATCTGACTCCTCTCCCATACTGTAGGAAGGGAGCAAAGCAATTCAGGATATATTACAAGCATGCAATAAAACATTTTTTAAAAAGGCTTTTAAGGAAACAAAACATTTTCTGGTCTGTTTTGAAAACAACCTGTGGAGTTTCTGGGCCAAGAGGAATAGGATTATTTGAACAAGCCTATCCCCCAAGTCTTTTGAGCTGTGGGGTTTGGTTTTTTTCTCTGCATTTCCCTCTTACCCAAATTACCTTTTCCAAAATGCTAGAAGCCTTTTGAAGTATTATTTTAGAAGAATAATTTATTCTTCTGGTGATCATCCCTGTCAAGGCTACAGGAGGAGTCTTTACCTGAAGAATATGAAGTGACACCGTCAGCTTAAATCAGTCTTAATCCTGAGAATGTTTTAGCTCATGCTGTAAGTATCTGGAAATGTGCACTTCAGAGTGGTTTTTGGATCTTTGTATTTGCAGTTGTTACAAAGTTGTTTTTTTTGTTTGTGGTATTTCAATGCTCACCTACAGCTTTAGCAGACTATATAGAACTGGAATAGGAAAGTAAGTGAAGTCACCCTCCAGCTGGTTGTTATTTACTCCCAGTAAAGAACTGGAGACTGGTCAGATGTCAGGAATCAGTTTCAGGGAGAAAATAAAACCAAAGCAGAAGGCTTTTAGCGATAGTAATATCAATGAAATGTGCAGCATGAATTAAAATAATGTAAATATTTAATTGCAAAATGTATTAACCTAATGCTTCTACACTCTTAAAGCTCATGGGAATTTCAGCATGGAAACTTTATTGTTCTGTAAGGAAATATTGATAGGTGCCAGCCCAAGGGGCCCTGTTTCAGGTATTAGGCCGAGGGTCTCAGTTTGCCCACACCCAAAAACCTCAGCTTGGGCATGAGTTCAGTGCCAGAATAAACCTGCCCCGGGCCGCAGCCCAGCTTTTATTGTCAAATAGCCAATACTGAGCCTTCATATTAGCATTTGATAAGGGGTGTACTCTGCTTATCACCTGGTTTCTAGATAGACTGTAGCCTTTAGCCTGATTTTTATATTCCCTTTACCCAGGGATCAGCTGGGTCTTGTGCTGTGGGTGCCTCTTGCCCTGCATGCAGTGGAGCACATTCCTCCTGCCACCTCTCCTGTGCACCTGATCCCTTTGATTTTTCTCCCTTGTCCATCTCTTTTTGGCCTGAAGCTGCCAGACTATTCTGTAAAAGTCTGAAAGTCCCCTCAGTGTTGGGAGCTGTGTTCCCTCTTGCATTTTCTGTGCATTTTCTAGGAACAGAAATAGTTCTAGGAACAGTATCTGTGGTGGTGTTCACAGGGGTCCCAGGACGAGGGAAGAGATGAGAATCTTGACTCCAGGTTTCAGCAGGCTGATTTATTATTTTATGATATATATTATATTAAAAGAAAATTATTTATTAGAACTATACTAAAAGAATAGAAGAAAGGATTTAATCAGAAGGCTAGCAAGGAATTGAAAGGAATGGAATGATAATAAAATCTTGTGTCTGTCTGAAGAGTCTGAGACAGCCAGACTATGATTGGCCATTAATTAAAAACAACCACATGAGACCAATCCCAGATGCACCTGTTGCATTCCACAGCAGCAGATAACCATTGTTTACATTTCATTTCTGAGGCCTCTCAGCTTCTCAGGAGAAAAAATCCTAACGAAAGGACTTTGCATTAAATATGTCAGTGACAAATACCATTCTCCATGTCCCCACCTGGCTGCCCCCTCCCTCAGTAGCTGTGCAGAGTGATGAGGTTCTCCCCTGTTCTCTGCAGGCTGGACCCTCTCCCAGGCTTTGAGGCACTGCCAAAAGCCAGACTGAGTTTGCTGCAGGCAGGCAACTCACACAGCATGGTGTGAGCACCCCTCCCAGCCCATGTGGGCAGGCTGTGCCCGTTCCCACCGGCTGCATCCCTGCAGCATGTGCTGAGCATCCCTTCCCAGCTGGGGCCAGGCAGCTCCTCGCGTGCTCAGAGTAAAACCCTTCAGATGTTTGTGTGCCACGGAGCTCACAACTCATTTCCTCTGCTGCTTCTGCTGCTCTGGGGGATTTTCTGAGAGAAGAAAGAGAAACAACAGAAGACACAGTTGCACAGTCTGTGTTAGCTGACGCAAAAAAGATTAATGGATCTGCTTCTGACCTGTTTTGATTTTTTTTTTTTTTTTTCAGTACTGCTTGACTTCAAAAGTTTTTTGCACAATTTCCTGGAAAATGTTTGTCTGGTGAACTGGTGCTGCTGTATCATGTTCTCAGTGTTTGAAGAGTGTGTGGTTTTAAGCGATGTAATCCCTGTGCTCCAGTTTATGAGTTCTGTGGAAGTAATGCTCTACAACCTGATTCTCAATTAATTGGATCATAGAATCATTTGCATTGGAAAAGATCTCTAAGATCATCAAGTCCAGCTGTTAACCCAGCCCTGCCAAGGCCACCACTAACCCACCCCAAGTGCCACATTCACACATCTTTTTAACACCCCCAGTGTTGGTGACTCCATTCCTTGCCTGGCAGCTTGTGCCAGTGTCTGAAAACCCTTCTGATGAAATTTTTCCCTAAAACCCAATGTAAATCTCACCTGGCACAACTTGAGGGCATTTCCCCTTGTCCTGTCCCTTGTTCCCTGGGAGCAGACAGAGCCTGACCCCCACCTGGCTCCACACTCCTGTCAGGAGCTGTGCGGAGCCAGAAGGTCCCAGAAGGTCCCTCCTGAGCCTCCTTTTCTCCAGGCTGAGCTCCCCCAGCTCCCTCAGCTGCTCCTCATCAGATTTGTGTTCCAGACCCTTCCCCAGCTCTGTTCCCTTCCCTGGACAAACTCCAGCCCCTCAATGTCCTAGTTGTCCTGAGGAGCTCAAAACTGACCCAAGATTTGAGGTGCAGCCCTGATGGAGAGAGTAGCCTCAATGCATGGCACTGAACCAAAAACTTCACCAGCTCTGCTCTAATGAGGATGATGGAAACAATTATCAGAAGCAGAGTGTCTGCCCACCAGTAACACAACAAAATTCATTTTTCTGTGTCTGTTGGGAGCATCAAGAATCTAAGAGTTGCCACTTCTTTGCTACCCAAATCACCATTCTATTCTCCCCAGAGAATGACTCAGTGGTTTCTCTCCTGTGTCTGCTCTGCTCCCTGGCACCAAACCTCATCCCTGCGTGTTGGTCACAGCTTTCAGTGGCTGAGCAGAGCAGCTGTAACTGGGCAGGAGTTACAAATCCTGTAAGTGCAGAAAAGCAGACACTGGCAATTGGACATACCAGCTGAAACTCACCCCATTTCCCCAGTCCCAGTTCTCCTGTACTTGTAGCCAGAGAAAACCTTAAGACAAAGGCACAGGGCAGCCCAAGCCTTCAGGCCAGCTGTCTCTTTTGACATGTATTTCACTAGGCAGTTGTAGTTCCTGCATTAAACACGTTCTTTGGCTATTACATCCTGACCCCCAGCACAGCTGGTGATGTTTTTCCGAAGGGGAAGAGGAAAACTGGGGTTCCTCTGTTTTGATCTCATGGATATCAAATCTTTTTGCAAAGAAAGCCCATATTTTCATCTCCTGGTCTGAGGAAGGGTAGCTGGGAGGGGCTGGTCCCATCATTATCCCCTTTTCCTTGCCACCACGAGGATCTTGGGCTGGGACCCCTCTGTGTATGAGCTCAGGGAAGATGTGGCTGTTTTCTGTTGCTGTGCAGGGAGAGGGTCATTGACTCCATTCAGCTGAAGGCCTTCTGTAATCGATTTTCAGAACAGTCTGAGGTCGTTGCATGCTGTGCCCTGCGGCACCACAAGGATTTGTACATTGTGTGCTCTGACCTGATTCTTTTTCCCCTCTCTCCCAGCATCCTGAGGTGGATCTGCCTTGCTTTGTTGTCCCTAGCACGCGTCTGGAGGGGGTGGGGTGGCAGTGATTTGATTTGATTTTTTAATTAATGCCTAGAAATGTACATGCAGCATCAGCTTTTGACTTTCCACCGCCCAACCTTTGGTGTCATTGCCCTGAAGTGCAGCCCTGGTGGGGCCTTTTGCTCAACGTCTGGGTCTGCTCTGGAGCACATTCACAAAAAATATTTATGAAGCCACAAGCCATGGGTTTCTAAGATGCAAAAAAAAAATGAATTTTGAGTCATGCTCCTTTAGTTCATTGGCAAGAGCCAGAGATACAGCTTTGCTTTGTGTATATGCATGGTCTCAGCCAATGAACTGAGCCTCCAGGAGAGCTTTCTTTGTCATTGCAGTCAGCTCAGAATATTTTAATTTGATACCTGGAGCAGTTAAAATGTTTATATGGATCTGCCCATACATGTGGCTGGTGCTGTACAGTCAGGCATAAACAGGAGATACCATCCCCAGCAGAAATTTAGAAACAAAAGAACTTCACTCAGCATTAAGTGTAGGGAAAAATTTTTGGTGAAAAGCACCTTAGAACAGCTAAAGATGATGTTATTTCTCTAGATTAAATGTTAATTAGTTAGATTAATATTTGCAAATATTGCATACTTATGGCTAATATTTGATTAAAGTATGAAAGTAGGATAAATACTTCTTTTAATAAAGTTTGGCAAACCAGCTCAGCCCTGTATAAATGTCAAATACAGTCTGTGTTTAAATGAAATCACTGCTGTCAAAAACAGACATAAAAAGTCTCAAGACATCGCCCAAGCAAATCCATGCCTACGTTCCAGTCTCATTTAGGAGCACAATCTCTAATTGCAGAAGTGCTTTGGAAAACTGTATTAGGAATTTTCTCCACTGGCAAATCAGCGATTTTCTTTGCAGAAGCAAACAATGGAGAAGTGACCTAAATACACACAATTATGCAGGAGATTTTGCTTTGGGGCAGAAGATGGAATTGTATGAAAGTTAATTTGAATTTCAGACTCAGTCCCAACTGTTGCAGAAGGGAGAGTCAAAGGAAACTGTATTTGAGGGGTTTTTCCAGCCAGCTCTGAACTTTCCTGCAGTAATCTCCTGTTTATAAATGAGACTTGTAAATGCTTGTGGAACAGCCTCTCTCTCACTACTGAAGTTTTCTCACCCCTTTTCCTCCTGTGCTCCAAATAATTGTCTGTGTGTTCTCAGGGAGGTGTCCTAGAAGAGGATGGCCTCGTTCTCCTGGTTAGTGGGGAATGCTGGACCTGGGATGCTGCCACAAGGTCTGGCTGCTGCTGAGCTGAGCAGTAGGAAAAGCAGCTGATGTGAAGACAAGGTCCAGACATCTCAGCAGTAGAAAACTGGAGAGAAATCTGAGGGTCAAAATGCTGTTCTTGCCTTCTCTTTCTCTTTGCAGACAGGGTATGATTTCCAGAACAAAAAGAGAGGAAAAAGGTAATGGAAACCAAAACAGTCCCATGTAATCAATGGGAAGAGGCCAGAACTGTCTGTTCATCTCAGCTGATTATAAAGCAGAATGATGAAAAAGTAGCAGAGGAAATGAAATAGAAAATCAAAACAGAAAATTAATATATTATAGAAAAACAGATAGAATTAATAAGAAGTTAATAGAAAATCAAATGTAATAAATAGAAAATTAATAGACAATGCAAAGCTGGTGGTCTGCTATCTTTATACAGGCTAAACCTGTAGTCTTTGATTTAAAAAAAAAAACCCTTGCATTTTCAGTGTGCTCAGAAAATCAGGGTGTTGCAGTCTGGTAAACCCACATCTCTGGTCTGCATGCTTCTTACTGAGCAAAATTCCTTTTTGCAGAGATGTCAGAGCCTTTCTATGGGAATGATGTCTCCAATTCTGCTCCTGGGCTGGAAAAATCCTCTTCTGGGAGAGCCAGGCAGAGTGAGGCAGCAGGGTGGGACAGGCAGACAGGCTGTTGTCATGTCTGGGATCCAGGTGAACCTGAAACTCCAAGAATGCTGCAGTGCAGCCTCTTTCCCATTTCTGTGCTCCTCTGTTCTGCAGCTGAGGAAAACCTCTAAGGGTCATTGTGGGGTGAGCTGAGCAAACCCTGGAGAAACAGGCAAAAGCCTGGTGAGGGCTTCACATGGAATAAGATCCTCATCCCACTGGTGAGCCCATTTCCTACAGTGCTTGGGATCAAGTCCAGCTTGGTACAGGTTTTATTACTTTTTTTATGCTGTTAATTTCCAATTTAGAATAATTTGTTCATGGGAGAAATATTTACTGCATCAAATGGCAAGGCTGAGACTGCTGTTTCAAATACCCAAGGAAAGGAGTGTCCCTCAAGAGATTTATTTCCCAGTGACTCCTGGTTCTGAGTGACACCAGTCTCAGTGAGTGCAGAGATGGTCCTGGGAGCTCTGCAGGTAGCTGCAGGTTTGTAGGGAGGAGGTGGAGGTGGAGGAAGGAGGGACAGATCTTCAAACTGGGAAGATTCCCGTATTGGGGTCTCCACCTTGATGTTGTGCATGTGCTCATGCCTTAATTTCTTTAGGAATAATTACACTTGGCTCCACTTTGTCCTACAGTTCATACAGATGGAGAATATTTAAAAAATGGTGATGTAATGTCTCTGTTAAAAATATCTGCCCACTTCCTCCTCCAGCCCATGGGTCAGAGGGAGCCATGGAAAAAAGGACATTCCTCCTGCCTCTGGCTGATTTCGGCCTTGATAGGGCTCAGACCAATCTTGCTTCAATTAATTTATTTTCTTTTATAACACATGTCTCAGAGCACTTCAAAAGCTGGATTCCCTAATCTTTGGGAGATCAGCATGAGTCAGAAGCATCTGCAGGAAGAGCAGGAAGGTGCCAGAGCTGAGTTTTCCTGGGGCACGCTCCTGGCAGCAGGAGCAGAGCTCTGGCAGGGCTAACTCAGGGGCTGGAGGAGGAGGCTGTGCTCAGCTCAGCAGAGCCCAGAGCTGCTCTCCTCATCTGCTGTGAGCTGCTGCCTTAGGGACACTCAGAGAAAGCAACTTCAGCACTGCTGCCCTCCCCTGGATCACAGAACCAAGGAATTATCAGATGGTTTGGCTTGGAAGGGACCTCAAAGATGACCTAGATCCAACCCTCCTGCCATGGGCAGGGGCACCTTCCACTGACCCAGGCTGCTCCAAGCCCCATCCAACCCAGCCTTGAACATTCCCAGGGATGGGGCAGCCACAGCTCCTCTGGGCATCCCGTGCCAGGGTCTCCCACCCTCACAGGGAAGAATTCCTTCCTAATATCCCATGTAAACCTACTGACTTTCAGCTTAGGGCCTTTGGGATTTTTTTGGGTGGGATTTTTCTGGGAAGGAAAGACAGGACACACCTTTGATTCAGGTAGGTGCAAAGAAATGGCACATGCAGTGGAATGGCCAGGCTGGGTGGAACCCTGAGCAACCTGGTCTAGTGGAAGATGTCCCTGCCTGTGGCAGGGGTTGGAGATGATCTTTAGGGTCCTTTCAAGGTAAACCACTCACGATCCTATGTGTGCCACAAAGCCAGGGCTAACAGGGGAGTATTGTGTTCGGGTTCCCCCCAGACAAAGGGAGGAATGATGAATCTGACTCCATGTTCTCAGAAGGCTAATTTATTATTTTATGATACTATATTATATTAAAGAATACTAAACTATACTAAAGAATACAGAAAGGATACTTACACAATGCTAAAAATATAATAATGAAAACTCCTGACTCTTTCCAGAGTCCCAACACAGCTTGGCCCTGATTGGCCAAAGAGTGAAAACAACTCACAGCAGAATCCAATGAAACAATCACCTGTGGGTAAACAATCTCCAAACACATTCCAGACCAGCAAAACACAGGAGAAGCAAATGAGATAAAAATTGTTTCCCTTTTCTCTGAGGCTTCTCAGCTTCCCAGGAGAAAAATCCTGGGAGAAGGGATTTTTCCAGAGAATGTGAATGTGGCAGGGGAGCACTTCATCCCTTCATCCCTGGTTCATCCATGCCTGGACTTGCTGCATAAAACCAAATCAAAGGACAGAGCTGCAAGCCTAAATCATCTCAGTTCTCTACTTTCCTGTGATTATCATTGTCACTGTTAATTTGTTTTACAGCAGAGCCCAGGGGATGGATCAGTAGTGGATCAACCCTGGCTGAGGAGTTCCTGTCACACATGTGGGTGCAACAGGCAAATTCTGGGAGCTTCTGTGAAACAAAGAGGCAGCATGAGGAGCCAGGGAGGCACCCATAGATGGGAAACCCTGCTGGCAGGGGCTGGGGAGGGGTGGGAAATTGTAAAGGTAAAATGATTGGCATGGGTTGGACTCAGTGATCTTGAAGGTCTCTTCCAACCTAGTCAGTCTGTGAATTCTGTGATTTAATAGTAAAGGTAAGATGACAGGAGAGAGAGGTTCTTTCATTTTAAGAGAGAATCTGTTTCATTTTGGTGGGCCAATTTTCTTAATCTGGGGCGTCTGACACTGACAGCTGAACAGCCCAAGAAGGGTTCTAAAACAAATCTTCTCCTTTAAGGGGAAGGAGAACACTAACACTCTATTTGTGTTAGATCAGGCAGGTGAGTGCTGCCTGGGCTGAACAGCCTCCATCAGCAGCATCCTACAATCCATGAACACCAGAGGTTTATGTCCAAACAGGAGACAGAGGAGTCCTTTTACTTTATTAAAATAAAGGGAGAGGCCATGAGGCATTCCCCTGGGGTCTCTCACAATTTTGGAGGACTCAGCCTCCTTTTTATCCCCATTCCTGGCTGCATTTCCCTTCTCTCTTTCACCATTGGCTGAGGTACTTGAGAGGTTCAGATTTCCCAATGTGCCTGATACCAGAAATTTCCCTCTAATGTATAACCCCCCCTTTTAATTTTTAATTCTTATGGAATTTAGGGTTTTTCCCCATTATTTCTTTCATCTTTCAATGTCTAATTCCATTTATCAGCAAATCTAAACTCTATTTGTAATAGCAAATATCTTTTCCCATTCATCAATCAGTGGAATCCTTCCCATTGTTTCTTTTTATCTCCCAGTGCTAGTTTAATCTACCAGCAGACCCACAGCTTGTTTGTAAAGACAAATCCTCTATTCCTCTCACTACCAGCTGAAATACTTCAGTCATTACAAATTTAAATAGGACTGGGGTCAGAACCCAGGACATTCCTCTGGCTGCCCTGGGGGACTTGAGACCCTGGCAGGGGCTCAGAGACCTTGGCACAGAGTCACAGACACCTGTGCCTTCCATTTTAGTCCATGGAAACAATTACCAACTTTGTGTGAGGAGTTACAAGTCACAAGAGTTTGAGTGGAATGATGGTTAATTTGTCACATGGTGAAAAAGTAGAATTTGGGGGTTTTAGAATGGGGGTTCAAGAGGCAACATGGAGGAATCTGGGCGTGTCCTGTCCTCCTCCTTCTCCTTCTTCTCCTTCTCCTTCTTCTCCTCCTTCTCCTGCTTCTACCTCTCCTTCTCCTCCTTCTAATTCTTCTCCTCTTTCTCCTTCTTCTACTTCTCCTTCTCCTCCTTCTAATTCTTCTCCTCTTTCTCCTTCTTCTACTTCTCCTTCTCCTTGTCCTCCATCTTCTGCTGGGATGGGGACACTTCTGGATTGGTTTAGAGTAGAGACAGACTGTCTAACATAGGTGACAGGTATTGGAAAATTATTGTAAATAAAGTGCATGTAGTTCTTAGTATAAAAAGCCAACACCACCCCAAGGGCAGGGACTGTGCCACAACCCGACCTGCTGGATGGATCTCAGCAGCTCAGAGAAAGAATGTAATATATAAGAGAAAATAAACAATAAACAACTTTGAAAACCAGGGCCAAGGAATCTCGACTTCTTCCTTGGTTGTGGGGCTGGGAAAAAAAGAGTTTTTAATACCTTGGGAGCCATTTCAGCAACACAAAACCCAGAGACTGGCAGTGTTTTCCCGCAGTAATGGCATGGTGGGCTGTGTTCAGTGAGGTCTCAGCACCTCTGGATGCTGCAGGTGTGGCTGCCTGTGTCCTGGTTTAGGGCAAATTTGGTGAGAATCTCCAAAGGGGGCCCCTCCAGAAAGCAAACCCACACGGCCGCTCCCCACAGCCGGTTTGGGAAGGATTCCTCGGAGAGAAGTGGAAAGAACCTGTTTATTTAACAGGCACAGCACCCCCAGCACACAAAATGAACAACGCTGGGTGACACCACTGTGTCACCGCTCTGAAAAAGATGACAAATTCAGAAAGTCTCTCTGGGAGTGCTCGCTCTGCTCTCAGTCCCTCCGGCGCTGGGGCAGCTGCTGCCCAGAGTAGGCCCCGCCAGGCCACAAGGTGCAAACTCTCGGGGTTTGCCAGGGCCCAGCCCGGAGCAGGCTCGAGTGGTTCCAAAAAAGGGAAAGGAGAAACAGTCCAGGAAGAAATTTGGACTGCTCAGCTAAACTACATAATGAGCAGAAGCAAAGAGCAAAGCAAGAGCAAGAGCAAAGCGAAAAGCCGAGCAAAAGCAAAAGCAGCACTATGTACTGCCCTGTCTGTGTGTCCTGCCAGCCGTGGGGGAGTGGCTGATAACAAAACCCAAACAAAACTTTCACTCTTCAGAGCCAGTCTTGAAGGCACAGAACATAATATCCAGCATGAACAGAACACACAAATGGGGATACAAGCATCATAACGTCACCTAGGACAGCCTGCCTGCCCTGCTCGGGCTTTTCTCTGCCCCAGCCTTGTCCCTCCCCAGAGATCCCTCAGGCAGCCCTGCAGGGTCACCTGGCAGGAGGTGTGGAGCTCTAATTCCCTTTGTTCCCCCAGGAAATTCCATTTCCCTCCCCTTTGTGCCGAGCCCCATGTCAAAGCAGCGCTACAGCCGATACAGCCAGGCCTGGACAAAGCCCTGGGGGAGGCTGGGGAATTGCAATCCCTCCCTGTGAATGCACCAGGGATGGGCTGGAGGATGCACCTGGAGCCCCTAATTATGGCTTGAAATGCAGGGAAAGGGCTGAAGGCAAGCCAGAGGCCAGGTGGTTGTTGTGGATGGCAAAGGAAGGACTTTTCCTGCTGGAAGAACAAATGGACCGCCCAGGAGTCTGATGGTGATGGAATAATTCACCTTTTCTCTTTTCTTCCTCCTTATTTCCTTGACTTTTCTGAGGTTTACTTCATCCTCTGCTACCTCCCACTTTTGTTTGCATCCCCAGAGCAGCAACTGGAGGTAGGAAGCCCTACAGTGGCTTATTCCAGCTGAGATTGAATTTCAAATAAACTGCACCTTAGTTTTCACCAAGACCCTTTGATCTCCAAACTGGCTGAATGACTGAAGCAGGAATTTGCTTCACCAGCCACCCAAGCTGGATTTCTTGGACCTGCAGCATCTGTGTGGCACTAAATTAATGCTGTAAGTGATGGTGGTGATTCTCTGCTTGCCAGAGATGTGCAGTGCTGCTGAGCTCACCATGGCCAAAGCTCTCTTTTGGCAATTCTTTGGACTTTCTGCCACTGCAGGAATCAAATGAGCTCATGTGGGTGAAATATGAAATAGAGAAATATCTTTAACTGAGAGTAGCACTGTGTTCTTCCTTTTGAGAAGGAAAGGAGGGTGGGATTTCTAGGGATCTCTGCATAAACACTGGGGCTTGGAAATGTGTGTGCGGACAAATGTTCATCCAAGTTTAGTCTCTCATCCCCGTACAGGTGGGAAGAATCAGGGAATGGTTTGGGCTGGAAGGACCCTTAAAGATGCACTGGCACAGGTTGCCAGGGAAGCTGTGGCTGCCCTATCCCTGGGAGAGGCCGAGGCCAGGCTGGGCTGGGTTGGAAGGGACCCTAAAAACCATCCAGTCCCACCCCACCATGGCAGGGACACCTTCCACCATCCCAGGTTGCTCCAAGTCCCAATGTCCACCATGGCCTTGGACACTTCCAGGGATGGGGCAGCCACAGCTTCTCTGGGCACCCTATGCCAGGACCTCACCATCCTCACAGGGAAGAAATTTTTCCCAACATCCCATCCAACACTCTTCTGCCAGTTTGAAGCCATTCCCTGTTGTCCCACCCCTCCATGCCTTTGGAAGCGGTCCCTCTCCAGCTCTCCTGGAGCCAGTTTAGGCCCTGGAAGGGGCTCTAAGGTGTCCCTGGAAGGTTTTCTTCTCCAGGCTGACCAGCCCCAGCTCTCTCAGCCTGTCTGCAGAGCAGAGGGGCTCCAGGCTTGCATCCCCTTTGTGGCCTCCCTGGACAATGATGTCCCTGTGCTCACTGTTCTCCAGTCCTGGGGCTTGTGCTGCAGTGAGTGACCCTCTTCTCCCCAAATGTTGTTTCCAATCATGCCAATTCAATAATATATGGATTAAAATAGAAGAATCTTTGGGTAACAATCGTGCATCTCCAAAAGAGACCATGAAGAGCTGTTAGTTTGCTTCCATGCTGCTTCCAGCCCCAGTGATCCAGGGAAGGGCACCCTGAGGCCAAACACACAAAGCCTGGGTTGGTTTCCCAGTGCTGGAATAGTGGAAGGACTGGCAAAAATTCTACCTGCATGGATCTCAGGGAAATCTGCTGGCTGCTGCTGGCTTTTCAAGGTGGATTTTTTGACCCCGAAGTGTACATGATGGAACAGGCATTGTGGAGATAAGACTGATGATGGGAGGTAACCCAGCCCTTTAGGAGGGATTATTTATAACTCCTTAAACCAGAGAAAGGTAAACTCTGAAACAAATCCCTTAATTTTTATGTTATCTTCTTCTCTTCATGTGCCTTGTTTTCCAAATTTTATTATAAACCCCCAGAATAACTATAGTCAGTGTACATTTTACCACTGTATGTGGAGTTTTTTCGTTTATTTTATCCACCTCTTTATCTGTTATAGCTCTTCCCTCTCCCTTCCCCCTTCCCCTCTCCCCCAGTAATCACCATAACTCGAGGGGAAGGAGTCAGGATTCTAGCAAAACCTGTTTCTGACTGAACAAGTGAAATCCTGCCCCCACTGACACCGGGGGCACATTCAATTTGCCCTTGTCGAGGCCAGAGTTTCAACTCTTATTTTTGTTGATCATTTTGGAGAGGCCATCAGGGAAGAAAAGAGGAAAAGAAGAATTTGATTAGCAGGGACCTCTTGCCCCAGAGCAGGTGTAAGAGCACACACAGGCTGAGGGATGGAGTTAAGTGTGGGAGATGTGAAAAAGGCGTATTTTATGATTGGCTTTTCGCAAATATTAAAATGTATATTATATGTGTTATGTTAGAAAGTTATGCTGTGTTAATTTTCTTAAGTAGTGTGTTAAATATAGTTCTAGGTTATAACGTGAGGTTAAAATAGAAATGATGATATGTAGGATACTTTTTTTAAGAAAGAACTCACAGTGAGATAGCAGCCCCAGGACACCTAAATCTTTCAGAGAAAAAGAATTTATCGCTCTCTTATCAGAAGAAATGAACTTCTTCCTGCCTTGCTCAGCCATGAAGATGCCATCAGGGTTCAGAGGAAGAGGTTGACACTGCCCAGACAGAATCCTGTGTTTGAATGGAATTCATGCATCATGTATGAGCTGTATGAATATACAACAGGCTATTGCTTTTAAGGGTTAATCCTCTGTTAATGTGTGTCCTTTTTTGGGCTTATTTTGCCCAGAAAGAGGTACCCGGACTGTCCATAACTCTTTGTTTCTGTTGTCTCATATTGTCCTAATTCAAATTGTCCGAATTATTATTACTCTAATTATATTGCTACTTTTCTATTTTATTATTATTAAAATTTTAAAATAATAAATACAAGTGACTGGCGTTTTTCACAGGAGAGCAGCTGAACATGAGCCACGCGTGGATGCTTTTTTTTCATCGTGATACATCCACATCCACAATGCTTGTTTCAAAAAAAAAAGAGCTGTTTCAAAGGCAAAATAAACCTCCTTTAGATGCATTTAATTTCTTTTCAGGTTTTAAAAGGTCTGGGAGAGCAGAGGGGCTGGGGAGCCCTGGCCATTTCCTCACTCCTGATGTTATTTAGCTCTTGTCATGCTCTGTTTCTTCTCGTGGCCATTTCGAGCCGCTAATGCGGACCCACAGCCCGGGCAGGGCTCTCCCCGGGGCTGGGGATCTCATGTCGGGAGGGTAGGATCCAATTCACATTCAGATGGATATATTAAATCTTTTTACTCCCTGCCTTGCCAGGAGAAGCCGATCTCTGCGCGGGGAGAGCGCCCCAGCCCATAAACAGCAGTTTTGTGCGCTCGCTGATACAGAATGGGTTGTCACTAAACCTTTCAGGCATTGTTGTCAAGGTCAATAATACTGATCCGCTTCAGCACAACAGGGGGGTGGGAAGGGGAATTCTGTCAAGATATGACCTTTAAAAGACCTCATCTTCGGAGAATCAAAATTTAAAAAAAAAAAATATATTGTGGGAAGGATGTTATTTTGGTACCTTTGGGCTTATCTGAGCTGGGAGTAATTATCCATGCTAGCAAGAGAACAGCTTGAGAAATTGCATGATCCATCCAATGAGGCAATCAGGGCACTAATGTGGTGAGTTCACCTAAGGATGTTTAAACTTCATTTTTCCAGTGGTCATTTTTAGCAACATTCACAGAATCATGGAGTAATTAAGGTTGGAAAAGGGCTTTAAATTTATTGAGTCCAACCATTAACACAGCACCACCGTGTTCACCACAAAACCATGTCCCCAAGTGCCACATCCACGCATTTTTTTGAGCCCTTCCAGGGATGGTGATTCTGCCACAGTTCTGAGAAGATTCTTTAAATGCCCAACTTCATTTTCAGCCCTGAATTTTTTCCTAATATGTATCTCAAACCTCCCTTGGTGCAAGTTGAGGCTCCTTCCATCCCTCCTGCCCCTGGTTACCTTTCCCTCAGTGGGATACAGAGGTGGCACATCCAGCTGCCCTCACCCTTCCCTCCTGCCCCAGGTTACCCTGCCCTTCAGTTCTGCAGGTTTCGAACCAACCAGCTGCTCTGACAGCCCCTGGGTCTCAAATGGTGACTTGAAGCATTTGTTGGAGTCACACACGTGTCTACAAATCGGACAAAGTCTTCAGCCACAGAGGAGGCAAAGCAGAGGCAAGGCCAGGAGTTGGACTTCTGGTGATCCTTGTGGGTCCCTTCCAATTCAGGATACTCTGATCCTGTGACTCTGTGAGATAGGGATCAGAACAAGACTTCACAACCTTTCTTTAGGTGTCAGGACCCAGGACATCCCTCTGGCTGTCCTGAGCCCCTGCCAGGGGCTCAGAGACCCTGGCACAGAGCCCAAAATGCCTGTGGTTCTGATTATGACTCATGGAGCAGGTTACCAACCTTAGATGAAGATCTGCAAGCCATGACAAATTCAGTAGAATGACAGTGAATTTATCACAAGGAGAAAAGGTAGATTTTGGGGTTTTTAGAATGGAGGTCCAGGGGGCAAGATGGGGGGATCTGGGTGTGCCCAGCCTTTCTTCTTCTTCTTCTTGGCCTCCATCTTCTGCTGTGATGTTGGCACTTTTAGATTGGTTTAGAGTAGAAGCTCACTGTCTAACACAGGTGATAGGTATTGGGAAGTGATTGTAAGCATTGTACACGTAGTTTTTAGGATAAAGACATAACACCACCCTGGGGGCAGGCAGAGTGCCTGGAACTGTCCTGCTGGATGGACCTCGGCAGGGCAGGAGAAAAGAATTTTATAGATAAGATACAATAAACAACCTTGAGACTGAGAAATGAAGAGCCCTGACTCCTTCTTCAAGCACCAGGCTGGGAAAAGAGACTTTCCAACATTTCTCAGGGTCACTCTGACCAGTGAGAGACCCCAACACTTAGGCACACACTTTCATCACTGCTTTTCCTCCCTTTATCAGAATGATAACTGGGGAGGGGTTACACTTGGCAGTGAATCACTGCTTAACTCACACATCCAGCACCTACAAACATTACCAGCAAAAAGATGTGACATGCAAAATTACCAGGCTGGTCACCCTTACCTGGGGAGAGCTGCAGGTAAGAGGAAAACAAGTGAGTAGAACAAGCAGTTTTTCCAGCCAGCATAAATAAGTTGTTGCCTGCTTTGCTCCAGGGAGCTAATTTTTCATGTGCCACCAACACTGGCTTTTTTGCTTGACTTGATCTGTATTGTGGCATATGCACAAGCCCTTCTCCCTTCCTCTGTGTTACATTTGTTTCAGGCCAGTATAAATACACCTCTGGCAGTCTGGAGAGAGTCTGAAGGTGCTTTGTGCATTGTTTGAAAGAGCTGGGTTTGTGTAGTGTGCTCAGAGCCTCCATCCTGCAGCCTGCAAGCGGAAATCCCACCTGATCTGGGGTTTTGAGTTTGCTTCAACAGCAGCCCACCCCATTTGCCTTGGCTGCTCCCTGCCAGTCTCATCCCCAGCAGCAGCAGTGACCTGTCCCAGGTCTCATGTCCCCGGTGACAGAGGATTAAAGACCTGTTTCCAGAAGTTCATTTTTAAGGAGTTTCCCAGTGAGATTGCACATAACACTTTGAACTGACTTTAAATGTGAGCAGTGCTGGGGCTCCAGAAGTGCTGGCAGAATCCATATAGGATGAGATGGAAGTTCCTTTCACCATCCCAGAGTTCCTGGGAGCAGCTCTGTCTGTGTCTCATCTGCACACAAACTGAGGAGTTTTTCTGAGCAGTTCCTCTGTTCTGGCTGTCCCAAGACCTCCACCAGATGTCAGGCGGGGGATGATTGAGCATGGAACTCCTTCAGAGTGTGAAAATTTAACTGTGCAAAAAGGGAGGTTTAGCCATTATTTTATCTGGAAGTTATCCATTTCCTGCCAGTTGTAGCAGACATCAGGGATGGCAACTATTGGATTCCTGCTCAGATGTCAGGAGCTTTGGGAGACTAAAGCCAGTGAGGCCCTTCCCTGTTGCATGAGGAGCAAAGTCCTACTTTGTTAGAGCTCTCTGGAGTGGAGAATTCCCTCCCACTTCCCCATCTCCCCATACACTGTGTAGGGCTCTGTCTATTGAGAAATTTGTCTTTTTGCACAGTTTAGGCAGTACTGAATGTTTCCAAGAAACTGGCTCAAGAAATCTCTGTGCCACCCCTGAGTATGAGGCTGAATCGAATTTCCATCTCAAGTGCTTTGCTCTTGGTCACTTAAACATCTGGAAAAGCTGGACTCAAACCCATTGCTACTTTGCAGCTCTTCTCCTTGGCTTATCCCAGCAACAAAATCCCTGGCTCAGGATTGTCCCATGCAAGGTTCAGTCCTGGGCTGTCCTGTGAAATTCCTGTCTTACCTTTTGGAGCAGGGCAATGACAGAATTCAATTGGAAAGTGTTTCTTGGGTCACTGAGCTGAACTTTCCACCATGGGGACCCAAGTCCTGTAATCCCTTTGACACACAAGGGCACACACAAGGAGTGCAATGGCTTTTAGTCCCGTTGGATAATCTCCTGGAGTATAAATGCACAGACATATAAATGGATGACTCAGTCAGAGCAGTGAGTAAGCACAAGATAGCAGCATTTCCATAGCTTGGGGAAGTCCAGACTGTGTGTGCTGTTTGGTGTCAGCTGAGATGAAAAATGGTGGGTTTAGCTAAAATACATCTGCACAGGAACATGGCTTTTCATAAAGCAGACAAACACAGGCAGTGCTGCCTAACAGAAATATTCCATCAACCACGTGCATTATACTTTCAAAAGAGGGACCATATGTACAATTATATGATAAAGTTTAACAGAATCTGTGAGCTCTGCCAGTGTCCTGAACCATGAAAGCTGCAGATATTTATAAATGTCAGTGAGATCTCCAGTGAAAACGTCACATTGGTATTTACTTGGGGACTTCATTACTATTTATTAATGTATAAGATCATAGATTTGAAAGTATAAATAGATGGAGGAATTTTCTGTGGACAGCAAAAGCATGGTTTGGAATATATGTGTCTGGGAGGCAAGTGGGATATCTGATGCATAGGAAACATTAAACAAAGGCTTTTTCTTGGAAATCTTTTTATACCCTCTAGTTCAGTTTATATTTCCACCATCACAAGCAAGGCCCAAGCACAGGCAAGGAGGAATTACATAACTTCTGTTTATATTTCTGTTATTTCAGTTTATGCATTTAGAACATCTTGATAAATTAATCATGACTCATGGTCCAATTCACAAAAGTTTGTTGGCCACTTTGTCTTCCTGCATTTACAGAAACCAAAATGTGATGCACTTAAACCTGGGAAACTCAGCAAGTCCTTTCTGTGTTGAACAAACCTGTGCCCTAAAAACCTGCTCACAGAGGGCTATGAACCAGGAATTCAGTGGCAAGAATGGAATTACCTTAGGTTTATGCAAAATGAAAGATTTGCCTTTTCAGGGAAGCTTCTTCCTCACTACTGTCTCCTTCCTGCCCCATATTTGCTAAAAAAACCCAGGGTGATGCTTGTGTCACTGAGAGAATTACACTTCAGATCTAGCCATGCTTGAATGCATCTGGGGGTGTGCTTGGGGTTTTTGAACAGTGAAATATCTTCTGCACATTTTTTTAAATCAAAAGAAAAATTCCAATAGCATTGATCTCAGATCCAGAATTATCCTTGCCTCTTTTTCCTCTGCTACTCATTACCCACATGTTCCTAAAGGGATGCTCTCTTACTCTCCTGGAATTTCCACCTTAGCCACTGGAGTGCATCAGTCCTTCTGATCATCTGTCCCCAGAAGTAAACAAGGTTCAGATTCAAAAAGTGCAAAAGAACTTGTCATTTTTCTCTCCAGGTTTCCAGCTGCTTTCGCTCCTTCAGATTATCTCCCTGACCTCACTGTCAATTCTCATGAATTCTCCAGGGCCCCAGGAGCAGCAGCAGCAGCAGCAGCAGCAGCAGCAGCCTGTGACATTGCAGTGTGGTGTCACTGCTGCCCCTGCCCCCATGCCAGCCCCTGCCTGCCTTCCCACCCCACCATTCCCCTCTGCCTTCCCACCCCACCATTCCCCTCTGCCTTCCCATCCCACCATCCTCCTCACCCTCCATCCCATCCCATTCCCTCTGCCTTCCCACCCCACCATTCCTCTGCCTCCCTGCCTTCCCATCTTCCCATTGCCTCCCACCCCATCACTCCCTCTGCCTTCCCATCCCACCATTCCCCTCTGCCTTCCCATCCCACCATTCCCTCTGCCTTCCCATCCCACCATTCCCTCTGCCTTCCCATCCCACCACTCCCCTCTGCCTTCCCACCCCACCATTCCCCTCTGCCTTCCCATCCCACCACTCCCCTCTGCCTTCCCACCCCACCATTCCCACTGCAGAAGGAGCAGCAGGAGGTGGGAGAAGCTGAGCACTGGCCCACCAGGGGCTCTGGGTTGGTTGTCCTGTTCAGCTTCACATCCCATGGCATCCTGTGGTGGATGGTGTCAGCTCATAAGCATCTGCACCTCTCAGAAGGGGCAGAGAAATTGCACACAGAGCTCCTTAGGTGGCCATGCTCAGCAGGTGCCAGCAACCTGTTCATCAGCACTGATCTCCTCAAGACAAGAGTTACCCATTTACAGCCACCAGAGACAACCCTCAGCCATCAAATTAGAATCACAGGCTCAGAGGGTTTGGGTTGGAAAGGACTTTAAAGATCACTTTGTTCCAACCCCCCTGCCTTGGGGGGTTCATCATCCACCTCCCAGCTTACTCCAAATCCCATCCAACCTGGCCTTGAAGGCTCCCAGGAATGGAGCACCCACAACTTCTGTGGACAGCCTGGTGGAAGGTGTCCCTGCCCTTGGCAGGGGTTGGAATGGGATGATCTTTAAGGTTCCTTCCAACCCAAACCATTCCATCACTGTGTGACACACTGAGCGTGAGAGCTCAGCAGCCTCCCCAGGTAAAAGAGGGAGGAAGATTCAGCTTCAAAATGTCTTGGCCAAGATGAGTATCTAATGAGTAAACAAATGATCCCTGGTTGGAATATTTCAGAAAGTTGTAAATCATATTGATGCAATTAATTTGTTTGGCCATTAGTAATATTAAACTTTTTTATTTCTATGAGAATTTTTCATTTAAAGATTCCTTAATTTTAAGGAGAATTCTATCAAGAAACATTGAGGAAAACAAAGGCTTCCCATTTCAAGTTAAACACAAGATTAAATTAAGACTACAAATGACATTTGCAGCTTAATGAAACCTTGGCTTTTTTATAAATGCAGGCTGCAGTCTGAGGGGATGGAAGGGATGGGAAGAGGATCAGGCCCTAATTTTCCTCTGGGAAGAGGATCAGGCTCTAATTCTCCTCTAGTCCAAGACCAGCAGTGCAGGGGCTGAGCAGGAGGAGCTCCATCACAGGACAGACAGCCACAGCCCCTGGCCCTCTGGTGATGAGGAAAACCATGATTTAAGAAGGTGAAGGTGGAGGAGGGAGGTGTTTGGGACAGGGAAGAATGGATGTTCACCCCTCTGGATGTGAAAGGAGAGGCTGGATTGCAAAGGATGTTTGGAGAACAAAGCTCTGCACAGGTCAGAGGAGCAGCAGAGTGTAATCTTTAATGATTTAATCATTATTTTCATCACACCCGTCCTGGGCTGTTCTGACTCAGCTGGAAACACAGTGCTCTCCAGGGCCTGTGTGAACACAGGTTATGGTGCTCTGCAGCCATCAGCATGTACAGTTATTAATATTAGCTCTTCTTTTCCATTAGGAGTGGGTAATAAAGCATGCTTATTGCTCTAACAACTACAAACCCAAGTGTTAGCTCTTTCCTGAGATCAGTAGTGCTGCCTACAAGTGACAGGTGACTTTGTGCTGACCTTGGGCTTGGGACAAGCATTTCACTGCCAAAGATGCATCCAAGAGGTAAATGATGGGAATGCTGCTGCAAAGCTTGTTATGAGCTGTCAGGTTTCCACCAAGGGACAAAGTTTCTATGCACCCTTTTTAAATTTTTAAGAATAAAACAAATGGAAAAATACTGTAGTGTGGGCGTGTTGGCTTGTCTCAAATTGTATTGAGTGCAAATACCTTAAATATGGAGTTGTAAATAGGGTCATGGCACACAGCAAGGAGGCTGTGGAGTGTTTAACATGCTACTTTATTCAAATCAGCAAGTCCCATTAGAGTACATTACCATAATGTCTTCTGTCAGAGCCTTCCCTCCTTGCTCTGGCTCAGACACTCAGCTGCTGCTGGCAGGAGGGATTAAGGACTCTCTCTCACTTAAAGGTACCGTCAGCATCAATTATTTCCATTTCAGCTGCGCTGGGGTGGGACTCAGGCGCTGCTCACTGCAGTTCAGGCCCTGATGGCTCTGAAACCCAGACCACAAAGGCTGAAATACAAACCAGTCACCTCTTCCAGCTGTTCCACAGCAGTCCTGAACCACAAAAAGATCATTTTGCCTGTAGGTGTTGTGCTTAACCACAAGCAGAGGAAATGCATCACCTGCCAGAAATGCTTCTGTGGCAGATTATAATCAAGGGCTTTGACATGGGGTGAGAACCAGGAGGCAAAATGGAGAAAGATCAAATATGACCTTCACCTGTACTGAATTTATGTTTCCAACCAAATGCAGGCAGATTTTGTTCAGTGATTAATGTTTGGGGGCATTTTTTACATTTTTTTTTTCACAAATAAACAACCAGAAGCATCTTTAAAAGGCCTGAATTTTGGGAGGGGTGGTCATAGAAAGCCACGTCCTTATGTTGTCCTATCAGCTCAGAAAGCTCCAACTGCTGCAGAGAATCTTTTATCAGAAGGGTATTACAACAAATACAAGTTATCTCCAAACACACAAAACTAAAGCAAAAATCATGCCAGGTTTCCCCCAACTTTGAACAAATTAATGACTGTGGTTGCTTGAGTAATAGCTTCTCAAAATAAAATCCTGATGCTTCTATTTGAAGTGGTTTCAATATCAGCTTTCACTGTAAAGCTGGTATTACTAAATGAGGCAGAAAAGCATTATTTATGCATAAAAATAATGAAAAGTAACACCAAACTTCCATCAGTTTCCAATAATCTCAGAAATTCTCAGCCATTAGGGTGCTGCCCCTTCCCAAATGTGTGTGCTGTCCTTCCATAGCCACAAACCGGAAGATCAGGTTTAGGCAAACTGAGAGGAAATCAGAGGAAATCAGAGGAAATCAGAGGAAATCAGTCATTTTGCACAGCTCTGTAGCAGGTGTGAGCAGATTTAATTATCTCATGCACCTTTGAAATTCGAGTGAAATTGCAAATCCTGCAGTCACCTTTCCAGCACAGGCTTCCTACCTATTTGGTGCACACTGTACCCTACTCATTAAACAGCAGGGATTAAAAAATTGATCTGTTGGAGCAAATCCAGAGGCCATGAGGATGCACAGGGGGCTGGAGCTGCTCTGCAGAGAGCTGGGGGTGTTCATCTGGGGAAGAGAAGGCTTTGGGGAGACATTAAAGCCCCTTCCAGGGCTTAAAGGGGCTCCAGGAGAGCTGGAGGGACTTTGGACAAGGGGTGGAGTGGCAGGACAAGGGGGAATGGCTTCACACTGATGGAGGGCAGAGTTAGGTTAGATTTTAGGAAGAAATTCTTCTCTGTGAGGGTGGTGAGGGCCTGGCACAGGTTGCCCAGAGGAGCTGTGGTTGCTCCATCCCTGGCAGTGTTCAAGGCCAGGCTGGATGGGACTTGGAGCAGCCTGGGATAGTGGAAGGTGTCCCTGGAACTGGATCATGTTTAATGTTTCTTCCAACCCAAACCATTCTGAGATTCCCCGAGTCTATGAAAAAGCCACATTTTTCAAAAGATGAGATTAGTGTAGGAGGGCTTTAAACGATAGGAATTTTGTTTATCTTTTCATCATTAAACACGTGGCTTTGGAAGCTGAGGTCCATTTCCTCCCATTATTATGTGCAACGTTGCTGCAGAAGCGCAGACAAGCAGTGCAGATGGGTTCCTATTAATAGCAGCTCGCCTGCAGCATCCCGGTGGAGCAGGGGTGGCTTCATCCGAAGGGATTTCCGAAGGGATCCTTGCAAGCCGCAGAACTCAACACAAGAGGGCTCCAGCTCCTTTTGTCAGGGGAAAAAAAAAAAAAAAAATCTGTGAGAAGAGAGCAGCGAGGCTGAGTGAGAGGAGCAGCCCTTGCCGGGGCTGGCAGGGCTCGCAGGAGATGCCGTGTGTGAAAAATGCGTATTTTATCATTGGCTTTTCGCGAATATTAAAATGAGTATTATATGTGTTATGTTAAAAAGTTATGTTGTATTAATTTTCTCAAGTAGTGTGTTAAATATAGTTTTAGGTTATAACATGAGGTTAAAATAGAAACTATGCTATGTAGAATACCTTTTTCCTAAAGAAAGGACTTGCAGTGAGATAGCAGCCACAGGACACCTAAATTTTGAATAAATCTTTGAATCTTCACCTGAATGTCTGAGAAAGAGAATTTATTGCCCCATTATCAGAAGAAATGAACTTCTTCCTGCCTCGCTCAGCTCTGAAGGAGCCATCAGGATTCAGAGGAAGAAGCTGACACTGACCAGACAGAATCCTGTGTTTGAATGGAATTTATGCCTCATGTATGAGGTGTATGAATATGCAACAGGCTGTTGCCTTTAAGGGTTAATCCTCTGTTAACGTGGGTCCTTTTTTGGGTTTATTTTGCCCAGAAAAGGTACCCAGACTGTCCATAACTCTTTGTTTTTATTGTTTCATATTGTCCTAATCCAAATTATCCAAGTTATTATTTTCCAATTATATTACTATTTTTATAACCATTTTATTACTATTAAACTTCTAAAATTTTTGAAAACAAGTGATTGGCTTTTTTTCACACTGTGTCTGTGCCCGGCTGCCCAGGGGATGGCAGGGGGAACACCTGGAGCAACCACAGCATGAGAGCCTCTGTGAGACTGAATAAAATCACGTGAGAGCCTCTGTGAGACTGAATAAAATCATGTGAGAGCCTTGGGGTTTGTGCTCCAGCATCTCCGAGGTCAGGAGAGGTTGGCCCCAGGCTGCCCCAGCCCCGTGTCCTCCCCAGCCCCAGGTTTGGGTGCACTGCCATCAGTGCTGTCCCACAGGACAACAGGGGCCTTGGGGCTCTCTGGGACCGGGCTCCCAGCTCAGGAAGACACAGAATCCCTCTGTCAAACTGGGGTGGGGCTCAGCAGTGGCTGGGGGTGAGCCCAGGTGGGTGAGGAGGCCACTGGCAGCTGGGCTGAGGCTGCAGGAGCAGGGCAGTGACCGTGTCCCTGTGCTGCACCCCAAACCCTGGGGGCAGCTCTGCGCTCCTCAGAGGGACAGTGAGGGGCTGGAGGTGTCCAGAGAAGGGAATGGAGCTGGGGAAGGGTCTGGAGCACCAGGAGGGGCTGAAGGATGTGGGGGCTCAGCCTGGAGAAAAGGAGGCTCAGGGGGGACCTTCTCTCTCTCTCCAACTCCCTGACATGAGAGCGGAGCCAGGCTCTGCTCCCAGGGCACAAACATCCAAGAGGAAACAGCCGCAAGCTGTGCCAGGATAGTTTTACTTTGGGTATTAGGAGTAATTTTTTCACTGAAGGGTTTGTCAAGCACTGGCACAGGCTGCCCAGGGCAGTGCTGGAGTCACCATCCCTGGAGGGATTTAAAATTTGCGTGGCTGTGGCGCCTGGGCACGTGGGTTAGTGGTGGCCTTGGCAATGCCAGGTCAATGCCTGGGCTGTTAGAGGTGTTTACCAACCAAAACAATTCTGCACTTCTGTGATTCTGAATTTACTACAGTGGACTTCAGAGGAAGCAGGGAAAGACATTGTCACCCATGTCTGAAAATAGCCCACAACAGAAGGAAGGAAACGGATGTCGGTCATTTCTGCTGCTCATCTCTCATTTCCCCCTGGAAAAATTTATTCCACATTCATTACAAGGTAAATCTGCTTTCTGGAGGAGATATTTAGAGCCTTCCACTGCTTTTCTGTGCTCTAAAGCACTTGAACTAAGTTTTTTGATTGAAAACAGCATTTAAACTATTTCCCTTGTGGTGTGTTTCTAGCCTCTGTGTCCAGGACAACAAACATGCCATGGAAGGGATTCATTCCAGCCAGGAAAGTCAGTGCACCCAGTGGGGGAAAAAGCAGCATTTCCCTCTGTGTTTGCTGGCAACTGAGAGTTGTCTGCAAAAGGTTTGACTGGGCTAAAAACTGCTGAGAGTTGGAATGAAATCATGTAGCGCTTTATTTACAGATCATGAGAGTATGATAAGGCTGGGTGTGAGTAAGGATAATAATAAAATAATAATAGTATTAGTAATAATAATAATAATAATAATAAGCAATCTAGTAGAAGTAGGTATTAATTATTAATTTGAAGCACTGCATGAAATATGGCCATGGTAATTAGAAGGACACAGAGCGGGACTCCTGCTCACTGTTGCATTTGAGGCAACACAGATTTTAAATGCTTTCTGAATATTCTCAACCATGAGGAAAGCCCCAGTTCCACTTGTATTTGAATGAGCTCTCCAAGTTGTCTGAATTATCACTCAGCTTTGTTCAGTGCTTTGCCTCTATATGGTCTGGGTTCTGCACACCCTCAGCCCCAGAACTTGTCCCTGGAAGGTGAAATCTCTGCACCTCCTGCTGTCTCCACTGCAGGCATCATCTTCCTGCCTTTAACAGAGCTCCCCAAACCCTTTCCTGTGGCTCTGAACCTTTAGTTCACAGAAAAACCCAGAGAAGTGGAGGGGGGAGGGATGAGGAAGGGCTTCTCACCCCAGATGCATCCCCCTGACATGATTCAATGTACAGACGAGTGTTGGCACGAGGCCGTGGACATTGTCAGGATTTTAACATGCTTTTTACAAGGAGGCAAGCCCGTGTCTCTGGTGGGAGGGGCGGTGTGCACTTAGCAGGTTGCTGGTGTTATATGACATGGACATGTACACATGGAGCTTGCATGGCTGAGCCTGTTGTGTCACAGGCCATCTCCTCAGCTGTGGGAGCAGCTGCAGAGCCACTTCACCGTCACAGCCATTAGCACTTCATGCCTTAAGAGCTTAATCTTGCAATCCTTCCTGCTGCTGGTAGCCCTTACTCACGTGAGTAAGCAGATCTTCCACCTCAGCCCTCGGAGCCTGTAAGCTGCTCCCTGTTCCTAGAAAATCCCCGGTGCCAGGAGGCTTTCCAGCCACAGTGGTGTTGCTGTCATGTTCTTTACTACAATATTTATTCCCTAAAAGCTGCCTCATCCCATCCATTCTGGCCTGGCTCTTCAATGGAGATGTGGCACAGAACAGGTTTCAGGTTTCAGGGGTCCCGTGTGAAGTGTGGGCTTTGTAATATTTTATTTAAAAGCTGCCTCATTCCATCCATTCTGGCCATTGTGTGAAGTGCTGAACATCAGGTTTTTGTCAGGGGTCCTGGCATGTGTGAAGTGGGGCAGGGGTGCACTGGCCAAAAGGGGAATCACACACAGGGACTCCAGCACCACTGCCTGAAAATCATTCCCATGCTGAATTCCTGCAGACAGCTGGAATTGTCCAAGCTTAGCTCTGGTCATCAATAATTTGGGGGATTTCATAGCACAAGATAGGAACCTTCCCAATTCAGTGGTTCTGTGCAGTCCCAAGCCCCTTAAATATCACCTCTGTATAAACCACATGCTCCAACCCTCTGAAAATTCACATTCCTAGGGAAATCCAGCTTTAGAAAATGCAGGTGTTACAACACCTGTTTTTACTCAGGGAAGACATTAATGCAATTAACTTCCCAAAAGCTTTACTGTATGGGGAGGAGTGGGCTTGGGAGCTGTGAGCAACAAGTACCTCTTTTTCTTCTGGTGTCAGAATTAGGGACAAAATAGTTCCATGGGTGGTCCATGGGGAAGGGAGGAATCTTTTCCTTTCTTTTTCTTTTCCGTCCTCCACAAACAAGCAGTAAAGAATACACTGCCTTCAGCAGGCAGAATGTCTCTATTTGCTTTTAATTGCACCTTTCAGCAAATTTACCAACTGCCCCTTTGCCATTTATTTGCCAGGGGCTGGGGTGTGAAGGGTGGTTTTGCAAAGTGTGCTGTGGGAGGGTGGTGATACCCGACCTTGGGGCTTGTTTGATTACATCCATGCCCTGTCTAAGAGGGATGCTTTAGCCTTGGAATGAAAATAAAGCCAGGAAACCCTATGAGGTTTTGTTTTCTTGGTTCTTAGAGAGAGCAGCTGCCCACATTTGGTTGGGTTTGAAGGGAATTGAGTGTTTTGTGCCTGCAATACAAGGTCACAGGTTCACAGACCTTTATGTTAAATTGATACCTTCCCATCTGAGGCCACATCTCCAGGCAGGTATCAGTGATCACACCAGAGTTATTCCCAGTGCCTGTCCCTTCAGCTGTCCCCTAGAGATGGGTCCCCACTGGAACAGGCTGCTGCATGACCTGGGCACTGTGGGAAAGTCTTTTCTTCACTCTGATAATTCAGATGCTCCCATGAGCAGTGATGTCTGTGCCCAAGCCCAGGTGGATTTTGGCTCCACGTGAGGAGAGGAGCAGCTGGCCCAGGGTCAACCAGCAATGCTCTGTGGCTGGCACAGATGTGGATTGGGAGCAGAGGTGGAGTTTTAGGAGGCTGGTTCATCCTTGGCTTTGCTGCAGGCTCCCTTTGGGGTCTTGCCCATGGCACAGAGGTTCCTCTGCTGTCTGAGCATCAGGTGCCCCGACCTTCTCGGGGACATTTTGTGTCATCACTGCTTTAGAATAGGATGTGGGCGGATGGGAGAGGCCCCTGCTTCCCCTTCAATGTTCATCCCATCACAGACACCAGAGGGGGGTGAGATCCATCTCCCAGTTCTGCAGCAGGAGCAGATCCAGAACCCCATGGCTTGTCCTGGGTTGGGGACAGTGTGACACCATGGACAGAGTGAGAACCTGGACAGTGTGACACCCTGGACAGTGTGACACCCTGGACAAGTGACACCCTGGACACCTGGACAGTGTGACACCCTGGACAGTGTGTGACACCCTGGACAGAGTGACACCATGGACAGTGTGACACCCTGGACAGTGTGAGAACCTGGACAGTGTGTGACACCCTGGACTCTGACACCCTGGCCTGACACCTTGATCAGTGCACCCTGGACAGAGGAACCTGGAACGTCTGCCCTGACAGTGTGTGACAGAGATAACCATGGACCCTGTGAGAACCTGGACAGTGTGAGGATGGGGATTGGGACACCCTTTGACACCATGAGGTGACACCCTGGACCAGCCTGGACAAACTGGAATTCAATGATTGTGTGGAAACCCTGGACAGTGTGACAACCTTTTGGGGTTGACACCCTGGACATCTGTTCAGAGCAGCCTTCAGGGAAGGCTCTGGTCAGAGATAACCCTGAACCCTGTGAACCACAGCTGAGGATACATTGGGCAGGTCCCTTGCCCAAACAATTCAAATTTTGAAACCATTTTGAGGGGTGGCTCAGGTCTGAAGTGTTTCTATACATTGCAATTGCCATTAACTTTGCAACCATTTTGAAAGGGAATTTGCTGTTTGTGTTGTATTGGCAACACCTTCAGTACTTATGCTCCCAGTCTGTGTATGATTTGGATACACCAAAAAAAGTTATTTAAGAAAGTAGAAGAAGGCTGACAGGTTAAACTTAATTTTTTTACCACCAGATCAGCTGGATATTCATGTTGAAAATATTTTCAGGTGTGTATTTCTTCCTGGGAAAGTTAAGCAGGTACAGGTGTGACTTTAGCATCGCTAGCCAGAGATCCAAGGTGGGTTAAGGGCCAAAAAAAGGAAAAAAGGTTTTAAGGGGACTGCAGAGCCCCTGCCAGTGCCCCCACCAGGACTGAGAGTGCATCTCTGAGTGAGCATCTCCAACAGGGCTCAAAGTCCAGGGGTGCCCTGCCAATCTGCCATCCTTTTGGAACATCACTGCCACCTTTATCTGAGAGACGGCTGCTTAAAACTCTTCCCTGCCTTCTTTTTGTATTCCTTCAATGCTACAAAATACAACTTCCCTGCCCAAATTTTTTATATATGCTGCAATTCCATTTAATAATGGTAAATTTAAAAGGCTTACAAATACAGGCTTGTATTTTATACACAGCTACTTTTTGGTAGTGTTGTGCTTTCAATACTTTTTTTTTCCCAATTTCTCTTGCCCTGGATGTGTGTTCAAATGTGTAATTTCCTTCCGAGGATTGTAAATTTTGCACTGTGGGCAAAGAAGCCTCAAAAAAAAAAGGTTTTTCAGGCAAAATATCCAGGGGACAATATCTGCTTTCATAAAGCTCTGAACATGCTGTTTGCCATCTCTAATCTTATTCCTATTTTTTTTTTTTTTTTTTTTTTTTTTAATGCTGCTGGAGACCAACTTCTGGTGGCGAAGTCCTTGTACAGAAAAAGTGACTATTTTAACCAATAGCCTGAAATCACACATTCTTTCATTGAAAACAGTTAATTAGGAATTGAGCTCTGAAGTTAATTTCACCAAGGTCATTCCCTGTTCTATTGGGTCCAGTGACCCTGTCTTAAGTAATCACGGCATTAACATACAAGGTTATAGCTTTCTTTTCAGTTGATGACATAATCTCTTTAATTGGTGTCAGGAGGCCTGCTTATGAAAGGACCATGGAAAACACCTATAGACTATAATTTTACTTTCCCCATTCACAGAGCAAATGAAACAAGCCTTAAGAATGTACTAGAGGCTCATTACATCTCCCAGCCTGTCAACACAAAGCCCCTCCGTTCCAGCCAAGGCATTAGGAATGGTCAATTCTGTTTACCCCAACTCCAGCCCGTGAACTATTAACCTTTTCAGCAAAACTGGTGAATAGTAAATGTCAGATAATCCTCTCTGAGAAAGTTAAGAGGGTAGATAATGCATTTTAATTGATTAAAACTTGCATGAACAAAAGTTTAAAATATCAACAGGAGAATCCCTCGCCATTCCTATTTTTGGTAGGACGTGATCCAACTATTCTGGGTTGACCCCGGTGTCCACATTAATTTTAGCTTTTCTGAGAGAAAACTTCTCTAAAATTATACCTGAAAATTCATATCCTGCTTAGCAGAAATTCTGCTTTTAGGAGACAAGATCCCCTTTGCAGCTTGTGTGCTCGGGCTACCCGGGGCTAAGCCAGGGCAAGATTTACACTGCTTGTTATTGGAGGGGCATTTCAACAAATATCCCTGCAGATCATATTTAAAAAGCTCCAGAAACTGTGTGAAAATACTTTTTTTTGTGTTAATTATTTATTACTAGGAGTTACTGCTTCTGTTCAGAGGGGTGAAAGCTCAGGTCTCAGGTCTGAAGTGTTTCTATACATTGCAATTGCCATTAACTTTGCAACCATTTTGAAAGGGAATTTGCTGTTTGTGTTGTATTGGCAACACCTTCAGGACTTATGCTCCCAGTCTGTGTATGATTTGGATACACCAAAAAAAGTTATTTAAGAAAGTAGAAGAAGGCTGACAGGTTAAACTTAATTTTTTTACCACCAGATCAGCTGGATATTCATGTTGAAAATATTTTCAGGTGTGTATTTCTTCCTGGGAAAGTTAAGCAGGTACAGGTGTGACTTTAGCATCGCTAGCCAGAGATCCAAGGTGGGTTAAGGGCCAAAAAAAGGAAAAAAGGTTTTAAGGGGACTGCAGAGCCCCTGTCAGTGCCCCCACCAGGACTGAGAGTGCATCTCTGAGTGAGCATCTCCAACAGGGCTCAAAGTCCAGGGGTGCCCTGCCAATCTGCCATCCTTTTGGAACATCACTGCCACCTTTATCTGAGAGACGGCTGCTTAAAACTCTTCCCTGCCTTCTTTTTGTATTCCTTCAATGCTACAAAATACAACTTCCCTGCCCAAATTTTTTATATATGCTGCAATTCCATTTAATAATGGTAAATTTAAAAGGCTTACAAATACAGGCTTGTATTTTATACACAGCTACTTTTTGGTAGTGTTGTGCTTTCAATACTTTTTTTTTCCCAATTTCTCTTGCCCTGGATGTGTGTTCAAATGTGTAATTTCCTTCCGAGGATTGTAAATTTTGCACTGTGGGCAAAGAAGCCTCAAAAGAAAAAGGTTTTTCAGGCAAAATATCCAGGGGACAATATCTGCTTTCATAAAGCTCTGAACATGCTGTTTGCCATCTCCTAATCTTATTCCTATTTTTTTCTTTTTTTTTTTTTAATGCTGCTGGAGACCAACTTCTGGTGGCGAAGTCCTTGTACAGAAAAAAGTGACTATTTTAACCAATAGCCTGAAATCACACATTCTTTCATTGAAAACAGTTAATTAGGAATTGAGCTCTGAAGTTAATTTCACCAAGGTCATTCCCTGTTCTATTGGGTCCAGTGACCCTGTCTTAAGTAATCACGGCATTAACATACAAGGTTATAGCTTTCTTTTCAGTTGATGACATAATCTCTTTAATTGGTGTCAGGAGGCCTGCTTATGAAAGGACCATGGAAAACACCTATAGACTATAATTTTACTTTCCCCATTCACAGAGCAAATGAAACAAGCCTTAAGAATGTACTAGAGGCTCATTACATCTCCCAGCCTGTCAACACAAAGCCCCTCCGTTCCAGCCAAGGCATTAGGAATGGTCAATTCTGTTTACCCCCAACTCCAGCCCGTGAACTATTAACCTTTTCAGCAAAACTGGTGAATAGTAAATGTCAGATAATCCTCTCTGAGAAAGTTAAGAGGGTAGATAATGCATTTTAATTGATTAAAACTTGCATGAACAAAAGTTTAAAATATCAACAGGAGAATCCCTCGCCATTCCTATTTTTGGTAGGACGTGATCCAACTATTCTGGGTTGACCCCGGTGTCCACATTAATTTTAGCTTTTCTGAGAGAAAACTTCTCTAAAATTATACCTGAAAATTCATATCCTGCTTAGCAGAAATTCTGCTTTTAGGAGACAAGATCCCCTTTGCAGCTTGTGTGCTCGGGCTACCTGGGGCTAAGCCAGGGCAAGATTTACACTGCTTGTTATTGGAGGGGCATTTCAACAAATATCCCTGCAGATCATATTTAAAAAGCTCCAGAAACTGTGTGAAAATACCTTTTTTCTGTGTTAATTATTTATTACTAGGAGTTACTGCTTAGGTTTTTTTCTTTCTTTTTTCTTTTTTCAGTAGTTTGGAGCCCTTGCATATTCTATGATTGATCCAGCTCTCTCATAGGAAATTTTCTTTGTCACGTCTTTGAAATCTGTCTGAAGCACTCTCTGAATGTCAGAGTCTTAAATTCTATAGTAACAACACTATATTGTTTATGAAGAAAACAGGGTGTATTTCCCCTGCACCACTATTATTCACATCTTTTTTTTCCCTAAACCTTCTGCTATTTCTGATTTTTTTTTTAACATCTCTTGAAGGGGTTCACAAAACCTCCTTTCCTACTGTTGCTCATTACCTTCTGAACATTCCCAGCTCCTGAAGACCTCCCTTAAGTTCATATTTATCAGTTAAAATAAATTCTTGTATCATTTATATTTTCTGATTGAAAACAATTTTTTGTCTTGTTTAAAAGGGGAGAAAAATTCTTGAAAACAATTTGATTGCTTCCAAAGGAACAAAAAGTTCTCTCTTAAAAGTTCTCTTTTAAGAGAGAGACTTAAAAAATAAAAGTCTATTTTTTCTCAGTTGTGTCTGAATAAACATATTCATGTCAGCCCTTCCCAATCCTTTAACTCAAACAGGCTTTGTTATATTCTGTGTTATATCCAGGGGGTTATAGGTACAAGTGGGGCATGTGTTTTACCATCCCTGGAAATATGGAATTTATAGGATAAATGATGGTCTTTGCCCTTCATCCCTTCCCTTTCTATGAGAGCTGAGTGTGGAAACTGCTGAGCTTGAGCAAATTCCCAGTGGGTTTATTTTCCTGGGATGAAGTTTTGTACCCACCAGCCTCCCCCTGGCCAGCTACAATCTCCAAGTGATGCTGCTCTGTGAGCTTCATGCCATAAATCAAACAATCACCTTCCCATTTTCTCTCAGCTGGAGCACCAAGGGGTTTTTTCAGTCTTTTGTGTCACTTTTTGAGGAGAAATTGCACTGCTGCATTTCCTGGTGCGCAGCCACCTCTCTATTTTCGGCACTGTCAACCAAAGGATGGTGACAAAAATTTTAGCACTGGTGGTTTTAAACTAAAGGAGGATCAAGTGAGATTGAATGTAAGGAAGAAGTTTTTACAATGAGGATGGAAAAACACTGGCACAGGCTGCTCAGAGAGGCTGTGGATGCCCCATCCCTGGAAGTGTTCAAGGCCAGGTTGGATGTGGTTCAGAGCCACCTGGTCTGGTGGAAGAGCTCCAGATGGTTTTGGGCATTACCGCTGGTTCATCTGGAGTTGCACAGTTGCAGACTCAGCTGGTTGATGTCAGCAGAAGAGTTTGACATGATTTATAAACATTTTCTGCGCTTGTGGAGCTCCCAGGGTGTGCTAGGGTCCTTGGCTGGGGTAAGATGCTCTACAGACTGGACAACTGCACCCACTCCCACCCCAAAGAGCTGAGTGCCCAGTGGAACTCAGACCCCTCTTCAGGGGCTTGTTTTCTTCTCCTGAGTTTGCTGTGGGCTTCTGTGTGAGCTGCGTGGGGCTTTAGCTTCTCTGCCATTACCTTCTCTCATTTTGGTTCCTTCTGGACTCAGATGAGACCCAATAATTAGTCTTAGGAAGGCACTGCTGGTCCAGCTCCCTCAGCTGGAGCAGCCGCTCTGTGAGGAACACTCACCCAAACTTCTGCTATGGGCCACAGCAGAACTCATTGTGTCGAAATTCAGATCTTTTAAACTCAGTCCCTTTTTTATTCTATATTTATTTTTATATTAATATTGAGTATTTAGATAATTATTACCTCAGAGCGCGGTCCTGACTTGCATGCAGAGGTAGGGATGTGTGTGTCTGGGAATGCAGTCAGGGAGCCAGAGTAGGTTTAGCTTGGACATGAGGAAGAAGTTCTTGACTGTGAGGGTGGTGAGGCCCTGGCAAAGTTGCCCAGAGAAGCTGTGGCTGCTCCATCCCTGGGATAGTTCCAGGCCAGCCTGGATGGGGCTTGGAGCAACCTGAACGAGTGGGTGACATCCCTGCCCTTGGCAGGGGCTTGGAAAGAAGTGATCCTTAAGATCCCCTCAAACCCAGACCATTCTGCGATGCTTCAGTTTGCTGGTAACTTACTGTGTGGGTTTGGGAATAAAACAACTCATTTCCTCAGACAGTGCTGCTCCTTAATCGGCCGCAACAATTATAAAATACATTCTGCCCTCCGCACCTCAGCTCCCATTCAGAAGTAAGGCACCTTCCCTTCAACACAGAAACACTCCACAATTTTCTTATTTGTCTCCTCTTTTTTTAAAAACTTGTTTAAGTCTTCAGGAGCCCATCTTGCCCATTTAGGCCCAGAATGCGTGTGCGTGCATGCGTGCGCGTGTGTGCTCCCAGTGAAAAGAAGGGAAAAAAACCCACAGGTTTGAGTTTGTACAATGTTTGCCCCTTTTCCCAGCAGGGATGGGTTTTGAGAGCCAGGAGACAAAAAGCATGGCCTCAACAAGCTGAATTTAAAAAAGAACATCATTTTCGTTATGTAGTCAATCTCAATTACAAGCAAATGTTTTCTCTGTTGAGACTTTTCTCTTTTCAGAGCATTATGCAAGGCTCTTTTGTGGGTTGAGAGAAAGGATCAGTGGTCAATAGGGAGCAGAGTGTTGTGTACAGTGGATTTTTGTATCCTTTAGTCTACTACATAATGCGTTTTGTCAGGAGAACAGCCCAACATCCTGAGCAGATTTGCTGAATTAAAGAGCACAGCAGGGATAGGAAACTTGTTGCTAGGTGACTGACAACTGCTGCATGTCACTATCTCTGTGCCGGAGGTTACTCTTCCCTTTTCTTCCACCACTCAGTCTTGCCTTTTAATCTGCATCTATAATTAACTCTCTTAATACCATGCAGCCATTTCTCTCCCTTTTGCTTCACGTGGTTCTCTCCATGTTATTTAATCTCAGAAGGGGAGGATAAAAACTGTTTAATTTTTGTGCTTTGCTTGGCGGGGAGAAGTTGGGCGGCTCGGGCGGCGCAACGTCTCGTGGCGGGGCTGGGATGAGATGGCTCTTAAAAGGCATTTCAGGAGATGTATGCTCTTTGTTCATCCTAATGCTCAGTGAAACATTGCTGTGTTTACCATCCTCTCTAAAGCCTGTTTGTTTCAATTCATCTTAATTGAAACGTGATTGCTTTTAACTGTTTAGGTTTGGTGACCTTCCAAGCTCTTTCGCTTGTGTATTTTGCAAAATAGATTTTTCTTTATACGAGGCTCTTTCTTCAATGACTGGAAACCCAGGGCTGCATCTGGCCTAGATTTGTAGTGGCAGAAGTCAACCAAACAGCAAGTGTTTACCCTGCTTCTTTTCACTCTTATTTTTTGCTCTTATTTTTCACCCGCTGATCAGCCATTAGCTGCATTTGTGAAGGTCCCTGTTGTTCTGAGGATGGATCTGTGTTAGAGAATTACACCCCATCAGTCACTCCAGAAATACATTTGTTTTAATTTTAGGTTTTATTCCAACAGCTAATTCAAAATACAGGGTGTTTGATGGATGTTCTAATCACAGATATGGGATTATTTGCTTGGGGTTTTTTATTTAAAAAAGAATGACAAGAAAATGTTCCACTGCTTTTTCCTTACACTCTTTCAAACAGCACCTTTTTTTCTTCATTTTCTGTGTTTGTGTTTTGGGGAAGCTCAATTCAGAACTTCCGAGGAATTAAACCAACAAAAGCTCTTTTATCCTCTCACAGGTTTGTAATAAAGCTGCGATCATGGGAAGTGTGTACCTTGGACACTCTTTATACTGAAAATTAGACAGCAATTTAAGAAGAATGGCCAGGCAGATGGGAGAAGAGCTGCTGGTGAAATTAGGTGGCGGTTGGTGCTTCTGGGGGACTGTCCCCTCTTTGCTCAGTGCGTGCTTGACTTGAGCAATTTAAAGGAAAAGGAAGGGAAAAAATCCCAAAGACTCTTAAGTAGCTGCTTCTAAGCAGGAGCTCTTTCCTCACCAGTGCAAAAGCTTTTACTGACAGCAGGAACTGTAAATTGTGTCATCTCCATCAGCTTCTCTCCAAAGGGTCCTCTGGGGCAGCCTTGGTCACCAGGAGTGGGTGGATTAATGAGCACCACCTGATTAATGTCCATGAGGAAGATGTTTCCACAAGGCCATGGAGTGATAGGACAAGGGAAAATGGCTTTAAACTGACAGAGGACAGGGTTAGATTAGAATGTAGGAAGAAATTCTTGACTGTGAGGGTGGGGAGGCCCTGGCACAGGGTGCCCAGAGAAGCTGTGGCTGCCCCTGGATCCCTGGGAGGGTCCAAGGCCAGGTTGGATGGGGCTTGGAGCAACCTGGGATAGTGGAAGGTTGCAGAGATCATCTGCTAGGAACCATCTAGATCCAACCATCCCCCCAGATGATCCCTATTTCCAACCCTCCTGTTGGAGCTGGATGGTCTCAGGCCCCTTCCAACCAAACCATTCCACAATTCTGTGATTCCACGAGCTTGGACCTCAAGTTTGTAGCCTGGGATGAGTAGGGTGACTTTCACCCATAATTGTGGCAGAGTCTGAGTGGAAATATTCCCAATCACAGATCGATATTGAAAACCTGGTGATTACATTACATTCTGTTAGTGACAGGGTCAAGCTCCCAGCACCACCCCGGCCTGGGGCTCATGCTCTGAGCACAGAACAAGTCCTTGCCTTTCCCTCCCTGCCTCTGAGGGTGATGGACACACAAATGTCCTGGCAAAGTAGAGGGAAGTTCTGCAAGTATCTAAAAGGCTGTAATTGTCCTGAGTGCAAGCTCTAACCCCAGAGAAGGCCCCTGCAGCATCCATTCATGTTTCCTCCTCACATCCTCAGCTTCCAGCTCCCTCTGAGTTTTCCAGGTTTTAATGCAGCCTGTGTTGGAGATGCAGCTGTTGCCACAATCTGTCTGCAAAGCAGAGCCCTTTTCAGGCACCCATCCCCAGGCAGGAATGGGAGAAGAGTAGGGAAGGTGAAAGGAAAGGTGGGGGAGAAGGATGACAGAGAGGGGCAGCTCCAGGAAATGCCTGGTCCTTCTCACAGCACTGACCGGTCTCTGGACACAAAGTCTGCCCAAAGTGGTTTTTTCCCAGGTGTTGCACATAAAACTGGGATAAAATCCGTGACCCTGATCCCTGTAGCTGTGTTGGCATTGCAGGAAGATCATGAGAGAAGTGGGAGATGTTCCTCAAGGCCAGGTCTCCTGTGCAGTGCCAGATAAATATCAATTCTCTTCCAGGCCTCTCCAGGAAGGTTCTTGTCATGCCTTGCCTGTGAAACACAAGGAGATGATGAAGAGCAGGAGTTCAGATTATGGCATTAGCTACTCTGAGGTGACACCTGCCTGTCTGCTCTCCTCCCCAGGAAGATGAGATTCAGTTCCTTTCTCCAGTGAGGGGAGTGCATTCCCCATCCATGTCCCACCTCTTTCTTTTCCCACCTTGCCACACAATGGCTGTAATCAATTGCCTGTGCCCTTCTTTGTGCAGCACTGGAGGCAGAGCCCTTGTCCTTGCTGTGGGTTTGGTTTTTAATCTGGAAAAATGTGGGAGAAACCTTCATACCATACCTGAGACAAAAAGTTAGGAATTGTGTCAGGAATGGGACTGAGCCACCACACCTGCTCTGCACAAAAATGCAGTGTGGGATTCAAACACACTCCCAGGGAACACAAAGGAAATGCCACTCACAAGGGACAAAATAAAGAGATAAAAATACAGAAGTACTACTTATCCCCTCTCTCTGCTGGAAAAGCAGGAATCCTAAGGGTACAAGGAGAAGTGTGGAGTCACAGGTCTGGAACAAGCAGCCCCTCAGCAGGGGAAGGTTTTTTTGCTCCATGAAGGGTTTTTTCATAGTTAAGAGCATAAATCCAGATTTAGAGATGTAAATTGGAGAGTTCAACATGTGTTTGTTTCATACCCCAAACTATCCTTGACCCAGTAAAAGGAGGAGCAGGTCTGCATCTCAGGGTTTGCATCCTGACTCATCTTGATCTCACTTATTAATAAATTTATGGACTCTGAGGTGACTTGGCCAGACTGTATTCTTGTCTAAATTTAGCAGTCAATTTGGTTTATTGCTTCAAGGCTGCACTGAAGAAGAATCAACAGAAAAGCATCCTCTTTTTTTTTTATCACTGGAGTTACAAGTGCATTTGTGTGAAAATGGATCTGAGCTTGGAAATAACAGCAATTAATTATTTATTAAGTGCACATTGGGGATGGGCTTTTTAAAAAAACAAAACACCACATTGCACCTCTTTTCCTCAGCATCTCTCATTTACTCCTTTGGCTGTTTGCTGTCTGTATTTTGCCCTGGGTTTGCCAACACCTGGACCCAAAGAATGCTCCTGGAGACTGTGGGGAGGAAGGGATATCCTCTGACAGAAGGAAAAGAGGTGCTCTTGGTGAGGGACTGATGCTGGAGCTTTTTCAGGGCAGGTTTCTGTCATTTCAGGGGCCTATAAAGCATCTCACATATTTTAATCTGCTCTGCTGAGAAATAAAATTAAATCGTGCAGTGAAATCAATAGGACCAAGTAAAACATATCTGGAGCCATCTGCTGCCTAGTTAGAGCACAAAGAGAGACAGTTTCCCAAATTACTCTTTCAATGGAAAATGAGCAGCAGGTTTTATAACAGAATTTCATCGTGTGGGAAGCCAATCAGAAATGCTTTTGTACCCGAATTTAGAGACTGGCTGCATCCCTCATCATCTCTCACGGAGGCTCCAGCTCTGGCAACTGTGAAAGAGTCTGCTGTTTTGTTTCGTTTTGTTTTGTTTTGTTGAAGGAAAAAAACCCCAGTGGGAATTAGGTTAAGATCTCCCCTCCTGCCCCAGTTCTCAGTCATGTGAGGAGTTGTGGGTTCCGTGTCTCATTTTAACTCATTTTCAAGGCTCGGCTCTGTGGGAGTGATGGGAACTCTCACTGTGTCTCCCCTGCCGTCTCTGGCCCCTCTTTTTGAGCTGCCAGGTTGCTCAAAGGCCCATCCAGGTGGGGCTTGGGCACTGCCAGGGATCCAGGGGCAGCCACAGCTTCTCTGGGCACCTGTGCCAGGGCCTCACCACCCTACAGTGAAAAAAACCCTAATATTTCATCTAAACCTGCCATTTGTCAGGTTAAAGCCATTTTCCCTCGTCCTATCACTCCACACCCTTGTCAAAAGTCCCTCCCCAGCTCTCCTGGAACCTTTCAAGGTACTGGAAGGAGTTCTGAGGTCTCCTCAGGGCCTGGAATGTTCTGTTAAGCCCAGGATTTTCTTGCTCTTTATTTCAAAACACTCAAGAATGACAGAAATGCAGAAAATTATCAAAACTGGAATTTCCATTCATTATTTTCCCTGATCAAACATTAAATTCTTTAGAAATGTAACCAAATTTATGTTTGTTTATGGGGTAGGGAGCTCTGCTGCCATTAAATTAGTTGTGACATTTTAATGTAATTAGACAACATTAGTGTCAGATAAGATTCATTAATGGACCTTGATCTTTGGTGGTTGTTCAAAATTGATTTTTGCAATGGAAATCTTTGTTGGATGGAGGGAAAAAATCATAAATTCACCTTTCTGCTAAAATGCTCAGCTAATTGACATAAGTACATTAATGAGAGCAACACACTAATAGGATTATATCAATATTCCCCCTGCATCAGTTAGAGACCCAGCAGCAATGGTCATTAATTATTGCTTTGCAGTAATCTTTGGCAGCTTTTGTGGGAGGTGGATTGCCCTTCCTTCAGAAGATCTTTCTGCTTTGTTATTTTCCACAGATTTGGGGCTTTGCTCTTGTTTCCACCAATGCAGAAAACTTCAAAACTTCAAGGCTGGGTGCCTAAAATTAGTCTCCTAAATCAATGCTTTGATAACTGTCCAAAACAGTTGTATTTTTCCTTCTCAGGACTGAAATTCCAAGACATCAGGTGAAACATTTAAAATCCTGATGTTTTTGAAGTCAGAATGTAACCATGTTGGAAAGGGATTTGCAAGACCAGGAAAGATATTGGTTTCATTCTCACTAAAAGTCATATTTTCTAAAGAAATGTATATAAATCTGGTTTAACATGTTCAGGCTGAAAATTTTGTCTAAAGATTTTAGCAGAATTATTTCTAATTTAGGCTAACACTTTTATATGCTTTGTTTATCAGTATTAAACCAAAATAAAATGTTTAAACTTCTGAGTTTTAGATACCAGCCAAAAGTGATAAAATCTTCCTGATATTTTAGAATTAACTTGGTTTTGTAATGTTAAAAGCAACAGTGATATTTAATCTTTAAACAACATGGGTTTGGTGATCCTTGTTTATCTTTTACACCAGGTTTTCTTTATCATGTTCTTCCATTTATTTTTTATTCCCAATAGTGTGAAATAAAGCAGCCAGCACACAGGGCTGCTCATAGTGCAGAATTTTAGCCACATTTCTTCTGCTGGGGTTTCCTGAGCAGAGAGTATCTATATTTATATAAACCAGCAGAGAAAGGGACAATAATCCCACTACTGCGTAGAGGGATCTGTAACTAAAATGTGCAGCCAATTTCTCTCTACAGCTCCCAGAACCTCTCCTTCCAGGTAACAAGGGACAGGACGAGAGGAAATGGCCTCAAGTCGTGCCAGGGGAGGTTTAGTTTGGATATTTGGGGAAATTTCATGAAGGGGTTGTCAAGCACTGGCACAGGCTGCCAGGGAGGGAGGGATGGAGTCACCATCCCTGGGGGCGTGTAAAAGATGTGTGGATGTGGCACCTGGGGACGTGGGTTAGTGGTGGCTTGGCAGGGCTGGGTTGGTGGCTGGACTGGATGGTCTTGGAGGGCTTTTCCAAGCTGAATTATTCTGTGATTCACAATCCAAGAATTACGCAAAGGTTTGTTCAATTAAATGCAGCTAAAAATGCAGCACGGGATGATGGAGCAGTGCTGTAACACCAGGTCGTGGTGTCTCAGCTGTAGCATTTCCTCTGTCCCCCAAATTTCTGCCCCCTCTGCCTCCCCCAGCTCATCTCCGCTCAGCTGAGGTGCTGCTTGGCCAGATGTTCACATCTGGGCACGGGGAAACAGCTGTACCTGCCTGTCCTTCCCCAGCCAGGGACTCACCTCTGCCTCTCTTCTGCTCCTTCTCAGGAGAACTGCAAAGAAATCAACATTCCAGATGTGATTGAAAACAGCCAGTGGGGTCCAGAGGCTGGGCCAAGCACAGTGTGGCTCCCTCAAAAACAAACCCAATGAAAAGGAGAGGTTTTTCCTTCCAAAAATTAGACTGAAGGGCCAGATATGCCCAAGCATCAGCTTCAGTGCTGAGTTTTTTACAAAAGCAGCTCAGGTGTTTATTGTGAGCCCTGAATGTGAGCTTTGAAAAGGTGCTGGTAATGAATGACACAAGCTCAGACCAGATCCAGAGAGGGGAGGGGGAAAGCAAAACTTTGCTGCATTCTCAGTCTGCAAAAGGCTTGGTATCCAACAAAATGTCTGGGTAGGCAGGTACTCAGAATACCAGGGGAGCCTGAGGGCTGAGGGCCAGAAAGACTTGCTGGTAAATGTACATAGATATTTGCTTTTTCTCTGTTTTGGGTCATTCTAGTTAGAGCATCATCTCTGCAACCAATATAATGGCCACTGGGGCTTTTTCTGTTGTCTTATAGCTCACAAAAGTATCTTGCATGTGTGCAAGGGAGCATGAGGCGCAGCTGTCTGGCTTTAAAACCACTTTTAAATCCCCATGCAGGGCAGATCTCTGCTCCTTGCTGCCTGCAGAGCACACCCCCAGCTCACACAAACACCTCTGCTCAGGCAGCTTCAGTAATTTGCCTGGTCAGAGGAAGGCAGGGAGTGAGTGGTGAACACTCCCCCATCAGGGGCCCGCAGATCCTCAGGGATCTGTGTGTGATGCTTCAGAGACCCACCAAGGGCAATTAAGAAAAGTCAGCCTTTAAAAGGCATGAAATACCAGTGCTTGCTCCTGCTGGAAAAAGAGACATTTATCAGTCAAAACAAGCTGGAAGGGGTTTGGCTGAAACAGCTGAGCTGGGGGGTGTCCCTGACTGTGACCATGTTCACAGGGGTCTGAGGATGAGGGAAGAGATGAGGATCTGACTCCATGTTTCAGAAGGCTGATTTATTATTTTATGATATATATTATATTAAAACTATACTAAAAGAATAGAAGAAAGGATTTCATCGGAAGTCTCACCAAGAATAGAAAAAGAAGGAATGATAACAAAGGTTTGTGGCTCGGACTCTCTGTCTGAGCCAGCTCACTGTGATTGGCCATTAATTAGAAACAACCAACATGGGCCAATCACAGATGCACCTGTTGCATTCCACAGCAGCAGATAACCATTGTTTACATTTTGTTCCTGAGGCCTCTCAGCTTCTCAGGAGGAAAAATCCTAAGGAAAGGATTTTTCATAGAAGATGTCTACGACACCTGAGCTCATGAGTTACATCCCAAGATTCTCCTGTGTCCAGGAGTCCCCAGGCATGAATCCTGTCCCATGGGGGTCTTTGGGCAGCTGATGGGACAATCAAGGGCTTCCTGCTGTGGGCAGGGGACCAGCAACTGTCCCAGGCTGAGCCAAGAACCATGGAATCAGAGTGGTGTGGGTTGGAAGAGACCTTAAAGACCACCCAATTCCACCCCTTTTCCATGGGCAGAGGCAGCATCCAGCAGACCAGGTTGCTCAGAGCCTCATTGGACCTGGATTTGAACATTCCCAGGGATGGGGCAGCCAAAGCTTCTCTGGGAAAGCTGTGCCAGTGCCTCACACCCTCACAGGGAAGAATTCTTCCAGAGCCCTAAATCATGGCTAATTCTTCTTCCAGAGCCCTAAATCATGGCTAATTCTTCTTCCAGAGCCCTAAATCATGGCTACTGCTCACCCTTTCCTAGCCTGGTCCCCTCTCACCCACCGTGCCCTGCTGCAGGAGCACAGCTGGAGTCAGAGACACCCAAATCTCTGTTTTTCCTCACAGGGTGGGTGAGACCCCTCTGCAAGACCCCATTGCCATCCCACACAGCCCAAAAATGACTCCAGAGCAGGCACTGAGGCGGGTGGGCTGGGGAGGGAAGGACAAACAGCACTGGAGACCCACATTTGGACAGGCTGATGCAGAGAGGAGCAGCAGTCCCCGCTGTCATGTGCTAGGTGGATGAAGGTACCAAGGGTTTTGTTTATTTAAGGTCAGGGAAGAAAAGGGGTCTTCAAAAACTCTTGGAAGTCAGGGAGGGGATGACTTTGTGAAGCACCTGGGGAGGGCTGTGAGGGGTGGCAGGAGGGGAAAGTGCAGGGGAGTTGGTGCACAGGGCATGGAAAATGCGGGGGAGAGCTGGAATGATGCAGGGCACAGAGACAAGGACAAGGAGCTCGAATGCAGCAGAGAAAGGGGGAGTCAGTGAGGGGTTGGAAAAGGCTGGGCTGATCTTGGCAAAGACAGAAAAGGATTTCAACAGCTCTGCTCTGACTGGGAGGGAGGATGGAGAAAAGGAAGTTTTATTCAATAACTAATAAGCAAATCATCAGCGTGGATTTTTATGAGTGCAGTTGGAAAGGCAGAATTTAGCCCCTTCCTTTGGTTTCTCCACACACACAAATTTTGATTCCTGCCGTTTCTGGGAACAGCTCTGATATTTTATTCAGCTTTGCTGTCATTTGTATTGAACTTTTCTTCCTCTTTTCTTCCTCTGCCACATGTGTGGTAAATGTCTTTATTTCATCTTGACTCAGAAACGCTCAGGACTCACTCCGAGCTCTCTTACTCCAGCTCTCTGTTGCTGCAAATCCATCAGTAACGTTCTGGTTGCCCCCAGTTTTTTACAGATGCAAATGAAAGAAGAGTTAAGCCTTGTATTTGGATCAGGAGGCCTGACTGCCTTTTAATAGAAGCATAATGAAACCATCAAGAGTTTTCATTCAATTAGACCTTTTCTCCCTCTGGCAAATGATTATAGCACATTTATAGTGTAATGGGCAATTACTTTGTACTCCTTGTCTGTTGACATCCTATTAAGCCTGCATTTTGTCCCTAACAAAGAGATCAGATAGAACTGTTAGGAACTACAAGGAATACAGAAGAACTACCAGAATATATTTAAGCACAATGAATATGGATCTGTTAGTGAGATGCATGATGTGCAGGGGCAGATTCCTCCACTCCTTTCTGCTCTGGGGAAATATCAATTACAGATTCTTCTATTCCTTCACACATTAACTTTTCCTCCAGTGTCAAGAATGATCTCTGTGCTGAGTGGATGTTGATTCTACATTGAATCCTGTACTTGTGAATATGAGCCTGAGAGGTGCAGCGAGGACTCAGAGGAAAGTTTTGCCCCTGGAAGATTTGAAGATGTGTATTGTATTTTGATACAATACAGGCAGGGAGGGCAGGGCAGGGGCAGGAACTGGTGGAGTCACCTCCCTTGTGAAGCAGAGTGGGTGGCTTTAGCAATGCTGATGTTTTCTTTAGCTCAGTGACATTTCTTATCCAGCTTCTGGAGGACATGGAGCTTTGGCTGCCTTGGGATGTCCTGTCAGGCTGCAGGCAGATGAGTTCAGCTGGGTGGGTGGTGGTGGGAGCTGAGTGTGCATCCCTGAGAGCACAGAGACAGCCAAGCTTTTACAGGGGGAGAAACAGGAGAAACCCAACAGATTCTCACTCAGGAGGAGCGGCCTGCAGCATCCACTCTGCCTGCACCAATGCTGCTGCTCTGGGGCTCTCCTGTCTCAGCACCAGAGATCTTATAGGGATGGCAACAATTCCCTAATCCTTCTCATCCTGCTGCAGGGCTCAGGTCTCAGGGATGCTGTTAGGTTGGAGGCCAGGAAACATCTCCAAGTTGCACAACCCCTGGTTCTGGTCATCAAATCTGCAGAATTACCCTGCCTGGAGATGCATTATACCAGTATTGGCTGAGTGAAATTCTGTGGGACATGCAACTGTGTGAAATTCTGTGGGACATGCACAGGCTTTTGCAGACTGTGGATCTTCACCTACATGCTCCTCTCCCAGCCCTCGTGGTGTTCCAGCTCATTCCAGCTCCTGGCAGCAGCAGCAGCAGCAGCATGGTCATCACTGGCACCTTAAAGGGTGACAAAGTGCACACAAAGCCCTTCCTCACCTGCCTGGCTTTGTGCTCTTGCATTATCCCCTGTGTCCCACCCGTGAGTGGGACAGGAGAAGAAAAGCCACATCCTGACATTTGAGCACACTCCGGTAATTCCTGCCTGGCTGTGCAGCAGGATCAGTTCCCAGCTCAGGAATCACCTTACCCAGAGCAGCTCTGAGCACCGGGGATGGAGGAGTCACCCTGACAGAGACTTTACTCAGGTGCTCCATCCACAGGGACAGGGAATGGGACAGAGCTTGGTCTGTGACCATTTCCATGGCAGCAAATCTCTGTCAGGACTACGTGGGATCTGAGGAGGGTGGTGAGATCAGCAAGTAAGACAAAACTACAAAACCACTGACCCTGCAGGTCTGAAAGACCATTTCCAAGACTCCGAGAAGACTTTTATCCACCATTATTGACAGCTTTGGGAAATGGGAATGTTTGTCCCCAGCTTCTTTTGAAGCATCCACATGTGGATGGATTTTCATGCAAGTTGAGTTGTTGCCTCTGCTGATCTCCAGAAAGCTCTCGAGCAGTGGGGGATTTATCACAAAAAAAAAGCTTAAACTGATGACAGGCTTGAGGCAAAGAAGGAATGTGGGCATAAATCAAGCAGGCATGTGCCATTGGTTTAGGTCTACTGACTTTCTATCTTTTTTTTCTCTCTAACTTTCAACTTTTACCCACGAGTGGGGTAAAATATCCTCTCAGTGTCACCCAGGTCCTCACTGCCACACAATAAAGGTGTTAACACACTGAAGGTGCAAATGTAACGCCCTGGGGGTGTTAAAATCGCTGTCAGTGCCAGGGGGGCAGGCAGGGACAGCCCCTGGCATGGGGGCACTGGCTGTGCGCTGTGCTGGGAGCCCCTCTGAGCCTGGGTCTGTCACTCCCTGTTTGTGACCCCCGTGGTGGACTTGGGGAAGTGGGGATCCCTTTCCACACCTTCTCCCCCGTGTTTCTGTGCACTTCTCTGTAGAACAAGAGTGCAAACATCTGTGCTTCTGCCTGCCCTTGGCTCTTGTCTCCACTTCCCAAAGGTTTAAGCATTACTTTTTTCATGTTCTACCTAAATCATCCATTCCACGGCCATCTGCCACAGATTTCATTTCTAAGTCAATTACCTGGGTTTTCTGAAATCAAATACCTGTGTACCTTCTGTTTTCAGAGTAGATATGAATTTCATTCTATTTTATTATTGTTTAATAGCTGCAGGGACATGATGTTTGGAGGCAGCCTGAATTTTGATTCCAAATGTCAGTTCTTTTTCTGAATAGCTCCATCAACTGGAGACCTTCCCCATCAGCTCTTTCATAAAGCAAAAGGAGACAAATGGGCAGATAAGCTAACCAGGGAAGAAAGAGATATTCCTTCCCTTGACCTAGAAGCCTGGCAGGACCTTTTCTCAATGCATTGTATTCTGTAGTGGTTTTCACTATTATGCATATATTTAGCAACAGCCACTCACCAGCCTGCAAAGGGAATAGGGTGGTGAAAGATGGAATTCAAGGGAGGAAAGAAACACCAGGGATGTTTTGTCTCTGCTTTTATAATTCAAAGATTGCACTGGAATATACACGAGAATTTCTCTTCATTGTAATGTGGGAGTTCATATCTTTTAATACTTTTGGGCATCTCTCTCCATTAATTTACTTCCTGTGACATTTCTGAACAAAAACCCACTTCAAATTGCTGTCAAGGTCAATCCTAAATCAGCTCTAATTATAAGCAAAAGTTTAAAAATGCACCACAGTGCAATGAGGAATGCAGGGACCCTCTGGAGAACACACACCTGAACATTCTCATCCTCCAGCTGGAGGAAGATCAGGAAAGACTTTGCCCAGAAGCTGGATTTTATCATCTCTTAGGCAGGTTATTTTTGCTGGGTTCCCACCTTGCAGTATTCTGGCTTACAAAGGACTTTCTGACATCTCTGCTGGTGTTTAGATTCTCTAATTTAAAGACCTGCTGGGGAAAAATACCTATAACTGTCCATGTGTTGTCCTTTTGGTTCAGCTCCCATCTGGCCAAAGGCAGTTCATTCTGAGTATTGAAGTTTTGGTAGCAGAGAATTAATCCCTGGATTAACCCGAACCTCCAGGGAGTGTTGGATCTTCTGCCTTCACCACCAGTCCTGACCTGGCAGAGTCCTTGTGCAACTTCAGCACGAATTCCTGTGCTGGAGGATTGGAAATCCAGTTTCTGGACATAGAGGAGCTGATGTTTCTGTGGCATAAGACAGGAGTCACCCCCAGCCAGCCAGACTCAGAGGGGAGCTGAAGTAGAGCCACATGAAAAGTTGGCATTTATGGTGCCTCTTCACTGCATTCAGCACTGCACACATCACTGCAGATGAACGTTCCTGTGAAAACTTCAGTAAATGGAATAAACCAAGGTCTTACCAGGTGCCCACTGCAGACCCTGTCTGTGCTCCTGTATTTGTCCAAACCCTGGGTAGTGAGGAGAAGCCTCCAGGTGAGCCTCACACACCTCCCAGGTTCAACAGCCCCAAATGACATTGTTCCTTCAAAGATATTCTTATATTAAAACGAAAGTCCAACTCATTTACAAGGTTTTCAGTCTCTTTTAAAGGCTTTTAGAAGCAAGAAGTGTGGCTCAAGTGAATTCTGTCCTTGGCTGTGTACCAATCCCAGAAATGAGACCATTCCCTTGGTTATCTACAAGCTCTGTTCCAGAAGTGACTGAGAAGTCCAGAACACTTGGTGGATGGAGCATTCAGAGCCCAACCTTTCCACAGGGGAAAAAAAAAATCCAAATATATTTTTCTTTGTCAAAGTGATTATTGATTGGCTTAAGGCAAAGCTGGGGAGTGACCATATGGGGATGTCTGTTATACGATTGGATTAGTGCTTGGACCTAACCCTGCTCCAGCTCTGTCTCCAGGATCAATAGAAGATGCTAAAGAATGATTAGCCTTGCAGCTGGGTTGTGTCTTGTGGTCCTTCAGCCACAGAGGGGAGGAAAAAAGATAAACTGATCAGGGGATTTAGAAAAATTAACATCGTGTCTATAAAATACCATTTTATTACTTCCTATACTGGGAATATTCAGCAGCAGTTGGCCTCACAGAAATGTCAAACATAGGGTTCTTATTTAGTTCAGCTTGCTGTTCCAGCCTAGCAGATGCAAAATCTCAAATGTTTGGGCTGTAACTTTGCTTGTAAGAATTACCAGAGAATTAGATCAGAGTAATTTCTTTCTTAAAGGATGGAGATGCACTGATTTCACTCAAAAACCACAAATTCATGAGAACACTATAAAGCTTTCTCTCTCTATATATATTTTTTTTTCAAAACTATACTACCTTCCCTTTATTCTGCTTTTAGAATACAGCACAGGGCTTTCCTGCTTGCAGATGAATGTGGAAAAATAGGGTTTAGTACAAAAGGACCCCCTACCTTCTAATACCAGAGATGGCTTGGGTTACTAATCCCTACTTCTAGGAGCAGATGCTGATTGTCCTATTAATCAAAGCAAATCATTAGGCATTAATTACACTTAGTAACAGAATAATTGCTTGGTTTACCTAAACTGTGGTAGGAATGTTTTTTTTTTCTTTCTGAGCAGGATAAGCTTATTTAAATGATGTCACAAGCACACACACAAAGCACAATGAAAGTAGAGCAGAATCTGGTTTGTTTTGCACACGCAGGAGGTGAGCTGCTCTTGGAAACAGCATTTGTGGGGTAAGAAAAGACCAGTTCAGAGATGTTCTGGCACAAGGGATGATTGTTGAGATATAAGAGAAAATAATCAATAAATATTGTGTCTTGATTGCAGAAAATGCTGGGAATTGGGGTTTTTTCTGCCTCCCCAGCTGAGGTTTGGATGCTGGGTGATCCAGCAGGGGAAGGTGAGAGGCCCAAATACAACCCCAGTGTTAGCAAAATACCTTCCCTGACCAAATAAAGACCCAGGGCTATGGTCTGACAGTGATTATCACCTTTAGTGTGTTCTATTTTCAGAGTTTATTTGCTGGGGAGAGGGGGGCCCCTTTCTGAGAGTCTGGAGCTGTACCAAAAAGCTGATGTGCCCATGCCCACAGCACCCACAGCAGCTCCAAGCGCTCAGAAAGGGAAGAGCCCCAGCGTGAATGCACACCTTAAACATCCCAGTGAGCAGTGTTGGCTGTTCCTGCCTGCCTTTAGAAGGACCATGTCCTCCCTGGAAAGAACTGTGCTCCTGCTGAATAAAAATAAAACCCAAAATATTTTTCTCAGCCAAAACTTAGAATTGTTTTCATCAGGTTTTCACTTGAAGCTCCTGGAGCGAAAAGCTCAGCAGAGCTTCAGAGTATTTATTCCCCATAAATGTGTTAGGATTGTGGCATTTCAGTGGCATATGGGTCTGTTTTCAGTGGAATCCTGGGGTGAATCGTGTTTGTGCATTATTAAGATCATAATTCAGCTTTATCAGAATCATGACTTCATGTTCAGAGGATAAGCCTTTATGTAAGAGACACTCAGCTTGCTTCCAGGAAAAGATTAATTGTACCCTGTTCAATATGCAGCTCAAACAACAAAATATGCACCGTCACAACTGAAATTACATCAAATTAGCCAACTTAGCTTTTTCTCCCACTTGTTCAGTCTAATAAAAGTATTGGAACAGCCTGCCCAGCGAAGCTGTGGAATCACCATCCCTGGAAGTGTTCAAAAAATGTGTGGGACCTTATAGCACATAAAAATAAAAATGAGGGTCACAAAGCCATTATTAACATGTTCATTTTTGCACCCTTTGAAAACAAGAGATACTGGGACACTGTCCGGAGACAGGCCCAGCTCTCCAGAGGCTACGTAAAACAAATGAATTTAGAGATTTGCCATTGATTTAAATAAAATAAGACTGGCCCCAGAAATGGTGACATTTTTAATTATAAGTTAATTTAATGGCACTAGCACACCAGGATGTCAGTGCCCCATCCCTTGAAGTGTTCCAGACCAAGTTGGATGGGGCTTCCAACAACCTCCTCTAGTGAAAGGTGTCCCTGCCCATGGCAGGGCTGTTAGAATTGTCTTAAATCGCCTTTAAGGTCCCTTCCAACCCAAGCCATTCTGGGGTTCTGTCAAATCCACCAGCAGTTTATTTGGACTCTGCACTGATTCACACCTTCCTACACCCACCTGTGTGCTGGGAAGCAGGAGCTGACAGCTGAAGTGGGTGTGGAACAGGGATTGTGCTGCTTCCATGGGCACCCACCTCTGCTTGCACATATTCAGTTTATGAAAACAAAGTTCTTGTGCTCATAAAGACACAAACAGCCAGATCTGCCAGACCCAGGAGCATGTGAGTGGTGCTTGTACCAGGTTCTAAGTACCAGCAAGGGGAACAAAGCTGAAAAGCAACTTGTGCTTTGTCCTTGCCCTGCTTTCCCTGGCTCTGGAGTGCAACCAGACTCAGTTAACGCTTGATTCTTATTAAACAAACTCTTCATACAAAACAAATTTATCACATTATAAATATTGCCACTTATGGATAACTGTCTCAACAACATAATTTGTTGGAGTTCAGCAGGTATTTCTGGCTGTCACAAAGAGATGGAGAAAGAAGTGAGCTCTGAGTTCAGGGATTTGGCTCCATCCTTTACAAGAACCCCACCCCAGTGACAGGGGCATCCTCCATTTGGTGTCCTTGCATTCCCAAGAGTATATCCAAGAAGCTGGCCAGCCACAGGTCCTGTTCTGCAGCCTGTCAGCACTCAGCTGCAGCCTCTCATTCCCATGGAGCCTGCGGGGCTGGAGCAGTGCCTGGATTAAGTTCAGCCCACTTCACAAACCCGCTCGGGCCTGCCCAGGCCAGCTCTGCAGAACAACAGGGCACGTTGTCAGCAAGCACAAATGAAAAGATACTTTATGCCTTGGCCAGGCCAGGCCAGTGGCAGTGCTGAGTGCCAGGGCTGGCACTTTGCACAGCACAGGAGTTACGTAAGGGGAGCGCACAGACACTCGGGCATTTCTGCACCAGGGTTTCCACATTTCCTTGCTCCTGGCTATCTCAGCAATGGTTTTACTTGCTGAGTCTTTACTTCAGCATCTCCTCAGATCTGTGCCCATCTAAGTTGCTGTAATCAGCCATTGAGGTCCTCACAATAAGCTGCAAAAGCAGGAGGAAGGCAGAGGTCCCTGCCTGGCAGGATTTGGCCATGTCCTCAGAGTGGTGCCCAGCGCTGCTGGAGCCAGCACACAGCAGGGAGGAGACACTGAGGAGATAAAGAATTTGGGTCAAAGAACAGTGACTCAGCTGGAATTAACAGGACCCATTTGGGGATCTATTTTCCCACCCAGTGTTCCTTCTTCACGCTTCACGATCCTGTTCTTTTTCTCATATCCCGCTTTCTTGCTTATTTTGTGTTTTCCTGCTTGTCCTCCCCTGCTTGAAGCTCTGTCTCAATGCCCCTGCCTTCACTTCGTGTCTGTCATTCTGCTCCAGATCTTGCAACACATGCAGGAACTAAGGTTGCATCCAAGTGGTTGGATCCAAGTGGTACTCTCAGCATCCTGAGAGCACACCAGCAGTGAGGCTGGAGGTGGCATCCGTAAGTTTAGTGACACACACCTACTTCCCCAAAATGTATTTTTTCTCCCAGAGGATGGGAAAAAAAATGGGGAAAAAAAATGAAATTGGTGGCCTAAAGGAGTGGCCCAAGGCTGCCTTCCTGCAGGTCCACCCTGGCTTCAGTCCCATTGTTTTGGCAGAGCAAGTGACAGCAGCATGTGACCCCGTGTTTTTCACAGCATCCTGTGCACATCTGTGACACTGCATATAATGTAATACAAACAGAATTACCAGGGATTAAGGTTTTGTTTCTGCTCCTACTAATAAATGCCAAAATCCCTATTGACTTTGCTGAACTAAAATCAAGCCTGAAGTGACCCACCAGTGACATTTGCAGGGATCTTCCCCAGCCCTGAGGCACCTTTGGTCCGATGCTCTCGCCATATGGATGCCCTCCTTTCCACCTCCCTCAGCAGCTGCCAGAGGCCGCAGAGCTGACTGGAGTGAGGACAATGAAAATGGCCCCAACAGAGCCAGTATCTATGATAGGAAAAACAAGGCTGGTTTCCCAGACCACTGACCTGGCATCTTGGGGCTGCCTGGAGTCCTTCATGCTGCGACTGACACCGCCCTGCACAGGAGCTGTTGCTGCAGTCCCCGATAAAAGGAAATACGCCAAGGGCTGGGGATGTGCACCTGAGCCACAGATCCACCTTCCTCTGCTTGAATCCACCTCTGAAAGCACTGAAACATGCAGACATCGATCAATCCTGCCTAAAGTCTTACTACAGTCTTGGGGTAGGAGGGGGAAGTGTGTTACATCTCAGGCACTAATTGTCAGTCTGTCTCTTTTTTCCCCTACAACTTTTTCCTTCTTGCCATTTGCCTCTCTTTCCCTCATCAGATTTGTTCTTTCACCATCTTCCTAGACTGACAAGCACTTGAAAGGACATTCAACACTTTGAAAGCTGCTGTTTTTCAGATTTTATAAATTTCTCCCAGCTTAAGTTCCTGATGACAACTCTGCTCAGAGCACGGCTCGTCAGGAACATTGATCTAGTGGAAATGGCCTGGTTTGAATTTGGTGCACAATGCCTTCCTGAAATATCCTAACAAAATCTGGCCAGTGAGAGGAATTCCATTTTATTTCCAACTAGCACAATTTCCAAAGGCTTAGAATTTAGTGTAAGACTTTCTCCCTTCTGCAAATGCTATGAAATTAGTGGGAATTGTTTATTCTTTACTATTTTAGTTGATACTTTCTTTTTAATGGATTCTACACAGCTCAGTATTGCAAGGCACTGGTCACATTTGACTTCCAGCCAAGTTGCTTAGAACTTTTGGGAAGCCCTCAGCATTTTATCATCCAGCCCTTCATTGTCTGCCAGTCTTTTTAAACTGTGAAATGTTTAAGGCCTGGACTCTTTCATTGTGTGTAACACAATGAGGCCCTAAATGAAGCTAAATGTGCCCTGTGGGCACTCTAAAATAAATGATAATTGCTGCATAGCTCCCCCAGCTATAACTGCACAGTAATTCAGACACATCCCTACTTCCACTGCTGGGGAATGGGATCACAAAACAATCTGTCAATCATAGCAGCAGTGATGTTTTCCCAACTAGGAGTACGTATACAAAATTTACCCAGTTCTCACCTGCAGTGATTAAAAAAGTAAGATGATTATTGTATTTAGGAGCAGCTGATTGTATAAAACTAAGTTTTAGTTTTAAAAAAACTTAGTTTCGTTTTAGTTTTTAAAAAACTTAGTTTTTTTAGTTTATTTATTACATAATTCCTGAAATCTCAGCCGCATTTATCACTATGATCCAGCAGTGACTATTGTTTTCTCTTGCCCAGACCTCAGTCACACTTATTCTACTTTACAGCTCCACAGGTCTACATTCCAAATAAGCACAAGACAGTTAGTTGTATACCTTGATACTTATTTATCATTTTTTCACGTGAGTGAATTGTAGCTATTTTATTATTAGCTATTATTAGCTATTTTAGACTGCAATAATTAAAATTTTCTGTTCTCTCTCCCTGATTTTTTTCAGTATAGAATTACAGCATAATGGAATGGAATGGTCTGGCTTGGAAGGGACTTAAAGCTCATCTAGTTCCAACCCCCTGCCATGGGCAGGGACACATTCCCCTAGGCCAGGTGAGTCCCATCCAGCCTGGCCTTGAACAACCCCAGGGATGATGCTCCACAGCTTCTTCAGGCAAACTGTTCCAGTGCCTCACTAGCCTCAGGGTAAAGAATTTATTCCTAATATCTAATCAAGATCTACCCTCCTTCAGCCTAAGGCCCCTCCTCCTTGTCCCATCACTATGTGCCCTTGCAGAATGCTGGTACATTGATTAAACTGTATTCATATTACAGCCTCAGTAACAGAACTGTCTACATAAGGAGCAGTGCTTCAGCTGGGGATATTTCATGTATAGTTAAATGTTACCTGGGTGGATCATTAGGTTATAAAGCTACACTAGTGACAGAGTCATGTCACTGTCATATTTTCTGAAAAATCTCTTTGCCAGGATTTCTTCTCCTAGGAAGTTGAGAAGCCTCAGAGAAAAATGTAAATAATAATTATCTGATTTGCTTCTCCTGTGTTTGCTGCTTTAGAATGTGGTTTGGACATTGTTTACCAACTCGTCAATGTTTGATTGGTTTCATGTGAATTGTTTTTACTTAATGACCAATCACCATCAGCTGTGTTGGACTCTCTGAGTCAGTCACGAGTTTTTATTATTCATACTTGCAAACCTTCTGTCTGTATCCTTCTCTTTCTTTAGTACAGTTTTAGTATAGCATTGTGATAATATAATATAATATAATATAATATTATTATTCATTCATATCATATCATATCATATCATATCATATCATATCATATCATATCATTTTCATATTTCATATCATAGTTTTATCATATCATATCATATCATATCATATTTCATATATCATATCATCATAAATATCATATATATCATATCATATCATATCATATCATAAAATAATAAATGTTCTTCTGAGAAGATAGAGTCAGATTCTCATCTCTCACCTCATCCTGGGGACCCTCACAAACTCAACAGAGTCGCTGTACTGTAACATGTGGCAAAAACAGGTAATAAAAGCCCACACCTGTTTTAATTGCAGCTTCCACTCAGGAACTTGTAGAGATCTAAATATTTCCATAACACTTCATTCTTTTAAGAGATATGCTCAGTGTAGAACTTTTATATTCCCTGCCTAAAAAACAAAACAATAAAAACCAAAACAAACTAAAAACCACCCATCAAACCCAAACAATATCTTATCTGAAGTTGTTCTGCACAATTTAACTACTACTAAAAATTTTACCAAGTCTGGATATAAGTAGATGGCAAATAATCTCATGGAATTAGCCTTATAAAAGTGGAGACATGCATTTGCTGCTCCTAACTTAATTTTGTAATTTACAAAGACAATATGTAAGCATTGACCATCAACTGTCAGCCTTGATCTGATGATGATAACAGATAACTTCACTGTTTCTGAAGCTCTGGAAGAAATCACTAACCCAGCAGCACTCCCTTGTCAAAAGCATCACTGTAACTGACAGAGTAATCCACAAAAGACAGAAAACAGAAATCTGAATCATTATTTTACTCTATGCCAATACTTGCAAATGATAAAAGCACTCTGCCCAGCCTTTGACAATCTACTTTATTCCAGTAATGTCAGCTCAGATAAAACTCAACAGAGGAATCTGAAACATATACAGCATCCACTGGAGCATCCTTTTTTTTTTTTTCCCCTTCCTTTTTGTGTTGTAAAGTGTTCTCTGATAAAATATTGACACTGCAAATGTGAGCTAGCTGTGATAAACATTTGGGGCAGCTTATGCTGCTGCCAGCTCTACACTCCTGGAAACAAGGCACTCACACACCAAAAAAAGATTTGTGCTTCAACACTCTGACCCTCTGCTTCTGCTCTGCATCACAGAGACTCCCAAGGTAATTCCAAGGAAATTCTGGCAACACAGAAATTTTTCTGCTTTAGAACAATCTGACCCCAAACTCTGTTCATTGTTATGGTAATGAGGATTATGGATGCTCAATCACTGTGATAATGTGGCAAAACTCGCCTAAGGACCATATATAATACATAAATATTCCAAGTGTCATATTGATAAGCAACAAGAATATCTGAGCACTATTTAAAAGAAAGATCTGGAGAATTTATCTCTTCTGTCTATCCAAGTATTGGCTCTTTTAACAATTCTTCCAAAACTTGTCACTACAATTGGTAATTCTGACATCACTGTCTGCAAGTGATAGAACGGAAAAATCTACCCAAACATTGATCCTCCTGTTTATGTGATCAGAATGTTTCTCCTGTGCTAGAAATTTATTAAGGATCTATTTTTTGGAAAGCTGGGAAGAGCACAGTCTAACATGAAGTGGAGTTTACATGAAGTCATGACCTTCTTCACAGAGGCTGGATGGCCAGCCTGGATTGAAAAGCACCCCTGAAGTTCGGTGGTGATTTCCATGTAATCTGTGATTTATATATATTTTTTTTTTTATCAGAACCCTACTGCTCTTTAGTTTCTGATGATGAATCACAAGTGTTAGGTCAAGAAGAAAAATTTTAAAAAGTCAAAGAACCATGGCTCTGCATCACTCTCCTTCAGCAAAACAGCAGCAGTGGGAACACTGGGTCTGCCCTGAGCAGAGGTGCTCAGGCCTTGGTTTAACACCTCCTCACTAAAGATCACACTGGTAACAACCTGCAGAGCCTTTTCTAACTATGAGGGTGAAAAATTAATAAGCAGCTGCCCATGATAATTCCTTCAATGATGTGGAGTGAGATACACGAGTGGTGGTGTTCATTCCCAAGGACAAAATCACCTTGAAGAATGTATTGTGCCCAGGGATTTTTTAAGCCCACGTGGCACAATTTGAAATTGTATTGTACAGCTTGGCTAATGGCTAGAGTGCTTCAGAAGGCTTGACACCTCCCTGGAATACAATGGAAACAGCACTTCCAGGGGTTTTGTAATTGTTAAGAAACATTTTAATCACTTTTTACCCATAACTTCTGGACAGGAGCCCTTTGCAGCTGTGGCAGAGAGCAACATCACTGACACAGCATAAGGAATTTTGTGGAAACAGTTAAAACTCGCCGCACATGTGCCTCAAGAAAAAGAAGAGAGCAGCAAGAGACCACACTTAGCTCAAGGCAGCCCTGCTCTGGCAGAAGGGAGCAGATGAGAACTGCAGGCTCAAAACTGAGTTTCAGTCTGGACTGTCAGCTTCCAAGCTTCCCACCAGTCAGAACAGCTGGTTCCCCACTAGCAAGAACTTTTTGTAACTTGATCTTCTATTTCTTTCCCTTCCCCAAGCCAAGCTTCAAAGGATTTTGGATCAAGTCCTGTGCTGTATGAAATAATTTTATGGATGCTTTGTGGACTGTGGTATGATACAGAAAATTAAGTCCATGTTATTAAAATTTTGGACACTATTTGTCCTATGGAGTCATACCAGTCAAAGTATTTTCCTTTTTGTATGTCTAAACATTCTATTAGCATGGTATCAGCATCTTTTGATATTTCTTTCTTACCCTTGCTTAATTTGAATGAAATCAAATAGAAGCCATGTATTACTGCTGAATTCAAGTGATTCCTGAAAAGAAAAAAATCTGGGATGTAGCAAGGTGGGGGGAAAGATTTACCTTTCCAAAGGTAAAGTGCTGCAAGTGCTAAAAAGAGCATCATCTTCACATCAAATCAAGCAAGGTACAGGATCCAAGAAACAACGTGCCAAGAGGCAATTTCTCAGCAAGATGTTAGCATCAGAACACAAAGTGATGTGTCTGGAAGCAGAACTGCTGAGCTGCAAACAACCTGGGTGTGAGTCAGAGAATATTAGGACAGTGCCTGTCCACCAGGAATACAGACTTGATTGCATGTGACTTGTGTCAACTCTGGAGACATCAAGAGCAGAACATAAAAGCAAGGCAACAGAGATATTTCTAAATGAGCCATTCAGCCTCTAAGGCAATGAATCTGGCAACAACTCAAGTCTCAGGAGGAAAAAAGTCAGCATTCCAGGTTCGTGTTCCACCGTTACATCCTTCATTCATTTTTCTCAAGCAAAAGGTCACCAAAACATCATGTTTTAAATCATTAAAAGACACAATCAATCTTCTTTCAAACTAGCCCGTAACTTTGAAACCAGAATCCAATTGCCTGTTCAGGCTCATTAGTGTCTTTGGATCCTAATGACCCACTCAGTTGCAGTAAATGAAAAACTAATCCTTGTTTTATGCCATTGGCCCAAAAGGATTAGCCAACTCTTGCTACCCCTGCAATCAGCCTTGCACTGGGGGGATTATGACCATCTAATGCTGTAAGTCTACACATTCCAATCTGTTACAATATGTAGCACTTAAAGCTTATTTCCTTGAAATACTTAAACGAATTAATGCTGTAGTGTAAGATTGTTTTCTTAGGATGCAGTGATTCACCTGCCCCTGCCCCCAAAGCCTGCATTTACCCACAAATATGCAGAGATGCCCTGTTACTCCCAACACAAAGTTTTAATTATGTTCTGGTCTTGAAATGAAAAATTCAAACTATTTTTTTTCTTTGCATAGAGCCCAGACTGGGGATGAAATGATGGAGAGGATTTCTATGGGGTTCAGTGCTGTAATTTAAGAGCTAGCTAGAAATAAAGCCACTATTCTATACAATGTTCTCTGATCTGCTCTGTGGGTTGTAACTCCAGGTTTGTATCATTTGTACCACTACAGTTTTTCCAACTCAGAATTCTGGTTGCTCTTGTTAATCAGTAAACAATTAGATGAGCCTACAATGTCATGACAAAAAACTTTTTTTTCCTCAATGTATTCACACATTGCCATTGACAACTCAGTGTGCTTGAGAGACAATTTTAACACTCTCAGTTGCCCTATTCATCCAGTTTTTCTGATATAAAATATAAATAACTCTTGTGGTTTTATCACCTTAAGTATTATATATAAAAGCACAACAAAATTTGTCCTGCAGAGTGTTATGCTGGGTAGATGCACTTGAGATTGATATTCTTGGACTGAAGCTACAGAAAATTCATAAATTGCTCTGAACATGAAACTTGATTTTTGAGTGAGAACAGCTTGCTGAATGCCTTATTTCCTGTTAAAAGTGGTGTCTGAAGGCATAAAACAGCAGTACATGAAAATAAATCTTATATTCCATAAGTCATTACAATAGTCTTTACCTCACAGTTTCTAAATTATTTTTTTAGTGTCAAACTTACACAGCAGTTGCTTATTTATCAGCCAAATATCCCTGTTTATAAACATGCTTTACATTTACATATCAGTAAAATTACCAGTAAAATAGTAGATGGTGCTCCAGATGTTATGTTACTTTAGAAATTAAAATAATTTTTTTACTGGAAGACCACTTTGCAGAACAAGGCAGATGTGTAGAAATGCTCTCCATGTTATTTCTGATCAGAAAAATGATATTTCCATACAGGTGTTATTTCTGTGGGAGAAAGAAAGCCAAGGCATCATGTCTTCCTCACCAATGCAGCAGATCAGAGTGTGAATTTCATTAGTAAACGTCTTCAAAGTTTTTTACTCAACAAATTCAAAAATTTATTTATTCAGGTATCATTGTTTCCTACAAGGTTGGTGACACAAAGTATTTATTATAATATTTATTTAACCTAATGGAGTGTGGCACATTAGCTTTTACAAGCAGTATTTTAAGTGAAGTGGTTTTCTGTCAAAAACATCATTAAAACCTAAGTGGAACAGCAAAGATATCAAGGCTCTAAATAAACATTTACCTTCTGGTTAGGATACTCTTATGAGATCCAAAGTCCAATTCCTGCCCTGCTTATTCAAGAGGGGTTTTTGTTGTTAGTACCTTTGGGCTTGGCTGTGAGCCTGAACTCTGTTTTACTCCGTGCAACCCAAGGAGAGAACAAAAAGGCACCCCCACCTGCAAGGACTCCCAGCACAATGCACAGTGTCACCATATTGTCACTTTGCTGACAGCTGCACAGCTCTCAAGGGATTACAGCTCCCAGCTGCTGCTGCTCTGGAGCTCCCTGGGCTCCAGCTCAGTTGGTCACGTGTGGGATACCTGCAGTACCCGGTGTTTGCTCTCAAGCAGCCCCTGCTTCACTGACAAGAGGAAGGATCTCTCTCCACTCAGCTTCCAGGCTAGAAATGGGTGTAAAATGTAATGGATGGGTGTGTAAAGGGCGAACCAAAATTACATTGGGCAATGAGAGATGTGCCAGTGCCAGCAACCCATCAACACAACTGCTATTGACTTTATAGGCATAACCAGGGACCATTTCTAGGTGGACTTTGACAGGTACCAATGAAAAAATCCCAGTGTGTATAAGCAGCTCATGGTCTCAGGCCTCAGAAAAGTATCCCAAATGCTGAGAGGTTGCCTCTTCTGAAGCAGCTTTCTCTGCTTTGTTATTAATCAGCCTATCCAATTTGTGTCAGACCTAGGACTGCGGTTTCTCCCACTTCAACTGCAGCCTTGACTTCTACCCTGTAACATCTCAGGCATGGATAACAGAATTCATCAGGAAAGGTCTTTGGTTATGGAATAACTGAGCAAACAAAATCAAACTTTTATGTTTCTAAATAATCTCAGAATATTTATCAGCAGTGTAAAATAAAAGGTAGAGACTCAAACTTGCCTCTACCTTAGGTTTTTCAGATTGACAGGTATGCAGGAGATTAGAAAAACTGTCTCACTTCTTAGTAGCTAGACCTCAGTAGGATTTCACTAAAACTTCCTGATTCACTTCCAGTTTAAAAAAATCAAATTTTCACAAATCTCTAGGCCTAAAATTAGTCCTGAATAATTTAGGAGATTGGCATAAAAGAAACAGTGGCATAGATAATCAAGCTTTTGGTCATTAAGGGGTCTGCAAGGCAGCAGAGGGGAAGAGACTCTGCTCCCCTTGGGATTTTGTAAGAGGAAAAGGAAAAGGAAAAGGAAAAGGAAAAGGAAAAGGAAAAGGAAAAGGAAAAGGAAAAGGAAAAGGAAAAGGAAAAGGAAAAGGAAAAGGAAAAGGAAAAGGAAAAGGAAAAGGAAAAGGAAAAGGAAAAGGAAAAGGAAAAGGAAAAGGAGGGGAGGGGAAAGGAAAGGAAAATAAGGGAAAGGAAAAGTGTAAAGGGAAAGAGGAAAGGGGAAAGGGAATTAAATGTTAAATATTACAATTGCATCATTGTTCCACTTCAGATATTAAGAAATATCTACAAAACTTTAATATAACATTAATAAAAATGTTTATTTCAAATATTTTATGAATCAGCTGTTATACATAGAATACTCAAGAACACTGTCTTTAATTCAAATTCAGCTTTATCTGCTACAACAGTCATTCTTACTAACACAAGTAATTTAGTTTATATCAGAAACTGAATGCTCTCAGAGACATTGACTTAACGCTGACATTGACTTAAACAGAAATATCTACCCTAAAATGATATTTCTGTGTGTGGGTGCCAATTTAGCAAGAGCATATAATAACAGTTTTGCAGCAATTGCAATTATGCATTCTTACAAGAAATGGAAGGAGAAGAAATGCTTTGTACTTTAACTCAAGAAACTGGAAACATTTGTCAAGGCTAAGTAGGAAAGTAATTTAAAGGAAGTCAAAGGTATTCAAAAGAATGTAAATGGCTTTGTATTTTGTGTGGAAGAATGAAAACCTTTCATAGAAGGAGACTGTGGTGATCTCTGATCCTGTCCAAATGCAAATGAAAAACTAACATCATCTTTTCCATCTCCAAATGCATGAGAAGTTGATTCCGAAGGGAAGGGAAAGGCAAATGCATCCTCATTTTCTGATTTCCCAAAGAAGCTTCCTATATGGAATACAGATAATATTTGTTATTAGATTGAATCTGAGAGAATATTGCATTCAGCACATGCTTCTTTATTAACATATTGTGCCAAATATCCCACTGTCAACCTACAGTTGTGTGTTTATTGCTGCACCAGAGATGATATTTCCAGGGGGTTGTTATTAGAATTGACATGGGATAAAGTGTGGAGCACTTGAAGGTTTAGAACAACAAAACACTTCTGCATGATACATTTTGCAACAGAGGTATTTGTAAAGAGAATCTTCAAAAGTGTTTATTTAGAGAAAAATGTGATGACTCATTGAAACACTTGGAGTTTGTCCTCTCCTTTGCAAGTCCTCTCATTTTGCTTCAAACACACTTAACACTATCCCTATTTCTTTCTTTCTCATACCTCTTCTTTTCCATGATACATCAGATGTTTAGAGCCCAACATGCAAGGGAAGATTTAAGCTAAAGGTTTAGTTAAAACACAAATGAGCACAATAAACCACTGAGCTCCATTATCACAGCTGAACATCCTTTCAGACAACCAAAGGAGCTCTGTTAAGCTGGATCATGAGCCTGCCAGTCATGGGAGCACAAACAGAAGAGAGCTGATGTACACAAGTACATCTGAGTTTCAGACTTACCAATATCTTCATGTGAGGACAGAGAGTTCAGGTTTCCCACAGAATAATTTTCCTCTGTCTGAAATGTAAACAGATTTTTTATTTAACAAATGAGAAAGGCAAAAGTAAACTTTAATGCTGATATGTATTTGCTTTTTGTGAGAAAAACATTGTCTCAGTGAATGTTAGCAGCTTTACAAAATCTGGATTTAAAGGTATTTATCAGTCTCTAAAGTTGCAAGGAAAAGTTCTTTGATCAAATGGGTTTTATGATATTTGCATGCAGCTGCAAACACCCTTCGTCCATTCTTCTAGGAAAAAACAGGCTGATAACAGTCCAAAAGCTGACCTGACTTAATGCTGATTTTTTTAAACCAAAACTTTTCAAAACTATTCAAATTGTGACATTTTATAAAATCTCCAAGCAACAACACAAATACTTCCTACTGAATAGAGCCTCATATTTCCAGAAAGAGTAGCAGGATAACTACTTGTCATTCTTAAAATGAGTTCTTAGATTTAAAATAGATGCTGAAATTCTTCAAAACTCCTGTCTAACTTTAAAGAATCCCAGATCTGTTACAGCCTAGTAGATTCTTGGTTTCTGCTGCTGAGCAGGCACAACATAATGTGGGTTCTGACAGCACTGGGTGACTTAAAACCCACCTCATTCCTAAACAATTCACAAACCACACACCAGTGTGTTCTCTCCTGCTCACAGGTCATGCTAAGCCCTGTCCTATGCATGTATCCTGGATCCCCAGTTATCTACCTAAAAGCCCAGGGGAGGAAAAATTACAGCACTGGAAAGAAAATGGAAGACCTGGATTCCATTCCCTGTTCCACTTAGTTGCCTGCCTAGCTCCTCCATTTGAGTATAGCTAATCCATATTTGCTGTTCAGCAACCCTAATAGACTGTCCTTTCTTCCCTTCTCACTGTTCTTCACTTCATCAAGACAAAACCACACAGGAGAAGCATGTGAGTTGTGAATTCTGCTAGAGGACTTGAATTTTGCACTGTAACACTGAACCAGAAGCCTTTTGGTGAATTGAGTCACTATATATTTGCACATGACCCATATGAAAGAGATTCATACTTGGTTAAAAATCATCATAGAGGGGTTGCCAGGGAAGAAATTAAACATTTTCAAAGAACATCAAGCTTAAAAGTAACCAAGATATTAAAAAAAATGCTTGCTGCAAAGATAACCAGTCTGAAAAATCTCTGAAAAAATCAGTGTCAATGCTGTTTTGTTCACATATTTTGCTTTGTGGAAATGTAATGTTCACAATTAATCACTTTTTTTACCTCATCAGATGAATTTTGTGCTCCAAACAGAGAAGAGTCAAATAAATTAAAGCCAGGTGACTTCTGGGAGAAGTTCATGTGAGAAAAGAAAGCAGGAGATTTTGAAGTTCCTTCTTCACAACTTAAACTTTGAATGCTGTAAATACAGAAATGTAGAAACTATATTAATAGTTTTTTAAGTGGTGTAGATGGCTTTTTTCCTTCTATTTTTTCCTTTTCCCCTTTTTTCACTTTTTTATATCCCCATAGCTTCCATCAATAATTGCTTTTTGCATCACAGAACAGATAACACAATTCTTTAAAGTAAAGGGAGGTGGTGTTTTTACCAACTCCATGCCCTCTTAACAAAAAAACCAAAAAGCCTGTTAAAGATCAAAATCAGAGTGACAAATATTACTGCAGGAAAAGACAATGTGTCATATATTTCTAAGCAAAGTACTGATCTTTCCAAACAGCTTCAACTGGAAATGATACTGTAGGAAGAAAACAATAAATATCAAGCATAACTCAGGAAAAAATTCTAAATATTTTCAGAAGAGCTTTCTAGAAAATTATTTCACTAGTATCTTTCAAAAAAAGAGCAGAAATGCTTATACAACAAGTGTGAGTACAACTTTTTGCTCAGAATCAAAATAAAAGTTGAAATCATACGAGTCAAATAGAGGTGTTTTTGAGAAGTGTGGGTTTTTCCCCTTTAAGTCAGGTGTTTTAGGTGCTCTTAGGAAAGGTTCTGCACTTTCTTCTTCTATGTCAGGATTATCTTCATTTGGCTTAAAACCTGTGTGCACATCCTATTAAAAAGAAATAAACAATGATATTTGTAACACACAACATTTCCCAAAATATCATTATTCCTTTTAACTGTAAATATGTTCTCAGTGGAGCCAGCACTGAGCCTGTTTATTTATAGTTCTGTGCAGAAAGTGAGTTTCAAATGCAGACTTTTTTCAAAACATTTCACCAGGTCATATTAATGAAAATTTTACACACCAATTGACACTTTACCAATTTCTGAGACTTGCCTCTTGCCAACTGAATCAAGTATGTCAAAACACTTTGACTATTCTAAATAAACTTCTTACTTATGACATAGGAAAGGGTTTTTCTTACTTGAGGTACATACGAACAGTCCATGTGCTCATCTGCTTCTTCATCAACATGTTTGGCCTCCTGGCTTGCTGCACAAAAAAGACAGCACTGCCTGTATTATAACAGCATTTTAAACAGACACATAAAAATGACATTGTGGGAAAGAATCCTTGAGAAAAGTTCACTAGCTTGGCATCGCTATTGGTAAGGAAGTGTTCTGACTGTGGTTTTCTTAACAACCCATTTTGTGGCTCTGTCCATAACAATTACCTCTTGTTCTGCCACTCGTTGCTGTCAAAGCATTACTCAGGCTGCTGCTTGTGGTTTGGTGAGTTCTTCAAACCTGCCCATTGTTCCTGAGAGTGCTGTGTTTGTCTACTCCAGCTATTACCCTCTGAGAGGGCTAATAGTCAATAGAAACAGGTGGGAACAATATAAAAAGCACATCCATGTGACAGTGATGAAGTGTAGTTTAAAGAACTGGGCAAGAGTCAGGAGGAGAAATGAGAAGAAGCATTATCAGACTTTCTGCTGTCAGAGTTTCTGCTCTAAATTTCAGACTGTGCTATGTCTCAGGCACTGTGGGTTAAGGTACTATATTCTCTTTGTAAAAAAATCTAGGCTATAATCTCTTACATGCAACTAAATTAGAAGTTCAATTAGAAAAAGAAATATTTAAAATAAGGAAGAAATGTTTAAAATAGGGAACTGAAGCTCAGTTCCTTGTGATTTCAAAAACTACAAGTGTATTTGTAACTACCCTGGCTTTTTTGTGTAAGCATTCTGGATGTTTTTCTCCAGTTAATTTTCATCTTTAATAATCTTGATCTGATTCTTCAAGATACCTAAATTACTGGCTTTATTATATTTCACTTCTTTGCATTTTCTCATGCCTTCTGGCTAGATGTTAAGACTGGATTTCATTTTACCCAAGTAATTTGAGACTCAGGTGTGAATTTACAAGAGATGTTGGGTAGATCTTTTCATTCACAATGGTCAATGCAGACTGAATCCCACATTACTAAGTAGTTAAGTCTCTATTTAAATAAGGGCTCTACCTGTCTGCTATACTCAAATTTTGAGCTAAACAATCAAGGTGGAAAAGAAATGCAAATGGTGGCCCTCTCAATGCCAGAGTTAAAATTTGGTCCCTAGAATTTCCTAGTTTATAACTATATGATCCAACCTTATCAAAAAAATTACAGTAGTACTTTACCCATTACTGCATTTCCACTCTCAAACTGTTGATAGGAAGTCGACTGCTTTGGAAGATCTGACAGTCTAAAAGACAAAGTTTAATGTTTGTCTAAATGTGAATTATTTCCATAAACCCCAGCCTCAAAAATGAAAGCTATTTTGTTAAAGAAAAGTTACCTGAATTTCACTTGGTTTTTTATGCTTACTGTTGATGGAACTTGGGCCATTTGTGGGCGATTAGTCCCTGCAGTCTCAACAACCATCTAAAAGACAGAAAAAACTCACATGAGGCAGCAAGTTAAATTGTCACTTCAACAGTATCACTCTGATTTCTCCTTAGACTGTGGAAGTCCCTTCTTTTAACCAGAAAGGGCTTCTTTTAAACATAAAGGGCTGGGGCCAGAAATCACTGTGATTTCTCCTTAGACTGTGGAAATGCCTTCTTTTAACCAGAAATTAAGGATCAGACAATGTAAAAACTTTGTTTTACCTACATTTTGACAGCATGATACCCTGTATTCTGTAATTTTCTAATATTTAGTCACAGCACTGCTAATTAGATATGATTAATTAACTTTTCTGTTACACCAATAGTGCTATGCCATTTACAAACTTCATGCAGGTTTGCTGCTGCTGCAGCCTGGTTGCTTGTGCTTGAGAACACAGAAAGGGCTGGGGCCGGAAATCACTCTGATTTCTCAGAAATCACTCTGATTTCTCCTTAGACTGTGGAAATCTCTTCTTTTAACCAGAAATTGAGGATCAGACAATGTAAAAACCTTTTCTTTGTTTTACCTACATTTTGACAGCATGATGTCCTATATTCTGTAATTTTCTAATATTTAGTCACAGCACTGCTCATGATTAATTAGCTTTTCTGTTACACCAATAGTGCTATGCCATTTACAACCTTCCTGCAGGTTTGTTGCTGCTGCAGCCTGGTTGCTCGTGCTTGAGAACACAGAAAGGGCTGGGGCCAGGCCTGGCTCTGCCTCTGGAGGCCAACTGAGCATCCACATCAGTCTCAATCAGCACAGGTCTCATGTGGGGATTGAAAAACTGCAGAAAATATAGAAATACTCCCAACCTCACAGACTTTCATCAGAGCAGAAGCCATCACTCTTTTATGTAGCATGTATTTGTGCCTTAAGGGCAGGGTGAGGAATCTATGCCTCAGCATCAAATAACACATTATTTTTCAGGAAGTGCCTTGTTCTTGTTTATTTTTAATTAACAAAATGTATCAAACTGAGTTCTGTTCAGGGTACGGGACAAAGGGCTGGTTCTGCAGAATCTGCCTGCCTTTCAACTCCTGTAGTGTACAGCACACCTTTGCTGAAGCATAGCAACCTTCTGTCTTCCAATCTTTTTATTTTTCCTCAGATTCCATCTTCTTTTCCTTGTTGCCATCACCCTTTCTTAAAGTTCTCTTAACCTTGACTTACTGCTTCCTACAATTGTCTAAGTGCAATTCTAGGTCCCAGGCTCCCAGCCTCATCTCTAGATTACCCTGGCAACAGCCCTTCCATCATCCTCATCATCTCCAACTGCCTAAGCCAGTCACAAATCAGAATTGCTTGAAATTTCTTCTGGTCTTGCCCCACTCAGTCCTGTCACTGTCCTTCATCTTGTTTTGTGTTACGAAGGCTTTGTCTTCCACACAGACTTCATTCTAAGCCATTTAGTGATTACTCCCTTCATTCTTCAGTTCCCTTGAAATTCTTAAGAAAATCACAACTGGTTATGCTAATTTTGTTACCTGATTTTTTGTTGCTCATGAAATTTTGATTTTAAATAGATCCAGTGAGATGTGCCTTAGAAAGATGGTTTAGAGATATAAACTTCCCCAAGCTCCTGCACAGCAAACACAGCTATAAACTCTTCTACCCCTTATGGCCTTACCTCCCCTGATTTCTCCATTTAATACTTTAACAATCTATTGCTCCTATGAATGGTCTTGCACTCCATGAGACTATTGGTGGTTTTCACAACTTTGCAAGTTGTACCTCCAGCTTTGTTCTGGATTAGTTTATTGTGTTTGAATAAAAAATACTGTATCTGAATAAAGCTGCAAAAATGTCATAGTAACTATATTCTTATGGGTGAGAGATAGAAAATGGAGTTGTGGGCTCCTGCAGTGCACCAAGGAGTGTGGTTCATGGTTTTACTCCTCTCAGCCCAGATTTCTGTTTCTGGTCAAACCTCAGAATGGAGCTGTTAGCTGTGGGCTGTCCTGTACACTCAGTCCTTTATGAAACCCTTCATTATGGGGTGGATGGCTCATGATTCATCATTAACATAAGGGTTTGATCCTCCTTTAGAGTTCCAAATATTTGCTACATACAGAATCTACAGAGATTATTTTAAATGCTAAAAACTGTTATACAAAATGAGTTGGTAAGATGGTCCACCTCCATTTTGGCATTAGAATTCACTTTGTAAGAACACAGATATTTTCAGAATGAAAAGGCACCAAAAAAGATTTTTGGTGTGATTACCAAGCAATTGCAGATTACCATGATTAGCAATTTACAGTGCTAACAGGTTTTATGTAAGATATAATACCATGAGGTATATTTGAAGTGTTTTAAATTTAAACAGCCACATAAAACAGTTTATAAAACTTCATATTTTTACCAGTGGGAGAGCAACACACCTGTGATAAATTTTCTGTAAGGCTGGAGGAACTGCTGATGGCCACTGGAAGCTCCACTGATTTCTCTTTTTCTTCTTTCCCTAAATTTACAAATATTACATAATATTGCCAATAAGATTAAGTATCCAAAGTATGACATTGTTAAATAGAACTTGGGAACAAACCTTATACATTTTCCTTTTAATGGAGAGCAAAAAGAAACATCACAAAGCATGAAAGTATGAAACAAATAACAGCTGTTTAATATTTAATGCAAACAGTGTTAAAGGTAGTTTAGATTTGAGATTAAATTCTTTTCAGACGTTTCTGACACCACACATTGGGTGTATCTGTCATGTTACTTTACTCATTGCACAGATAAGGGGGAAATCAGACACACAAGATTTCCAGAACATAAAAAAAGGTAAGCACCCAACTTCCATTGAAAGCCTAACTTCAACTATAAGTAGTTGAGCAGCTCACTAGATTTGTTATCATCACTTACCCATTCTTTTGCACAAAAAAATAACTCAAAATGCTCACTGGAGTTATTAAACACACTGCACCTGTTTCTGGTCTTTGCTTTGAGAACCTAAAACTCTGTACAGACTGGACAAATTTCCGAGGAATGCATGGGACATGCAATGTTTTATATAGCTGATGTTTCCCCTTTGGCAAAGATGGGCGTTCACGCTCTTCAAACACCCTGAACAAATTTAAATTAAAAAGAAAAATTACTCATTGCAAAAGAAAAGAAATCATAAAACATAGCTGCTTCAAGTAAGTGGAATTCTCAAGGGCATTGGATGTTGTCAAGGAAGTTCTACCACTTCAGCACCAGTACCTGACAAAAATGAGGTTTTCTTTAAATAATATCAGAGAGAGAATATCTCTGAAAAAGAAGTCACAAAGAGTAATAACCAATCATAAGAACATTGTTGGTTTAAATTTTGTCAATATCAAAGAAAAGAATTAATATTGTGGAGTTTTACACTTTAATCAAAGTGCCTCATTATTGTAGTTCTGAAATGACATTTTCACATTTAAAACCACTTCTTCTCTCTTGAGATTGTCTGGAATACTCACACTACACATTCACAAAAGAGAAAACTGCAGCAAGTGTTTTCACTTGTGGGGTAATTATCTGTGTAGGGTAAATAGCCCTTTACAGTGCAGAAAGACAAAGGTTAGCAGAACAATGAAGAGTAAAGTGGCTGTTTGGCACAGGAACATTTACTATTTTTTACAATAATGAATTCTATTTTATTTTCTCTCTGGCATTCCTGCTTAGTGCCTCTGAGCTTCTAGCTACAACATCTGTTTTGTAGTTGACTGAACAATGCTGTTCAGAACAAATGAAGAACTGAGCCAGTCTTTTTGTTCTTCTTGAAATTTCTCCATAAATAAAAATAAGAAAAAATGTAGGATGCATTTTATAAGATAGTGTGGAGTAAAATTAGCAACACTAATTAAAAAATACCACTGGGAAGCCCTGGCTAAATATAAGGACCCAACACATTAAATTCATATACACAGAAAGCACCTCAGCCAAGTACCCTGATGAAAAGGAATATTTTCTCTTGCAAGTTACATTTATACTTTGAGCTGTGCTTGGCTGAGACTGAACAAACTGTACAAAACATCTGCCACCTAAAAAAATAAAATCCAAAGTAAATCTTTCAGTTACATTAGCTCTAGATAAACCTGTGTCAAGAATGAATGCTACAGAAAACAAGATGTGTGTGGCTGGTCTATCTGTAAATTCAGATGCAGGGAGTCAAAAGCAGGGAGAAATCAGAGCTAAACACAGAACTCTGGCTGAGTTCTGTTTCACTTTGTTCCCCATGGCTCATTTTACCACATTCATCATTCAAATACCAGTTGAGCAAGGCTACTGTGGCTGAGGCCATCAGTTAGACTGCCATTAATAATGGGGGACTGTGGTTGGAGGTTTTTGTTTGGTTGGTTTGGGTTTTCTTCAGAACTAAGGATGTCAAACTCTGTTTTTTAGAAGTTCCTGGAGTCGGTTTCCTTTTGCTTCTATAAAACCTAGCAGACAACACTATAGTTCTAAAGACTTACTCTCCATTAAATAAAAAATCCTCTTACAATACATATCTATACAGAATAACATTTCAAAGGCAGAGTTACAAACCAAACTCAGAAGTTCCTAAGATATTAATTCTTTAAGTAACAACACCTTCCAAAAGAGCCTGCAGCTAAACTCTATGTATGTGCAGTACACCTGCTCTCTTCCCTCCACAAAAGCACTAATGAAATATAAACCATGCCCATCTTCTCTGACATTAATTAATACCACTGGAAAAAAAAAAAAGTGCATCATGAAGCTGAAAACAATCCAAATTGCAGCAACAAGAAGAATAATTTGTCTTCTTTTTCTACTTTGTTGTTATTACACATCTGAGTAGATAAAAACTCTTTATTTTGATCCATAGTGCAGGGTTTTTTAAAGTGCAAAGAGAAAACCAGATATTCTTAAGCCAAAATAAATTGCCATTTCCTTAGTAGTATTTTCTTCTTTGTAGCATAAAGAAACCCAAGGATTAATATTAATTTCCACTACAGGAATCAAGTGTATCTCATTATATATATGAAGAATCACACCTGCTTCTGTGGTATTTACAGTTACTGAAACCACATTCAGTATTCTCATCAGAAGCATTCTTTTGAGTTGGCTCTTCATATATGTTTACAGTAGAAATCCAGAAACAACTTCATAATTACTTTTCTAAGAGTTATATTAGCTGTTTTTTCCTTGCTCAGTAGAAGTCAATCACTTCTGATGCAAAGATGATGCAAGAACTGTAATAATCCACCATGGAATCTCCTTTATGTGAAGATGTAGCAAAAAGCTCTCATTTGGAAAGTAAGAGATGGAATTAATACATGACCAAATTGTAAAGAAAAAGAAATTAAGAATTACAGAGTCGCAGAATTAAATCTCTCCCAACCATTTTACAAAGGCAGAGAGATTGAACACTACATATGCCATAGCAGAGTTCAACTACCAGTCTTTCTATGTAATAAATGGAATATCTAATTGAGAAATCAAGACCAGAGCTTCAAAAAGAGCTGAGTCCTGTTTGGTGACTGATGAGAGCTCTTGCTTTGGAAATTAAACTGTGGTGCTTGTCAGGGCAACTGCTGAGCTGTGAATCAGTGACAAGAGCTGGTAAGAGCAGAGGAATCTGAGTTTTACATGGCCAACCAGCGCCTGGCCACACCTAAGTGATTCAAACAAAAGTGCTCCAGGCTTTTAAAGGAGCTGTCCCCCGCCATCCTGCTGCCCAGGGCAGAACACGTGTATCAGCACCTGTTAATGGGTTTGCAAGTTGGCTTCTTGTCTTCTAAAGCTTTTCATGGGTATCAATCTGTACAATCTGTTCTGCCCAGTGCTTTCATTGCTCTCTTTAGTTCTTTCCCTTGCTGCTGCTGGTTTCATTCTGGTCTGGACCACTTCATGGAGATTCACAGCACAATTCCTTTTTATTGCTTCTTCTTTTGTGGCAGAAGATGATGAAATCTCTTTTCTCACAAATATCTCTTTGCTCAGTAGTAACTTTGTAGTGCCTGCAGGACAGCTCGAAAGAAACTCCTGCCTTTGGTACCCACATTCTGCTGTTGTATTTTTGTACATTTCTTTGAGTCTGCAAAGGTTTTATTTCCTATGGCTCATTTTCTCAATACACAGTTTCTGTCTGGGTTTTTTTTTTTTTTTTTTTAGAGTTCTTTTTTGGTTTGTTTTTTTTTTAGCTTCATATTACACCCATTTTTAACACCAACAGTGACTTGAGCAGTTACTTCCACGCTTTTTAGTGAAGACTTGTTTTAATACACTAACATCAGATAAAAATATTAAGAAACCAATTTTAGGCCATTTTCTACAAGCCTTTATGTTGTGGAGCATACACAACTTCAGGTGAAGGTACAAGCAGACTCCATAACAGGAAAATAAATGTACAAATGGCAGGTCTGGCAGTGCACCCTATGGATTCCTTACCACAAGCAGCCTCACTGAAGGATTCTTACCCCTCCACCCCCAGAGCATGGATCTCTGCCTCTTAGAGCAGGTCTTTAACTGGTGTTTTGTGTTCTGCAGACTGAACACACATGGGTTTCTTTGAAAATTCAGAGTGCTTTCCATCTTTTTTTTTTTTTTTTTTTTTACTTTGCTGTGAAACTAGGGGGATTTCTTGCTTCCTCATGTTTCTGTTCTTGCCAATTACAAAATTCTTATATGAGAAGGTAAAATGGGTGCAAAGGCTACACCACAAAGAAATTATCATCTCAATGATTCATAGGTCTGTAAGAAGATATTAAAGACTTAAAAGGTCCCTGTGAAAAAAATCTTAGGAATTACTAAAATGACACTTTTTTATAGATATGTTCCACTAAATGCCTATTTAAAGCCCTAAAGGGACTCTTTTTCAAGCACACCATAATATAAAATCATTTAGACAATGTCTTTCAGACACATTTTTGCTTTAAAATGGATTTTGGTCTAAAAGTGCCAGATCAACAGGAGATGTTTCAACATTTCCAAGGACTCCAGATGAGTGCAAGATAGTCCTCATGGTGATTTTCAGTCATTGTAATTGAGCTCAAATTAAAGTGAGTCCCAGCTGTAAATGATCACTGACTAATTTACTAAGCCATTAATCCTGTCTATGAAACTTTCACTCATGCTTGTTTTTAAGAGCTAAATTAAGAGTTAAATTTCTTAAGTAGTTCAGAGGTGAAGACAACTGACATGTGGAACCCTGACTCCTTTTCCAAATACAAATATTTAGTAGAGTTAATGTTATTTTATCTCTGACTGCACAGTCACTGTAGTTATATTCAAAACTACTCAGATCTCTCAGCAGTAGCTGAGGAGAAAATGCTTCTACAAAATATTTTTATAGCATGTGTCCAGATACATTGAGCTTCCAATAATCAAAAGTTATCACTATCTTAACACCCAGAAATAGAAAACTTTTAAAATTACATAATTAAATCACATTACCAGGATTAGAGAAGCTTGTCAGTCCTTACTGAACAACAATCTGTGTTTTGTAGCAGTCTTTGTGTAAATTCTGGCATAGTATTCTGGATAAAAGCAAGGGGAAAAAATATTTTGAAGTGTACCTTTCTTTAAAGAGTTCTGGCTTCTCAAGAATTTTCTGATTTTTTCCTTCAATCTTTTTGGAATTATTTTGATCTTCTTTAGTCTCTTTGAAGCTCTTAAAAGATAAAGAACAAATGGCATAAAAATTGACAAAACTTGAACTATTTTACCTACATGCTGCAAAAGTTTTCTAAACTTGAGGTTCTGAAAAAATGAGGAGAACAAGGTTAAAAAGAGACAGTATTTTTTTTTTTTTTTTGTTGGGTCAACTGTAACAACTGGAATAAACAGAGAAGTTTTGGAGCATGGGTCTAAATGTCAGAACCTGGAGCTCTTTACACGGTCTCCTTCACAGCTATAAACAAATTCACCACATCCCTTCTCCCTGTCTGTTTACACAGCACAAACCACACTGGGAACTTCAGTCTGGAACCAGGAGTGTCAAACAGGATGACAGAATATAAACAGAAAAACCACCTGTGCAAAACGCGCTGCTATCAGCACAAGGCAGTGAATGGAGTCCTTGATCATCTGCTCCAGACAGATGGGTAAAAGTACCCAGATGCAATTCCCATAAAAAGTTACTAAACCTTTACAAGACTGGGCTACTCAAGCTTAGAAGAGACCTTTTACAGAGGAGTAGGTCCAAAACCTGTACTGATAAAATCCCTTTGATTATTTTGAAGATTCTCTGTTTGGAATCAGCAATTCTAGTTAATCAGCCAGTTTCACTGCTGGGTGTTACATACCCCACACATGTATTTTGAGGAAAAAAATAAGGAGAGAAGGAATTTCCATTATTCTTATTGTAAAGCATACTTAGTTAAATACAAACCTTTAAAAACCCAGTAGGAAAAAGAGTGTGCAGCTTTCACCCAGTGTGTGACAGCTACACACTCAAACCCTGGGGCTCACTGAGGAGTGGCCCTGATCTATTTTCAAGTGTATTCTCCTGAGCTGACACCAAAGTCATCGTGACACGGTGCCTTGGCAGAAACTGTGGCACAAGCTGAGGTCAGCAGAAAGGAAACTGCAAGAACCTTCACATCCATGGCCCCCTCTTCTCTAAGAAAACACACGTGGGGCTATAGAAATGTAATTATAAGGCTGGGATCATCCTGTTGGTCTGTGAGACTGAAAATACACTAGTTTTTTGATGTTTCAGAAAATGTAATGGTGCTATGTATGACCACATATATAACACATATTTATATAAAATAAAATTAGGATACAGTTACCTTTTTTAAACAGTCAAATTTCATTTGTAATTCTTCAGCTTCTTTTTCCAGTTTGATGGTTTCCTGTGCAGCAGCTTCAGCAAGCTGCCAGGTTTCCTGTGTTTTTTTCCTCACAGAGGCACTTCCAAGTCATGGAATATATTTTACAGCAATATATTTTTTCAAGCAAGGGATGCCACCAGATCCCTGACCTCTCCATGCCATAACACAAATGCTAGAGGTGCAGGAAGCCCTGATAAATCTGCATTTTCTTGGCAAATCTTCAAATCTAATATCTATTAAACTTCTCCTAAATGAAGCATTTTGATGGATATGTTATTAAATGAAATTTTGCATTCTTTACCCAAAATAATTAAATAATTAAAACTGAATATCTGAATTTGACCTCCAGTTTTCTCACAGAGAAATGCCAATGCTGCCACTCTAAACATAAATATATAAATATATAAATATTTACTATCTTTTCTAATAAAAAGTTGTGAAAGATAAATATAAAACTTCTTTCCTGACAACTGAACAACACTAGAAATCAAGGATACATGTATGCAGCCCAACCACTTATGGATGTAAAAGGAACAGCCTCTGCAAAAATAAAATTTACCTTCAGACCATTAATTAACAAATCAATTTTCTTTAACAAATACAAGATAAATTAATAGATCAGGAGCATTTATCCTGTCTTAGTATAGATAACAAAAATTGTAGTATAACAGTAGTGGCATTAAAAACAGCACTAAAAAGTGATGAAAATTAAATTTATAATTTTGAGAGGCTCAATTTAAAGAAATCCAAGAACTTTTTTACCCCAGGAAGTTCAATGACAAATCTCTCCCCATTTCATTTATGGGTTGGAGGAAGCAGTATCAGTATGAATAATCTAAATTCTTATTTGCTACAGATTTTTTTTTTAATGGTGCGACAAAGAGAATATATTTTATTAGCTTAAAGGAAACTTTGGAAAATTGGAGGTTTTCTATATGGCACCTTTAATGTGCAGTGAACTGCCAAAAGGCTTTATTTCAAAAGAATTGACAACAGCAGTACCCAGAATATCCAAGCAAGCATCTTCTTTCCATTTGTATACTTTCAAGGCATTTCAAAACTCCCTTTTGAATTTCTTCAGCTTCTTCCTTTATTTGGTAATACTTCTGGGCCAGAGCAGTTTCTGTATATTTTTTGCGTTGTTCCTCCAAATTCATCCTACACTGGGTTATGGCATCCTCATATATTTTCCTATAAAAAATGCATGTAATTTAATTTTTTTTTCACGGGAAACCATTGTTTATAAGGAAAAAAAATTATAAATTTGTGGCATCAGCTCAGTTAATTTGTTGCTGTCATAGGAAGAAAAGTCAGATTATATTTAATAGGGCAATATTTGGATTTATTTTTTTATTTTCCTGCTATATCCTAGGAAGACTATGATGTATATAACAAAGAATATGATGTAAAAACCAGCCAAAGCTCCCTGTTCTGAGGGCAATGTAGACCATACCATATTCAAAGGCAGCCTGGCAGATGACAAATGTGTTTTTGCCTGTGTAATTATCATGAAACTCACTGCAGGCCAAAGTCTCTGCTGGTGCGTGTTGGCACAATTCCATCAGTTTTGGTGGAGCTGGATCAAAGATACAGTGGGAGAGAATTTGGCCAAACATTCCATATTTAGAGCAGCCTGGTGCACCACTGGACTGAGAGCTGCCTCCAAGGAGATGCTGAGTAATCTCTGTCTGACTTGGGGAAGCCTTAAACACACACATCAGTCACACTGAAACAACAGGACTATTCATACTTAAGGTTAAGCAAACACTTAAATGTTTAAGTGGCAAAGAGCCAGAACGTTCAGCTTCTCATGGGGCTGCCCTGTAAATTAATGTTACACTACATGTAACTTCACTGGCATCATGTGAGCACATAGCTATGAGTTACTGAAGTAGGGAACATCAATTAATGCAGGAAAAGCTTATGTGAACAATGGAGAGGCAAATTTAAAAAATTAAATTATTGGTATACCTAAGGATTAGCAAGAAATTCCTTTATGGAAAAAAACTATGGTGCATAAAAGCAAATAAAGCCAGAAACCCACCTCTTAACCTGCCCCTACATTAAAGGAACAGCTCTCACCGCTTGCAGAGCACGTGGGACTTTCCTTTAAGGAACACATTTTATCTCAAACTGCTATTTATCATTTAATTGCAGCATGGCTGAAAGGCTGCATTTGAGAGTCCTGGCTGCCCACTGGCTGTGCCAGGCAATGGGAGAGAGAAAAACTTATGTTTAAATTCAATACTAGAATCTTCTGTTCTTACAAAAGGAAAACAAATTCACAAGGCAAAACACAGTCAGATTCTAATTTTCAAATCAAACCACACTCCAGGCAAGAGTTCCTTTTGAACTGACTGTTAAAATTTATGGGAGAGAAGCTGTAGGTCAACACTGTGAATCAAACCTAGAAATTGATATTTCCCAAACTTCACGTAGAAAATGACACTAATCTATGTGCTTTTCTACACAGGAGGTCTCAGGAATCTAAGTTTTTTTATTTACTTATTATTTCTGTATACTGTACAAAATTTCTCAGGTATGAAAGATGAAAAATATTCAGTTCTATTTAATTAAATAGATGTTACAGCAATAACTGATCAAAAATAAATTTTCTAATAAACTTAAGGATGCATTACAAATAGATATAAATAATATAAATAAGTAAAGTAATTTGTTGTAACAGGTACATTTCAAGCTTGTGAATATAATCCTAAAACTTTATCTTCTTTTCCCAAAATCTATTTTTCACAGATAATATTTGTGGCCATACATAGTATAGTAGTCTTGAATAATCCTCACTATTTTAATATTTTCTCCAAGTAATTTACATCCTGCAGTTCATGCAGATAACACAGACTATTTAGAATTCACCACTGTGCACATTAATCAGAAAAAGTTTTAGTCTAATTACAACAGGAAAAGGGCAGCACTCACAACCCCCTGAACATTATGTGGATAGCAATTTACTACTTTTTCCTTCTTCATATCACTTATTTTCAGGATTAACTTCCAGTTCATAAATGCATTCTTACATGTTCTTGAAACCAATAACAACAAAAAAATGTGGAACATTTTATAAACCTCCATTATAAGTGCTTAATTAAACATGAACTGATCTGCCCATCTTTAAAACACATCTTTCCATCTCAAGCATCATGTCCTCAGTGCCCCCAAATGCCAGACTAAAAAGAACATTCAGCTCATAAAGTTCTACAGACACTTATTTTTCTTCCTAATTTAAATATTTAGAATTTACTGAATGCACATCTTGCTGACTTGAACGTATCATCAAATCCTTTGGTGCAGAGAGACTATATTTGGGGCACAGTTTTGAAAAATGCATGAATTAAATTTATTTTGTGATTTGTACTCATGATGTCTTACAATTAAGCTCAGGAAAACAGATCAAACACTTTCATGTTGGAACTGAAACTAGTTATCTAAAGAAGCAATTTAAAAGTAATGCTTCTTTGGCTTGTCAGCTCAAATTAGTGAAAGCCAGAAAGGCTTAATCATATACTCATAGAAAGCCAATTTAGCCTTATTTTTCACCAAATTTAGAGCTCTGAACAGGAAGAAGAAAGATAAGCTACTAAGTGAGTTAATTAAAGGCTCTCAGGCTTGCTGTTTCAGCTGTCTTGGACAACTGGCAAAAAAAATGGTTACAAAAAACTCAAAGGCAATGTTTTAAATTACCTAAATTTTCAACTCCTAACCGGTATTTAGGTATCTGGAGGGGTCTGCCGTGACTTCTGCACCACAGGGCAGCAGCCTCCACCTCCTCACAGGCAGAGGGGGCAGGTGAGCAGCCCCCCAAACTGGAGATCAGTTTTGCTTTGTTCAGTAGAACTTTGGAGGGTTTCCTTGGCACAGCACATTTGGAACATTTCTGTGAGAATCTTCAGGGTCTGCTCTTTATTTCATTGACTGTAGGCAGCTATATTGCATAATACATAATTTCTTTTAAATGCTGAGTCTAATTAATGAAGATGACAGAGCTGAGATGCCACTCACTGAACAGAACTGAATTTGCAATTGATGCTGACTAGAAGCTTGCCCACAACTAGTCTTAAAATGGTTTTAGACCAGGCTTTTCTGACCCACTTAGTCATTTTTCAGGAGCTAAGACTGAATTTGCATGCTTTGTGGTTATTTTGAAGAATATACAACAGTATACAAAACTTGATTTGTATATCCTGATAATGCTATGCAACTCATATTCAAAAATAAGGAAAAGCATAAAATTATCTAAATGCTTCTAATTGTTACCTGAAAACATTAATTATTTTTATGTATTGGGCTTTTCTTGATACAGTAGGCAATCATACAATTTTCTGAACAATTATAATAGGCATTACAATGGGAACCAACTGATTTTCAAGAATTCACATCTTATCATATTTCTTTAGCAATTAAAAAATAACATATGATCTCATAGTAATGTAAACAAAAATTCTTTAAATTATTCAGTCACTTATAAGTGACTATAAACTGAAAAGTTTGCAACAATTTTTTCCTGCAGACAGCACCAGTTTTGCCGATCAGTTTAGTCAGTACTACTGCTGGAAACCTCATCTTATGTGATCTTAGATACCTCTCCATTTCTGTGTCTTCCTCTAAAGCTTTCAGTTCATTTTCCACATATTTTCCATGCTTTTTAAGAATTGCATAGGTGGGCTTCCAGCTGTGGACAAAGTAAACAAAAAATAAAAGCATATTAGTGGTCCTTCTTAGTAAAAAAAACATTTAGAAAACACCTAGATACTTTAGCTATCTTGCAAATGATTTATTAATTTTTGAAAGTTAAATATAAAAGGGTTTAGCACAGAAATCTTTTGCAGGTGTACATTTATTTAGTTAATATTTTAAACCTGCAAATTCTAGAAGAAAATTAAAAATACATATATTTAAAATTAAGAAACATTACAAAGATCTTTTTAAGGAATTAATGGAACTAACTTCAAAAATTTTTTGAGCTAATGATAAGTAATGAGGCATCTAAATCCACATTTTAGGTCCTCAACACATCACCAGCAATAAATCCTTTACATATGTTGAATCTTTTTGTTGGAAACACCCATAACTTCATTCTCACCAGTGTCACCAGCACCTAACTCACACCCAAATGCACTCGGAATTTCCCCCATTTGCCAAGCAAGTCCTGCTCCGAAGGCATCAAAGTGATTTTCCTGCAGCAGGATGCTGTAGAAAGTACTGAGAGCAGAGCAGCTTCCCAGAATTCTAGGGACTATTGAAAGCAGGGCATTCTCAACATCCAGGCATTAGAGATAGCTCTGCCTTGGATATGGGAATACCAGAAAAGCAGGCAGATAGACTTTCTGATCCAAGTGAAATTCAGATGTCATCTTTAGGAGAGGTGTATTAAAAAGTTTTTGAAAAGAAAGAATCCTGTCTGGGGAAAAATAATGGTATAAGAAGCATGAACCATCCAGCACTCCTGGCACAAATTGTTGGACACCACTGGTGATTAAAAGTGGAACTACAAAATGTTACTTCACCATATCTCCTGCAAATTCAGCAGAAAGCTGAATTTCAAAAGGGTCAGATTTTTTCAAAAGCAGAAACCAACACACTTATATAAAAATGTGCTTGCACACCACACACTGTTATGTTCTTTTACTCAGAAAATTCCATTACTTTCTATGGAGGAAAAAAACAGCTGAGATGTAAAATTCAGAGAGATTTTACTAATCAGAGTACAAGCCATGCTGTGAGTTACATTTTTCATTCACATCTATTCTGTGGACATGAAAAAACACGTGGTACAAGAACAGTGGTTTGTGAACACAACCAGACGTGCAGGATTCAAGCAGCTCATTTACTTGTTTGCAAAATGCATCAATGCCTCATGGATGTCCTTGGTAGCCATCACATTTATTTGTCCTTCCTTTCATCAGCCAGGGTATAGAAACGATCTTTAACCACACTACTCTGAAAGCAATAAAATTATCCTGCAGTTTGTCTTGGGACAAGACAACAATTTATTTTCCTAACTAACAACATTCTGAGTTCATGTGGATTTTTAAAAATTATCTTCTATTTTCATTAAATCCCACCATCCTTGCATCCAAATTTAAAAATTATAAGAGAAACAATAACATTGGAATAGGTTCCATCAGCAGCATTTCACCAGTAGAACTTCTTACCAGTCTGGTATCAATATTTCTAGTTTGAATCCTTCAAGAAACTAAATATTAGCAAAATGTCATCACTTGTCCAAAAACATGTTTCATTTGGGTCATTCTCTGCCTTCAGGTCTTTTTTACATAGACCAATATGGATTTCTTCAGAAAACACAGTATTATCCCAATACATCTATCCCATATATCATATTTTCTCTAGACTTGCTGAATATAACAACCTTGTATTTTGTTCAAAGTCTTCAAATTTTCTTCAATATACTCAGAATGTCTTGTAACCCAGACAAAACACTGCTTCTCTGAGAGCTCTACTGAGCTCTATCACTGGCAATTAGTCAGCTGTGAGGGTGATTGTGACTCCCAAACAGTATCTGAATTTACAAAACCAACATTAGAATCATGTCCAGTATAGATGGAGTGTCAACTAGAATAAATTTTAGAAGTTTGGGGTGATTCTACTGTGTAAGTGTTCTAATTGTCTGATCTTATAGCCAGGGCTTGTTTATTGCAGTTTTCAGTCTGTCGTTAAATGACATTTTCAATAATTTAAGACACAAAGTCTCTACTCTTCTGCAAGCATTGTCCTTCTATGAATACATGTATTCATTAATGAGTCACTTCTCATTTTCAGTCTCTTTACACTAATGCCATTAATTATTCTTTGTAGGACTTGAGCCAAAACCCATTGAATTCAATGATTAAAATTTAGATCAGATCCTTAGTTCTACCCTTAATTTTTTATTCCTTCATTTGCATTACTTAACAGTTTGTCATTTGCAAACAGATTTGCAGCCTCAAAAATATATCAAAGGAAGCAGTGTGGATAGTTTCATAAACTTGTGTTCATTTTATACTACATTGGAGGCAAGAACTTAATGTGATGGAAAAATAGAATTTTTTTACCAAGGTCAGATTTTTTCCCAACTCATTTAATGGTAAAGCTACAAATCAATATTGAATGGCAATTCATTCAAATAAGCCAGCCACTACACCCACTTTATTCTCTAGTGATCCCATTCTTTCTTTTTCTTTCTGAGAGTTCAAAATAAACCTAGAAAGGACCCCAATGCCATCTTTACTTTCTTCTTTATTCTCAGAAACACCCATACTCTCCATTCAAATTGAAAAAAAAAATTTCAAATGTATGTCATAGATATTTTTATTGAAGTACTTGCCTTTAGGTACAGAATTGCAAGAAAACAAAACAGAATTTGCCAAAAAAATCCTCACTACAGCTTCTGAGGAACTAGTCAGATTGTGGAGAAATGGAAAACTCTGGTGGATTTTATCAGCTGGGAAAATTCTCTGTATTGTCAAATATAGATTTGCCTTTTCAGCTACCCTTGACAAACACCTGAGGTTTTAATTTTTAAAAATTAAGTGTCAGGAAGATGAAACTCCTTGTAGCTAAATTGTGTCTTGAAAAGCTTCTAATTACTAAGATCCAAAAGTGATCAGCATTTAAAACTTGAACTAATTATCTGATACAAACATTTATGTAAGGAAAACTGTGAATGGCAGCCCATTGCATGCATCAAAAGATTGTGCCCAGGAGGCAAATTTTGCAGTCTGGAGCAAAACTGATACTGGAATCTGCCAGCAGAAGCACACACGTGTGTGGAGAGGCAGTTATGGCACATCTTGTGTAAAAATATGTATACAACAAAAAGTAACTTGAAACATGTTGTGAACAAAGAATTGAAATATGTTCGATTTTAGGAAGTCTTTTTAACAGCATTCTTAATATTGGTGAAATTTTGACAAAACTCAGGTGCATCCAAGTGTAGAAAAATTATGCTTCTGTTACCTTACAAAGTTAATACTTTAGCATGCTGCAAAGATAGTACCTGGGAAAACTAGGGATTTAAATAAAAAACCAACCCAAAATTAAATGTAGTCTACTTTTCTATAGTTCTTCTTCAGCAGATGGGTAATTTTTATACCTAAAGATTTGCAGTTTAAAAAAACCAGGAGAATGCTGAAGTTTTCTTTAACATCACTGCTGTCAGAAGACACCCTCATTTATTTTTCCCTTCCTTCCTCACTGACTTCCTTAATGGCAGCCCCAGCTCAGGGCTCAGGCTCTTCCATACTCACGCATCACAGTGCCTCTTGCTGCTCTCGTTGTGCTTTTGCAAATCAGCAACTGCCTCATTGCCTTTCTTTATATTTTGCTCCAGCCAAGCAATTTCATTCTTTTTTTCTGTGATTTCTGCAGTGTACACTGAAATTTAAAAAAAATCAAAAGTATATTAATGCATTTTTAACAAATCCATGAAATAAAAAGTCTATATTTAGAATGATAAAAAATTCCTTCCCAAAAAACTTAATCTCCATAATGCCAGGTGAGTGGACAGCCTGCAGTTAAGCAAGGTAACAACAAAGTGAGTCAAAACATTGGGATTTTCAGCTGTGTGGTGAGTACCTTAATTATCATATAGTATTGTGAGACTGCCATGGTTTGTGCTGTTTCTGAGTCCCAGTCTGTGTAGAACTGAAGTAACTGTTAGTGATTTCCCAGTTCAGTGTTCCCACTGAAACACTCCTCACTCCCTATCCAGAACCAGGACCCTCTTTCAAACATTTGCATTCTTTTGCAGAAGCCCAGAATGTCAAATATTCTGAGTGGGAAAGCTGACTACAATAAAGAAAAAATAAAAAACATCACAAAAGGCATATAAGCAATTAGCGGGAAACAAAAAGAGAATAAATAAAATAGAATAAAAAGGAATTTTACTCAATGTAGGAATGCGTAATGGATGATTAATATAGGACACAGGTTAATTAATTTAAAAGTGCATTATAATGACAGGTTCTCAAGGACTGTGATATTTGTGGAGATTCTTAAGGCAAACTCTTAATTCTGCCTCTTCTGACAGCAGACAGCTGATAGCACTTTCTGAATGAGTGGCTAGAGGAGAATCCATGCCGCTGAACATGATCAGTTCTCTCTTCACAAGTAAAAGCTGTGAGAACTATCATGCATGCTCACATTGCAATGCAATAAACACAACTCGGTGAATGCTTTTTCTCTGCATTTTAATTCTTTTTTTCTATGCAAGATTTCAGATTTATCAGTGCTAAACCATCCCTTGCTGTCATTTGCTGCCCTGAAGCAATAAATGCCAGAGTGGGTGGCCCTACACAGAAGTCAATCACATCCTGCCCTTCTCTCATCTACTCCATTGGGAAGAGCATCTTAGTGATGCAACGTGGGTCTTGAGTTGTTGGAATTACTGCTCTGGAGCTCCAGTTTTCCTGAATTTTGGCTCTGATTTTGCACTATTTGCTATATATTAATTTTCAACAGCATCTGCCTTTATAGCAGAAAATAAACCACTTCTCACAGAGAAATGTCTGTCAGTGAAAAGCAAAAATTTCTCGATGTAATTTAATATCTTGGGTTGTCTTTGGGTTATCTTCAGTCCCTTAATATTTTAAATATCTAAAGTCAATAATTTGCCTTTACTGAGCATGAAGCATAAATATTGGACAACTGACATGGCTTCATTTCTGTAAATAAACAGCTGAGTATGGCAGAACAACTTTTTGAGATTTACCAGAATGAAACATAACGTTATTAACAAAATGAACACTTCACATCTCATTTTGTATTTTTTACAGACAAGCACTTCTGTGAGCTGTTCAACCCACCCTGTGCTTTCACAAGGACCTGGTGGGTGAGATCCATCTCACCCCAAAGTGAGGGACCTTCTTCAGAACAGCTCACCCATGGCTGCAGCTACACCTGTCTGAGAGAAGCTGGCATTTTAAAAGTTTACTTTATCTAACCCACTTTAACCTGTTTCTTCAGGATAAGGTAAATCACATCCTAAAAGTGCCTGTTTCCCTCCACTGGTAAGAAAGGGACTGTAGCCAAATAGCCTGATGAATCTCACACCAAAAGTCCAGGGCTGAATGCTACAGCTGTTCATCTGCCAAATAATACTCACGCAGAGACAAAATTACATCAGTGTCACTATTTTTTGCTAAGTTTTTGGAAGACTTAACCCAAACTGCTAAAAGCCTGAGAGTTGGCTGTGTGTTTACACATATTTAGGTATCTCTGAACACAAAAGCAGCTATGCCATGTTACTACACAGCCCTTGGACTTTCCCTAAGAGCATTTACCCTAAGCCTGCATAAATGTTAAGAAAAGCCTTATCTCTGAGGTTCTCTTGTGTGACTGGAGAGTTAAACCAGAATCCAAGGTGTGCCAGATTCAGTGTTACAGATGTTTTCATGTTTAAGGTGCTTCAATTAATTGTGATAATCTTAATGAATAAGTACTTGGACATATCAGTGAAGATTATTAGAAATGTTATAATCAAAAAGAACACCAAATAGATGGGAATTTTCTCTTCTGCTTCTTCTTTTTTTTTTTAATGGAGGTTATGTGCTTGAATATCTACTTATGAAGTACCAGAGGTGAGCACAGATGTTCTCAGATTGTTTGTGGTAGAGAAACCATTCTTCAGACATGAAGTGATTCCACATAGTAGCACGGTTTAAAAATCAGCCCAGACATAACTCCATAGTATTGTGTTGTTTGTAAGCCCTGGGAGAGAGCAAATTTGATGCAGAGCAAGACTTTCTCTTTGGGTTTAGTGTTTTGAATTTCAAATAAAGTAACCAGCTGCTTGATTGCAAAAAAAGAAGAACAAGGCTTGAGTACGTAGTAGCAACTGAGAGAACTTTCATTATTTCAAGAAAACAGAAAGAGAGAAGATGCAGTGAGGCAGAGGTCCAAATCTGGAAAGAACAAAAAACATGAAGAAAGAAAGGGAGGCAAGTGGCAGATGTATTGAGCAAGCACAGCTGAATCAAAGGGCTGCCAGTGACTGTGAGGAGCTGCAGAGTCAGAGCAGGAAATGGCGCAGCATGAAACTGCCTGTCCATGAGGCAGCTGAGCAGCCTCGGCTGAAAGTGTTGAGCAAAAGCAAAGTCTGCTGGGGAGAATGAGCAAGTATTGATGGCTAAAGACGAGGCAGGGTGAGAGCAGGACACGGGACAGCTTCCATTGTGCATCCTGCTTCCGCCCCCGAGACACAGAGCATGTCCCAGGATTAACGAAACAAAATCAGTGTTCAGCATCCAGTAAAATGATCATTTATCACTACTCACAATTTATCTGATGATCCACGTATTCCTTAGCACTGTGATTCTTTTCTATATGGGAAGCTTAAGAAGAAAATTAACCCTTCGTTACATACATATATATGAGTGGAGCTGTGAAACAAACACGCTGTGCAGCATTAATTGCACAAACTCTGATTAACAACTATTTTAGCAAAATATCTAAATAGAAATTTTACTATTAAATAGATGTCAGGACTCCTGTCCACAACCTCCCAGTTAACATTATGTAGGCAAAGAACAAAAGCTTAATATTAGACATTTATTTGAAGTTAATATAACTGTTTAAAGCAAAAAAAAGCAGTCTGTATGCAGCGCATAAGTAATTGTTAATAAAAAATGTATGATATAATGACCTACCAAACTTGACCAGAATTTTGTCCAAGCTGATCGAAACCTTGCCACTCATTTCTTAAACTTCAAAAGAAAAATGCAATTCAAGGATTTACACAGTCAAAAGTCTTGTTGACACAATAAACAAGTAAAAATTGCAAGACAATACCCCACATTGTAACATAAAAGGGAGAAAAGTAGTTTTACCTGCATTTGAATTACTATCTGGTGGAACCAAATTTCTCACTAATAGTGGTAAGGGATTTGTAATAGTCTAAACCACACATAGGGGAAAAGGACATTTATAATTTAGGTAAAGCGTTGCTCCTGGAGCAGTTCTGTTTGAGAGGCTTAGTGTTCTCAGAAGGCAATGAAAAATGCAAGGAGAGATGTTTGTGTACATGTGTAGCCTGTACTCCAGCTGGTTACTAAGCCTTTGGACTGCAGTGCTGCTGATGGAAAAGCTCCCCCAGCATCCTGCACACTCCTCCTGTACAACCACCGAGTCCATTTAAATCAAAGGAGTGGGAATGCTAGGTGTGATTAAAGACAGAATTCTCACTAAATGGAAAACGGATTGTTATAAATCCTTTCTTCTGTTTGTGCCGTGCTGCTACGTGCAGAAAATCAGATTTTGGAGCTGGGGGACGATGGCGATCTCTAAAAGGGCTGCAAACACCGTTCGTCAGGACGCTCCGGCCGCAGCTCGTTAGCTCAGGTGCATTAAGAGCGAGCGAAGTTGGCCGGGCTTTCATTGTCCCACCGTGGCTTCCCCATCACACCGCGAGAGGAGCAAAGCCACGGCAAACCGGTGCTGAGGATGAGACCCTAATCCAGGATCAAGTGGAATAGAAAACAACTGCAGAATTGGACTAAAGTGGCATTAAGGCTCCATCCTGCAGCACTGGGGCTGCGGGAGAGGGAGGGGGCGAAGGCAGCGTTTAAACGCTGGGTGTTTGACAGAAATGAATTTGTCTCATAGTTAAAGGGGGATCAGAACACCTAATCCAAGGGACTGGATTAGCACAGGCTGCGGTAAAAACTCCGAGAAGGAGATAATAGTTTTACCAAATGTATTTAAAGGATTGAAATCCTAGTGCCTGAAAACACTTAAGGTAGCAAATAAAAAAAATCTTCTGAAAATAATAAGAAAAACACTGGGAAATACTACCTCAAGCCACAGAACAAGGCAGAATATTTTTGCTTTCACACCATGTGAAAAAAAATCCAAAGTAATTCCTTACTATAAAAAAATTAGTTTGGAGCATGTATTAAAAAGGTGTTCTCAAGAAACAATTTAATAATGTTTATTAGCTGATTTTCTGAAACTTCCCATAAAAACTGTAAGACATTGGGGTAAAGAAATTTTATTTACTGTTTTATAAACTGCAACACAAAGTTCATCAATAGAGCAGACTGTATAGCTGTATATTATTAAGATAGAGACAACTGTATTATCACAAAGAAATACAAATATTTTTAATATTTTTGTAGAAGAGTACTAATATTTTTGTAGAGAGAACTAAAATGCTTGTTTTCTTTCACTGTAATTTTACAATAAAATTTATTAAAAGGGTAAAGTTGCAGAAAATGGTGCTCCTGAAAGCATGCATATGTAAAATATTTATTTTTCTGATATTGTTAAAAAGCAGTAGTGTAACTGCAAGTGTCAAATGCTATTCTGTGCTGTGAATTATGAGGATACAGGTGCCACTAGTAGAAAACACTGAGAAATTCTATGGCACTGGCAATATATATGGTGTTTGCAGACTTTAAAAACAGTAGGTAACACCAGCTTGCAACAAACTTTTGACATCTGATGTCTTCCAGGATATGACTGTAGCAAAGACTGATTCTTGGACATACTGCAGAAAATCAGCACCAAACCATCAGCCATCTCAGGATGTTGAGTAATTCAGAGGAAATTCTCCAATGTGGCTGATATTTTTGTTAAAGATAAATACGTAACACACGCGACCGAGTAAACCAGCTTCAGACTTCATCTGTTCTTTCTAATGGGGCTATTCAAAATGCTGCCAGGAGAAAAGTATTGTATTTGCATTTTTGCACGGCATTATTGTAATTACGCGGAATTCAATCACGGCAATAAAGTTTGGTACATTAGAAGATTGTATTGGGTGCAGAACCCAGAAGCAAACTGCTTGATGTGGTCTCAAGGCATTATAGCACTAACATTAATAATGCCACTTCTCAGAAACTCATCTGGCAACAGCCAGGCTCTTCACGAAAAGGTGGAAAATACCCATAAACTGTGAGGTAAATATCTTCCTTAAAATCCACATCTAAGTTCTGCCAGTCGTAGGCTGTGAAACAGTATTAATTCCAGTTGGCTCTATATTAATAATTTTAATTTTAGGGAGGCTCTTTTGAGAGCAAACCTGTGTTTCCCCCTTGCTATTCATTGCTGTTTATGACTGTAAAGGGACTGGTTGGTTGAATCTTCTTGAAATTTAGAAGAGCTTACATTCAGTGACTTTTTATCTCTGTAGATAAAATAAAATAAAAATATGCCTCTCTTCGTGTCGTTTATGCTCCTTTGCCCTTCTTTTACCACACTGTTTTAGGAAACCCTGGAAAAGACCTAAACCCCGTGAGGAGACCTGAACCAAGAACCCATTGGATTGCCACAATTTACTTAGTCAGGACATACCAAACAAAAGGCTTTTACTGCAGATGATCCCCTAAAGTCTTGGCATTAAAAAATTAAAACTATATTTCTTAAAAGATAAAAAAACTGGGGGAAGCCCCTACCCTGTGGGACACCACAGGGGCTGCGGAGGAGCGCCACAAAATGGCGGCGTGAGAACCGGGGCCCGAGTCCCTCAGGGCGGAAAGCGCGGCCGGGGCGCTCAGGGGACCCTCTGCCTTTGGGGGGCCATCAGCACGGGGAAAGCGACCAGAATGCGGCGGCTCCGCATCGTCTCGGGCGCTGCCACAAGGGAAAGGGCGAGGAGCCGTCCAGAGACTCACCCAAGGACGAAGGGGCCAAACCCTCCCTCACCGCCGAACGCTGCCCCTCAGCGCCGGCCGCGCCCCGTGGCGCAGCCCCCGCGGCCCGGGGCACCTCAGCCCCGCCGAAAGGTGCGGAGAGGGCGGCAGGTGCCACCTGCCCGCCGCGCTCCGGGCCGGGGCGGTGGGAGCCGGGGTAGTCGGGCAAACCCGAAGCAGCTTCGGCCGTCGGGAGAAGGGGCTGAGCCCGTTCACCCAGCGGAACAACCGGGCGGGTTTATCGCCAGCGGCCGCGGCGCTCCGCTCCCTCAGGGACACATCGGCGGGGCGCCTGTGCCCCCCCAAGCAACCGTTTGCCTGAACAGCGGGACTTAGGAGGGAAAGAGCAACATTTCTGAGGGCTTCGGGCGAAAAGCGATGAGGATGCTCCATCTACCGGGGGCAGCGCGCAGGTGGGCGGTGGCCGGGCGGGGAGAGGAGGCAGCGCCGCTAGAACGGGACATCGTCTGGAAGCCTGCTGGGGGTTATTTACACACATACACGCTCTGGGATGTGGCACAAAAATAAGGAGCTGCAGAGTGTAATGTGCTTTATCCAACCCTCCATGTCCCACACATGTTGCTGACCTAGCTGGTGGAAATCAGCCTAAATCCTCCTTCCCTCAATCCCTCACGGGCCCGGCCCTCAAATAGTTTTAAAAGGCATTAAAGCATCTCCCTTCTCATCCCGGAGCAGTGCTTCACGCTAAGGATGCTGTGGAATGCTGCCTCTTCGCCTCAACAGAAGTTGTGCTCAAAAAATTGTCGCGTTTGTTTGTGGAAGTGCAACATTACAAGGCAAAAATACACAGTCCGGGCGTGCAAGAATCTAGAACATGATGACATGATGCCCTCTACACTTGGTAAGGCATCTAAATCAATCTAAATCTAAATTGAGATTACTGAGCCGGAAGATGGATTTAAGATTATCAATAAGCAAAGGAAAATAAAGTTGGGGGTAGGGTACAAACTGGAGGGGGAAAAAACAATCAGCCGATGAAAGAAGAATGGATAGAGAAACAGAAACAGGACTGAAGAGAGAGACACACAGAAAACTCTCTCTGCCAACTGCAGCCCAGGGGTCAGTCAGATGCGATGCTGCTTTCAGAACACTCAGCTCAAACAGCAAGAAATGCAGCTTCAAAGAGAAATAGTTGAGCTACCTGGCTTCTGGTCAGCCATGAGGAAGGGAAATAAAAAAGAGAGGGATATGAAAAGAGGCGTGATCTTTTGGAAGGTAGATGTCTGTGGCCTCTGCTCCGTGGTGAGGCTCTGTCCTTTCCAGGAACATCTCCAACTATCTCCCCGCCTGTCCTGGAGAGTGAGAGCTGCCTCCTTGCCCTGCTCCCTAGGGACACTCTAATTCCCAGATGCCTCTGGAGCTCTGCATTTGCCACTCCGTCTTTCCAAAACATTCGAAGTTTCCCCAAGGAGAAATGGCTTCAAAGCTTTATCCTGCCCCAAGCAATACCTTAAAGACCCTCTAAACTTCCCGAATGAATGGGAGCTTAACAGCAGAGTAGCAGGTAACTTCAATGATGCCCATTAACACCTCGCCGTGTCCCGGTGATTTAAGTAGTGCCAAGGGAGGCTGAGGTTCCCACAGACCCAAGGACCACAGTTCACCCGGAAGGTGGTCAGTCAGCTCAACAGGCTTTGGATAATGCCAGCAGGGACTTCCCGGTTAATTCCCCCTAGGGCCTGTTCCCACCGGAGCTTGGCAGGGCCCGGGGGCTCCTTTATCCATCTATTTATTACAAGGACTCCCCAGCCGAGGTTTTCACTCTGTTCCCACCAAAAACAAACAAAACAACAACAATAACAACAACAAAAAAACCCAAAAAACCCCCCCCCCACAAAAAAAAAACCCTTTTGAAGCTGCAGAAAGAGCGATTCTGTATGCCACTGGGTCTGACTTGGGTTTTTTCTCTTGTTTCCCAGCAAAATCCCTCTAAAAAGTCCCCAGCTAACCCCAAAGCCATAAACAACCACTTTCATTACCGACGGCAAGAAGGAGGGGCTTTTTCATAGTTATCATCTCTAATCAATGATGAATGGGCTGTATTGCTCTGAAAAGGAACGTAGTCAAGTCAGGGCTCAGAAAAGGCTCCCAAACCTTCTCCCCACTGCTGGCAGACCCCCAACCCCATCATCCTGTTCTCGGACGGCCCTGGTGCTGCCTCTCGTTGAGCTCCATGCCCCTCTCCTGTGCTCTGGCGGCTCCTCCCGGTCCTGATTGCTCCTCTTCCAGCTGATGGAAACCCAGGACCTTCCCTGCAGAGAGCACAGGGCACCCAGTGCCCTCAGCAGTACCTGTGATTGAATTTGGGAGGGTCTCTGGAGACACCCGGCCAAACACCCCCAGAAGAAAGCAGGAAAGTGTCACTGTCTGATAAGGGATGGAAGATTCCTGTCCTCATGAAGCTGCTCCGGGATAAATTTTCTCCTTGAAGCAGCGCTGTAATGCTGGAGCTCAGGCAGCTTGGCCCCAAACCTGTTTCCAAGCCCAGGGTGGTGCCTGACTCCCAAAGGAGTCAGGAGAGCTGTAGAGGAGCTCCCTCCTAAGAAAAGAGCGACCCCAATTCCTGAGCAGCCTTCAACCACAGCGAGTCACCTCCAGGAGGGGCTGGAATCCAGCTCAGTGCCAGCGCCCGGGCCAGCCTGGACACAGGATTTCTCCCGGACCCAGCCCCAGAAACATTCAGACACCTCAAGGTATCTGGCCGTGGTTCTTCACCTCCCTCAAACACACGAATTGTCCTCATTCCTGCTTTCTGCTAAATAGGTGTTTTCGTCACAACCCTCGTCCCCATCCTGGGAGAAAATATAATATGGAGAGGAGAGGAGAGGAGAGGAGAGGAGAGGAGAGGAGAGGAGAGGAGAGGAGAGGAGAGGAGAGGAGAGGAGAGGAGAGGAGAGGAGAGGAGGAGAGGAGAGGAGAGGAGAGGAGAGAGGAGAGAGGAGAGGAGAGGAGAGGGAGAGGAGAGGAGAGGAGAGGAGAGGAGAGGAGAGGAGAGGAGAGAGAGGAGAGGAGAGAGAGGAGAGGAGAGGAGAGGAGAGGAGAGGAGAGGAGAGGAGAGGAGAGGAGAGGAGAGGAGAGGAGAGGAGAGGAGAGGAGAGGAGAGAATGTGGGACAAAAGCACGATCAATCAAAAAAATCTATTTATTGGAATACTTCGTGATTTTGTTGCTTTTGTTGAAATTTTCAGTGAAATCCTGATGGAAGCAGATTGAAGATTGTACAGGAACATCTCAATGTAGGAGAAGATTTGGCAGTGCAAGTGAAGGCAGCAGACAAACAAACCCCAAAGGAGTCAAAACTTTAAAACCAGATTCATAGACCCGAAAAACCTTTCATACACCGAAAAGAAAATTAAAGATTAATCTTTAATTAATCCTTTCTGTCTGCAGCCATGGCCTTGACCAGAGGCCTGTACAAGGAATGTCTTTCCTTACCAATCTCAAAATAATTTAGATATTTTGAGTTTTCAGTGCATCTTTATTTTAACTTCAGATACACCAGGCATAGCCTGATACTTCTTTTGACAAATAACTTAAATAATACACCAAAGAACAAAGATTTAATGAATATATGGTGTGAGAGTAAAAAGTGGACGAACATCTCTCTGTCCAGCAGAATTTTAGGGACTCTTTAGTGCTTTCAACAGGTATCAGGAGCTTAAGTGAGTATCCAACCTGCCCACTCTCTCTAATGTTAAGGAGATTACAGCTTTAAATACAACTTCATTTTAGGAAGAAATGAAACGATTGATAGCTGTTATTTCAACAATGATGGCATTGTTAAAATAAAATAGTAGGGCAAACAAGAGGAAACACGGGTCGTTTCCCCACCAAGCATCCACCACTCCAGCATCCTGAGCTTGAGGTCCTCCACAAAAGCTCCGGGATGGCTCGGTGGGAAACGCTCCCGAAAGCCCCGTCCCGGCTCCCCGAGGGGGGCTGACATTTCCAGTAACCTTTTCCATCCGCGGCAGCGGGCACTGTCCTGGGGCTGAGCATTCCCCCCTGCTCGGAGGGAGCGGGGTAAGAACCAGCCGGGGGAGGACAGGGAGCCTCCTGCTCTCTCCAGCCCCGTCCGTCCCGCAGCGCTCCGCGGCACCAGCCCGAGACCCATCCAAGGCCGGAAAATCCCGGCTGGTTTCCCAGATACCCGCCCCAGGGACTGCCTGCGCTCCGCTTCTCCCCGTCAGCATCCCTTAATGAACTCCCACATCTCTGACAATCCCACCGAGACTTTAAAGAGAGGCTTCTCCTTCCCGAAGGTATTTTTTAATACACTACTTAGCGCCAATCAAGGGCTTTAAAAATGTATTCGCACCTTTGCTGCGTTTGGAAACCCCGTCTAGACAAATAATCCCCAGTGACTGAGATTCTAGGACCCAGGATAGCTGACAAATGCTGATGCACAGGTCCATAAATACGTTGCTCAGCGTATTTTTGCTTTAAGGTTCTGAGGAGAGGGGAATATGCCCTATCCTGAGGCCAGAACCCCCGTGTCCACGCAGGCCGTCGAGATGCTACAGATGTCTGGTCATACTTTTGATAAATATTTTTTCATGTACAATTTCATTTCTTGTTCTCCAGTGGGTTTGTCTCTGCAGGGTTAACTCATCGCGCTACCTGCAGCAAGGGTCAAAGCTGTCACCGAAATAAAAGTAGTTAGAATTGCCGGCTATTAATGTCACAAGCAGCGTTTCTATTGTATGGGAAAGAAGAAAATGGGGGGAAAGGGCCGAAATGAAGAAAGCACGGCCAAGTGCACCCCAGGCTCGGCCGCAGCTCTAGTCAGACACGGGGGCTGAGGCAGGAGCTCGGGCACCGCAGGAATCTCGGCTTTTCGGATCCGGCAGCGCGTCCCACGGGAATGGGATCGCTCCTGGGGCCGCTGCCATCGCTCCGGGTCGCGCTCCGGAGGCAAAGCCCGGCCCGGCCCGGCCCGGTCCGGCTGTTGAGCTCCTGTGGAGCGGCAGGGGAAACGGGGAACCTGTCATGGTACCGGCCGTGGATAAAATTCCCTGAGAGCTGCGAAAGGGATGGAGGGGCCCCCTTGAAGCTGATGTCTCTCGGCCCTGATGGCACAAAGCAAGGAGCCTACGAACCTTTCCCAAACAGGGACAATCCAGTCACACTGGACCGTGCCACTTCCCAAAACCAGAACCCATCGCTCCCAGCTGGAGAGGGTGCAAAACTACTGAGGCTGGGCTGGTTTTCGACATTGCGTGACCCTTCAAATGGTTAACACAAGGTTCCTGGGTCCATTTCGGTGTCGCTTTTCTTTCTCTCCCTCTCCCCTCCCAGCATCGCCCCATCCGGGCCGGTTTCTGGGGAACAAAGGCTGGGGACCTGGGGGACAGCCCCTCGCCCCTGCCAGCCGCACTTAATGAGGATTCATTTCTTTAGCCTACAGTCCTGGCTTTCATTACGGAGCCTGTCTCGCTCTGTTCATGGCCATTAGGCTGCAGCCCAGGAACTCCCTCGCCAGATCATGTGCATGATTTTTAAAAAACAGCAAAAAATTTAAAAATTACCCCTTCAGTAATATTAGTAATCATCTCCATCATCACCATCCTCATCTGTCCGTTGTGAATTAGCTCCCCATTTACACAGACTCTATCCTCCCACGTCTCTCCCAGCAGAGGTTTTTCTCCAGCAGCCCCGTCCCGGGACGCTGCCGGGGCTCGGCCGGGTGGGCTGGGGGCGGCGGGGCAGCTCCTGCCCGCGGGGACGCGCCCGGAGCCGCCGAGGTCGCCGCCCTCACACCCGCTGGCTGGGGAAGCCCGATGCTCATACCGAGGAGGTCTGGAGGCTTTTTTAATTCCTGCCCGAAAAGGTTGTTTGGGATCTTTCGTTGACTTGGTCAAATTATTGTTTTTCCCTAAAGGAGAGGACAGTGGTGGGATGGAAGGCTGGAAGAGGACTCTCGGCAATATTTATAGATTATATTCTCCTCTTCTACAATTTTTTCTTCCCCCCTTCCTCCCTTTCTTTTTCCCCCTAAGCAGAGCGGCAAATCAAACCTGGATGAAGGTGAAGCCGAAAAGTCACTCGTTTTATTTTTTTAAGTTTCTGTGGAGTGTCTCTGAACTCGTGAGTTTTGTGTGCGCTTTTATGTCTCCCCAGCTCTGTCGGGTTTTATGAAAATGAGCAGTATTGAAAGCTTTTCCATCCCGCTAGCTGTGAGCCTCACATAAATGATGTAAATGGCTCGAAGGGTTTTTTTCAAGTGAACTGTGTAGATCTGTGAAAATAATATCAGGGTTTTCCGTCAGAATGAGCTTAGCACTGTACTGAGGCGTACCATAATCTGACCCGACACCTCCGACCATCTGCGCTATCTATCTGCCTTCTGATTTACCAAATCTTCACAAGCAAAAGACAAATTGTACTTGATACTAAAGAAAAGACGGCGAGCCTCAGTCCAGCTCCATTTCTGCAGAGAAATGATTGGAGAAAATGTAAATCTGTTTAATTTCGGTCTACAGGCAACTAGCAAAGGAGCTTTCTTAAAGAAGGGAAGAAAGGAAAACAAAAAACAATAGGACAAAAAATAATAAGGGGGGGCGGGAAGAGACAATAACAAGATATCAAATTAAGAAGGGATTTTTTTGACAAGCATACTAGAAAAAAAATACATTGCAAAGAGCAGAGGGGGGAACATATTGAGCTTAATTCAAAATATATGCTGCCTTTCCGAGCATGGTCCCTAATTCCCGGGAAGAAATTACCACTGAGCAGCTATTTGTAGAATAAAGAGTGGCTTCTTGATCATCCGCCCGTTCTCTACGGAAAATAAATCGTATCCTCGCAGCTCAGAAAGACATTTCATCCCACCCCGAGACGTCTGGAGCTGGCCCCGCTCCTCCGAAGGGGCGGCCGGGGCTCACCTCGCACCCAGCCCCGCGATCGCTCTCTCGGGGCACCGAGCGGGAAAAAAACCCGCGGGGAATGATTACTACAAGGTGATCAATATTTCAAAAGATTCCCGAAATCTGCTTTAAGTCGCTTTCCTGACCTACAAATGACTTCTCACTCCTCGCGACTATTCTCGGCGTCTATTCAGGACCATTCAGCCGAAAACAATAAGGGTTTAAATGTTTAAAAAAATAAAATAAAATAAAAAATAGCTCTTTGGTTGAACGGGAAAGGGCGCTGGGCTCTTTGCAGATAATTCCTCGTCTTAACCGAAATGGGAAGTCACCTACGGGGGGAAAGGGGAGAGTTTTTCCCTAAATCTCCGCTGTTCCTGCGGTGCTCCCGCCGCATCCATTGTCAGTGACACTCCCAGCATCACTGTCACTGTTACGCAGTCAATCTTTTATCTGATTTCTCAGCTCTGCCTTGTCCCCCTCTCCGCCCGCGGCTGCGAGCAGCTCTGTGCGAGCATCACCGGGCCGGAGCCCGCAGCTTTACCGGGGAGGATGTGGGGGTCCCGGCCGTCCTAGCTCTGGGACCACTCCCTCCAACCTGCCGCCAGCACCCTGGACCGGGAGCCGCCTTCCCTCCCCTGAGCCAGCCCTGCCCGGGGCGGCCGGGCGGCTCTGCCCTGCCCGGGTCGGCGGGGCAGGGCGGCGGGGTCGCGGTGCCCGGGGAGCGGCGGCGGCGCCGCGGGGAGCGGGGCGGGCAGCGGGGCGGGCAGCGGGGCGGTGCGGGCCCTCCGCCGTGATTGGCAGCGGCTGACAGTGAGTGGCAGCCCCGCCATGGAAACCCGGGAGCCAATCTGCCGAGCCCGCAGCAAATCAGCCGCTCCCGCAGCAGCGCGGCGGCGGCGGGGAGCTGCGCTTGTGCCTTTTCTGGTTTCATTTTTTTCTTCTTCTTTTTTCCTCTTTTTTTTTTTTCCCCTTCGCTCCCTCCCCCCCCCCCGCCCGCCCTCCCTCCCCGCTCCATCCTCCTCCGCCTCGCCCCAGCCCACCGCCCCCAGTCGCCGGAGCTGCCGAGCGGTCCCCATCGCCTCTCCGCCCTCCGCCGTCCCTCCCGCGGCAGCTCCGCCGGCGCCGGCGGAGGCAGCAGCGGAGCGAGGGGCGGCCCGGGGCCGCTGCCCCTTCCCCGCCGCGGGGCTGTGCGCGGTGGCGGCGGGCACCGCCGGGGGTGCGCGGAGCGCGGAGCGGAGCCCGGCGCCGCCTCCATGTTCCAGCTGCCCATCCTCAATTTCAGCCCGCAGCAGGTGGCCGGGGTATGCGAGACCCTGGAGGAGAGCGGGGACATCGAGCGCCTGGGGCGCTTCCTCTGGTCCCTGCCCGTGGCCCCTGCGGCCTGCGAGGCGCTCAACAAGAACGAGTCGGTGCTGAGAGCCCGGGCCATCGTGGCCTTCCACACGGGGAACTACCGGGAGCTCTACCACATCCTGGAGAACCACAAGTTCACCAAGGAGTCCCACGCCAAACTGCAAGCCCTCTGGCTGGAAGCGCACTACCAGGAGGCGGAGAAGCTGCGGGGCCGACCCCTGGGGCCGGTGGACAAGTACCGGGTGAGGAAGAAGTTCCCGCTGCCGCGCACCATCTGGGACGGCGAGCAGAAGACACATTGCTTCAAGGAGCGGACGAGGCATTTGCTGCGGGAGTGGTACCTGCAGGACCCTTACCCCAACCCCAGCAAAAAGCGGGAACTGGCTCAGGCCACGGGACTTACCCCCACGCAAGTGGGCAACTGGTTCAAAAACCGCAGGCAAAGGGACAGGGCAGCAGCCGCTAAGAACAGGTAAGGTGCTGCCCGTCCCGTCGGGACACAGGCTCCCCTTAGCGAGGCTTCGCCCCCGCCCGCCGGGGCAGGAGCCTGCGGGGAGGCGGTGCAGGACTGCCGGCAGAGGATGGGGGAAACGATCCCGGGAGATTTCTCCCCGGGAAATGGAGCGAGATAAAGCAGGAGCAGCGGGAAAACATTAAGGCTTTTTAATTACTTCGGTTTAATAGGGGAGGATCCCCGTCCTGGGCTCCCTCTTGGCTGCCCTGTGGGGGAGCGGGACAGGGGGAGCAGGAGAGGGGCTGCCTGCAGTCACCGGCTGGAGCTGGCGGCAGAAGGGCCATGTTCAGGGGCTGAGCGGAGACAAACCCCCTCCAAAGTTTTGCCCGGACATATAAATACGGTTTGAGATATATCCATCCTGAGAAGAGCCAGCCATGCCCTCTGCGGGCCCTGCCACAGCCGCCATGCCCTGTTCCTCCACTGGAGCCATCCTTGGGATATTGTTCTTGTTTCTATTATATATATTTAAAATATATAATAGAAATACAACGTGAATATATATAGATAGATATAATTTTTTTAAATGTATGATATGGAACAAAATCACGGCTCTAAATGAGCAGTGTTATCCCAGCACTAGTGACACAAGCAGGCATCCCGGCAAGCAGGAGAGGGAGCAGAGTTCCCCTTTATCTCCTGCCCAGGATCCCGGGGTGGGGAAAATTCCCCTTGTCACCCCTCAGCCAGGCTGTCGCACGTCGGGGACGTGGGTGCTGTCACCCTGAGCCCTTTTTTATGGGCTGAGGGAAGATGTAAGGCCTACTGGAGGGGAGACGCCGCCCGGGAGCTGCTGCAGGGCGTTACTGACCCCTAAGATGAGGCCCGCTTTGGGGGCAGGCTGCGGAGGAGGGGGACAACTTTCCCCTGGGTGTGCCAGCCGAGGAGCGGGGCTGACCCTGGGGTGGGCACCCTGTTTTTCAGACAGAGCTGAGGAGCCGGGTGCCCGTCCAGCTCCTCCTCTCTCCTGTCGCTGGTATAAGTGGTGAGAGCCGGGGCAGCGGTCGGGGGAGCCCCTGGGGGGACACGGGGGGTGCGGAGGGCGGGCGGTGATGCTGTGTGTGCCGCTTCCTTGCAGGCTACAGCAGCAGGTCCTAACGCAGGGCTCGGTGCGCTCGCTGCAAGCGGAGGAGGAGAGCGGCGGGGAGGCGGTGGGGGCCGCCTCCAGCCCCGCAGCCAGCCTCTCCAGCAAAGCGGCCACCTCCGCCATCTCCATCACATCCAGCGACAGTGAATGTGACATCTGACACCAGCGCCATGGCAAAGCGGGCAGAGAGGGAGGCCCGGCTCAGCGGTGCCTCGGACGCGGCCGGAGCAGCGGGGCCGGCGGCGCCGAACGCGGGGTACGGGGCGCTCCCCGCCCGCGCCTCCCTCGCAGCCCCGCAGCAGACTGCATTAAAAAACGTCATTAAAATCGTTGTCGCCTTTATTTCGAAGGATTTGCAGAATTGATGCCTAAAAAGAAATAATTAAAGAAAGCCCAGAAAACGTAAAAAAAAAAAAAAAATCATCAAGAAACCGAATGCCAAGTTGCAAAATATCTGAGCCCCCGCCCTTATCCCGCGGGGTTGTTTCATGTTGAAAAGACGCTGTTCTTTTGGTTGGGTTTTGCTTTACTTTAAAGGGTTTTTTATATATATATATAATGTTTATTTACTTATTTAAGGGATTGCTATGGTAGATTTTTTTTCTATTATTATTATTATTAATTATTATTATTTTTGGCTTGTTCTCTATGTGCACAGGTGACTTGTAGAGCATGTGCAGGACGAAACTGTATGAAGCAGCCTAAAACCATAATAAAATATTTGGTGAACGACCCTCGCATCTGCTTTGAAATGACGGTGTCGGTTCCAAGCCCGCCAGTTTACGCAGAGCAGATCTCCAAGGCCACGGGTATTTCAGCGGCAGCTCGGCAGGAACCGAACTGGCCGGTCCCCGGGACCGGGTGATGTTTTTGCCAGGCAGGGAGGAGCCGGGATGAGGCGAGAGGAGCGGGAACGGGGCTGCCGGGGGATGCAGGTGCCCGAGGAAGGGAAGGAGGCGGCATCGCCGCGGCTTCCTCTCTCCCAAGGGCTGGAGCGCTGGGGATTATCAGAGGCGATTTTTCTGAGAGGAACGAGGGAAGAAAAAAAAAAAAAAAATATTATGGAGAGGAATGGTTGGGGCACAACCTCGCCCGGGAAACTAAGCTTTCTCTCTCACCTGGCAAAGGCGAGGAGAAGATGGAGAATTAACAATTCTCCATGCCAGTGAAAGGCCATAACGGGGGCTAAATTACCCAAAATCGGGACCTCTGCGATGTGCCCGTGGCTGTCCCCACCATCCGCCTCCCTCGCTTTGTTTTGCGGCGGTTTTGCTGCAGGAGACCAAACGCCAGGTCCAAGGAACGTGCTAAGCTTTTTTCCCCAGCAGAAGGATTTTATATTATACAATTTGACATTGATCTTTAAATCGCCTGAGCTGTGCTTTTTTTGTCTTCTCGGTCTCATCGCGTTTACTCCCCTGTCCTCAGAGAGATGCCTCCCCGGTAAGCTGATTGCTTGGCTCGATTTATTTAGCAGCCGCAGCCTGGCACTGGGGGAAGCCGGGCAGCGCTGGCAGCGGGAGATGCCCCGGCTCCCGCTCGGCTCCGGCTGCCTGCGAGGGGCAGGGGCATTTCAGCTCCGTGATGGTTTAATTCAGCCCTGCTGCCTTTTGTCGGGAGGGATATTCCCGTCCAGGCAGTGACTTCTGCCCCTCTGTCTAAGTTTGAATTTAAAACCTGGATTCAAGGCGTTTACACCCCTCCATGCCTAAAGCTGCGTTCCGTCCCCAAATGCATGTGCCTTGGTTTTCCCTACAGACTATTCCAGGGATGAGGCAGGTAGCCGGAAATTTTAAACTGTTTTTTCAAGTCAGGCATCTCTTTTCAATTTACAGGCAGCTCTTTCCCTGGTGGACAGGCAAATAATCTGCATTTTAGGAGTGCGGAAGGGTCGGATGGACGGGCGGGGATCGGGGCAGAGCAGGGGTCTCCACCTGAGTTTGGGGTACCCGCCTACGGAAGGGTCAGGAGAGCACTTTGCACCCCAGACCCTGAGGTTTGTTGCCTCCTGAACCCCACTGGATTTAAGCCGCACAAGAAGAGCCCGGCTGTGCTGCTTAACGCCAAACGAGGTTGGGGTGTTACCTTGGGTTTGGGGTTCGCTGATGGGCAGCCCTTCCCACCCATGAGAGTGGGAAGCAAAAGCGGTGTTCGCCCTCAAAACGGAATCTGCTGAAATACATCGTGCTCTTTCTTTATTTCTTTTCTTTCCCGGGAAATCGGTGAATTGGATTCAATTTCTCCATCGGCTTCTGCGGGCAGAGTAGCAGCGCTTATTGTGGCGAATTAAAGATATAAAAAGAGCAGACAGCACATGCGCTCAGCGTCTGGTAACGCGGGATTTCTTTCCGACTAAAAAACACCTGGAATTTGTTCCCTGGGCAGCGGGGACGGTATTGTCTCTCTCGACAGAGGCTTTGAGTGCCGTGAAGGATGCGGGATCTCCCGAGCGGGCAGTGGAGGGACCCTCCCGCGGGTGCTGGCGGCAGGAGCACAAACCAACCTTCGGAAAGGGTGCCCGGGGTGGGGAAAGGAGCACGGAGCCCCCGTGGGAAGAGCAGCCCCGCTGCCCGGCCTTGCTCGTTGTGGGAGAACGGGAGAACCGAGCATCTCCCAGCTCCGCTGCTTCCCCGCCGGGGCCGGGGCCGTGGGGCTGCGCCCGCGCCTTTAGTTCGACCAACAAGACCCAAAATAAAAAACCTCGGTTTCCCCACCCCGTCCCCATGTTTGTTATTTTTTTCCCAACTGCCCTTTCCCTTCCCTTATTGAAAGTGAATATCCTTCCCCCAGGTTTTTCAGGAATTTTTTTTCCCCCAAAGATCAGTCCAAGCTGTCGCCCTCCCAAGCCTCTGGTTGTTTTAAAAATAATAATAATTATAAGCGGGTAAGAGTGAACGAGTTTGTATTTACATTAAACAAAACGCTCCGAAAAGGGTCACTAAAAAGTCTGCCTTGACCTCTCTCCCTCCGGTTTAACAAAGAAGGAAAATATTGTATCAAAAGTGAAGTGAATGGGGAAGGCGGAAAAGAGAAACAGCTTTTCCTCTCTTCAGCTGGGAAGGGGGGAGAAATGTTTGAATGTTTCCGTTTCTTTTGAGAAGCGGGGCAGCCCCGGGCAGGGCTGAATGGGAAAGTCTTGTAAGCGGGCTGGGAGGCTGTCAAACTGCTCAGAGGTAATCACTGCTAATGAAGGGGTCTCCAGCCCTCCCTGGGACAAAGGATGCTTACGAGTGCCAGCCGGGACTGAATACCTAATAAGTTTGCAAGGGGGAAAAACGAGTGAGCTGTCTGTAAATTGATTTTGTAAGAGGGGAAAAAAAAATAAAAAGAAACAAAACCAGAAAAAAAAACCCTTGCAACAACAAAAACAAAAAGGAAAAAAGCAAAAGTCTTGCAGGTTGGGGAGAAAGCCTGGCTCTGGTGCAGCTGGGGACAGAAGGCCCACTTATCCAGGGAGCATTGTCCCAGTCCTGCACTGCAGAGGAGGACTGCTGCTGTTTGCAGTGGAAATTGCGGTGGAGGGAGGGCTGGGGGATGCCAGAGCCTTGGAAAAGCCACACCAGCCCCTCCAGGCCGGGGGTGCTGCCCCAGCCGCTGCCTGGCCCGTGCGGGTGCTCCCTGCACACTCATCCTCACACTCCAGTCCGCACAACCCTCGCAGAGATTTCATCCCGTCCCCATCCCTCAGCCCAGGCCCACAAAAGGCGCTGCTCCCTAATTGTTCTGCCTTTTGCCCCTTGTCTGACCGAGGGGTTTTCTTTGCAGAACAGAAGAAGGGGTGTCAGGAAATCTCCTGAATATCACACCACCAGCAGCACTTCTCTCGTCTGGGAGGGCTCCTGTACAAAGGGTCGGCTTTAGCTCTCTGGCCTGGGTGCTGGGAGATACAGGATGGGTTCAGGGGGAAACACCCTTGGGAGACAAGAGGAGCGTGGTGTGTGTGCCATGGCTGTGGGAAGCAGAAGAGTGAGGCGCATTTTGGACGTTTCCCGCATCCAATTAAGGGCTTGGGAGGATCAGACTCTCGCAGATCCAGTTACCCCTGGCTGCCGCGGGGGTAATACCGTGAGAGAGAGCGCAACACTCCCAGCCGTGCCTGCCCCGCCTCCCAGCAGTGCCCGGCACCGGCTCTTCCCCGTTCCTGGCATTTCTCTCCTCTCCAGGAGAAGATCCACGTGTGCTTGCTGGAGAGAAGGATGGAGGCGTCGGAGGCCAAAGGGAAAGGGCACTGTGGGGAGCTGGAGCTGCCAAACTTTGACTTGTCCTTTCTCTTGTCCCTTTCCCGAGGCTGCCCTGCAGCCCCAGCAGCCCAAAGGAGCCTGAGCCCTGGGCTGACCTGGTGTGCCCCCACGAGGGGGACCCGGAGGGTGAGACCGAGCTGAGGATCCGGGGAAGAAACATTTCCTCTTAGATCCTCCGAGGCTCACAGCACTTTGCACTCTATCAGCATTTATTCTTGCCACCAGGGTGACAGAAAAAGCCCGTGGATGTATATTCCCTTCTGTCAGGACTGGCTGCAAGACCCCCAGCCAAAGGCCAGGAAAAGGCTCCCCTTCCTTCATCACTAACTGCATCCAATTTAAACTCCCCCAAATTGCAGAAATTCCCCAGAAAGCTCATTTTAACTCTGCTGCCTTCTGATCTGTGACATAGGCCTCTCTGGCACATACTTTCCCCTGCAAGAAATATGGTTTGGAAGGAAATTTCCAGCTTCAAACCATGTTAAAGCAAAGTGGGTTCACATATTTGTCATCTCTGCCTCTTCCCAGAGGTAGGAGAGAGGTGCTGTTCCCCATAATCCTCCACAGTTTGTTAATTTTCTCCTTACACTTAGCAGAGCTGGTGCCATTCCATCCCACTGGAGTCAGCCCAGAGCATCAGCCCTCACCACTGTTCCCACTGTTTCTGTCCCAGAAATCCTAAAAGTTGTGCCAGTCACCCATTGCTCTCCCTGTACCGGCTCTTCTCTCACTGTGTGGAGTAAAACCCAGGGGTTTTATTTGTCTTTTGTCTTGGGATTGCCTGACAGAGCTGAGCCAAACCCACTTCTGTGGGTGACCCTCACACCCAGCATGGGCGGGATGGGATCCTCACCCTCCCCACTGGCTGCTGAGGGGAAAGCATCTCCTTCCCAGCAGTGCCCAAGGAGGGGCTTGGTGGGACCTCCAGCACTCCCTCCCCACCAGGCAGCCAAATAAATGGTGTCAGACGGGACCTGCAGCTCACTATCCCCAAAATCTGGATTTGCAGCTCATTTTTCAGGCGATCAGGGAAGCCTTATGAGGTGGGTGTCCATATGGAGAGCAGACTTATGGGATGGTCTCTTTTTTCCTTATCACACCTTCATCCAGCACCCTCTCCTGACTGGAAAACACCTGGCAGGGTTTTATCTCTTTATTGTCACAGTGCAGACTTGCCATGGAGCAGGAAGGCACTCTGCCATGCCTGAGCTATTAAATGACTTGTCCTGAGGCTGCTGCCTGCTGGGGGGGTCACTGCTCCGTGATTTTCAGCCCCCTCACCCTCCCAAAAAGGGGCTGTGTCCATGGGAAGGACTCTGCATGCCATGCTGGCTGCTGAGCTCTCCCCTAGGGATGGTGTGAGACAGCTCTGCCTGGTCTGAGGCAAACCCGAGCCAGGGACTCTTCTAACGTTTTAATAGGATAAGTGATGAACCTCAGTGCCCTCATATGCTTTAATGTACAGATACAGCCAGACTAAATCACTTGAGACATCCCAAACAGCCTAAAGGATTTAGACACATCTCTTTATTTCCATTTAAAGCTGTTCCTCTTGATACCTCCTTTTTTTTTCCTCCTTTTTTTTTAGCAGTCTAATATAAAGCAAAGGTGTGAGAAGAGAGGTTGTAATAATCTAGAGGTAGGAGCAGAATGGAAGCATCTGTTTGTCCTGAGCACCCACATCTTATTTGCACTGGTCTGAGAAATTCAACCCCTTTGAAAACTCCACAAAAGCTGGATAAAGGTTTCAGAGTGGAGCCTCTAAGAGACAAACAGCCACTGCTGAGATCTGCATGCACACTCAGGTATTGATCAGCAGAACAAGCTTCTCAGCCTTTATTCAATAACGCCATAGTAACCTCAATGGCACACGATTTGGGGCTTCTCTAGAATGAGCAGGAAGTTTTAATCCAGCACCACCTTCTCTTTTTCAAGACCTGTTGATTTCAAGAAAAGGTCTACAACAGGAGAGCAGGACTTGGGGGGTTTTTTCATCTTTTTTTATTATTCCTTTTTTTTTAAATATTTTTTTTTTCAAACCAGCCTTCTGCTGGTCTGAATCTTCTTTCAATGCCATTAGTGGTTCCATTCAGGACAAAGCCATCCCATTCCTCCCAACGTCACTGACTGAAATGCATGTGCTCCTTCAGAAGCTATTTTTGAAATGCTTTCACAACACATAGCTGTAATACCAAGGTAGCTGAGGATGCAATGAGAGCTCTTCTTTGGAGCTCTGTATGGGAGGGTAATTCCCTGTTAAATGTGCGGTGAACCAGCCACACACAGGGACACACAGCTCCAGCACCTTTCAGGCACCTTGAAGAAACAGAAGAACACAGAACCATTCCTCAGGGAGCAAATCACCGTGCCTGCAGGCTGGGAAAAAATCCTCCTGATAAACACCTCTATCAGGACATTTATACTGGAAACTGCTCTTCAGGCCAGATAGTTTCTTAAGTCAATTTGAAGACTTTATGGGTTGTTCTTCAAAATTACCTTGGCTTGGACCACTTTACCACACCTTCCACTTGTGCCTTTCAGTGTCTTTCAGGCACCGCAAAGAAACACAAGAACACGGAACCATTCCTCAGGGAAAAAAAGATAACTGTCTGCAGGATGGGAAAAAATCCTCCTCACAAACATCTCTATCAGGACATTTATACTGGAAACTGCTCTTCAAGCCAGATAATTTCTTAGGTCAACTTGAAGACTTTATGGGTTGCTCTTCAAAATTACCTTGGCTTGCAACGATTTTCCCTAGCACACCTTCCACCAGTGCAGGTCAGCAGGCAGTCCCTGGAGTCACCCTGGGGACAGATGTCCCCAAAAGTGACCTGCCTGGAGGGGGTTGATCTGCAGGCTGCCGTGTGGTCAGCGGGAGAGAGCAGTGCCCAGGTGGGTGCCCCAGGGCGCCTAATCCCGCTCTGGTTACGCTGCTGCAGTAATCCAGCCCTGTCCATCAGGCTCTGTTGCCTGGAGAGCCAGCCCCAGCCTCCTCCCCCTCTGTCCTCGGCAGCAAGGAGATCTAGGCAGTTTTAACCAAGATCATCTCTCTAATCAAGTTCACTGTCTGCCAAGGCTGGGCTCTGCCTATTGACCGCAGAGTGAGAGGAGGCTCCTGAGGGCAGCGTTGATTTCTGTGAGTATTGTTCCCACTCAGTCATGATCCTTTTTATCCCCTGAGAGCCCCAAGTGCTGAAGGAGTGATGCAAACCAATTTGGTTGTTAGGCTTAAACTGCTGGAGTGTTTCCTGGCAGACTCGTGTGGCAGGTCACTCGTGGGTCAGAGGGACTGCGGGGCTCCAGTGGTGGATGTCCCCTGCAAGGAATGGTTCTTGAGGCAACACTAGAGCCACATTGCTATTAAGAGCACAAAGCTCATGGCTTCTAGGTGGATCTCATTGTTTTTCAACTTTTTTAAAGCTATTTTTTTCCAGTAATATTTCAATTTATTACTAGATAATCTAATAAACATTCCTATTACAGTATTTTAGCTCTTTTCTGCCATTTTCTCTAGGCTTTGGTTCTGATGGAAAATCATTGTCTCTTTGCTGAAGAGGTGAGCCAGAGGAACTCTGCTAAAAATCTTCCCCACAGAGGCATCCTTGGTGTGCACCAGACTTGATGGATGTGGTTGTTTACAAGCATCAGGTCTTGCCTTTCACCCTTCCTTCATCACACATTGGCTTTCAAGTGTCTCTTCTCAAAATTAAGTGTTTGTAGGACAGGGGCTTTAAGCAGATGAAATATTAAAAATTAAATTTTTTAGCATAGCCTCAGAGCAAAGCGAACGAGCTGCTCTGCCCGTGCTTGTTTTTTTAGAGACAAAGTATTTGTTCTATTACTTATTGATGTTGCTAATTGCCATCTGAGGGTTTGGAGGGGCAGGGCAGCAGGCTGCATTGCTGGATGTGGAGCCCTTCTGAGATAAATGAGCTCTGAGAAGCAAAGAATTTGCTGTAGCAGCCCTGGAATAGGTGCTGCATTTTGCAGTATGTGCTGCGTTTTTGCAGTGGCGCCCAGTGCTCTCCATCTCCTTGCCGAGAGAGAGCTGCTGGTGCTCAGCTCTTGTTTTTAGGAAGCCACAAATGCAGTTGCCTCATTTTAAAAGCCTGAATTGAAAAATGCTGACCCAAGAACTTAGATTTGGGCCATGCTCGAATGCTTGCATGTTCACTTTCGTGAATCAAAACCAGGTTCTCCTCCCTCCTTTGTGCTCACACTCATCACACACATCTACACACGCAGAGGGAGGAGGCTGTGGTGGAGGGAGCTCTTAGTGTTCTGCCTAAACTAAGTGTCCATTATGGAAATAAACATGCTGGAGGAAGAAAAAAACCACTGCATCCACATTAGCCCTTGAATAGGTTGTTACTTTACATGTACAGTGTACAGCTTTTCATACGGCTGGTACCTCTTGTATTGGAGCATGAACATTAACCTTGTACAGCTCACCTTGGTTTGCAAACTGCAGGAATCGATTCTCCTAAGATGGATGTTCACATCTAGTTAGCTTTCTGCATTATCTCAGCTGGAGAGGTCACTAAAAATAGTTGTATAGCACTCTAAATTTTTAACAGGGAGACTTTATTATCGTTTAGATCCATCATCGCTGCTTTACCTACCACGGTTCCTCCAGCTGAAATAATGCACAGAGCTGGTAGTGGCTAAGTGTTTTCAGAGTTCATGCACTGATGAGCAGGACAGCTTGGACAATATCTGAATTGCTAGCAACAGCACACTGAGCAAGCTGCATGGACAGTGTAACACTGGTTCAGTAAATCCCCACCGCTTCAACTATCACAAAAAATGCCTTTTTTTGCTGCTCTCCTGCACTGCAGGGGCAGGACTGATCTGTCGCTGTGTGCTGCCCTGCTCCTGCACAGTCACATCATGAGCAGCCCTCCCCAGGCTCCCTGCAGCCCCGCTGCAGGCAGTGGGGTGTTTGTGGTGCCAGGGAGCATGGAGGGGCTGCGGGAGCACACCCACACTGTGTTACTGGGGGCAGAAGAAGGGCTGTCCTTAGCAGTGCTGCAGCACAATTTCCATTCGATAGCTTTATCTTCATTGCTTTTAACAATTTCCTGTGCTCTGTTACGAATAAGTCACCTTGCCAAGGCCCTCACAGCCTTCCAGGCATTACAGCTGGCTGTTCTCATGTCACCTCTATGTGTCACTACACACAGGGGGCTGTGGGGATGCATTTTGTCTGTTCAGGTTTGTCTGTGTTACAGAACCAACCCAGGCATTGGGAGGTTCTGAGTTGCACCTTCCAAGTACACACAGGTGAGAGCACAGTGCCTTGGCCCAACTGCTCACACTGGCATTGGTGATCTTGTTTTCACCAACAGAATATTTATTTAAGCCATGAGGACTTAAATAAAGGCTCAGAGAAGACATGAAATGCCTGGCAGCACAAGCAAAGTATCAGAAGCCACCAAGAGCGATGGAGCAGAATCATTGCTTTGTTACACTGCAAAGTAGGCATAATTAATAAATTGCTTTCATTTCTTTAGTAGAATGGTATTAATTATTTGTTGCATAACTAAATAAGCAATTCTTCCTTCAGTATTAATTGCTGAGATCTACATTACATCTCACTGTCAATTCAAGCCAGAACCAAACACATCTTAAGAGCAGAAGTTAGGCTCTTGTTGACTTGCATGGCCATTAGATCAAATCCTTCCACAGCAGCACGAGAATACAACTCTCAGGGCTTTAATTACCTGGACATTAAAACATTGTAACAAGCTGCACAACAGAAGCTAAGAAAAGTCTTTCTCCACCCTTGCAATTTTGCATTGTATCTCCAGAAGAGGCTGAGCTGCTGGGCATTAAGAACATCCAGAGAGCAGCTCTCACTGCCTTGGACCTTGGGGAGATGCACTGCAGATGGTTCCCTTCTGGAGCAAGAAGGAAACTCTTGTGATGGTAACAAGGTGGATAAAATCATAGAATCATGGAATGGTTTGGTTTGGAAGGGACTTAAAGCTCATCCAGTTCCAACCTGCTGCCATGGGCAGGGAGACCTTCCACTATCCCAGGCTGCTCCAAGCCTTGTCCAACCCGGCCTGGAGCACTGCCAGGGATGGGGCATCCACAGCCCCAGTCAAATTAAAATTAGCCATTTTGCAGAAGTCCAGGATTATTTTCAACAGCCAGCCTTTTTCATCTTGGTGAGGGATGGAAGTAGTACACAGCTCTGGGTGTTGTGTGGTGTTATTCCTGTCTCTCATTTCTGCCTCAGAGAAGTTTCAGAAACTGGTCTTTGAAAAATGAGTTACCTTTATTTTTTATCCTGCAAATTCTTATTCCCAAGGAGAGTCCTTCAATGGGTGCTGCTCTCAACAAGTCAGGACTGATCATATCCAGCTGGCATGTCCTAGCAACACAGGAGGAAACCTCCAGGTTCCAAGGATGCTGAAGAACCTTTAAGTCAGGGATACACCAAATTAACCAAGCTTTCAGTAAAAGTCAGCAAATGCAGAAGTCTGTGAGCCGAGGGCTTTGCTGCCATGGTGGGTCAGTCATGCCATGGTCAGCCCTGCCCCAGCCCCAGCCCGCACCCTCAGACCCAGGGCTCTGGGGTCCCTGCAGCACTGAGGCATTGGAGGTGCCAGACCCCAAAACCAGCAGGGTTTGGGGCGAGTCTGAAGCACTGGGGTGCTCTCATGGTGGCTCCTCTGCCCTGCAGTGTCTGTTTGCTCATCACAAACCCTCCCTTGCCCGTGTGCTCTTTGCTTCAGTGCCTTTTCAACCCCTGTGGTCCCCTCCTTTCTGCTCCTCCTCTTTGGCAGCCCTCTCCCATCACCCTCTCCCCACATCCCTCTGGAGCTGATCTGATCCCCACGGAGGCTCTGCAGAAAGAGCTGGCACCACCGTGGACCCACCTTTCCCACAGCCCCCAGCTGTCCTTGTCACACCAAGCCCAGAGGTGAGTGTGGCCTGGCAGCAGGAGGAGCTGCCAGAAAAGAGCAGAACATCAAGCTCTGTGAGGATCCCCACAGGGAGGCACTTTTTGAGACAGAAAAAGGATTTCCCACCCACAAATATCCCTTTGAATTGTGAAAACTTTAAAGCTTTTACCACCTAGAGCATCTCAAGTCTCAGCACACCTAAACGTGGTGCTAATTGGCACAGCATCACCTGTCTGGAACCTCTGCTGTGAGCCCCTTTTCTTGCATCATATGTAAGAAAAAAACCTAGCAAAAAAACCAAAAAAGGCATTGTTTCTCTCCTGCTGTAACAGTCACCTATCTCTTGGAAGCATGTGAACCCCCTGAGTTCCTGAATATTAATTCCAAGATTTTCCCATTCAATTATTAACAATTAAAACACTGACTGTTTTCCTTATGGATGTCTTCTGGGTGTAAAATTTACAAACTGATGTAAAGGCTGCCTCACATGAGAGGGATCCAGTGTTGACCCAAATGTGTTATTCACAGAGTTTATGGGCATAATGGGACACTCCATGGATAATGCATTTTTATGTTAGATGTTTAGGGCTGCAGGTGAAAGGTTGGACCAGCTGGAGGAGACCCCAACAGCGCTGAAACAAATAGAGGATTTCAAAGGAAAGGAGACCCTTTCCTAGCAGGTTTTCAGTCTCCACCCTCGCTCTGCTGAAAGACTCCAATTTCTGTGTCTTATCTCAGAAGAGCATTTCCACACTGAATTGCCAGCAAGGTGAGCATGGGAGTGCAGGTGTCCCAGTCCGTGTTGGGTACAGAGCATGGCAGAGCCTCGAGGGCGGCCTTGGTGGCACAGAGGAATGGACATGATGGTGAGCAAGGTGTGGAGGAGCCTCTGCCTGGTGTGCCGACCCTGACAGGCCCTGTGGCACATTCAGATGTGTTTGCACCCCCCCTTTCCATCCAGAGTCCTCTGGGAGCCCCTCTGGGTGTGCCCAGGGCACGAGGCTGGCACTGCCCCCCCATCTGATTTCAGAGCCCAAAGCCAAGAGCTCCATTTCCCCACCGACATGAGCGGGTCCCTGGTGCTGCTGCTGGGGCAAAAATGGGTAAATTGAGGCTGAGGAGAGGAGGTGGTGCTGGGGCACACAAAAACCAGCCCCCAGGACCATCCCTTTGCCTTTTGGGAAGGGGCAGCAGCCCGGATTAGGGCTAAACGGATTTGTGCTTGCAGGACCCTGGGTCTCTAATTGGGTTTGTTTTTTTTTTAATTCCTGTAATCCTGGATGATTTGGAGCAGATGCTTTGAGATTACTGACAGGGCCCAAAGGTGACTGCAGGAAAAAGAGCCAAGCTTGGGGGCCGGGGGTGCTGCTGTGCTTGGGGGGCTTCTCCCCTGCTTAGAGGGGCTACAGCAGAATCACAGAATCACAGAATAACCTGGGCTGGGTTTGGCCCTGCACCAGGATTTGGGGTTGCTGGAAGCTGCTTTTGCTCTTTTTCTGGTGAATAATTTGATGTTGTGTCCCACAGCCTGCAGGTGGGGGAGGATGGAGCCCATTTCCCAGGAGACGCTGATGGGAAAGACAAAACCATACGGAGTTGCCAGAGAGAGTTCATTTTTCCTGCCTGCTCCTGAGCACGTGTGAAAACCCCCGGGGTGTTGGCAGCAGCCCTCACACCTGAGAGCCCCATGTGAAGCTGTGAAGGTGCCCTGCCAGCCAGCCAGGGCTTCAGCTGCTCCCATGGGCCAGATCTGGCTGTGCAACCCACCAAAGGATGAGGATTCAGCTAATGTTGAGTTTAACACATCAAATATTGGTGGAGACGGACTTTTTAAAAGGCAATAAGACAAAAGGTAATGATTTTAAACTAATGGGGAGTACATCTGAGGAAGAAATTGTTTTTGATGAGGGTGCTGAGGTGCTGGCACAGGTTGTCCAGAATTGGTGAATGCCCCATTGCTGGAAACACTTAAGGCCAGGTTGGACAAGCCTCTGAGCAGCCTGGTCTGGTTGAAGGTGTCCCTGATCATTTCAGAAGGATGCCTGGATAGCCTTTAAATGTCACTTCCAGCCCAAACTGTTCTGTGATTCCGTGAAAACCTGCTAAACACAGGCTTGGTCTCAGCTTGGCACCATCCTGCAGCTCTTCTCCAGGGCTCTGGTGGAGCTGAGCAGCTCCTGGTGGCTTTCACTGGGGACACCAAGGGGCTGCATGGAGCAGAGAGACAGCAAGAGGCACGGGACAGGAGGGCAAGGAGTTCCATCCAGGGGATAAATTAAGGGATTGGTCAGCCTGGAGAAAAGGAGGCTCAGGGGGGACCTCCTCGCTCTCCACAGCTCCCTGACAGGAGGGGGCAGCCGGGTGGGAGTTGGGTTCTTCTCTCAGGTAACAGTGACAGGACAAGAGGGAACGGCCTCCAGTTGCACCAGGGTAGGTTTAGATTTAATGTAGTGTTAAATAATTAACGTTATTTAATGTTAATTTAATTTAATCTTTAATTCAGATTAATCTTAATCTTTTATTAAGAGTAATAAAATTCTTCACAGAAAGGGTGGTCAGGCATTGGAACAGGCAGTGATGGAGTCACCACCCTTGACATGTTCCAAAGGCGTTGTGGATGTGGCACTTTGGGACATAATTTATTGATGAATGTGCCAGTGCTGGGTTATCAGCTGGACTTGATGGTTTTAAGGGTCTTCTCCAACCTTAACAATTCTATGATTCTGTGAAAATTCACTTTCCTCTATACCAGCTCAGGGAATTCTGAGGATATTTCAAAAAATCCCAGTCTATAGCCACCCTCTGCACAATGTACAAATTCGTTGAGGATGATGCCCAAGAACACTTGGATTTTCTTGGCCCAGCAGGACTCTGCTGTCCATTCATTATCTCTTCCTTCCTTCCTTTGTCTCTTAACAGCTCCAGGTAGGGTAAGCTGGAACCTGCACTTTGATCTTTGGGAAACAGCTGCCTGAGCTATACAAAATGTTAAGAGACTGGATCCAAAAGCAAACCTGTGTTTGTGGGTCCCAGCAATAATTTTGCAAGCCTCTAATGCTGCAGCTTCAAGCAGCCATTTAGGCTAAAATCTCTTCCTCCATCTAAATTATTTAACAAATACCATACAAAGACATGCAATATCTGCAATATTCATAGCCTTGGCAGCAGGCTGAAAACATTTGGATCTGCAGAGGGTTATTCAAGGTTTTCCTTTGAAGACCAGTAGATTTCCTTTGCTCCTCTGTCGCTGAACATTGCCATACAACATTAATAGCACGTAACTGATGATTCATAGACCATTTGTGAGAAAATGATGGCTCAGAGGTGGTTGCAGTAAACAAAAGCATATCTTATCAGGCTTAAACAAGATGTGTGTGCAGGCTGACTTGTGTGAGGCAGAGATGAACTATGATCATTAGGAACTACAAGCCCCAAGCCAGGGAAGCACTTAAGCACAATCTTCTGCCCCATTGGCTTCCCAGAGCAGCCTCTGAAAAAATGCCTGGGATACCTCAGGGTGCTCCCAGGCTGTGCTGGCCCATGGTGCGCAGGATGTGGGACTGGGATGCCAGGGCTGCAGTGACCCTCTGCCATGACAGCTGAGGTGGATGGCAGCAGAGTCTTCCTCATGGGACAGCTATTGTCTTCCTCCACTGCTTGGAAAGGAAGGGAGAGTTTATCTGGCAATGTTCACATGAAATGTTTGGATAGAAACGCTTATAGCCAGGCAGTTTTATTGAGAGCCAGCTGCTTAGAGAGGCTTTGGGTCAGGCTATTTAAAGGCACCATTGATCCCCAGCCTGCTCCCTGCAGCCACAAATCTGGGGCTGGAAAGGAGTGAGAGCTCAGACCTGCTGAGGGTGCCAGGGGGAAAAGGGGCCCAGAACACCCCTGCTGCAGGAGAGCCTGCAGGTGAGGATGAGGATGGAATATGTGTGGGATGGAGGATTGTCGGGATCTCTCGCTGGTCAGAGTGACCCCAAGAAATGTTGGAAAGTCTCTTTTCCCAGCCTGGTGCTTGAAGAAGGAGTCAGAGCTCTTAATTTCTCAGTCTCAAGGTTGTTTATTGTGTCTTATCTATAAAATTCTTTCTCCTGCCCTGCTGAGGTCCATCCAGCAGGACAGTTCCAGGCACTCTGCCTGCCCCTGGGGTGGTGTTATGTCTTTATACTAAAAACTATGTGTACAATGTTTACAATTATTTTCCAATACCTATCACCTGTGTTAGACAGTGAGCTTCTACTCTAAACCAATCTAAAAGTGCCAACATCACAGCAGAAGATGGAGGCCAAGAAGAAGAAGGAGAAAGGCTGGACATGCCCAGTTCCCTCCATCTTGCCCCTGGAACACCCATACCAGAAACCCCAAAATCCACTTTTCCACCCCATGATAACTTCACTATTATTCTACCTAAACTGTTTGGCTTGCTGGTCTTCATCTAAGGTTGGTAACTTGCTCCATGGGTCATAATCAAACCCACAGGCATCTTGGGCTCTGTGTCCCAGGGTCTCTGAGCCCCCTGGCAGGGGTCTGGGCTGCTCAGGACAGCCAGAGGGATGTGCTGGGTCCTGACAGAGGATGAGCAGGGCTGTGTCTGTGTCCCTGGGCACTGTCAGGCTCTGGAGCTGCCTCAGTGTCCAGGCAGGGCTCCCCAGGCTGGCCCAGCCATCCCCTGCTCAGATCAGCCACACAAACACTCCCTGCACCACCCTGAGCTGCTCAAGCCTGGGCCACTGAGGTGGCAGCAGGGACAGGCAGCAGGACACGAGGTCCCTGTGCTCAGGGAGGGGAACCCATCAGGAGGGCTGGAGGAGCAGCTGGAACTGTCGGGGTTTTTTAAATTTTATTTTTCTCTCGGTTGGACTTTTTTTTTTTTTTTTACTTAGATAGTAATAGAATTATCATAGAATGGTAGTCATTTGGATTAAAAGGGATATTGAAGACTATTTTGTTCCAACCCCCTGTCAGGGACACCTTCCATCAGACCAGGTGGCTCCAAGCCCCATCCAACCTGGCCTGGAACACTGTCAGGGATGGGGCAGCCACAGCTTCTCTGGGCACCCTGTGCCAGAGCCTCTCCACCCTCACAGGGAAGAATTTCTTCCTAATATCTAATATAAATATCTTTTAGTTCTAATTCTCTTTTCATTTAAACCTACTCCCTCTTTTCCTGTCACTACCTGCTAGTGAAAGTCATTTTCCCACTTTGTTATAAGCTCACTCCAGGTGTTGGAAGGCTCCCATAAGGTCTCCCCTTCCCTTTCCAGGCTGAACATCCCAGCTCTCTCACCTGTCCCCACAGGAGAGCTGCTCCAGCCCTCTGAGCATCTTTGTGGCCTCTCTGGGCTCTCTCCAGCAGGTCCAAGTGCACCTGAGGCAGAGTTCTGGCTGAGATCTGACCTCCAGTTCCCACTTCAGCCCCCTCTGCCTCACTAAGGCCTCTCCTGTTAACTCAGCCCCTTGTTCAAAAAACCCTTAAATTTGGGTGGAAAAAACCTTAAGTTTGGGTACTCAAGCTTGCTGTTGTGTCCCACAGCCAAATTCTGACTTTTTGAGAGAAAAGTGAGCTCTTGGCTGTCGGGGTGGGATGCAGGGCACTACCTATTGTTAGTAGATATTTACAATAGAGACCCGACAAGGTAAAGGCCTGTTGAGCCTCTAAAGGGGGGAAATGATGCCTCAGGTTTTGGCTTTTCTGTTTTTCAGATTCTGTGCTGCTTTAGTGCGTACTTCTGAGCTTCTTATTAGGGGATGGTGAGCTCTCTGCATTGAGTAGCTGGACAAAACAATTCCTTCTCCAGCTGGGGACCAAGGACAGCCACCCAAATTTCAGGCCCAGGAGTGTAAACAACGGTGGAATGAAGAGAGAAGAACAAGGATGGGACTTCATAAGCTAAAGCTGTAATTGGACAATGAACTCCAATATGCAAATGGAGCAGAACTTATGAAAGTGAGACCCCATGACCGGTTGTGACCATTTTGGGTTCATTTGGGTGCAGCCCTGGCTGGGCTCTTGTGCTGCCCCAGGTGGATCCATTGAGGCCTTTTAAGGCCTTTTAATAAATCCCTGTTGTATTCTTTAACTCAGACCAGCCTCTGTTCTGGGTCCAGCATCACCCACAGCTCCTGGAGCAACAGCTCCACCGTGTGAGAGCCAGGAGCCTGCAGGCACCAGCTGCTCAGCTCTGCCTTTATTCACTGCTTAATTTGCATTGCCAGACTTTTTTTTTTTTTTTTTTTGCAAGTGTAAAAATATTTTAAATATAAAATATAACATTTTATTATAAAATATAGAAATATTTCAACAAGCAAACCAAAACACTGCTGGCACCACCAATCCTGCACACCAACACACAGGGCAGTGTCTCCTGGGTTCCCACAGGAGGACACACTGACCATGGCAGGAGTGGAAAACACATTGTTATTAAACATATTTTTAAATATTACCTGCAATGTTGCTGCACTGCAGCTCCTGGGAGCCTGCAGTAATTCTGCATGGGCCCTGCTGCTGGTCTGACCCCATGTCTGACACTGCGGGATGCAGCCTCCCCCTGATTCCCCTGTCCTGCTTTCCTGTTCCACTGTGGGACGCAGCTCTGCCTTTATTCACTGCTTAATTAGCATTGTCAGAATTTTTTTTGAAAGTGTAAAAATATTTTAAATATAAAATATGATATTTTATACAATATAAATATAAATATACAATTATAAAAATATAGCAGTATAAAATATTTCAAATATAAATATAAAAATATAAAAATATTTCAAAGAGCAAAATATTTAAAATACAAAATATAACATTTTAATATAAAATACAGAAATATTTCAAAAAGCAAACCAACACACCGCTGGCACCACCAATCCTGCACACCAACACACAGGGCAGCTTCTCCTGGGTTCTCACAGGAGGACACACTGATCATGGCAGGAGTGGAAAACACATTGTCAAATATTGCAGCCTGCAATGTTGCTGCACTGCAGCTCCTCAGAGCCTGCAGTAATTCTGCATGGGCCCTGCTGCTGGCCTGAGCCCGTGTCTGACGCTGTGGGACACAGCTCTGCCTTTATTCATTGCTTAATTTGCATTGCCAGACTCTTTTTTTTTTGCAAGTGTAAAAATATTTTAAATATAAAATGTAATATTTTTATATAAAATATAAAAATATTTTAATATAAAAATATTTAAAATAAAATATATCACAATAATTTAAATATATATAATTATGTTTTAATATATTATTAGAATATATGTAATTTATAAATATAGAGAAAATAAATTATATCATTTAAATTTTAAATGATACATATTTTATAAATTAAAAAAAATATATAATTTAAAAATCTAAAAATAATTTAAATATAAAATGTAACATTTTAATATAAAATGTAAAGAATATTATATATAAAATAAATAAATAAATAAATAAATAAATAAATAAATAAATAAATAAATAAATAAAATTAATTTATATAAAAATATAAAAAGCAAACCAACAGACTGCCAGCACCCCCACCTCCCCACACCAACCCACAGGGCAGCTTCTCCTGTGTTCTCACAGGAGGACACACTGACCATGGCAGGAATGGAAAACACATTGTTATTAAACACATTTTTAAGTATTGCAGCCTGCAATGTTGCTGCACTGCAGCTCCTCAGAGCCTGCAGTAATTCCATCTGACCCCGTGTCTGACAGATCCCTGTGGGACACAGCCTCCTCCCCCTGATTCCCTTTCCTGCTTCTGCCCCAAGGACAAGGTCACCCACTTGGCATTTTTTGGTTTGGCCTGCATTCCTCTGAGGGCTGCAATGGTTTAATAGTCCCGCTGGAGTCTGCCCCTGCCAGAACCCTCCCAGCACAGCAAACCACAGAGCCGCGTTCTGTGTTTGCTCAAATTCTCCTTCTCAGGCTCCCATCCCTGCCCGCTGCGGCTCCTCTCGGGGCTGAGCCCGGCCAGGGCTCACCCAGGGCCGCCCCAGAGGGGTGAAGGACCGGGCGTCACCTCCGAGGAGCTCGGCAGGAGCTCAGGCCCACCCCAGGGACGGCATCTGTGGGATGAGGGCTGGCAAACCTCATCTGCCGCCCGGTGAATAAAACCATGGGGTTGTGGAAAGAAGCATCTCTGGGTTCACTCCCAGGCTGTGTTTGGTGCTGCCCCATCCCTGGCGGTTCTCTCTGGCTTTGCTGCCCTGTACAAAAAAACCCCTTGTTTTATCTGGATACACCAGTCCTGGGTCAGGCCAGGAGGTCATTCTGTCCTAGGGTTTTTGGTACCTGCTGACATTCCCCATTGCGCTCTGCTCCTTGTCCCTCTCCACCCCGCTTGCTGCAGAGTTTTGCACGGAGGGGAGCACATTCATTTCCTCAGTGGTCCCCCTGAGTGTTTGCTGCCCATGCCCGCCCTTTCCTGATGAGGTTGGATGGACAAACACCCCGGCAGCCCCAGGAGGGCAGCGGTGTGTGTCAGCTGTGTGTCAGGTGTGTGTCGCTGTGTGTCCGACCCTGAAGGACAAATCCCACATCCTCCCCTCTTCCCTCTCCCCACGGAGGGCTCTGACCGCAGCGCGTTCCGAGCCATCCCACGAAAACCCTAAATCCTGTGGGATCTGAGCCCTGCCAGAGGAAGCCCAGGTCTTTTGATGCCACCTTGTGGAAACCTCGCTGTCCTGCCGGCCCCTGTGCCCGTGTCGCCGAGGGACGGCGTTGGGGACTGCACGGATGGAGCCCTGGGTGCTGAGAATTTGGGACTTTCTGTGCCGACAGGCTCTGACCCCCCAGAGAACACTGCATTGACCTGAGGCTGTGGGGAAGGCTTCCAAAATTGAATGATAGATGACAGAACTTGGATTGTGGGTGTGGAGTTTGAATAGAAGTGTGTAATATCTCATTACACACTTCTTTATATATATTACTATAATATATATAAATATATAGATATATATTTATGTATATTTATATATATATACTACTATATAAAAAATATATATAAATGTATGTATCTATTGCCACTTAAAGGTTTTAGAGTACAGTAATATATATAGAGCAAGATGGAGGTTTAAGGGTGGAGGCTGGTCCTTCTTCCCCACCTTCTTCTCCATGGGTTTGGGTGGTTTTGTGTAACTGGGTAAAAAAGTCCCCATTGCAGGCACAGGTGGTTGGTCATTGGGTTAAAAATAAAAGTAATTTAGGTGTCATTTCTTAATTGGACAGTTTATCCTTAAAAGGCTTTGTGGAGAGAGAGATAGAGCTCTGTATTTGGTTTGTTAGAGTGAAGTGCTGTAGAACTCACAGTTTGTGAGACTGTGACATAGATAAGAACTAACAAACATCTGAGTCCCAACAAGAAATTCCATCTCAAGCATTGAATGCCAACCCAAAAAAGAAGTGAAGACTCCATTGGAGTGCAGGTGGCTGGGGAATATTTTGGGGTGAGGCTGGGAGCAGCTGATCTCACTGAGGCTCAGGTGTGACCGTGTTCACAGGGGTCTGAGGATGAGGGAGATATGAGGATCTGACTCCATGTTTCAGAAGGCTGATTTATTATTTTATGATATATATTATATTATATTAAAGCTATACTAAAAGAATAGAAGAAATTATTTCATCAGAAGGCTGGCTAAGAATAGAAAAAGAAGAAATGATAACAAAGGTTTGTGTCTCGGACAGAGAGTCCAAGCCAGCTGACTGTGATTGGCCATTAATTACAAACATCCAACATGAGACCAATCCCAGATCCACCTGTTGCATTCCACAGCAGCAGATAACCATTGTTTACATTTTGTTCCTGAGGCCTCTCAGCTTCTCAGGAAAAAAATTCTAAAGAAAAGATTTTTCATAAAGTATCATGGCTACACTCAGGTATGCCCAGAAAAGCCTGGAGGGATGAGGATCCTCCCCTGTCAGGGCAGCCCAGGCTTCTCCTGGCAGTCAGTGTCACTTGTGCTGTCACCACAGCAGCGGCAAGAGGTGACAGGAGGATCCTGAGTCTTGTGTCGCATCAAATGACGCTGATCAGCTGTTGGGCATGCGAGTGCCTGCCCTGGCTCGTGCTCCATCCTCCTGTGGCAAGAGGAGCAGCAGGAAAAGCAGCTGCTCTCAAAGGGATGCAGAGAGCTGGAGCGAGCCTTGGAAAGGCTTTAGGTGTGTAAAACTGCAGGGCAAATTCATTCCAGCCCAGCAGCCAGCCAGCCAGAAAGGTGAAAGTTCCTGCCCAGGTTGTCTGGAACAGAAAATCCTCCATGACTGCACTGCTGGCCAAGCCTGCGCTGGACAAGTCCTCTCCCAAGGAAAGGGGTAACCAGGAAATTCTCATGTCTCCAGGTGTGCCCTTGGCATTTTAATACTTGGACAGGATCAAGGTCCTTATTAAATTGACTTACAGGTGGTTTGTGTTCATAAAAAACACCCAGAAAAGAGGATCTGTGCCTGCTCCATCCACTGCTGCTCTAAGGACTCCAAATGCATCCCTCCCAGCAGAGCATCCTTGCCAGCAGGCTGCGGTGGATTTATTGGATTTATGGATTTATTGGAGGATGCCAGAGGGAACTCCTTCCTCATGTTGGATCTGGACAACAGCAAAGTCAAGAATTTTCCTCTGCTCTTGGTTCACCAGGCTCCTGCTTCACTGCCTCCAGCAGGAAAAGGTTCTGGCAAACCTGGCAGATAAATTAGTGCCTGAGGTGGCTCTTCTCTTTTCTCTGAAAGACAGGCAGAGCCCTTCCCTGGCATCACACAGCATCAGACATCCCACAGAATACAAAATTCGCACAATTTGTGCCTTAAATCTTTCTGAATATCTTCCTTTAAGCCTATGTACCCTGATTTCAGCCCCTATCAGCATCATCTGATACCCAATCCAAGGATCTTTGTTGTTTCAATTTGGGAAGTGTGGACAATGAAAATTTGAAAATTTTCTTTTAAAATTACTTTAAAATATGAAAATAAATAGAAAGATTATGTATATTGGTGTGTTATTGTGTATCTAAACTTGTCTTTGCCTTATGTTGGTTCTAAACTGGCTTAGAGTTTAGAAATCACAATAACTTCAAGAACAGTAAAAGGTGCAAATTAAATGATCCTAAATCAGGTACCCACATCAAATACAGTCAGTGGGATTCATATCCAGGTCATATTTCAGGATATTGGCACTTTCAAGATGCTCTTGCAGACTTGTATTACCACCTGGGGTACTTTGAAGAAATGAAACTCACATGGGAGGGCAGCAGTAAAATACAAGCAGTGATTTTTTTCCACCACTGCTTTGGGAGGGGGGTCCCAGGGATGCTGCTCTGTCATTTGCATGGTTGAAAAAAGGGATTTATAGAGAGAATGAAGAAATATCTGCTAAATTGTGTCCTGCACCACAAAACTTCTGTTTGGACACCAAGCAAGTGTGAAATCCCAGGGAAGGAGTCGTAACCAATGCCAAGACAAAAGCTGTGAAAATGTGACCCTCTGAAAAGTCAGCTGAGGAATTCTTTCCTAGCAGCAGTTTTCAGCTTGATAGAAATGTTATCACTTGAGCATTCCTTGGTTTGTACCATTGGGATTGCCTTTGAAAAGGCATGGCACGATCTCATGTTTTCCTTCCCTTTAAAAACCTTTGGGGTTGAACCACAAATGGTATTTTCCCGTGAAATCCTGCTCCTCTGCCCAAGAGGCCACAAAGATGGGCAGCAATACAACATTCCTTCCCAGGTCTGAGGGAAACACGTCTGCATTCGTAAATTTAAACATCTGGCTGCACCACAAAGTCGGTCAGAGCTCATCTCCCAGGGAAGGATTTGTCAGAGATCCAGGGAATTGTGTTTTGTCCCTCCTGTGTCATTTGTACAGCAGCAAAATCACAGCAGCTGTTTCCCCCCCATAGGTGCTGGGGGTGGTGGCTGTGCCCAGAGGGTGTCACTGCTCCCCTGCAGGGGAATTAAAGTGTGACTGATGCTCCCCCCTGTGTGTCCTGCACTGGGGGAATGTGGCACGTTGGTCTGTGATGCCACACCAGCCTGTACCAGTCTGTCCCATAGCCTTGGCAGGCCAATGGGAACGAGAAAATGTGGGGGAAATTCTGTATTTCACCAGTGCTGTGGCTGCTGCTGGATGCTTCCAAATGCGCTCCAGGCAAAGCTGTCACCCCAAGGCTTAGGCGGCATCAGGTGTGGCCATGGCCAGCTCTGTGCTGACATCTCTGTGACTCCTCTCTCTTCAACATGAGCACGGTTCCAGCCTGGAAAAAAGGCTTTCCAAAAACGTGTGTATCTACAGAAAGGGACAAGAACAGTTTGTTGAAGCCACATCTGCTGGAAAGTCTCTCTGTCAGACATCAGCTCTGGGCTGGTGTCACCCCCACATCTCCTCCACGTGGTCAGCACTGTTGAGACAGAGTGGAAATTTTTCAGAGTAGAAATCCATTTTAATTTAGGTGAAATGTACATCTTTGAATTAAGCCTGTAGCTTGCAAACACAGCTGTTTGGTCTGACTGCCTGTTCTCACAAAAACCTGTGCTCCAAGAAACTGCTTTAACCGAAGGACAGTGTCACAGACACATTTTATGAAAAATCCTTTCCCTAGGATTTTTCTCCTGAGAAGCTGAGAGGCCTCAGGAACAAAATGCAAACAATGGTTATCTGCTGCTGTGGGATGCAACAGGTGCATCTGGGATTGGTCTGTGTTAGTTGTTTCTAATTAATGGCCAGTCACAGTCAGCTGTCTCAGACTCTCTGGTCAGTCACAAGATTTTATTATCATTCCATTCCTTTCCTTTCAAGCCTTCTGATGAAATCCTTTCTTCTATTCTTTTAGTATAGTTTTAATAAAATATAGATATCATAAAATAATAAATCAGCCTTCTGAAACATGGAGCCAGATCCTCGTCTCTTCCCTCATCCTGGGACCCCTGTGAACACGGTCACAGGACAGAGATAAGGGAGGGTCCCTTGAACTCTGAAACAGACAAAAAGAGGCTGCTGTTGGACACAATGCAGGATGACCCAGAAGTTCTTTCTGATAAAAAACTAGCAGCAAATGTAATGCAAAATCAGTAAAATAAATAGATATAAACCTATTTTGAAATGACATGCATATGGATTAGAAAAAGAAATTTTAAAAGATCTGGAGTTCCCAGAGGTACTCATGTCCTTTTAAAATAAACAATCCCTACATGCATCCAGCACTGTAATAAACATACCACCCTTACAAAGTTCACAAAAGTTGTGGAGTTTGCTTCCATAAATCACTGTGGCACCAGCCTGGGCACATCCTGCCCCGCCAGCACCTACCCTTCCCCTGCTGCCAGCAGATCCCACCCTCCCAAGGCACAGCCAAGGGTCTCCTGGCCAGAAAACTGCAGGGGGAATGTCCCAGGGCATGATATGGGATGTGCCAGCACAGGGGGAATGTCCCAGGCTGGGATATGGGATGTGCCAGCACAGGGGGAATGTCCCAGGCTGGGATATGGGATGTGCCAGCCTCAGTGCTCTGAAAGCCGCAGGGGGAATGTCTCAGGGCATGACATGGGATGTGCCAGCCTCAGTGCCCTGAAACCACAGGGTCGTATCAGGGAACAATCTGGGATGTGCCAGCACAGGGGGAATGTCTCAGGCTGTGACATGGGATGTGCCAGGCCCACTGCCCTGAAAGCTGCAGGGGGAATGTCCCAGGCTGGGATATGGGATGTGCCAGCACAGGGGGAATGTCCCAGGCTGGGATATGGGATGTGCCAGCACAGGGGGAATGTCCCAGGCTGGGATATGGGATGTGCCAGCCCCACTGCCCTAAAAGCTGCAGAGGGAATATCTCAGGACAGGATATGGGATGTGTCAGCCTCAGTGCTCTGAAAGCCACAGGGGGAATGTTTAACGCTGTGACATAGGATGTGCCAGCACAGGGGGAATATCTCAGGCTGGGATATGGGATGTGCCAGCCTCAGTGCTCTGAAAGCCACAAGGGTGTCTCAGGACATGATATGGGATGTGCCAGCACAGGGGGAATGTCTCAGGACATTATATGGGATGTGCCAGCCCCATTCCCTGCCCACCCCAGGCGGCTCCAACCGCTGCTCCTGCCCTGCACATCTGCAGCTGGGAACAGATCCCAGCCACCCTCCAGACACGTCCCGGCTCAAGGAAATGCCCCAAGCAGAAGCTCCAGCCCGGAGGTGGCACAGAGGGGCCGGCGGTGCCTCCTGAGCTCGCCAAAAGCCCTGCTAATTGAAATTCCCTGGCAGCTAAGGATGCTGCGGCTCCCAGCGGGGAGAGGAGAGCACTGGGCTGAGCCCCCCGGGGCAGGGGCTGCTCACAAAACACCCAGAAAACAGCCCTGACACCCGCAGAGCTGTGCCCAGCTCCGGGAACAGCCCGGTCTGACCTCTGTCCCTTCCTCCTGCGACAGCGCCATCCCCGCAGGGCCCTCCCGGGTCAGGCTGATGCAGCCCCGCATCCCTGGGATGAGCAGGGCAGGGTACCGGGGGCTCAGCACGGCTCTGCATCCAGAGCAGGGCAGGAGCAGTGGATTGGCCCCGGTTTCCTGGCAGAAAATTGGCAGGAAATAGCTCCAGTCCCAGCTCTCCAGAAATGGCTGTCCAGGTAAGACAGGGTGGGAAGGATCCCAGGATGCCAACAAAGAGTTAACGATGGAAGGAAAATTGGAGGAATGTTTAAAGGGGCAGGGAGAGACATGAGACGGAAGAGGCCAATAAGGACTAATTTTATTTCTCCCTACAATTAAAAGGGGTCAAAAGCAAAGTGTGGAGCTGAGCCTGGGTGTTACCCCATCCATCCCACCCATACCACAAACAGGACAGGATGCCAGCCCCATTTCCTGCACCATCACTCCTCTTTGAGACTTCATTTGAATATTTTTCCAAGGATTCTGGCACTGCCTCCATGCTCCTCACCAGACCAGAGCCCCACTGTGCCTGCAGGAAGAAACAGAACCTTCACTGTTGCTTCCCAGCCTCTGCAGGCACGGCTGGCACAGGGCTCCTGGAATTGCTTCCTTCATTTCCATTTAGTGAAATTCCCTGGGAGGGGAGGCTGGCTCTGCCCTCAGGCCTCTCCTGGCTCTCTCTCTCTCTCCCTGTGCAGGCAGGACATGAAAATTGGGACATGAAAATTTCATGGGACATCCACAGGTGTGGGTCTTGCTCAAGGACGGGAAGCAGCCATGGAGGGACCTGTTTGGATCAAAGTGTCCATGGAGGCAGCATGCAGGGATGCTCTTTTAGGGGCTGAACCCCACAGTGCTGGGTTGGAAACCAGAGGAGGAAAAGATTAGAACAAAAGCCATAAAACTTCCAGAGACGATCCTCTGCAGGTGTGGCTGTAACTTTGCAGCCCTCAGCTGCAATGGGTGATGGCAGTCGGTGCATTCCCACCCAGGGATAAGGGAAAATTCAGGTCCTTGGGATGGATATCTGCAGCTGTGCCCCTCTTCCATGGAGCCCAAAGGGATGGCAGAGAAACCAGGGAATCAGAGAAATGAGGCTTTTTTGTCCTGAGGAAGGGCAGGGAAGATTGTCTGTGCATCACTGCCAGAGATGTCCTGCACTGTGTGTGATTTCCTAGAGGAGGCTTTTTCTGTATACAGAAGACCCAAATTTCCCCAGTCAAAACATGAATGCAACATTTCCCATGGTTTTCTAACACTTGCTTTCACTTGCAAGCAAGCTACAAAGGATCAGCTCTGCCTGTAGAATCAAAAATCCAGAAAAAAAAACCCCACGCATGCAGAAAACTCAGATTTATTGCCAAGTTTTGATGCAGGGGGGACAGAACTCATTGCCTATGTAGTGAAACATTTACATTTCTTCTGCTGAATCAAATTCAGGCTGGATGTGACCCTCAGGAGCCCCAACCCTTGGGGACAGACCCAGTGGGGAGCCCCTACCATGCCCCACCAGCCCCCAGGTGGGGCTCCCATCCCCGGCCATGGTACAAGGGAGGCTGCTCAGAGTGCACAGAGATGGGACCTTGATGTCCACAGCGCCCAGACTCCACCTCTCATGAAGCCCTGCAGGCTTTGGCCTCAAACTGATCAAAAATTGCCATGTTTTGGTTCCTTTCAGCCAACTGAGCTCTTTTCATTTTGATTTCTCCCCCTCCTCCTCCACCCCAAACTAAAAGATCCCGACAGCTTGGCCATTGTGTCAGCTGACTTTTCCTTCCAAAAACAATACTATTTCTGATGCAAACTCCTCAGCCTGCTCTGTTTTAACTCTCTCCAGAGCCCTGTAAGTCTGTGTGTGCAGGGATGCCTGTGCGTCCTCTGGCACGCTTTTGCACATGGAAAGAAAGAACTTTTCCCTACCTGAGCATTCCCGTTATTGAACCTCTTTGAAGTGGAGCAATAAAAAGTCCCTGTGCCCACGTGCAGAGCTCCAGACCAGCCCTTTAATGTCTCAGATGCAAATTTCACTGTAACTGTACCAAAACTGTGGAAGGCTGCTCCAGATTATTGCACTGGTCTCATGACTGAGTTGTTCTTCAAATAAATCCCTACAGATGAGAGAATGTCCCCATCCCATCCTCCAGCTGGGAGTGTCTCCTTGCTGGGAGCTTCCTTGCCCCATGGCCATGTGGCTCTGGGCACCTCGCTGCCAGAAAGGATGGAGAGAGGAACACAGAGGATCACCAAAAGCATAAAATACATAAAAACCTGAGCCCTTGCACTGGAATAAATCATTTAACAAGGGAATCTCTGGCATTTCTGGCAGCAAATGCAGTGTGTGCTGTGTTTATCTGCAATTCAGCAATAAAATACCCAGGGCCACCATGGCTCTTTGATGTGTGTCTTGGTTTGGAGAGACAGGAGTCTGCTGAGGAAGGCAGGAGCCTCCCCTGAAATGGAGAATGTAAATCCACCCCACCCCTCTGAATTGCTATAAATTTTAAATTAAGGGGCTCTCAGGCAAAAATATGGGAGCAGGAATAACAGTTCTTTATTAGGGAAAAGAAAAAAAATAAAGGCTAAAATAAACAATGCAGTACACTAGAACAACACTGACAGAGTCAGAACCCAGCCTGACACCCTGTGGGTCAGGGTGTTGGTGTCAGTCCCATTGGAATTGTGGCTGCAGCCCTCCTGCAGTGTCAGGGGTGGTTCTGCTGGAGCAGGGATCCTGTAGAAAAGGGTGGAGTCATCCTCCAAAGATCCAGTGGAAGAAGAGGCAGCTGCTGTTCCTGTGGGGAATCCAGTGGAGAAGCCGTGCAGTTATTCCAGGATCTCCAGATTATATCCAGGTAGGAATGCTTGGCTCCTCCCTCTGGGCTCACATCTCCCAATGGGATGCTGTAGCTCTTATCAGCCATGCAGTGACATTCAATAGCTGTTATCAGCAATGTCCCCTCCCGAGGGAGGAGTGATTGTGAGCACTCAGAGAGAGAGATAAGGCAAACTGCCCACTTGACAAAAGGCAGCTGCCATACAGATGGTGATAGAATACATCTTGCATTGCAATCTTCAACACTTCTCCTTCCACCTCCCTCTTGGGGATGTGTCTCAGCTGGAGCCCCCAAAAAACCTTGAAAATCACTTCTGGTGAGGGGGGAGAAGATGCACAGAAACATCCATGTATGGGACAGTGGTGAGCATGGAAGAAACAGGGCCAGATTTGGGTGTATTTATTCTCAAAAGGAAAAATTTCTGGGTTTTAGTAGACACTGAATGGCCAAGCTTGGTTTTCAAGGCACCTCAAGGCACAACCATTAAAAGTCCCCATTGCAGGGCAGGGGTGGTTGGTTATGGGGTTAAAAGTAAAAAATATTTAGATGTCATTTCTTAATTGGACAGTTTATCCTTAAAAGGCCTCATAGGGAGAGAGATAGGGCTCCATTTTTAGTTTTTTAGAGTGAAGTGCTGTAGAACTCAGGGTTTGAGAGACTGTGAAATAGATAAGAACTAACAAACATTTGAGTCCCAACAAGAAATTCCATCTCGGGGATTTAATTCCAGCTCTGGCAAAAAAGAAGTTAAGACTCTACTGGAGTGCAGGTGGCTGGGGAATATCACCTGGACACGAGGTGATGTGGGTGAGGCAGCTCCCAGGGCTGCTTATCCTCTCTGTCACCTTGGGTACACCACTGCTGACCCCTGGAGTTACTTAGAGATGGGATAACTCATTTTTTCCCCACTTCCTTCTCCTTTTTCCTTTTTCCTTTTTTCCCCACTTTTTTCTCCACTTTTTTCCCTTTTTTCCTTCTCCTTTTTCCCCCACTTCCTTCTCCTTTTTCCCCACTTCCTTCTCCTTTTTTCCCCACTTCCTTTTCCTTTTTTTTTCCCCACTTCCTTCTCCTTTTTTCCCCACTTCCTTCTCCTTTTTTCCCCACTTCCTTCTCCTTTTTTCCCCACTTCCTTCATCCTGCTGCCAGCCCTTCTGCTCCAGGAGCCGCCACATCCCTACACCAGCCCCGTTCCTGCTTGGAGCAAACCCAAGGCTTCTCCCCTCCTGGACCAGCCTGGGGTCTCCAGATGATGGTGTGGGCCCAGCCCAGCTCCATGAGAGCCCCTGCCCAGTGCAGACAGAGATCTCTGCCCAGCTCCAGCCAGGGAAAGCAGAAAAACAAGCAGGGAGAATAAACATCCGGATGAGGGCTGAGGAGGGAAAGCAAAACACTGCAGGGAGCCAGGAATAATAAGAACCAAAAACAAATAGAAAAGAGCTAACAGGAGCAACAGATCTAAAAATAAAATGAAAGAGCAGCAGCAGGGTGGAGGGGCTGGGATGTTTTGGGGTCTGGCAAAGCGTGTAGGGCTCAGATTTGCTGTGGTGGGGCTCAGCCCTGGGGCAGAGCCAGGCTCTCCTCTCACTGCCTTCCCTCCCTGCTGTGGGGGAGGATGGAGGGTGAAGGCTGGGACCCCAGGAGCTGTTTGGCTGGCAGTGGTGGCAGCAGGCTGCTCTTCAGCCCTGCCACATCTCCCCTGGGGCCAGAAGTGTTTGCTGCAGTTGCCATCCTAGGGACAGATGTCCCGTCCCAAACCCTCCTCAGCTCCCTGCACAAGGTGATCGTCCTTCCAACCTGCCTCTGTGCTGGCCCATGGTCTCTGTGAGACAGGGCCCACATCTGCTCAAGGCCTGGGGGGAGAAGATGTGTCCCCTGGACACCCCAAATCAGAGATGTCCTTCCAGGAAGGGAACCCTGGCATCCCAGGAATCCCAATATGGCTCTGCAAATCCGGTCAACCCAGAGCCATTCACTTGCTCCAATATTTATATCCAGAGGGGAAACCACTGAAAATCAAACCACTAAAGACCTATTTGTTGGTTGTCATTCCCTGAACCCCCCAGGCCCAAATAGTACAAAATCAGTAGGGGAAAAATATATTTTTTTCTTTTTTTTTTTTTCCCAAGGAATTAGCTGGCAGAGGGAAGGCTGTGCAGGAGAGGCTGAGCTTGGCTGTCCCAGGTGGACAGGGAGCACAGGGCTCACAAACCCTCAGCAGTTTGGAGATAGGCAGGGAGCCATCAGAGGTGGGTTTCAATCTCCCCCAGGGGTGCCACAGCCAGGCAGGGACTGACCCTGCTCTCTCCAAGCTGACCATGGGGCTCCTCTGCATAAAAAAACCTCCTTCACATTTCAGACATTTGATTTCCCTTTGTGGTTGCCCCCGTTATTCCTGTTCTCAGGGCTGGGAACTTGCCCCCATCTTCTCTCTCTGCCCCCAGTGCTCTCCTCACCCTGGCACCTCCTCCAGGCGGCATTTCCATGGTGGAGCTGCAGGGACTCCAGGAGCATAGAATAAAATAGATGGAGCTAGGATAAAATAAACAATAAATAAAATAGTCTGGGAGCTGGAATAAAAGAAAACAAAACACTTTGGCCACCTCTGAGCCCCTGATTCATGGTTCCCCTCTCTCAAAGGCAAGATAAGCTGGGTTGAGGCTCTGCTGCCACCAGAGCCACCACATCCAACCACCCCTGGAAGCCCAAGGGCTGCAAGTCCACAGCCACCTAATCAAAACCAACGGTGAATTTTAAAGATGAGGAAAAATAAAACCATGAAATTAGAAGAAATCAATCAGGATGGAAAGCCAAGGAGGCCACGTGCCAGGAAAGTGAGCTGCCTGCCAGTTTGGCACGGAGTGAATGCTTGGCCTGTTGGGATGAAATGCCAGAGCTGGGCAGGCTGAAGAGGCACTTTGCATCTTCAGGGGAAAAGGACCAGGCCGAGCCTGAATGGCAGATGGGTCCCAAACACACACTTGGGCATGAGGATGGGTGTGGGGAGGATGAAGGCGCCTCCCCACCAGGGACCTGGCTGCGGTTTGCCAGCTCATAAATGACAATGGTGGACAGGCTCCCTCTGAAACCAGAGCTGGAGCTGCACAGAGCAAGGGACAGTCCCCAAGAGGAGTGCTGAGGGCTGTGGAGCAGCAGGAAAAGGCTCCCAGCAACCCAGGGAGCACTGGACAAGGAAGAGAGGGATGCAGCCAAGAGCAGCATGTGATGCACCAGCCCTAGGAGTCAGATGTTCAAAGGGCAGTGAAGGCCCCAAAACTCCTTCCCTGTGCAGAAACGGGACACCCAAATCATCACTGAGTGGGTGTCCATCTGAGAGCCTGTCCTGCACAATCTTCCCTCTCTGAACTAATTCCTTGGGGATAAAAAAGTAAAAAACCTATTTTTTCCCCTACTGATTTTGTATGACCCAGGCCAGGGCGGTTCAGGGAATTAGAACCAATAATTAGGTTTTTAGTGGTTTCATGGGGTGCAGATTTTACCCAGCAGGGCAGCAGCTGGGTAAAATTTTACCCAGATATTACCCAGGCTCCTCACCAGCAGCATGACTCCCCTGCTTCCCACCTCTGGCAGCAGGGGCTGGCAGGGACAGGGGCTGCTGTCCAGGATCCAGCCTTTCCCTGGCTCCTTTCCCAGCTCCCAGGACCCGGCACGGCAGAGAGCAGAGCAGCCCCTCAGACCCAGAGCAAGGAGCCAGTGAAAGGAGCAGCCGCAGCCAAGTTTCCCCCTGGTTTTGCTTTCCCCGTTCCGTTTTGGCTGGGTCCAAGTGCAAGGTTTGGGATGCAGCCGCTCCCCGGTGCTCCCAGCGGGGCTGGAAGGAAACGTCGGCACCTCCCTGGCTCTGAAAACTGCTCCCGGCAATTCCTGCCTGGATCTGGGATGGGATTGCAGGAAAGCTGCTCCCGGCAATTCCTGCCTGGATCTGGGATGGGATTGCAGGGAAAGCTGCACCCAGCAATTCCTGCCTGGATCCCTGGGATGGGATTGCAGGGAAAGCTGCACCCAGCAATTCCTGCCTGGATCCCAGATGGGATTGCAGGGAAAGCTGCTCCCGGCAATTCCTGCCTGGATCCCGGGATGGGATTGCAGGGAAAGCTGCACTGGGCAATTCCTGCCTGAATCTGGGATGGGATTGCAGGGAAAGCTGCACCCAGCAATTCCTGCCTGGATCCCAGATGGGATTGCAGGGAAAGCTGCACCCGGCAATTCCTGCCTGGATCCCAGATGGGATTGCAGGAAAGCTGGACCGGGCAATTCCTGCCTGGATCTGGGATGGGATTGCAGGGAATGTGGAAATGTGCTGCTACTTTGTGTCTACGCTGAGAAAAAAGGAAAAAAAGAAAGAAATTGGGTAATTTGAGTGTGAGTCTAATCTGTTAAAGATGAGGTTTTTACTCCTAAAAGTCTCATGGTTTTGTCCATGGGATTCCAGACACCAAGGCTGGATGGGGTGAGCTTTTCCAGCAGGTTTCTCCTAAAATGCCCACCAGGCTCCTGCACTGGGCCCTGCCCATCCCAATCTCTGCTCCTGCTCAGGGATCAGCCCCTTGCAGCCTTCCTCCCCAAAACCGGGCTGCCTGTGGGGAATTCATGCATTTCATGCCCCAACCCACACAGGTAGAAGATCAAAAAGGCAAACACGGGCTCGGTGCTCTGTCCCAGCCCTGCTGGGTCCTCCGGGCATTGCCTGCCCAGCTGCACAGCATCCCAGCTCAGGAGCTGACAGCGCAGGCAAGGGTAAACAGAGCTTTTCCATGGAAACATTTGTTCAACAAAGAATTGCAAATTTTCATGGTGAGTATCTGGTTTCCTCCAAACTTAATTGTTGTTGTTTCTGAAAGCTGCCCAGCCGGTCTGGATCTGGCTTTCATGAGCATTTTTTTTTCCCCTAATGCTTAATTTTCAGCAACTAGGATAACTCTGCTTTTTTGTTGTTGTTGCTGTTGTTTTTATTTTTTCTTTAGTTTTCTATCATTTTTTCAACATAAATGGGGGCAATGACAGCTCTTTTGGGCTTTTCTGTAGACCATAAACTCTCACCGAGAGCTTAACAGTAATGATTAAAGAATCACCGAAGGGTTTGGGTTAGGAGAGACCTCAAAGGTGATCAAGTTCCAACCCTCTGCCACAGGCAGCGACACTTTCCACTATCCCAGGCTGTTCCAAGCCCCATCCAACCTGGCCTGGAACATTTCCAGGAGTGGGACATCCACAGCTTCTGTGGGCACCCTGTGCCAGGGCCTCACCACCCTCACAGTAAAGAATTTCTTTCTAATATCCAATCTAAATCTCCCTCTTTTGATGATGGGTGACCCAGGAAGGGCCACATGGATTTTTAGGCTGAATTGGAGAGGTGGGACTGAGCGGCTGCTCTGAGCCACCCCAAATGGACATGGGGGGGAAATTCCAGGCTTTTCACAGCGCCAGCAGGAAGTGATGATAATTCGGGGTAAAGCTCCCGAAGGACACATTTAAGCAGAGAAGGAAGGAAAAGATCGTGTCTGACAATCCAGAGGGAGATAAGAGATAATTCCTGCAGGGTGCTTTTCCACCTGGGGAGCTGGCACAGTGGGATGTCCCTGTGCCCCTGGATGTCCCCATGCCCACGGGTGTCCCTGTGCCCCTGGGTGTCCCTGTGCCCACGGGTGTTCCCGTGCCCCTGGATGTCCCTGTGCCCCTGGATGTCCCTGTGCCCCTGGATGTCCCCATGCCCACGGGTGTCCCTGTGCCCCTGGGTGCTGCCCCTGGATATTTGCCCACGGGGTGTCCCTGTGCCCACGGGTGTCCCTGTGTTGTCCCTGCCCTGGTGTCCATTTTTGGATGTCCCTGTGGGATGTCGTGCCCACGGGTGTCCCTGTGCCCTGGATGTCCCTGTGCCCCTGGGTGTCCCCAGCGTGTGGGTATCCCTGTGCCCCTGGATGTCCCCAGTGCCCCTGGATGTCCCACGGGTGTCCCTGTGCCCCTGGGTATCCCTGTGCCCCTGGATGTCCCTGTGCCCCTGGATGTCCCTGTGCCCCTGGATGTCCCTGTGCCCACGGGTGTCCCTGTGCCCCGGGTGTCCCTGTGCCCCTGGGTGTCCCTGTGCCCACGGGTGTCCCCGTGCCCCTGGATGTCCCTGTGCCCCTGGATGTCCCCGTGCCCCTGGATGTCCCTGTGCCCCTGGATGTCCCTGTGCCCACGGGTGTCCCTGTGCCCCTGGATGTCCCCGTGCCCCTGGATGTCCCCGTGCCCCTGGGTGTCCCTGTGCCCACGGGTGTCCCTGTGCCCCTGGGTGTCCCCGTGCCCCTGGGTGTCCCTGTGCCCACGGGTGTCCCTGTGCCCCTGGATGTCCCTGTGCCCACGGGTGTCCCTGTGCCCACGGGTGTCCCTGTGCCCCTGGATGTCCCTGTGCCCCTGGATGTCCCTGTGCCCACGGGTGTCCCTGTGTCCCCGAGCCCCTCGGGCTCATCTCACTCCACCCCTGGGACCCAGCGCTGCCTTTTCCCCGATGGCGTTTTCTGCCTTCACTTCATTTTTTCAAGCCGTGGGGGGGCAGAGGCTCGGCGTGTCCCAGCGTGTCCCCAGCGTGTCCCTGCGTGTCCCCAGCGTGTCCCCAGCGTGTCCCTGCGTGTCCCCAGCGTGTCCCAGCGTGTCCCTGCGTGTCCCCGGCAGGGATGTGCCCGGGCAGCAGGCGGTGACAGCAGGTGGCACTGCAGCCCCAGGAACCGGCTGCTCCTACATTCCCAGTCCCATTCCCGTTCCTACAGTCACACACAGTCCCACCCCTGTATTCCCACTCCTGTTTTCATTCCTACAGTCACACACATTCCCACTCCTGCATTCCCACTCCTGTATTCCCACCCCTGTATTCCCACTCATGCATTCCCACTCCTGCATTCCCATCTCTATATTCCCACTCCTCTATTCCCACTCCTGTATTCCCACTCTTATATTCCCACTCCTCTATTCCCACTCCTGTATTCACACTCCTGCATTCCCACTCCTCTATTCCCACTCCTGTATTCCCACTCTTGCATTCCCACTCCTGCATTCCCACTCTTGCATTCCCACCCCTATATTCCCACTCCTGCATTCCCACTCCCGCATGCCCACTCCTGCATTCCCAGCTCAGCACTCAGGCACGGAATCCTCCCTGGCACTCCACAGCTCATCCCCCCACCACCACCCTCCACGGTTTCACCCAGTGAAATTCCAAGCAGTGCAATTCGGGATGTTCTTTCTAAGCCATGCCAGAGCAGGGTGTCCAGGGAAATCCTGTGCACGGAGAGGTTTTGGTGCAGGATGAGAGCTGGAGCGGAGAAGCCTCATCCTCACTCTGGCAGCTCTGGATTTTTGGGATGCAGGAGGCTGAATGTGCCCATTTTTTGTGCACAGGGAAAGCAGGAGGAGGGAAGCAGTCCATGAAATCAAGGTAGCCTGCATAAAGTGCAATCACAAAGCCACTGCAAACCTGGGGGATTTAGGCAGAGAACCTGATTTGCTGTAAAACTGTGAATGCGAGCACAGCATTTAAAGAGAACCCATCATCCCTCCATTAACTGTGCTGATTTATGCCAGTAAATTTACACCCATCTCTCCAGCTGTGCCTGCTAAGAATAAAACCAGGGATGCACCACAGCCTCTGCTCCCATCCTGTAACTCCCTTGTGAGTTCAGCCTTTATTTTTAGCTCTGGTTCCTCGGGGCTCTGTGTGATCTAATTTCTCCGGGGAGATTTTTCCTGCTAGATGCCACCTTCCTGCTGGAAACCCCCATCCTCCCCGGCACTGCCGCAGGGCTTGACCTTCTCAAGCAAATTGGAAAGATAAATGGGTCGAATTTGGTTTGAAAAATCGGCAGCCAAACAGATCGAGACCTAAAGAAGCATCGTGGGGTGAGACAGACATTGAGTGGGACACAGACATTGCAGCAGCCGGCCAGGGGCTCTAGGAAAGGCAGGAAGGAAAACGGGATGTTTTCCTTTTTCCTTGCCGTGATTTGGCCGGTGTGCCAAGCCCTGGGTGACAGAATCCCGGGCAGATTCCTGCCAGGGCTCGGTGCTGGTTCCTGCTGCTCACTCCGGGATGCTGCTCCTGGCCAGCCGCGGGCTGAGCTCATGCCCTGTAATTGGTGGGTGGGCTCGAGGAGAGCACTGCGGCCTCCGAGCTCTCAGGGAAAGGGAGAAAATAAGCGGGATTGAGGAATTTCAGAAAATTGCAGGCGTTTTCATTCCACATCAGCCTTGCCAGGAGCACCAAGCCCTGGAGAAGGATGGCCACGGCAGGACATGCAGCCCATGGGCAGGACTGAAGGATTGGGTTTCTCATCAGTCACACAAAAACCTCTGAGAGTGTGTGTGTGTGTGTGTGTGTGTGTGTGTGTGTGTCTGTGTGTCTGTTTGTGTGTGCATGCGTGTGTGTGTGCATGTGTGTGTGTTTGTGTGTGTCTTTGTGTGTGTCTGTGTGTGTGTCTGTGCGTGTGCGTGTGTGCATGTCTGTGTGTGTGTCTCTGTGTGTGTGTGCGTGTGCGTGTGTGTGTGTGTCTCTGTGTGTGTGCGTGTGTGTGTGTCTGCTTCTGTGTGTTTGTGTGTGTGTGTTTGTGTGTGTTTGTGTGTGTGTGTCTGTGTTTGTGTGTGCATGTGTGTGTGCGTATGTGTGTGTTTTGTGTGTGTTTGTGTGTTTGAGTGTGTGTGTGTTTGTGTGGGTGTGTGTGGGTGTGTTTGTGTGGGTGTGTGTGGGTGTGTGTGTGTGTGTGTGTGTGTTTGTGTGTATGTGTTTGTGTGCGTGTGTGTGTTTTGTGTGTGTTTTTGCGTGTGTGTGCGTGTGCTCGCGTGTGTGTGCGTGTGTGTGTTTTGTGTGTGTGTGTGTTTGTGTGTGTTTTGTGTGTGTCTGTCTGTGTGTGTCTGTCTGTGTTTGTGTGTGTGTGTGTGTGTCTGTCTGTGTCTGTGTGTGTGTGTCTGTGTCTGTGTGTGTGTGTGTGTGTCTGTGCGTGTGTGTGTCTGTGTCTCTGTGTGTGTGTGTGTCTGTGTGTGTGTGTGTGTGTCTGTGTGTGTGTGTGTGTGTGTGTGTGTGTCTGTCTGTGTGTGTGTGTGTGTGTGTGTGTGCACACGCAGCCTTTCCCAGGCCGGCGGTGGCCCTGGGAACACACGATTTCAGGGATATATCCCACCTACAAGCACATTTTTACACAGATTTCTCTTTGGTAACAGGATTGCCGTGGCCGGCGGGAGCTGGGGATGCGATGCCAGGGCAGGGGGGCGCTGGCTGCGATTCGTTTTCAGCCAGGTCTGTCTGTTGAGGTGCTGATAGCACATGTGAGCCCCTGCCTGGCTCACGCGGCTTTTCCTGCAGCAGGGAGAGACAGAAAGCCACAAATCCCCCTGGAAAATGCCGATTACGAAGCTGCAGCAGCCGAGCAGGAGTCATGGGAGCACACGTAGCCCTTGGAACTGCTTTTCACCAGGACTTTTGCCCTTGGTGCAGGAACTCGGCAAGGGTTGGGAGCCCAACTCCCCAGCCTGCCTCATCCGCCCTCCCAGCTGATATTTCTGCTGTATACGTTCACTCAGCAGCGTTTAAAACTTGTGAACAGTCAGCACACGGCGCTAAATGCTTAAAACAAACACAAATGCTCTATCAGGTGGTCAAGTATTGTCCTGATTCTGCTTCAGGGCACAGGATCCGAGCTCCCGCTCCCACCTGAATGGAAGGAGGTTCCATTTCCAGCATCACCGAGCAATCCCTTGCTGCCACTTTTCCCAAATAACTTTTTTTTTTTTTCCCTTGATAAAAGGGCTGACATTCAGAGCAGGTGGGATCTAATCAGCCGGGTGCTGAGGCACATGCCCCAAAACACGGCTTTTAGTACCACAATAGAGACAAAACACGCTAGAAATCTACTTTTTAACTGCAAACAAGGATCTAATCCTGCACATCTCGCTCCTGGGAACGGCTTATCGGGTGGGTTGTTCCGCACAGCGGCTCTACCAGGTGCATTTATCTCTCTGGGTACGTGTATATGTATAGGAGATGTTTATGTATTCTGTCTCCCACTCAGCGGAGCCATTCATCATCCGCTGCTCCTCCCAAAACACCCTACGAGCGGCGATGGCTGCTTCCAGCGTGGCTCCTGTGGCTCCCATTTGTGGCTCTATGGCACCAGAGCTGCCAACCGCGACTCCCCAGACCCTAAAAACACCCCCGAGCTGTTCTCACCAAGAACCAGCGAGGTTTGGACCGGAGCCCATTGCTTTTTCTGCGACTGTCGCGCCTTGGGGACACCTCGCCCCGGGGCCGGTGGCCTTTGCTGGCATCCCCGCACCCACCCGAACCCGCCCGGAGCCTCTGCGCCCGCCCTGCCCTCGCCTCAGCCGAATAACCGCGATTATATTTCCACATGAAAGTGCCCCGGCGTCCAGGTGGACAATCCGACTCCGGCTGGAATCCCTGCGGTTTCCATTTCCAGCAGGGAACAATCTTATCGGGGCCGATCGCGCACCGAGATAGCGAGCCCTGGGCCGGCCTTGCACCAGCTCGCATCGCCTCGGCCGCCCTGGGCAAGGCTCCGCTCCCCGCGATTGTTTGCTTTCCCCACCGCGGGTTTCAGGTTCTCCTGGTGACCATCATTTCAGCTTCCCTTCCCTGCTCATTGTTTGGGAACCCGAGCCTTCCTCGTGGATCGCTGGGCACGAGGTTCTGTTTGAATCTGCCTTCAGCCCCCAACCCTTTGAGAGATTTGCCTCGAGAGATTTCTTGCAAATGTTTTTATTTTTCCTCATCTCACTATGGTCCTGCTCTGCTTGAGGATGGGACGGGCCCCTGTTTGGGATGGATGCGGTTTCCCCCTCCCTGGGCACACCCATTTGGGCCTCTTCCCCTCCTGCCAGCTCCTCTTTCAAACCTGGCAGCTGCGTGGGCACCTGCTCTCCGCTCGCACAGGCGGGAGGATATAGCTGTAATATTCAGGATATTCCCTTTCCCTGCCTCCACCAGAGAATAGCTGTGGCTACAGAACCCTGGCAGAGCCAAGGGATGAGGACAGAGAGGTGTCCTGGGCAAAGCCAAGCCCCCAAAACATCATCTGGAGCATCCCAGGGGATGCAGACCCAGATTCAGGGCATGCAGGGACAGCCCATCCTGCAGTGCCACCCCATCCATGCCATGCCCTGTGCCAGGACAGTCCCTCCTGTGGCAGTGGCAGGGGCTGAGTGCACCCATCAAACACCCCTGCTGGGTTTCTGGGAGGTTGCTGGGGCATGGCACAAAAAGCAAAATCACCATGCAAGTCAGGGTTTGTCCTTTAGGAAACAAAACTCCGTCTCTTTCTCCTCCACAGTTGTCTCTGCTTCATTTGCTGTGATGTGGAAGCTGGTTAACCTCCCCCACCAGTGGGTGGTTTCTCTTCCTCTTCTCTCTTCTCTCTTCTCTCTCTCTCCTCTCCTCTCTCCTCTTCTCTCTCTCTCTTCTCTCTCCTCTCCTCTCCTCTCCTCTCCTCTCTCTTCTCTTCTCTTCTCCTCTCTCTCTCTTCTCTCCTCTCCTCTCCTCTCTCTCCTCTCCTCTCCTCTCCCTCCTCCTCTCCTCTCTCTCTCTCTCTCCTCCTCTCTCCTCTCCCTCTCTCCTCTCCTCTCCTCTCCTCTCCTCTCCTCTCCTCTCCTCTCCTCTCCTCTCCTCTCCTCTCCTCCTCTCCTCTCTCCTTTTCTTCTCTCTGTCTTTTCAGTATCTTGTCCCCAAGACTTCCACCATTTAGCAGTTCCCTAAACAAAACATTTCCTTGCTGCAGAAAGGAGAGGGAAGATCATTTTCTGCAGGGATCAGGAGGGTGTTAGTGGCAGGGACTTTGTAGCAGCGCTGCTGTAGTTCCATGAGTCTTGGAAAGAGTGGCACAAAATGTGTTTCAGGTTTGAAGTTGACCCTGCAGCTGCTGCAGAGCCATTGTGGTGTCCACTTTGCACTCCCCTTTGCTGGGGAAATGTGTTATGTCTCAGTCCTATTCACAGATTTGGCTCATTTTGCCTCTTTTCTTTCTGGTTTGGAGGATTTTAAAAAATCCCCCTTGTACTGGTGCCTTCAGATCGTGCAACATCACCTCTTTTTCTTCTCTAGGGAGATTAGCAAATTCAACACTTCCACAAACCAGAAGGGACCACTGTGATGAGCTGGTTGGGCATTTGGTGTGGATCAAGGCGCTTAAACACCTCCCTGAAAGTCATCACCATGTAGGATCTTGCTTCTCCTCCCTCCTAAACCCTCCCAGCCAGGCTTGAATTCAGCCCCGAGTGGGAGCAGGCTGGGGTGGGTGCTGGGGGTGACCAGCTGCTGTCCATCCTCACCGTGACCATCACAGGCTTTGGCCACACCTCTGTCCCAAGCTCCTGTGGGTGATGAAGTCACACAGGCCAGCAGAGAGCCCCAGAATCCTTTAGCCCTGCTGCTAAAGCTCTCCCCCAGCCCAGCCCCCTGCCTGCTGGGGATCGGAGGCTGAGCAGGGGTGGGGGGCTCTGAGCAAGCCTCCTGCAGTTCCCCATCTTCAAGCCCTGCTTTGCCTTTGCCCTCCTGGGGGCTTTTTGAACCCAGCCCAAGCCACCCTTGGGGCCTGGGGGGCTCAGGAGCAGATCCTGCACGCAAGGGGGGCAGATAGCAGGGTCACAAGGGTGACAGGTACAGCTGGGGCAGCCCCAGGGGCCATCAGCCGCCTGGCCAGCCTGTTGCTCTGTGTGTCTGTCCCCTCCAGCAGGCTCTGTGTCTCCTGGGAATAGCACGGCTTCAGCATCCCCTGTGCTGTTCCCTCCCAAGGAATAACCCCACCTCCCCATCAAGCTCCTCCTTGGCTTGTGGAGAAGGTGCCTCTAAAAATAGAGATTCGTAAAATCACATAAATATAGAATGGTTTGGGTGTGAAGGGACTTTAGAGACCATCCCATGGGCAGAGACACCTTCCACTCCACCAGCTGGCTCAGAGCCCCATCCAGCCTGGCCCTGGACACTTCCAGGGCTGGGAGCATCCCTCCAGGCTCAAGCAGGGATGTGTGTCCCAGCCTGGGCTGTCCCAGCCATGTCCTTCCCTCACTGCTCACCCAGCAGAGCTCACCAGGCTGGCTGGAACAGGGCAGAGCATCCCCAGCCCAGACCCACTGGGAAGGGCACGTGCTGCAAACCCCCAGGGCTCCTGTTTGCCACAGAGCTGTCCCTGCCGTGGGCACTGCTGAGCCTGCACAGCATTCCCAGCCCCTGCTCCCCTTGGGGCTGCTCCTGCAGCAAAGCCCTGCCAGGAGGGCAGCTGCTGGCTGGGAGACCAAGCAGGATTCCCGGTAGGTTCTGCTCTTCCTTTGTGCCAGTGCCTCTGCCCAGGAAGGGAACAGCAGTTCATAAACTGAGTTATTTCCCTCTTGAACTCTTTCTCTTCGTGTTTCCCTGCCATGTCTCATAGAGAGATCTGAATTCCCTAAACCACATTTCTGATTTGCTCTAGGATGATGCTGCCCATCTGTTGAACGAAGCTGCACGAAGGCTGTGTCTGCCAGCATCCCTGGCACTGCCACAAAATCCCTCCTGTGCCCTCCTGGACAGAGCTGCAGGTCCCTGTGACACCCAGCACCCCACACAGGGCAGTGGCAGCAGGGCTGGGGGGACACAGGCCCCTTTGGGGCTCAGGAGAAACACCCTGATAGTTTGCAGATGTGATTTCATTTTTCAATTGTTTCTAATTTTTGTTTGGTGTGGGTTTTTTTTTGTTTTTTTTTTTTTTTTTTTATTCAGTTCTAGAAAAGAGACAATTTCTTCAGGGAGTGTTAGCCACAAGCCTCATTTGGCATTGTGTTTTAGTCAATTGGTTTTGTCTCCTATTAGGAATATTGTGTTACATAATGATAAGATGCAGTGACTTATTGTGGGGACTATAAAGGGAGGCAGTGTGGGAGTGCAGAGCACCAGCCACCCTCCCCACCCCACCACCTGCCCTTGCTCTGACCTTCAGCAGCTCTGTCATCCACCCAGCTCTCAGTTTCCCTCCTGTAAAATGGGGCTGATCCATGCTCCGGCTATTATCTTAAAAGCTTTTCCATCCTGAAGTCAGAAAAAGGAGAATTTTCCCCTTTTCTTCCATCCTGAGATGCAAGCATGAGGATTTTCCATAGCTTCTCTACCACAGCTGAAATGAATCTGTGTCTGAGCAGACACCAGAGCATCTCTGTCCCTGCAGAGCTGAGCTGTGGGTGAGAAGCTGAGACAGGGATGAGAAGGAGTCTCTCTGCCCACAGAGGTATTTTCCAAAAGCACTGGACAAATGAAAACAGGAAACCGTAATTGAACCAAATCTGCCTCTTTAACCTCATTATTAGGATTGGGATTATATGCTTCAGAGAAAGTTCAGCCTCTGTTTAAAACTTGAGGAGATGTGGATGAACGCTACAAACCACAGGGAGAGAGGGAATGTCCCTGCACTTGGTGAAAAGTCCGGCTGGAAGGACAGACAGGGTGGCACAGGATGGGGTCAGCCTGGTGCCCTCCTTGCAGGCAGCATGAGGCTGCCCTTGGGGTGAGCACTGAAAACCTCTGGGGAGCCTGGTGATTTGCTCTCTCTGCCTGAAGATTAAAGCAAATTTTCCTTCATTTCCATATTTGAAAGCTGTGTCCCCGTGCAGCTGGGAAGGATGGCAGAGTCTCAGGTTACTCTGTGCTCTGCCCCCAAGCTCTGCAGATCCGGCCTCGGCCACCTCCGCCCTCCCCACACAGCACCTGGCGCCCTCAGAGAGCCTGACAGCCTCAGCCCCAGCAGGAATGGCAAAATCCATCCTTGGACACGCACTGCCCCAGCCGGGGTGTGCGAACTCTGTGTCCTGCTGCTGTTCGTGACACGGGGCAGGCGGCAGCACCTGCCCTGAAGGCTGCTTGTACGGAGACCAACATCCAGCAGTGTCACCCCTCTGCAAGCCCTTCCTTGGGTGCAAAATCGCTGACAGCAAGGCACAGTGGGTGGGCAGACAGAGAGGTTTTCCACCTGTGCAGCATTCATGAGTTGCATTCATGAGTGGGAAAAAGCAGGAGCAAGGGAGGAGCTCAGAGGTGAAGAGTTATCTCGGGGCATGTGCTGTTTCTTTTACAGAGCCTGCAGATCCTGAAGCACCTCAGGAATAGTTAAACAGCTGTTAAATAGTGCTTTATCTTCAGGCTGGATGGCAGCAGAAGCCACCGGCAGCCTAGTGACAGGCAGCTCCACCAAAACACCTCCCCAGGAGAGAGGGGGGTGGGATGCCTTGGCCTAATCCTGACAGCACCACACACCTGGACTCATTCCAGGTGCTGACATCCCCAAACCCATCTGCTTAAAATGAAACTCTGACTCTCTGCCTGTTCTGGCCTGGTTTGCAAAGACACAGAGCACAAATGTGCCACATCTTGGCTCTGGGCTCCTGGAATTGCAGCTGGGGATGTGCAAGCTTTAGGGAGCCAGGCCTGGAAATGTTGGATTTAAATCCGAGGGCTGAGCGAGCATGCCCTCCTCACCAGCAGCGCCTGTGGAGGATGTGCCAGCACACAGCCCAGGACTGTGGGGGCAGAGAGTGGGACCTGGGGGGCTGCTGGGGAAGGGGAGTGGCAGGAGATGGCAGCAGGACAGGGCAGAGCAGAGCTGTGGTTCACGGACAGGACAGCGCTGGCTCAGCGCGACCCAGGAAATCAAACGAGGAGACAGAGCAGGGGGCTGGCTGCCTTTCTCCTTGGGTATTTGCTTTTATACAGTGAATTTCCTGTCTGGGGAATCCAAGTGCACCCCAGAGCCCTCCCCAGGCTGTCCCAAAGGTGGGCATGGGCTGGGGAGCGCCCGGCTGCCCCTCTGACTCGGACAGAGGAAGAAGCGCTTACGGTGGAGGTGACCTTTCTAAATCCCTGCTTTGGACAGACATTTCCAATAAGTGCTGAAGAAAAGCCTGCCAGTTCCAGCTTTCTCAGCCTGCTCTCCATTTTCCTTCCATCGTCTCCAGGCTGAATTTAATCCGAGAAGGTTCCTTTGAGCTTTTGTGTGTTGCTGGGGGAGATGTGGGCGCACGAGGGATCGCGTTACAACTTTCATTTCCTGAAATGTTTGAGGGAACATCCAGGGTTTTATCCACACATCAGGCAAAGTTGAGGGCTCGGATTTCAGGTCTTGTCACTCAGCTGTCACCAAACAAATGAGGCTCTCAGAGCTGGAGACGGGGAGAGCTACCTGCTATTCATGACCCCGAAAGCAGGTGATCACTCATGGGAAAAGCAGGTAGAATTAATCATTCTGCTGTTCTGTTTCCTCCCCTTTTTTTGGCTGACCTGGACACAGTGTGAAATCTGTCCTGGGGGGTGAAGGGGAGTGGGGGGGCGAATTAACTCCTTCCTGCCGGTGGAAACACAAAGCAGAGCTCAGTGAGAAAGAGCCTCAGGCTGCTCCCCGGGCTGGGTCTGCTGTGAAAAGCTTGCTGCGAGGTCAAGCCTAATCGAGGAGAGCTCAGCAACCTGTGCCTGGCTCAGCTCCAGGGCCTCCCTGCTCCTACCTGTCGGCTGGCCAGGGAGTTATTTCCAAGGGGATGCCCCCAGCACCCTCCATCCCTCCTTTCCACCTCCCACCTGTTGCCAACCTCATCCCTCTCTCCCTTTTGGGAAATGGAGAGCAGGGGTGGGTAGGGCTCTGAGGCCAGGGGGCCTGAGACTACCCCCGGGCTGCAGGTGTGTGCTGGAAAGGGGGATTTGGGCAAGGGGAGCATCTCATGGCACCTTCCCCGGCCTTCGACAGCCAGCCCCGTGCCTGCCTACACGCAGGAACCGCCTTTGAGCTGTTTGCTTTGAAAATACCTCCTGGTCTGCGAGTCCTTGCTTGGCTTTCCCGCCGCGCAGGGCTGCAGCCCCGGGCAATATTTATCCTTCCTCTTCACCGAGCCCGCGGTTTGGGAAAAAAACGGAGCTGGAGTTTATCCATCCTCCAGGCGTAGAGCCCGCAGCTGCTGACCCTAAAAACATCCTGCATTTCCCCGGGGGTTCCCTTTTCCTACCCGAGGGATGGGAGCGGCTGCGCTGGATGAGAAGCCCGGAAGGTGATGAGGGAAAGGGACTGGATGAGAGCCTCGGAAGGTGATGAGGGAAAGGGACAAGAGGGCCAGCCCGGAGCGGGGGCACGGAGCGGGGGCACGGAGCGGGGGCACGGAGCGGGGGCACGGACCGTCCCGCCCTGTCCCCCGCGGTCCCGGCGGCTCAGGCAGCAGGAGCCGCCTCCTGCGCCCTTCCCCAGCCGGGCAGCCGAGCTCGGGCTCGCTGCACACCACGAGAGGGGCTCCGCGCTCCCCCCACGATTCCGGCTCCTGCCCCGGCTCCGCAGATCGGCGCAGGCAGCTGCGCGCCCCCCGCGCGGTTTGCGCGCCCGTGCGCGGGATTTGCGCGCTGTGCCCTCGGCCCCACGCGGTGCCCGCCCGGGCGGGAGGTCCCCGGCCATGCCCCCCAAAGCACCGTGGGCACAGAAAGCGCGGCGGGATCTGCTCCGGCTCCCCCGAGGGGGCGGCCGGGGCCCGTCCGGAGGGAGCAGGAAAACCAGCGCAGAGCCCCGGCCCGGCTCCCCCGCAGCCGGAGCCCAGCGTGGAGACCTTTCTAAATCCCATCCCCCGGCGGGCACGGAGCCGCTGCCCCGTCCGGCCGCGCGTGGGGGATCCCCGGAGCTGGGCATGGAGCGGGAGGGACGCGCAGCGCTGCGGCCGGGCGAGACCCTCCTGCAGAGGGTGACATTTCTCCATGGCCCGGGACCCCGAGCACAGACACGGCGGAGACTCAAATAAACACGCACTTAATGATGCAAAACGCCAGCAGGGAGGACCGGCACCGGCGAGGCCCCGACGGGGCGGGCGGCGGGGCCGGGCGCTCCCTCCCGGCCGGGTGCCCGGCTCCCTGTGGGCACAGCGGGCTCCACGGCCCCTCTGTGCCCGTCCCTGCTCCCTCACCAAGGCACCGGCTCCCCCTCGGCCCCGCTGCAGCCCGTGGGGAAGGGGCGGGGGCGGGCAGAGGGGCACGGGCTCGGCCCTGCAAAGAAAAGCGCAGCCTGGGTGTTCTGCCATCAGCGTTGTTTAATTTAGACTGTTTAGGTACAATAGAAAATAAACCCGAAAGCACATGCGATTTTTGGTAACAAATACTCGACACAGGCAGCGTCATCCGCGGGCTCTCTGCAAGCCGGAGGAGGGAGGCGGCGAGCGGGCACAGACGTGAGAAGGCGACGGGGAACCGGCGGGGCACTTTAGGAGGAAATGGCCGTCGACTTTTATTATTACTATTATTATCCTAATTTTTAGCCACATCGATGCATTTCACCACCGAAGAGGAGAAAAGTGGAGGACGCGGGTCCACGGGAGCCCACTCAGTATCTGCCTCGCACGGCCGCGGTCAGACACAGGCACTTGGTAAAACTCTAATACTGCAGCTTTTGGTATATTTCTTTTTTTCTTTCTTTCTTTCTTTTTTTCTGTATTTTTTTTTTTTTTTTTTTTTTTTTTTTTTTTTTAATTTAAACTACATCGAAATCTTTTTGGTAAGGCTAAATATGAAAAATGTAAACGTAACTTCCCTTCCCTCCTCCCACTCCGCCACAGGGCTCCGTACAGCGGTTCTCTCCTCTGTCCCTGTCCCAGCTCCTCGGGGACCGGGCCAGGCAGCAGCAGGGATGTGCCGGCCGACCCTGCCCCACGGCGCCCGCGGCGCTGGCATTTGTTTGGGTACAATCGGATCCAGCAGGGGTTGGGGTTTTTATTTTCTTTTTTTTTTTTTTTTTTTTTTTTTTTTTTTTTTTTTTTTTTGTAATTCCCGTTGGGACCCACTCGTTTGAACTCGAAGGGCTGATGAGGGTTATTGCCGCTCTCTGCGTTTGGCTACGTGGAAAAAAAAATAATTAAAAAATCGTGGTGATAGTGGGAGACGCTGAGGGGGAACTGGAGCAAGAGCCGATGTGGGGTTGTGTGAAAAGAGACGAGAGTCCCGTTAACAATCAGCGGGTGACCTGTAAAACCGGGTGCTGTCCTCTATGTAGAGCCCAGAGCCTCTGTCCCCGAGCAGAACCTCCTCTCCCGATCCTCTGCCGAGGCCCTTTAGGATCCCAGATCCACCAGGCTGGACGTGAGGGGTCCCAGCAGCGAGTCCTGGAGCTGGTGGCCTTGGAGGCTGTGCGGGGTCTGGGATGCGGCTAAGCCGCTCAGGGAATAGCCGGAGCTCCTGGCGTGGCTGAGGTTCCCCTGCAAGAGCAGGACCGAGTTCTGATCCGGGCTTTGGGGAGGAGAAAACTCTTCCTCGGAGCTGGACATGAGGGGTTTGCTCCCATCCAGAGGCGAGAGCTGGTTCGGTTTGTTGGTGGCCGCGTTGTTGTTTTCCGTGTTCTCTCTGCGGAAAGGCAAAAAAAAAGAAAAAAATTGTAAATATAATCCCAGGACGGGGATGTTAGGGCGGGCACGAGGCGGCGGGGATGGGCATTGTGCTAATGCCCACCGTAAATCCTTCCCGTTTAGTTCCAGCGTGGGAGCAGATGCTTCTCAAGGGGGGCAAAATAATCCTAATAATTTCATAACGGATCGTCCCTATTTCTTTTACCCTTCCTACAAACAAATACACCGAACAGCCCGGTAATTTAGGTGAGGAGGGAAAATTGAAGGAAGGTTTTTTTTTTTTTTTTGAGGGGCGGTTTTCTTTTCTTTTTAATTAAAAATGAAAGTGCGGCCCGGGGACGAGCTGGGTGCAGGGTTTTCTCTAGGAGGCTCGGCGGCTGAAGGAGATGCCCTCCGTGGCTCTCTGTCTCTCCGGGCCCAGCGGCCGCCTCGCACCGAGGCCACCGCGTCGCCTGCCGGGGTGGCCTCGGTACGGGCGGCCCGGCCCAGTGCGGCCCGGGGCGAGCGCCTCGCGGCTGAAGGGTCTCCCCTCTGCCTCCGGGCCCCCCGCCTCGCCATCGGTACGGGCGGCCCGGCCAGCGCGTCCTCATCGCGGTCTCCCTCTGCTTCCCCGCCCTCGCCATCCCGGAGCTGCATCCCTCTCCTCCTCCGAGCTCCAGAGCTGCCCTGCCCGACCCCCGGCCACACAGGAGCCGGCGCCCCGAGCCCTTCCCGGCGGCTGCGGCTCCGCATCGCTCCCGGTTTGCTCGGGAAGGCGGCAGCAAACAAAGGCGGCCGAGCAGCCTGGAACAGGACGGTGGGGGCTCCTTGTTCCCCCAGGGCAGGTGAGGACGAGTGAAAAACCCATTTGGGTTTCCACGGGAGGGGAGAAGACAACGCGGTTTACGAAAAAAAAAAAAAAAAAAAGAAAGAAAAAAAAAAAAAAAAAAAAGTGTGGGGGGGATTTGAGGGAGCCGTGTGTTTTCGTAGCTCCTATCCCATCCGGCTCCGGGTACTCGCTGCGCTCTCGGAGCAGCTCCCGGCGTTCCCAAACGCCCCCCGCACGGTGGAGAAGGGGAAAAGCGGGGATCGGAGGGTGGCACGTACCTTTCCTTCGCCTCCGCCGCTCGGTCCCGTTGCCTTCTGTTCTTGAACCAGTTGCTGACCTGGGTGGTGGTGAGACCGGTGGCTTCCGCCAGCTCCCGCTTCTCCCGGGGGGACGGGTAGGGGTTGTGGGCGTACCATTCCCGCAGCACGCCCCGGGATTTCTCCTTGAAGCAGTAGCTGGTTTCCTCGCCGTCCCAGATGGTGCGGGGCAAAGGGAATTTTCGGCGGACGCGGTATTTGCCGACGGCGCCCAAGGGTCTGCCCCGCAGCTTCTCGGCTTCCACGTAGTGCGCCTTCAGCCAGAGCTGCTGCAGCTTGGGGTGGTTGTGGGGGGAGAACTGGTGGCTCTCCAGGATCTTGTAGAGCTCGCGGAAGTTGCCGCGGTGGAAGGCCACCACCGCCTTGGCCTTGAGGACGCTCTCGTTCTTGTGCAGGTGGTCGCAGGCCGGCAGCGACCAGAGGAAGCGGCCCAGCCTCTCCAGGTTCCCCCCTTGCTGCAGCACCTCGCACACGCAGGCGACCTGCTCCTGCGTGAAGCCGAACGACGGCAGCATCGACATGGCCGGGCGCGGCGGCGGCCGCAGGAGGACGAGCAGAAAGAGGAGGAGGAGGACGAGGACGAGGAGGAGGCGGCGGGCACCCCGCGGGAGCGCGGCGGCGGAGGGGCGCGGGGTAGGCGCCCGCCGGGCCCGGGCGCGGCGCTGATCCCGATCCCGGTGCCGGTCCCGGTGCCGGCCCCAGAGCGGGGAGGCGCTGCGGCAGCCGAGGGCGGCGTGCGGGGCGAGCGGGGATGCTCGTCGCGGCGCCGGGGGGAACTTTGTCCCCGCTCCGCCGCCGCCGCGCTTAAAGCGCCCGAGCCCCCGCGCCGCGCTGATTGGGCACCCCCGGCCCGGCCCGGCCCAGCCCGGCCAGCCCAGCCCAGCCCAGCCCAGCCCGGCCCGGCGGGCAGAGCCTCGGCACGGGCGGGCGGGGCCTGGCGGCGGGGACACGGCCCCGGACACGGCCCCGGCCGCGGCTGCGCGTCCCTGCCGCCGCCGCCTTGCGCGGGTGCGGCCGCGGGGGGAGCCGAGCCCCGCCGCCCGCGGGCGCATCCCCGGGGAAGCCGCTGCCGCCGGGTTCTTGTCCTCCTTTCTTTCTTTCTTTCTTCCATCTTTTATTCCGCCCCAAAACTCCTGCCCCCCGCCCGCCCGCTCGCCGTCCGCTGCCAAAGCAGCCCGTATTTAATTACCTTCGAGCTGGGGATGAATAAATAATGCAATAATGCTTTCGTGAGGAGCTGAATAACGCGCGGGGCCCTTCCTGCCCCTCGCTCTGCCCCGGGGGGGCCCGGCGGGTCGGGGCAGCCCCGCGCAGACCGCGGGCAGCGGCGCTGCACCCACCGGCGGCGCTTTAATTAGCCTAATCCTCATTTGCACACCCCCGCTCGAAAGCAATTATTTAAAAAATTAGAAAACAATTAGGCTCCCTAAGCAAAGATAATCTATTGTCAGCAGGGAGGTGAGGACAATGCGGTGAGATAAGGGCAGGGCGCGGGGGGCTGGGGGTGTCTTTATGGCTGTATTTATCTTTGATTAGATAAGTCGAAGCCCGTATTTTAAGCACACTCCAGATCGCTTTGGATTCAGGAATGAGTTCGTTCCGCGGGTGCTAAGAGCCATCTCGGGGCTCTTTAAAACCTGTTTGTCCTCACTAAGACAGTCGGATTTATTTGACCTACCAAGCCGGATTTATTTGCGTTCACCGCTCCGAGGGAAGGGGAGCCCGCTCCCGGCCGCGGGGCTCGGGGCCGGCAGCGCCCTGCCCATTCCCTGCCCGCTCCACGACGTGGGAAAGGCCGATATTTTCCTAAATCCGGATTGTTGTTTTTCCCACGTACTTCGCGTCTCGGTGCTGTTTAAATTAAGCCCCTGCCACCCAGTCTGTACAGCGACTGTACTATGTCCGCTGGAGTCAGGGCGCTTCCATATCCCATGACCATGTGTCTGGTAATTTTCCCTTGCCATTTTATTTTAGTACTTATGATGTTGCAGATGAAGTCTTAAAGAGCTGCAATGTCCTCCCAGAAGGAATGTCTACTTGGAACAGATCCTTATTGACAAGGCAGCTGTGTGGGGACCGGAACGGAGCCTTAAACCCGGCTCTAAAATCAACTAATACCCTAAAGTCTGGAGCAAGTGCGCAGAATTATAAGGCATGGGCTCGCCCGCGGCCGCGTCCTGGAGGAGCAGCGCCCTGCCCAGCCTAGGGGTGGGCTCCCCCATCCCTCATTTCTACTGTTATTCATTTTAAATTTTATTTTCTTCTTTCTAGTGAGGGGCTCAGCTCGGGAAGAGCACGGACCTGAGGGTTTGAAACTTCTGGATGAGGAGGAGAGAAACGCAACGCGGGACTGGGGAAGCCCTTGGGCATTGTAACGAGAGCGGGCTTCCCTTGCCCTCACAGTTCTCCTTTTTTGTGTTGTTCTCTTTTTCTTTTTTTTTTTTTTTTTTTTTTTCCCTCCTGTAAAAGGCCGACCAAAACAAACACCGCTCTTGCTGGGAATAAGCAAATTGTCCCGATGCGGCCGGCGGAAGAGCTGACAGACACGGGCGAGGGCTGAGCGGAGGCTTCCTAGCGATTCTTGAGCGGGGCTTTATTCTCCCCTCTCATCAAAATTCACAAAAGGAGGGGACAGACCCGCCGGGGTCTACCTGGGAGCTGCTGCAGGCAAGGACCGCTGAGCATCAATGTTCGTTAAGGCTCGGGGGTTGGTTTTCCTAAAAATTGGGAACCTTTCATTTTGAACCACGGGAAGAGGCAAATGTATTTCCAGGGCACCCCATCCCGTTTAACCCTTGAAAAATCACAAAAGCGACGACAAAAACGAGAGTTTCGAGCCGCTCACAAAAATAAAAACATAAACAAGGAAGCAAATAAAATAAGGCAAAATAAGCAGAAAGCCACCGAACAAGGCAACGGCGCAGAGCTGCCGCCGGCCCCTCTCGGTGCTGGCTTTGCCGGCGGAGCAGGAGCAGCCGGGCGGCATCCGGGCGGCATCACCGGGCGGCATCACCGGGCGGCATCTCCGGGCAGAATCACCGGGCAGCACCTCCGGGCGGCACCTCCGGGCGGCACCTCCGGGCGGCATCACCGGGCGGCGTCTCCGGGCGGCGTCTCCGGGCGGCATCACCGGGCGGCATCACCGGGCGGCATCACCGGGCGGCATCACCGGGCGGCGTCTCCGGGCAGCATCTCCGAGCAGCATCTCCGGACAGCATCACCGGGCGGCATCACCGGGCGGCGTCTCCGGGCAGCATCTCCGAGCAGCATCTCCGGACAGCATCACCGGGCAGCATCCCCCCGCTGCCCGCCCGGCCGGAGCTCCCCGGGCTGCCCCCGCCGCCGGGGCCTGGCCCCTCCGCGCCCGCGGAGAGGTGGCGGCCGAGCGAGGGGGCCTCTGCTGCTCGCCCCCATTGCCCGGGCACCCATCGGCTCTGTCTGTGCGGGAAATTCATTTCTTTCCTTATTTATTCGATGTATTTGTACAAGGCAGGGCGGGCATGAATATGGAGCCCACGCAACGCTCTGCGGGTTTTCCCTCGATTTCGCCAGAAAATCAAAACAAAGCAGAAAGAAAAAGTAAACCAAATAATCCCCCATTTCCTTCCGAGCTTAGAAATAAAGCTCTTCCCCAACCAAAAGTAAAATTTAATTTTTTTTTTCCTATAAGTGTGAGGGTCTAGAGGAAACAAATAGCGCGACAAAATAAAACTAGCAGCGGGTTTTTGGGAGCCGCTTCTCGTCGGGACGAGAACCGGGGCTGGAGGCTGGGAACCGGCGGGGCAGAAACACAACGCTGCCACTCGCCGAACATTTCGAAGGCGAAATCCAAAACCGACCCATTAAGTCAATGAGGTTTGTGTTGTAGAGGCTCCTTTCCCATCCACTTGCTGTTCTGAAAAATAGATCGCATTTCGTTATCTCGAGCGAGGATCTGCAACGTGATACCGGATCCGCGCCGCCTTCCCCGCCGAATGCGGGGCGCGGGGAGACAGCCAGCTTCCCGGCTTATTCCCCAACAATAAAGGATTTGTATTTTCTTTCTCCCCCTCTCCCCCCCCCCCTTTATTATTCTATTTTTTAATGAGGAAGAACAAGCCCCTCTCCATGCGCAGCGCTCTCCTCTCGCAGGAGCCTGTGGCCCGGCTCGCCTGCAGACCGGCGCGACCTTTAATTGCTTGTTGGTAAATCGCCCTCCCGACACCTGTGCAAACAAAGCCGCTGTCCGGGGGCCGGGGCCGCGCCCTGCCCCGGGGGTGCCACCGAGGGGTCCCCCCGCACCCCGCGGGGCCGGGCCGCGATGCTGGGGCAGGAGGAGGAGGAGGAGGATGAGGATAAGGATGAGGCCTTCCCGATGTGGCCGATCCCCAGGGCACAAAGGGCTCTTTCTTCGCGCACTTACCGGGACATTTTTCAAAGGATTAGAGGTGATCACGCGTTGTTTTCTTCTCTCCGAGGGCCGATACGTCTTTCTGTCCCTGTCCCCGCCACCTCCACCCTTATTTCCTCCCGCTTTTGCCATGGGACCCCCAGATCCCGTTTCCCCTTCCCTTTTCGCTAAGGTACCTCCTGGATGCCGATTCTTTTAAGCTACGAAGAATTTCCTTTTGGGAGGTGAAACCCTCCAGCTCCTCCTGTTCAGAGGAAAGTGCTAGTGATGGTAATACGGGGTGACACTAAATAAACAGTTAAAGCAGGGCTGGAAAGATGGAGTTAATTATCCAGTGAGCTACATTTAAACCGAGACCAGGAGGGGCTGATTTGTTTTGGCGCAGGGAACTGAGAAGGAGACGAGCCACCGAGGTCCCCTTGCTCCTCTTTGGTGGCTCTTTAACGTGTCCCTGCTGTCGCCAGCCCGGGGACCGGCGTCCTTTGGCCCGGGAGGGGGAACCCCCGCCCGGGACCCCCGAACCGTGGCCGGCCCGGCCCGTGGGGAGTCTCTGTGCGAGCCGTGCATGGGAGCAGGCGATCTCAGGGGCTCCAGAGGCGATATTTTCTCATGTTTGTTTGCTTGTGCTTCCCAGAAGTTAGATAAATTCCCGTCGGTGTGGCTCGCCCGTGCCTGTGCTCTCAGGTAAGTCTGCATCCGAGCAGCAGCCCCGCGATGTGCCTTTGTTTTTAAAATTTCCCTCCTACTTCTTCCCTATTTTCCTCCGTTTTTCCTCCCCTTTTTTTTTTTTTTCCCTTTCCTTTTTTTTTTTTTTTTTCCTTCTTTGAGAAGTCTGATATTAATAATCCCCGTATGCCCCGCTTTCCGGGTCATTACGGTACTGCTGGTCTCTAATCAATCCTAATGCGATGGCAATTGGAGTCTCTGATGAATGCATCTCAGGTTTCTTGTAATGGCTCTACCACATTTTCCTGGACCTCCTTCTTTAACCTGAGATGCCAGGGGGACGTCTCCGTTCTCAGCTGCTGATTACTTCAAGATGTTTGGGCTGGTGTGGGGAGAGAGGGAGCGAGCGAGGCAGCCTGCCCCTGAATAATCTGGAACTGAATTGGATGAGCCATTTCCTAAATCAAAGGACAGCGGCGGGGTTTAACTCCTTTTCTGCGCGGAAGCTTTGCCGGCTCTCCCTGCAGCCGGCGCGGCCCCGCGTGTTCGTGTTCGTGTCCGTGGCACGGCCCGGGGGGACGGCGGGCGCGCAGCTCCCCCCATCAGCTGCAGCCCCCCATTCCAAGGGGGAGAGACCCCCACCCCTGCATCCCCAGCTGCTCCCACCGCCCCAAAGCCCCTCGGTGTCGCTGTGGGTCTGCGGCCCCTCCACGGGGGTGGGACCCCCACGCCGAGGGGGAAAGGGGGCGCTGGGATCCCCCCGCGGGCGCGCAGGGACGCGCGGTATTCGCGCTGCCATCCGCTCTCTCCCGACGTTGTTTTTCTCTCTTTTCCCAGCTCAATAGCGTTTGCCGCAACGCGAGGCAATGTTAGCTGCAACTTCTGCCTCTTTCTTAATTTTTAAATTTTTTTAAAAAAGGGTACTGCAGCAGGAATCAGGCTGCGGCCAAGCCAGGCGCGGGGTCGGGTGAAGCAGGCAGGATGTTCCCTCGGGACGCGGCTCCTCCGTGGGAGAAAAACACGGCCCGGTTCCCCCTCTGCAGCCACTCCCCGGCCCGCAGCCGGGTACGTCCCAGCGCGACCCAACACGCGTGGGCAGCTTCGCCTGCGCCCCTGCGAGACCAGGGTGCGCTGAGGGCGAGGGGCAGAATAATATTTGGAACGAATAATTGAATCTCTCAGCGCCGGATGCGATGTGGAAATGAATCCCCGGCAGAAGAGCGGCGAGGGGTGAATGCAGCCCTTCTCCGCGGGCTCTGGCCCTGCGTGGGGAGGCAGCGGCGCGGGTGGGGAGTTTGCTGTGGGTGGGTCCGCGGTGCACGTGGCTGGGGTGCCACATCTGCCAGGAATGGGCCACTCCAGAAGCGAAACAAACCGCGGGCGCCTTCTCCGCGCTCCCGGGGGCGGCTCCAGCGCCGGGGCCGCTGCCCCGGGCTGGGGGCTGAGCTGACACCCACCCGTGTGCCCCCCTCCACGGGCCGCCCGCGCGCTCCCACTGACGGGTGCACCCCCGCCCGCGCCCCGAATCCACCCGTGGGCGCTCCCCGCCCGCGTGTGCGACACTGCCCCTGCCCCGAATGCTGGGTCCCGTAGAGCTCCTCGAGTGGCCCTGTGGGCTCGCACCGAGCCGTGTGAGCGCTCCCGCAGCCCTCCCTGCGTGCACGGACCCACCCGCATCCGTGACACCCACCCGCGTCCGTGACACCCACGGGCACTCGCAGGGACCATCCCCACACATGTCTGGGGTGGGGAGTTCGGGGATGGGTCCCGTCTGTCCCTGCCTTAGGTGATGGCTAGGACGGGGGTGCTGGACACCGGGAAAACCACAAAAACCCCCTTATTTTAAAAAGGAACAACAACAAAAAATGGCAGCAAGGGTGATGATTTTTTTTGTGTGTGTGTGCAATATATTATATATTATATATTATATATTATATATTATATATTATATATTATATATTATATATTATATATTATATATTATATATTATATATTATATATTATATATTATATATTATATATTATATATATATTACATATTATTATAACGATTTCCGTGCAAAATGCTTGGAAAAAAACTCTAAATGACATTTTGGGTCCTCCTCGGATGGAGGCAGGCACTTGGAGGGCTCTCCTCCCTCTGTGCCATCCCCCAGCACAAATCCCTCTCCCCAGCACAGGACCCACTCTGACCAGGGTGGTCACTGCGAGCGTGGCAGCTGGACTGGGGACAGGATTTACATCCCCAGCGCTGTTTGCCCGTGTGCTTTGCATTCGGGTGCTGAACAAACATTTCCATTGCTGTGCCAGTTTCGGCCGGGCCGAGGGAGGAGGCACCATGGCCCTTTTGGAGGGGTGGGTCAGTGGGGTCCTGCCTTCAGCCCTCCGCTGCTGGGGGGCCCATCCTGCGCCCACCTTCCTGGTGGCTTTCCAAGCTGGCTGCGAGGAGGGGACCTTTCACCTCTCATTAGTGATGCCATCAGCGGCTTGGCAGAGCAGAGCTGAGGTCATGTTACATATGGCACACAGTCTGTTCAGCGCCAGCTTTGAAATTTTAGAGAGGGGAAAGGTCACCTTGCGTGAGCTGGGCTCTGAGGGTCCTCCGCTCTGTCTGCGCCCTGGGTGGGTCTCCATATGCCTCTGTCTGGCCCTGAGAGATGCTCAGCCCTTCTTCTCTTCCACCTCCTGAATTTGCAGGGAATACTTTCGCACTGCCTTCCCTTTTCCCGCACAGAAAGCCTCTCCCAGCGCTGTTTTTGTTTTTCCTCGTTTCTCCTCCCAGCACAAACCCGTCTCTAACATCTGATTGTTTTTTCAAACAACATTTAATGCAGCTTTCCAGGAGAAAATGAGTTGTCCCTGTTTATCAGCAGATCTCTGCAGACGGATAAGTTTACTCTTCCCAGACCTGGGTGTATAATTTCATAGACCTTCAAAAGTGTCGTGCTTCCATGGTGATTAAAACTCTCTCCTGAATCTTGCTGGGGCATTTCAGGTTTCATGCCACTGGATCTTAGAAAAGCACATCTGTACAGCCATATATCTTTCATCTGAAGGGCAAAAAAAAAAAAATTTTTTTATTGCTACATATTTTATATTTGGAAAAATATGACACATTGCAATAAATTAATTCCTGTAATTCACTACATTGAATTTCAGCAGGATCCTGTTGGAGCTTCATCTGGAATGATTCTGGAGGTGTTGACTGCAGGGAAGAAGTCACCAGTTTCCCACGTATCACAACTGACAGGTAAGTTCATGCCCCTTCTCAGCCCTGCTGCAGAATCTTATTTTGCACTTTGTTTTTTTTAAATACGTGGGGCCTGATCCTTCAGCTCTTCAAGTAACTTGGCCAGGAGTCTCTGGCATGCAGCTGTTGCAGGGAGATCTTCAAAAGGACATTTGCTTCTTCACAGGTCATAACTAAAAAGGCTCTAAATGAAATAGATGCTTATCTTAGAATGCAGGAGAAGCTGGAGCTGAACCAACATGCAGTGGATTTGGGATACACCTTTCTGTCTGCTCCACTGAGGCATCCAAAGAGCCAAATTAAAGGGAGTTGGTGTAATTTCCTACAAATAGAGCTACTTGCATGGATTTTAATTTTTAAGTAGGAATATTCTGCTTTTCAAAGAGGGAATTTGGGAGCACACGTATGAAAAGGCTTATTTTCAGAAATCGAGATGCTGCAATCTGTTTATATTTTTCTGTCATAAATGATGTTTTCCCAGCACGGGACTAAACTGTGCCCTCGGTTATTGAATACAAATCTGCTGATTTAAATGGAGTTCATTGCAAGTGGGAACAGGACTTAGCCATCATTTTCCTCTGCTGTCTAATCACTGTAGTCTGAAGAAAAGCAACATATGTATAATGGTAGCTGAGATGCAGGAAGGGTGGAAGCTTTCTACCAATGAGAACCACATTAAATAATTAATTCCCAGTTGCCTTTCTACATTAGTGCTTTTGGCTATAAAAGCTGGTCAGCTTTGTAAGGCCCCAGGCAATGAAGCATTTGGTGCATTGTCAGTCCAAAAGTGGAGGTAATAGATATCCAGTGTGGCTGGAAAAGTGCTGCTCTCCATCCTGCCATTTACATATTCCAGCTGCACAGCCTCATTCCCCATGCCTTCCTCTGCCCTACTGAAGTTTGACAGCACAGCATCACTTCTGAGTTGGCTGCTGGGGAAGCCAAAATTATATTTATTTCATCAAAAAGAAAGGAACTTAACGCCTGAGTCTAAAAACGGAGCGCACAAAGCAGCTCTCTCTTATCAGCAGACAAATCTGACAGGTTAATAAGGAAAAGACTGCATTTCCCCCTCCTCCCCCATTTCCCCCCCCTTGCCCCATCTGCTGTCCCCCAAGCCCAGCCTGTCACCTCAGGTCACGATGGGATCTCTGGGGCCCGTGCGTCATCCGCAAGAGAGGTCTTGCCATGAGAAATGACTCCACGGGGCTTTGATGTGCAAGGCATCAGAGGCTGCTCCCCTCACCTTCTGAGATCAGCATACCTGTGCCTGTGTGTATGAGGCTGAAGAAGAAAAGGAAGTGCTGGAATAAATTGCCTGGGGAGGTGGGAGATTCTCTGTTTAAAAACAGGTCTAGACAAACATCTGTCAGAAAATACCGACGTCTATTTGATCTTGTCTCGGGGCTGGGGGAAAGACTGAATGGGGCTGTCAAGTCCTTTTCAGCCCTGAGAGAACACAGTTACACACATATATTTATATCTGCTCAGGTGTGTCTATAAATGTATGTATTTCCACACTTTTGGGGACTAGCTCTTGGCCCCTGTGATAATTTGTGTCTGTGAATCTTGCAGGTTAATTACACCCAGCTTTGCTCTCTCTTGGCTTCACCAAATTTGAGTTTCAGTTCTATTTTAATGTCCTTTGTGCCTCGAGTGGATCAGATCGCAGCGTCTAATCTACTGACTGTGTTTTTCTCATGTTCAAGTGAAGTTCCTTCAATTCTGGGAGATTTCCAGCAATTCCACTTAACTCCCAAAGCACAGCTGTGAATGCACTTCTTGAGGTAAGGTTGTGGTAGCAGAAACTTATCTTTGCCATCAGTTGTAATGGATGGGTGCTTGGTGAAGTTGTAAGGCTGAGCATGAGGACAGCACGAAAAATTTGGGGTTTTTAATGATTATTTTTGCACACAATCACTTTCCAAAGCGTTCCTCAGCTTTAAAGACAGCGTGGCCATGGCTGCTGCTGGCACCCCTATAAAGTCCTCCCAAGCATGCAGACCTCACCAGGATCACTGAGCTGCAGGATGCAGCTTTGAGGAGTGTGCTGGCAGCTCATTTGTGTTCCTGCATGGAGCACGGGGAGACACCAAGGGCCAGGACTTGTGTTCCTCTACACAGCTTCCAGTATTAATTATAAATAATCAAAATACATTTGAAAGGCGAGTTTTAACACTGTGATGCTTCCCTAAAGATGGGGTCCTGTGCAACTCAGCATTGGAGGCAGAGAGTGATAGAAAACTTACATTCCAGGGACTGAAAAAGGGTTTTGCAGGGCTGAAGTGGAGGAAAATGTACAGCAATTTTCCTGCTGCTGCCCCTAGAGCACAATTACACCAGGCAATGCCAGTGTTCCCTTGACATCTGGGGTGTGGAAGTTGCAGAAATCAAAAAGCACGATTTTGTAGCAGAAATTGAGCTCTGAATTTCTGAAGCCAAAAGCTGGGATGAGCCAGGCTGCAAAGGCTGATCTAGGATTTTAGGCTCCACAAGGTTTCGGAGATGGCTTCTCCTGCTTATCCACGTTATCCTTCCAAATGATCCCCCCACAGCAGAGCCCTTTGTAGCCACATCTGTGATGTCCTGGCTGAAGTCACCTGCTCCTGCAGAGTGCACTGGTGCAGCAGGCTGAGCTCTGCAATGACATGGAGGGGACACATCACTACATCTGCCAAGACCACAGAGAGGCAGAAACCTCTGTCCTGGGGACAGGCAGGGGCAGAAAGCCCTGATGGTGCTTGAGAACGAGCAGCCAGAGCTCAGGAGTGTGTCCTCGGGCAGGGTTTGAAGAGCAGCTGAGAGTTAAATTCACATTTAGGACCCTCCTAGCAGAGCTGAGCTCTCCTGCACGTTCAAGGACTGTGAGCAGCAGGGAGGAGAAGGGGAATTGTGAGCTCCTTGGGGCAGGAACCAGCGGGGCTCTGTGCTGTGTGCCAGCTGATGATGGGTGCGGAGCAGGTTCTGACACCAGGACAAGGAACTCTTTGCAGGCCAACCTCTGGCAGGGCTCGGTCAGGCTGTGCAGAAAGGGCAGGGTGAGAGAGGGATGGGGACTGTCCCCTGGAGCCACATCCGCCAGGAAAGAGCTGTTCCAGGGGGGAAGATGAGCACACAGGAGCTTGATGCAGGGACAAGGTCTCCAGCACACGGTGCTCTGCAGCAAGGGTGATAGAGATCACATTTTACAGAGGAGCCCTGTGGAAGTACAAAGGGCTCAGATGGGCTGTTCCCCTTCTCTTATCTCTCCCTTTTTCGTTTTAAACACCGCTTTTCCGAAGGTCTGCCTGCAGAGGGTGGGGTGGGCAGGACACCAGAGGCAAAATTCCCGTTTGCCCTTCCCAGGGGCACATTTGCATGCACCAGAGGCATCGGTGTCAGATGCGTTTTGGGGGCAAGGCAGAGGAGGAAGAGGGGGAATCTTCCTCCCATTTTGTTTTGTACATTCCTTCTGCTGGTGAACTGTTACCACCGTGGCTGGGGAGGTTTTTTCTGATGCCTCTTGGGTTTGTTCTGCAGCCAGCACTTCTGATTCTGTCTGGCCACACATTGTATTTGGCTGCTTGTCTCTCTCACTCTGAAAATTCCTGATTTTTTTGGTTTAATTTTTTTTTTTTCTTTGTGGCATTTTAATATCTCACAATTGGCACCTTTACCAAGAGATTAAAGGTCTGTAAGCAAACAGCTGTTTTACAGGCAAGCTTTAACACAGGCAACAGGTAAGAACCCCTTGTGAAGGAGACTTTGGGGAAAACTTCTTGAGTGTGGGTAATGCTTTTGAAATATTTCTTTCCACAAAACTAGGTATTACAGACAATTCCTGAGCTAACACTCAAGTAAACCACCATGAATTATTCAGGCAATTAAAACTTTAAAATAATTTTAGGGCAAACTAGGAGAGAGTGAAGCATTGTTGACTTGAAAATTTTCTGCAGTGATGAGAGAAAATCCAGATACTTTTGGATGGGTGATAGAGGCAGCTCAGTTGCTTCTACCTCCAACTTCAGGGAAGGAAAGAGAAGAGCCCCAAATATTTTATGCTAATAATTTGTTTCACACTCTGGTAGAAAAGCCATTGGAAATGTATCCAAGGTTGTGCTGGAACTGCCTTGGCACTGTAGGTCTGGCCTTTTTATTGAGGTTGGTGAAAGCACTTCAGAGCTTGGCCCTGGGAATTGGGGAGAGCTGGATGTGGGGATCATGCAGCCAACAGACCACATGCAAGGAGCAGGGATCTCATGGCAGGGAGTGGGTTTGTCCTCCCGTGAACTTGTGCAAGAGCAATTTCAACTCAAACCCTTTCCTTTTGATGATCTAGAGTAGATCTTTTTCCCTTCATCACCTGAGGGTTTCCATGTTCTGTTCTCCATAAAACCCTCCATCTGGTAAGTTCTGGGGAGCTCCTTTCCTGGCAGGTGCCTCCCTGTCCCGCACCCACCTCTCCTGCCTGGCCCATGGTGTGGGATGCATTGGCAGGTGCTGGAAAGTGCGAGGGCACAGGCCAGGAGTGACAGCAGCTCAGAGCCCTTCCCAAGGGCTGCCTTTGGCAAATCCCAGCCTGGCCCAAGGGCAAGGACTCCCCAGCTCCAGGGAACAGTGTGGGCCTGGCTCTGCATGGAGCTGGCATGCTGGGGGACAGGCTGAGGCTGTGGAAGGTGCTCGGTTACAAGGACTCCAGGACAGAGCTGAAATGAAGCACAAGGGACAGAGGCTGGAGGTGGATTAGCTCATTAATGCACAGCTAATTAGGAAGTTGAAGCCAGGCACGCAAGCCCTGCTCTCCTCCCCTCCTGGTTCTGACCCCTCTCACTGTGAGTGTGACACAGGGAGCCACTGCAGAGCACTACAGGAAAAGTAAATATTGTTGTTTCAAGCAGAGAATGGTCTATTCCACGGCAGAACAGAGGCTGTGTTCTCTTGGAGAGCCCACATTGAGCTCAGGGGGCTGTAGCACACCCAGGTGCCAGTGAGGTGCCAGGTGTGCCACCCTAACCCACAGGTGACAAGGGGATGTGCATGGGGCTGCTGTGAGCACATCCAGCGCCCCCAGAGATGCTCCATCAGCCCCTCCCTGCCTGCAGGCCCTTTGCTGGGCTCTGGGCCAGTTTTGGGCCAGCTGCCCCGGGCAGGATGGAGTCGCTGGGGTGCCCGTGGAGCTGTGAGGATGCAGCTGGAGCAGGCACAGAAGGCAGGGATGCTGGGGGAGAGGAGGGTGCAAGCTCGGCCCTTCCCCAGGGGAGCTGTGTGATCCTGTGTATAATCCCCTTAGCTTCAATGGCACCGTGGTGATTTACAGCACTAATGCTTTGATCCAGAACATGATGGACCATGGGACACAAATTAAAAGATGAGAGATGTCTGCAAAGCACAAGTTTCCATTTGTGGCCAGCTATTTTGTGCAGACGTGACGGCAACCAGGTGTGAAGATCTTGCAGGAGATGAGGGGAAAACCAAGCCAGTGCAAGCAGATTTGTTAGAATGTGAATGGGAGCACAGCAGAGTAAGTGCTATTAATAGGATTTACACAGATTAGTAAACTAATCTGTGCATTTCAGATTGGATTTCATATTATGGAAAAGAAAATTAAGCCACATACCACACAGACTTTCCAGGCAGTGATTTGTGAGTGTGATCTCTTTGCTGGTAGAAGTGGCTGCTCAGGAAGGCTGTGACAGCTCTGAGGGGTGGGTCAGTGTAGCCATGATATTTTCTGAAAAATCTTTTCTTTAAGATTTTTTCTCTTGAGAAGCTGAGAGGCTTCAAGAACAAAATGCAAACAATGGTTATCTGCTGCTGTGGAATGCAACAGGTGGATCTGGGATTGGTCTCATGTGGTTGTTTCTAATTAATGGCCAATCACAGTCAGCTGGCTCAGACCCTCTGTCCGAGACACAAACCTTTGTTATCATTCCTTCTTTTTCTATTCTTAGCCAACCTTCTGATGAAATCCTTTCTTCTATTCTTTTAGCATAGTTTTAATATAATATATATCATAAAATAATAAATCAAGCCTTCTGAAACATGGAGTCAGATCCTCGTCTCTTCCCTCATCCTCAGACCCCCGTGAACACGGTCACAGGTCAGGGACACCCACTGGGAGCCCAGGATGGGGGACAGTGCTGAGCATGCAGAGCTGTGCTCGTGGGTTTGGGAGACAGACAATGAAAGGAGCAGTTTGGTTCAGGAATGGTTTTTAAAATGCATTGCCAGGAGGTAAAGCAGTGTCCAGCCTCGGCTGCATCACCACTGGTGCAGAGTTGTCCTCCTGGCTCAATTGAAATGAGAAGCTGTGGCTGCCTCATCTGTGGAAGTGCTCCAGGCCAGGCTGGATGGGGCTTGGAGCAGCCTGGTCTGCTGGAGAGTGTCCCCACCTATGGGATGAGATGAGTTTTCCAACCCAAACCATTCTACATTTCTGTGAAAAATAACTTTCCCTTCCCTGCACGTGGACTGAAGAGGAGCAGAATTGGTAAAATGTCACTGAAGTGGGGAGGCAAAGGGCTCCCCAAAGGGAAGGGCAGAGTTCCATGGCTGTGCCCTGCTCCGGGTACCAGTGTGCAGGAGCTGGGCAGGGACAGGGAGGTGGCAGGCATTGGCACAGCTTAGGGAGAGATTGAGCACCCAGGACAATTCTGAGCAGTCATCTGTGTTTGCTGAAAGTTTCATATACTGTGTAAATATAATATAATATAATATAATATAATATAATATAATATAATATAATATAATATAATATAATATAATATAATATAATATAATATAATATAATATAATATAATATAATATAATATAATATAATATAATATAATATAATATAAATAATTTCATATTATATAATATAAAACCAATAAATGTTATATATGAAAACATAATATATATGTAAAATATACTATACATTTAAATATGTATTTTAATATATACGTATCAATATTTATATTTGTATATTTATAAATAAAGATATAATAATTATAAGCAAAATAAATATATATTCTACATTCTACATTCTACATTCTATATCCTATATTCTATATTCTATATTCTATATTCTATATTCTATATTCTATATTCTATATTAATATAGAATATATTTTTATATTTTTATGTATATATTTATAAATAAATGTGTTTGATTAGCAGGGTCTGGCCTCAGTATTTTGACTGGGCTATTCCAGATGGGTGAACCCCAGCCTGGCTGTGCCTCTTGCCACAGAGGAGGGAATTGCTGTTACTGTTGTTGTACTGATGGGGAGATATAAGTCCAAATATTTAGGAACTGGACTTTTGGTTCCAAGTGATTAACATCAGCTAATCTTGGGATAGTTACAGTTCAAGCTGCCTCTGAGTAGGGCTTGAAAAATAAAGTGTAACCTATCTTTCTCTTTGTGCTTCCTGTTATTTTGCAAAAAATGCAAGTATTTGGAACATTTAGACACTCATTATAGTCAGGACTGAAAGAAGAGCCCCATTGACCTTTCAAACTTTTGGTTTAGGCCAAAGCTTTAAGAGGCAGAATGAGCTGAGCAGCCCAGTGATTTTTCTTCTTGAAGCACCTTGTTAGGTTGCAACAAATAAAAATCCCCAGATTGATTTGGTTTGTCTGGGAGAACAAACACTTTGGATTTCTCCTGGGCCGGCGCTGAGGGTGGCAGCCAATAAAAGACACTTCAGGAAGGTTCCTCTCCCTTTTCTTCTTCCTTTCCAACAGCCCTTGAAGGTTCCTCTGGTCCTTGCTACGGGTGATAACTGAGCTGAAAACCATTTGTCCCAACTGGGAGCCATTTGCTTAGTGCTGATTATGGATCCTCCAGAACGCAGCTGGTGTGCAGAGGTGTGCTGAGGCGAGGTGTGGAGCTGGTAACCTGGTAACCTGCCATGGACTGGTGTGTGCTGCCAGCCCTGAGAGCTGCCAGGAGCAGGATGCTCTGGCAATCCTGCCTGTGCTACACAGGGATGTAGAATGAATTGGCTGGAATTCCTTAAAGACAGAACTGCTTTTACAGTGCTGATTTTAGGAAAATTGTATGCTGGTTTTGGGAGGTTGTTTTTTAGGCCAATGCAATGTGTGTCTAGCTTGAGTTATACAGAGTTTTTATTTTAAAACAGCTATTAGCTTTACTGATTATACTGCAATAGTGTAGGAAATTAATTCAAAAGCCTAATTTTAGAGTTTATGGGAATTTGAGCCCAGAGGCAGCTTTGACAAATATTCTCTTGAATTTGTAGACTATTTATTACTTTTATTTCTAAAACGCCACCTATTTTATAGCCTTGTTTATTTTCCTGAAGTGTCTTATTGCACAAAGTGCTGTCAGACCCAAAGGCTTGGAGAGAATGAGGCAGCACCAGATTTGAGATAAAGTGCAGATGGATAGATAAATAGATGTGGTACATCCAAATTTATATGTATTCTGGCTTGGAGACCTTCAGTATCTCCAAATTTATTTCTGTATTTTAAAGCCAGGAACTTAAGAATGAAGTTGAGCAGGAAGTTGTGGCCATAACCCCTTTGCCTACTTCCCCTCTCTCACCATCTACTAAATATTGCAAAGGCCATAAATTGTGAAAGTTGACAAATCAGATTGTTGCTTAAGTATAAGACTGAGACTTGGGGCCAGGAGATTTCAATCCTGCATTACCTGGAATATATCATTACTGACAGACTTGTTGGTATTCAATTTCTCCCAGCTATAAAGTGGGATTCTCAAATTCTGTCGTGCCAGCCTCGTTGCCTTTGATGACATGATACTCTGCTTGGAAAGGGAAGAGCCATCAGATGTGACACAGCTTGGCATCCAGCAGCCTTTGGTGCTGTTCCATGCCCCAATGAACTGGGGAAATGTGATCTGGGCAAAGCCTCTGCAGGGTGGGTGGGAAATTGTTCTGAATCAGTGATTGTCTTGCGCTTCCAGGTCAACACATCACCATCTCTTGATCAAAGGGATCTCTTGATCAAGTGTTTCAACTCAGCACAGCTTTAGGCTGTGTTTGCAGGGACATCTTGGATTTTGGAAGAGGGTGTGCTTATTAAATACAGATGAACTGATGGTGCTGTGCACATTTCACGGGGTGGAGGCCTGGGTGCTGAAACCTCTTGTGGTGCCTGTGCTGGAAGTAGAGCTTGCAGGACAGGAGGCATTCTTTCACTGGATGTGGCCCTGGACAAAATTAAGCAGGAGTGTTCTCTAGTTTAGGGCTTGGGTACAGCTCTCCTACTGCTCTCCAGCGTTATGAGTGTGCTGCTTATTTCACATTCATTTGTGCATTCATTGTGCAAACCAAAGGCAGAGTTAACCTGAGCCTCAAGCCTGGAGAGCTTCATCCCATTCCTTTGGAAAAGTCAGCTCCAGCAAATGAAACTCCTTGAGAGCTGCTCTGGTTTGTGTTTGTTACCCAGTAACAGCAGCAAGAATTGCTCACCTGGGCATGGTGAGAAGTGCTCCTGCTCCTTCCACATTTCTTCACCAAGATCTGAATCCTTTTCACTTGAGTTTTGGATCAGTTTGGGTTACAGAAGCAAATCTTGTTCCAGGTGAATGATGCTCGTGACAAACTAGGAATAGTCATTTGGTCGTGGCCTGGAGGACCAGACCCTCAGATTAAAGTAGAGGGAAGAGCCTATTTCTGTTCATCTCTTATCTATTCTCAGTTATTAGGGTCTTTTTAGAAGCCATAATAAATGAATGTGAAATAATCAGCTGGTCTGGTCCTCCAGGCCACCACCAAATGACTATTCCTCGTTTGTCACGAGCATCATTCACCTGAAACAAGACTTGCTTCTGTAACCCAAACTGATCCAAAACTCAAGTGAAAAAGGTTCAGATCTTGGTGAAGAATTGTGGAAGGAGCAGGAGCACTTCTCACCATGCCCAGGTGAGCAATTCTTGCTGCTGTTACTGGGTAACAAACACAAACCAGAGCAGCTCTCAAGGAGTTTCATTTGCTGGAGCTGACTTTTCCAAAGGAATGGGATGAAGCTCTCCAGGCTTGAGGCTCAGGTTAACTCTGCCTTTGGTTTGCACAAGAGAAAAACCCCACAATAGCTACAAGAAACTGAGGCCAGAAGGGATTTACTGAGACCTGCTGAGCATGGCAGGAGGTGCCAAATGTCCTCCTGGCACCTCTGTGCTGGGCCAGCGAGGTGTCCTGGAGCCATGGAGGGCTGCCTGGCGCTGTGTGACCTCTGTCCTGGGAGCAGGCATCCTGCAGCACTGCTGCTCAGGCTGTGCCTGGAATGTGCAGCATGCCCTGTGCTCCTGGGAGCACTTCCAGGCCCTCCCTGATAAAGCCAGACCCCAAAATAGGCTGCTATCAACAGCCTGCTGCCAGGTGCTGCTGCTTTTGGAAGTCCTGGGTCCCACCTCGTATCAAGAGGTTTGCAGGGCTGAGGGCATGATGGCAAATGAGAGCAGCCCCTAAAAACCTCCCTTGGAATTTACCTGGAGGGTCCTGGGGAGTTCACAAGCCAAAAAAAGCCATGGGGAAGATGCCACAGGGGCTCAGCTGAAGCCCCTCGGTGCTCACTGACCTGGAGGCTGGGCCTGCTGGGGTCTTGTGCCCAGTCCTTGTCCTTGTGGGTGGGTGTGTGAAGGAGAGCCTTACTTTTCTGCTCTGGAGTTCATGGCTTTCTTGGCAAAGCTGGGGGGCACCAAACCCTGAGGGTGATGTAAGGAGCAAAAGCGCTTCAATGTTTTGAAGCTCTGGGGAGAACAGCGCCACATTAGGAGGGAAGAGGAGGACAAATGCTACAGCAGCCCTCAGAAGCTGATGTGACTCCCCACACAGGGGTGTGATGTGCCTAAATCCTTCCACGTGCAGGTGGTGTCACTTTCCTGAGTTTGCAGCTCTCTCTCTGTTACTGATATTGAGTCTGCCTCTCCCCCAAGAGCAGCACTAACAGGGCAGTCAGCCCCTGCTGCCTCTGCTGCTCTTCTGCCACAGGCTCTGAGCAAGGGGACAACAAGTTCAGCATCAGCAGGTCACAAACCTGAACCTGTCTGTGGTGGAGTTTTGGGGCTGTGCTCTAATATATATTGCCTGCAAGAAGAAGAGGCTGCACCTCTTGCACAATTTCATAGTGGACCTCAAAATAAAGATATTATTTTTTATTCTTAATCTGGTCAGTGCTCACTTCCACCTGCATGCATACAACACAACAGATAATGTTTTTTAATACAGACAGCTTGTATATTTGCATGTGCTTGGGATGGTGTTGAGTGTTGCCTGTAAGAAGTGCCTTCTGAACCCCTGGCCTGCCTTGGTTTGATCAAGCAGCAGTAAATAGCAAAATCCTCAGTATTTTCCCTAGGACATGAGTAACATCCAAATTGTCATTTGTTTTCAATGTATTCTTTTAAGAAACCACTGACTGAGGACCTGTAAGAGCATGCACAGCTCAGGCTCTGGACTAACCCATCCCCATTCCCCTGAGCATTTCTCCCCCTCAGCTCCTCGGGCTTGGTGGGAGATGAGTCAGGCCTTTCTCAGATTGCCTTGATCTGGAAGTGGGTGGCTTTGGAGTCCTCCAGGGCCTGCATGAGCATCACCCTGAGCTACAGATTCAGGCAGGAGCAGTTTTTTGGAGGCTGAGTGCTTGGAGGCTCAGGGATGCTGCTCAACAGGGCTATTGGTCAGCATGGGAAGGTGGCTGGAAACACAACAAATAAATGAAAGCAGCGAGCTCAGCTTTGGTGTCAGCAGCAAGTCCTGCTGCTGCTGCCACGGGATGCTGCATCCAAGAGGGATTGGGCTCCCGAGGAGGCGCCGTGAGCCGGTGGGCAAAGCAACAGGGGGAGGCAGAGACCTGGCTTTGCACCCTGCCTGTGCCACCCACTGCCTGCATCGCCCCGGGCACGTCGCCTCATCTCCCTCCCCTCCTGCCTCCTCCCAGCCTGCGCTAATTCCTGTGAGCCTCAGGGGCTGCGTCTGCAGCTGCGGGCAGTGCAAGGCGTGCCGTGAACACGGAATTCACTGCCTGCCAGCGTGCAGAGCAGGAAGGGAAATGATGCCGTGTAACATTCTGGGAGTCCTTTCATAACGTCAGGTCTATCACAAAGCACTTTGGCTGCCACAGCAAAGCTTATTGATCAGCCTCAAGTATTCCAAATTGGGTCTTTCTGCCCGAGAAGTAGCAGGATGGAGAATTGAAGCACTTGCACAGGAGAATATTGTACATTTGTTATTGAGTAACCATCAGCACTGCTCCAGGGCTGCTCCGTTCCTCTGGACTGCATGCAACTTCTGAACATTTTATCTCTTTCCTTCAGCGTTTTTAGGCATGTGCCAGCTTCTGTAGCATATAAACTAGGTGCTATTTTTATTGAATCTGGCTTTAATGCTGTAGATTTTTCACACGTGTGTTGGTTTTTTATTGTTGGTCTCATTCCTGAACTTTCTGGCACCTCTAAGTGTGAAATCGGTTATGTGCACGTTGCTTGGCAGATGAATTCCTATTTCTGGGAATCATTTTCCTTCTGAAATGTATTTTTATATTAAAAATGTGATCTGTATCCATATGCCGGCCTAAGACTCCAGCCCAGAGATTTCTGCAGCCAGAGATCACCACAACAGGGGATGTGGCCTGGAAGGAGACCTCTGCTTCCCAAGCTGTGAGTATTCATATTAAAATCTTGTTTTACTGACCCAACCTCTGCCTTTTGGAGCAGCAAAATCCCCTTCTGATTTGGCACCAGGGAAAAATCAAGACAAATACAGAGGATAATAAGTGCTGTCTTCCAGCACTGTCTCCCAGCTAGATCAAGAGAAACCACCCATCTCCTGAGCCTTCCTACCACCAGCTCCATCCCAGCTACTGCCTTGGCAGCTCCTCCCTGCAGCATCCCCAGGCCCTGTGGGAAAGGCAGGGGCTCAGGGATCCAGCTGCCCACCCTTCCAAAGGTGCTGTCCCCCCTTTTTCCATCTGTGCACAGGCTGCCAGGGAAGAAGGAGCCGTGGCTGTGTGTGGTTTTCTCGCCCAGGGTGACCTGGAGCGCATCTGCGGAGCGCTCCAAAGCAGCAGGAATGCGCTCCGTTAGGGCATGATTCATCCTGCATACCGCATGGGTGGCTGCTCAGGGAGAATTTGGACATTTGCATACGCTGCCGAGACCTTCCCTTCTCCTCCTTGCTCCCAAAGCCTTGTGCTTCATCCAGAGCCCCTCTGGGGACTGCACAGCCACAAATCCCTCCCTGTGGCATTGCCCTGGCAGCGCTGCTGCTCCTGGAGCGCCTTCCCTGCCCACATGGTGAGGCAGAAGCTGCTCCAGCCAGGTCGAAGGATGGCTTTAAATCCTCAGCTCCTGCTGCAAGCAAAGCTGGGACAGAGCTGCTGCCCGGGGATCAGTTTGGGATTTGTTCTCTGCAGGCAGGAAAATCCCATCCCGGTTCTGCTCAGGCAAAGGGAGCGCCGCGAACACGAACACGACTGAGCCAAGCGCCCGCTTCTGGGAAGGAAACAGGAGTTGGGCAACCAGGCAATTGGCTCTGGCTTAGGGCTGCTCCAGGGTAACTGGATTATTTACTTGGGCAGCTGCAGAGCCGGATGAGCCTCGAGAAAAGAGGGAGATGCTCCCCGGGCTGGGAGGGGACTCCCTGCGCTTGGCCAGCGGAGCTGCGCGGCTGCGATCCATGGGAAAGGTGGAGGAATGGTGAGAAACAACGAGGTAATGCCTTAAAACACCAGGGTAATGCCTTAAAACACCAAGGTAATGCGTTAGTGAGGAAGAAAATAACAAATTTCATGTTTTCAACCATATATATTAAAAAAAACCAAACCAACTCCCAGACCTCACCTTGCTTCCTCTGGCCTAAAGACAGTTTAAAGGGATGGGTTTTTCCTGCTGGCGTGTACAGGCTGTTAATTATCTCTAATGTATATAAAGCTTCAGTGAGGGAAACTACCTGCACAGATTAGTCTATTTGGATTTACTGTCGTTCATTCTGGCATCAAAATGGTAACCAGGCAATGCTGGTGCTTGGAACGCAGAATCTGAAGTAATATGGTAATGTGTTTAAATCCTTTAGTATCAGGGGAACATAACATTTCAAGCTGTTCTCAAAAGGCTGCCAAAACCAAGCCTGACACTATGTGAAACGTTTTAAAGAAAAATTTCAACAAACAGGAATTTAGCAAATAGGAGTACACCTACCCCAAAAAAAGCCCCTGACACAGAAAGCATGTCAATGTCATGGGAACCACGAGTAAACACTGACTAGTCCTAACTAGCAGGTGGAAGTAGATTTTAATAACATCTAACTAATTACGGCACAAATTTGGTTTGAGACGCAAATAGGTTCAATATGAGGTATAAGATTTATGCTTTTTAATTTAGTATTTTAGAATTCCGACAAAACCCCCTCAAGTCAACAGAAAGTCTCATTCTTGCTTAAATAGGGTGCAGATCAAATCCCTGGCAAGCACAGGCACTCCCAGTTGCCATCACCTTTCATGATGAGTCATTAGAAGCCAAGTTTCTGCTTCAGATTGCTTCTCCAACTCAAAATTCAAAGCCCTCACACGACATCCAAACAGAAATATTTACACAAGATGTGTATAAATATAAAGTTTATTCAGTATAGTGTTTAGAAAAATAAGTTCACATCATCTCAGAATACAAATAAAACACTTAATTGTCCAGGCACAAACCCCTATTACAGTACAACAAACATACATACTTTAGATCTCTTTGGTTGGGTAATTAAGCACAGATATGTTTGATGATACACTCTGGGGCAGCATCACCTAACAGTGCAGTACAGTTCTTGATTATTCCCTCCTCTAACACATACATTCCGCTTCAATTTAATATTTGTTGTAAGGCACAATAAAACCCATATTGGAGAAATAACTGGTTAGTTCTGGACAAACAGTACATGCAGCAAAAGAACAAACATCCTATGAATGTGAATCCTGAAAGCCAGAAGATTCACCCCCTCCTTGAGTTCAGAAATTTAAGAAGCAAGTTTTAAATTATATGAAACATACAACTAAGGTATAAAATATCCTTCAAGATAATAACTGCTAGGAGATACAGGAAGACTTCAGGCATCCTTGCTTTTAAAAATATTGTTATTTTTGTTTTCAGAATTATAAAATTACTATTCTTTTGGATGATTTGACATTCTCCTCGACCACAAGCACTGGGCAGTTCATGTCCCCAGAGCCCTGCACACATTATCTCACATGGTACTGGAGGGATGCACCCTCTTCTTCATCTGCCCTTGCTAAGGAAAGTGCACAGACACTGGAAATTTACGTACATGAAAAGCTCCTGTGCACACAGGGCCGAATTCCACCCTGATTTATTTAACTGAAGATCATGACTGAGGTGGTTTTACATGATTTGAAGTCAGAACCTGTCCATTATTGTCATCAGTCTCAGACTGAGAGCAGTAATGACAGTTCCAGCCTCACCTCTGGGTGAAGCCACTTTCTGAATGAGTCTTCCTGAATCCACAGGTAGGGGAAAGCAGTAAATGGGAAGAGGTATATGCTTTGATAAACTGTGACTGTTTGGTTCTACCCAAGTGCCAGCCTTGTGCTCTGGTTTGTGCTGCTGGGCCAAATCCATCCCTGACCTAACACCAGTGAAATGAATGGACCATATTCCCAGCTGGCAAAAAAGGACATTAAAGTCAATGGAAATGTGCTAGTTTAGCCCAGCTGAGGACCTGGCCAGTGGATGTCTGTGATTTACATTGCTGAAATGTCCTTGCAGGTAAGACCACAGGGATAATGCTGCAAATAGTCCACACAGAGCATTCAATTCATTGTGTTTCTGGTTTTTCTGCAAAACTCTGGGTGAAACAGAGGCAGCTTTAATCCAAAGTAGTAAAGAAGAGAGGGGTTTTTAACATCATGCTTTGTAAGAATTTCCTTAGGCATATTTTTCAAAGCTGAGTCTGGGACTAGTAAAGCAGTAGAATTTGGCAATGTTTTCTGTAAGATTTCCAGTGGACTCAGAAGCTACAAACATATGTGAAGTTGAAACGATCCTTTACTCTCATCCATAACAGAGAGGGAGGGAAGAGAAGGAATGTGTATGCCAGGTAGACATACCTTCCATTTAAACAACAGAATGTGATAGTAAGGGCTGTCTGTGGGGCTTGGACACTCACTGCCCTCCCATCTGTGGGAGACCAGCATCCAATTCCCCTAAACACCACGTAAAAATCCTTGGTTTGGGGGTCAGTGGAGCAATGCCTTATTTACAGCAGCCAAAGATCTGGCCCTGGACACTTTTTGGGGCTTTGAGTACTGTTTATTGAGAGCAGTGAGCCTGCCTGCCTGCGGGCCACAAAATAAAAACTTACCCTTGTAAGGAATAAAACTACTTATTTAAATTTCTATTTTAAACACACTGTACCGTGCAATGAGTCTTTATATTGTGCATATGTACCTGCAGAAAACATGAGGTTGTAACTATGTTATCTGGAGGGAATGACACTTATTTTCAATGGGGAGAAAGAAAGAAAGAGTAAAAGGTAATAGGAAGTTACTTGATATCTGGAAGACTAGAATAGATTAATCTCACTTTGTCCCAAAACACTGCTTTTATGTACATCCTCCACTCCAGCTGAAGAGTGGGAAGTCTCCTATTAGAAGTACCAGACACTCCATGAAATGTGCCACTGTAACAACACACACAGTTTTTCACATCAACTGTGCTGCAAAGCCATGGAACTCAGAGCCTCAGTAACACAACCAACGCAAAGAAGGAAAAATTAAAAATAAAGTAACAGGTACTGTTGTAACACCACAGTCTCTTCAATTATGAGAGATGATCACACCAACAACTGCTCTGAAATATTCCCTAGCTTGCCTCCAAATATAGTCTGAGCTTCACAGACCAAATGTTAATCCACCATCAACTCCTTCAGAGCCAAGTACACGTTCTCCATTAAAATGACAGCGATAGGGGGTATTTCTAATTTTCCAAATGGCTGAATGATTTCATGCAAAGCATATACAGCTACTGTCATCACCATCTTAGTTACATGGGTGAAGAAGAGGTGGGAAACAGACTGCTCATGCCGGGGCCCGGCAAACAGATAAACAAGCAGAGTGGTTAGGAGAACTCTGGACTATCCGATTCCCTGCTCACGCGGAGCTCCAGGGAACGTCAGGGAAAGTTGTGCCAGGGGAACATACAGCTCCGTGTCCTGCTTGTGATAATCTCTGCTTTAAAGCACTTGCCTCAAACACCCTGCTTGCCTGGGAGCACGTGGGGACAGCCAACTGCTGGTGGGCTGCTCCTGCCTGCAGAGCGTCAGCGACTCCGCACAGCTGCAGGTGCTGCCCTTGCACACTCCTCCTTCCCTTTTCCTGCCCTTTTCCCTGCAGCCCTGGCTCACAGCACGGGCTCCAGCACTCACTGACAGAGCTCGGCCCCAAGGTTCCACAGAAAACCTTGCAAAATAGGCAATATAGTGCAAAACCACAACGAGAATGCCGATGCTGTGCTCACAGTGCACAGAGAAACCTTCATTCCCCAAAAGCTTTCCATGGAACCAGTTAAAACCAAGACAAACCCTGGGATATGCCACCTTAATTATCTTTCCTTTCCATGGCTTTTTTTTGTCCATTACAAGTGATCTTGTTCTGTCCTGAGCCTGCTTCAGAGCCCACAGAAGCTCATGAAAACATTTCCCATTGTCTTCCAAAGGCTTTGGAGGAGGCCCCTGATGAGGATGAAGACATGCTTTAGTGACTGTATAAATTCACATTAGGATAAAATACAACAAAACCAAACCCACCAGGATTAACAGCAGGTCACTTTCGTACATCTGAATTCTTATTATTATTTTAAAGCTATAAGGATGTGCTTTTCCATGCTACAAAAATAGGAGGAAAGGTAAAGATCTGTTCCACCTGCTGCAGGGAGAAAGGTGTGGACACCCATCCCCAGCCAGGCTGCTGCAGTTCCCAGCACAGCTTCCAGGCTGCTTCTCCTGGGAGGATTTCCATAAACACACACTCAACTGCACTCCTGGATGGGGTCCTTGCTGCACCAGCAGCTGAAGCTGTCCCACATGGGCTGTTTGACCAATTTATGAACACAGGGTTCCCCTCCTTGGCCTCCCCATCCAACCTTTCCTGCTCATCTCACGGAGCCAAGAGCTCAACCCTGGGGTCCCCTCCTGCTGATGTGGGGCAGAAGGACCCATCCTTGGCTCTCTGCACTGCCAGGAAATGTCAACCACCAAGCCCAGAAGACTCTCAAACCTCTTCTTACTTGTGCAAGCAGGGGCACCCAAGTCAGAGGGGTCTACTTGCAGAAGTAAGGCATCAGGATTTGGCCCTGAGGACGGATATTTGCAAATCAGCGTTTTTATTCCTCCTGCCACTGTGCTTTAGTAACAAAGATAAGGCCACTAGGAAGAAAGGCACGTGGAATTCTGTAAAAAATACACAAAAGGGTTCAACTAAATCGCAAAAGTACTAACAAAACAAACAAACAAAAAAAAGCCCTGAACACAAAGACAGAGGGGGTAGAAACAGTGACCTCCTGGGTTTGTGAGACTGGGAATTAATTTTCTACTTTCAGTGTGATTAACATTTTACTTTTACAGTCTATTGCTTGAAAAAAACTACAAAAAAGTAAAACCTTGTCAGAAATAACTACGCTTAACTTCCTGCTCAAACAATAAAATAAATTAAACAGCCAGAAAACGTTTTCCTTTTCAACGCATTGTGTCTAAAGTGAAAGGGAACATAAACCATAAATAAAATCCATTGTACTAATTAAAAAAAGTCTCCTTTATAAGAACTGAAACAATATTTACATTCATACTGGATAGAAAGCTTCTGAATTGCATAATTAGAGTTTCAAACGATGCTTTTTCTGGTGCACTGATAAAATGCTAGCTCTAGCATTTAGAAACCTGTACATGATTGATGTGAGACTTTTGGTTTAAATGCAAGTCTGCTGGAAAAAAGCAAACATACCAGTAACGATATTATGATTTTTGTTCTGTTTCTTAACCTCAAACAACATAAAAGTAGCCAGAGAGGTATCGTCTAGAGTTCCTTAGAAATCTCTCAATGCCCATGGACTGGAAGTAAACAGAAAAAAAAAAGTCTGCATTGTTTCTACCATTTTGGAGTGAGATTTTTGTTTTCCATCTGAAGCTAGGAGTGTATACTTACTGTTAAGAGTATGTTGTACTATGGAGAGTCTACTTAAATTTTCAGGGTAGCATCTGGTAGCCAAACCTGTACCCATTCCTCAGTACTTGCCCTGGCCATTTCCTTTCTCCTTTAACCTGTTTAAAAGAGAATACTGCATGCAAACCAAATGTGGCAACCTAATTCCATTGTTGGAGATTCCTCTGCACATTGATTCAGACCACTTAAATGTTCTTCTGGTTTCTTAAAATGAAAAAAAGCCCACCAAACAAAAAAAACCCCACAAACACCCACTAGGTGTTTGTTAGGGCCTCAACAGGAGACTTATCTATTAAAACAGAAAGCAAGAAAAGAAAGAAGCTACAAGTCTTGCATAACTTCATCCATCTGAACTGTCTGCAGTTTGGCAAGTTCTTTTTTGTCCGTTTCCAGTTCTTCACATACCGTGTCAACCATGTTGCTCATAACATACTTAGATTTGGAATCCAGCATCATTAAATTGCCACTTGACTTGCTCTCAGAATTAGGTAAGAAATTCTCTTTGACATCAGGTACAGCTTGCAGAACCAACCTGTTCTCTCTGCCAAAATCCTGGTGCACTTGTGCAGGGGGGTGGCTGACACGGTCTCCACTGGTTGAAACTATTTCTCCAAGCACGGGCTGTGCTGTGGAGATGGACAAGAGATCCTGACTGGTGATGAGGGGACAGTTCTGGAGGGTTGCATAGTTAGTGTTGCTGATAGATATCACTGTAGAGGTACTGGTCACGGGTGAAGACATGGCCTGGCTCTCTGAGATACTAGAGCTCAGTTCTGCAGCATTTAAAAGAGTTGGTGGAGTGAGGGAAAAATTGTGTGAGGGCGTTACATTCACTAAGGAGGAGGCCAGGGACTGGAGCCCTGCACTGGATAGATTTTCAGAAGACATGTTGACGTTCAGTTGTGTGTTCTGACTGACTGGCATCAACTGAGAAAACACCAGGCTTCTTTCCAGTCCTTCTTGCTTGACAGATCCTACAGCCTGGCCTGAGTTGGGAACCGTATAAACCACTGCACTCGGAGTGAGGGGGCTGAAGAAAACCTTTCCTTGCTGCACTGTGGAAGATTCAGTTGTAAAAGTTCCTCCATCAGATGTGCTGGGGTTTGCTGAAACATTACCTTAGGGAAAGGGAAGCAAAAGAAAAGAAAACAGAAATTACAGCTGGCAGAGGGTTATGCAGTCCTGGTCTTTTTTTACCTTTGCAGTATACACATACAGTAATATTTCATGTAATGCTGAAAAGCAATTTTTGTAGCAGGTGAGAAAAAACTTGGTGTAAAGAAATCACTGCTGTTAAAAGAAGCTGCTTCTAGAAAGTTAAAAAAAAAAAAAAAGAAGTTTCTGATATATTAATATATTAGATTAGGTATCTTTCAGACTCTCATTAAGGAGCAAACAGTCCCCAGCCATGTGACTAAAATGAATGTGCTTTGGCCTTCACTAGTTGCCACCACTCAATTTCCATCTAAGAATAGAAGCATGAAAAGCCATTAAAGATAGTTCAGTGACAGACTACAGCTTGTGTGTGGGAACTGGAGACACGTCACATGAAATCCACTGCTGCTGGGGAGAACCTGCCCGAGCCAACCCTCACAGAAAACACGAAAAACCGGTAATTTCTATTGGTCTAACTCGGTAATAATCCTCAAGCACTCAGCTCTATTCCCTTTCACCTTGCTTTTTTTGTGTTTTTCTAAAATCCTAATCCTACCACGTCCACCATGCTGTGAAAAGTCACCCAGCACTGCCTGCTGAAAGCCATGGCACCGCTCGTGTGATGTTGTAGTGAGCCAAAGCAAGGAGAGGTGGCCAGAGATGACCTGAAGGTGTTTTCACTGGACTTGCCATGTCAGTTGTCGTTATGGTAATTCCTAAAATAAGAAATACTGGCTCTTGGGACTGAGTCCCACTTGGAACACCTTCTCTTTCTCAAAAGCAGTTTAACTATAAGAGATTACAGCTGGATACAGCTAAATATTTTAGAATAGCACTGAAGATGAATTTCTCACATGGGGAATATTTTAGTTCCCTATTAATTTCAGTTAATCAATTATGATTTTTTGGAAGATGCTATGCATATGGGTAAACTAGAATAACAAAGCCAGGTAACTTGGAAGTTACCTGTCAGTATTATTTACTGGCTTACTTGAAATAGCCTGCAGCATGCTTCACTTGGAATAGGCAGCCAGCTATCCATCCAAGACAAGCAGAACTTCTCTCTGCACCAAAGATATGGTGGATCACTCTCCAGTGGGCAGTCAGTATTTTTAACAATGGGAAAAATGGTCAGAGAAGAGCTTATAATGCATCTTAGGACTTTCAAATACAATAGCCCTACAATACTTAAAAGGATAGAACTTTTTCACCTTTGCTGGCTGTTAGTTTATGCCTTGGAGCATGTGGATTAAGTGGCTTTAGTAATTACAGGTGGCATTCAGACTAAACATCTTCTCTGTTTAATCTTGCTTAAATTATGTGCCAATAACTTTTAGTGCCTGTGAGTGCCACATTTTAGGAGCTTTATAATTGTGCACCCATTTGAAATGCGGTTGCACAGCTTCAGTGTTCCTCCCTGTGCTTCAGCAAGAACAATTCACACCCTATACACTTTAAATTCAAAGAAGCACATGAGCACAATTTGACTTTAATTATAGCATTCACAGCTCCTGAAACCAGAGAGAATCATTCCAGTTTAATAATTTTCATAATCAAATATATAAAGTGGCCAATGAGTACCAAAGATGTTCAACTGTGCTTTTTAACTGATCTGCTTCAAAAAAGGGATCCAGAACAAGGTTTGTGCTCCCAGGGATTCTTCCTGGCCAGCTGCAAGATTCAGACTATGGTATGCTAAGACCAACTCTAAAGCAAACTTGGGGAGGAGCCTGCACACTTGGCACATGAACCTGTGATGACATATTTCCCTTGGACTGAGGGCAGATTTATCCAAAGAGCCTCACATTTTATATCTACGAGCTAGTGCTTACTTCTATTTTTCCCTCAAGTTTAATCTTTCTTAATTATGGAACAGAAAATGTACAAGCAACTGCTCAGTCTTGTTGTGTCTACGGTAATTCAAAATGTATTTTTGTGAAATGCTTTTGTTAAGAAAACAAAAAAACCAAAACAACCACCACAAGAACAACAAGGGTAACAATTTCCAGCTGCCATAATTTTCATTTTTATGAACCTTCTCATTAAAAGAATTCAGTGACAAATGGGGAATATTTTGAATTACTGAAACATGTAAAATTTACAGATATTTGTGAAGACTCCTATCACAGACTTCTGTGAACAGCATGAGATGAAAGGGGTGTAAATTACCAGACCTCCTTCCATGCTCTTAACAGAGGAGCTCAGCTTCATCTAACAGTCTGCCCATGAGCATAACCCACTCTAAAGGAAGGCAAACAGTATTATTTGATTTGATGATTATTTGATTATTTGATATCTCAGCGTGGCCACGGCTGAGATACTATGTTGATACCTTGGAAGAAAAGGACCACAGCTTCTAAAATGCTAAGTGTGCCTGATTCCAACCTTTTCTCATACCTCTTAGTGCAAGAGGCAAAGCTTTTACCTTGTGAAGCTGCCACAGAAACTGGAGGCAGCTGCAGAGAAGAAAAACCAATGCTTCCGTTCAGCAGCTGGCCATTTGTTCCTGAATTGGGGATCTGGACAATGCCATACTGGTTTATTTGGACAGGAGCAGTAAAAGTAACTACGGAGCCTCCATCCTGGGAAGCAGCAGTTTCTACGCCTTCCCTTTTCACCTCTGAGCTCGGTATCAATCCCGGGAAAGTGACTGGGATGTTGCTAGGGCTGAAGGCTGCTGTGGCATTGGGGACCGAAGCCTGAAGGAGTTTGAAGTCTTTAACATCTTCTGAGGACGATGAGGACAGTATGTCAGTGATGGCCACCCCGTTGCTCACCACGCTTGCCGCAGTTTTGGGCGAATTTAGGGTAACAGTCTGCGAAGTGCCCACGCTGAGTCCATTGAGTATGACACTGTTGGGTCCCTGAAGAAACGAGCTACCATTGAGGAAGACAGGAGAGGTACTGGCAGGCATGAGGTTCCCATTCAACAAGACACCGGACGAGCTCAGGGCTATTTTAGTGTTTCCAAGCTGCTGCATGTAGACAGGCTCCATGTGGCCGGGAAGGCTGAGGCTGGTAACGCCGTCGGACGAGCTGGAGAGTGGATGGGGAGATAAATCCTCCCGCCCCTTACTGGATTCGTCTTCTGTGCTAGGGTTGCCGTCTGACTCACTACGGGAAAAGATGGAGAGATGACATTGCATTACCACGGTGTACCAGCATCTCTGCACCAAGGGGGACTTGCTTTAACACAAGTACGCGAGAGCTTCCACGAGCAATTTTTTTCTGTGTTTTGCCTTTACGAGGCACTTTAAACGAATATTTAAGCCAAGGGAGGAGGTTTCTTAGAATAGAACACATCAAACCAAACACTCGCCAAAGGAGAAACTTTACAGACTGGGTTATGGAGTTGTAAATAAATTCCTCCACGCCGGCGACCGAAGGGGGCTGCCCGGGCCCCCCTCCGCCGGCCCGGGGTGCCCACACGTGTGAGACCGGCCGCGGCCATTTGGCAAAGCGCTGGGAGGTGAGGCAGGGCCGGGCAGCGCCGCCGGACCCTCCGGGCTCAGCCTCAGCCTGGCGCCCCCGGCCCGGGGCAAGGCGGAGACCCCGGCCCGCGCTGCCCCGGTGCCGGCGGAGCCACCTCCGGCCGTGCCGGGGGGAGGGACGGAGAGATGGGGGGCGGCCTTTGTGCCTCCGCCCGGGGCTGCGCCGGGTTTTTTCGCTGACTGGTCCGCCCTCGGCTGCATTTTTCGGTCGCTCTCCCCTCCCTCCCCCCTCGCCCTTTGATGTGTCCCGCGGAGAGGGGCCGCGGCGGCACAATCGCGCCCTTGGTTGAGAAATGCCTTGGGGCCCCCTCCGCCGGCCGCTTTCCCTCCTTCTCTCCCCGCTCCCTTCCTCCCCCCTCCTCCCCGCGCTTTCTCCCCCCTTTCCCGTCCCTTCCCGCAGGAAGGCGGGAGCGGGGAGGTCACCTCCACCTGCCCGCGCCCCCGCCGCGGGGCGGGGGGAGCCGAGCCCGAGCCGCGGGCGGAGCGGGGCCGGGGCCGCTGCCGGGAGCCCCGGGAACCGGCCCCGCTCCCCCGCTGAAACCCGAGCCCGGCCCGCTCCCGAGTCAGGTTTCAAAACAGAGGGAGCGCCGGGACCCCGCGCGTCCTCCGGCCGTCAATGATTAACTCTGTCAGGCGCGACAATTGAATAAAAACAAGGAGCGGGGGGAACGAACACCCCCGTCCCGTCCCCTCCCGGGAGTCCGCCCCGCGGCTCCCCCGTGCCGGGAGCGGCTCCCCCGTGCCCGGAGCTCCCCCGGGAGCGCGGGGCGGCGGGTCCGGGAAGTTTCCCCGCGCCGCCTCGCACGCCCGGGCCGGGTGGGTGTGTTGGGAACGAGGGAGCGGGGAGGAGGAAGGAGGGGAGGACGAGGCGCACCGAAGGTAAGCGCCATGTTTGCAAGGGAAGAAAGAGCCGGGAGAGGGAAAGGCAGGCGGGAGAGGGGGCGGGGAGGAAAAGTTTTCCCTCACCTTTTGGACTGGGTCTCGGAAGGGTTGCGGTCCCGCTGCCTGCGGTTCTTGAACCAGTTGCTGACCTGGGTGAGGGACAGCCCGGTGATCTTGGCCAGGTTGCGCTTCTCGGCGGGCGAGGGGTATCGGTTCTGCTTGTAGAGCTCCTTCAGCGCGTTGCGGGACTTCTCCTTGAAGCAGTAGACCGTCTCCTCACCGTCCCAGATGGTCCTGGGCAGGGGGTATTTCCTCCGCAACCTGTACTTGTCCACCGCCCCCAAGGGTCTGCCCCGGGCTCGCTCCGCCTCGGTGTAGCGAGCTTTGTACCAGAGCTCCTGCAGCAGCGGGTGGTTGGAGGAGTCGAAGTTGTGGCTCTCCAGGATGCTGTAGAGCTCGGCGTAGATGCCCTGGTGAAAAGCCACCAGCGCCCGGGCTTTCATCAGGCTCTCGTTGCCACGTAGCAGATCGCTCGGGGGCAAAGACCACAGGAACCTGGCCAGGCGGTCCAGGTTCCCACCTTGCTGCAGCGCCTCGCACACGCAGGCGACGTGGTCCGGGGAGAAAGCCAAGGGGGTCTGCGAGGAGGAGGAGGAGGAAGAAGATGAAGAGGAGGGAGAGGAGGCAGCGTGGTGATTCCTGGCCAGGAGTTCCGTATGGAGCAGTACCTGTTCCGCGGCTCCCTCCTCGCCGGCGGCAGCGGAGCCTGCATGCTCCATGGGGAACTGGGCAGCGGCGGGAGGGGGCGGCGGCGCGGGCCCGTCGGGGGCTTCGGAGAGCATTTCCATCACATTTTCCTCCTTGATCTCTACCGCGATCACGATGTCGTCCGTGGCGGGGGAGGCAGAAGACATGTTTCGGTTTGTTTTCCTTTTTTTTTTCTTTTTCTTTTTTTTTCTCGTGTGCTCTTTTTCTTTCCCCTTCCTCCCTCCCCCCCCCCAACCACGTTCCCTTCTCCTCCTCTCCCCCCTTCCTATCTCTCTCCTCCTCCTGCTCTAGCCGATCAGGTTTCCCCCGGCCCCGCGGTGACCATCCGGGATCGCTGCTGTATCCCGGCCGCGCTCCGCCGCTCCCCCCGCCGCGACTCCCGCACCCGCCGCAAGACTATGTGGCCCCGCCCACCTCTGCTCCGGCAGCGCCCGCCCATTGGCTGCGCCGCGCTGGGAGGGCGGGGCTACGGCGTCTCCATAGCAACCGTCAATCAAGCGGCCGCGCTCCACTCTCCGCTCCCCCCCTCCCATCCCCACCTGGAGCCCCCGGGGAGCGGCGGCTCCGTCACCTGCGGCTCTCCCTGGAAGGGAAAGGGTTAAAACGCTCCCGGTGTTGTCTGCTGTCCTTACTGGGGCTGAGGGGGTTTTGCTGCGTCCGCTTCTGGGCCCCTCACTTCAAGAAAGTCATTGAAGTGCTGGAGCGAGTCCAGAGAAGGGTAGCGGAGCTGGGAAGGGTCTGGAGCGCGAGTGCTATGGGGAGCGCTTGAGGGAGCTGGGGGTGTTTCTGCTGGAGAAAAGGAGACTCGGGGGTGACTTTATCACTGTCTGCGACTCCCCGAAAGGAGGAGTAGCCAGGTGGGGTCGGGCTCTGCTCCCGGGCTAGCAGCGACAGGACGAGAGGACAGATCCTTAGTGAAGGTTTAGGTTGGACACTAGGAGGAATTCCTCTGCAGAAGGGGTGATTAAACATTGGAATGGGCTGTGGAGGGGCGGTGGAGTTACCATCCCTGGAGGCGTTTGAGGATAGACTGGACGTGGCACTCAGTGCCATGGTCCGCTTGACACGCTGGTCTTCCCCGAAGTGATTGATTCTGCGGTTCCTCTTGGTTAGTCATGGGCAAGTGTCCCCCGTCTCCCGCTGTTACACCCGGAGCTCTGGGGCCCGGACAGCCCCGGCGCTGCCCCCGGGCTCTTTCCCGCTCGGGCGGGCGGTGTCGGGGCCGGGGCGCGCACGGAACGCGCGGGGCGGCGCTGGGCGGCGGCGGGGCCGTTTGGCGGCGGCACCGGAAGGCGGAAGGCGCGGCGGGAGGAGGGAGGGGAGCGGGAGGAGGCGGCCATGGACGACTTGGGCTGCCCGCGGTGCAAGACCACCAAATACCGCAACCCCTCCCTGAAGCTGATGGTGAACGTCTGCGGGCACACGCTGTGAGTGGCGCCGGGCCTCGGGCGGAGCGGGCGCGGTGGGGCCGGAGGGAAGGAAGGGGTCGCTCCCCCGGCCGGCCCGGGGGTGGGGGCGGCACCGGCTCCGCCAGAGCCGAGCGGCGCTTGCGAGGCGGCTCCCGGCCGGTCAGGCTGCCTTTCCTATCCCGGAGGGCCCGTGCCAGCCCGGGCTGGCTCCGGTTTGGGTCTGGCTGCCCTCGGTGCGTTCTGTGCGGTGAAATTCCCGGGAGGAACCCGCGGGACGCGGCGTGAGCTCGGGACACGCTCCTGTCCCGCGGCGCTGCCAGGCTTCGGCGTGAGAAGCGGGGAATGCAGGGGAAATACATTTCCCACGGAGTTAAGCATTTCTTGTTTAAAACTGTGCTTGAGTAGTAAAGAAAAAAGGTGTGTTGTTGTATGGTTGTAACGTGTTAATTCTGCTGAATGAAGAGTGCTTTGCTGAAGGTTTGGTGCTGGTTTAAATGTTGGAAAATCCTCTTGCGGACCTGTGCTGATGGTAGTCTTAACTCATTCGTGGTTTTTTCCTTCTTTTTTTTTTTTTTTTTTTTTTTTTTTCCTCCAAGACCGGTCATTACTTTTTTCCCTTTTCTCCTAAAACTCAGCTCTTAGATAGTACCCAGCACTGGCCGTTGCTGATTTTAGTCACAGATATTCTTGCTGATTTAAGTCATAAATAGCCTGAATTCAGTCACTTTCAGATCTGGAGACCATCCTTAGTTCGTGTGGGAGTTTGAAAGGCTGTACTCTAAATTCTTTCTGGATGTACACCATACAAGTCCAGTACTGCAGGAGCAGCCCTTTCTATATTTTTTATTTTTGTCTTGTCATCTTTCCTGTGATGTGTATGTTTTTAAACCACGTGTGAATTACATTGAAAAGGTGCAGCCTGAGAGCTTTTGCTTGCCTTGGCACATTGCTGTAAGTGAACAGGATGAAGGAAGTCAATTACAAGAAAGGATTTATCTTCTTGTCTTAGGAAAAAAGCGTTACTTTTCATTCTGTTCCCTGCTCCTGTTCTCTCCCCTTGCCACGGAGGTGTGGTGGTGTGGGAGAGGTGGCCTCGGGAGTGTCCCTTGGGTGGCAGCAGCGCTGGAGTTCCAGAGGCAGCAGTCCCCGTTCAGGCCAAGCCGCGCGGGTTTAAAGCGATGCCTCGATCTTGCACTGACCGGAGATCAAAGGAATGATCAAAGTGGTCCCCATGTGCTTCCAGGCTCCTCCAGAGCCACTTCCAGCAGAGGACAGCATGTCTCAGTTTGCTCTCCTGCTTTGCTTCTCTTGTTTTGGGCTTTTTTTTGTAGCTGAGTTTTGCTCGAGACGATTAATGGTGTTTTCTGCTTTACTGGGTGCAGTTGCTGGCACAGTGTTTGGGGCTGATGTTCTTGTCTTGGTTCTTGTTTCTGCAGCCCAGCTCTTGTTGTTTGCGTCTCTGTGGCAGAGTAGGAGCCCTGGGTTTGTTTTTGTTGTAATGAGGGACTTTCCATCTCAATGTGGTTCAAGTGTGCCACTTTCCCTGTGTGTTTTCCTTCCAAGAGCTCCCTCAGGGTTGTATATCTATTACTGTTTTCACACAGTGTTACAAAACCTTCATGCTGGAAGTTGTTTCTTAGTAATAGTTAATGAATTTCCATAGTAACTCATCTAGAAGCTCAGATGACCCACCTGTGAATGAAAGGTGACTGACTTGTTCTCGTAAATTCACCATATTTCAGTCACAAGGAAGGAATGTTTAATGAGCTAACAGAAGTTTCTGGTGGACGTTTATCCTTAGACTATTTTGATATTTTGCAGTTGTTGCCATTGAAAATGCTACTCCTAATTTCCAATCTAAATTTGTTTGCTATAATTGAAGCATTGAAGAACTCTACCATGAGTTTTATACACTTGTGAACTCTTTATTATTTCTCTTTTGTAGGAATGTCTGGAATACTTTGAGGGCTTTCTCTTTGGTGTTTTTCACTCTGAAGAAATCCCATTGCTTCGGTTTCCTCTCTTCACTGATTTTAAATATCTTTTTTTTGTTGTTTTTACAGTTGGGGGTTATTCTCACTGGGGTTTTTTTTAGGCCTTTTCCACTTGGTTTGCATTTTATTGAAGCTGGACATGGTGTTCCATCTGAGTCATTAGTACAACAGCCAGAGTCAAAATTATTTTGTGTTCTTTTCATTTTGTGTTCTTTTTCATTCTTTTTCTGCCTGCATTTCATCCAGGCAGGATGATGACTCTTGATGTGTTTAGTTTTTTGCAGTGATATGTTTAGTTTATGTTGAACATAAGCCCCAGATTCTTTAGCACTTTACCACTCATCACATCTGTGGGCAGAACAGAATTCAAGCTTGCTTTCCTTGTTATGTTGTGCAGGTGATTATTATTATTATTATTTTTCTGCTCTGTTAAACAATTTGCTATTTCAGGTGACTTTTATTTGCTTCATGTGACTGTGGATTCTGAGACCCTCCATCCAAATTTTTGAAACTGCCTGAGGTTATTCTCTGTTAGCATCCTGATATTTTCCAATGTGTAGTTTGTGGGCAGAATGTCTGGGAGATATTGGAAATTGTTGCTTGTCACCATAAGAAATCCAAGCGTGGCAGAGCAAAATATGAATTTGCCTGCCGTAAGTTCATTGCTCAAAACCCTCTTCCCCTGGTTACCTTCTGTAACAGTGGGGAATGGGAAAAGATTAAAGCCATGTGAATGGGCTTGCTACCAATTTTTCTCTGACTGAAATAATGATAGCTTATCTCTGGGTGTGGGTTTCTAATAATCTCTGAGTACTTCAGTATGTTCTGCTTTGTTTAGATTGTATGGCTGTCAGTTTAATAGTGTCAAAAGTCCAGTTAAACCAAAACTATATTGCCTGTAGCTGCTGTTTCACTACCTATATTGTTACTGTGTCATTGGAGGGAATTGTATTCCTTTGATTCGTTCCTAAGAAATTGTGTGTTGAATCTCTCTGTTCTGTTATCTGACATATGCAGGAGATAGGATTTTTCCTTAGATTATTTTGGCATCTTCCCAGGATCTGATGGTAAGCCTGACTCTGGTCTGTTTTCCTGTGTACTTGTTTCCTGCTCTTTAGAGGCAGGTGCTTTAGTCCTTCTTTAGATTGTTGGAGCTTAATGCAGAGAGCAGAGATGCTCCAAAACTTCTTCTGTCAGTTTTCAAAGGGTAAATATTACATCTACCAGATTTGAAAACCTTGAAGCACTCCTAAGGCTGTAACCCTGGATATAGTCCCCAGGTTTATGGACTGCAGGTCCATGGGTTTATGGGGGCTCATTAAGCTGTCTGCAGAGGCACATTGCCTTTGTGGTGCTTTTTGTTTGAAGTGTGCTGAGAAATCTGCATGGAAAATTCAGAGCCGTGGCTTTGCTGGCTCGGGAGCTTTGGAGCAGTTGCTGTAATGCATTTCCCAGTTCTAGCCTGGGCTCCTGCTCCTTCTGCTGTGCTAGGAGTTACATTAGCCAGCTAATCCATCTTACTGAGTGGAGATTGATGCAGAAAATGCCCCAAGTGCTTTGGCATCATCTGTTAGAGATTTTCCCTCTCATTGAATTGTGGGTTAATGTGCTCCTGCTTCAGCTGTGCTTTCTTGCATTGCAGGAATATTTTCATTTTACCTTCAGTGCTGCCTCCTGGTAGTTTCTTTCCTAAAGCCCTGACCTTTCCTATTCTGTCAACTGTGCTGTTCATTTAATGAAGTGACCTCCAGTGATGTGACTTGCACTTGTGCAAAATACCTTGAATTTTAAAATATTGAAGAGCCTTTACTTGGCTGAGATGAATTGTCAGTAAGCTTCAGATCTTTTTTTCATCTGGTTTTCAGAAAGCTTGTGGTTTTATCAGGAGTTCATTTTATTCATTTTGTGACTCTGTTTCCCCTTCTGAAGAACTGTGAGAGTTGTCTTCTTATGCCTTCTGTCAGCCAGGTTGTTTCCACTTTCATGTTCTTAGGTGCCCTCTGATTAGAATGAAATTAGAAGAGCCATTCTTTTTATCATGGTTTATTTCCCCCCCTTTTTTTTTTTCTTCTCACCTCTTATATAAAAAAGCACCTCAGAATATCTGAGAACTTATTGGGCAGCAGATGTCCTGTTTTTTCTTTCTTTTTTGACAGATGGTTATGGTGAAGGTTCTTCTTGCTCTGAAATCCTGTGCTTTGGCGGTTTGGCCGTTCATTCTTCTCCTCTTCCTCACTTCATTCATTTAAATCTCATCTGAGGTAGATGCTGTGTGTGAAAATCCCTGTGCTGGCCTCCCATCTCTTTTCTTACTGGGACCTTGACCCTGCCATCAGAGTGGGTCTGGATTTTGGCAGCACATGCAGGTAGCATTTCTCCTCCCTCATCCTTTGCTTGAGCCCACGGTAGAAATCTCCCAGTGCCTTTCTCCCAGGGCTGCACCTTTGGCATGGGCAGCTCTCCCAAGGGCACTGGGGCTCTGGAATGTTCCTGGCAGATCAGAGGGCTGATAAACACGGCAGTGGAGATAAGGGATAGGCAGGTGGCTGCAAGAGGATGAAATCAGACATTTGGTCTTTTATAAACAACATCAGGTTGGGATTCCACTGCAGTTTATTCCAAGAGAACCGTGCCAAGCCTTACAGTTATGGGAGTGGGTTTTTTGGGGGGTTATTTCTTAGTAGTTTGTTTTCCTTGGTTATTACTTCTTGACCAATATCACCAAAAGTGTAACACCATGTGTTTTTGGCATCAGAGTAGTGTTAAATAAGCCTTTTCCACTATAAATCTTCCCTGTCACTGGGAGGGAGGATGATAAATTAGCAGTTAAAAGTTGTTCTAGGATGGGACTTAGTAAGGAAATGCTTAGTTCAAGAATAATGAATGTCTTTTAAAGTTTATTTTCTTAAGTATAACAGAGGTTCAAGGCATCAGATACTTGGCTTTAAAAAAGCTTTTGTGCAGGGAAAAGTGTGTCTAATTATGGAGCAATGCTTGATTAAAGTCCTGTAATGCATTAGTTTCTAAGGTGCACTAATGGCTTTGCTTTCTTTTAGAAGTTCACTCAAGAATTATATTCAAAATCTGTTGTGCATGCATGACAATTTTTGGTTTTTCAGACAATTCCTGGAGTCTTTTCTAAGCATGCAGATGCTGGGTGCATGCTTGCCAATGGAGTTGTAATCCACCTGGCTTCACTTGAGACCATGAATTATCTTTTACTCTGCCTGCTTGGATTTCATGGCCTGTGTTGAGTTTTAGGAGGCAGGTTAAGCATATCCCACTGATTTACTTACATAAAGAGGAGGGGAAATGTATCCACCCAAACCTGCATTAAAAGAACGTTAAGGTTGTTACTGCAAACAGGAGTGGGTAAAGAGATTTATTTTTGCCTGTAAACTTGGACCATATGGTCTCCAAGAAGGAGACACAAAAATGTTAGGCAAAAAAGGTACTTAATTGGGCCTGCTGGTTCACCTTTGTTATCCCACTGCCTTTTATAGGGAGCAGGAAGGAAACTGGTGTGAAAAGCTCTTCCTTAGGAGTCAGTCCTGGTGCTTCAGCTACCTGGGAGCCACCCTGGCTTGTACAGAGAGGAAATGTGGGTGCCTGCAGACCAGCAAAAGCAAAGAAACTCCTTTTCGTCCCCAGTGTCATGCCAGCTGTTGTGCTGTCTTGACAAAGTGTGTTTTCCAAGACATCTCTGGGAGACAAGGGCTCAGGGACCAGAGCAGCCTTCACAGAAAGCTGGGAATCTCCATTTCAGCTGCTGCCAGTTTGGTGGGTTTGGGTTTGTTGGTGTACTGCCTCAATCTTGGATGGTAGCTGATGAACTCGCTTCATTCTAAGCTTTTCTGGTCTCTTTCCTGTCTTGAAGAGAGTTCTAGAAAGGTGTCTGGGCTCCTTACTAAAATATAGGGGTTTTTTTCTCCTGTTCCCAGAGGGAGATGTATTTATTTCTCATTTAATTCGTTAATAAGACTTCAAAATGAAGACAGTGTAAAAAAGCTGACTGTCCCCAGGCCCTTTGTGTTGCTCAGGGGAGACATCAATTCACCAAGCTGTGTTGTGGGGATTCTCTAATCTGCCCTGCACCCTGTTAGGTGTTCCCAGGGATTCATTAGGGGGGAAGTGCATCCTTGGAGAGCTCTAATTGAGGTGTTAACAGCTGCAGTGTGAAGAAACAGAGCTTTCGTTATTTGTGTATTTATTTTAATGTCAGAAGCTTTTGGAGTTTTGTGGCTGTCACATTGCCTGGGAGGTAGAAGCAGGAACATCCCTGGTGAATTCAGGGGAATGGGGGCTCATGCCAGTGCGTGGGGCTGGACTTGTTGGAAAACAGTTTGGAATCTTCTTGTTTCAACCCCTTCCAAGTGAAAGGATGGCTTGGCTTCCTGCTGCATTCTTCTCTGCAGTGTGGTTCAAGAAAATGCCTTTCTTCCAGGATGGGGGAAAGCCCTGGAGACTGTGGAAAATAACATAAAACTGTATTTCAGCCAAGTGAGTTTGAGTAGAAGAAGTCTAAACTAGAGGTAGGCAGTGAAGATCTGTCAGACCTGTAACTTTTAATTTGAGCATGTGGGAATTAGGGGGATTTAAATGTGCATTTGAATTTGATTTGGCAAGCTTTTTTCCTAAAGAAAATAACCTTGAATGCAAGATATACAAGGACAATGATTCAGGGCTGTCATTTGTAAACATAAAGGTTGGCTGTAATATACATATGATTTTTAGGCCAAAAGAAAGTGGTGTGTGGGCTTTGGAGCACAAGCAAGTGTGAGTGTGCTGGTTCAGCCATGGAGTGTGGATTCAAGGTTTGTGAACAGCAGCAGGCACAAGGAAAAGAGCCACCAGGCTTTGGTGCTTACCAGACCCTTGCAGGAGCTGATCTGGTTTGCTGATCTGACAGAAAATGAGCTTTTTTTGCTCAGTTAATGCCGTTTGTACAGAACTAACATGTTGAAGTGGCTTGTGAATGGTTAGTCAGACATCAGAGGTGGTGCAGGAATCTGTGTCTACAAATGAGGTGGGAATAGGGTGGAAGGAAGGACCTTCCTATGATGCAATGTTAATTTGGCTTTTTTAACCATTTTGTGAAGCTGCATGCTTTAAAATTGCCTTATCTAGGAGAGCAAGTGTTCTGCTTTGTCTCTGAGACTTGGTTTTTTGCTGTTATTACCATATCACACCTCAGCTTAGATTCCTGGATGGTAAATCCTTGCCTGTATGAAAAGCATGAGTAATCTTGGTGGGTTAAAGCAGATTGGGACTGCATGCAGTTGAAAATCTCAACCAGAACAGGAACTTGATGTGGTCCTGAAAATGCCTGCTTTGCTTTGGGGAGATAATAATGAAAGCTGTGTAAATGTATTTCATTCCCAGTAATTTCCACCTCTGAAAGAATTCTCTTGGTTTCTTCTGTGTGACTTGGGAGACACATCAGGGAGGTTTTTACTCATTTTGTCAGATCTACTATGAGACTTTACCTGATGCTTGATTGAAATAGTTGCACAATCAAAGCTTGTTTGCTTCCTCAGAGGAAGAAGCAAATTTTTTTTTATTTTTACGTTAAGTAGGATGTATTCCCTCTGAAAGAAAGCTTTTTCCTGACTTCTTAGGGAATAAAAATCTAGGTCATCTTTCTTCTTTGTCTTTTTGGAGTTTTTCCTGGTTTTATTAATTGGGATTAGATGCTCTTTGGATCCAGTTTTATCCCATTAGGCTTCCAAAGTCTCTACAAGTTAGTCATGGGAGGTGATTAAATCACTGCTGAAATACCCAAGAGGTTATTTCCTTCTGCCATCCAGTTTTGAGAATGGATATTTGCTTTTACATTTGGCTCTGAGTCATGGTCTTGATACTTCTGATGAAGTGGTGTTAATGCCTCAGTTGAATTCTTTTGTTTTAAAACTGGCATATTTAGAAAATCTTCTCTTTTCTCTGTTAAGCTATCAATTGCCATGTCTGGTTGGTAATACTTCTTGTCTGCTTAGCAAAGCTCACAGGGCTCTACTCTTCATTCCCTGTAAGTAGTTTTTGGAAATTTAAGTTATGGTTCTGCTCCTTGTGACCTTGGCAAAAGGAAAGCTGTTGTTTATATCCTGTCTCTCCAGTCAGTAAATGGAAAAGTAAATTCTTTTTCCTTGGTTCTGGAAATTCAGTCTGTTTGAATCTGCAGCCTGGATTGGAGACTTCACAGGGGCATGCAGTGACAGGACAGGGGGAATGGCTTCACACCAAAAGAGAGCAGGTTTAGATTAGTTATTAGAAAAGAATTCCTTACTGTGGGGGTGGTGAGGCTCTGGCATAGGCTGGCAGGAGGAGCTGCCCCATCCCTGAGACTGTTCAGGAACAGAGTGGAGGGAGCTCTGAGCAGTCTGTTCTAGTGGGGGGAGATAGGAATGAGATGATCCTCAAGGTCCCTTCCAGCCCAAACCACCCTGTGCTTCTGTGCTTCTGGAGATGGGTTTGGGTGCCCAGCTTGAGGAGTTGGTTCCAACATTCTTGGCCCCTTCTGGTTTGGGTGAGCATGGTAATGGTCTGACACAGGTGTGGTAAATCTGTGGTGAGAACAAGTGCTTCTCAAAAAGAAGGCAAAGACAAGAGCTGTTTAAACAATCTCTTATTAGGCAGGTTTTTCTTTTCTCTTTCTTTTAGTTGCATCTACTTTATTTTAATTGAAGCCAATAATTGTGGGTTTGTGAGGAAAAAGGACAACGGGCTTGCTTCTGTGTGGTTGCATTAGCTGTCAGATCTCAATAAGCCATATGCATAGGTTTAATATTTATGAAATTAAGCAAATAGATTCCTGAGTCATTTTAGGAAGCACGTGTGTCTTGGTAACTGTAAATTCACAGAAGTGCCCTGTTGCAAATGCCCAGAGGTTGCATTTGTGTGCATGCTCTTTGTTTGGGGCTTTGGTTGGTTGTTCCTCCCCCCTGGACCCCTGAAGGTGAAATTTGAAGGAAAGCCAGGTCAGCATTTTGGAAGTTGAATTGAATACTCCACTGTTCATATCTGGTGAGGAAATAAGGAAAAAAAATTGCTTGAAAGTAACAGGCTGTGGCACAGGCACTGTGCTGAGCTTGCACTGGGGCCACTTCAGTTTCATGTTGCTGGTTCCCTCTCTTGGTTTGGTGATAGGCAGGGAACAGTGGATGTTTCCTCACAGACCACTCTGGCTGCAATAAAAATCACAAACAGTAGTCCTAACAGTGATCGGAATTTTGTAAAGACATTTACCTGGTTTCTCTTTTTTAAAAAATATTTTGCAAGAATTAATTTTGCTGAGACCAGATCTGAGAAAAGATCTTAGCAAGAGCTGCTGCTATATGTGACAAAATTAAACTTTGTCATAGCTAAAAACATTTTTTGATCCTCTGAAAATTATATAAAGTTGTTCTTGTCTGAATATAACATGTGGAGAGAGAATATATAAGGAAATTGTTGCAGGTTTTTTTTGTGTGGGATGAAGGTAAGTTCAGATCAGTGAGAACAGGATGGCTCTGTCACAAAGGAACAATGAGGAAGTCATCTGTCTGATAAATATTTTGGCTTCAAATTGGGGAACATGAGGTAATGATTTTTGCTGTGCCCACACAGTCCTGCCTCAGTGGTTGGCACTAAGGTTAGATTATGTCTAAGCGTTTGCAGAATCCTGGGCTTAACATGAGCATGACAACTTCTTTAAGATTTTAGAGAAGATAAATGGCTCTGCTGAGAGTTAGGAAATATTGTGGTGTGACAGAGTGAGAAGAAATGTATTTTGCTGGTTTCCTCTTAAGAAGGAGTGTTCAAGTGAAAGTTCCCAAGAATGTTGTGCTCTTCAGTTTTTTATTAATTCCAAGAAGTGTGGCCAGACTGCCAGGGTGGCAGAGGAGGACTGATGTTCCTAGACAGCAAAAGGCAAGGGAGTGGTTTGGCCAGTGTTGACACCTTCAGACTGCCGAGCCAGAATGGGAAGTGTTGGGTCTAACTGGGCAGGACAGTCTGGCACTGGGATTAGATGTATTGCAAGAGCTGCCCTCAGAGCCAGGGTGAAGGAGGAAGATCTCTGCTCCCAGACAAGTACAGGCAGACAAATGTTTAACTTGTCTTACTTGCAGGGTGTCATGTGGTTATCTGTAAAAAAAAAAAGATATCTTTGTGGGGATTAGGAACTGAACAATCTGTAGGTGTAACTAGTGCCTAGGTAATCTTTACTGTGAGTACATGAATAGCCTTGTGTAAACAGAAGAGTCCAGATTGTTCTGGGGGTAGTGTCTGTAGGCTTTAAAAGGCTGAAAAAATCGTCCTTACACACCCTGCACGGCGTCAGGAAAGACTGTCAGTGGCAATTGTGTAGTTTGATAAGCTTGTGACTGATGTGCTGTGAACTACAAATGGGAGGCTGCCTTTAAATCCCCAAGATCCCTTGTTTTAGGAAAAACATGAAAAGTTATCTTTAGTTTTGGGGTATGGTTGTGTTCTGTAAAGGGAGAGAGGGAGATTAACAGGACTGAGGGCAATGCCAGGACAATGGGATGTTGCTGAACATTCGGCTGAGCAGGCTTGGAGGAATTCAGGAGCTGCAGAGATATTTGTCTGTTGAGCTTAGTCTAGAAGTGCTGCATTTCTTTGAACTTTTTAGTTTCTACTCTTGCAACAAAATTTTGCCAAACAAACCCTTGATTTCTATTCTGTCTGCCTGGTTTTGGGGAAGGGTAATACAGGAGGTGTGTGCAGAATGAGCTGCCTTCACATGGGCAGGGTCTCAGTGATGGGTGACTGGAACAGCCCCTTGGAGATTTGTTTCTTGGGATGAAGTTAGGGAGCTCAAATTGCATGGGGTCTGTGGGGAAACCTTTGCTGCCATTTGACAGATTTTGGAAGGGAGCCTTCTCTTCTTACAGGGAAGTTGTGACTGGGAAACACCTTGTGGCTCTGGGGAAACTGAAATCCTAGAGTGGTCCAGAGGGGAGGCTGCCTCCCGGTCTGACTGTATGGCATAAAGGAGGCTGCAGAGATCACAAGGGAGACTTGCTTAGAGAAAGGGACATGACTACATGAGGAGTTGAGAGAAGGAGTGATGACTGGGCTAGGGAAGGATTTGGGACAATCTTGGAAAACTGGGGAAAACTGGAGCTCAGGAAGTGTGTAGCAAGATGTGGAGTTCTTGGAGGATGAAGGCATGGGGAGGCTGTGGCAATCAGAGGTGAGGACAGTGAGTGTGTGCTCGAACATTGTGCTGTGGGGCTGTAGGTGTCTAAATGGAAATTAGCCAAGCCTGGATACAAAAGTCTTGGCCAGGAGAAAAGGAAGGGTGCAGAAGGCACTCGGATCCCGTGTTCCCTCACTGGGCTGGAGCAGCACCCACGTGTTGGAGTGCTGTCCAGAGCCCTGGGGTGGAGTTGGCCAAGTGCCTGGAGTGCAGCATTTTGTAGGGGCTCTGCTGTGCCCATGGGATGCCCCTGTGGCAGTGCAGGCTCTGGGCAAATGCTCCTGCCCTCCCTGGGAGCCAGGCTTGAGCAGAGGAAATCCTACAGAGCGCTAATGCTAATCACCCTCAAATCAGGAATGTGAAATTTGGGCATGCTTCAAGCATTAATTATAGTGGCTTAATTTCCTTATCTGGTAATGTGGGGATAATGCTACCTCATGGTGGTTTTGAGAAGGTCAGTTATTTAATGCTGACTGTGCATGCCAAAGAAAACTGGAGAGGGGGAGTAAAACAGTGAACGTGTCGAAGCAGGATTTGAGCAGGGCGGAATAAACAAGGTCTGAGGATAAACTGGCATTGCCTGAGTGTGTTAGCTGAGTGTTGCCTATCCAAAAACCTGAAAGAAGTGGGATCCTTACAAACTGGAAAGAACAAGCCCTCATCCTGGTTCCTGGCAGGCCATGCACATTAACTGTGTGTTCAGAAAAACGTGTAATGCCCGGGCCATATATCATGCAGGTTGCTAGAGGAATAACATGACATTGAGGCCTCTACCCCGCTGCCTGGCTTAGTTGACATAAGGTAATGGATATTGAGGGGAGGAGCTGAGTAGCAGCCTGATTGCATAAGCCTTTTTTCCAAAGCAAACTGGCTAGCACAACGTGGAGATATAATAAATTTATATTGTGGTGCACGACCACAAGAGGGATCAGACCGCTTGAATTTTCACTTTTTCGGTTTTGGTTCTGCTTTCTTTCATGTAGCCTGTGTTACATATGGAGATTTTAATTGTCTGACTTGCCAATGCTAATATGAGAAATTTGGTTGAGTAGTGGGCTTGGCTATAGTTTGCTTTCTGTCTGTTTCTTGGCTTCAGTCTCTGCAGTAAAAACAAAGCTGCTTTACTGCATGACTTTGATAAATAGATTTACATTTCTGCTTGCACAGGAAGTTATCTCTTACTGTTTGCTAGGTAAAGCTTCATTTCCCATACTCTGGTTTTGTTTTTTTTTAAGTGAATATTCTAAGAAGTGACTGTGCCATTGAGTTCAGATAAAATACAGAGTCTCTATTTTATATGAGCTTGATCATTCAAACTTGATTTCTCTCTCCTGGTTTCTTTCTTCCGGAGTATCAGTTATGTAGCTGGCAAATATATACAAGAAAAAATGCTGACCTGAAAGTGACTATTCCTTGGATATAATGGACCACAGATACTTTCTCTTACACCTAATTAGCCCAACATTTTGTTTTAAAATCCATTTGTTTTCTAGGTAGAGTAGAAAGATGCAAAGTTGCTTGAAGGAGAATTGTCCCAACTTCATTCTGCTGTGTCCTTCCTCCACAAATATAGAAGCAGCTCTATCATTGAAAATTTAATGAAGCTTTCATCAATACAATGCTGTGCCTCTTCATTCTCTGAAATGTATTCATTTTTAATGAGCTTCTAATTCTAATTCCAGGTAACAGGAACAACTGAACATAACCATAAATCCGATTTATTTGTGAACAGCATATGCCACGTAATTTACAATTCCTTAAGTTGTCACTGATGACTTTTGGCTGGTTTTGGTTATTTGGTAAAAATGTTTTGTTTCCAACCTTTTTTTTGTTTTTTGGGTAAAAATCAGCATCAGCAAACAGAAGCAATGACCTTAAAACAACAAGGTGGTTATCCCAGTGTCATATTGGAGTGTTTGCATTTTTAATGTATTTTTTTTAAATTTCATAGCAAGCCTGGGGTTAGTTCCTTAGTTAAAAAGCACAATAGTGGGAAAATATTTTGGATATGTGGGAGAGCTGGTAATACTGAACAAAATACAGTATTGTGGATAATTAATTACAGAAGATGGAAATAGTCTGGGAGTAGCTCTGTACTATACTCTGGACAGTCCCATACTGGAGATACCTGTGAAGCATCCAGTAATTTTGCAGTGCTGGAAGAAGCAACCAGGCTTGCTTGGCTTTTTCTTACTGGAGGTTAATCATGATGCTGAAAAAATAGTATTGTCTACCAAATTTTATGCAATAATGATACCTGTGAGTACATAAATACATTTTCAATTCAAATAAGAAAGCATTAACACTGAAACATTATTTTGGTCATGTGAAAATACTTTATTGTTCTATCTGCATTATTTAATTTATGGTCCTTTTATTGTTTCTCATAATCTTAATTGACATTTATCCATAAATATTTAATTTGTGTTTTGGATGTTAATTGCAGAAAAAGGCCACATAGAATGTGATGCCACTGAGTAGAGAAACCTAAAATTTAATAACCAGAAACATTCTCTACTACACATAGTATTGCCTTTGTAATAATACAGAGAGTAATGTAGAAAGAGGGGATGGGATGAATACCATTCTTGGCTATGTGCAATTTTTTGGTTTATCTATTAAGTTCCTTGAAAAGAAATATTAGTTTAGTTCCAGGAGGAAGCTGCAGTTGCATGGTACATGCTTGTATCCTGATTTCTTTTGACAGTTCTTATTTTCTTACATTGATTTGCTTGGAGCATTACACCAGCGGGATGTTTTTCCATATATATTTTTATAAACACTTTTTAGCAGCTTCACCAATGGAAGCAGTATGCTGAGCACATTATACAGATATCCTGAATTGTTTCAGGTGTGTGAAGCAGCCCCACAATTTTATTCCTTTAGTGAGACTTAGAACTTCTTGTCCTTGGTGGTGTCTCCTTGGTGCAGACCAAGAGGAGGCGTTGTGCTGGCATCTCCTGGGAGGTGCAGCTCTGGAGCAGCGTCCTTGGCACTGCCAGCATTGGCACAGGCTCGGGGCATCCCTGAGAGCCAGAATGGGGCAGGGGTGGTGCCACTGCTGCCCTCAGTGAGCTCTGCCCAGGGCAGGGCAGCTGTGGGATGGAATCCCTGCTCTGGGTTGTTCCCCTGTGCACGGACCTGCAAGAACACTGCTGCTTTGCCTTTTGAATGCTTTCCTGAATGATTTCCAGAGCTTTCAGAGACTCCTTCCTTACAAGATCAGATCTGGTGTGGGCAATCACATCTGGCATGTCCTGAAGTAGGGAAGTGAATGTTTGCTGTGCTGGTCTGTTCTAGAGACTTCACCCTGGGCAGTGCCAGCTCTGTGTCACTGATAGACACTTCCACTGTGGACTGATATCCATATTTACTGAATTTATGATGGCTAATTACAAAAAATCAAATTTCTACTTAGCATTCCTGTAGGGGGATAGAGTATGGGTAAATGAAGGTGGTACAGAATGTAATCTTATCCCCTAAAGAGTTGTAGCTGAAGCAATTGCTAAAGATTAGGAGCAGGCTTGATTTTAACAGGCCACACCTGTAGCCAATAAGAACAAGTGGTATAAAAGAGTGGATTGGTGGGATCTGGAGTCAGATGGTTGCTGCAAGGACCAGGAACAGTTGGTGCTTAGAGGAGCTGCCTATGAGAAACATTGAGGAGGCAGGAAACTCTGGTGATATGGAATCCTTGCACCATAATGATAATAGAACACTTGATACATGAGACAACACATTCCCATTTCCTGGTTGTTTGGAATGCAGAGCAGCACAACAGAAGAGTGGATGAAGGATCTGTGTTAACAAGGCTGTTGTTTTAAGACTGGCTCAGTTCTTCAGATGCTGGAGAGCCAGAGTAGCCTCACTTGTGCAAGTAGTCCATAGAAATAGTGAAAATCTGCATGGCATGATTTGATTTGATTTTGGAATCAAACCTCTTCTATTTATTTTCATTTCTAAAAAAAATGTACATCAGTTTTTCTGACAGCTGTTTTTCTGTTAAATAGTTTACTTAACACAGACAAACGGTTTATTTAAGATAAGTTGATAGCACCAGACTTGGAGTTTGTCCTAATACTGTCACTTCTCATATTTGGCTTGGACTATTTACAGTAGAAGCTGAAGGTGAATGAGGTGGGGAGAGGTGGAGATTTGTGCCATCTGCCCCTTTAAATGTGATCAGTTCAAAGATCCTAAATGGCTGTTGCTCATCCTCTTCTGAGTGATACCTTCTGAGACCTTCTACTTGCCAGTCTTTGACTAGGTCAGCTTTTGACTAGGAACTGTAATAAACACACCAATCCAACTTCATTTCATGATGAGAGAGCATTTTTTTGTTCAAGACTGGAGCAACTACATTAATAAAACTTTGTTTTTCTTTCCTAATAGCTCCAGAATTATTTTTCCAGTTTCTTCAAGGATAATTCAAGTATTGTTGCCTGGAATCTGTTGAGGAATGTATAGCTAGTGCATAAAAGCTACATTCCAAGCTTTGTTTTAGAGTTTAGCACCCAAAAGTTAGAAAATTGCAAGATAAGGACTCGGGGTTAGTGTGGTTCTTCTGTTTATATGGTAGGGTACTATTATTGACATGGAATGGTATTTTTAATCTTGCAGGATGTGTTTTATGCTATGATCACAATATTTTAATCCATTACTTTTTGGACATATCAAGCATATGCAATGAATAAGTGGAGCATTGATTTCTTCCTTTTCTTTAGCTTTCTTGATATAAAACTTTTTGTGCCTGTGTATTTTTCCTGTGTATTTCTCCTGTGATATTAAAGCAGTGCTGCCTCATCTTACTGGTGAGAAAAATCATAATGGTTTTATGGGGTCTCTACATTTTATATGTGCCAAAAGGGCAATGGAGGTGATGCAGTCCCCATCCCTGGATGTGTTTAAAAAAGCCTGGATGAGGCACTGAGTGCCAGGGTTTAGTTGAGGTGTTGGGGCATGGGTTGGACTCAATGATCTTGAAGGTCTTTTCCAACCTTGTGATTCTGTGAACTTCTTTTCCATCAGCACTTCATCTTCAAATACACATCTGCTTCCCCAGCAACCAAAACCAGCCTTTAGACAGGCTCCTGATGTCAAGTGTTAAACTTAGAATGTGCCAATCCCGTGAGTAGCTGCTGGGCATTCCAGAAAAGGGTGTTTGCATGAGTGAAGGAAATGATACTTCAGCTTTTCTGTGCATCATAATTTTGGAATTTTTACAAGTTTTATCATAGAGTGTTAAGGAGTTGGAATGGACCTTAAGGTCATCTAGTACCAAACCCCCCCTGCCATGTGCAGGGATACCTCTGAAGATCTTAAATTTTGTTTTACATTTACCTTTGCCTGGCATCTGTGGTCATACTCTTTCCAATGGTTTTATTATTGCTTGGGCCCAAAATTTTATGGCTCTCCCCACACTTGTGTTTCCAGCACAAATGAGCTTCATTACTGGCCAGGTTGGTGTAAAATTTTTATGCTTTGGATGTCATCAGACATCACTGGTGATGCCTTTTATGTATAAGGACAGCAGGAAGAGAAGTGGTGTGGTTAAGAGAACAAATAAAAATTACTGGCTGCAGGAGTGTGTTGACTTCCACTTGAGCCTCCCTGGTTACTCCAGGTAATTAAAATCCAGGTGTTCCCTGTGTCACATGCCTGTCCCATCCTCGTGTTCCAATTCGGTTTTTTGGCACTGAGTGGTGAATCAGTTCAGGAAGGTGATCCCTTTTAGGGTTTTTGACTGGTTATCAGCTGAATTGCCTCCTTGTACTGCTCCTGGGCACATGTGCTGTTATAGAGATTGCAGGGCAGATCTAAAATAGGATAAGCTACTGTAGGTCTAGACTTGACCTTGCACTTGTAGTAGCTATATTAGACACCAGTAACAATAAATATATGAATCTGGATGAGGTGGCTGCATGTATCTTTGCTGATAACTCCAGTGCTGTGCCAGGAGAGTGCTGTCCTGGTAACATCCCTGCAGCCTGAAGTGCCCTAGGTGCGTGTCAGCCATGCAGAAAACGCTTTGATCTCAATGATCCCACACAATTTCCCCAGTCCCTACTGTGGGAGTTCAGATGTTTGTTTTAGTTGACAACCTGAGCTTGCAGAGGCTCCATTTGTCTTTTGCTCAAACACGGTGTGGTTTGGATTGGGATTTCACTTAAACAAATGCAAGGAACTGCCTCTTCATGTTATGTAAAGTTTGCTCCTGAAAATAAAAGGATCACTTGTGGATTACTGAAAGTGTTGCAATTTGAAAAGAGCTGTGCTGGGGAGGAGACAACTTTCTTCTTGAAGCTGGGGGAAGAGTTGTCAGATCTGTTCTTTAGATATTTTCATGCTCCTTTCAAAACTTGTGCAGGGATTTGGCTTACAGTGGACTTCTAATGTTGTGACCAGTGTGAATGTAAAGCTGGTATGAGAGATTACTCAGGAGGGTGCACAATATGGTCCTTCATAAGAGTGATGGGCTTTGTTTGGCCTGTTTTTCTTCTCTACATAAATGGAAGTGAAGGTGATACAAAGCGAAATCTGTTTGGAAGGTAATAGGAATGGCAGTGCAGCAAGTTTGGTATTTGATGTGTTGTGGCTGTTGTCGCCAAGCTGCTTTTTCTCTCTTTTTTTTTTTTTTTTTTAACATTGTTTACAGTGGTAGTAGCCAGAAGACCTTTCATGAGTCCCAACTCACAGTTCTCTGCAAAGAAAGGAAAAACGCTTGGATGAGCTGTAAAAAGTAAACAGATTTGGGCAGGGAAGGTGAAGATACAGTAGGAACAAGAAACAGTTTCCTCCTGAGTTAGTTGATGGAGTGTCTCCTGCTACAGTACTTGCCCAGTTTCATGCAGGAGTTTTCAGTGGTGCTCCAGGATGGGATGGGAAATAACACTGGAAATAGAACTTCAGAGAGCATAGATTCATTTATTTGTAGCTCTTTATCTCTGTGGTATTTTTTTTTCACACCAGAACAGAGGAGGCAGCTGATGTCAGGGGGTGTTTGTGCATTATCAGAGAGATCGCATGTAGGCAAGTCATCTTTCTCCCCACCTTTCTTGTCCCCTGGCTTGGGAAGCCATCCCACAAGTTCTCCCTGTGCTGCTGTGTACAGAGGAAGAGAAGGGCAGGAAAGGTCCCGCTGAGCTCCCATCAGCGTCATGAGAGTACTTTGTGTCCCCAGGAGCCCTAAACTTGGGGTCTTTTCAAAGCAGAATAGATGCTGTGCAGGTGAGTCAGCCTTTTGTGCTGAGGGCCAGGTGCTTGACTTATTTTCAAGCTGGCATGCTAGGACACACTGGCATTCATCACATTTGTAAACACTCTCAGAGCTGAGGAAGGCTATTGTCTCGTAACCGGTTTTCCTTAATGCTCTGGGAGTGACTGCCTTGACGCATTTTCCTCACGTGGCATCAGCAGCCTGTGAAACACAGAGGAAGCATTTCTGCTCTGTGACCTTTGCAGCAAAGTCATCTTCAGGGAGGACAAGCAGGAGTGAGTGTCTGCATGTCTGCACTTTTGGTACTGTGCCCAAATATGTGCATTTTTGACTCCAAAACAGGGAGTGAAAGACTCCATGTCTTGGACCAGCCCTTGGGCAAAGCAGTTCTCATCCTCACTTTTCTGCTGTATGTGAATTTGATGGTTCACAAGCCATTCCTGCAGAGCAGGAAGAGAAATCTTATGGTTTTAGCAGTGGAAAGATTATTGCTTGTATTGGAGTGGAACAGGGCAGGTTGTGGTCTGTTGTCATGAGTTCTAGGTCACGTTTAGGCTCTCACTTCTCTGGATGAGAGTTCAGGTTTCCTTTTAGTAATCTAAATCTAAATAGTCTTAATATTAGTCTAAAACCTAATAGTTAGTTTTTATAGCATTTGTTTTTGAACAAAGACTGGAGAGTATTTATCTGTAGCAAAGAACAAGTGAAAAGAAGTTCCTGGTGAGTTTTCTAGAGTATGTGGCATAATGATGGCCTCAGTGCTGGGGCTGCTTGCAGAGGTGGATGTTGGGCTGTCCTGGACCCACACAGTGTTGCTAGGGAAAGCAAAAACTCCAGCTATATGGGATTTATCCAGTGCATGTAATAAGTGTTTTCTCAAGTGTCTGCACTCTGGTTTTTTCCTTTTTTCCTTTCTGTGTCGTGGTTTTTCTGTTTGCTTTCAGTAGGCCATTGTCTTTGAGGGGCCTGGTCCTGCAAACAGTAATGAACAGGCTTTTTGTTTACTGGTGATACCTGTGAGACTGTTCAAATAAGTCCATGGAGCTGAGTCCAGGCCCTCCTTGAAGCCCACCAAATACTGAGGGTTTGTTTCCCTTTTTTCCTTGAGACCTCAATTCCGGAGTGCCTTGAAGCCAGTTCACCTCTCCCAGTAGTCACTGACTGAAGGATTAGGCCATCTTTTTTCATAGTAAAATAGACCTGAACATATTCATATTTTGACATGTTATGTCTGAGAATGTACAAGCTGTGAGCTGTTGTTCAGCCACACATTTTTGGCTTATCAATGATGAAGTCTTGAGTGTTAACATGCCTGTTTAATGGATATTTTAGGCACATGAAAAGTGGCTTAATTGTGTATTGTCAAAACCAAAGAACTTATTTTGGCCTGGCCATTTAATAGACCATTTAGCCTCACTTGAATCTGGTTTTGATAAAAGCTGCTGAGCAGAAATCACATGGGTTTGTCTTTCACTGTTCAGTGCTGTGAGGCAGGTGCTGGTGACAGACTTTGTGCTCAGAGTGACAATTGCTGCCTCACTAGCAGAACCTAAACATACATTATCCTATTAGTGCATTCACATCTTTATGCAATTAAACTGTATTATGTTTAAGCTGCCTCCTCCGTGCACGTTCCCACAGTTTTAACAGTTTGTCATTTAAAGCCTATGAGAATTTGAGTGAGATTCAATTCCACCTGTACAGCCTGGGCAGCAGTGGGGTGTGATTGTGTCTGTGTGGTTTGAGTGCAGCTGCCCTGAGAAGTGAGAGTGCTCCCGTCAGTATTATCAAGGTCTTCAGCAACCAGATAAGAGGGAATGACCAGCAGGAAATACTCCTTTGTGGGGGAGAGTCTTTGTTCCATGAGAACACTTTCAGATAAAAGGTGAAAATTGATCATCTTGGCATTCCCTTGCCTTAAAATTACTCAAGGACTGGTCAAGGAAGTTTCCTTGCAGTGTTTAATAATACTGATTTTTGCAAAATAGCATTTCACACATACCTCAGTTCTGTCACTTGGAAGTTTGCAGATAAGTACTTGTCATTTCTGGAAGCTGTAATATATATTGCTTTTAAGGTGATATTTTGGGGTGAAGTATTTTTTTGAGTAAGCATCTATGTCTTAAAACCATCTGAGTCATGTATTCTATTTTTTAATTCAAAATGGTTTTGAAGGCTCAGCATGTTGTAGTGGTTGAGATATGACACTAAGCATAAAGAGCCATTGAAATGCCTCCTGAAAGGAGGGGAAACATATTATATCCCCAGGATCACTGAATTAATTTACACATTTATTTATTTCTAGTGACCTGGGCAATGCTTGTTTGCCAGCCCATTAGGGTGTGTTGGTGGGTTCAGTTTTGGGGCTGACATCCCCCTGCCCCAGTTCACTGAGGGCTGCTGGTGGTGGCAGGGCAGCAGGTGATGGTGCCTCACCTGTACGGACAGGGCAGGTCTTTCTCTCTTGAATTCAGTCATCTTGGGAATGTGGCCTCATCTTTCTGATTTCCATGACCACCTTTAGCACTTTTTTTCACGGGGGAATTTTGTTGAACTGGTTAACTTTGTGCATTGGGTTCAGGTTGTGCTGCAGTGGCTGTCACCAAACTCGTTTTACAGGGTTTTCCAAGGAAAACACCCAGTGTGGTGTTTTCTGTCCTGGGTAGCTGTAAATGGCTTTTTCAGTTGGGCTGCAGTTGCTTTTCAGGTACCTGAGTTGCACAATGGCACTGTGACTCACGGACCACAGCCTGTGTCCCCAGCTGGATTCTTTTGAGGCTTTAATTGTTGTGTGCAATAGCCAGGCTGCAACCTTCAGTATCTACAAGCAATCCATCTTTTCCTTATCCTTGGATCCCTTTTGTTTTATTATTACTAGTAATTGGCTATGGGCTTTGTGAGAGTAGGAAAGGTGATCTCTTCTCTATAACATACTAATGTTTCTTGGAGAAAATGCTGGTAAACTATGGCATGCCTTACACATCTCTCCAGTGTTGCATGTGGTTTTAGGGGGTGGAAGCAGCGTGAATTGCCCTTTAAAATTGAAAGTTAAGGAAGTAGCTGAAGTTCACTGGAATCTGAGCACTTTAGAAAAATTAACAAAAATGTGTGATAAACAGCAGGAATAAAAAATAGCATCATAAAATGGTGAGAGTAGATTTTCAGTGTGGTATCCCCTTAGAGTCATTTTTGGGTAGAGAGAATTAAATATTTTGCATGTGCAGCTTGCTTTGGTCAAGAAAGAGGTGGGTAGTGTTATGTGGGCACCCCAAAATGTCAGGAATTGGAGGGGTCATTACTTTCTGAAAAACTCATATTTTACTTTATTTTGTGTCTTCACTGGATCTCCCAATTGTTGGTCATCATGGATTTTCCTAGTGGCTCTTGTGTTCTGGAAGGATCTGTAGAATCAAAAAATCATGTGTAAAATAGATGCATTGATTTTTAATTGTTTTTTGAGTGGGTGGTTGTGAAAAAATCCCATTCATTATTCAGCTTACAATTTGATGGAAACTCAGAGCATGAAATCCTGTATTTCAAACTTCCTCGAGTTGTGTGCTCAGGGTTGTTCTCCCCTGATTTGTTTTAATTTGACTGCTTTAGTGGCACTAGATAATATCAAGCATTTATTGTGTGTGATTTATATGGATGGGGAAAATACCATACACACTTTCTCAGGCCAGGAACAATGTTCTTTACACATGGCATTTAATACAGTTATGAGCCTAAATAAATGCTGCTTTTGAATATGTGCACAGATCCTGTATAATTATGGAGCAGTGTGGTTTATTAGGAGAGAACATGCAGCATTGTGGAGTGCTCCTCAGCTGATGTTTGGATAAAACAGATCAGCTCAAATATTGTCTGGAACTGATCATCTGAATCTTGGGCCAGATTTCCTTTCCCTTACTTGTTTCCAATGGCTCTTTGGTTAATCAGTGGGCTCTGGTGACACACAGCACATGGATAATGGTGGGGTTTGGTTACGTGTGTGATATTTACAGCTGAAGTACTGAATGGAGATGGAGAACTCTTGTCTTTCCCATTAACATTACACAGAGAGAGGAATCAACAAAAATACTCTGCAAAATGAGTAAGTTAGACCAGTCCCACCGAGGGTGGCAGGTGGGGTTTATACTGAAACAGGCATTCAAAAATACTCTGGACTATTTCCACACATGAAAACAAGGCACACACAAAATCCCAACAATCTGTACTCTGAATATGCTGTACATGGGAGGAACTTCACATAATGAAGAACAGATCTGTGGATATTTATCTGCCTTCAAATCATTTGACAACAATTTGATCATGATCATCTCACCAGTGTGGGGAGGCAGCTGTGTCCTCCTCCCGCTTGTCCCAGCATCTGCATCCTCTGCTGAGGAACTTCACTGGGGTGTTCTGCTTTGTGTGGTTTGTGACAGAATGGGTACTGAGACAAATACTAACAAGAACAGAATGTATTTTGTTAAAGGTTTTTCGCTTTTATCTTTCTGATCCTCTGTTAATACGAGTTGTCTTGCTTCTTGCTCCCTCCGTGCAACTGATTTTCCTCATTGCTTTTCCTACTAACGAACACTGAAGGAATAAATTTGCATCACAAATTTTTATTGTGATAATATTCTTTGAAATGTGCTGCAACTCTGAGAGAACAGCTCGTGTTATGTCTTTGCAGTGGTGAGTAATGTTTGCTCATTTTGTCCTTGGTGTTTGATAACCTGTGAAACTCCCTCCAAATTCACTGGGGTAGGGCTGGATTTTTATTCCCCACAGTCTGTAGGAAATTGAGATGCCAGCACAGCTAATGAAGGCCTGATATGTTCTTCTTATTTTTAATACCTAAAAGTAGCTGCATTGAATATGACCTTACAGTTTAGCTTCAAAAAGTTTGCATGACATTCACCAAGTGGTTTAATGTGCTAGAATAGCAGTTGCCTTTTTTTTTGAGCTTGAAGAAAAACCATTTTTTTGAATGATTAAATTTAAAATGCAAAAAAAAAAGTTCCCTACCATGGTTTAAGTAGGTCAGGATTTCTGCCACCCTTAAAAAGGAAATTGAAACCTGACCTGCTCAATGACCAGGGTGGGATGGGGAAAAGAGGTTTTGGTGTTTTTTTCTTTTTTTTTTCCTAATAAGTCAAAATATATTTTTCTTTTTGAGATTTGTTTCACTGGCCACGTGTTGCATATTGTAGGGTATTTCAAGACATCCCTGAAATATTTATCATGCTGTGTCCCACCAAGAATGTAATCTTAAGGTCTCCACTGTTTATGAAGCGCAGTCTATATTTTATCTCATGCTGAGAAAAGATGTGATAATGGTTGTTTGGGGATTATGTGAAAATGAAGTGAGGAATGACCCTTAAAAATTGGTAGGAAGTGGGAGATTCCCAAATGAGACCAGGGAGGTGGGGAAACAGAATTGCTGCTCTGGGGTTTTTCTAATGAATATTGTTCTTGCACTTAGACTGGGGAAAATTAAGATTAGGGAGAGAAAGTGGCGTTTAAGGAAAGTGCAATAAAAATCTGTTTGGCTACAGAAATGAAAGCTAAAGCTGTAATTTGGGGCACTCGTGTGTGTCAGTGGTGCAGTTTCAGGGAGTGCAGGCACAGAGCCTGAGAAGGTGCCTGGGATGCTAAAGATGAGCAGTGGATCAAGGGGCTGGGAGGTGATGGATGTAAATGAGCTTCAGCACCAGGTAGCACAGCCACTCCTAAATGAGACACCCACTGCAACAGGAAATGCTTTACTTGGTTTTGGGTTCATTCTTTACATCTCCTTTAACTTAAGGTTAAAAGAGAAAGCAGATTTGCCAAAACATTTCTTTTTAAAACATACTTGTCTGGGCTTATTTCTTGAAGGATTAAGGATTAAGTCTGAATTTGGATGAAAGATGGCAATGAAGTGTTACTGGATTGCATCTTTTGTTTTTCTGCATCTTACTGTTCAGAATAATTTGGGCTCTGCTCTGTGGGGCATTAAAGGGGTTCATAGAGGTCATTCTTCCTTCTCTGGTGTCCAGCTATTCAAATTGCAGTGGTAAAGCCAACAGAGATTTAGCAAGTCATTCTAAATGGTGCTTTAGGGCAGGGAATAAATAATGTCCTAATCAACTGAAATGCAGTAGGGAATTGTGATATGATGTAAAATTACCTTCATTAGTCCAGAAAACCCATGTGATCTCAACAACAAAATACTACTGAGCCTTTATAGCATTCAAAGGCTGCTGGTGCTTTTGGTCTCACTGAAAAGGCAGCAGCCTCGAAAAGCACCCAGTTCCCTGAGGCTGTATTGGACTGGAGAGGAGGGAAGGATGATTTGTTGAGCCATGACCACCACCTTTTGCTGCAGAAAGGAGTTTTTACATGCTAGTAGAATATATCTCCATAACAAATTGTTCTGTCTGAAGTAAGACAAGCTGGGGATTCTTACTCCAGTTTCTTCTGTGTGTTGTATTGGCTGTTAAGGACAAGCAGAACGGTGTGATCTTACCTTTTCTATTTCCACAAGGTAAAAAATTGGTCCAAGTGAATCCAAGTGAAGTGAATTGGGTCTCTGACATATGTGTTAAGGGTTATGCCAGATAATATAAAATAGTTGCTTTTTGATAGAAGAATTTTAATCTCTGTTGAATTTGGGAAGGCTGCTTTAGGCTGATGGCTGAGAGTGACTACTGTTATGAGAAGGACCAGACAATTAAATACTGAAAAAAAATTTTAAAGGAAGACAAGCATAGCCCAGATATTATAAGATGCACATAGTTTTAGCTTTTCTCTCTCCTTTTTTTATTTTTCTTCCTAAGCTATTATTGTTTCAGGGTTTCAGTTGTTAGAGCACATAACCAGGACTGTAGATATGTCTGGAGACATCTTCTTTACCAAATCTGGTCACCTGTTGAAGACTGTCAGGTCATCAAATCCTCCTCTTGTTGTCTTAGAAAACTTTTTAAAACTAAGTAATGTTAATTTTTTTAAACTGAATTTTTTGTCCTGTTACTCCTGTTGATTCTGATTCCAGACCCTCACTGTTGTGACTAATGAGAAATACGATTTCCGGTATGAAGTTCTACTCTACTGGTTGGACTTCTTATAGTTCAGTAGCTTTTTCCGCTGTTTTTCCTGAAAAGCCAATCTTCCTAATGTTGTGGTTATCTAGTTGCCTTTTTGTGCATTTATAGGATGAGCTCATCTATTTGAGTGTCCTTGACCAGAGCCGCACTGGTCACTTTAGGTTAAACCTCACATCCTGCTGGTGACTTTGAAACACCATCAGCTCTTTGGCCACCACCCTGGGTGTCACCTGCCTTTTCCTGACTGCCCCACATGGCAGGGGGACCACGAGGTGCTGTTTAATTGGTATTGGGCTGTCATTTTCTCTGCTTGATGCTCTTTAAGTGATGAGCTCCAAGTGACTCTGGGACTTGTTTCAAATGCATGCATTAAAATTCATTTTTTTTCAGTTGTGTTGCTTTCTGTTTCTGTTGTGGAAAGGCTTGGCTATAAAGTAATCTTGTGTGCTTTGTGCAAAGTATTCTGAAATAATTTGTCATGGTCTTTTGGCTGTCTTATTTTTAACAAGTCAAAAAAATAGTATTTACCCTCTGTCTGCTTCCCCATGTATTATTGCATTGCTTGTGCTTTAACTGTTCATTGGCTCAGCTTTTTAGAGGTGTGTTGATCAAGCAATTTCTAGGGTACCCTGAAGTAATGATGGACACTTTCTGGGTCTTTTTTTCCCCTCTCCTTCTACTTTTGGATCAAGATAAACTTTATGGAGTATGCTCCAAAAGCTTTGGAGGAGGGAAGGAGAAATTCTAATAAACAGAGGGAAGAACAGCTTTTTATGCCCTCCCACCCAGCGGAAATCCCTGGGATCTCAGTTCAGGGATCTTGTTCAGACTGTAACCTGCCTGTGTGGTGCACCCAATGGGAGAGTTTATCTGGCTGAAAAATAACCCAAAAAACGGTGTGGCTGCACAAATGTTATCCTGGCCTGAGGGAGAGGACAGTGCCCAGCAATGAGGTTACAGCGGCTTCTCTGGTGTTGGTGCTGACTTAACATGCAGGGATACCCTTCTGCCGTTCCCAAGCTGAATATATAAACTCAGGCTTGTTGGGACTTCTGCTGCTTATCAGAATGGCAGATGATGTCTTAACCTTTGAGTTTGGCACTTCATTTGTAATTAAATAAAAAGAAACACTTGATTTTATTGTATCATAAACCAAGATTTATGCAGGAGCTCCCACTTGGTCATGGCATCTTGTTCTTTCAGTCACTTCAAACCAAGCAAGTTTAGTGGTAGGGAGGACGTCATTTTGTTACACTTTGGTTTTTGAGCACTGATAGGGGTTTCAGAGCTATCCAGGACATGGCTGATGCAGTTACTGCTCCACCAGGCTGTTTTTTCAGTTGTTTTTAATTGTGTGTGCATACACCCACACTGTCTCTGCATTTGAATAGCTTGAGGAAACTGGACTGTGTACTTTTCATGCTTCAAGTCAAACACAAGTCTCTGCTCTTGGCAGGAATTTGGCTTGGTTCCTCCCAATACCCAGGAGAGATGAGCCAACATTTGTAGATCACTCAACAGTACCTTTGTGAAAGATGGGTCAAGATTTTGATTTTTGAGAGACTTTCAAAGCCTTGCATGTTTTCCATTGAGACCCCAAACCACTGTTGTGTTTTGGAAGACCTTGGTCATATGCCTGGCTCTCTGACAGATGTGTCTTATCAATTTTATCTTCCTACTCGGAGATTAGACATGAAATACGGGAGTGTCTCGTGACAAGCCCTCAGTAATGTGGTCAGGATATCCCATCATGCCACAAATACCTTTTAATGTTTTTCCCCTTTTACCATAAAGCCACATTTCCTTGTCTTGTTCCCACATGCTGTTGTTGCACTGTTAAAATGTGTTGAAAATACAGGACAGAAGGTAGAAGTCTTGTTTCAGTAAAAGATTTCAAATAAGAGATTTGTTGTGACTATTTTGGGATCCCCCAAGTGTTTATTTTTTGTTTTCTATATTTTAGTTTTTTTCTGTGTCATTTCTGGCTTATGTAGGTGTTTGGTGTGATGGAGTAAGTGAATGCTCAGCGTACTGGGGTTAGTAAGATCTGTCAGTTCAGCCACAAGGTGCAGGCAGGACTTTCTCAGAGGTTAGAAATGGATATGGAGGGAGAAGGGAGCACCATTTCTCATGTGGAGTCTGGTGTGAGATCTCACACTTGTTAGTGACAAGGATGTTTGTCCTGTGAGACAATGGGTGACGTGGAGCTGGATTGTGTCTAAAAAGGTGCAGTCTTGGCAATTTGGACAGACTTGGGAGATTTCGTAATTGTGACTTAAGTTCAGGTGTGCTCTGGGCACCTGTTGATCCTGATAAATATTTTAATTTGACATTTGTTGAGAACTCTGAAAACCTGCAAAGTTCTCACTGAAGGAGAATAAAGCATAATAGCAAAGGTTATTGACACAGTTGAATTATTATTGTAGTGCATGTGTTTGCCCAGTAGACCATAATGGATTTGGAGTAGTTGTTCTGGTACACTGAATAAATTCTGGGTCGGTTTTGGTGTGCCTAGTCATTGTGAAAGCACTTATTTCTCAATGCCACACAGCTGCTGCTCTTGGAGTGTCAGGAATTGGCCTGTCGAGTACTGGCCTGTTGTTTGGCCAGACTGGCAGAATGGTGCTGTAAGACACGTTTTTGTGATTGTGTCCCTAACTGACTGGGCAGCACTATGTCAGGAAAAAACACTTTTATTTAAATACTCATAGAAATATTTTTTCTATACTATCTAGAGTTAATAACATAAAAACTGCTCTAATTTTTTTTTTTCCCTAGGGAAGAAGGAAAGGCTTATCTGTACTGGATAAAAGTGATTTAAGTTTTAGCTTGCTACAAATTCTCTTGTCAGGTCCAAGCCCCTTGAAATGGTTTTGTAGTAGAGATGTTGAAACACGATGGGTGGTGGAAATATTTATTATTAATTGACTCAGTATGTCTTTTTTTTTTTTCTTTTGAAATCCCAATCAGTCAGGGCTGTTGTTGAGCCACTACCTGGTCTGCTTTATTTCTGGTGCAGCTGAGAGGAACTGGTCTGTATAGCAGAGTATGTACATGGGAGCTTGGAAAATAAGGTTAACTGTGCCTGAACGTCTCCTAAATTTTTGAGATGTCTGGGCTCATTTAACCTCATCTTTTCTGCAATGTGGAGCAGAACTTGTCTGACAAAACAAAAATGAAACAGAGGTGGTGTGCGTGCATCCTTTTCCCAAAAGATATAAACAGTCTAGAAGGAGGATTGTGTTCTCAGAAGCTTGGCAGATGATGCTGAGAATTGACATAACACAGATATAGGCAGAGCACCAGAGTCTCTCTTTGCTTTTGCTTTGTTGCTTAAAGGAGGGAGTTCAGATCAGCTCTCTGGAGTCCTGATTTGAAAAAAATGAAATGTTAGCAAAGCAATCTCTGAGATTTTGTGTCACAGTGTGACTGGGCTGAAGGGAAGGGAGCTGCGGATGACTGCAGATAACTTATCAGCAGTGTTTAAAACCCCAAAATTCTCATCTGAATTGAGCACTTCCCATCTGAATCTGATAGATTTGTGGTTCCTGCCTGAAAGCTGTGTGCTATTGCCATGATGAGCTGTAGTCTCTGCAAGGCACATGGGCTGCCTGTGAGACCTGTTTGTTTGCTAGTTGGAGACAAGACCCATTGTGTGGGTTTTTGGCCAGATAAGGTTTTGAGAGCATTCTGAAGTTGTCTCCTCACAAGGTAAGGACAGCAAAATCCCCCCTGACAGAACTGAACAGAATCTGGACAGGATTCTTCCTTCTCCCAACTCCCTCTTGTATTTGGCAGTCAGGGAAGAGATGGCCCAAAAAACATAGGCAGCAGCAAGTACTTGGATGAGGATTTATGGATTCCTGAAGCTGAGGTGTGAAAAGTAAAGGACTGATTTTTATCCCTAACTCCCTACTGATCTTTTAAGCTCCTTTATTCTGAAGCTCTCAGAGGTGCTTGGTGTCACTGAAGTCAAACTTTTCTTAACTCTGCTTTTGCTCCCCATCTTGTAACATGGCAAAAAATGTTTTTAGCTGGGTTCTTTTGGCTCTTTTGGATCTCAGAGGTCATGGTTGCTGCAGACTCCAGGAAGAACCTGTGTCTGTGGGTCCATCAGCCCAGAAAATAAAGCTGCAGAGGCCAGCTGCAAGTCCTTGATGAGCTCTTGGCTATGTAGCAGAAACCACTGTGACTTGTTAAATGTACTGAAGGTTGTGAAATAAACAGGTTTGACAGCTGCTCTCCCCAGATTGGGCTGTTCTTGTCTCAGTTCAAGAATCACTGCTTGACAATATCAAATTGTCTAATCCAAGCTAAGCAAGAAGCCCAGGAATGTTTCTAGAAGCATCTTTGATTTCAAAAACTAGATGTCATTCTGTAAGCTTTCTCATGTGTGTGTTTTCTGTTTTTTAATATTCCCTCCCCATAAATCAAGTCATTTCACTTCTATAAGTAAATTTCCCTCTGACATTGAAATTGAGGAACAAGTGAAGACATTTTTGCTGATTCTCTCCACTCCTGTTGTTTGGCTGTCCTGGTTCAAGTCTTGGCTATGTATTGAAGACTGTATTATTATTTTTTAATCAAAACCACTTCTTCCATAGTAGAGAGGATTGCTGTTTTGTTACTTGAAATAACAGAAACACCTTGGTTATAAAAGCTGAAGACAGAGAGGCTTAGAAGTTCTAAGTGTTTGATACAGTTTAATGAGTCTATCTACTTAAAAGCAGGCTTTGTAAAGAAGGGTAGTAACTCATTCTGTAATAATCCTAGTCAACAGCAAAAACCATAAAGTTTTTTTTACTGAAATGATTAATGGCTGCATATCTAAAGTTCTGCAAATTTTTGTGATGCTCAGCAGAATCTAAAATTTTGAGAGAATATCTTGTGTTCCTGCTTGTGAAAATAGCTCTTCCTTTAATCTGTTTTGTTTGCTGCCTTGCCAGCCAAGCTAAAAAAGTGAGCAGCACCATCAAGCTGTGCTAATGTTGTGAGCCATTTTCATCCTCCAGAGTCCCAGAGGGCTGATTCCTTGTCTGCCATCATCCCTGCGTGAAGTGAGTGTGTGCATATGTCAGGAATGCAGAATTGGGCACAAATCCTGTACCCTTTGAAGACACTCTGTCCAAAACAAACACTCAGTTCCCAGTTAGTGTAATTTAGTTGATAAATATCTTAACAGCTTTCTGGGGAGGAACCTCTGCTTGTTTTCTGCAATGTACCAAAAGCACTTTTAGAGTGATCCTGAAGTCCTTGGACATGAGGGCCTGTAGTGCTGTTTGTGCTTTGGTGGTGCCAAACCATGTAGATGCTTTATTGTTTGCTTCCCCCAAAAATGTGGTGTTCTAGACTGCTCAGAGACTGGGCCTTTTGTTTAATATTTCATGGGGATTAAGGAGAAGAACAACAGATTAAACCACTGTCCATGAAATGAAAATAAGCATTCTAATGTTTATTGGTGTCAAAGACCAGAATCCTTCATTGTTCCTGGTTGGCATTACTGATAGTTGTCCCTGTTGTGTGTCCGTGTGTAAATCCTTGGGCATTTTCTATTGATATCGTCATCCTGATCACATGTTCTCAAGATACAAACTCAAATCCAAAAGGAAATCAAAATCAAACTCAAATTCAAAAGGAAATGTTTTGGTGAGTGTGTGACGTAGAATACAGATTGTAGAGGCTGTGCAGCCTTGGTGTGAAGAGGAGAAGCAGCAGCATCACACAATTTGTGTAGCTCTCATGTGAAGCTGTTGTCTTCAGACAAACTCAGTATTTGTCAATTTGTTCAATATTGAACAAATGTATGGATGTGGTTTTTTAAAATACAAATAATTTATTTATAGATGTAGCCTATCTGCATGCATAACACACATGCAAATGCAAAATTGCCTATTTAAGGCTCCTAATTTAACAAAGCACGGGGCCATCTGTTTTGGCCCTGATTTGAAGGTGAGTTAAGGAGGTGCTTTGGTGCTTTGCTCATTTGGAGAAAGCCACAAATAATGTGTTGGCCAGTGAAAGATGTACAGAATGGTGTCCTGCTTCCACAGTCAGCTGTCCTTACAGTAAGGCCAGTGGGGAAGAGTTGGACTTGGAAAGAAATTGGTCTCCTGAAATGCTGTGGTTTGTGTGCCAAGAGGAGATCTCTAATACCAGTGGTGTTGGGGTGTCCCTCTGTGCTATTGAATGAGTTGGGTACCTTTGGTTAAGTCACAGAAATTGCTACATATCTTTAATAACTAGCTAACTAAATAATCCAAGTGAAAAAAAGATGTGGTTTTGAATTTTACAGTTCAAGATAATTTTTTCTCAAGTCATATTTTGAAATCTTCATTTGAAGATGTGAAAGAATTCATTAAATCCACCTTTATAACAACGTGCCTTCGTGGTGATGACACATGCTCTGTCTGACATTAGTGGTCTGCACAAAACCAAAAGGAATTCCTTGGAGCAGGGTTGGGCAAATGGCTTTTTTCCCATCCTCAGGAATCAGATGGAAATGTGTGCCCCAGGATTGCCATTGGTGGCAGAGTGGCTGCTGTCTGTGGGGGCAAGGATGACAGATTTGTTTGGAAGGAAGCTTGGGATCTGTGTGTATTAAATCTGTCTGAGATGGGAGAGGAGGCAGGACATGGACTGAGTCCAGCTCTGCCCTTGACTTGCCCCATACAGCCCCTTTTGAATTCAGAAGGAATCATCTCCAAATAAATATAAGGGTGGATGTGCATGAGTGAGTGAGAATGCAATCACCTGATGTGGGATTCCCATAGTGAGGTGTTGACTCATCTTTTTATGTATGGAAAGCTATTCTGCAGCCTTAGAAACAGTGCTTTCAGTTGGGGAAGGCATGGAAGCACTTGTATGAAGTGCTTTTCCAAGGAGGGATTTTTTCCATAGTCAAGTCCTGTGCAAACTTGAAGTGTCTTTGATTTGGGGAAGGGGGGAGTGAAGTAGTTTCAGGTGCTACTGTCTGTGAATAATATCCTGCACATGGAGCCCCTGTTCTGTTGGTCCTTAGGCAATACTGTGATAAAAAAACAATGCAAACACCTGCACTTGGATCCACCTGCTGAGTTCTGTCTCTTTACTCCCTATTCTGTAACTTAGGAAAAAGGAGGCAGGGACTTTTCTGTGCTTTGGCTGCTGTGTTGAGAGACACAAAACAGCAAGAGCTGCCAGAATGGAGACAGTGAAGCTGTCCTTGTGTTGGGCTCCTGCATGCACAGACAGGTTGGGGGAGGCAGGAGAAATCCCTTTCCCTGCTTTGCCTGCTCTCTTGCATTTACTCTTACTCCTCCTGTAGTGGGGACATAAATTGCTTTCATTATATTAACATTATATTAATTTGTCATTATTTTATTGAGTTCATGTCCCAGCAGCTTCTAAATTTCAGGTTTAGTGTGCCTGAAAATGAAGTTTAAATGAAGTTTAATTGTTCCCTACCCAGATAATTTGTATTTATAAATACACTTTGTTTTTTAACTAAAGGAATTCTGGAGCAGAAAAATATCCAAGTAAATTCAAGGTTTGCTCTTTAACATTGGCAGCTGCTGTGCAAGATGCAGGCTGAAGCTGTACTTCAACAACAAAAAAATTGCCTTTTTTTTTTTAATTGTGAGATATAATTGTGTTTGTTTTGCACTTTCTAATCTTGAAAACAGAAGCTGGGTAAAACTGGTTGGCTCTCCTCACCTCTGCCTCTGTAAGGACTGGAACCAGTTTAGTTGGGGATAGGTCAGCAGTGTGAAAGTTTTGTTTAAGATCTTTCTCAGCCATGTCAGTGTTGTTTCTCTTAACTTGTTTAGCTTTTGTGCTGGGTTTGTGAAGGTAAAACATGGCTTAGCCCTTAATGTACAACTGTTTTGGCTTCAATATAGCAAAGCTATAAATAGGCTCCCCTTTGCCTCCCCGGCAGGAGGAAATGACTGCAGCAGGTGTTGTCCTCTGCTAGAAACTTTCACATTATTACTACCCAAGTATTTTTTTCTTAAAGTCAGCTTTCTTGCTATGTGTTCTTCCTTTAATGAATGCCAACTGACTGGTCAGCAAGTATCTTGTTAAAATCTGAAGTCTTCATTAGGTCAAAAGAAATAAAAACAGAAAGGTATTTTTGTTTTATTTCTGTACAGCTTCTGTGTAAAGTTTATTTTATATGCAATTTAAAAAGTATTACCAGAAGGCACAGGAGAGCTGCATAAAGCTGGTTGCTGACTGAAATGGTTTGGATTTTAACTCAGGTTTTGCTGGGCTGGGATTTTAACTCAGGTTTGTAGCAGTTCTGTGATAGGACTGGCAGATGCTTGGGAGTCTGCAGGCAGGATTTCTGTCCATGCTTGGGTTGAGCTCTCCTTGCACTGCAGCATCAAGAAAATAAACAGGGTTTTTGTGCAATGAGGTCATGCTTAGAGTAAATAAGGACCTTGCAGTCGTGTCCATGTAAAATGGGTTTGCTGGTGTCAGTAACAGCTTCCCCTTGATCCAGACAAAATCCATCATTTTGTTTGGATTGATGCTTGGTCCCAGCAAAGAGCTGGAGATGTTTGGGCAGGGAGAATCAGAATCCTTGTGTTTGTGGTGCTGAGCCTGTTCTGCTCAGGAGGGTGGAGAGCCCTGGCCTGCTGCCCCTGTGGGTGCTGCAGGAGGGGTGGAATCAGGGCAGATGTGCTGTGCAAACAGCAAAAAGGGGGCACAGTCCTGTGATTCAGTTCTGTTTAACACCTCTGTGCCTTTGCCCCCCTTCCTGTGTCCCACAGATGTGAGAGCTGTGTGGAGCTGCTGTTTGTGAGAGGGGCTGGGAACTGCCACGAGTGTGACACCCCCCTGAGGAAGAGCAACTTCAGGGTGCAGCTCTTTGAGGACCCTGCTGTCGACAAGGAAGTGGAAATCCGGAAGAAAGTGCTGAAAATGTGAGTGTCACCATTTAAAATAACAGAAAGTGGATGCATTTCATGCATCAAAATTAAAAAAAAATGACTTGTTCAGTAGTACAGAGGAGATTTTTCTTTTTATTAAAGCGGCAAACCATAAAAGTTGACTCCATTTGTCATGGAGGGATTTCAGAGAATCTGATTTTGTGCAACAATTGAAAGCTGAATTCTCAATTTAGCCTTGAGGGATTCCTGCTTAGCATTAGAAAATGTTGAATGTTTCTATGTGGCCTTCTTTGGTGAAGACTTGGCTCCAAAATGGAGATGATTAGATATTGAGGGGGTGAACATGGCAGCAGAGCAAGAAACAGGACCTTGATTGTTTTGTTCCCTGGGGACCTGTTCTGAGAGTTGAAGGCCAGTTCCCTTCAAAATCAAAATGGGCAAAAGAGAGTTCACATTGTTTTTTGCTTCACACAGCAATTGTTAGTGGAAGTGGTTCCTTACAAGCCTGGTGTTACCAGTCTGTCATGCAGATTTGAAAGCTCTTGAAATTGAGATAAATGAGGTCTAAGATTGCATCTCACTCCTTGTGGCCAGTAAGCAACATTTTATAAAGAAAGTATGGGAGCCAGTTGAAGTTTTAATAGAAGAAAATCTGATAAATGTAAAAACCCAGAGAGAGCTCTGTGTGCCTAAGTGAACTTACAGGTAAATTATAAGCTTGTCAGCATTTATCTAAAACTTGGTACAATAGTAAATGAATCATATGATGTTGCTGATATGTGGAGAAACTGTGCCACTGAATACCAAGATGCTGATGTGGAAAGCAGGGAAATTTTTGATGTTGGATTTTAAAGTCTATTGAAGTTAACAGAAGTCAATCTGTAATAAGGCAATTAAACATGGAATAAAGTTTAGTTAGAAGAGAAAATGATGGAAAATTCTTGGCCCACTGAGGTTTGCCAGATTAGATTTTAGGAGGCAGAAAGAATGCCCCCAAATTGGAATATGGCCTCAATTCTTGGGGTTTTTATATTCCTGGGTGTCACAGTCCACAGATCAGACAGAATCTCAGGTTTATATTTTCTTGGGAAGAAAGTCTGCCTGTCTTGACTTTCAAAAGCTGTCCATGTTCTAAGCCAGTTGTCCCTTCATCTTTTTACTTTCTCCAGCTCTGAAGAGGAGAATATGAGTGCTGGAATGGTCTATTGATATGAAATGAGATAATTGTGTAGCATTTTCAGTTTGCTGCTGACATATGCTTTCTGTTGTTGGCACAAAGCCAAACTCCCTTTTCTGATTGTTCTAGAAAAGCCTTTTTTTTCTGTGGGTGTTGCTGTTGTCTCTGCCTTTGTTAAGAGGCTGGCTGGGAGTTCCTGTCTTGGCCTCTGTGCTCATGTTTACCTGTAACCCTGGAAAAGGAATTGGCAAACAATAGGCAAAGATAGCAGAGATTTCTTCCAGGCTCCTCCTTTCCTTTGGAGCAGGCACTTCTGTCTCCCAGTAAAGATTCTGGTCAGCTTGGGAGTCACAAAGCACACAGCAGATAAAACTAGATCAATGCTTAATCAGCTTGCAGCAAAAGCTTTGTTGAATGGAAATTGCAGCTTTCTGTGTTTTATAAATACTTTTCTCTTCTCTCAAAGATACAATAAAAGAGAGGAAGACTTTCCCACTCTAGATGAATATAATGATTTCTTGGAAGAAATAGAAGAAATTGGTAAGTCTTAATGCTTGAATTTTTGATGTACTGTGCTTCTGAGACCATAAGCTTTTATCTTCTGACTCAGCTGCCTGTGAGAATGTCTAAGTTCAGTTTCTGTAATATGATTTATCACAGTATCAGATTTTTATCTAATTACTTTTTTTCTGGATTTAATCATATTTGTTGAACTGTAAGACATTGTCAAGTAAAACATTTTATCTGCCAGAGAAAAAACACAATCCAATGAGGAAACAAAGCTGGAAAAGAAAGGCTTGCAGGGGACTGTCAATGCTGCACTGGCAAAGATTAAACAAAGAGAGGAGAAATTGAAATTTTCATTATATCCCTCCATTAGCTTTATCTACCATGACAGAAGCCATATGGTGTCTTTCATCATTTTTGCTTCTGCAAGTACAGTAGTTGAAGCTTCTTTGAAGCTGATGACCTTACATACCACTGTGGTAGCATTTTATGTTGCTGTGCAGAAGGAGAAGGTTTAGGAACAGACGTTGATTTCTTTCTCTTTGGATTAGCTGAAGCAGAACTTTGCCCTTTGGGGAAGGGACAATGTTATCAACAGAGTTTATTTTCTTCTTAGTTGGGGTGACTTGTGATTTATGGTGGAGTGATGGGTTTTGCTTAGAAAAACAAGGATGTGTTCAAAGGAGTGACTCCTAAATGGTTTGTTCTTGGTTTTTATGAGCTTCTGAGGCTTTTTTTTTTTTTTTGACCTGGAGGAAGAAGAGGTGGCTTAGAGCATGCCAGGAGGGGCAGTGAATGTGATTTGAAGGAAACCATGGAGATGACACTTTTCCTTCATTTTTTCTCAAAGGAGCCCTTGCTCCTTTTTGCACTGTGGTGTTTTGTAGAAATGTATCCAAACACTTACTGCTGTGAGCAATGTATCATGTTTTTGTTGGCACTAGGAGGCTGAGGCTGGGAAGCCAAATCGTGTGGCTGGGAAACACCAGTCACACTCACATGGTTCAGATATCTGGAGGAGATGATGTGGGTGTAGCTTTGTTTGTATATTTTTTGGAATGGTATAGGGGAAGGAGAGAATGAATAGAAAGAATGGCCAGAGGATCCTGGAAGAATCTGTGTGCTCATGGGAAACAAAACTGCTTTTTTTCATGTAGCATTAAATATAATTTCCCACTTAACTGCTGTTGCAGGACTTTTCAACATCTGTAACAAGGGAGTTGAAGTTTTGCCTGAAATTGTGTGAACCTCATGAATTTGTGCAGGATGTTAGGGTTTTTACAGCTCTTGGGATTTGGTGGTTACATTGCAAATGGTTCCAAATCTTGTACTGGGAACTTAGTTTTAGAAGCAGCAGAAACCTGGCTGGTCTTGGTAATCTTATGAAAAAAAAATGATTTGGCCAATAATTGTTTTGGCCCTGCAAATGCAAAGTGAAGAAGCTTGATAGAGTTTTTGGGAATTTGAGTTAGTTACCTGAGAGGAACACCTGCAATACTAAAAGGAAGTGGAAGTCCAACTGCATCCTAGTTCATTGATGTGGCAGCCAGGGTGATGAGAGGAAGCAAGGGGTGCAGTCAGAAGACACTTTAATTTTCACTGTCAGTGAGTTCATTTATGGTATCTCAACTCCAGACAATCCCAGAGGACAGGTTAGATTCAGCAACACCGCTTTGGGCAAGAGTTCAAGCCCGGTTTGCTCTCCCTGGTGACAAAGCCCATTGCACATTTGTCCCCAAGCCCATCCCTGCTGTGGTCCTGGGCAGAATTCCCCACCTGGCACTTGTCTTATGTGACATTTTCCAGTGCATGCTGTGGATGGTGTGGCTGAACAGTGTGTTAAAAGCCATTGACTCTGCATGCTAACTTCACACTTTACTGCTGAGAGGAATTATTTCATTTTTGTGTGTCTCTGAATTCCCTGCTGGCTTGTTCATGTGGAAAACTGGTCTGCAAGATGGAAAACAAAGGATGTGCAGGGCAGCTTTGCCTTGTGGAGCCAACATTCAGCAGACTTGCAGTAGCTGCTGGTGGTTGGGAAGGTTTCCCCTCACCCCATGCCCCAAACTTTCAGTTTTTCTGTGAGAGGGTCAAAGTGCAGCTTCACCTTTTTTACCCCTATTTGCTGGAAGGTTTTGTTTCTGGAGTTGTTGTAGGGGTTTAAATGAAGTAGTTGCTTAGCACAGACAAAATGTAAACATCCTGTGTAGGTGTATTTCATGTGATCCTGATTCTGATAGGTTTTCCAAATAACCCAGGTAGGTTAGCTCTAAAACTAGCAATGGAATGACAGACAGCAATTGCTGACCTCACTTGAAACACTTTTTCTCCCTTCCTATCAGCTGTTTCATACTACAGACTTTTTCTGTTGAAATAGAAGAGTTGGATGGTGCAGCAGCAGTGTGTGTGTGGGAAGGTCAAACAAACATTAGAGTAGTCACCTTTTAAGATTTCTGTTATAAAAACCAGGTTTTTGAAGTGGTTTAGAGTGTAGCCACTGAATAATGCTTTGGGCTAAAATGTGTTAAACAAGGCTTTAAATAAAAACCACATTTTAAAGTGAGTTTTCCCCAGAAGAAAAATCAGTTGGACAATTTGAGAGCATTGTAAGCACAGTTTGTTGTCATTAGCACTAGGAATAAAAATAAAGTGAAAGAGTTAAAACCTGCCTTTGGGAAAGGTGTGGGCATCATGTATCTGAGTCAGGATGTGCCCATATGATGAGAGGAACCTGGTTAAACCTTTGGGTGTTGCTACAAGTTGCACTCTCTGGACACAATATGAATTTCTCTTGCTCTTTCTACAAAGTTTTCTTTTTCCGCCCAAGTCTTTCTCCTTCCCCAGAGTATCTCTGAGGCCATTTTTCCAAGTCCTGTGTGAAAGCTCTTGGAGCAGGACCCGCCTCTCCCAGCTTGTGCCTGGCACCTTCTCCTGGTACCTGAGTGAGGCCCCCAGGCATTACCGCAGCATGATTGTTCTGGGTAATTGCTGCTTTTTAAAAAGCATTCAGCTCCAAGGAGGCTGCTGTTATTTGTGTGTTCCTGTATCTCCCTGATCCTCCAGGACTTTATGCAATACTCTCAGAACACTTATCTGACAAGTGATCCTTGGATAGGAAGGGTTTTGCTATCTGTGATCACTTGTGGCTTGTGCTGTTTATTGTTTTGTGGTTTGGTTTTTCCCCCCTCTGTGTGTGTGTTCTCGAGGATGGTGTTGCTGGTTCTGACACAACTGGAAATGGAAATCAGGCAGCTTTATCAAAGATCTCTTTCAGTTCACATCATCACACTGTTCCTGCCAAAATGGTCTTTCTTAGGGTGATGGGGCTGAGTGATTTCAGTCATTCACTTCTGGAAAAGTTATTGACTCAATAAAACACCACTGAGGATAAACAAATAATCATGGATACCTAACTAGACTTTTCTGGCTTAACTGTGGGTTTTCTTTTGTTTCTGATAATTATTTTGTTATAATCCCAGAAATGCTGGTTTGAAGGGACCTGTAAAATTCTTTTCCATCTTTTCTCTCCCTCACTGCATTCCTACCCCTTTTAAAAGTGAAAAGGGATTGGGCATAAAAAGCACCAAGGGAAGTTGCCACAGTAGCCTGGGACATCCCAGGCAGATGAGGATGAGGTGGTGTCTTCCTCTGTAGCACTCTGCCATTCCCAATCTGGGGTCTTAGGGAGATGATAATTTAGGAGTTGTTTGTAGTAGGATGGGAGGAATATTGTTTGTAATGAACTAATGCTAGGAATTTTAGCCTTAGTCAAAACCAGGGAGATTTTGAGGGACTTAGTCCTGCAGTGCAGTGATATTCATTCATTCAATTACTGTGCCATTTAATTAAATTTTTTGTCTGATTTTCTTTTTTATAACTAGGAAAATATTTTCCCATTTGTTATAGAATTGTATAACGAATGCTGTTGTTTTGAAAAACAGAGAAAGTCCCTGTAGAGGCTGAATTTCAGAACTTGGGGGTTTTACCTAAATAGAATGAAATGTTTCACAAAAAGCACAATAGTCTTCCTGTTATACTTAACAGATGTCTCAAGGCAAGTCATTTTATAAACCAACCAATGTGAGATGGATAAGTAGATAAATAATTGTTGCATACAAAACAGCTTCTGTTTCTTTTCCCTGAAGGGCTTCAGGCCTCTTATATCGGCTTATGCTATATTTCAACATGGACAAAAATAAGTCTGTCTTCTCTTTGAAACCTTTTCAAACCAGCCATCTGCTTTGCCACTCATATTCAGATCTACACCAATATTTTTTCAGGGTAGGTGTAGCATATGAGTTGGGATTTTTAACTCTTACTAGTTTTTCTACTTCTATTTTTTTCCTTATTTAAAATTAAGACGTATATTTAAAATAAATTTCTGGCAAAACTCAAAGCAGGCGAAACAAAAAAAAGTGCTGCATAGTTCTAGCTATGTTAAAGTTTGTATGTTGAGTGATAGCAATTGTGTTCTTTGGTTTTATAGTTGTTGGCTTTTAAATGCCAAGTAACTTGTGGAGGGGACAAGAGAGGGAAATAATATCTTAATTATTTTTTGTGCCCTAGTGCCCCTTGCAAAGCAGACTTGTCAGCTGTATTGTGAGGATACAATGGCAAGAATTTGTATTCTATAAATATTGATGAAAAGACGTTTGAAGCTCATGAAAAATTTATTAGAAAATATGTTGAAAGATGGTTTGGCTGCTGGCTGGCCACTGGTAACCATGCAGTGTCAAAGAGCAGCTTGTTTTGCTGGTAGGTGTTTATTGTAGAGGGAAGATGCTGGTTTTATGTACTAAAGGGCAGCTGTTGACACTGAAATTGATGTAGGCAGATCCAGGTCACACTGTTACACTTTCCATTGTTTTACTTTTTTAAAATTTTTTTACACTTTTTTGCACTCTTTTACTCTGTTTCCACTCTTGCAACAAAATGTCTGAAGTGTTTCCACTCTTGAAATGTGGACAGGTCAGCGTTGAGGAGGAGATGCTGAGGACCAGGACAGCGTTCCTCATCAATGGCAATATCAGTGTTCTCTGGGACGAATTTCCTCTGGCCTTTGAGGGGGCTGGAAGTCAGAATCTCTGATTGCTGCTGTCCTGCAATATCCTTGAGTGACAAAGCAGGATAAGATGGAGCAAAGTCAGCGTGGTGTGAGCAGATCTGACTGCTGAGAGGGTTGTGGCTGTGGCTTGGTTCCAGCCACAGCAGGAAAACAAGGGGGGATAAACACTTCCACCATGAGCAGAGCCATGGGCTTTTGGGGTGAAAATTTCCCAAACATTGATGCAGAAATAGATTTTTTAGATAGAAATGTTACTTCCTCTGAAGTACCAAAATACACCCATTTTTGTAAACAGTTCTCATTAAAGGTAGGCATCTGCAAGTGTTTAAAACATGCCTGCTTTTCCCCAGTATGAGTTTTAAATCTTAAGCTTCTTGTTTTACAGACCAAATGGTAGCCAGTTTAACCTATTAAAGATAACTGAGAAAGAAGCCAAAAAACAAACCCTGAAGGTTTCAAGCAGCAGTAACTGCAAAACAGGGATCATCAGCTTATGGCTGGATTTATTTTTATAGCAATATTCATGATGTTCAGGAGCCTGAAGGCAATTTGGCATCTCCTCATGCACCTGAAGGTGGCATCTGGGCATCCTGCTAGCACAGCATGGCTCATGTGCTATTTCTTTCTTGTGTCGTCACTGGAGAGTTTAGAGAGCTGCTGTGTGGATTGAGCCTGTAGGAAGTGCTGACATTCCCATGCAGCTGCTGTCACTGCAGAGCCCTGGGCTGATTGTGTGCCAGCATTTTCACATGATACTTCTTCTCTGCCCTAATACTCAAATATTAAAACTTCTTGTCAGTAGGCAACTGTAGGCTGGAAATTTGGGTGTCAGATCACCATTAAAATACTGAAGATTTAGACTAAAATAATGTTTTGCTAAGAAGAGGTTGCTACAACCAAGAAGTGTGTGTTTGTCACAATATGAAATAGGAAAATATTATGCCTTTAGGAGAGGAAAAAAACCCCAAACATTTGGGATGGGTAGCTTGTTTCCAAAAACCAAGGAGCTGAACTTTGAATGGTTTGTTTGGGTTATGGCAGTGCCCAGAGGTCCCAACTGGAATGAGATAAAGACCACAGGGAGAAGTGCTGTCTGAAGCTATAGCATGGAGACACAGCTGGTGGTGTGTAGGAGAAGGGAACCTCTATTCCCCTTTTTCTGGTTCTTGCCAGTGGGAGACCTCCGGTACAGAGGCCCAAGGTCTGCCCAAGAACAGTAGCAAAGTTTGAAAATTCAGCCCAGGTGTTGATTCTGAAATTTTTAAAGCACAAACTCAGCCATCTTGGATCTTCCCTCTGAACTGAGGATGCTGGAGTGGGCCTGGAAGAGTTCAGCTGATCCAGGAGCCAGACTGAATTGAAATGTCATTCCTCTTGATACTGCTTATTATTCAGAAAATTGGAAAAATAAATACAGCTTTTAAAAATTTTTATTTTTAAGGTTAGGAGGTTATTGAACTGTACCTTGCTGAGCCCTTTTTTGTTGCAGTTTGAGGAACTGAGTATGTTAATAAGAGTAAGATGGTGTGGTGGTTTGGTACTCCTGGATAAGGGAGTATTCCTGTTCCCATCTGTACCCTTTTATTACTTCCCTGGTACCCTCTCTGGCACTCAGCCCCTGTGTTGAGCCAGTTCAGGTTACTGGAGGGTTTCTGTTGACACTGCAGAGTATCTGAGGGAATTCTGGAATCAGAGCAGGGGAAAGAGTGAGGCCGGTGCTTGGGGAGAGGGGCATAACAGCAGGAATGCCTCCCTTGCAGCCAGAGCTGGGCTTGTAGAACTGAGCTGCATTCACAGCTCTACCATTTAGGACCTTCCTGTTTCTTCTCATCTCCATTTGCTCCTGACATTGATTTCTTGATGTTTCCTTCACTGTTCTCACCTGGTTTGCCAGCCTGAGCTACTTTTGGTTTGGTTTGCCTAGAACCCTCCTGAGTGCTCTTTTCTGCCGTGTTACCCGTGGGGAGGATGGAAGAAGGGAAATGATGTTCTCCAGACTGAGATGTGTGTTACCCTGCTGTGTTACAACACGCTTCATGCTGCTTCCTTCTGTTCCCTCTAGCAGCCTCACTGGTACAGATGACTTGGCAGTGGTGCCTGTGCCCAGGCTTAGCTTGGCCCTCGTTGCCTAAAAACCCAAGAAGAAAAAGCTGAACCAAAACCTTCCAAGTGGCACGCTGGTGTTTGCACAAGAGCCTCCTTCCCTTTGGGGTGTGACGCAGCACGGTCACTGCGCAGTTGTTTCTTGGGGAGGATTTATCAATGGCAGCACAAATTTCTCTGCTGCTCTTGTAGGCACGTGGCAGAGCTCTTGGAGGCTTGGAGTGCTCTGTGCTGGCTCTGTTCAGTAGCTCTGAGGCCATGGGCATGAGCCCAGCATCCACTCAGGATGGGGATCACCAAGAGACTTCCCAGTGATAACGGCCTTCAGTTGGAATTCACTTGACCCACAAGTGAACCAGTGACCTAGAGGTGGAGGGCTCAGGCATTGTATCAAATTACAAATCATCCAAACCATCTCCATCTTTCAAGCTGTTGATTATAGAAACTGTTCAATTTCTTGTGATACCATGTGTAGATAATTGGGAATGTTGTGCTAAACTGTGGAGCTTGCTGGCCGACCCTGCTTGCTCGTAATTACATGAGATATAGTCTGTCACCACTGAGAGACATCAAAAGAATGTCAGCTGACCTGTTAATCTGCAAGCATCTGCAGATTCCTCATAATAAAGGTAATTGTATGTTGGTGCCTTTTAAGTTATCAGGCAATGTAAATTTTTTTGTGTACCTGAGAATTCAGTCACTATAGTCCTTGTGCATTGGATATTCCCTGAGAAATGGAATGACTTAATTTCCAACGTTGTCCTCATATGCCTGTGCTTGGTCTAATTTAATTTTATAGGAATCACCACATTCTTAGCTATAACTGCTACTTGGAAAGGTCAGTGTTTTATGAATAGCATGATGATTATTCATGTGTATCATTACAGTGTCACAAAATGGGATGCAAGATTCAAATTTTAATTTCCTACAGATGTGTAAACCTACAGAAACTCTGCTGGCTTTTGCTGAAGTGCAGTGACTTAGCAGATTGTCTCTGTCTTTATATGGCATGTTTAAATAAGTTCTGTTACTGCAATGTTTATATTTGGCTAGAAGGGATAGAGAGCATAAGAATAGTGTTTCTTTGTCATAGTCATGCATGCTGACCTAATACTTTTGCTTTCTGTCTTTATAATATTTATGCAGTATTTAACTTGACCAACAATGTGGACTTGGAGAACACCAAAAAGAAAATGGAGCTGTATCAAAAGGATAACAAAGAAGTCATTCAGAAGAATAAGTTAAAACTGGTTAGTTAACTTCTCTCCCCTACAATTTTTATTCATTTGTTAAAGAATTAAAGGATTTGTGGAGTACTTTCTTAAAGCAAATCAAAGTTGAAAGCACTGTACAGGGTTCTTTGTATTTAAATATAGAGGTTGAAATGTAGTTATGCTTTATTTTGGGAAGGGCTGGAGGAGAGGGGCAGGCAGCAGAGGCTGTGTGTAATACATCACCACGGCATGTGTGCTGGCAGTGTCGTTGGACAATGGCCAGGAGGGATGAAGTTCATTCCTACACCAGGACAATCGTTCCTTTCTCATCTGAAGGAAAAAAGAAATCCAGACTCAGACATTATGAAGCTCCCAGGAGAGAGTTGTAAAATTGAGGCAAAACACAGGCCTGGTTTATGCAAAATTCGAAATGAAAGATGTTGAAACAAACATTAAAACTTTTGTTCAAGAGCTGATAACAGTAACATCAGGGATATTGTATATATAATCTGTATGCAAAACACAGGGTTCTTTGAAGATTCATTCATTAAATTATGGCTCACATATCATTTTGTTCTTTAAAAATAAACTTGCATGCATTGATTCCTGTAAGAAAAGTTTAATCTGTTAAATATTTTTTCAGCATAAAAATACACATTGTTATCAGTTCTTGAAGGAAAATGTCTGCCCAGAGTGTGACATAACAAAGGTTTGTGTTTGTAATCCAGTTGCACTAAGGACTTGCTTTCAAATCAGTAGGGGTGAAATCCTCACTCCCCTGAAGTCTGTGGCAAAACTCTGGGTGATTTCTTTAGCTCTAGGATTTCACAGGAGGAGATTGGAATCTGAAAAATGTTTGTTTGAACCTCTTCCTTTTAAAGGCAAGGAAATTTCCCTAGGGGTCCATCTCTGATCTGTTATCCTGTCTCTGACACTGTGCAATATCCTCTGCTTCAGAGCTTGAGGAGACCTGCCAAAGCTTTGGCTGTGTGTGTTATTTTACAATGGAGCTGCAGCCTCTGGGGTCACAGTGAGAGCAGCTCTGCCTCAGCCCACCTTCCCTCCAAGGAAGTGCCTCTGGCAGCCTGGCCAGGGCTGGCTGGTGCTGTCAGGCAGCTCTGTAATGCCCTGTACCTTCTCAAGCCCCCAGCACTTCTGTTTGCTGTGCTCCACAGTCCTGCTCTGCTGGAGCTGGACAAGCCTGTGTGAACCCACACTCACTGAAGAGCTGGAAACCATTTCTCTTTTTTTTTTTTTTTAACATTTGAAATGTTCATGATTTCTTTTTCAACAATTGAAACATAATAGACTTTACACAGTGGTTGTTACAAAAACTGCATGATCTTGTCCATAAATTTCCCCCTCTCCTAAAAGCTGAAGAGTTGCTTTTCCTCTCCAGCTCCTCTTAGCAAGTTTTGCAATGTCTTTACTCCATGTGTGGTAAAAGGTGTCCTACTTTCTTGCTTAAACTTCTTATGGCCAGTCATTGTCCCTGCTTTCTTGACTTAATTTTTTCTGTCCACTGTAATAGGTTGCTTCTGAGGGATATAGATGTTTTCTGTCCCTCTTGTTGTTTTTGCTACCCTTTGCCTGCTCCAGTGTGATTTGTGTTTGGCAGGCACAAGGGGCCAGAATTGAATGCAGAGATCTTAATGCCTCTCGTAAAGGAACTCTGTTTTCCCATCTCTGCTGGAAATACATTGATCCTAAGACTGTTCTTCTCTTGTAGTTTAGGAAAAAAAAAAGTGAAGATCTTGATGTTCTTGTAGTTCTAAATTGATTTTTTACAAATATATATTTCTATATGCTTTTATTTATAAAACCTTGCACCCTGAGTGGACTACAACTTTTCCAGTGTTTCTCCCTTAAATATTTGCACTTCTCCAGTCACAGGGTAACTTGTTGTGTCCTACTTTATCACTAGATGTTTAATTTCACTTGCTGCTTTGTGTGCTCTTGAGATAGTTGTGTCTGGATTCTGTGATGTGAATGTGCATGTTTTCTTGATTATCCTTTCCTGAATGTGGCAAAATGTGATTTTACTTTCTATTTACTACTTCACTTGTAGTCTTGAGTTTACTTCAGGCTTCAGTGTCATCATCTTTCCCTTCACATATTAGAACTGTGTTTAGTTTATCTTTAGTCTGGACACAACCCTTGCTGCCTATTGAACTCATCTCTTCTCTTTTACTGTTTAAAGAATTTGATCTGACACGTGATAATTCTTCCATTTTCCTGTAGTCTGCTCTGGTTTAGGTTTGTTTATCAGTTTACTTATTTCAGACTATAATTTTTCTGGGCTGTTTCTTCAGACTAGGTCTGTCAGCACTTCCCTACAAGTTTTCTTCTGTTTCAGTGCAAATTCCAGGCAGTCTTTAGAGATAAATGTGGAAGAGCTTTGGAATGTCTCAAAGACCTGGAGCTCTTCTGTTCTGTTGACCAAACTAACTAAATCCCTTAATTCTCAGACATAACCTCAGTTAGAAGTTTGGGGATTTTCTTGTTTGTTTTTTTCCTTTCATGAAATGCAAAGAGAGCCCAGTTCCAGGTGGTTGCTGGTTGGTGACCAGCTTTTTACCATTGTCACTGCCCCAGTTACAAAATGGAAGCAGCTTCTGTTGGCTTGGTGGCAGGTGGTGACATCTCCTGGGAGTAATGGGGTCTCACTGGGACCCACTGGCTCAATCTGTCTGGTGAAGGATTTTTTTTTTTTTTGCAGATTCTGGCTTTTATTAGGTGGCTGTGCTTTATGATTAGAACAAACTTTACTATGGCCTTGTTCTTAATAATAATCACAGAATCACAGCAGAAGCTGAGTTGGGAGGGACTGACAAAGATTATTGAGTCCAGATCCTGCCCCTGCACAGCACCATCCCCAAGAGTCCCACCCTGTGCCTGAGGGCATTGTCCAAACCCTCCTTGAGCTCTGCCAGCCTTGGTGCTGTGACCACTGCCCTGGGGAGCCTGTTCAGTGCCCAAACACCCTCTGGGTGAGGAACCTTTTCCTGATATCCAACCCAAACCTCCCCTGACACAGCTTCAGCCATTCCCTCGGGTTCTGTCACTGGGCACCACAGAGAAGAGATCAGTGTCTTCCCCTGTGATGTTTTGCTGAAACTCCTTTCATCAATAAATCATCCATTTAAGTTTATAAAATTTTAATTATCTTGCCATTTTTACTGTATCTCCCTTTTCTTTAGTATATTTGATGGAGAAGATTTGGAAAATGTTTCCTGTATGTTTTTCCTTGTACCTTCTAGCAACCAAGCTGACATTCTTTTGATCCACCTTCTTTATAAAATTGTTTAATCCTCTTATTTTCCTCTGTCTCTAAGCCCTCTTCTTTTTTTTTTATTCTTTCACTGTGATTTTCAAATACAGATTACCTAATAGTTTGCACATTAAAAAGATCCATGCCAAGAAATAGATCTGTAACAAGAACTTGTCATTTTGTACTGGTAATCTTTCTTTTCATCTCATGTCACATGTCTGCAATCCAGGTTATAGGAAAAATTCCTTATTTTCTAAAAATGTGACATTTTCACAGTTAATGCTTAAATACTTAAAGATATAGGCTTCCCTATTAATATTCACATATTTGTAATGTCTCATTTTTCTTCTACACCACTGATAAGCACAGTGTGTTTTGCAAAGGAGATGCAGCTGATGAGTGGGATGATCAGGAATAGTATTGTGGGATTATGTTTTCGTTCACCCTACTTACATCATTGAGTTACAGGATGTGTGGGAGCTGAGGGGGGCTCACTTAAGAGTGAAAGTGGAGGGAAAACACCCTTCACTAACATTTAAGGAATCAAATCTGACTCCAGCAAATAGCAAATTAAAAATCTTAACTTTACTCTGGGCAATGAGGAGGTAGAATAATCATCCATAATCACCTTAAAATTCTGCTTTAAAAGGTAGAATTTGGCTGCTTTCCCCTTGCCTGGCCTGTCTGGGGTCCTTGGGGGGCTGTGGGGTTGCTGGGAGCTGATTTCTGATTTCCCTCTCAGACGCGGGAGCAGGAGGAGCTGGAGGAGGCTCTGGAGGTGGAGCGGCAGGAGAGCGAACAGAGGCGCCTGTTCATGCAGAAGGAGGAACAGCTCCAGCAGATGATAAAAAGGAAGAATAAACAGGCACTCCTGGATGATCTGGTGAGTAACAAAAGCAGAGGCTTTGAAAGCTCAGTAGCATTGACATCCATCTCTATCTCTGCATGGAATTAACAGATCTATCCCCCTTTCCCTGTTGCATGTGTTTTGTGTTTCCATTCTCTCACCTGTTATTTATTTCAGTGGTGCAAACCACTCTGGTTTTGGTAAGCTAGGGGCTGGATGAAGACTGCTGCTGGGATTTGTAGTTCAACTCTACCTCTGTTGGTTTGTTAAGCAGTTCTGAGTAGTGGCTGGGGTGTGTGGAAGCAAAAAGGTCATCAGGAGGTGCTTCTTGGCTCAGCCACCTGTGCAGTGGGGATGGTGGAGAGCAGGGGACAGTGACCTCTGGGTTATCCAAGCATTGCTCAGCCCTTTCTCAGTCAGAGCATCTAAATGATTGGTGGTTCCTTTCTATGCAAAAACTACTGTAACAGTGCTCACAGGGGTCTGAGGAAGAGGGAAGAGATGAGGATCTGACTCCATGTTTCAGATGGCTTGATTTATTATTTTAGGATATATATTATATTAAAACTAAGAAAAGAAGAAAAGAAAGAATAGAAGAAAGGATTTCATCAGAAGGCTGGCTAAGAATAGAAAAGCAAGAATGATAACAAAGGCTTGTGGCTCGGACAGAGAGTCTGAGCCAGCTGGACTGTGATTGGCCATTAATTAGAAACAACTGCATGAGACCAATCACAGATCCACCTGTTGCATTCCACAGCAGCAGATAACCATTGTTTACATTTTGTTCCTGAGGCTTCTCAGCTTCTCAAGAGAAAAAATCTGAAAGAAAAGATTTTTTCAGAAAATACCATAGCTACAAACTACTACAGGGAAAAGTTTTCTGCCTTGAGTGTGCCACGTTGTCTTACTGCCACTTCTCCTGTACAAGTTGCTCCTTTTGAAGTGAATGAAGTTTGTATAGACACACAGAGGAAAACTCAGACTGCTTTTGGAAACTGTGGTAATCTTGATTAATTTATTGATTCTGCATCTGAAATGCAATAATGTGTGGGCATAGAGAAACTCACTCAATGTGTTACTTAAGGTTCACATCTCAATTTTTTCAGTACAAGAGTGTGTACAGAGATGCACACACACACATTCACAGGTTTAACACCCATGAGGACAGTCTGTGTACACACAGCCTGTGTGTGATGTTGAGGGAGATGAGAAAAAAGAAGTTTGTATGCATACATACACGTGTTCAGCTGTGTCAGTGTGGTTTAAAGCTGCTTGGCATATCCAAATGTTATTTTCTCTCTTATATCAGTGCATCTCACACTATTCCAGGGTTAATTCCTGCTTTGTAGTCTCAGTTCTTATTAATGATACAGCTGCTTTTCTACTTTTCCTGAGAAAGTGGAGTTCCTCTTTGAGCCAGTGCAGAAGGCACTGACATGGCCAGAGGATCTAAGTGAAATTTAGGAGTTTCAGGGCCTCCTGAGGAGATAGATGCCTTTCTTCAAGCCAGGGTTTCTGGCAGCCTGTTACTGCTTTTCCTTTTGTAGGCAAAAGCAGAGATGAGTAGACAGGTTCTTTAGAAAAAAGCCAAGCCTGTATCTTTACATCCAGCAATCTATTTTCTCTTTAAAGGTAAATGCTTTTACAGTCCACACAGTTAGAAATATTGGATAAAATAATAAAAACTCCACTATGAATTTGAATTTAATTTCCCAGCAGATGGATTTGGAGTTTCTGACTTTTAAAAAACCTGTTCTAAAACACACTCCTAACTGACTAGAGACCAGTGGCTGATGTGTGGTTGTTTGTTTTTTTTTTTTTTAACACAGCATTTGGTTTTACTGGAAACCTTCACCAGGTGGCTTGCAGAAAGAATAGCTATAAATAACCCTTAAAACATGACTAAAATAAGTAGTTTTAACTGTGATTGCATATGTATTGCTATTAAAACATATTTTGATATTCTAAAAACAATATAAAGGTGATTTTTAAAGGTCAAGGGAGGAAACTGCACAGTTTCAAGTTGTCTCTTTCTGAAGGGGCAGTGTCAACTTAAATTTGAGCCAAAACTTGTACTGTAATATTACTAAGGTTTATAAAACCAGCACTGAAGTGTTTGTGTAATGACTTACAAAGTCTCTGGAAAACCAGTGGTTGTTAAAGAAATAAACATTTCCTATGGTCTCTGAAATCTGAAAATGAAACTGATAATGAGTAAAACTTAATTGAGAAATGCAGGAAAAGCCAAGCAGAAGCAATGTAAAGAATTAGCTTAAAAAATAATCTTATATCTATGGTTGCTGGTTCTGTGCTAAACCAAGGATTAATTTCTGGCTACAGAGATGCCAGTGGTAACACCACTGACTCTGCAGGGTTGTGAGAGCAGAGGAAGGTGAGAATCTGACACTGGTTTTGAATCTTCTCCTTTGGACAGATCACCTGGTATGGTCAGCCTACAGCCCACACCTACTGGATCTTGGTAATTTTTTTTTTCAAGTTTGGCCCTGCCACTGGGCAGCAAGAAAAAATTAAGGACACATTTTTTGTGTTGTGCAAGTAAAGATGGTCAGCTGCATTCTTGTCAAGAAATGAATTTAACCTTTGGTGCTGAAGTCTTACAAAGCTGCAGATCTCATGGAATCATAGAAATGTTTGGGTTGGGAGGGTCCTTGGAGACCATCCATTTCCAACCCCCTGCCATGGGGAGGAAAACTTCCATTAGAGCAGATTGCTCAGAGCTCCATCCAACCTGGCCTTGAACATCACAGTGTTGGGGCATCCACAGCTGCTCTGGGCAGCCTGTGCAGGACCTCACCACCCTCTGGAAAGAATTTCTTCCAATGTCTAACCTAACCTTGCCCTCTGTCAGTTTGGAGCCATTCCCCTTGTCAGGATGTTGTAAAGAGTCTCTCTCCATCTCTTTTGTCAGCTCCCTTCAGGTACTGGAAAGCCACAGTGAGGTCACCCCAAAGCCTTCTCTTTTCAGGCTGAGCAATCCCAGTGCCCTCATCCTTTCCTCATGGGAGAGGTGCTCCTTCCCTCCCATCATCTTGGTGGTCCAGGTCATTAGATGTGTTATTTATGGTGGTTTCATATGGAGCAAAGGTCTCAGTTGTGTGCAAAAGTGTTTGAGAATGCTCTACCATCTTCAAAGAGCTGATAATTTTAGTTACTCCAGAGGCACAGAAAAATGTTTGGTATTCTAAATGTTGTGCAGTGTGCCCTGGTTTGTGGCCAGCCTGGGGAGTGCAGGGGCTCCTGCAGAAAGGACTGGACCTGGGGCCAAGGCTCCATGAACCCATCCTTGGCTGGGAGCAGGGAGGGAAAGGCCAGTGGGAAGTGCTGGAGAGATCATCAAGGCATTGGGGGGGACTCGGGCTCTGCAGGCCACTGGAAAAGCAGTTGGGTCCTTTTTGCCTCCCTAATTAGGCAATTTCTGTGTTACCTGCGTTGTAGGTCACTTCTTTTACAATGGAACTTCTCACTTTAAAAGCACAAATACCCTATTGTGATTTAGACTTGCAGTCTCAAATGCACTTTGTGCATCACTGGGAGAGCTGTATGAGTGTTTTATTTTGGGTTGGTTGTTTGGGGATTTTTTTTAACCTTGGATAATCCAGGCTGAGTAAAATATTAAATAAAGCACTTTCTTTATGTGCTGTACAAACTCTCTCGTATGTATACATAGGATTCTAAGGTGATCTCTTGTGTTTTATGGGACTTGCACTTTCCTCTTCAACAGCCCATAATTCCCAGGCATGAGCACAATGGGAGAGGAGCAGGTTTTCCCAGGACTGTGGCATAGCTTGGAACCAGGCAAAGGCATTAAAGAGGTCAAATCCACACTTTCACCAGAACCTCAAGGGTTTTGAGACAAATCTTCCAGAAATAGTTGTGTAGAACCAGCTTTGTTCATAGTGTAGGCAGTTTGTTTTCCCATACAGAAAATTGCTGGTATGGATAAACACAGGGTTGGAACTTCCACGTGTGTTAATAGTTAACAGAAGGGCTCTGGGCATATTCAAAAGGACAAGCAATCAGGATGTGGTGCCTTGCTGGCACACTGTGGGTTTCCCACAGTTGTGTAATCTGGTTACTGGTCATTGTGTGAACTCCTGAGAAGTTGGTTAAAAATTGGCTTCCTTGAATCATTTTATTAGAAATGCAGTGAGTGTTTAAGGAATATGAATGATAAAATGAACATGAGAGTGCTTTCCACTCTGCCCTTCTCCCCCAACATGTTAAATCTGGTCACTGAAAGAGTTCAACGTCTTTAACCTCTGCTGACAGCACACGCTGCTGCATGCAGGTTAGAGATGTACAACACTTGAAAGGAACAGACTCTACACTAGTGCATTTGTGGTCCAAATTTTCTCCCAGTTGCACAGAAATTAGATGTCTCTACAATTTAGGTTTTTAGCATCTTCCCTCCCTCCTCCCAGCTGATTACAGAAATGCAAGTAGGACGCTGTGCCTTAGATGTTGTATTTGTGCTTCTGGGCCTGATATTGTCTTGTGAGATTTTCCTGCTTTTATCTTGCATTCTAGTGGTAAGGCAAAGGGAGTGTAATAAAATATAGAGAGGGAAAAAGACTGGAGAGTGATGTGAAAAGCCAGTGTGCAACGTGACTGTTCTTCATGATCACTTCAGAGGATTTCTCTAGGCATCATCAAAACAACAAGGCATCTTGTGGCGTTAAAAACATCCAACTTCTTACCTTGAACTGAATAATTTAAAAATCACAGTCCTGTTAATAAAATCTGTTTGGTTTTGTGAGTAACAAATGTAGTTCATAGTTCAATATTTGCTTGGCTCTTTGAAACAGAAGTAAATGTGATGTGTGAGAGCTTTAGGAATAAAATACTGTGCTGGAGCAGTCCAGGAAGAATCTGTCTGAACTTCTTCCCTGCTCTCAACTTCATGGCAGTTCTAGCCAGGAATTCTCAAGGATTTCTGTGTGCATGTAGATAGTCACATTAGTCTCTTAGAAAATTACTTAGCCAATAATTTCCTGACTCTCTCAAAAATGCACTTCCATATATGTGGGCTAATAATCCTTCTGTCCTGACAGTTTAAGTAATTCATTTGCTTAACTATTCATTTTACTACTTTTTATGTGTATATATGTATATGTATTTAAAAATTGGCTGGCTTCCCTAAAAATAAGTTGCTGAAGGAGAAAATAAATATGCTGTTGGTTGCACTTACAATAGTGCCATTGTGCAGAGCAGAGCAAGGATCATTTCCAAACGGCCTCAGGTGAAATCTAATGGGAAACAATTTCAAACTGGTCTGAGTTCATTGGGAGAAAGAATGTGTCTTAGATAAACATCTGATCCAAGTTATAGTACTCAGTATTATTCCTTCTCTGATTAAGTTCTATTTTTTTTTTATTTTAATAAATATTGTTGCATTGGCCAGTTGGAATAAGGAGCCTGTTATATTGTCTTTAATGTGGATTCTATAAAAATGGTTGTTTGCAGGTTATTCTGATTTATGGGGCTGCTGCAGCTTTTTCTTATTACTGAAAATGATCCTTTTCTGTAAACTGTTGCTGAGGGAGAGGATGCTTGGCATTCTGCTGTTCTCCTAGTGATGGCCTTGCAGTCACAGCTTGCAGTTTGGAAGAATGTGCAGTGTTAATTAATACTTGTTTTGGTCTAGGACTCAAATTTATTCCTCATATATTTACAGGAGAGCTCTGATCTTCCTGCCTCTCTGCTCTTAGCTCAGCATAAGGACAGATCTACTCAGCTAGAAATGCAGCTGGAAAAACCCAAACCTGTCAAACCAGTCACGTTTTCCACTGGCATCAAAATGGTAAGATTTGCTTGTTTGGTTTTTTTAAAATGCATTTCAGAAGATCAAGAATTTACTCGTATGAAATTCAGAGATTGCATAAACCTGAGTTGCATTTTACATGAAATAGACTGTTTGCTTCCAATTAAATAAGAAATTAGGAATTAACTGAAGAATTTCATCATTGTGTTAGTTGGGATATTGTGATGACCCACCCAGCAGGGTCATCACAAATATATGGAACATTTTCATTGTGTAGTTGTCAGAAAACAAACGATACCTCTCTCCCTGTGAAGTTGTGGTGTCCTTGAATTATTTTTCTTGTTTGTGTACCAATTCTGGAAGTGAAAATTTTTCAAGTTGAAGAATCATCTGCACTTTCTTCAGATTTATTTTGAGAACTGGAATAATCTGTGAGTATGAGACCTGACAGTCTAGAAAATGATGCCAAGGTTAAGGACTCTATTTTCATTGTTTTTTGGCTTTAGGAAGCAACTAGTATTTTTGCAAATGTGTCACCATTGGGGTGGCAGCTGAAGATCTCTCAGCATTCCTGCTCTGTGTCATGGCACAAGCACACACCAGCCTGAGTACATAAATGTAAAGCTGGGGTGGGAGCACCAGTAACTGGTCTTTTCTGCACCTTGCTGGTTTTCTGCTTTGTATTGTTTTGAATATCTTTTTAGACTTTTTAAAAATCTACTTTTTCTAGACTTTTTATTTTGGAATAGATAATGGTAAACTTAATGTCTTGAAAATAGCCAACACTCTGTACTCTCCTCAACAAACCAAGAAGTCAGCAAAGCAAAAATCTGTGCGTCAAGCTAGTTTCCTATCAGTAATCAATTTATTTTTGCCATGAATATTTGTGCTGTGTTCATTGTCTGTTAAAGTGTTCACAGTGTGGAATCATTTGCAGTTTATTTTTCCAAAAGCAGTGTCAGTTTTTGTAAGGCTGTGTGGATTGTTTTCTTGTTTTCCTGTGGTGTAAATTGATCTTCTTCCTATTTCTTTTAAAACCTAACAGTCTAGGGGAGATTGATATGCTTTGTGAGAGATTTTCTGTCTGTGTGGAAAAGCCAGTGGACAGAAAATGCCTCTTGTTCTGTTTAAAAATCACTCTGTATGCATGGCTGTACTTTTTTTTTTGCTGTTAAAATATATTGTCTGAATTTCTTAAAGCTGTGTCTTTTCTGTGGGCAGAGGAAGATCAGCTTATGCATGTGATGAGGACAGTGGAAGTATTTTCTAATTTGTTTAAAAATTAATATTAAATGCAGTATGTGGTAGTGGACATTTGAGATCTGCAGCCCTAAGTAAATTTCATCCAGGAATGGTGAAAGACTTGGATGAAGAGATTTCCAGCAGCAGGACATTTAAATCCTAATGTTTGGAATAATAGGGGACGTGCCAGATAACTAATTGCTAATTCATCAGTGTTCAGAAAATGTGAATAGATAAATAACTTAATTTGTTCCATCTCAGGAAACAAAAATTACCTCACCTTGACTGATCTTAGTCCTAAATTGGAAAAGAACAATTTAATTGTACTTATTTCTATTCATGTTTTTTAGCAGTAAAGTTAAGGATAAAGGCATTTGAAGTTGGTGACTGATATTTATGGAAAATGGATTGCATCAAAAATTTTACACCAACAAAATTACAGATTTTACTTAGAAAGATGAATGTTTCCTTATATTCTTTACAGGTGCTTGATTTATTTATTACATGACTTAAAAAAAAATAGAAATTCTATTACACAATAATAGCAATATTGATACTCTGCACAATAAATGAATAAAGTGTCTAACTTTGTAATTTTTGAAGAAGTTGGTTCCACAGCCTGGGAATGCTTCTGTGGGTGTTCTGCTAGGAGGCAGCTCAGTGCTTGGAAGCAGATGTTGAATTTCTGTGGATATGTGCAAATTGGCATCTACAGGGTTGTTCTTTGACAAACTGGCCTCATTTGAATGAAATGGGTTTTAATAAGGCTAAATGCAAAAGGAGAAATAGAAGAGTAAATAAATCCCCAGCCTGGTCAGGCTCTGGGAAGAGGATTTGGAAGTTTAGCTAAGCAAGTAAACCAGTTTGACCCTCAGCCACAGTGTGTGTGGGGGGCCTTGGTTATGTGAATAGTCCAGCAATAAATAGGAAAGCACTTCTTCTCCAATATTGGGATGCAATATTGGGAAGAGTTGTGGACTGCAGAGTTCTGCTGGCTGCACTTTGAGTGCAAAAATCAGAAAGAACGTGAAGAGGAGCCACAAAAGTCCATTCAAAGGCAGAAAGATCTGCTCTGTGTGCTGCATTCTGCCTCTGGTTGAGGAGATGGTTCAGGTATGACTCAGTTTACCCCAAGTACCTCCTTAGCACAGAACATGCCAGCTCTGAGCAGTGCAGCATTAAATGTAGCAAGAACCAGTAACCTTAGTTAAACAAACACCATCTAAATAGGAACTGAAGGAAAGAATAAGACCTAAAGTTCACACAATGTTCTGCTGGTTAATTGGCCTCACTGTTAAAATTGGCTCTGGAATGCAACAAAATCTCAAATTCTTGATGTTTTCAGATTAGGATTGGGGTGCGTCTTGGAAAGTTGTTGTAATTATCAAATGCAAGTTTGCTGGCCTTGGAGCAGGGTTAGGTTTGTGAAAAGCAGTTCTGCCCATTGCACATGATCCATGAGGGTGGGTTCTAGTGACAGTGTCAGGTGAATTCCCACCTTAGGACATGCTTGTTTGCCAGGCTGAGTGTTTTCCTAAGAACCTGAGATGCTCAGTGCCCTCCTTTTGCGTAGGTGGGTGGAGCTTTTCTCGTGCTCTTTGTGGCTGCTTTGGCTTTGTTCCCCTCTAAACCATGGGGTTCACACCGCTCCTGTTGGTGGGGGAGCTGGAGGGGAGTACTGAGAATTTCTTCAGAAATGCAATTCTAATTAATGCTCTGGCACAAGAGTTCTGCAAATTCTAGACATTTGTGTGAAAAGTCTGGATTGTGCCCTCTGTCAGAGGCTTAGCAGTGCACATTTAATGAATCACTATGTATGCCCTTCCCCTGGGCTTTTATTTTTTCCTAATAGTTTGCCCGCTGACCTTTTCTGATGGGTGTTTTCCTCTAATTTTGTTTCAAAAGAAGGGAATCCAGATAGAGCTAGCTGAGCTGCTGCCTGATCCAGAGCTGGTGTTTACACAAAGGCTATGAAAATATGCCACTTGTGGCAATCCACTGGGGTTTTTTTTTCAGCTTGAATAGGAGTGTTTTTCCTTGGTCAGAGATGTTCTTCTGCCTGACTGCTAATCAGACATGTTTTTTGGTGTCTGAGTTAGGAGCATGTCCATTCTAGTCTCCTGGGCAATGTTCAAGGAAGTTGGCTCGTTTAAGGTGTCATTTTAGTGCTGTGAGTTCCTCTGCTTGCAGGGGGAGGAGGGAATGTCTTTTCTCTTGTAAGCTAAGCAAGAGCATCCCCTATAGCATGAGACAGACAAATAGCTCATGGGGACAGGGTCTCCTTCACTTTTCCTTTTGTGAAATTCCTGTTTTCCCCCCTCCTTTCAAGTGGAAGCAGTTTTTCCTCTGTAGTCTGCTCTTTAACTTTTCCAGTAAGTGCTATCCTCTGTGCACAAAGTTTACATTTCAAATCAATTTTGATTTACCTCTTTGAGTAGGGGGAGACAGTGCTGCCAGGCTTTTTTCCTTATCATGTTCATCATATTAAGGAATATACTTTCAACACATCTGAGTATTTTAAAACAATCTTATTAAATCCCATCTCCAGTCAGGATAAAGCTACAAAAGAAACTGTAGCAATCTTAATTGCTGCAATAGTGCTAAAAATGAGATTTCCTGTCAATTGTGGTACTTTAAACTTAAGCAGCTGTCAAAAAGAGCACAGTTTGTCTGAAATGAATGATGCTTCCAGCATTTCTAGGGCTTGTCAGGAGGTGCAAAACATGGTCTGGCAAGGGAGCCATTCTTCTGTTTCTTGGGGAATGTAGTGACCATTTCTGGTTGTCAGGTAGCTTTAACGTGGAGCTCATTTTAAGCTGTAAAAGAGACGCTCATATGTGTTGCAGACAAATGGTAGTTTGCAAATGCAACAGGAATTAATTGTGTTACATGAATTTAGTTTCATTCTTTTGTCTCTAGTGTTTACAGTACTGTAGAAGGCTTTTCTAGGTCTGTGCTTTACCTCACCATTGTGGTTAAAAATGCATAGAAGTGTGGATGTATTTACTCCCTCTTCAACTTGAACTGGGAGCACAGCACCTTTGAGTCCATGGCCCAGCTGTTTCCATGTTTGTAGAAAATCTGAGTGCCTTAGACTGGCTCAGCTCATGCCATCGCCAGCATATTTCAGGCTGTGTGTCTGTCCCTTTTCTGTTCCTTCCAGTTCTCTAATGTTTCTTTTTTTTTTAAGAAAAGAAACATTACAAAACTGGAAGGACTGTCCTAGACTTCCCCCAGCTTCCCAGGACACTTAGCCTCTAGTGATGGTGTTCTTGGAGTAGTCTCATGCAGTTAAAAACTCAATTACCTCTAATTGGATTGCCCAAAAATGCTGGAAAACAACATAGGTGTCCCTTGGTTTGCTCCTGCTTGGGAGAGTTTGCTTTCTTGCATTTTATACCCAAATACCTCTGAATTAATGTAATGCATCATTGACCTTCCAATTCTTACCATCATTTTTATTTTATTACTTAATAGCAGTGGGAATATTTATTAATAGAACTATTAGTGCAGAGTGCTCTACCATTACCAGGATGGTCCCTAGCCCAGTGAATTTGCAGTTGAAATAGATGTGTCAGGGAGGGAGGGGAGGGGAAGCAGATGCCCGGAGGGGATGTTCTCACCCAGGATTAGCCAGCAGAGCGGTGGAGGAAGGAGGAATAGGATCCAGCCCTGCTGAATTCCTAAGCCGTGGCTCTTCCGCTGAGCCGGGCTCCATCTCCTGTCAACAGCACCCCTGAATGGCAGCGAATTAAGAGTGAAATATCTGCTCCAGCTACTGCTTCCCTGTCCAAATCACAGCAGCAGTGTTAAATATAACTTTGTGGCTCTGAATATTGCCCGGATTTATTCCAGTTCTTGCAGTTTCAGGCTATTAGTAGCTGGATGCTGGGGAGAGCAGCCTGCAGCCCGGAGCAGCCAGAGGTTGCAGGAGGGAGCAGTTGTAGAACCAATATTTCAGAGGAATGGATTTGTGTCAGACACAGGATGTCTAGGACACCTCAGGAATGTGTGTTACCACTAAGCTGCACATAACAAGTGTTAGGGAAGAGATTTTGTGCAGTCTTACACTTGCAGTATTATTCTGATGGGAAATAACGTTCTTATTTTACGTTATGTGGAGCTATTTCTTTTAAAACATTGACCTCATCAGCTCAGGTCAAATTAACTGTTCTTTATTATTGCCTTTTCCTGCAATATTGCTTCCTGTGCAAACAACTGCTCCTGTTTTTCAGTCTGTTTCTTTTATAGCTCGTGGAGCAATTATCCAAAATCCTGTTCCAAACTCAAAAAAGTCTGTCAAAATACCCTTTTTAATCAATTGTGCTCCTTCAGAGTTGCTTAGACATATGCCAGGTACTCTGAGGTAAGTGCGGTGCATGTCACACTGTGGTTTAGGCTGCAGCTATTCTGCAGCTCCTGAGGGGGCCTTGCTTTGCCAATTCTTACTGCTCTGGTTTGCTTGGTTGGTTTGTTGGTTTTGGTGCAGTGTGTTTTAGTGTGTGTGGGGTTTTTTGGGTGTTTTTAGTTTTTGCCTGAAGTTAAAAAATAAAGCAATCAAGGCTTCCTTCACTGTTAGCTCAGCTGGTGTATCTTCAGACTGGAACTGTTCAGATGGAATTGATTTCTTTGAGATGAATGCCAGTTTGAGTTTAATTGGTATTTTGTTTTTAATCTTCGTTTGGGTCATACCACGCACATTTCTCTTTTACAGCTGGGTGGAATATTTCCCTCTTTGCAACTCTTGGTAGTTCAGAATCGCAGCAAAATTACAACACTTATTTTCAAGAGTAACTAGTGTGTTTAGGCATATAGATCCTTTTGGAACAGGCATATTTGTTTAGAGAACATGCATATAAAGGTAAAATTTCCAGTGACACTGAGCATTCTGTGCCTGTGTGTGGTGGCTGTGTCCCAGCTCAGACGCTCTGGGCTCGGTATCAGGAAGCAGAATCCCTTTCCCATTTCCAGATGCCCCGGTCAGGGGAGTCCCAGCACTTTCCAGAGGGTCTCTGATGGAGGTTTTCAGGGAAGCAGCATTCCTGCCAAGCAGCTTCCCTGGAGCTGAGATTCACAGGGGTGCAGGTAGCCCTGGGACAAGTGGGATTGTGCAGTTGCTAAGCATCATTTCCTGATTCCTACTCAGAGTGTACATTGCATATTGCTTTAGCATTGAATTTTTGTCATCAGTAACAGTGTCTTGTTTATAACAATGAGCATTGATTTGCTAAGGAGGATACTATTTCTGAAGAGAGGAAAAAGAAATCATGGTTGCTGGATCTCTACCATTTTTCACAATACGTGGATACAGAATTCAAATATATAAACTGAGGGACACCAAATATGCTGGAAGATGTAACTCAGGTTAGGACTAACATGCTGGATTTAAAAAGTAATCCACAGTCCTGTGACCCACCTACTGCTCCCTTAAATCTCCTAAGTTTATAAATACAATATGACTGCCACTTCCGAGTAGCTTGATGGAAAATGATTAGTAGTAGTAAATACATTTGTCATACTAAATCTCTAGCCCTCTGTTTAAATAAAGATGTTTTGTTAAGAGTCAAGCACATACATGCTGAACTGTGCTTTGAGTTTCTGAACTCTGGTTTTGAAGTGTATGCCAAATAAACTTTATTTAAGTGATCTATCATCAGAATGCTTCCTGTGCACTCCAGCCCATGGACTGAAGTCTGAAACATTAATTGGGTTCTGGCCTTACTAAGTAATTACTGTTATATCAAAGTGCATAAACATTCAGCACATGATGTTGACTTAATGAATTTTGTTCCTTATGTTGGTAAGAAAATGTTTCTGGAGGAAAAAAGGCACAGTAAATGACAGTATTTGTTATTTCTCCTCCCTTCATTTACACAGCAATGGCCTTGGAGAAGGCGACTGTCTTTTGAAAATGCAGTGCTATGTCTCCCCATAGCTCTCTGCAGGATTTTAGTTTGGAATGCCTTAGGAAATATGCTGTAGTTGAAATTAAGCTGTTTGGTGGACAGACATAATCAGAACTGCTTGACTTGATTCTTTTTTATGGTTGTGTTCTCTGATGCTGCTCTGTTAAAATAATATTTGTTCATTTGCTTTAAGGCTCCTTTACATGGCTAAAGCAGCACATGTTTATGTACACATATTAGTATAAATACAAATTAGACCCATAAGTTTGCACAGCTGTAATGACTGGAATTTAGTAAATGAAATAATGCCAACAGTGTTAATTGTACAGGAGTGAATGGCATGACCAATGTGCTTGTTATTTAAAGTGTCTGTGGCCAGCAGTGGAGCAGATCTGTGCTTTAGCTGTCACTTTTTGGAATGGAGCTGTTCTTAGGTAGAGGTTTTTTAATTTTTTTTAGTGGGTTGTTCCTTTGTGGTTTTTTGTTTGCGTTGATTTGGGTTTTCATTTTGTTTTGTTTGTGATTTTTAGTGTCCTGTTTGATTTTTGGAGTTGCCCAAGAGCTTACTTGCACGCTTGACTCTTCCCCATCATTTTTCAGAGGACATTTCTGTGACATGCAGCACGTTCTGGTCCCATGAAAAGGCTCGCAGGGAGAAAGGAGGCTGCTGGAAGAGTTCAGCCAGGTTGTCATTTGCTTCCTTGCCTGTTTGGGAGCAGGCACTGGGACAGAACAGCAGGAATGGGCTGCAGGCTCTCGTGTAGGATGCCCAGATTCCATCCCAAGCAGCAGCCAGACCTGCCACCAGCTAAGATAGCACAAAGACACGTTGTAGAGTAATCTGAGGAAAATGCCATTTAAATCAGCCTGAGATCCCCCTGTTTCTTGCTCTTACAGCTCTGAATGTACCTTTGCTTGAGTAGGTGTTACTGTGAGCAATAAGGAGGGATCTGACTGAAAGAAAGAAGGTGGCTGAGAGGAGAGTCCAAAAAAACAGCTGGCAGGGAAATAAAGAATAATAAAAAATTTCTCAATCATTGTTTGTTTTGGAAAGATCGTGCTTTAAGCACATGGAAATACTTTACACATTTGAGAAGTGCTGACTTCCTACATGCCTTGTGAAGGAACAGCAAATCATTCATATAATGTAAACACGTTTATAGATTGTTCCAATATAACTTTTTTCAGTGCTGCTGTTCTTTTTAACAAGATACAATTCAGCGCGTGCATGCTCTTTTGATGCTATGCTTTGGCCAAGAGTTGCAAACATCATAAACATTAAATAGTAGAGTTTGTGCTAAATGAATATTGCAAAGTTACTGAACCACACTTCTAATGCAAAAAGTTGTTAAACAGTGCACTGTTTAAAAGTAAACCCATGAAAAAGTAGTGCTGGAGTGAAACAGAAAGAAATAGCTGGTCCAAAATTGTAAGTAGAAGCATTATGTCTTATAGAGATGATTAAAAATGGGAGTGGACAAAGCCCCTCTGTGAGGGTGGAATTTTACATCAGGGAAGAAAAAATAATAAAAGAGAAGCTGTGGTGCCAGAATTGCAGCAGGTACTTGTGAAATTGTATCACCGTAGTGCTGGCTGGGGGGCTTGAGGGTCCTGGGGTCCTTCCCCTTGCCATGAGGCAGGGCCAGGGGTACTTCATGGCAGGACCTGTCCCAACCGGTTCTGAAAGACTCCTGAGAGGTGGCTCTGCAATCCTGGCCTCTGGTAACACTTCCTGCCCTTGCTTTTACATTTTAGGGGAAATTCAGTAACTGTGTCTGCTTGACCTGATACAAGCTCATTTTCTACCTAGATACATGGCAAAAGTTCTCTACCTCTTTGTAGGAGCTTCTTAAGTCCTTGAGGATGAGTATTTAAAGAGGACTACAGAACTAAATGTTTTAGAATTTAGGTCTTAAAAAAATAGTTCAGGCACCTTAATTGTCATTTAACAATAAAGTCATTGATTTCTTCTGCAGATGGTTGGTAGACTGTCTCTACTCTTACAGACTGGATGTGAAATGACATTCAGCTGAGGACTTTTTAAAGAGGGAAATTCTTTTAAAGAGAGCAGCAAGAACATTTAAAGAACTGTAGTAAGATCAATGAAGTATTTGAAGCCATTTGGGGAAGCTGTAGTACATTTGTATATGTGCACAGACGTATGTGTGACCTTCCTGACATGATCCTTTTCTTCCTTAGCGGTTGTCTGCATCTGTGAGAACATCACACGTTTGCTTCTAATCCTTTCTCCTGTTGCTGCTGATCAAAGCAGTTCTGTGTCATTCCTTCATCTTCTCTGTTGTGTGCCTGGAGGAGCCCTGGTCACCTGGAGTGGAGAGCAGGGATGGTGGCTTTGCAGATCCCTCTGAGTCAGCACTCAGTTGGGCCATGTCAGTTTGTCCTGCTTTGACAGCCTTGCCTGTTAAGGCACATGTGTGCAGCCTTGCTTCCCAGCCTGGTTTCACTCCTGGTTATTACATTTCTCCATGAACTAGAATCCATTTGTGCAGGTGGAGTGTGTTGATGTCACAGCACAGTTGAAAGATCTCCCATATGCCTGAATTTTCTTCCTTCCCTATTCTCAGGGCCACCTTCAGACAAATTTTGGGTAAGCACAGCTTACAGCTTTTCTGAAATTCTTGCCAGACTTGGTCATACAAGGAGAGCCAAGAGGAGGACGAGGGATGGCCATAGTGGGAGGCAGTTGCTGGAAGGAATGTGGCAGGGAAATCAGTGACAAGTGCTGGCAGCAGCAGTGGTGCCCTCCTGGAGCATGGAATCAGGGCTGCTGGGGATGGGGAGCACAGGGCAGCAGAGGAGGCAGACTGGGGAGAACATGGGGGCCATGGCACCATCACTGAGGGGGGAGATTGGGGGCAGAGTTGGCAGAAACGTGGCTGTGAGTGGGATGGGGGTTTCGAGGCAGAAGGGCTGAGTGGTTTCTGCACGAGAATTAGGGAATTAGAGGGGACAGAAGGATCTGGGGGCCTGGGGATTGTGGTACTCCTCCATCACCATCAGTTCCTGTGTGCGAATCCTGTTCTCTGAGGTCAGCCAGGGTGCTGTGTGTGCACTTGTGTGGCTTCCAGTGTGACACCCACACCTCCACACACATGCTAACCAGGGTTCTGGCTGTAGGCAGGGGTGAACAGGCAGAACTTGTTTCCTGCAGCATCTTCAGTTTTGTCCGAGGTACACCAGCCTTACTGATAAATTAATTACTAATATATTGATTTCTTGCAAAGAAAAAATTGTCAGTGTGTTGCTTGGGGCTGTGCTGCATTTTGTGCATGCAACTCAGCTCCTGCATAAGTGCACACAGTAAATAAATGAATGTTTGCTACAGGATCTCTGAAGTCAAATTTTGAGCTTTCACATTTGTAAATCAAAAATTCATTAAAAAATTAAGATGTGTTTCAACAGAGCTCTTGAGGGCTCTAGTTTTCAATAGTGATCATTACCACCCAAGTGCATCTGTATTGTACTAGGGTACTTGAAGAAAGATGTTTGGATCAAAGAGATAATGTTTTGTAAAGAGATTTCAAAAGCAGTTTTCCTTAAAAATGTTTGTTCAGGTGCAGAGGGTGAGAGAAAGGAATATTGTTTGAGGCAGTGTTGGACATCAAAAGGTGCATGTCCCCATATATATGGAGTGATTGTCAGGGTGTCTCTGGAAGGGAATATTAACAGCTTTAGCTAGTAAGGAAACAAATTATCTTCAGGAAGAAGTGCCTTGGTCTTTGAAAGTCTGGCTTATCCTCATTCCTCAGAATATTTTGGGTTTGTTGAGGTTTTTACTTTAAGGGCAAAAACCATGGATAATACTGAAGTAGAGAAATGACTAGTTTAGCCTATTGTTTTGCTTTGCCTGAACACAGTTGCTACACAGGTAATTCTGTATTTGGGGGAAATGCAAGGCTCAGGTGTAGCTTGTGACCCATTACAGTTCAGCAGAATGTGTGGCAAAGCAGTAAAATCCTCTGCCTCTTACAAAGTCAGTAATAGCATGGTAATAGGCTGTGTTTTATGCAGGCTTCTTTTTTAAAATATAAAGTACTAAAGAATATTGTGACTACAGAGAAAGCTGCTTTGACTCACTGAGACAAATGTGTGCCGTGGTATGGGCAGGAAATGGAAGGACAGAGAGCACATGAGGAACCATCTATCTAAATTAGCTGGATGGGGGCCAGGAGACTGGAACTTGCAACATTTGCCATGATTAGTAGAAAATGAAATGGTGGTTTTGTGTAGGAATAATGATTCTTGTATTATCCTGGGCAAGTGAGGTACATCCTGCAGGACACAGATGGTACATTTAAAGGTGGTGCATGTGGAATTGGAGGACTTGGAAAAGGTAAGTAGTTTGGAGGGAGGAACAAGTTAAAAGTGAGGACTGTGCACAGAAGGAAAGCATATATATATATATATATATATATATTTAGGTCTGAGGGCCATTCTCCTGTTTCATCTCTTGAAAGAGAGGCATAAATAAACAGAGCATCACTCCCTTCTCCAAGGCACAGAGATCACAGAAATGTGATCCTCTGCAAGTCATTCAGAGGCAGTGCTCCAGCACCCAGGAGCTGCTGGGCTGGGCTCTGGGGATGTGCTGACAGATCTAAAGGGGTGCATGTGGCACCTGATCCTCACCATCCTTGGGCACTCCAGGGCTGGGGCTGCCTCCGTTTGGTACCTGTGCTACATAGAGAAAAAAGCCACATATATCCCAGTTTGTAATGGTTCCCTGTGAAAACCCCTTGGGTTCAGACAAGCAAAGTTGGAATGATCAATCAGTAAATATCCAGCAAGGTTTGCATTTGGGCTCTGGGGATGTGCTGACAGATCTAAAAGGGGTGCATGTGGCACCTGATCCTCACCATCCTTGGGCACTCCAGGGCTGGGGCTGCCTCCGTTTGGTACCTGTGCTACATAGAGAAAAAAGCCACATATATCCCAGTTTGTAATGGTTCCCTGTGAAAACCCCTTGGGTTCAGACAAGCAAAGTTGGAATGATCAATCAGTAAATATTTGAAGAATTTTCTGCCTTTCTGAAGGGGTGGCACTGTCTTGGCCTTGCCTGCATACCTAACATTCCTCTTTCTGGTTGTTTACAAGAAAACATGATTAGGATTTTCTTTGTTATGGGGGAGAAGAAGAGGGCTTGGTTTTAGAGCTCATGAGAGAACACCGAGGGGATTGCAGTGGGAGTTTCATCCTTTTGTTGACTTTACCCATTTGGTTTCACTTATGCACCTTAATCTGCCACTTGGTGGGATGATGCCACATTGAATTCCTGTTTAGGTAGAATCTGAAGCCTAGACAGGGTTAGGCCAAGAGTTTATCACATACCAGGCACTTTTGGAATATGGGGTAAAAGACCCCCCATCCCAGTCCTTAAGGTGCAATTTATATTAAAACTTAATATTGTGTCAGTTTAGTTTCATTGATAGTGTTGTGTACAGCATTTACTTTGTGCTAATTCTTAGCCTATTTTGTGTCTGGTTAGTTAAGTGTGTACAAAATTAAACAGATGTGTCACTTTAAAGTAATATAAATATTCATGAGGAGTGTTGTACCCATTTGGCTGTTTGTTGCTTTTAAATTGTAACCAATTTGAGCTGTAGGTGCTAGGTATAACTTTGGCATTGTCTCTCTATCATTCACTTGAAAAATCTTTGGATTTTTTAAAAATTTTTTTTTGAAATCCTGAATAAAGTATTGGAAGGATCAGGGTTATTTTGTTTGTTAAGAAGACCAAATCATAAATGTAGCTGCACTTAAGTTTTATTTGGTTTATTTATGAAGAGACAAACTACATAGCAACTGCAGCTTTTCAAAATGTGAAATTCTACTGTAGGAAGAAAGCTCCTTTAGAACTGCAGATAATCTATGTTTGTTGTTAAAGGCAGCACTGAATGACCATGCTGGGTCACCTTCTGTTGTTTTCAGTCCTTCTCTTCTCGCTGGTAGCCTCAGAAATGAAGGAGTGGGCTGTGGTGGAGGTGGCACAGTTGCACCTATGGGGGGAAGTCAATTTAGACATAGTAAAACCCACTGCTGCATGTTCTGTTTAGAGAAACTTCTGCCTGCAGCCCTGGAGCTGTGAAAGTGCAGTCTGGACGTGGGAAAGGTGGAAGGAGACTCTCTTTTCCTGTATCTTTTGCACAGGGAAGCTTTTGCTGCTGTGCATTTTGTTGTCTGTGGTTCTGCTGGCAGAGAAGGAAGCTGGAGAGGCGAGGAATGGCCAGCTAGCACTTTGAGGAAGGGGAGAGAGAAGCCCTACCTGTCATGGCCTGTGGGTGACAGGGAGAGACACACACAGCAGCTCTGTGTTTCTGCAGTGGGAGGGATGTGCATGTGCATTGTCAATTGTCCCTGACAGCTGACGGTGGGGGGAGGGAGCTTTGGAGGGGAACTCCGAGATTTGGATCAGGGAATGTGAACTTCAGTCAAAATGCTTCAGTTGTGGTTAATACCAAGCGACTGCAGCTAGTTGGAACATGATTTTTGGATTGAAATATCAATGCATCTCAGGTTGGGTGGTTTTTTGTTCTGGTTTCTCCCTTCCCTAACAGAACATATTTTGCTGAAGGATCAATTGGAAAACCTGAAGGAATGTGGATGATGTGAGTGTTAGGGTTACTGCTCTCACTGACCACTTTGGCAGACTGACGGAGTTTATAAAATCTACCCCTTTCACTATTCCTTTATGTTTTTATATGTTCTGATTAATGGAATCTTGAATCTCTTTCTAATTATTTGCATAAGGTCACACAAAGTATTAAGCTAAGGCCATGGAGAACAACTTTGTAAATTCTTACTGCTCTGAAATCTAATTAAAAACCAGCAAACTTCATCATTCATCATTTAACCATAGCAGTATATTTCTTATGGAGACAGTCTAATATCCTGCAGCAACTTCATGGTATTAAAAAAATAATTAATGGACCCTTTTAGGGCAATGTGTGTTGCTACAATGTGGAATAATACTTCAGTGTTATAAGTGAATGGTGTGCTAGGAAACACTAATCCCTTGTGTATAGTAACAGGAAGTATGAATATTACTTATTAATAATAATGTAAAACACCTTCACACACATGCTTTTTCCTGGACATATCTACATTTTTGTAAACAACAGCAAATTTTAATTACATAAAATTGGTGAGAAGCAAGAGGGATTTGTGTAATTAATATGATCTGTTTATTTAAAAGCCTTCAGAAGTTGTAAGAGATGGAACTTAGCTGTATGTGAGGGATGAATGTTGTGCAATAATGCCCCTTCATTCCCCTTTCATAATAAATCTCTACAGAGTATTCATCTGAAGGGCTGGATGCCAAAAAGAACAGGTTCGACTTGTCTGTGAGGATTTACACCACAGTGAAATGCACAACTGCTTTTGTAGAGGTCATTGTGAAGGTCACGGAGCCAGAACGCTCTGCTGAATGGGAGCAGCCTGGAACAATGGTGTGAGAGGTTGGGCTCCTGAAATCACTGCTTAAAACCTCATCTGAAATGGAGCAATAAGCTGGGATCCTTAAAACACACAGCTTCAAAGCATGCAGGCTGTTTTGCACGAAATGAATGCTCTCTTTTGCAGTGGTTTTTATCTCCTACCCTCTGCTGAATGTGGCTCTGAGCTCAGAAAGCAAGAGTGTGCCCATTTCCTGACAATTAACATCGACATGACTGAGTGTGTCTAATGTAAACATCCTCTAACCATTAATAATTGCCTCTCTCCAGGTTTAAAAAAAAAAAAAACAACCAACAACCCTGGATTTAACTACCTGAGATTGGGCTCACCTCTTTCTTACAAATAAGGTCTGAGTTTGGCCATATGGTCACTATGTCTTTAAATAAAAGATGATGATCATTTCAAATGGCAACCAGCCATCGCTGGGGTTTAGTGCAGAGATTAATTAGTAAACTTTGGAATGCACTACAGCAAATGCAGCTGATTGGCAATAGCATGTGGAGCAGCAACTGGTGGAGAGCTGGTGCTGCTGAACAGCAGAGGTATTTCCAAAAAGACTTAAGGGTGCTGTGATGTGCTGTGCTTTAAATGGCACTGTGCTGATTGCATCAAACCACCAGTTCTCTGTTTATGCAGTTTGGTAAATGCACAAATTAGTGAAATCTGGTATACATTTGAAAAGACAGCAAGTTTTCTTGTGTTGTTTTGATAAGATGAGGTGGACCCCATGAAGAAAGTGATGCCCCTGACCATCAGTTTACAGGGATTGTGGTTTGTCTGCAGTCCACTTTACAATTTTTTTGAATTAAGAAGAGAAATGTTAAGTGCTAAGATAAGAAATATTCTAAAAGGATACCAACATGATTATGGACAATTCAATGGTTATTGCAGTAAGCTGTTCCTTAGAATTCTAGTCCACTTTTGAAAATTTTACAGATTTCTAAATATGCGTGTGTACATGATTTATAATTGCTTACTCTCTTCCTTTTCAAGTTTTAAATGCATGATTAGAGATATTTGGAAACTTCCTCTGTAGGTTAACTTTCTAAAGAGGTTTGATCTATTTGGTGTGAGTAATGGACCCCATTATGTACAGTCAATAGTGGAACTATTTTCTCAACTTGTTTGGCCCATGGGATTGGGGCCCAGATAATGAACTTAAGGTGATTTATATAATAAATAAGTAATCTTGAGATATTACTTGGAAGCCAGATACACTTCTTAAAATCTATCTTAATAATATTGTATTAGTCTTCTGATGCCCATCTTCTTTTAGAAAGTGATGGTCAAACATCCATTTAAACTGATAAGAAAACTCACACCTATACCAGTAGGTTTTTGCTTTGGAAATAACTCAGGCATGTGGATTAGCCTGGTAAAATCCATCTGGCTGCCTGTACCTTGAGTATTGAGCCAAAGTCTGCCCTCGTGGGCTAATGGGATCACTGAAATAGTCATATAAATTTTTGATACAAGCCTGGCGGAGGTGCTTGATCTCATAAGATATGGATCACCCTGGCTTTGACCCAGAACACCCTTCAGCATGCGCTTTGAAACCAAGCAAGCAGGTATTCCTCTGGGCTTGCCTCTCAGCTCTGTGACTGTGTCCCCGTTGCAGTTCAGTCCCCAGGGCCTGTCTGTGTTTCATGGTGGGGCTGTGGACCAGCAAGGGCACATCTTGGTGTCACACACCTGGGTGCAACCTGCTGCACTTCCCAGCTGCTGCAACAGTCCATGCAAGGACAGGGAGTGGAGGCTGGAGTTGTGAGGCCTGTTTGTGCAAGCCTGTGCTTCCTAGAGCGTGGTGTTTATTGCCACAGGTAATTGCAGAGCAGCGGATGGGCTCAGCTTACCCCATCAGGTTTAGGCTTGCTTGGCTTTGTTGGACTGGACTCGCAGGCCATGATCCAGGCAAAGTAACTGGAACGTGGCTGCTCCTTTGGCTTTGTGAGGCTCTTTGTGTGCTTGGAGCTGGGTCGTTCTCTAAGCTGAATCAGTGTTGCTGTATCTGGGTCTAAGCCCCAGCAAAGTGGATGATAAAATTTTCTGATGGCAAAGAAATTTGTTAGCTTGACATGCCTCTAAATAATTCCCCATGATTGGGGTATTACAGTTGTGCAAACATTCTATCCTAGTCTTTGTTTAAAACTGTTTAGCTCATGCCCTGGATTATTTGTGTTTGGGTGTATCTGTGTGTACACACACAGAACAGAAACCTCCATGCACACAAAGAGCATCTCATTAAAAACAGCACTATTTGAGCACTGCAATCAGCTAATTACTGAGGTGTGTTTATTTTATTCAAACTGCTGTGTGTATGTACAGTATACACATCCAAGTACATTGTAGAACATTATGAATAATTAAAAGCAAACTGTAGCCCTTTACAGAAGTAAATGTAGGTGCATCCAGTGAAGCATTATCCTGGCCAGGCTGCTGGTTTGCTGTGACTCAACTATTGTATGAATTATAGAGTTCTCTGTGTAGCACTTGAGGGCTGCCTCTTAGTATTAGTCTAAATCTGAGATAGAAAAGATTAAACCAAGTCTGAATTTCTTTGCCTTGATAGCAGTCTCTGCAGCTCCGGTACTTGTGCTAATACCCTGGAACAGACCAGTGCAGCTGCTGGAGGAGCTGGGCTGGGGTTTAGGTGATTTTGTAAGGTGAGCTGCTGTAGGCTCTGGCAGGCTTTTGTTCCTTGTAGGTCTCTTGGTCAGTGCTCTGTCCTGGCAATAAATGTTTCAGCCAACACAGCAACACTGTGAACAGGAGATGTGGGAGAGAAAAGTTGATGAAGTGTCATGTTTTAACTGTGCCCTGAGATTAATGTGAAACTGAAGGAGAAAACATGGTTTTCTCAGTCAACTACCATTGATAAAAGTTTATGTCCAGAGCTAGGGCCAAGTTATTTAGGCTGCTGGTGATTTAAAGGGTGATTTAAATTTGTTTGTTAAAACTTTTTTTAAAGCTTGCCATCTTTTGCTGAAAATATAATTTCCCAGAGAGTTATACATCTTAAACTTCTTTCTTTTTTTTTTTTTTCTCAAATCTTGGACAATTGAAAACAAACCTCCAAAACCCCACCCTGGATTATTAAGCCAAATGTGCCGTGAAAACTTCTTGAACAGCTTGCCTTGGCACGCTGAAATTAATGTGGTTATAGTCCAGCCATGGTGGTGGTGGGGAAAATAACCTTCCAAACTGTCAGCACTTGGGAAAGGAAACACAAAAACCTATTATTATTCATATGTAGTGTAGAGTTTCTGATTTGTTCCCATTGACTCGAGTGATACGGTATCAGTTACTGCCATGGCTGGAGCCGGGTTTGTGTTTCACTAATGAAGTGGAGCAGCCATGCAGATGCACAGTAGCCCAGTGTGGCTGCATGGATGGCTTCCAGGTAGATGGACACTGGGAGGCAGTTTGCTGTGGTCAGCCAAAAAATCAGCTCTTGCTGGTGAGTCTGGAAGTGTTTGTGTGCGCTGAGTCAGTCTCTTTATACACCGGGGTGATTGCAGCACTGATTAGACTGGAAAGGCTTGGCAAATCCTCCTTGTGTGGGAAGCTTGAGTGCAAAAACTTGCCTAATTTTCTTTATTTAAATCAGTATCATCCTGCTTGAGGCCTTTTGGAAAGCACATCTAAGTGAACGGTGTTTTAAGTTAACACTGCGTTCGCTATAAAGGGCAGTTTCATTGGAAGAGGGTGTGCTGAGGGTTACTGTGCACAGGCTTCTGCCCTGTTACATCCCTGTGGAGGGACTCAATTCTCCTGCACACACACATTGTGTTTTGTCAAATCTCTACTTGAAAGATTTAATATCTTAAAATTTGCTTTATGATCAGCAATTCTTTGAACTCGCAAACAAGAAAGTGTGGATAACTTCAAATATCCATTTGAAGTCTGATGCTGAGGAATGCTTATGTTGATTTTAACCTTAGAATGTGAAGTTTGATCTCTGTCTCAAACCTGCAGTTTTCTGGGAGAAATGTAAATACACTCTGAACTTTTTGTAGATACCTTTAAAGTGTGCTCTGTCTCTTGAAGACAGGGACTTAATTCCAGAGATCCTGGATATTCAACCCAGGGAAATCTATTTCTCTTCATAAGGCTCCAGATTCAGGAGCTGATCTCTAATCAGCAAAGCTCACTTGCATGTGCTTTTGTTCAGGAGACACCAATCTGTAGTGGTTTAGATTTGAATGTAACATTTTTGGTAATTGTGAAGCTTCATAGACTAGAGAAGGGTGAAGGGTGGGAGCTGATTGAGATGATTTAGAGTTTTATATAAGCACATAAAGCTGTAAGTTGTCTTGTTGTGTTTGAGTTTGAAAAGCGCTTTTTAACTACTTTGACATCTCGCTTTTATTCTCAAACATCTGCTTTAGATTGTTTGCCATAAAAGTGTAAGAATTAATCTTGCCCTCATTTTTGTTATTGCTACCAGAAACCAAACTATTTTTATTACTTCTTGTATAGGGATTTGGACCCTGAACTATTTTCAGAGTTTAGGAGAAAAGGAGTTTGCATTTTATTTTTTTTTCTTCCCCCCTCATGCACCCTCCTCCTCCCCAAGCTTACAGGTAAAGTTAATTAAATTATAGTTTTTAAGTGCACAAAGATGTTTGGCATGGCTTGTAAAACTGTGTAGTAAGCTTTACTGTACTTTATTTGGTCCCAGTACTAAGAGTTTTAAGGGGATTCAAATGATCAGCTTATGTTGGTTTGTTTCTCAGAGCAGCAGCTGCCCTGAGCCAGGGTAAGCATTTGCATCATCTGTGGAGAGCCTGGCACATATTTTACTGATTGGAAGTAATTTTTGAAATTCAAAGAAATCAAGACCTTCCTATATGATTAGGCATTTGATTAACAAATACTCTTAATTCTTGTTTTGGGGCTTCCTTTTCCCTGGGTTTGCAGCTTGTTTGTGTTGTTTCCCAAGCAGCAGGTGGTGGCCATGGCCTGGGACGTGAGTGCAGTCCCTGTCCCAGCCTTTGAGCAATGCCTTGCCCTGTTGGATATTGTTAAATGTCAGGGCACTCTGCTGGTGTGGCTCCATCCAGTACTGGTGCCAGAGCGTACGGAATCTTCCCTTCTACAATGGAAGGGTTGTTTTTAAGGCAAAACTGTCTGTTGCAAGCCTATAGCAGGAAACAGTGAGGCAGCCTCTCCAAGTTGCTCGAAATACGATGTTTGTCCTGCAGTTCCTTTCACAGCAGTCTCCTTTTTCAGAATCTGTGACAACACTTGCTTTTTTTAAATTTTAAGGCAAGTGTTTTAACAAAAGGGTTCATAATGAAACCAGTAAACAAGATAAAACAGATGAGGCATCTTTTTGTTTTGTAAACAGATAAATATGGCTTTTCAGGCACTGAGTGAAATCGCCATGTGATTTTATCAGTTTTTGCTACCAGCTCCTATTTTTTCTGAGATTGTAGATTTTTCATGGCAAGAAACATTCCTTTTTCTTTGTGCTAAAGATGTCTTAGATATTTCTGGTTGTGTTTCAAGGAGTTAGGAAGCTGTAGCCACTGAAACCAGGGCAATGCAGCAAGACATGGTAGTTCGTTCGTAGGAGGATATTTTGCAACTCTCTCAGGATCAGGCAGGGCTTACAAATAGGATTCTTGGTCCTGTGAAATTCTGTGATTCCTGTCCAAAGGACTGGTAAAATTCAGGTGCCGTGGGAAGTAAGGACACACAGCTTGAAAAGCTGTCATGTGTCTGTGGTTCAAATTTAAGCATCATTTTGTTATACTCACTTAAAACATAGATGAAAACTTGCATGGAGAGAAACTGAACCTCTCTGGAAGGACAAAAGAATAAATTTTGTGCAGATTAAAAATGCAGTTTCTTCTACCCCAGGGAGTTTTTTTTTTGTTTAGTTTGAGAGAATTAATGTTCATTTTCAAAGCAGTGCCCTGAAGTTGTGTGTTATGTTTGCAGTGGGTCCCCTCCTGTCCTGGAATAGTTGATTCATGTTTACTTGTGTGCCGTGCGTGCAAATTGAAAAAGGCTAGAAATAAACTACTTTTACTCTAAGTAATAATTTCTAAATATATTGCTAACAGTTTTCAGTTTTCTTTTTAAATGTTGTACTAAATACAGCCCACAAATATTGTGAAGATGCATCACATACTGCTAATGTCGGGTACTTTTAGTTTTTTAACTTTAGACTTCAGTTTTTCTGAATTCCTTCTTTTTATCCTTTTGCCTGTTTCTAATAATTTACCCTTCCTGTTTTTCTATTCTATTCATGCTTTTCCTTTCATCTGCCTTTATTGTTCTCTTCTTAATATTTTATTCTTTTTTTGGTGTCTGTTGCTATAAAAACTTCCTTGCTTTCTCTTGCCAGACGATCATCAACCTTTAGCAGTCCCTCCTTAAAATCTAGCTATTCAAGGAATCGCACTTTATTTATTCCCTTTATCAGGCAGACATAAGCCATACTGAATGTGATGTTCTGCATCTTTATCAACATTTATATGGGTCTAGGCTGGATGCTCAGTAGAACAGGGAATATGTCTCTGACTTCCATGCACACACAGAGTTACTCATCTTCTGCAGTCTGAGGTCAGCTTTCTGTTTGGCTTTGTTATTTTAAGCAGTGCTTCTTTTTAAATCATCCTTCAGAATTTACATTCCTCAAAAACAGTATTGTGGAGCTGTGGCTCTTTGGATGGGGGAAGCTGCTTTAGAGAATCCCAGGAAAGAACAGACAGTTTAGTTCAGTGATGTATGATTCTTTACGAGCAGCTGGTTTTTACAGTTTCCACTGTTCTCCAGGAAATCCTAGATAATTTTGTTGCATAATAGAAGGATCATATCAGTGTAACACACAGCTTTAGTTCAGCAAAGCAGGAGCATCAGTAGATTCACCTGTGCAGAGGCTTAGGCAGTTGTTGCTGGTTGATGAGCAAAGCTTTGTACTCTGACCTCCACTGCTGTGTCTGTCCCTCTCATTGTTCATGATACACAAATTGGCATTTGCCATTTATTTCTACTTCATGTCCCTTGAAAAATTAGGTCTTAAATGTGTGTATTTAAAACAATGTTCTATTAAAGCCTTAAATCCTGTAATTAGAGTGGCTATTGTTGATAGTGGATACTGTGCTTTGTTGATAGCCAAACCAAAATGACCAAGGCTCCAGAAGTCTGATGGTAGAGATGCAACAAAAGTTTGTTTAGTTCTGCTTAGTGTGCTGTATTACCAGCAGGACTGGTGAAACAAACTGACCAAAACATGGACTTTAAGTCACCTGTAATTAAACGTTTCTCTGAAAATGGGAAGAACCTGCAGCTGGACCCTGAGGAGGGCCACACAGAGTCCTGTAAAAGCTGCTGTACAAAAAAAAACACAAAAATCCAAAGCAAACACGAGCTGATAGTGAGGTTTGCAAATTCATCTGGCATTCCCAGGGTGTCCAAATGCCCCCCAGCAGCCAGCCCATGGCATGGCTCTTCAGTCCAGCTGAAGGTGGCCAAAGAGGCACCGAGTGCAGGGTAGAGGCTCTGGGCACAGAGCAAAAGGAGCAGAAGCAATTGATCTGTGTCCAGCACAGTGGCCAGACAGTGCACAGAACTAATTTCTTGGGAGCTGAGACAGAGTGAGGAGCAAGATTGAGAAACCAGTGCTGAAAACCAGGATTGTGACCTGTGGGCTTATTAGTGACAGGAAAATGCTGTTGTGTTTTAATTCTTCATTCCCTGAAATTATGCTGTCTTGTGTACTGGGCTATCCTTTGAACAGTGGTGGGGATTTTGAGGAAAGCTTGGCAGATCCTGCCAGAGCTCTGGGGTCTCTGCTGAAAACAAGAGAGTGACTGATTGCAGCAAGCATGCAGACTATCCCCTGAATCCTGCCTGGGCTGCAGCAGGCAGGGCTGGAGAGGACAGTCCCAAGCAGGCGCTGCAATCCATGGGCATGAGGAAAGGGCACCGGGCTGTTCTGTGGAGAGAGCGGGCACTAAATCCTGCCCTGGCCCTGCCCCAGCACAATTGCATTTCAGCTTGTTAGAGGGACACAGGCTTTCTTCTGGGAGATTAGAGAAATGGGGCTTTTTGGCAGGAGCTTAAAGATAAGTCTGGTCAGGTAATTACTTATGTCAGAAAGTTGTAAAGGAAAATTTTGGAGGCAAGTAGAACTAATGGTGTGATTTAACCCGTGTTAGTCCGTGGTTAATTTTGCAGGTACCTGTTTGTGTTAACAAATTGCATTTTTCTCGCTGTCTTTGTTAATAGCTTCTTCAGTGCTGTTGATCTCTTGGCTTATTTCTGTCATTCCTAAAGAAAGCACATCTTTTAAATCTGTTTTGGCATTTGAAAATCAAATTAAGTTACTGTGGAGGGAAAAAAAAAGGTCTAAATTTAGGGAGATTGTTATTAGGTGTCTGAAATCTACCACACAGAGAAGGGTTGGCAATCTTGTGCCTTTGATCTTGCCATTTGTGGTCAGATTTTGGTTTTGAGATCAACAGAAAATCTCACTATTGGTTCTGTTGCCTTCTCTCAGATCATTTGTTCTTTCAGTTTCGCTTCTGAAATATCCTCATAATCTTTTACTTCTCATAATCAGGTAAATAAATTAGATTTATTGCTGCTTTTTCAAGAGCAGAGAGAACAGTTGATATTTAAGTCTTTGAAAAAGCTTCACTGGCACAGGAATTTTAGGCCAATGAATAGAATTATACATTTTAGTTTGACATACTTTGTGTTTATTTAAAAAGGCTGTGGAAGACAGAGAGGGTAAAGGTTAAAATAATATTAACTGAGCCCTCCAAATCTATCAGTTTCATTCTCCTTTTCCTGAGTATTACTGTAGTCAAAGTAGTTAATCAGAATCAGAAGGCCACTTTAGCATTGCTGACATGGATTTGTCAATAGTGAATTGAGAGGGTGGAAGCTGGAGGGGGAGAATGAATCCACAACAACCCCCCAGCTTCTGGCTCACACCACAGCACCGGAGATATTTACATTGATATCTGTAAGAAATTGTGTTAACATGAAATCTTTTCAAAAGCTGAATTTCTGTTACGAGCTTAGCAGTAAAATAGTTTCCTAAGACTGCTTCTACTGAAAAATTCATGGCATTTATAGTTTTGTTTTAATGTTCACTTGAAAGCATTTGGATAATTGCACTCTGAGATGATGGTGTGTTTAAAAGGGTCTTTGTTAACCTCTCTGTCCTGCCATGTACAATGGAAGCAGTGCTGGGGTGTAGGAGGCCCTGAATATTTGTATTATGAATGGAGGAGATATTAAATACATATTATATATACCTGTCCTGACTAAGTCCAGTTATCCTTGATGGGCTGCAGCTGCGATGTTCTTCATTGGGCTGCAGTTCCTTGTCAAGGTAACTAGGATAAAAGGGAGTGGGCTACTTAGTCAGGCAGAACCATGATGGAGCTCTGACTAAGGAAGATCTTGTTCCTGTGCTGTGAAGATCCTGACACAAGACAAAAAGGTACAGGACTAATGAAATAAATATAACAACTTGGGACTTATCTAATATGGACTTATGGAATATGTTAAATACAACAATGGAATATGATAGATATAACAATATGAGATTGGACTTACTGAATATGTTAACTACAACACTGGGGATGTGTCCTGGCATTCCACAGCCCTTGGTTCCCCTTGTCTGCTTTGGCCAGGCTCAGGAGAGTGACCTGACAGAGAAAAGGGTTAAATAAAAATAACATTGCTGCTGATGAGATGTAGCGCGAGCGCCGCTATTTCTGTTCCCTGACGTGCGCTGTGGAAGCGGGCTGATAGCAGAGCTGAGTAAGGTCCTAAGCAGGGAGAAATTTAAAAGGCAGAAAGATTGGCTCCATCAACTAGCCCAGCTGCTGCTAGTACAGAAACTTGCCTTGTCTGGACAAGTTTTAGTGACCCCAGTCTCTGGCTTCTGTCTCTTGCCTGGAGATGTTTTTGTGGCATAGCTGTTCCTCCTCTTTCCCCTACTAGAGCATTTTTGGTGTGAGTCTCCTTCTCCTCCTCCCTGGCTCTTGAAAGATTTCTGGGAAGGCTGTCAGTTGTTTCTTTGTGCTGCTGAGGGAAGGAGGTGGAGGAAGGCAGTGTCATTTTGGAGCCACGGACAGGGAGAGAGGGCAGGACAGGAAGAAGTGTGAACGCTGCAACTTGGGCTGATATTTCTGTACTCTGTGCTAAAATAGCCTCATTCTGCTAGCAGGCAAATACTGACGTACCTGGCATCTGCCAAGAGTCCCTCCCCAAACCTGTGTGAAAGGTGCAGTGATACACTGTAATTTTGATGTTCTAACAGCCATAATTGTTCCTGAAAGAGTGTTGTTTTTGTTTAAAGTAAGCTCCTTGTTACTGCAGGGGCACTTCTTTGTGTGTAATCCACGGCTTTTCTTTTATTAATGCCATGTTGTATCACAATCTGAAACCAAAACTGGCCACTGCTTTTGTTTCTTTTTCAGCTGATAGTTGTCTCAAACAGCCTTTCAGCCAGTCAGTTTTACTTCTAATACAAAGACATTATTCAACCCTCCTCCCAATTTAATCCTGTATGTCTCTCATCTGAACCCATACAGCACATGAATAGAATGTCAGTTGCTCACAAATCCATTGCTGTGCAGGCTTTTATATAAACAAAGTCCTAAGGATAAGCAAATGCCTTCCTTCTAATTAGCAGCATGTTTTGTGGTTCCATACATTCCAGTATGTAATAGACAGCTCTGGTGCCTAAAATAATCCCGGGGAAAACACTTGTATGCTGTGAAGATTGGGGTGGGAGGGAGAGCAGGCAGGAAAAAGTGTTGTCTATGTTCTTGGGAGCCTTTTCTCTCTTCATTTGGATGCTGTCAGCTTCTTTTACACAAACATTACAGCATCCAAGGGGAATTAGAAATACTTACCCATGACCACATCAGATTTTAGGTTTGTCAGGAGAAAGCAATGCAGAAGCAAGACCTTGGTCCCACTGCTTTCATTTTGGTTTCAGCATGCTGATAAATGCCTCCTAATGCTGGAAAGAGGTGAGGCTGACTGTCTAGGTGGAATACAGGAAATTTAAAAATCTTACCTCATATGTTAGCAATGGGTTTTGGATCTGTAAAAGTGCTGTGTAAGTCCAAAATAACAGTTATTGTCTGTTGTGGTGTCTCTAAAGTTACACAGCAGCTTCCCTTTTATTACCAGTCTGTTATGAAGTGGTTTGGGACCATTGGGACAGAGAGACAAAAGTGGGATGCTTCTGGTCAAATGGCTCTTAACTGAGATAATAGTGGTCAAATCGAGCCTTTTAACTTCCACAAGGTTTTTTTGTGAGTCAGCTTATCCCAACAGCAGTGGAAATAGGAAAGGCAATGGTTTTGGTTTGCATCCCAGCCTTTTGCACCAGTCTGGGCCATACCCAGTTGTGGGACCTCACTAACCTGTGTAGGGCTGAACAGTTTGAAAGTCTGTAAGCTCAGGAGCCTAAAGGTCAGACAGCCAAAGGGCAGGAACAGCAGCTGATCATGGGGCTTTTTACCCATTGCTAAGTGGAATGTAGTCCACATTGCCAAACACATCAGCTAAAGTTGTGATTTTGGGAAACAAAAACAAATGAGCTGTCTCATACAGCTGCATAATCTCCTTGAGGTGCAGATCTGCTGGCTGCACACAAACCAGTGCAGTCATTTTGCCATGGAAATGGCACCCTGGTTCCTAATCCTTGCACCTTGGCCTGTGAGGGAGGTGAGAAAGACACAGGAGAGAGTCAATCTGATGAACCAGAAATGGTTCAGCAGCTTACCTGGGGGATGTGCCTGTACCTCTGTGATCTCAAATCTGTCTAAATCTAGATTGGATGCCTTTCAAAAGAAGGTATTTTGGCTGAACTGCCAGTCCTTGGGCTTCATACAGGAACACAAAATGTCCTGGCCTGTGCTGGACATGGTGTCAGACCAGCTCAAGGGGGGACAGTTTCTATAATGCAGCTCCTCTTCTGACATTCTGCTGTTCTCCAGGCCACCCCAGGGAGTTGGTGATGCAGTTCCACACAGAGAGGTCCTTCCCCATGACCCCTGTGCCCCCCATGCCCCGGGGTGCTGACCAGTCAGCCTTCCCACCATTCATGGGCAGCTCCCTTACAGTTCCTGCTCAGTTATCTGAGAGATAATGACCATCCTGATCCCCTGTGGCCTCAGCACCTTGGGAACCCCACAAAGAGGGGAAAACAAATGAAACATTTTCATCCCGTCCTCCCAAGAGCTTCCAGAAGGTGGACATCTGTAGCAGCATAAATGGTGGTGGGGAAAAAGGCAGTGATGATCCCAGTCCATGTGTTGGGAGCCTTCCTGTGTCTCTTGGCCAGTGCTGGCAGAAGTTGCTCTCATTAACAAAGTGTCAGGAAGGCACCAGTGGCAACTGTGCTGACAGCGAGCAGCTGTTCTGGTGCTGTCCTCAAGGGATGGGGTGCCTGCAATCTGAGATTCTCCCTTCTTCTGCACAAAAGTAATTTCCCAAAGTATTTACCATGGTTTTGATCTTTGCCCAAAACCAAAATTTCTTTTCTATGGCTGGAACAAAATTTGGATTTGGAAAGAGTGAGACTCTTCACTCACCAGATGAGGTTGTATATATGTAAAACCATTGGTATGACTTTCCATTTTTTGTTTGGTCAGAGACAATGGTGTTGCTAAAAATTCAAATGTAAGAGTCTTATTTAAGTATTAACCTCTTGCAATGTGTGTAAGAGGCCCACATAAATGTATTTAGGCCCACAAAGTATTATATTTTAATAAACTTGGATAGGTTGTAAATAGACAACTTTTAGGGTAATAGAAACCCCTGCTTTTATGTCCTTAAAAATATAATGAAGTGGGATTAAAGCTGAATTTTTAACCTTTCTTTTCCTACTTTTTAAAAATGTATAGTAGTGTTCTTTTAATGTTGCAGCAATAGTTTGTAGCACAGAAATGAATGTGCTGGCCATGAGAGTTGGAGTGGTGCGTGGCTGACTGGAAAACTTCCTTCACATCTCCTCTCCAGGACACTGTCCCCATACCAGTGTCAGCAGTGGCCTCTCCAGTCCCCCAGGCAGTGCAGAAAAAGCCTAAAACTCTGTGTTTTCATCACACACACGGGGGCTGTTTGAATGGAAAACTTGAGCTGCTGATATTTCCGTGGAGATCAGCTTAGATCCACGATAACACTTCTCAAGGACTTAAGTCTTCAGTTTTCTTAGCTATTTTCTGCAACTCCCTAAACAAAAATATCTCTGCTCCAAATTCAGAAAGGTCACTGTCTTCAACCACAAATTTAATTAACAGCTTTCCCCTTCTACAGATATTTTCATTCCCCTCTTTAGTTAATTTTAACCCAGTGTCCCACTTTAGGAGCCTGCATTTTCCACTTGAGGGAGTAGATGCTCAGAGGAGCGGCCCCAGGGAAGCTCAGCTCAGTAAGTGATCACCAGTGGGAGCCAGGCTTATACACAGCATTACACCATGGAAAGCTTCCCATCTCCTGTTTCAGACAAAATGTCTACAAAAACAATACTACTACTTTGCTAAATTCCTGCATTCTGCAGATGGGAAACTCCATTTCTACAGGGAAAGCCAGGCTGGTTTGGGGCAGCTCACGGTGCTCTGTTTTTTTGCTGCTGCTGCTAATTTTTGTGAGCACCATAGAATACAGTAGAAAATTGAAACTGTGTGAAAGATCAACAAATCAGTGTAGAATGTCACGCAGCAACATCTGTTAACTTTGGCTCTATCTCATATCCTCCTGACCCCCTCCTTCCCAGGCACAAGTCTCCTGTTTTGTGAGAGCTCCGAGTGATAGGGACTTGGAGGGGAGGGGTGTGGAAATGTCTCACTGTTTCTCAGCACTCTGAAGGTCTTGCAAAAGTACCATCTGGAGTGAAAGCTTAATGTTTGTGTGTTTCTGTATTTTTAGTTATGAAACAAATGGGAATTTGCCGAATGAATTAATTGTATTGCTCTGTAAAAGTCTATCTTAAGAGCCATTATGTATGGGAGCTTACAAAGCCTGTGGAGAGAAAAGAAAGTGGCTTCCTTTTCTAATTAGGGCTTTCAGGAAATCATTGATTACAGAATCAAGTAGGGTTGTTCAGAGACATTTGTTTGATAGTACTTCAGATAAATGAAATCAGTGCTTAATAATAATTTTGCTAGTGACACTGGAAGCAGCTGTACTTTCTAATGGTAAGCTTGCCCTGAATAAAGCTTCTTCCCCTTCCTTCTTGTCCAGACAATTATAGCTGATGAAACATCCCTTCCAATCTGTAGGTCCCAGTAAAAAAATATATAAATAATGCAGAAGTGAGTGGTATAGTGAACAGTGTGTTCTTAGTGGGAGGGTGTTTGTCTGGACCAAGTTAATCTTGTTCTTATACTGCATATAAAAAAAGTCAAAACAAAACTTGACCTTGATTATATATAGAAATATTTTTTTTTTTTTTCAACAGGGTCAGCATATTTCATTAGCTCCCATTCAAAAGTTAGAGGAAACTTTGTATGAATATCAGCCTCTGCAAGTGGAGACATATGGACCACAAGTTCCAGAGCTTGAAATGTTGGGAAAGCTGGGGTAAGTAAATCAGTGCATTTTAAGTCCCATATTATGGCATTGTAGCTGGGATTGTTACCATCTTCAGATTGCCAGGGATCATTTTTTCTTTCCTTTTTTATTTTAAGGGATCTTAACGAAATATTAGACTTCCTGCCCAACCAACATTTTGTTTGGGTGGATAAGCTGAAATTTTTGGTCCTCTTGCCTTTATAGATCTATTGAGAGCTGGACTGGATTGCATTAGTGTTTTTAAGGTTGTCCTTGGCAGTCATAGCAAAGTAGCTGTTCATTTTCAGTTGCACAGTATTAAAAAATAAATAAATAAAAATCTGGGGCTTAATTTACCCAGCTGTAAGCCAGTAAAAATATTAAAGTTGGGCTGTTTGCCATGGAAAAGGGTAGATTTACTTGTCGGCTGCTGTCTACAGTCAAACTGTGTTTGTGAGAAATGAAGCACAGAGCTTAACTTTGTCAAAAAATATAATGCAGGGCTGGTCCAGCAGCTTGGCAGCATCGTGGTGTGCATCCATGTTTGACAGAAAGGGAGTTTGGGAGCCTTCTGTGCCTGGGTGAGGGAGGTTGGGAAGTCCAGGAGTGATGTGTCTGCTCTCTAGAGATGTGTTGGAGGCTGAAATGCCACCTGAAAACTGGAGCTACTGGGGGAGTGTCACCCAGCTCATCACAGCCTGACCCTCGAGGTCATCAGCACTTCCAGTGCCTGGAAAACTGCAGGGCAGAACGAATGTGCAGGCTGGCAAGGCAAGAAAGAGTTTAAAAAAAGAACAGTTTACCTTTGGCTGTGCAGTCTGGGGAAACTGAAGCCACAAAGCACTGAACAAAGTTGAGGCAATTTAGTGTGCAGTTTGGGAGACCACTGAAATCCAAACAGGAATCCCATCTAGTTCACTGGCATGGGAGAAGCTGTATCTCATCCAGGAAATGACAGAGGTAGAATAGACTTAGGAAGGTAAATAAGCAACCTAATGGTGCTTCAGAAAACTGAAGTGAGAACTGACAGTGAAAACTGTCTGGGAGTGAGGCTGTCTCCATTTTTACTGTTTCTGTGTCCTCTTGATGCCTGTAATTTTTATTATCTTCTGGTTTAAAGGGTTTTGCCCTGTAAAGTGTTGGGCCGCCCCAGAACTGGTGCCACTAAATGCAATAGACATAGATGACTGTTCCTGTTGAATTTGGACACCAGCATTCATGGGGCACAGGCAAAAGTATTAATTAGGGGTTTAAACTTGGGCAGAGCCTGGTTCAGCCTTCACCACCTGTTTGGATGGAACACAGCTGTGAGGGACCTCCTGTGTGAGAGGGGCTTGGGGGCCCCTCAGCCTCATCACAAACAAGGAAAAGATGCAGGGAGGGTTCCCTTTGCCTGTGCCCCATGAATGCTGGTGTCCAAATCCATCAGGAACACTGTCCTCTATGTCCATTACATTTAGTGGCACCAGGTCTGGGGCAGCTCAACACTTTACAGAGCAAAACCCTTTAAACCCTGCAGTTGAGTCTGTGTGGTATTCAGAGTAGGGGTTGCTAACAATGCCACAGTCTGTCCTTGGAGACACTTTGCAATGTGCCATTTTCCTCCTGTGAGCAGGAGCAGCCAGCCTTGTTGGGCTTGGCTCTGGAGCTGAAGGGAGAGGGGGGCTGTGGCAGCAAAGGGAGCCTCACAGCTGGGTGGGTGGGTGGGTTGGTGGTGCCCACCAGAACAGTTCCTCTGAGTCCTGAGGCTGTTTGCCATTCCAAAACAAATACATCAATGCTGTGGGTTCCCAGGCAGCACAGCTCTAGCCCTATTCCATGGGGTGTCTGAAATACCTTAAGGCGTGCAGGACTGTTGGTTTATATATTTGTGTTTCTGTGTTTATAGGAACTCATGCGCATTTCCTGTTGGTGATGAATGCTTAACTAATGTGCCTCTGTCCCTGCTTTGGGGCTCTTCAGGCAGCTGCATGCAGCTGCCTGGGTGAGGCAGAAGAGCTGGGCACAATGTAAACCTCTCCAGCTAAAGATTTTTAGTTTCCTGTTCATTTATAAAAGGCCAGGCTGGATGGGGCTGTGAGCCACCTGGCCTAGTGGGTGGCATCCCTACCCATAGCTGGGGGTTTGGAATTACGTGGTCTTTAGGGTCCCTTGCAACCCAAACCATTCTATGATTTTGAATGTATTTATTTGATTTTATTTATTTTTTTTTTTTTTTTTTAGTTTTAGTTTCTCCCTCTTTTTATTTTCCTGTTAATAACTTTTAGCCTGACATTTATTGCTGCTAAATAGTTCCCTCAAATGTGCAGGCTGTTATCTGAGTTTCTGAGGAGCCAGAGCTATTGCAAAGACAATTGTCGGCCTGGTGACTTGGGATTCACTTCAGGAAGCGTAATTTATTGACTTTTTTTCTTAAAGATACATTTTTTTAATCTTCAAAACACTCAGTAGAATGATTTTTTAAAATATTCCTTAACATCTTACCTTCTGCAAGACCTGCTCTAAGTTTCAGCATTTTTTTTTCTTAGTGAGTTGCTGTAATGAAGGAAACAGCTGGCAAGAAGGATTTAGCAAAGAGCAAGAAAAAGGGTGAATACTTACAGGGTCATGTAGAACATTTGTAAGGCATCTTTTATAATTAAAAAAAAAAGGGTTTTTAAGATGACTTGTATTATTTGCTTATTAGGCTTTTCAAAAAATGTAATGAGCTGACCATAAACTTGATTTTGCATTTTTCCACTGTTCTTCTATGTGGAGTTTGCATATTTTGCAAAAAAGGAAATTTATGTTCAAATTGTTCTTACAAATTTGTTTCCTCTGGGGATGTAAATTTTCTTTTCTTAAGCACTGCAGAAAAGCATTAACATCCTTGTGCATTTTTTTTTGTTAGGGTGTTGGAAATCTGAGAATAATAAAGATTTAGGATTTTTTTTTCCCCAAGACAAATGATTGGTATAATGTGTAGGGGTTTGTGTCCTTCAGCCCCCCATGAAGGTCACTTTGGTTGTTCAGACTCGAGGACCAGCTCATGCCTGTCTCAGCTGTCAGATGGAAACGTGACTTGGAAAAGGGGAGAGGATGCGTGAGAGCATCTCCCAAACATGTGGTGCTGCCCTTGGAGGAAAATGGGGTCTTGGATCACTGGAACATGCCCATCCTGGGGGTGCCTTCTGCAGCTGCCTGTCCCTCCACGATGACTCACAGCCCTGGCCCTGGGTGGCTTTGTCACTGCTCTGAATTACTGAAATGCGTTGGGAAATTGTTGCTTTGTGCACGGAGCTGGGGGCAACCTGCTGATGTGTTTGAGAGAGATCCCTGCCTTATCAAGGGCTCTGCTGGCACTTCTGCTGTCACCACAAACTCTTAGTTTGGACTGAAGTGGGAAGTGTCACCTTTTGGTTCAAACCTGTTGAATTGCCTTTTGGGGAGCAGAGGTGTGTGGCTGCAAGAGAACACACTTGGGAGCACTTGGGCACTTGCTTTGCTTGGAGGTTTTCTTAGATGGGCAAAAAAGTCCTGTCTTTTTTTTTTTTTTCTTCTTGATGTTTTAGCTGAGCATGCTGAATTTGTGTGGTTAGAGGTCTGCATTTTTCTTATTGGAAAACAAAAGAAATGAAAAATATAACAAACTGACATTCCAAGGAGTGAAAGAATAACACAGGATGGGGATGGAAAGTAGTGTGTTGCTTTAAAAATGTATGTTTGACATGTAGTTTTGATTCTAAAGGAAAAACAAAACAAAAAAGCCCCTGAGGATCTAAATGATGTTTTTTTGGAGGTCCTGAAGAATGTAAAGACATTCCTGGCAGTAATTATAAGTCTGTCTAACAGGAGTGGCCACACAGCAGCCACCAAGTTTTACAGCTGTGAAGAGACATATGCAGGCTACTTAAAAATTGACTATAAATTGAAAATCTGCTTATGTGATTAGCATTTTGGGTAAAGATATGTAAACTCCATGACTCAAGGTTTAGAAACCTTGTAATCTAAAGTGGATCATACTCAACACAGTGCCAGTCATATCCTCACCATTCTCATAAAATTGAGGTAATTTACAAGTCAGGTTAAAAATTTCTGTTTGCAGCAGACCTTGTAATCAAGTCAAGCCTGGTCTGCTTAAAATAAAATTGTGTTTGTCTGCTTAGCTTTGGAGAAATCCAAGCTGAATATGTATATATGTGTATATATAAAAATCACAGGTTTGCTTAAAAAAAATCTTTTCTTTAAGGAAAAATGTGACTTCTCTTTGATCTCTCAACTTGTTTTCATGTATAATCTCATTGTTAGGAGCATCCTGCTTAATGTTTTGTTTAAATAAAATGCAGAAAAAGAAGTTTAATAGTGAAGACTAATTTAATGAGGATAGGTGATATACTTTGATAAATTAAAAGTTAAATCTAAACAGAACATCATTTTAAGAGCTGAGGGGGTAAGTACTGAAGCAGAGTGGGAGTGCTGTGAAAATCTGTACATACAATGAACGTGTTGTAGCCCACTGTGCTTTTTCTTATGAGCAACTGGATTGATGAATTCCTTTTTTCCTAGTGTAGGACAGCTCAGGTATTTTGAATTTCACATTAAGATGAGGTTGGGTTTCATATCTGTTAGAACTTTGTTAGTGTTTAATTTTTAACCTTCACTTCAAGTGGAAAATTTCTGCCTATTTCTTTGTTGTACAGTGTTGTAGTGTAATTTGAAACACATGTAGAGTTCTGGCACTTAATCTAGAAATGACTCGTGTAACTTCTATGCTGTCAGTCACTGTGATTTTCTTTTTTTTTAAAGTGAGGCAATAGTCAGGATGGTCTCCAAACTATTCTTACAGCACAGCTGAGCTGGTCTTTGGCTGGATTAGCTTCTGCTAGAACCCTGTCAGTGTCTGTGTAGGGTTGGAGGCAGTGAAATAACTGAGAATTGATTTTGAATGGGTGACAGGATCACTGGGCTTTAAAAATCCATAGCAGGTGATTTTTCACATCTGCTCTGTCACTGGGGTATGCAGATATTTCTTGAATCTTGGAAAAGGAGAAAAGCCACAAATGAAGGGCTGATTTGATCTGCTTTGGCCCATTGGTTTTGAACACTGAATTCATTCTGCTCCTTTTAATGGAATCTAGTCTCTCAATAAGCTCAGTAGTCAGAGTCAAAAGATTGAGTAAGAGCAAGGGAAGCTTGTCTTGCCTTGGAGGGCACATAGAGGGCTGCACTCCTTGCAGGAATGCTCTTGGCTACCAAGGCATATGGTCTGAATTTCCCAGAGTCTCCTGTTGCAGGGCCTGATGCTCAGCAGAGAGGTTTGTGTCTGCTGCAGAGTGTTTTGCATTGGGTACCCAATGAATGAGAATTGGCAGGTAAGGAGTGATTATTGCTTTCAAGACTTAGTTACATTTCCATACAGCCTTTTGGTTTTTGTTCATTTTATCATGAATAATTGAATAAAAACCCGTGAATGACAAAACAAGTACTGTGTGTGTGGGTGCCCTTTTTTGGAATCATGAACATGGCCAAGTGTGCTGTCTCCTTCAGAGCAGGCAACAGAACTGCCTGTAAACCATCTTGACCTGGTTTGATACAGAAACTGTCTGGCATTGCTTTAGCATTCCACGGAAATCCTACAGCCTTCATTTTAGGATTTTTGGAAGGATGCAAATTTAATATAGGGGAGGTAGATTAGCACCAATTTTTCCAGCTGAATGGAAATCAAGGAGTGCAGCCTTTAGTAAGTCTGAAATCTTACTGTTTAAGGAATCAGCTTTCTGGCAAAAAAGTCTATGAACATTTCAAACGACACCCCATAGAATATGGTGTTTTGCATGGAGCTCTTCTGTCAAGGTCATTAGCAATTGAATATATTAAAAGTGGACTGCTTATGAAATGGAGAGTTTTGCTTCCTGCCCGCCCACCTGTGGGTATAGTGTGGGTTCTGTAACTGTAAAAGGTCTCAGGAGGGTTATAAAAGCAGAGAATATGGAAAATATATAAAGAAACAAAGAAGGAAGCCTGCATATACCATGCAGCTTCTTATATGTAAAGCTGGCTGTAGCTGTGTGTGTACCACTAAATTAACCTCAAAAGCTGGCCCTGACAGCAGAATGTCCATGCTGATTGTTTTTGTTGGCCTTTGGCTTCAGAATTAACTCATCGATCTAACACGAGTCTCTGTGCTCGGAATACAGGTCTGGTAATGTTTTTTTACTTTTTCATGCAATCATGGAAAAAATATGTTTCTGCTCGAAGCAGTTGTCAAACAAGCTTCTTTCATCGACAATCAGACACAGGGCAGCTGAGTAAGGCTGTTTAGTCTAGAATAAATACTCGTGAGATTACAAGGTCGCTGTAGGAAATGTAATTATACCATTTCTTCCAGAATAGTCTTTCTGTAGCGTGGGCTTGCTGAATACTAAATCATACATTCATTAAAATAGTTAAATTTGAAGGGGAAAAAAAGAGAAAAATCAGAGCCTTAACAGAATGGAGATTTGTCTGCAAACTGTGCAATGGATCAAGCGGTAAATATTTAAAATTACTTCCAAAAATCAGGATGGTAATATTGGCTTTATTATTGAGAGTTTGTAGGAGGCAAACCCTCAATTGTCTCTGCAGGTTTGGAGGCAGTGCTGCTAAGTGGGCAGCTGAAAGGTGTCAGGCAAAGCTGTCTGCTGATGGATTATAATGTGTCAGGAGGCATCCAGCAATTGTGTGGGCCAAATGCCCTATTTTCTGTGCTCTTTGTGTATCAGCAAATCAAAGCCTTGTTACTACCAGCCACTTAAAAAGACCTGATTGTCTGTGACAGTTCTTATCTGTTATTGAAAGCCCTTCTTTGCTTTCATCCCTCCCTCCATCCTCTGCATTGCTATGGCTGTGGATGTCTGGTTCCCTTGTGGCTCTGTATGTCCACAAGCTTCCCTCCTTAGCTGCTGTATTTTGGTACAAGTTAAATTTTAGGACTTCTGTTGCATCTCTGAAATGATGTGGTAAATTTGAGATCAGTGGGTTTTATGCTCAGCATTTTCCTTTTCTTTACATTTTTCCTTCCTTGCTTCTCCTTCACTCCCATCATGTTGCCCTTTTGAATCTTTCTCTGGCTCCTCAGCCAGTTGGATAATTGCACTGGGAATTGTGTGGTTGCCACAAGAAAAACAATACGTTTTGCACATTCAGGAGATCTGTCCTGATTATGTTTCACTTCAACAACAGCAGGGCCTCAGTGTCCTCCAGTTTTTGTAGTTCTTCCTGGGACAGAGCTCCCAGATGCTTTCTTTGAGCCCAGTGTTAGAGTACAGAGACAGGAACACAGTGATGGGGAGCAAAGTCTGCCTGATGGAGCCTGTGGGAGCTCATGGAAATCCATTGCTGAGCTTCTCTTCATCAACATCTGAGCATTGCCCCTGCTCTGTGCTTGGCACAACAAGGACTTGCTCTGGGGCAGTCTGAGAAAACCCTGGCATTTTCTCCTGAAGGGTCTATTTGGATGCAATAATCTTAAACCATTTAGTCTCAGATGTAGTTGAAGTAGAAAGGTGATGAGCATCTATTTGAATTTGCCTTCTGAAGCATTTGTAAAAATTCACTGCAATAGAAATTTGGAAAGGAAGTGTGGGAGGAAGGAGAGAGAGGCATCCTAAGCCCTTCACACTGTTGTTTTAAGAAGGGGGGGTTATGTAAAATGAAAACATTTAGCCAGAGACAGCCAGCAAAAAAAGACCCATAAAGAAAATAAAGCCAGAAATGTTGCATCATCTTGACTCTGACACTGATAAATACAGTTGTAAAGCAGCATTCTGATGAAAATTTTGTCCAGGTATCAAATGGCTGAAAAGGTGAGTTATGAGTTTCCTTAAATGGCAGAGGGAAGCATTGGGTGGGGATGTCTTGCTTGAAGCTTTCTGCAGCTTTTGAAGCAGTAGTTTGTGGTTCTTTAACCCACTTCAGATGGCTTTGTTGAAGGGGTCTCTAATGCTTAAAGCTTCTCCAAACAGTGCTTAGTGGTAGCAGTGAGAGATCTCTTCCTGGAGGAGCAGCTCAGTTGCCAAATTCTGTAATTCCATTGATAAATTTCATCCTATGGATGTAACTGCTCTCAATCCTGATAATGATGGATGACAAGATTTTTAAAGGTTGGGCTGGCTGTCTCTGTTTTCTTATTTTGATACCGACCCTGTGGCCCCTCAGATTAGATCACACTGGAGGGAAAAGTGGAGCCAGAGAACTTTTCCTGAGAGCTCATGTTATCCCATCACAGGTGTGTTCTTCTTTATTTTTCCCAGTTTCCTTAATAAAAAAAACCCCAAAACCATCTAAATCTTCCACATCCATAAGAACTGGAGTTTCTGGCTCCTTCCATTCCAGCAGTTTGTGCATCTGTCCCTGTGGCTGTCACACCTGGAGGAACAGCAGAGATTTTTAGGGGTAACTGGGACCAGAGCTGCTGCATGGAAGAGAGTGGTTGGATATGGAAGGGGGACCCTAAAAGTTCCTTGACTGAAGCTCTTTGGATCTTTGAAATTGGAAGATGTCCAAGGAGAGGTTAAAGGTTATTATCTCAGGTACCTTTTGAAGTAAGAAACTCATGTATTTTAGGTCAAGGGGCAAAATATATAATATGAATTTCCTATCATGCATCATAGCTATTTCTGATTAATTTTTGTTAGTGGTGCTGCTTAGAGGGGGTTGAGGAATTAAAATGGTTGGCTGGAGATTATGTACACACATTTAGGAACCAATTTCATGGCTTTGGTTTTAAAGCCTTGCTAGTAGTTATTTGAAAACTGTTCTAGGTAAACAAGACATGCAGTGCCAGGCTTCCAGAAAGAATTGAGTTGTTCACTTCTCCCTCTTCCAAATTGAAGCATTTGAGTCAGGCTGTGTTTCTAATAACAAAGCAGAAGTTTGAACATAATGGGACTTCACAGCTGAACTATTGCTCAGGCTTGAAGGTAACACCACCATATTTTTGTTTCTTTAACTGGTATTAAATGTAAAAACATAAATCCTTTTCAGTGGGAGAGGAGAAGGGGAGATGGTTTTCATTTGGCATAATTTCCTGTGAGACGTGGTTCTAAACAAGGCCCATATTTACACAAGACAATACAGTTTTACATGTACTGGTATATCCAGCACATTTTAAAATTGTTTAGCCAGCCCCAGGTATTAAATACCTTCACAATAAATGTGTTTAATAAAAGTAGATGAAGTTTGAAATAATTTTTTAATAATTTTACAGTAGAAACACCAGTTAAATCAACCCCACTGCAGTAATAAATGTCACAAAAACAATTAATTATAGTTGCTTGCCACTGCAAAATCAATTGTGTAACTGTTCTTCTAAAACTGACTTTTACATTACTAAATCCTAAACACTGCACTTCTGTAACTTGTCAGAATCAGGTTTTGGTTAATAGATATTTTCAGTGATGTAATGGGAACTTCTGGCATGGAGTCAGAATATAATGGACTGTGATTAATGTTTTAATAAGCACTTTTCTTCTACTTATGATGCAGCAGTGAAATGGTTTCCTGCCTGGATTGATAGAAAAGCAGGTGTGCATTCATACTTTTTTCTTTCAGTAAGAATAAGTTTTTCAATGCTTCTGCTTGAAAACATTTAATGTTTTTCCTTGAGTCAAACGCTGCTGATTTGGGGGTTTCAGTTTGTTTGTTTTAAATCCAGCTATTGCTGATATTTGTCAGCTGAAAGTGGAGGGTGCCATGGAAACCTTTTCAGTACTTAAAGTAATTGCTTTGTAAAAAAGGAAACTCATTAGTTTAAAAAATAGTTTTGATATATTGACATTTTCTTCAGTGGAAGGATTTGTTTAAAATAGTGTTGGAGTAATTTGAAAGTGTGCAAGAACACATACAGTGTTGAAAATATTAGCAGGTTAGATTTATTATGGAGGTTGATGTAATACACTTGCTACATCATGCTGGGTTACTTTTGTCCTGGAAGTGGTTGTGTTATTTTGTATTTTAAATATTTCTTCTTTTAAAAATAAATAAATAAATAAGGTCTTTTAGTCACTGCTTTTAATGAACCATCAATCCAGATTTTTTACAGATACAGCTTTTTTTTTTGCTTAAAGTTCAAGTCAGCTTTTGTCCTGGTGGTGTTTCTTCTAAGATGATGCTAAAGGTGAGCAAAATTTTTCAGACTCTTTAACATCCTGATCATATCTGGTCATGGTTATGCATTTGGTCTCTACCATTCCTCTGCAGAGGAATAGATATACATAGAAAAATGTTACATATATATAAACCACAGAACATGAGGACTGCCTTCTGTGGAAAACAAAGTTGTCTCTTTTCTTTCTTTCCCCTCTGTCCTTGCAAACTCGATAGGAACAGTGGCTATATCTGTGATGAGGAGGGAGAAGAGGGTGAAACCTGTAGAAAGAGGGGGTCCCATGTCTTGCTGGCATCATCCCACTAAGCTGGCTTCCAGGCCCCTGTGTCTCTTTTTCTTTCTTTCCTCTGGGATGGAAAAGGTGCTGAGATCCTGGCTAGGCAGGGCTTTTCTCTCATCTGAATCTCCGACGGATTGAGATTCAAGATAAGAGTTTTCCATCCCTTTGTAGAAGGGGGTCCCTCTGTTCTTGCAGGGACCCATGCTTTCTCATCCCACTTTTCCATCAACTTTTGGAGGGATGGAAATTCAAGATAGTGCAGGCGCTTTTCTCTCATCTCCGGAATCTGTCGACGTTAATTGAGATTCAAGATAAGAGTTTCTCCATCCCTTTGTTCTTTCCCCTAAACCTGTAATCTTACTGACTCCTCTGTTCTCAGGAGCATCGACCCATGCTTTAATTTTTCCATCAACTTTGGAAAAAAATGCAGATATCAGCATACTTGTGTTTTTAATATTTACTGAGAATTTACCAAGCAGCCTCTATACCTTGGGTTTGTGCCAGTCTCTCTCTACTGGGGTAGTGTCTGCCTTGCACAGAGAAGGTTACTTATGGTTTCCTTTATTTGCTACTGCTGCATTTGTCTAGTTCTCCCTTAAAAAGATGCAGGAGGTGAGTGCTGGCTGCTATCTTTATTTTCTGACTTTCTTCCAGAATTCATGAGGAAATGCTCCTGAATAAAGCCAAAAAAATTCTACACCTCTTCTCCCCTTCCTGTCATTAGAAGGTTCTCTCTCTCTTCCCCCCTCTTTTCACATTTAGGCCCTGATGGATTGGGCAGATTTCTTGCTCTGTGGTCATTGAATCTACTAATTGTCAAAAGCTATTCCAGAAATGAGAGAGAAGAGATTTTGCACTCTGAGGCCATCTCAAAACTTGGAAGCATAAAGGCTCTGCTGTTCCAGACTCTCTTCAGCACACAGTTAATTTTGGAATGAAAAGCCCCATAGATATAGAGTCTCCAAACAATCTGAAATAAGGAAACCATATCTTGCCTTTTTATTTTTTCCCTTGTTCCATGATGTAGGTGCATCCTGCTCTTTTTGTCCCCAGAAGCAAGGCAAGTATTGTTGTGAAGGTGTGAGGGCAATGGGGATTTTAGTTTCAGGAGTCTGCTGTGACTGAGAAGTTTGGGCCATAGGATCCTTCTTGATCCTTTGGGTTTTGTCTAAGAGCAGTCACTGAAGTTGTTATTTTTATGTTTTGCATTTATTAGCGCTCTCTTTTTTGCTCACCCAGAAGTGCTCTATAGATTTTTTTGGGTCTGCTGTATTTACTGAATTTATCCAGGCCTTGGAAAAGCTTGGACTAGCAGAAGAACACACAAAATTGGTGTGGCCCAGTTCTACAAATATCTGAACAATTGACAGTGTCATAACAGAGCCTGCAGGTGACAGCAAGGATAGCTCAGTGCAGCTCCCTCCTCACCATTTTCACCAGTTCTCCCAGTTAACACCTCCAGCCTCCTTCCCTGCCTTCTCCACAGAGCTGTAGGAGTTCACATGTTCCTTGACTTGTTTTTGGCTCTGGTGTCAAAATACAAATCTGAAAAATTCCCATTGAACTTGTTTTGGGTGCTGAGCCTGGTGGGTTTAAAATGAAATAAAAGCTCCACACAGGTCCAGTTCTGCTCCCAGCCTGGCAGAGGAATTTCTGGTGGCTTCAGTGGGAACAGGATGAGACCCTACAGAAGTGCCTTTAATGCTCCTGCCCTGGGGCTGTCTGGGTGGATACTTTCTTTGCAGCGCAGAGGATGAACTGTGTGTGCTCACATGGCTCAGGGATGTTTGCAAACGGAGCAAAGGAATGCAGCCACCTGTAGGACAGAGGGTGGGCAGGGAGCCTTGTGCTGGTGCTGCAGGCTCTTCATCCCCCAGTTCACAGAGATTTGGCTTTTCTGGGAGCTGTTGGCTGCTAGTTGATTTTCCTGTATTTCAAAACAAATGCTGAAAACTTGCCTGGAGCGCTCTGCTCAGATCAGCTGCCCATATGTACTACAGCAGCAGGTTTTACAGGCTGTCTGCCCTGGCAGTTGAAGCCCAGAAAAAGAAAAGAAAATCAATGTATTTTCTTTTAATGCTATTTTTATCTCCTTAGAAAAAGACTATGAATGGGGCTAGCCAATAGATGAGATTTCAATGCCCATGTATGGGTCCATTTCATGCCTTCCTCATGCACATGTGCATTGTTTTTTTTTTTCCTCTTTCTCCCATTGGTGTTTTGGTCCGTTATCTGAAAAATGGAAATATCTGATTTGAAATACCAGCATTGGGTTCTGGGAAGTACTTGCTACTTCCAGTAGAGAGAACCACACAAACTGGGCTGGCTGGGTGGAGGTGATACTAAGGCTCCTGGTGTCTGCAAAGAGCAGTGCATCCTCTATTTTGGGCTGCTTTGAAGGATGTTATTTGCAACAAATCCCAGAGTTTTTGTTGACTCATGACTTATATTTTGGTTTTATTCAGCATTTTTTTTGTCCTTTGAGGGCTCCAGCAGCTGAACCAGCATCGTCTTACCACACGGCAGTTTCAGCTGAGCCTGGTGTTTGAAATGGCAACACTGCTAAATGTTTGTGCCTTGTTTTTAGAACACCATTTCAGCTGCCAGTTTCCTTGGGAAAGCAAAAACAATGTGAAAAGCAAGAAATACAAATAAAGGAGAGGCTTTAAAATACTTCTGATGTTAAAAAAAAAAACCCAACCAAAAAACAAAACAGAAAACATGCTAAATTTAGCAGAATTTCTTGAATAGGAAAGTGACATCTAAATAAGCATGCATGTTCCTGGATTCCCTTCACCTTTTCTCCAGCCTGTACATAAACTCATTGATTAAATTCTCTCTTAATGAGCTGTTGCCAAAAATTTTGCCTTTCCCCTGATAAAAGGCTTGGGTGCTCCCAGAAGAATCGCTGCCACATGGTGAGGGTAGATACAAGGGACGATGAGAGTTCCCCAAAACTCTTCTTCCTGACAAAGTGGTACAAAGAAACTGCAGTGGTACCATTAATTTTTCCAAAGAGAGGGTAGGATTTAGGGTGCCAGGAGTAACTGCTTTGAGGGGATGATCTATGTGCCCAGGAAAGCTATAGTTTCTGCTAGAATGATTTTTCTAATATATATGTTGGTGCATGCAGATATTGTTATGGATCATTTTACATTTACAATGTGATAACTCCTTGCTGTTATTGCTGTTGTGTTATTAGGTGTTCTGTAGGTCTGCAGTGCAGTGATTTTTTCAGCAAGTACAGCTGAAGCTCAGTGTTTTGTTCCAGAAAAGAGAAGGTAACACTCAGAGAACTCACTGCAGAAAACCAGGGTGAATTCTGAATTCCCCTATTCGATACTGTTTTGTGTCTGTACCCACCTCCTTACCTCCAGAAGAAACCAGAGCTCAAGTTTTGTAAGTCAGGCACCATTATCTGTTGTTTCCATTATTAATTAATTTGTGGTGCTGTGTTTGTGTGATCTCTTCTTAGCTCCTGGCTGTGTGACCTGTTGCTGTCTCTAGCTGGAAAAAGTCCACATTAGTAGGTGCTGCACAGATTAATTTGAATCATTTATCTATTTCCCCAGCCCCCTCAGATTTTTTGACAGATGTACATCCTGCAATGGGGGACTTTTATATTTTCTTTCAAATGGTAGATGAAAGTTGTTGAGAATCACTAGGATAAAATGAGATCCCTGCAGGGAAAATACCTCTTTGGATGATGAATCCCCATTTACATTTACTTCTTAAGATCTATCAGTGTAAATCATGCTTAATTTTTTTTTTTGCATAGCACCTATGAAAACAAATTAGAATATGAAACTTTAAAAATTAATTACTGGCTTTTTATTGTAAAGCTAAAGGTGAGCTTGCACTTTTCATTGGGGTGTGTCACTGGGGGGTGTGTTAGTTCTTGGGATGAAGAAATTTGAGATCAAATATTGCTTCAATCCATAGGTCAGTGTAGAATATTTTCAGTGGCAGTGCATTAAATGGACAGGGCATACAGTGGAAAACTTTTGTGCTCCAGGGGGTTGAGGGATAATAGTTCTGATGCAGGAGGACAGCTAACTCAGAAAGATGACCACAGGACTCCTCTGGAAACATTACCAGATTATTTTCCTTGAAAAAATTGAATGCTTTCTGTATAGAAAATGAGGAGTTTGCATTGATACAGATTTAACCTCCATAGAGAGTTACAGGAAAATCCTACAAAACCTGAGCTAAAGTTTGTGTGGGGGGCTGTATTTGAGATGGCTTTTAGGGCAGCCTGTGCTGCAGCAGCACAGAGGTGGTCTGGGAAGAGCCAGCTCTGCTTCCCCTGTGGTTTTTGCTCTTCCATGGCTCCAGCTGGTAGAACCTTTGTAGTACAAGAAGTTTTCACTCACAAAGGGCATCAGGTTAGCCTTTAGTAGATTTATGTGCCATAATATTATTGAAGCCTTTGAAAAGCTGTGCAGCGCTGGTGATGCAGATAATGCAGTGCTTGTATGGGGCTACTTCAAAGTGAGCTCTGCGGAGAGCTGGCCCTGCTGCTGGGAGATCAATACAGTCCTGTGCTCCCTCCCTTCAATCACATCAACAGCCTGTCAGGGGTGATGCACTGCTCACCCACAGCTCAATACAAACAGCTTGATTCTGGTAGGAAAGAGATTTTATTGGACCAAACCCCCTTTCTAACAGAGTGTCTGAGTGCCTTTGGTGTTTTACTCCAGAACAGGTCTGTGCCCAAAGAGAAAGGACATTTTCATCTGTGATGGGCTCTTCATTGCTGATCAGGGATATAAAATCTGTGGAGTGTAGGTCCACAGAGACTGTCGGGGTCTCTCGCTGGTCAGAGTGACCCCAAGAAATGTTAGAAAGTCTCTTTTCCCAGCCTGGCACTTGAAGAAGGAGTCAGGGCTCTTAATTTCTCAGTCTCAAGGTTGTTTATTGTATCTTATCTATAAAATTTTTTCTCCTGCCCTGCCGAGGTCCCTCCAGCAGGACAGTTCCAGGCACACTTCCTGCCCCTGGGGTGGTGTTATGTCTTTATACTAAAAACTACGTGTACAATGTTTACAATTACTTCCCAGTACCTATCACCTGTGTTAGACAGTGAGCTTCTACTCTAAACCAATCTAAAAGTGCCAACATCACAACAGAAGATGGAGGCCAAGAAGAAGAAGGAGAAAGGCTGGACATGCCCAGATCCCTCCATCTTCCCTCTGAATCCCCATTCTAAAAACCCCAAAATCTACTTTTCCACTTCGTGATAAATTCACTGTTGTTCTACTGAATTTGTCACGGCTTTCAGATCTTCATCTAAGGTTGGTAACCTGCTCCATGGGTCATAATCAAACCCACAGGCATCTTGGGCTCTGTGCCAGGGTCTCTGAGCCCTCTGGCAGGGTCTGGGCTGCTCAGGACAGCCAGAGGGATGTGCTGGGTCCTGACATGGACCTTGATGTTGTTTCTGAGTTATGCATCCAGTGAGTGCTCCCAGTCCCTGGCTGCCACCTGGGAGAGCTGCATTACTGGTCTGGCTGCTTTTAAGAGCTGATTACAAGGAAAGGCATTTCAGTAGAGAAGTGTTTTCATTCCTGCTTTACCCACCATGCTGCTTTGTGTTGATGTTTTAACTGGAGGACTGCATTAAGCACGTTGTGTGTGTTACCCTTCTCTCCTCTGCTGCCTTTAATTACGAGGTTTATACATTGATGTACAGCAAATATTAAATTGGAGCTAATGGGAGGTGGGTTTGGGCCTGAGCTATAATGCCTGTGAAATGTGATGAGGGCTGGCAATTGAGTTATGATGCCAAAGAGTGGCATGACATGCAATCTAGTGACATCACATTGAATGGTGTTTCACAGAGCACTAATATTTTATGCAGCTTTAAGATAAAAGCTTGGTTATAGCACTCAATGCATAAACATGCATATACCTGTTTATGGCTCTATGTTAAAGCAGTGGCCCACACTGTTTCTTACATTTCTTGTTACAGCAAGGAGCTTATATATCTTAATAGTACGAGAAATTAAGCAGTTCAAGAGCACAGAGCAGGAAAAAGACCTACTTTAATCTTCTACAGATGTTTCTGGTGATTGAAGACTAAAGGAGCTTCATAATAAAATAGCAAATTGCATGAAAGAGGTTAAACTTCAGTACAAAGTTAGGCTGTATTTTAATATTCCAGGGGAGTGTATACTAATAGAATAATCACTCACCTCTTGTCTTGCAGCTTTTGACTTGACATAGCCATGGAACTTCCCTTTAAAGCACAGTAATTTCTATATAAGCTGTTTGATCTGTCAAGTAGGTGTAGGAGCTTGTGTCAGACTTGAAGAAGGGAGCAGATTCAGCTCTGACAGATGATTCAAATACAGTGAAGTTAATTGACTTTGCCAGGGGAGAAAATTCTTCCTCCCAATTATGTCAAATGCCAGACAACTTTCCAGAGGTGTGGAGAGAAACATGCCTAAAGGACAATACTGACACTGCTTTTCTAGTAGCTGCTTGCTCTGCTTTATTTTTATTTTTAACTTTTTTTATTATTTAAGCTTTCAAGGATAAAACAATAAAATCCACTAGCTCAACCACCTCTTTGTTTGAGGATTCTCAGACCTCATAAATCCATTGCTCCTCTGTGGTCCTCAGGATTTTCTGCCTGGTTTTGTGAAGATAAAAACTTGTGAAGCAGGGAAGTCCCTGGCTTCTTGTTTTTCTGCCAGTGTTAGGTGTTCTGCTTTGGGTTCATAGTGGCATAATTTAAACTCTGTCAGAATCAACAGGTTTCTGTCACATTCTAAGATTTTAGTATTTGGAAGGCAGAGGAGAGGACTGGGCTTTTGACTTTGTTTGCTGCTCCCATGTCAGACCTATAGCCTGTCTCATATATGAACCTCTGCAGTTCTGTGTTCCAGCACCACATGATTCTTTTACAGAAATTTCCTGTCAGTGGAGAAGGAGCCAGCAAGGCTGTCATGGTAGGGGTTATTGCTTGGAGGAATAAAATTCCCCTTTTCTCCATCCTGACACCATTTCCCCTCTCAGCCCCGTTTTTGTTTGCAGTTCATGGATTTTTCCACTGCAACTTGTGGTAAGTGTTACTGCCAAGAGATGATAAATAAAATAAATAATAAAAGGGATTGATGTAGACAACTTTTAATTCTCTGTCACTTTCTTGCGAGGTTGTGATGGACAGCACAGCACTGGTGGGCAGGTCATGCACAACCTTCAGTTTTGTTTCACAGTGAAGGTAGAATCAGTTCAAATGTCCTTTTCTTTTGTGGCCCAAATCTACTGTATATAACTGGCCTTCTTGTTCAAGAATATGTTGGTAAATGTGACAGTATTTATATTTTATGTGGTTGGGTTTTTGGGTTGTTTATTGCCGGGTTCTGCTTTACAAAAGTGCCTAGGAACATAATTGCAAGTCAGACACTGTACAGCAGGTCAGGTGCGTGGTACAGTCCATACCTCAAGTGGAGGATGCCATCTTTAAAAGAAAAACAAGTTAAATAACATGCAGTGATAGCAAACTATCTCCCTTTTATTCCTCCTGCACTTGACTCTCTTCCTGCTAAATGTGGCAATACTGTCAAAGCTTCTCATTCTTTTGGCTTCTCCCTGTCAGTTTAACTGTTCCAGACCTTTCAGTAGCCAAGAAATCCGTTCTGTTTGTGGGTTCCAAATTTTTACTCATTCTTGCATCTGGTTTTGTTGCCTTAAACCCCAGATACTTTCAGATTGACACAATATTGATCACAGTTGCATTTGGTTAAATTTGAGGTTAGTTTACATGAGTCACTGGTGAAATTGCATGTGACACTTTTTTGGACATCGGGAATTCATTATCTTTAAAATTATTTTTTGAGAAACTTTATTCAGCCACTAAATATACTTTTATTAAAACAAGCCCTTAGTGTGCATAATTGAGATTTGGAATCATGGTGTTTGTTTTTTCACATTTCTTGGAGTGTGCTTTCAGTTTAGCTAAACTAAACACCATTCTATTTAGGGCATAATTTTAAGAATATTTTTGTAATTCTGGCAGCAAATGCTGTGACATTATAATTATGCCATAAGCTTTCAATGTTTATCCATCATAAACTGGCTGTAATCCCAGTTCTGGAAAACAGCTTTCTTGTTGCTCTGGATTCTTCAAGTGAAGGGGCATTTTTGTCTGCAGAAATGATTTTTTTAAGGAAATCCAACATTTGGGTTAGTTACATACTAAAGCAGCTCAAAAAGAGAAATCTGTATCCTCCTCTAAGGTCATAAATGATTTTTGAAGTTTACTCGAAGGAAGTTCACTTTTAAGGACAAGTTCAACCAGCAGATAATGTTCCGAAACAGATCTTGCATATAGTAAAATATTGCACTCATTGAAGCACCCAAATTTAAAAAAGGGAACTGGTTAAACCAATACAATCTAATGTTGTCAACACAGCTGTTAATTTGTGGGTGTGAAAGCCAAGCAGGACCCAGTGGTTCCCCCCAGGAGTCAGAACTGGGAGCAGCACCCTGTTGTGTCCTGGCTGGCTGTGACCTGCTCCCTCAGCAGCTTTGCAGGTGATGCAGAGCCCAGAGCTTGCACCAGGTGCTTGTGCTGCCCTTCAGAGGCACCTCCAGCCTGGAGAAATGTGTCACAGCAGTCTGAGAGAAAGGCAGGGCGCTGCACCTGGGCTGGGACAGCCCCCTGAGGCAGCAGGGGCTGGGAGAGAGCTCTGTGGAGAAGGGGCTGGAGCAGCCCAGGAGGCAGCAGCCTGTCCTTGTGGGGGGAGCAGCCACAAGGGCTGGGCCAGGCAGGGTCACCAGGAGCTCAGGGGAGGGGGTGATGCTCCCTCTGCTCAGCACTGGTGAGGGACACATCCACAATGCTGGGTGCTGTGCCAGACATGGACATGCTGGAGCAAGTAGGGATTGGTGATGCCTCAGGTTTTAGCTTTTCTATTTTTCAGGTTCTGTGCTGCTTTAGTGTGGAGTTCTGAGCTTCATATTAGGGGATGGTAAGCTCTCTTCACAGAGTAGGGAGACAAAACAATTCCTTCTCTAGCTGAGGACCAAGGACAAATGATCCAGATTTCAGGCCCATGAGCAGAAACAACGTGGGCTGAAGAGAGAAAAACAAGAAGGATGGGACTTCATATTCTATAGCTGTAATTGGGCAATTAACTCCAATATGCAAATGGACCCAAACTTACAAAAATGAGAGACCCTATGACTGGTTGTCCATTTTGTGACCATTTTGGTTCATCTTGGGTGCAGCCTTGGCTGGGCTCTTGTGCTGCCCAAGGTGGATCCACTGAACCCTTTTAATAAATCCCCACTTTATTCTTTAGCTCTGTCCAGCCTCTGTTCTAGGTCAGCCTTCACAAGGCATCAGTGCAGTATCTGTTGTGTGAGGTGAAACGGAGGGAACCTTCAATCTGGAGAGGAAAAGGCTTGGAAGGACCTTGTTGATGTGTGTGAATACCTGATGGAGGGCAGGGAGTGAAGGGGACAGAGCCAGGTGCTCCTCAGTGATCCCAGTGAGAGGACAAGGTGTCATGGACACACATGGAAGTACATGGAATTCCACTGGAATGCATTTGCTGCAAGGGAGGTGAAACACTGGGACAGGTTATGCAGGTAGTTTTTGGAGTGTTCCTCCTTGCAGATACCAAAACTTGATGGATACAGCCCTGGGCAACCTGCCTGAGCTGACCCTGCTGAGCAGGCAGGACCAAGTGGGCTCCCTGTGTCCCTTCCAGCCTCAGCCTTCTCAGTGTCACTGTCCTGCTCTGATTGCATGGCAAGGTGAGAGGATTTCACCAAATAATCTCAGCAACAAGATATGTAAAATGACATTTTAAAATAAAGAGATTATTTATTTCAAATTGATGATTTCTAGAGCAGAATCCACTAGAAAGTGTCTTTTTTTGTCTGCAGGCTGCCTTCATCATCTTAGTTCCTTTTTCCAGAGGTCTCAGAGGTTGCTCCACCAGTTTCTAAAGTGGGGTGTTGGATGCTGAGGCTGGAGTTGCCATCGGGTGTGGGCTTGGTAGCATGAAATCAGTGGAGCTGCCTTGGTGTGGGACACGACGAGTGGTACAGCTGTGTCACCCTGAGATTTCAGAGGTGATCAAGTGTTAAACTGCCTTTCTGGTCCTGCATCCCCCTGCCAATTGTGTTCTTTCACCACTGAGCTTAAACTCTCCAGGAAGAAACACTGAAGTACAAAGGTACATCTGCTCATAAAAGAGGAGCAGATTGTCAGTGTCCTGCTGCTCCCACTGCCCTGGTCAGGCTGCATGCACTCCCTTTTCTCCTCCTGGGAAAGGGATGGCCGGGGTGGAGGGAGTGAGAGTCCCACCCAGCTTTGCTCAGCTGTACTGCTAAACACCTTTTAGACTCTAGCTCTTACTCAGGGTGTGCTACTGAGCTTGGATAATGCCAACCAGATACAAATTCAATTGTCTGTAGCAAACACAGCAAATGGCATCACTTTGTTGTAGCAAAGAGCAAAGTGTTTGTCGAGCCTTTGATCTCTAAAGTGCTCTGATGTGGTGAGGTCATGTTGAGGAAGCACTAACAGGCCTTTCCTTGAATTTTGTATGTAAAAGGGAGAAGGGAAAATGGAATTGTATGTGTGCTTATTGTGATAATTAATTTCAGTCAACAATTAGCTCGCTTTTCAAAGTTCCTGCACAGGACTTGGTATTGGAATGGGACATTGGCAAATGACTTTATTAGTTTTCATTGAAAATTAATATGTCTGTCAGCTTTTCAGTGCAGGGCTCGTTCTGTTCTTCAGATCAGTAAGACTGCTGGCTTCCCTTTCAAAACCAATTTTCTTTATTGGTATATTTGCTTATGTGTCTTTAATCCTTCCAGTTACTGCTTTAGAAGATGTGGGAAGGGGAAGAACACTTGGTCCCTGAAGGTTGCTGTGAGCCAGTCCCTGCTGCTATGAATGAAATATTTTCATACAGCATAAAACTTTATCTCAAAGAAAGTTTTGAGAAGTTAAAATAATGGTAAATGTTCTCTAAACTAACTCTTGCAGGGGCTAAATAGCCTGGCCTTGCTCCAGGAAGGCACTTAACAATGTGCTTAACTTTAAGCGCATTGAATATTCTTCCTGGCATGAGTGAAAAATCAATGAGGCTGCTCACATGCTTAAAATAAGACATGTGCTTAAGTGTCTTTCTGGACCTCAGCCAGAGCATTCAGCCTGTGAGATGAGCTGAATTCTAACTGTGGGCAAAAGGCAGTAGTGTTTCATTTTGCTTGTCTTGTGCCTTTCTGAAGAATGCATTGATATTGTCTGTGTTTATTTTAATTGGCCTCCATTTCCCATCTAAGCCCTACCAACTCCAAGGCTCTGGGAGTAAAATAGATGTGCAACTTAGGGCTGTCAAACAGCTTGTCAGGGGTAGTACTTAGACTGTATATATTGCTCTAGAGCAGGAACTGAACTTCAGAAAAGCTGGGAAAAGATGAGGTGAAACATGATTGTTTTCTTTGGTAGCCAAGGTTTTAATATGGGGAGAAAATGAAGAGGAGAGAAGAGAAGGGCTGGTGACACGTCACACCTTTTCAGTTAACATAGTTGCTTCTTAGGAAACATTAAAGAATGCAGACAGATGCATTAATAATCTGCTGGCAGTGGCTGTAGCCTTGGCAAGTCAGCTTTCCTACCTACTATTGATTTTTCTGACTCTCAGGCAGCAATTTCCAATGGGTGGCGTGATCCCTTACCCTCAAAATGGGCAGGGAGAGGAGTTGTCACAGCCAAAATAATTTTTACTTTCTAACCAACCCCTCCTGGTTCTTCAACAGCATCTTTTCCTGCTTAGATGACAATTTCCACTGCTGACAACTGTGAATGATAAAATATACTATATTTAAACACAAACAGCCTCCATGGCTAGAGGTGCAAATAACCCTGCAGGATGCACTGAGCTCTGTGCTGGCACCAGACACCCCTGGGGAAGCACCCTCAAGTGCTCTAAGTCTGGGGTGTTACTGCTTGGAAGTGGAAAAGCGGTGCAGCCATGGGCATCTCAGAGAAATCTTTGCTGTCAGCTCAAACTTACACATCTGAGGGAGCAGAAATGTCATTCTCCCTCTGCTGCCTTTTGGTTTTCAGCATTTAGACAGTGCTTGGCTTTTGCTTTCCCTCTCTGTGTTTGCAGCTTCCTCCTAACATCACCGGGGCAGGGGATGGATTTGATTTATAGAGGATGAGAGAGAAACTTAGACCAGTTGGAAAGAGAGTGGCCAGAATAAAGGAAAATGGAGCATAGGTATTTTTTAAAGGGTTAAATATGTAAAACTAGAAACAAACAGTTAAAGTTTTTGTGTAGTTACAAAAGTATTCCTGAAAATGCATCTCCATGAGGGAGCAGCTGCCATTTTTATCAGATCTTTTCCCACATTGAGTCTTGAGCAGTTTTGAATGAGTTTGTTTGTAGGTTGTTGTTTTTCTTTCAGCTGCAGAAATTTGTTTGCAGAAATGTATAGCACTCCAGGCTGGTTTTCAAGTTTGCTTCAAGGTAACTCACAGTGTGTGTTTTTATTGTGTATTTGTCCTAGTGGACATTTATTTCTTTAAACATTGAATTTCTTTTTAATTACATAAAAGCTTAATAGAATCATATACAGAATTTCATCTGAATTGAGCAGGATGTGATTAAAGGTTCAGGTTTAGAGTGTGTATTCACATTCTGGGATAGCTTAAATGGTGAAATAATGTGCATTAGGGATATCAGAGCCAGAATTAGCACTGGAAGAGTGGATGGAAAAGGGGATCTTAAAACTGTTTTGCTTTCAGCCGTTTTCCCCTTTTCTAAAAATCAAGCTCAATCTTTTCTAAAACCAAGCTCAAGTAGCTCTGGGAGTGTATCTGTCTGCAGGTGTCTTCAATGTGACAGAGCCTTCTGCCACCTAGTGTTACTGGGAGCTCTCCTCAGCAGGAGAATTCATTAAATGTCATTTTTAGTAGCAATCCCCACTGATTTCCAGGCACTTTCTGTGAATGTTTAACTAGGCACCAGTTTCAGAATCAGTTCAGTCAGTAGGCACAACTTCTTTGGAGGCAGATTTTGGGGATGCAGTTTTGCAAGTTGAGTCGAGTTGTTAACAAATAATCCATGGAGAATTTCAGCAGCTGTGGATGTCACTGCTCTGTAACAACTCTGTTGGCATTATTTTCTAAGTGAAACTAAGGGGTTCTGCCTAACTCAGCATACTCCTGTTTGATATCTGTGCTTCTGCTGTTTCAGGATATTGGATTAGACTGAAAGCAACAGAAAATTAAAATTAATTCAACAGAAAGCATATAAAAATGGTTCAATTTAGACACTTAACTCATTGTCTTTTTAGAAGAGTAAAATGAAGATCTCCTATCATCACTGCATTTTTCCCCTCTAGAAATTCTACCAAGGCACAATAGAAAAGGACAATAAAATCCAGAGAATTTCACCCAGATTTCACAATAGAATTGTTAAGCTGTTAAAACAGAAAAATAGCCTTAATGATGCTTTATATTTAAGCCAAATAATAACAGCTCCTACCATATGCTGACAGATAGGAGGAAATTGCCTAGGATTGAAGGAGTGGTTTTTTCCCCTTCATTCCCCTGTAAAAAATATTTTCAGGAGAATGGGGCAACTCCTCCCTCCTCCCCCAGCTGGGAGCTGTGAGTGCCCCGTGCCAGAGTGGGGCAGCTCCTCTGCAGGGGGGTTGGAGAGCTCAGCCCAAAGGCTGCTCCTGCCCGGGGCAGACGTTTCTCATCCTTCTCCCATTCCTGGTGCTGAGGAGCAGCCTCTCCCTGAGCTCCTGCCCTCTTTGCTCCCTCCCACCTCTCCCAGGCCTTCCTGGGGAGCCAACGCCAGCCTGGCTGGGAGCTGTAAACCTGATCCCAGCATCAGCCTGGAGTGCTGACCTGCCCAGCAGCAGCCGGACCCTCAGGAGGCTCAGGGGCTCCTGCGTTAGAGCACAAGTCAGCTGCAAGGGGAATCCACCTGGTTTTCACCTTCTTTTGACCTGAACCGTCTCATCTTCTTTAAATACTGTCATTCAAACTGCAACATTTGCTTTCAACAATTACACTTTCCGCATTCTGCCTAAAGAAAATAACTTTGGGTTCTTATTATGTGAAATGAATAACCAAGAGTTCATAGTTTTTTATTTGAGATAATTATTAGGTTTGGCAGCTTACTTATCTGATCAGTATCAGCAGCTAAAAACCCTCTAGAAATTCTTGTGCTATTTTGAGTGGATATTAAACTGGAATTGCCATATGATGTGAATTCATTGCTACTCAGTCAGAACAGAGGATGCTGTGTCACAGTGAAAACAGAACTGACCCTGGGGAAACTATTTCAAAGCTGAGGCTATAACCACTTTTTCTGTGTTCATATGATTTTTTTTCTGCCAGCAGTGTTTTGGGGGCAAAGCCTGTTGCCATGCCTGATACATGAGTCACCCCGGGGTCTGTTCTTCCCTGCTGGGACTAAAGCAAGTCCTTAAATGCAAGAAAAACTCGAAAAATATTGGGTCAGTTCATTTTCCAGCCTTGGGCATGAAATCCAGGTCCTTACCAGTGCTCCTGGGGCTAAAATACCTCCAGTGTGCTTGGAGCCACCCTGGACTCTGCAGTTGTGTCCTGAGCTAGTGGGTGCCATCCCTGTGTCCATGGCAGGGGTTGGTTTAATATCTCTTCCATCCCAATCATTTTGTGATTCTGTGATACAATCATGACTGTCCTCCTATCTTGCCTCAGAACTGAGCATCAAGCAAAATGTGCTGAAAAGAGGGAGAAAAAAAGTTTCTGTGCATCTTCAGCCTCCTTCTGTAGGTGTTCCTGACTGAGTGCTCTGTTCAGAAAGGCTCCCTTTGCCTACAAGATGCATAATTTACATGGAAGCTGGAGGAATCTCTTTCATGTAGCTCTCCCAAAGCCCCAGTTCATCAATATGGATCTCTGGCTGTTTGCTGGGGGATTCATGGTGCTCAGTGGGGTGTGTGGAACACGGGGAAAAAAGGCAGAGCAGGAGGAACAGGAGGGAATTTTTATCCTTAAAGAAGAGTTTGTGTGTCCAAAAGAACACAAACACAAAAGAACAAAATTCTTTCAGAATAAAAGAAGCCTGCAGAAGGGATGCTGTATTCCCAGAGCCCAGCCCAGGGAAGAAAAGACACAGTGGCATCTTTAAAGCTGAACTTGCCCTGTCCTTACATAAAAAATGTAAGCCTATGAAAACAGTCTTGACTTAGGTTGAAATTACAGAACAGTGGTTGACTTCCTCAGAGTTATAATATATATTTAAACACATCCATGTTCTTCTTGTGCCCTTTGTCCTAAACACAGTGTGTGGGAGGAAGAGTGGAAAGATGAAGAATTTGGAGATCAGTCTATGCCAGAACATTTCCACAACACATTAAAAAGAGAGCTGCCTTGCAATTACAGAACCAGTAGCTTAATGGTTGTTTTACCCATTGAAAACAACACAAAAAAATCCAATATCACAGCTGAGAAAAGGCCCTTGTGTTCAATGACATTCTTCCTGGGGTCAAGTACGAGCAGAGCCTGATTTAGTCAGGGACTGAGTGCAGCTGCAGCCCTGCAGTGCTGTGAGTGCAGTCCTGTGCAGCCCTGCAGTGCTGTGAGTGCAGTCCTGTGCAGCCGTGCAGTGCTGTGAGTGCAGTCCTGTGCAGCCCTGCAGTGCTGTGAGTGCAGTCCTGTGCAGCCCTGCAGTGCTGTGCAGGCTGAGCAGAGCCTGATTTAGTCAGGGACTGAGTGCAGCTGCAGCCCTGCAGTGAATCCTGCCCAGCCCTGCAGCCCTGTGTGCAGGCTGGGCACTGCCGTGTCCTCGTGCTCTGTGGGGCCGCTCAGTGGCACTGTCATATTCCTGAAAAATCCCTTCGCCAGGATTTCTTCTCCTGGGAAGATGAGAAGCCTCGGAGAAAAACCAATATTATCTCATTTGCTTCTCCCTGTTTTGCTGCTTTGGAATGTGGCTGGAGATTATTTGTCCAACAGGTGCATGTTTGATTGGTTTCATGTGAATTGTTCTTACTTAATGACCAATCACCGTCAGCTGTGTCAGACTCTGAGGAGTCAGTCACAAGTTTTTCATTATCATTCTTGGTAACTTCCTGTCTGTATCCTTTATTCTTTTGTATAGTTTGTAGTATAGCATGATAATACAACACACCACACCACACATCACACATCACACATAACATAACATATTATATATTATATAATATAATTAATATAATATAATATAATATAATATCCCTTCTAAGAACATGGAGTCAGATTTACCCCAGTAAATACCAGAGCTCAGGGCTGCTCAGCTGCTGCCCTTGCAGCTGTTGGAGTCTTGGTGCTACAATGCCCAGTGGGCAGGAAGAATGATGCACAGAACTTCCTATTATCAGTTCTTCTTGTGCCCTTTGTCCTAAACACAGTGTGTGGGAGGAAGAGTGGAAAGATGAAGAATTTGGAGATCAGTCTATGCCAGAACATTTCCACAACACATTAAAAAGAGAGCTGCCTTGCAATTACAGAACCAGTAGCTTAATGGTTGTTTTACCCATTGAAAACAACACAAAAAAATCCAGTATCACAGCTGAGAAAAGGCCCTTGTGTTCAATGACATTCTTCCTGGGGTCAAGTACGAGCAGAGCCTGATTTAGTCAGGGACTGAGTGCAGCTGCAGCCCTGCAGTGCTGTGAGTGCAGTCCTGTGCAGCCCTGCAGTGCTGTGAGTGCAGTCCTGTGCAGCCCTGCAGTGCTGTGAGTGCAGTCCTGTGCAGCCGTGCAGTGCTGTGAGTGCAGTCCTGTGCAGCCCTGCAGTGCTGTGCAGGCTGAGCAGAGCCTGATTTAGTCAGGGACCGAGTGCAGCTGCAGCCCTGCAGTGAATCCTGCCCAGCCCTGTGTGCAGGCTGGGCACTGCCGTGTCCTCGTGCTCTGTGGGGCCGCTCAGTGGCACTGTCATATTCCTGAAAAATCCCTTCGCCAGGATTTCTTCTCCTGGGAAGATGAGAAGCCTCGGAGAAAAACCAATATTATCTCATTTGCTTCTCCCTGTTTTGCTGCTTTGGAATGGGGCTGGAGATTATTTATCCAACAGGTGCATGTTTGATTGGTTTCATGTGAATTGTTCTTACTTAATGACCAATCACCGTCAGCTGTGTCAGACTCTGAGGAGTCAGTCACAAGTTTTTCATTATCATTCTTGGTAACTTTCTGTCTGTATCCTTTATTCTTTTGTATAGTTTGTAGTATAGCATGATATGATATGATATATAATATATAATATAACACAATATAACCCAATATAACACAATATAACACAAAATATCCCTTCTAAGAACATGGAGTCAGATTTACCCCTGTAAATACCAGAGCTCAGGGCTGCTCAGCTGCTGCCCTTGCAGCTGTTGGAGTCTTGGTGCTACAATGCCCAGTGGGCAGGAAGAATGATGCACAGAACTTCATATTATCAGAGGGTTAATTAATTACTCTATTATACTATATTGTACTGTAACTATATTACAGAATATTGCACTAACAACTATCACTAACTAACTCGTGACTGTCTCAGACTGACAGTCCACACAGCTTGGACCTGATAGGCTAATTAACAAAAGCAATCTCTCCCAGAATCCAATTACTAAATTCTTTCAGGTAAACAACCTTCCCAACCCATTCCACCATGTGCAAGCACCAGGAGCAGCAAATGAGATAAGAATTATTTTGATCATTCTCCTGTCTGTTCAGAGGGCACGTGAATACCACACTGGAGCGCTTTCAGTGGGGGCTGATTGATTTAGTGGATGTGGAAGTGCAGACCTGGAAATGTGAGTGAGGAGAAGGCCTTGGTGCTGGGCAGGGTGTTGAGAGCACAGACAGCTGGCGGGTGACCTCGGGATGGTGACAAATGGGGCACCAGGTGCCCCTGCTCATCCCAGCCCCTCTGCACTTACGGAAGTCCCTGGCGCTGAAGGAAGGCTTCCTGTGAGCAAGGCTTCCAGAAATAAACGCTGACCTCTTGGTACAGCTGAGTGCACGGGGGTGAGGAATCCGGGCAGCTCTTTGGGGAGGAGTTGAAGCAGAAATCCTTGCAGTTTAAAGGGAAAAAGGAATTAGTCTGAATGGTAGTGGCTGTGCGTGTTTTGGAGCTGGCAGGAGCGTGTGGTGTGGAGAGGCGTGGGTGAGCAACAAGAAGGAAACTGTTTACACAGCACAGTCAGTGATGGCTCTTCTCCGACATGTGTGGAGCCATCAAACAAGTAAATATTTTACTGGGAAGAAAGTGGGATGTGAGGAAGTCCCCCAACAATCAAAGAAAGAGAAGCCAGCATAGAATTTGTATAAAATATCCTTTATAGAACTGAAGCATGTGACCAAAAAGAACTTGCATAGCCTTTGGTTTTCCTTTGCTTGCAAAGGATCTGTGTATTTGCAGGTTCTGCTTTCCATTTCCTGTTTTTATTTGAAAATAGGCAGTTGTGTGCTAAAATGAGGAGAACTTTCAGATAATCCTTGTCTTGAATCCACCCTGCAGCAGCACAGGAACCTGTAACCCACATTGCCTCAGACCTGCTAGGATGTTTCTCCTTTCTCTAAGGGTTCCTTAGTGGGGTTGTGATGTACTTTAGCAGCTTCAGGGCTGTTTGTTTTTCTTTTCAAGTAAAAAACCCCCAACAAAACAAGATGACCTCTGTCATCACTTTAACTTTTGAAACTGTGTTCAACTTTTCCCACATTATCTCAGAACCACTGAGTGCTCCAAAGACAGCATTGGCTGCTTTCTTGCACTGGTATTCACATTTTCTAAGGCTGCAACTGTTATACCTTGTCTGAAGTGATGCTGCCTGATCAAATGTTAAGAGAAGCTGATTAAATGCAGCATTTGATTTTTATCAAAGGGAATATGCAGGCACCCAGTGTGAATTGTGGGCTCATATGAGGGGCAGAATGTGTTTCTCAAACATGCCCTGGATTTACACATGGGAATTCTTGTTGAATGTGAATTTCTAGCTTGGATAACTCCTCAGTGAGAAGAGGAAGTTTATTTAACTTGTTAAGATTTGTAACATCTTCAAGTGTAATTGGATTTACAGTTCCTTTTGAAGATGGAAATAGGTCAGCTTGCACCATTTAAGGGGTTTATGTCCCATTTCAAAGTAGTTTTTATATCTACAGGGTTACAGTGCTTTAAGTTGATTGTCTCAAAGTCTGTGGTCCATTGTGCTTGGAGTTTCTAGACTTTTCTACATGAAATAGCTGTATTGAGGTGGTGCCTTCTTGGGTAGGGCCCTGCAGTGGGACTGGAATTGTCCAAACCTCATTTTTTTGGCAGTGCCTGCAGGTCCTGGCCCAGGGCTGCATCCAGCCTGCAGCAGAGGAAATGTGCAAAATGCATATCAGGGCAGAGGAGTACAAAGCTTCCTTTATTCTATAAAACCTTTTTCATCGTTAGTTTCCTGTCTTTACACTTTAAAACATCCACTTCTTTTAAAATTATATCAGTTTCTGGGAGGCGGAAGGCATTGCTCCTTTTCCTTTGATCTCCATTTCTCTGTAGCTTTTCATCTTACCTCAAGGCAACAGCACTGGCTTCTCAGTTACTCCAAAAGCAAATGTTTACGTGTTAAATAAATGCAAGTACCTGAGTCTGGTCTCACATCTATTTAAAAACCAGGGCAGCAGTAGAATTGCAGTGCTGGGAAAATGCTGGAGAACCAGGTGCTCTCTAAAACTTTTCTTCCTTTAAAACTCTTTTTCTGCTAGTAGAAGAGCTGGGTTTTTATGAGGAGCACTGAAGGTGTATTTTGAGGTAGCTGTCATAAAGAAATTTCCCTCCATTCCACCCCCAGTGGATTAGCTTTCCAGTAGAAATGGTTGGTCTCTGGGCTCTGGATTTCATCACAAAAAGAGGAAGTTTTTAGGGAAAGTAGTATGGGAAAATCTGATTCTGTTCTCTTCCCCCACCCAGGAGGTTTCTGTGACTTTGGGCCTTTGCATTTAAAGGTTTTCCTACTCCAAGGTTCATGACTGCACTCACCAGTTCAGATGAAATCTGTAATAAACTCTGAGATGGGACATTAGATATATCTTACAGGTCACGTATGGGTTTCACCATTAACAGAGGAAACAGTTTATGTGAAACATCAAATTTAAGTGCTGTAGTTTTCATGTTAAACCCTCAGAAATTCCTTTATTGGTCACTGCAGCAGCTGACTGGGAAGGAGTTCTGAGCCCAGGGTGCTGCTGGGTCACGCTTGCAGCAGGACACTGGTGGCTTTGGGTTTCCAGGATCCAAAAGGTTTGCCCTTTATAGGAAGGACATTATAAGGGAGAAGAGCGTGGGGAATAGCTCAGCACTAATTTCTACCTTGGGAGTCAGAACTGGCTTTATCAGCAACAGCTGTTTCACACCTAATATCACATTTTGAGGCTATTTTTTTTTGCCTCTTTCAGTGTCTGGTAGCAGAATTGTGTCCTGTTCCATCTTAGCTGAGGTGTGCTGTGGCAGACCTGCTTTGTTTTCATTTTAAAGTACTTTGTTTCACCGCACACAGTTTACACACACTCCTGCCCTGAGAAAACTCTGAAACAAATTGCTGTCTAGAAAAAGCAGATGGAAGAGGTTAAAAAGAAGCACTAGGAGTCCTATATTTCTTCTATTGATTTTCTGGGCTGGGGCATTTCCTGTCTTTTCTACTGGGAAGGTTTATTTCTGGTAGAACAGAGTTCTTCACTCAGAAAACCTAAAAGTCCTAGGAGCTTAAACTCATAATTATATTTTTTTCATAATCCTTAACTGTAACAAAAAGAGATCCATTAGAGACTGAAGGCATCTGCTTTTGCAGAATTTATTGCAAGATGAGGGCACTAAATTTCCTTGCTGGAAATTGGAGTTGTGATGAGTAAGCAATGGTTCTGCAGCAGGTTCCTGGGGCAGGGGTGAGGGGAATGGGCTGAGCAGGTTTGTGGCATGGAGAAGGGTCTGGCATTCATCTGACCCCTCAGAGAGCACTTTCTGCTCACTAAGCCCTCAGAAAGCAGCACAGGGTTATTAATAACAACAAACCAGCCTGGCTTACCAAGCTGAATGTGCCCAGCACTGCTGTCTGCAGCTGGGAGTGCAGGGGTGGTGCCTGTGCTGCATCACTTGTCTTGGGCAGCAGTTTTAGTAGCCAAAACTGCTGTAGAGTGACTTTTCCTTGTACCCCTGCACTGTGGGCTGTGTTCAGTCCATAAGGTGCCATAATCTGGGTGAAATTGTGTTTTTTATCTCTCTATTTGGACCTCATCATGCTTAGCCCTGGTTTGACATCCACACTTAATGCTGTGATTGTATACAGAGAAGCACTGAAAAACCCCCAAACAAATAACAGAACCCCTTCAGTGGTCACACCTGTGAAAAGATTTTCTCCCATTTTGTCTGTGTGGGCTGGAGGCTGGAGGGAGAGGAGTGGCAGGGCTGGCAGCGTGACCTCGGGCAAGGAGGGCTTGGGTTGGGCTCATGAGGAGCCCTGGCTGTGTTAAACTTGAATTCTGTGTCAGACCAGGCTGGGCTTCAGCAGCAACTTCTGGTCCCAGTCACAGCTGGTGGGTTTAACATATAAATACAATCATACTGCCTAAATAGTGTCTGCTAAAATGGATGAAAATCTGTTTTGTTTTTTTTTTTTTTTTTTTTTTAATTTGAGGATCGGGCTTGTAACTTCTCCCTGGAATGATGAATTGCTATTCTGGGTTTGAGTACCAGCTTTGTGCCTTTGTGTTTTGTCCTGCCTTAGTCTGAGAGAGGGAGAACCACACCATATTTAAATATCACCAATGCATTTCCTGGGGCTATTTAATGGAGAACAGCAATGAGCTGGGCTCATTTTATAAACAAATTCTGTTTGGCTGCATGGACTGACTGTGGTAGAGCTGACTGATTGAAAGGAAAGCAGAGCTGAGCAGAGGAGCTCAGTTTGTACCTGCTCAGGGAGGGAGAATAACCCAGGGCACACATTGCTCAGCAGAAGCCAGAGCAGACTCAGTCCAGTTCCTCTGTGCTCTCTCCTCTGATGAGACCCAGTCCCTGCAGCCCCTCTGAGCAGCGCAGCAATAGCTCATCCCAGGGACTGGTAAATCTAGTGAAAATGTCTCCAGAAAGGCTCAGGAATGCAGCAGCCCATGCTACTGCCTTCCTAATGCTTCACGGTTTTCCAGACTGGAGTATTTTGCTTGCTTTATGCAACCGCTATTTATTATTTAAATGATGAATCTGGAAAATTTCCCAGATCTAATGTCTGCCCCATTACTTTATGTCTTGGATACTGTAGATAATCAGATGAGCAGTAAATCTACTCTGTGGAATAGAATTAAACTATTTCTTTTTTTTTTTTTCCCTGTCAAACAACTTGTGAAGGATTTTTCTTTTCTTCACTCCCATAAAATACCTAATAGGTAAAAAAAAGTCTGCATGCCAAATACAGTTATTCCATCTGTATCTCTAAGTGATGCATCTGTAGAAACACCCCTGGGAGTGTATTTATCTCAGGCAGCAGGAAAGATTGTGTGAAATAATCCCTAGCGCTGGTACTTTCAGTTGGGTGGCTGAAGGGACACTGTGGGGTGGTTTGGGCTTGTTGGTTTATGTTTGGTTCTTTTTCTTTGTTTAGGAGAGGAGTTTTAGCTTTGTTTGGTTTTTGGTTGGTGTTTATTTCAGCCAGGTTTGATGGTGCTGTTTGTCCCCTCTCTCTGTTTGTTTCTGATGTCTTTCCTGAGTTTCTCTGGAACAAGACCACCCTGCTGAGCAGCGAGGGGATGTTTGCCAGTGGCCCTGGGTGTTGCTGAGCTGCTGTTGTGTCCTCTGGCTCCCAGCAGCAGCGGGACCAGGGGCTCTGGGGCTCCTGTGGAGGCACAGGGGGATCGCATCCTCTGCCACACGGAGCCCATGGAGCTCTCACAGTCCTGTCCTGGTGAAGTGGTTGTGACACAGCCTTGGGAAAAGAGAAAAACATGAAGAAAACTCCTCTCAGGAAGAACCAGCTTGATTCTGAGCCTCCAGAATGAGTGTGAATTACACCTCTTTGCCTTGAAAACAGGAGGGGTTTCTTCGGTTTTTTTTTTCCTCCCACCCCCTCCAAGGTGATGAGAAACTGAAGGTCAGGAATGAGCCCCCCAAGGCTCATGAAGAACAAAATATGATGTGTTTGAACTGATGGGAAAGCTTAATGGGGAAGATCAACATCCAAAGGCTGCAGCCAAGGAAAGGGGGCTTGTTTGGGCACAGGCTGAAGCAGAGCATAGGCATTGCTGGGAATGGGAGGTGTGAAATGGTGGGGCAGGGAACACACAGCCCTTTAGCCCTGCTCAAAAATAATAGTGCAGGCTTTTTTTAACTTCAGAGTTTAGTCTGCCCTCAGTAAAAACAAGTTACATTAAAAAACTGTGCACCAGAAAAAGCAAACCTCTTTTTCCTGGTCTCTGCTTATAAGATTTACAGGTACTTAAAATAAACCTATGAAAAACAGACCCAGTGTGCTGGAATTTGCTAACTAGTGAGAGCAATTACCTCCAGGTCCCAGGACCTAACGGAGCTCGGCTTTTTTGGAAATAAAACTTGGCAAGCCCTTCTTCCTGCTGCTGTTGTAAAGGTGTACATGAAAAGATGTGCTGACCTCTGCCAGAAACCCCAGGAATCCAGTTCAGAGAGATTCTCCTGTGGAGGGGATGGCTGGAATCAGGCAGCACAGATGGGGACCGGTGTGGAAAAGGCAGCTAAAGCCATTCGCTGCTCATTGTGTGGCTTCAGCGTGGCAGATTCTTTGCAATTGCCTGGTGTACCACAGTAATTAAATGGGTCAAGAGCAGTAAGTTCAGATACTTAACAAGAAAATAAAGACCTCACTTGACAGCCAGCAGCAGGCTTTGCTTGTTTCACAGGAATAAGGAGAATTAGGGCAGGTTGTGCTGTAAAAGTCGATGGGAGCCTTTTTGGCAATGGTTTTGTATTGCTGCAGAGATCACCTCCCAATTAACTATAAGTGCTGCAGTGGCTGGAAGTCAGGTTGTCTTATGAAACTAATGCTCCAATTTCAGATGTCCTAGAAAAAGGGAAACAATAGACTCTGTTTTTCTCCTTTCAGTGATATATAAGTAAGGGAAGATAAGAAAAGTAGTAAGAAAGACACAACCAACCTTTGTTGATATTGAAAAGTAAAATACTCCCATTTTCACTGGACTGAGGGGAAAATGAAGTTGTGCAAGGAAATAAATATGATAGAAGTGAAATTCAAGATGGGAACTGATTTTTGTAAGACTTTCTGTTTTGGAGGGTAGAGGTAGTTTCACACCAGCATTTTGAAGGAAATTATTTGTTGTTGTCAGTGCCCATCATTCCTGGCTGGGGAAAGGAGCTCCTGTTTCCCACAGCAGTTTTAAAAGTCCTTTGGGAAGGATGAGATCTTCCTCTTAAAATATTAAGGGACAAGTAACAAGAATCTTAAGAAAAAAAATTAAAACCCATAAAATGTGTTGTGCCACAAACCAGGAGCTCTCTGCAGACCACCTCCCCTTGCAAATTAAGAGATGGGACCAGCTTTGTTACTGTGTTTGTAAATTCTTTTGGACTGAGCACCATTAGAAGGGTTTATTTTATTATTACTTTGTGCTCTCCTGCCTGTGTCTGTGCTGATGGGAACCAATGTCTGGCAGTGAGGGCCAGATTCTGTCACAGCTTGGTACAAAACACCTCAGCTCAGTCACAGGAGGTAAATTCAGTCTCAGCTTCAGCATCTCACCAAGAATCCCTCAGAAACATTGCTCATGTCTGTGCATTGTGGTTATTAGGTGCAAGAAATACAGTTTTTAAAACTGTAATTAATCATTTCTCAGTAATCTCTTTTTCTATACTTTTATGGCATCAATGGGTATGACTGTTTATTATGTCTTACCTATAAAATCTGACCTGTTTTATATACTCTTTATGGAAACAGTGTACAGTCATAAATTAAAAGATGCAACTGTTTTGGATATTTTACTGGTGGTCCTGTATTTTCCTGCCAAAAGTGCAGCTGTTTTAGGTTTCTTGGGATAACATTATAAAAGGCTGTGTGCGTTTTGCAAGTTTATGCTTGGATTGCCAAGCCAGAGGTGGAATGACTCAACCTTCCCAGGAGCAACATGTACCAAGTGAGGAATCAAAACAGCGGCTGAAGCGCCCCTGTGGAAAGCACTTGGTGTTTATGGGGCTGTGTCTGATGGTCAGGGTGGGAGATGGTTCTTGTGCTGCTCCTGCTGGGCTCTAGATCTGTTGGATGGGGTTTGGTGCAGAACTGGTGGAGAATCTGTCTTGAGCTTGTCTCATGGGGTGCGGGAGCTGTGGGGTTACAGTGTGGGATGAAGCCATCCCTCAGCAGGAGCTCTGCCTGTGTGGCTGGGGTGGAGCCCTTGGAAGGAGCCAAGGGGAGCCAAGAGCGGCAGTGCCAGCCCAGGCAGCGTGTTTGTGCTTCCATGTCAGCTCCTGCTTCCATGTCAGTTCGTGTTTCCATGTCAGTGCTCCAGAAGGTTTGGGGTAGAATTAGATGGCTCTGCAAATGGGTGATGATGCTTAATTAATGGGGAAGTTTAGAACTTTCTTTACCCAAAGTGATGGTGGCCGCCCACTGAGCTAATTGCCAGGGTCAGTGGGCTCCAGGCACAGGGAGCAAGCAAAGGAAGCTCAGCCCTGTGGTTATCAGAGCAGCCGGCACAGTCAGCCTGGGGGAGTGTCTGGCATTAAGCGGCAGAGCTGAAACCCTCCTGCTCCTGTGGGAGGACAGGAAAGCCTCTGGTGGTGTCCTTGTCTTGGCAGGGCCTGTGGGAGTGGGGAAATGACCACCCCCAGGGTGGGCACAGAGAACACAAACCCTGGGTGCCCTTAGCCCTGTGCCACCAGAGCACTGATGGGGCAGCCTGGCTGGAGGCGTGTCATTGCTTTAACTCATGAAAGTTTTATCCTGGTGTGGGCAGTGGGCAGCTCCATCTCCTTGCTTTCTCCTCAGAGTTTCTCTCAGCCCCGCTGTGCTGTGAACTGCAGGGTGTTTGCTGTGTTTGCTGCGCTCTGGATTGACTGACGCTGCTCTTTGCTGCAGGTACCTCACCCACGTTCGAGCGGCCTCCCCGCAGGACCTGGCCGGGGGCTACACGTCCTCGCTGGCTTGTCACCGGGCCCTGCAGGACGCTTTCAGCGGGCTCTTCTGGCACCCCAGCTAGCCCGGCAGCGCCAGCCCGTGAGCGAGGGACACCCAGCGGGGCCAGGAGCGACACCCGGCAGCACCGGCCGGGCCGTGCTCGCTGCTCTGTGCCCCCCTCTGGTGCAAAACCGGCTGCGTTCGAGTGCTAAAGGGAAAAACCAAACCCCCTCTGCACCGGAGCTCTGTAAAATGGCAGATACATTCTTGTGGAGGGGGAAACTCGTTAGTCATGTGGCACTTTGCTGAGGGAGGCTGAAGCAATAAGCCACATCTAATGGAAGATGTGAATAACTCGGCTGTGTACGTTTGAGGCTTAAAGAAATACACTTGTAAATTTTTTTAAATAAAGCCAGACTTTAATAAAGTTTGTGGTTTTACTCTTATTGCAGGGTTTTATTTGCACAAGCATTTAAATGCCATTTTGATTATAACATTTAGTGTCAATATTCAAGCCTGCATTTTCTTCCCATAAAACGAGTTTTCCCAGTTTAGACAAGTGGGTTTTTCCTCCTGCCAGCTGGATGAGACAAGAAACTCTGGAAATATGCTGACACAGCTCTCGTGTGGGATCCTTCCTCTGTGTGTCACTTGGTTCTTACCTTTGCTTGGAAAACAAAGCTTTAGCTCAAGGTCTTTCAGCTGAGGTGCTCTAGAAGCAATCTAAGAAATGTCAATACAAGGCAAAGTCACTGAAGTAGTCAAAATTGTGGGCTTCCCTTTTGGGGTTTGTTTGTTTTGCTTTTGTATGTTTGCTTTTTCCTGTTTATCTCCATTACAACTTTTCTGTCATGAACTCAGGAGTTTCTTTAGGTGGGAACATCCCTCTGGCTTTGGGGATGATCCCTGCCATGTGATGTGATCCTTTTTGTATTCCTTGCCTGCTCCCTGTGATGGAGCCGTGACCAAGTGCAGGAGGTGGGAACCTGCTCAGGACAGCCACCTTGGGCCATGTTTTACAGGCCTCCTGCTCATAGCTGCTGATTCCTGCTCTGAGGAGTGCACTAGATGGATGTATTTTTTCTATGCTGTAATAAAGAGATGAATGAGATCTATTCCAGACTTGGTGTTGTCTTATTAGAGAAAATGGGGGGAGATGGCAAAATTTCCATTGCCCTTTGAAATCCCCTTGGTTGTGCCCAGAACAGCTGCTGACAAGGAATGTTCCAGAAGGCAGAGGTAAGGAAATCAGATCCTTCCCTCCTCTATTCTCCTCTCTCTCCTCTCCCAGGTTCACTCAGGCTGGCAAAGATCACCAATGATCTCTTCATATTCACTCTGTTAAGCCCCAGGTCATGCCCTAATGAATGCAGAACTGCACATACATATTAATATTTATCATTTCAATACACTCATTAACTTGTGTGTAGCTTGGCTGTTATTCATTATGTCATTTCTTGCACACAGAACTGGCAACTGCACAGAAAGCTGGAAAACCCCTGGTTATGAGCATAGTGATGTATCTGCTAATCTGGTATCTGAACTGAAGTCATGCTGCTGGAGTAACACTGGCATTTGGTTCTTCAAGGAAAAAAACTTTTACCACTTTAAATCCTTCCTTGCCCTGACACTGTAGTGAAAATCAGAGTTACAGATTTTACAGGCTTGGCCCAGAAATGGTGATCAAAGCCTGGTTTGGGTTGGTGCAGTGGTGCCAAGCCCTAAACTGGGGCTGTGGAGCAATGTGAAGTCACAGGGACCCGCAGTCTGTGTCAGGCAGGGATCCCAGGGTGGTGGAGTGAGTGCCTTATCCCACCAGCAGTGCTTGTGGGGGGGACCCTGGAGAACAGGAGCTGCCTTCAGATGTTTATGGAAGGGGGGAGGCAGCAGCTGGAGAGCAGCAGAGGTGTCAGGAAACGGGACAGGCAGTGGGGCCGGGGCAGAATCCCAGCACAGCCAGCCTGGGAGCAGAGCACAGGCTGGAGCTGCAGGGCTGAGCCGGGGTGCTGGGGCTCAGTGCAGGCCAGGGAGGGATCAGGACACTCAGGTGAGCCAGGACAGCCTCCCTGGGGATGGATAAATGAGATCCTGCAGGAACCCGGCTCGCTCCCAACACCGGCTGCGTGGCCAAGGGAAGGAAAGGCCGGCACACAGAGCCACCAGCAAAACAAATCCATGGCCCTTGGTGGTGTTTGGGTGAGAACCAAAAATGCAGCAGGCTGCAGGCTCAGGGCTGGGGCCACAGCAGCAGGGCCAGGAGGGTGACAGACATCTGGTTGCTGGGCGTGAGCTCAGAGCCTGGGCTGAGGGAAAATATCTGAAACTGAGAGGGCGAGCCGAGCTCTCCGGCCAAATAAACTATTTGTGGTTGACATTGCCCAACAATAGTTTGGATGGGTAAGAAAAGGAAATCAAAGGCAGAGGCTTTTCAAATCCCTGCAGAATACAAGCAGCCAGCCAGAAAGATCATCCAGGGACTGCAGCAGGGGAGCAGGCAGAGGTGGGGAGAGCTGGAGAGGGCAGAGACACAAAAGGCACGGGAGGACACGGTTTCAGGAGGACAGAACTGTTTTTCAGGTGCTGGTTTCAGCCTGGAACTGCAATGAGAGCATGAACTTCATCTGCAAACATGCAAAAGACATTAAAGTCTTTCTGGCTCTAACCATGGGCAAACACAAAGTCAGGAGCCAACTAATCCCTAACTAAATCTTGGTGTTAAAAAGCATTTTTTATGCAAAACCTCAGGATGTTGGGCTATCTGGCCCTTTAGGTATCTCAGGTTAAGCTTTTGAAAGGTTACCTTGCTTACACAAGAGCTGTTTGTGCATCTGCTAAGCATAATCCAATATTCTGAACCCAAACACATCTGTCAGGGAGAATCCAGGGCAGGGGTTGGATCAGTCACTTCCTAGACCTGACAAGACATAAAAGTCTGTTCTCCCCACAACTTGCACATTATCAAAATGCTACAGCAGAAAACCACCCCAGGCCCTGCCACTGAGTTAGCACCGGGTATAAAACAATAGAGAGCAGGGAAGTACCAAAACACATTTATTGTAAGAGAATGAAGTTTTAAATTTTTGTAATAGCAATTTCAATTGATCCCACAATGAGAAGAAAAGGTGGCTGCAGGAAGCAAGGCTCCCAAAATAAAGCTGCAGCTCAATGGGAACACAGCTCTGCTCCTCATAACTCCAGGGGTAAAACAGAGACACTCCAAATATCCCTTACACAAACTAAGGTAGTCACCATAGCTCTGGTCTTCAACTCAGTGCCTTCTCTTCTGAACAATCTTGGCTGGTACAGAGACGTTTCGAGGCTGGTATTGCTGGAAAAGTTTAGAAAAAGTTATTTAATGTACAGCAAACAGACTGACCCACCACTAGCTCTGGAAAAGGGAGCTTTGTTAAGGGATTTAACAGGAAGAGATGAGAGTTAAAATCAGGATTAACAGTCACAAATGAAGCCTCTTAGAGCAATAATGGGGGGTCTTTACTGAAAGTCAAAAAAGACTTTCCAAAAACCTGTATGGAGCTACATTTTGACCTACATTTCAGTGCAACCTGACAACAGCATAAATGTTTCATGACATTAAAGCTTTATAAAAATTTCCTTTCCTCCAGTTCATGTAACTGCAGATGAGAGCCTCCCTCTGCTCCCTTTGTCATGTAGTGCAAAGCCCAAGATCAGTGAAACCAACCAGTTTCTTAAGTGAACAATTATAAATGAAAAAAAACCACAAACAAGCAAATCCAGCGCTGAAGATCTCCAAGGGTATCTGTGTCTCAGTTAAACTCAGTCAGGTACAGAACCTGACTCTGCTGATGTGGTGACTCCAGACCTCGCTGAGTCTGTGTGAGCATAAGGAGAAGGTCAGAGCTGGGAGCAGTCCCTTGGGAGTGCACTGATCTGGGCAAACACAGCTCCAGTTGGGAAGGACTGAGCTGACAGGGACGTGTGCTTGGCATTAGATCACAGAGCCACTGAATATCCTGCACTGGAAGGGCCCACAAGGATCACTGAGTCCCCATCCTCCCTCAGCCCCAACGTGAGGCATAAAGGTCTGGTTTATGGCCTGTGGGGTGATCCTGTCCAGTCCACCATTTTTCTGGGGAGCTCATGCTGGGATCAGAGGAGCAGGCTGCTGTTAGCAAGGCGAGGAAAGCCCTGCAGCTGCTGCACACGTGCAGGCGCTCGGTGCTGCCGGCCCCCTCCGTGCTCAGCGCCACAGCCACGCCACTGCCCCTGTCCCACGGGGCTGAGCAGTGGGACCTGCCCGAGGCAGCACAAGGTGAAATCCCAATGCCACGTAGGAGCTTTGCTCCTTACCTTCCTCAGGGCAGGGCCTCTTGTAGAGCACGTCTGCGGGGATCTGGAAACTGAGGCACAGCATCTCCTTGTTGGGTGCCACGTTCCTGACCAGGAAAGTGGAGCAGCGCCCAGCCAAGGAGGTTCCCAGCACAGCTTCTGCTCGCTCCTGTATGTCTCTGGCTGGGTCGCTGTGTTTGGAGAACCCATAGCAGTGCACAGTGGGGAGGCCAGCAGGGCTGCAGGGCTCCCCCACCAAGAGATGCCTGAAAACATCCAGGAACTCCACAGCCAGAGCTGGCAGATTCATCACTATGTGGAATGCAGTTTTGTGCTCTTCCCCCAGGAGCGGGAGCTCTTTGCTGAGCTCCTCCCTCACCGGGCCCCGCAGGAAGGCCCTGCCGTCCATGTTGAACGCCTTCACCTTGGTGTGCACTTTGTTGAGCTGGCAGTTGTGCAGCAGCCAGGCGTAGGAGTCGGGGTTGAGGTCGTTGGCAAACACTCGGCACTTCCTCTTGGCCGCCGGGATGGCGAAAGGGCCGATGCCAGCAAAGACATCGAACAGAACATCGCCGGCCCTGAGCAGCCCCACGATGCGGCCGTGCTCGGTGGACAGGCGCGGGTTCCAGTACACCTTGGAGAAGTCCAGTTCGTAGGAAATGTTATTTTCTTTGACCTGGAAGTCCAAAACATTTGGTTAAGCCTCTGTGTTCAAGTGCCAGGCAGATTTAAGCATTATCACTAATTAAGAAAATTTAAATCCAAGGTGCCTTATTGAAAGGTAACACGTACATCAGCAGTGTCCCACTGGTAGCGTATGTGAATCTTAAATAAACAGATCTTAAATCTTTAACAGATCAACTCATCAGAAACAGCCATGTCCCCAGTGTCAACCCTGATAGCTGGCTTTATGCAGGTCTCAATCACCAGGTGGAAATAAAGCAGCAACTTAAAATGACCCTACAAAAATCTGAGGGTTTTCAAGAGCTTTGTGGCTGGCTGACAGCTCCTTTATTGAAAGCAGACCTTGGAAAGATGCCTCAAGCCCTCCTTTGCAAAGTGCACACAGTAAATAAGTGTCTGAGAATGATAGGCCCAAGAACAGGAACCGTCAGCCAAATTCAAAGCCACTGGGAGCCAGTTCTGCAGCTTGAAAAATACTGTATTTCATCTCCCAAGGTGACAGAGCCTGGAAGCTGATCCAAACCCAAGCTTTGGGATGACCACTATCTCAAGAACAGACCTGAAAAGGAACAGTATTTATTCAGATGAGAATGGGATGCAAGCTAATACTCTCTTTGCACCAGCATGTGGAATTGTCTGATTCCAAAGTACAGTAACTTAGGATCCAGATCTCCACATTGTTTGCTTTGCCAGCAAGAAACACCCTGAAGTGTCTCCACTCCTGGATGCAGCTCCATGCTGTGCCAGGTGTGTGGTGACACCATCTGCATAACATTCCATTGTCCCCGCTGCCTTGACAATCCAATGGCCTTCTCTCTGCATGAACAGGATGTTCCACCAAGCTATTCAACTTTTTATTTGGTAATCTCATGTTTTCTCCTTTGAAAGTATAAAGCTGCTAACAGATAAGAGAAAATATTTTTGTGGAAGCAGTGGCCAAGTTTCCATTTACAGACAAGAAACCCTATGTGAAGAACACTTGGCAGTTACACAGTGATTGCACCTGATAAATGTCAGAGCAGAGGAGACAGGAGGTTTGTCTTGCTGCTGACAGGAAAGGAAAAAGGCAAAGGCAAAATGTTGCCTAAGTTGCAAAGTTGGCGAGATAGAAATTTCTGTACCAACCACTGTACAAGGCTTGGTGAAATCAGGAAACTGGATTTTCTTAGATCAAATCCCCATCATGGACTTGGAAGAACACATGCCTTCCTGAGCCCTGTGCCTGAGTTTGCCCTTGGCAGAGCAGGACAAAGGCATGCAGCAGTAACAGCCAACCCTTAGGCTCAGACAGGTGTCAGGAAGGGCACTGTGCACAGGAACAGTCTCAGCAGCATCCCTGCATCACTTCTCTCCACAAAATTCCTTTGGCTTTTAGCACATTAAATTGAAAATACCAGGGGGAAAAGGCCTGTACCTTGGTCACCAGGTTTTTCTCTCCAGCAAGCACTTCCATTTCAAAATTCCTGTATGTGCTGTCGATAATGTTGGTTTTATTCACTACACAGGTGACTCCTGGATTCTTGTCCATTATAACCTGGCCTGAGAGAGAGGGTGGGAGATAATTATGGTTAAGGGGCCAGGACCTTTTAATATTCTACAACAGCCACAACAAACCTGCTGTTTACAGGTAAATCAACAGAAATAAGCATGTGCTGGAACAACCTCCCTCTAACGACTCAGGGCTGCAGCTGTGCCCTGTCCGAGACACACGCTTCAGCTCAGGGCAGTGAGAGCACCACACTGTGAGAGGACTGAAGTACAGCACAGTAACTTTTTAACAACACACACACGGCACAGAAACCTTCCCGGGGGGAGCTGTTGCACGTACCAATCAGGTGTCTGTAGGGCAGCTGGTGATCCCTGAGATTCAGGTGAGCAATGTGGCCGACACGGCTGAAGCCGGAGGTGACCTCCTGGCCCTCGGGAAGGACGGCCCGCAGGATCTCCTCCGACTTGAAATTCTCATAGCTCAGCTCCAGGGGGTACTTGCACACCTCAGGAGGGACACTGAGCTCTTTCAGGACCTGCTGCTCTGACTCTCCTAAGGAGAATTCCGGTACTTTATGCGGATCCAGGATAACAAATCTGCTGCCCTCATCCTCTGGGTCCTCCACCACCCTCTTGAGGCCGGGGCGCTGCAGTACCGAGTGTTTCAGGGACTTCAGCACACTATGCACAATTTCCTTCTTGACTTTAAGAGCTGGAACAACCAGAGTCCTTTTGAAAGCCTCTCTGTTGAGCAGTGTCATCCCACGCACTCCAGGATGTGGCAAATACAGTTCTGGATTAGTTTTATCCTCCACGGTTTCGGGCATTGTGAACAAAGTGTTTTTTTTAACTACTACAATGAGCCCAGGTATTGTGCCAGAATGTTGTGCCAATAGCATCCAAACTGCTGGAAATGATGTATTTGATGCAGCTGTTCTAAAATGATTAGTTTTCAGTAGTCTGGCACAGTATCCCAATCTCCACAAAGTCCTAGAAGAGAAATTATTCATTTTATAGACATTATGTAATCATTCCATTTAAAAGGCTGCAAATCACATGGATTTGCTGTTCTCTTAAACCAGAATTTCCATCTGTACCAAACAATCCACAATAGTTTAGTAAAGCTCTTTATTATGAAATATATGCTGCAAATTTGTTATTTTGCAAATGTACTTTTAGACTCAAATGTTAACTGACTTCAAGCAGTGAGATAATCCCCTCCTGCCAAAAAACAATGACCTCTCTTTGTTCTAATAAATGTGATATTAATCTCAGTAAGCCAAATGGAAATATTTCTACTGTCTTGATCCTACTCCTGTTGGATCCCTCCTGTGTCTGGTAAAATTCATTACCAAGCAGTGGTTGCTAGAAAACAGTTATTAGCAACAGTGGTCATGATGTCTTGGGTGATTTCTGCCTCCCATGCCCCAGTGTAAGGAGTTCCATGCTCTGTAAGATCTTTGCTCCATGAGGTGTGGCACAGACATCTTTAATGAAAAATCCTTTCCCTAGGATTTTCTTCTCCTGAGAAGCTGAGAGGCCTCAGGAACAAAATGCCAAACAATGATTATCTGCTGCTGTGGAATGCAACAGGTGCATCTGTGATTGGTCTCATGTTGGTTGTTTCTAATTAATGGCCAATCACAGTCAGCTGGCTCAGACTCTGTCCAAGACACAAACCTTTGTTATCATTCTTTCTTTTTCTATTCTTAGCCAGGTCTTCTGATGAAATCCTTTCTTCTATTTTTTTAGTATAGTTTTAATATAATATATATCATAAAATAATAAATCAAGCCTTCTGAAACATGGAGTCAGATCCTCATCTCTTCCCTCATCCTCGGATCCCTGTGAACACGGTCACAAGGTGCATGCCAGAAAGGTCATTAATTAAATAAGGTCCAGAGGAGCATCAGGAATGTCCCTGCCACTGAGCCCCAGTTCATCCATGGGGTTGAAACTTGAAAAGTGGCTTCACACTTCTCCAAATGGTTTCCTCCACTAGAGACAGATCAAAAGGGCCAAATTTTCTGGGCCTTGGCACTGGCTGCACCAGGGCAGGAGCCAATGGTTTAGGTGGTGCTGGAGGCTGGCATTCCTCCTGACTCTTTTAAAAGCTTGTTTTGAGAGAGAGGCTCTGCAGGGAAATTGGTTCTCTTGCAGCCCTGCCCCTCTCCAGGGTAACACCAGGCTGTGCGCTCTGTCCTTCACAAACCTGCCGTGCCCAAACCCTGCCGAGGCTGCTCCTGCTCCCATCCCCGGCCCGCCCCAACCTCAGCCCCTCTCCGCACATCCCCCAGGCCGCCCCTTTCCCTGAGCCAGGCTTTCGGCAGAGCACACCTCCTTCCGAAAGGCACACGGCATTCCTCGCCCTGTGCACACGAGAAATCCCTCATCCAGAGGCCTCAGCATCCCCCTGCTTTTCCTGGGGGTGGAAACGGGTGGTGTGGTTCTCAGAACGAGAGAATCGAATAAGCTGGAAAAGATCTCTGGGATCATCGCTTCGAACTGCGACCGAGCAGCCACCACCGTGGCACGGGGTGCCTCGCCCCATCTTTCCTTAAACACCTCCAGGAAAGTGACTCCCCCACTTGGCCGGACATCGTTCCCATGTCTGATCACCTTTTCTGTGACCAAATTCTTTCTAATGTCCAAACTAAGCCTTCCCTGGCTCAACTTGAGGCCATGTCCTCTCATCCTGTCGCTTCTCGGTACTGGATTAAACCCACAGGACAAAGCCACCCACAACGCTGGATCCGGCTGGAGGCCACTGCCGCCACCTTCCCAAGGCGCCCATGGAGAGACACCATCGCCATCCCTTCCCTTCCCTCAGCACACGATCCGCCATTATCCCGTTCTCCCCTCAGGGAATGTTCTCCCCTCAGGGAATTCTCCCCCCCACGCCCCGCCCCCGCCCTCACCTCATGCCGGGCCCCGCGCGCCGCGCGCGCGCGTCATCGCCGCTGCGCCGGGCCGGGCGGGGCCGGGCGGTGACCACGCCCACAATGCCCCGCCCCTCCATGTTCCCCTCAGCGGGGCCGGGCAGGGCCGGGCGGTGACCACGCCCACAATGCCCCGCCCCTCCGCGGGGCGGGTACGGCCCCGCCCCTCGCCTATGGCCGCGCCCATCACACGGCCACGCCCGCGGTTGGCCCCGCCCCTGGCGCTCCCCTCAGAGGCGCTCGGCGGGCGCGGGGGGCGATGGCGGCGGCGCCGCCTTGGGGGTCCGGGCGGGTCCGGCCCCTGCCCGCCCGCGGCTGGTACCTGTCCGCCCGCGAGCGGCGGGAGGAGGACGACGACGACGACGACGAGGAGGAGGAGGAGGAGGACCGGGAGACCGCCCCGTTGCTGCAGCCTCCGCCAGGCAGCGTGCGTGTGAGGGACGGCGGGGAGGGAGCGCCCTTAGGGGGCTGCGCTGGGCGCCGAGGGGAGGCTCGGGGAGCGCGGGTTCAAAGGGCAGGCGAGACGGGGCTGTGAGGGGCGGTGACAGCACCGGGGACGGGAGAATCACCTGGATGGGGAGGGGGGTGGGGGATGAGCCTCTGGTGCCGCGGCTGCTCCTGTTCCCTTCGCTTCCCTGCCTGCGGAGCGCTGGAAGCGCTGCCTGGGCCCTGCTGGGACAGCCCGATCCCAGCCCTGGATCCTGCTGGGCTCGTTCTGCGCTCTGCCCCCGCTGGGCTCGAAGCTTGTGGGCGTCTTGAGATGCTCACGGCATCGTGTGTGCACAAGGATTGGCGATGTTTCAGAATGAGAAGTGAGATTTTTAGATTAAAGGAGAAGTTGACTGTTGCCTCTTCCCTTGAATTTCATTTTACGAAAGATCAAAAGATTTCTTTCAGTAATTGTACTTTTTTTTCCCGTCCTTTTCACAGAGTTCTTCAAGTCATGGTTCTTCCTTTGCTTTCTCAGTGTTTAACTTAATGAATGCAATCATGGGCAGTGGGATACTTGGCTTATCCTATGCCATGGCCAACACAGGGATCATGGGGTTTAGGTAAGTTTTCAGTTTTTACATATACTCATTTTTAAACTCCCATTGTAGGTTTGAATTAAACCAAAAAAATTACTGAGACTCCTGTGCAATTCTGAGGAAGAAATAAATAGCTTGTGCCTTTCAGAATTGTTGATTAAGATCTTCCCCTTTTTGATTTAGTCATTCAGATCTGACCTAATGTAAGTCCTACCCAGATGTTGCATTAAATTGCCACAGGGTGGCAATTTCTTGGCCATTACTTCTGATAGATTGATACTTTCTTTTCAAAACTCTGATCTCCTTTAGCTCTGGGGATGGGCCTTGTGGAATAGGATGGATATGTGGCTGAAAACTCTGAATCAGCTCATGCTTTCGTTTGCACTTCTGCTTGTTGCAAATGCTGACCTGTGGGTAATGAGGCCAAAGTCACTGGAATTGTCACTTTGTCCATTTCCTAAGCATTGGTTTCTCTTCACTGGGGGATGTGTTTGTGTGTATGTGCACACACAAACTCCTATGGTTGTGGCCATTTTGTAATTCACCCATGAGGGCAACTTGGCAAGTATTGGGCAGATCAGAAACCATGTGAACCATGGTCAGCAGATAAAGCCGTAAAATGAGGAAATCCTGTAGCTTAGTTCTTGCAAGAGTAGCATTCTTAAAGCTTGAAAGTGCATTGTACTGTAAAAATGCTTAATTGTGAATATTTTGTGGTTTTTAGTATCTTGCTGCTGATTGTTGCCAGCCTTGCTTCTTACTCTGTGTTTCTCCTGCTCAGTATGTGCACTCAGACTGGTAAGTGCAAAGGATTTATCTAACAGTGAGCTCTGAAATATTGCCTCAGTTTTATCACAGAGACATGACCCAGTATGAAGATTGTAGTTAACAGTGGTGTCTGATTGACTGACCTTGAAATATTTAATGTTTTAACAATTAATATCTCCCATTAAAAAACAGGGGTTTGAGTCTTTTTATGCAAAGCCAATGCCAAACTGACTGGTTTCTAATTTTTAATTTTTTTTTCCAAATGCCTCTCTTATCTTTCCAGAGAGATCCTGTATTTCTGCAGCAAAATTATTTTGGTGCTGGCTGAACCTCACTATTTCAGTGTGTGCTTTTGCTTTCAGTGAGTGCCTAAGAGCAATAAAATAGCAGCCTTTCATTCTCCTAGGAGTAGTACATATGTTTTAGTCCATGGTTTGAAATGGATACCTTTCAGGTTTTTCAGTCACACTGGACTATCATTATTCTCATGGTGCTTTGTGGATGCAGCTCATGGAGCATTTTTGGTGCTGAATGAGAAGTCATGTTGCAGCCCTTGGGAACTGCACTGCTTTGAGACAGTTCAAACAATCCATTCTAATACCTGCAGTCAAATCTGCTCCTGTTTCAATTCCTGCTTCTTTTAATTGCTGCTGAAACAACTGAGTCTTTCCTTGACTTCTGCTACACAAAGATCATGTTACAGCAGGAAGTTTCCCTGCTTATTGTTTCCCTCTCATCTGTTTTCCTCTCTTTTCAAAGGTGGTGGGAGAAAGCTTCTGCCTCTTTCCTCCTTGGCTTTGTTTTCCTTAGCTGCCTTTGATCTCAGATGATTGCTTCCTGATTCTTCTTAGATCTGCTGCTCCTGTCCCCACCTGTTGAGTGATCTTCTTCATCCATTCTTTAAAAAACACCCCTCAGAGGTAGGGTTACTTTTATGGTTGGTATTGTTGGCTGCTTGATGATTTGGGATTAAGTCTTTGGTAATTTTTTTCTCCTTTTGGAGTGTGCTTATTATTAGAAAGGAATCAGAGCCTGAAAAACAAAGCTAGAGAGGTACGTGAGAAGCAAAAAAAAGGGGAGACTTCAGGTAATTTTAATGGCCTTTTAAACCTCTTACTTCAGGCTGAAAAGTTCTGTATTTTATGGGCATTAAGTGGCATTAAGCTGTTGTCTAGTAAAAAAAATAGAGATTCTTTCAAAACAATTATGATGAGGGTGAAAAGTAAGGATTTAAGTTTATTGACATAAGAGTTTGGGTGTTCTGAACTCGGAGGCCTGATATGGAAGAAGGGTTTAACTGCTCAGTTCTTGTCCAAAGGCAGCAGTTCACCTCAGGAAAGCATTTTTGAAATGCATGCAGCTGAAGTGTCAGCATGAAGAATTCCTCTAGTCTGAAGCTAATAATTAGTTATCACCTAATGCTGGCAGGTAGGACTTGCACCAGAATTATGGCTGGATAACTTTGCTGGATTTATGACCTTTTGTGTTCTGATCTTTTAAAATAGGATTTGAGATTATATTTCCTACAATTCCTGTCAGCTATTTAAGTAATTAAATGTTAGATAGCATTCCAAGTTTTTCCTTGGAACACTGTCTTTAAAAAGTGGGAAATACAACCTTTGTACCTTGACAAAGTAAAATCTCTGTATGTGTTTGATTCCTTCTTTTTTTTTCTTTAAAAAAATCGATATTAATTTGTAAAAAGTGTTAGAGTATTAAATTTCATCTATGAGAAGAAATTGGAAGGAAATTTAGTATTTTTATATTTAAAACAAACTAAAAAAATTTAAAATGCGGTGAAGAGAAACTGTTGAAAGTGTTTGCAAACTATTATTTAGAAAGAGATGACCTATAAAACACCTGAAAAGAAAGCACTAATACGAATTAATTTCAAACAGGGGCCAGTATTTATTAAGCACGGGCATTTTAGTTGCAGTTCAAAAATAAAGAAGTGTCTTCAGTTACTCATTTATGTTGGTCTGGACTTTGACAAAATCAAGTGATTTGTGTAGACCAAAAGGCTTAGCAAAAAAAATATTGCCAAGTGCTGAGTTGAGATTAGTTTAGTCAGTGTTTGTCCTGGTGTTAATTCAGTATGACCTGTGTTGTTTTGGGCTGATAAGGGCTGAGATTACTCTGTAAAGCAGAGGAATTGAGAATTTAAGTGGGTGCACATAAAGCCTTGTGGCTGTTGTTTTCTTTTCATTTTAGGAGCCAGTCACAAACATTGCTGGTTCTATACTTGCCCCTTCACATTTAAAGGGATAATTTCCATGGAGTGTTAATAACATGGTAAAAAATAAGCTAATCAGGTAGAACTTACTTATCTTTATATAAATTGCACTAAATATTTTGTTCCATAAATTCTTGAAATTACAGAAGGAATGTGATCAAGTAATAGGGCTTCCCAGTGTTTACAGGACTAAACTGATTACAGAAACAGTTACTACAGAAAATACTCTAATCATATTGCTCTTTTGGAATTGTGTGGAAAATTTTCTTCTCTTTGCTCAGCTCCTCATACATGTGTGCTGTATATTTGTTACCATGTGGTAAAAACAACTTGCTCTTAAATATGTTTACTATTTTACTGATTTTTTTTAATGTCAATGAGGATGGCTACCTAAAATGATTTTTTAAAGTAGTTTAGTAGTGATTAGCTGCTTTATAAATGGAAATTAGGAAAAACACAAGGTAAAATCTAGTAAGACATATTTTTTGTTGAATTATATTTGTTAGAGACAGTTCCAAGTTTATGCTGAGCACTGACTGGCCCATTTAATTTTGTTATTTCATTTATATTGTCATAGTGTGCTGGTGTCTGTAGTAGAGAAGAATGGAAAACATTGCCCTTAAGAAAATCATATGAGAAAATTCATGAAGTTCTGTTGGTTTCTGTTTGTTTTTGTTTTGTTTTGTTCCCTCTGGGGCACTGATCTGATTGTGTGTGCAGACTTCAATGAAATAAAACCACCTAAGCCTGGGCAGGTGTGAGGCTCCAGTGCTGCCATCTGATCTGGGTGAGGTGCCCGTGTGTCCCTGCCTTGTGTCATTTACAGAGGACGGGGCTTCTCTCAGGTGGGAAAAGCTCAGCTGGCACAGCTGGGCCCTCAATTAAACTGGGACAGGAGCAGCAGCAGTGTTGTACCAAACAGAACCAAGGAAGAGAAACCAACAACAGAAATTATGTTTTTGAGATTAATTTTACCCTCTGAAGCATTCACAGATGTTTTATTATCTCCCAAGAAATGAGTGGTGTTTCTCAGAAATCTTTCATCTTTTGATACTGCTTGAGTTTCTGATAACAAAATACAGAGTAACAAGGGGAGGCTTTAATATGGGTTCCTTCTCCCTGAGAAGGGATTGTTTTGAGTTACAATAGAAGTGAGCTTCAGCTAAAAACCAGCAAAATTATACAGGAAACCACAGACTGTTTTCATATAATTATGTAAGTGGGGTGCAGGTAAGGGCAGGAGTTTTGTTTTGCTTTGGGTTTTCTTTTGGGTTTTTTTAATAATAGGTTTCAACTAAAAAGGTGTTTACCTTCAGCTCTCTTCAAAATAGATAGGGCCTAGTTCTTAAAAGCTGGAAAGATTGCAATGTTTATATTTGTAGAAAGATGAAAATGTATCCTCTGTTTTCATCCTAATTTAAAAAAAAATGCTCTTTTAAGAAATATAATACAGAAATATCTTATATCTAATTGCTAATGCTAATTTCATAATCCTTCACCCACAAAGAAAATCTTTGGGAGGAGGCAATTTGCTATTAATGTACTAGTATTATATTTTAAATATTGCAGTTACAAATACTAAATTGAGTTTCTAAAGAGTCTCTGAATGTTTGAAAATCAAGCTGTATTTTGTAGCAGGAGTACAGGTGAATATAAAAGCTAGTTTGTAAGTAAAAAATGCTATGAAATATTATTTTAATTCTGAATTTTATTAATTTAAAAAGGGGAAAAAAGGGTCAAAAATAGAGCTTTCAATCTTTTCAAGTTAAAGATATTCTTGCTCTATTCTTTTTTTTTTCCTTACCAACAGCTGTCACTTCTTATGAAGACCTTGGCCTTTTTGCATTTGGATCAACTGGAAGGGTGAGTATTCATTTTTACCTGTTTTTCTTCTTGGTCTCATGCTTCTGATATGCAAATGTTCTTTGCATAATACAAAATATAAATGAAATTAATAGTATATTACCAACACCATAGCATGCTGAAAAATCCATTACAAACTGAAGCTTTTCACTTGGCTTCAGTTTGTGTGTCTGCTCTGTGGAAGCCCAACTTCAGTTACATTTACACTCCTCAAATGCAAGATTTTGTGCTGCTTTCCTGTCAGGGTGTTCACTTTTAGCTGTCTGTACAAATCTGCTCACTGGCATTGTTGCTCAAGGTTCAGATTTGATACAGTCCTGCCTCTGTTGTAAAAGTGTTAGGAGACAGGAAAGTTGTGGATTTCTTGTTGGTGTTTCAGCATTTTATAGGGATCTGAGATAAGGGATGGCTTTTCATGTCATTTCCACTACAGGAACAGCTAAGAGTACATAAGATGCATGTTATTTGTTTCCTTTTGCTTAATAAGCTCTTCACATCAATGTTTCTTACTTGTTTTATCTCATAATTATAAAAATCCACAAAACCTCCCAAAAAACCAAACCAACAAACAAAAGCAACCAAACAAAACCACCATCAAACATATCCATTTCTGATACAAGAGTAATCAAAATGTTAACTATTATTTTAACTAATTATTTTAAATATTAACTATTATTTTTTTGGTAGTGTGTTCTGAATCTCTCTTTCCCAGTAATGATGTTACTGCCTGTATATACAGCACATTTAACGTGAATTTGTTAATTTGTCAATTCTGTGTTCTCTGTTCCAGTTATACCTTACTGAAAAAACAGGTTTTTTTACCACATACGAGTGTGATTTTAATGTTTTGCTGAAACAATGCAAACTTTTAAAATTAGTTGGCCTTAACAGGCTAAAGACTGCTTTTTTTAATGTAAATGTCAGTGAGAATTAACCCTGAGCTATCAGCTGTTTGTAAGGCTTCCATTAGCATTAATAAGCAGATGAGTGTAGTCTGAGGATCAATATTTATTGACTAAATTAACAAATTATCAACGTCAAGAGATAATAAACCTTGATAATAGCAAGGAATAAGCCATAGTTATTTTTTACAGGAGCTGTTCTGTACACATTAACCATGAGCTATTCCTTGAAAAAGTCATAGAAATGTAGAGCTTAAGAAGAAACTAAAATGTGACTTACTCTGCCTTTGCCCTGAAGCACGGCTGAACATACATAAACCATTCTTGGCAATGTTATTTAAATTAACATCTGTTATTTAAAAGCTGAAATGAAGGAGATTTCACAGCTTCACATCATACTCAATGTGTGTATTTTTTAAAAATTCTTCTTAATATACTGTTTCATTATTTGCAGTTTAAGTAATCCATGCTGGAAAATTATCTGGCCTTTTATTTTCAGGGTGCACGGAGAGCATTGGAATATTTGTGTGTTGGGAAGCTGTTCTTTTGATAAAATAATCAAAGTTCACCAAGCTTTCCTGGTGAACTGATGTTTTCTGGAACAGTTTTCTTTGTCACTTGAAACATCTTTGCTATTTATACATTTTTGTTAGAACTTGCCTGCTTTGCTGCTTCTGAGACTGTTTTCTCAGACTGTTTTCTCTTTGCAATCCAGTAACTCTTAAGCCATGTATTTGAGGTCTGCTTCCTGAATGCCTTGCTTTTAACTGATCCTGTTGATTTTTAGGCTTTTCTACTTCACCACAACCATTCTGAATTCTCATCTGTCCCTGAATAGTTCTCCCTTCAGTCAGGCACAGATGCCTTTTTTTTTGCTTTTTTTCTCTGCAGCAGTACTTACTTCTCCCTCACACATAGGGGATGGTACTGCCAGGACAGTGCAGAACCTTGCTTGAACTGCAGCTTACTTTGAGTAAACTACTGGTTAACTACTCTTGAACTAGAGCAATTACTCAACCTGGTGATTTCCTTTCAAATGTATTTTTCTGAGGTTTATAAGAATGGAAATATTCTGCTGTTGGAAGATTGCTGATTCTCCCTTTCCAAAGGTGTGAACTATTTGTTTCCATCTATGGCAAATTCCACGACACCCTTTTTTTTTCTTCCTTTCCTTGGTGAGTTTTGAACTGACTTTGAATTAATGTAAAATCTGAAATAATTTTTTTCGAAAAGCCAAATTTGTACTTCTTCTCATTACTGTAGCTTATTTTTTTTCCAAGTTGACTTAATGGCAGTGCTTATTTAGGAAATGTCCTATATCAAGAAGAGCAGTGGGCAGAAAGAAAACTGAAGCTCATGATCATGGTATTTTAGAACTAAATGCAAAAGAAAACAGTGGAAAAACTTTATAGCCACTTTTAGGTTCTGGGTTTTTTCAGTTGGAAATAATTTTTTTTTTGATTCAGACAAGTTTTTTATTAGCCTGTAATCATTTTGCTTTCATATCAGTCCAGGATGAATAATCACAAGTGCTAAGGAAAAGAATATCTGGTTTACAAGTTTTAAAAAACAATGACATTCCTGACAGTAAAAAATATTCAGGAATAAGGAAGTACAAATCTCTGAGCTTGTACAAATCTCTGCTGTCTGTCATTTGTATTCACCTGATATCAGTTAGAATGCACTTTGGTTTTCAGTGATTTAAAAACCTTCTCTTGTGCACAACAGGCTTCACTGTGTAATTACTCTAGCTTTGTCTCAGAATAAAAATGTGGTATTTTCAGGAAGAATTTTTGTTCCCATGTTCATTTTAGATTGTGCTGGTTTCCATGTGTTAAACTCTTCACTAAGGAGAAGATCCCCTTCCTTTCAGGACTTGTTATCACTGCTACATCTGGTGTGTTTAAGATAATACACATGTGGTTTATGCCTGCTCTAGACATATGATTTTAGTTATCCTTCTTACCCTTTCTAAAGAAATCAATTTTTTTATAGGTCCTTGTTGCAACTACAATAATTATCCAGAATATTGGAGGTAAGAGACTTCATATGCTCAATATTAAATCTGTGACAGGCTTCAAAGCTCCACCAGCACCAAAGGCAATAATTAAAGTGTTTTTAAGAGACTGATTAAAAGGACAGAAAACTTAGGAGAAAGGCTTTGGTGATGGTGCTGAGCAGAAGGGCTGTACTTGTGGGATAGATGGGGGAATTTTGGGGGTTGGATTCTCTGCCTGTTGCTGCATCCCAGGATGTGGAGCACATCCCTTAGAGCTGCACTGCTCATTGAGAGGAGCTCAGGAAGCAGCATCTCCTCTCTGCTCTTCTGTGCATTTGCATCTGGTAGCTGCATTTTATCAGATCATGTGGTTTGGGTTTTGCTGTTGGAACCTGCTTGTGCATTTTAGTGATTTGTGCAGCAAGTGAATGTTTACTTAGCTATGATGTTTCATATGGTTTGCATTAATGGGAGCTTTCTTTTTTTATCTCAATAACTTGTTTTTTGGGGAGAGTTTATCTTCCTGATTTACATCATGTGAGCCATTCCCTTCCACTGTTGGTTATTTTGTCTTCCTTGGTACATGGCATAATAAAATAACATTCCCTGTTTTTGTACTTGGACTCTTTCTCAGGTATGCTCACATACTTGACGGTCACTAAGTATTTAGAAATTATATTCTGAAAGTAGAACAGTTTGAAGTATCATAGAACAATTTTAATTTTTCTTTTGTTGTAAATGTTTTGGATGCTTTCTTTTAAAGGAGGGAATTAATCTGAAAGCTCCCTCCTCTGTTCCCTACCACCATGGGATACCCATGTTCACGTACATCAACAGAAGGAAACAGCATTCCAGTGCTGTTCTTTCCTTTACCATTACCTGTCAAGTCCAGATAATTCAATGATTGCTGGTTTTTGTCACTGTCTTAAGCACCTAGAACTAGACAAAGTAACTGTGTTTTCATTTTAAACTTGGAATATTTTCTTATACTAAAAGTTCCAATATAATGAAAGCTGCCCAAATGAAATGGCTGTAAAAATCCAAGCATTAATTTTAGGCAGCAGTGACCATAGCAATTCCAAGATTGAGGACTATTTATTCATGCAGGTTTTAGAGGATGTTCTGTAGCAATGAACAAATCTTTTAATTTCCTTTTCTGTTTGAGTGGACCCCTGAATAAACAGTACAAGAGGAGGAGGGATACACAGAGCAGGTTCTGGAGATCCTGGGACCATGTACAAGACTCTTGTCAAAGGAAATATGACTCTCATTTCTTCCTCATCATAGTTCATAACTTCCTTTGTGCCATTTTTAAATAAAGTTCAGCTCAGTAACTCTGGAGCCCCAAACCAGTGCATGCTGGGTGCTGCAGTCCAAGTCCCCCACATCAGGACCAGCTCTGAAGGTGACTGTGCTGCAGGCTGACAGGCTCCTACAAAAATCAGGTATCAAGAGTTCACTTCTCACGCAGCTTTGACTCCTAGAGAACTGCATGGAAAGAAAAGAGTTTTTCTTGTCTTTCTGGTCCTTCTGCAGATTTTACATAGCAGAACTGTGGAGCGTAGTTTGTCCTGACTGGGATTAAGTGTAAAACCTGGGCTCTGCCTGTCCTGCTGGTTTGCTGTGTTCCCCTCTTTCTGTTTGTCTGGCTGAAGGAACCCAGGAGCGCAGGGCCTGTTGGGCAGACATCCAGACTCTGTCAACATCTTTGATTTCAGAGGAAGGCTAAAAATAAAATTGTTTTGTGTTACCTCTTCCATCATCAGACCTGGGTGGGTTGCATCACACGGTATCTCATTTCAGAACTGATTAGAGAGCATGAGATAATGAAAGATGGCTTGTGATTAAGCAGCTTTACCAGGGTTATTGTCACTATCTGCATCTTGTCTGGGCTTTTTTTAAAGTTTGCTCTGATCCCTTCTAAAAATAGCCTGAGTGCAGAAGTGATTTACATTAATTTGTGGTGGAGAGAGCACTTTAGTCATAATTTTAATAGTTATGCTTTCCAATTTGTCATCTTTGTGTTTTTTAAAAGAAAGCTTAATGTGCAAATTTGAATTTGACATTCTAATTGCATATACTCAGGGATTTGTGTAGATAGGGGAATTGATTTTTTCTATTACCAGAATACCCAAGGGAAAAAACAGCCATTTTTGTACAGCTGCAGGAAAGCACTGATTGGTGAAATTAAGGTTCAAGTTTTCAAGTATGTTGTTTGGAATTTAACATGCATCTCTAACGTGATTATTTAACTTTTCCTGCAAATTTTTAATTGTCCCTTGGAAGGCATTTAATTAATCCATGTAACACAAATCAAATACCAAAATCCATTAAAGTACCAAGATTAACTAAGGATGCAGCAGGACACTAAGTTGACTGTTCAATATCCAAATGTAAATTAGAATAATTTTAATACCCTAACTCAAAAGAGTATAAAATATGAGCTTAGAGTGACTAAATTTGGAGAACACTTGCCTTGCTTTCCTTATAATGAGTATGTTCTTGTAATATAGGTATTTGTTAATGATGGAAAACAAAAGGTTGAATGGGATGGCCTGTGCTACTAATTTTTGCATTTCATTTCTCAGTTTTTTGACCCAATCCAGCAGCCCTTTAATGTAACCAATCATGTGAACTGCCTTGTTCCTGACAGGGCTGCTTGGTCTGTGGGTGCAAAGAGCACATGGAAAAGGGAAATGTCAAACTGCACTTCCCAGGCTGCTCAGGTTTGTTCATCTGCTCCTTCCTCCCAGCCCTTTCCTGTCACACATCTCCTCTGCAGTGATCTTCCCTATGGCCATTTCTCACCTGCTCTGAAGAGATCTTGAAGGGTCCCAGATGGTGTCAGGTGCCCTCAGAGAAGGGAGAGAGCCCTTGAGGAATTGCAGGCACCCAAGGAAAGAGGGAGGCTGCTGTGGAAATGCTGAGTTCCATGGCTCTGCTGGCTCTTCATGTCATCCTTCCCAGGAGCAGCTGGAGTTGGATGCATTCCCTGCTATTGTTTAATGGTGGTGTGCTTCTAGGAAGTGATGGATGAGGCACAGTGGGCCAGGGCTGTGGCTGGGAATCACACCAGCCCTTCCCTCTCCCCACCAGGGAAGTTCTGGGAGATTCCCAGGTGCTTTCTGAAGCAGGGGAGGAAGGAGAACAGCAGATTCTCCTTCTAGAATTGTCCTTTCTGTGGATGGGACTGAAAAGGAGGATAGTGCACAGGCATCTACCCAAGAGAAAATCTTTAGGACTCCTATAGTATGTGAAATAAAGTTAGAGAAGGGCTGATTTTTAGCAAGGCTGGTGGAAAAATGGAGACAAACACAATAAAGTATTGCACAAGAGCAGCTCTCAGCCCGTTGCCAGCACTAACAAATGCCAGCACTGAGCTTTGCAGGAAGCATGTGGAGTTTTGCAGCGTGCTTCCCAGCCTGGGGCTGCCATCAGTGAAGGTCACTGCTGCTGAGATATGGCCTGGTGGCTGTGATGCACACAAGCATCAGTCCAGGCTGCTGAGAACAAGAGTTGAATCATTTGAAATTTATTAACAGAAATTTATTAACAGGGATGAAGTGCTGCGGTACAACCTGCAGTACCAGCATGTAGCTTAGGTGGCCTCTGTGAGGATTTTTGCAATATATATTTTATTCATTTTCTTCAGATAACCTGCCTTGGCTTGTCCCCAGGTTGCCATTGCAGTCATTCTTTGGAACTAAACTTTCCAGACAGCTCTCTTACTTTTACAAATAATTATTTGTTTTCTTACATAAATACAGTCTAATTCAATGTAATTTCTGTAACTGCTTTTTGATTTTTTGTTTCCACATGTCCTCAAAGGTACATACTTTTCTTCTTTGTAAGAATCAGTGATGAGGAAAAAAGTTCATTCTGTGTGCCTGGAGGGATTTTTATCCTCAGCACTGCCTGAATGCTGCAGGCAGTGACTGGGAGTGACAGCATTCCTTCCAATGGGTGATGCTGCTCTGTAGATTTTATGGCCTGTTAATGCAGTCAAGGTGACAGACAACACACAGAGACCCTGCTGTGCCTGTAAGACACCCTAAATAAGTATTTACAATTGCGTGCTTCGGGTGTTTCAAGCTTCCCGGAATCAATGGAGAGGCGTAGCCGCTGTGCAAAGCAGAATTTCAAAGCAGCAGCACCACCCTCTGCTGGCCTGGGCTGCCTTCCCGGGAGAGCTGCCGGCAGCCCGGCGCCTCGGGAGCCTCCAGCTTCTCCTGCTGGCTTCCACATCCCCTCCCCGCTGTTCTTCTGAGGTAAACAGTGAAATATTTAATTTAGCTCCCCTCGTGTAAATATATATAAATATATATAATCGTGCTTTCTGTGAGTGCCTGCTTTGTGGTGCTGCATAGAGACTAAAACCCCCCTCTTTTTATCAAGCTAAGTGGGCATTTTTTAATTGCAAATCATTTTCTTTTGTGTTTTTTTTTCCTCTTCCCCCACCAAGTTCATCCATTCTGCAGTTTACTTCTAAACGTGTTTGCAAGATTTGTTTCAAACTTAAATAAAGCAAATACTCCAGAAACTTTGAAAATGAATGAACGGTGCAAATCATGGAGAAATAAAATAAAATACATTTTTTTTTCATGCTGAGACCTGCATCCTTAATACCTTAAGAAATTACTGAGCTTCCTTTAAGTATGGAAAATCTAATTCTGTTTTCAAACAAACTCAAATGTTTGTTTTCACAGCACGGTTTACTTTTGACCTGAAAGCCTAATTATCCTGACTGATTCAAAGTGAGGATTTCCAGTGCAGAGCTGCCTTAATTAAGGGCAGGTTTGTCAGCTCCTGTACTAATTTAACAATTGATGACCCATGCTTCTGTGTTTTCCTATTGCAGTGAATGAAAGGTTCTTGGAAGGTTTGATATTGTAAAAAATATTAAGCTTTCTTTAATAGGAAAAAAAATTTGACAGAAATATCAGCTTGCAGCTGTACTACAGAATGGAATATGTGATGAGCCATGTAGAAAACTTTTCTATTCTTTTAGTATAAATGTACACTTATAACTAAGGAAGTTTTACCAAAATAAATCTGCTGCCTGTGTGTTCTGTGTACAATAAGAAAGATATTTTGGTTTGTTTTTGAAGCTTGCCATAGGTAAGTTCCAGACTAATTCAGGTAAAGCTAAAGATAGAAGGAAAAGGAAGCAGGGGAACAGAAATTCATCAGGATGAGTCTCCATAGTAGAAGGACAAGCAAAGAAATTGACAACCTGTTTGAGTTATTGGAATTTCTCTATATGAACAAGGATCACATCTTCTGTCACACACTCCATTCTACATCTATATTTAAAACTAAAGAAATTATCCCAACATTCTTTTTTAAAGCTTTCACTAAGGACATATTAAAACCAGTAACTCCCTCTCTTCTCCTGTGGGAAGTTTGGAGGGGAGCTTGTTTCCATCTTTGCACAGTGCTTAAAAATGCAAAACATATTTATAGGGCTCCAATACCATAATCTACACTGGCAGATGAGGAGAAGCTAACCAGAAGAGTGAGTCCCTTCAAAGAAATTATTTATAGGGATTAATTCTATGTTTACTTTTAAGTCTGTTGTACAGTCTCTGACATCCTTGCTGTGGACTTTAGTACTTGGTCTCTTTTTGGGCAGGATAATAAGAAAAAGTTACACTTTTTTTATTTCAACCAAACAGCCACCCACGTATTTTAAGTTTGGGCTACCTCAGAAGAGGTATTTTGAGGACTGTTTAAAAAACAACCTTTTCTCTAGCAGCTGTTTTTTCAGATAGGGGTGCACATGGTCAGTGTTAAACAATATTGGTAGCACAGCACAGACATTCTGAATAATGTATGCATGCTGTGTATTTATAGAGTCACAGCTCTTGCTGGCACTGCAGGCTCTAGTAATGAAAGTGTAAAGCAATTACTCTCTTTTATATTTTAATAAACTTTTTTGTTTTTTCTGTCAGCTAATAGCAAGTTTTGAGATAATGGCAAAGTGATAGATATTTTAAGAGCAATATTTCTTACTGCTTTCAACACAGTGTAAGTGTACAGAATAATAAACTAATAACATAATTATGATTTCTGCTGAGTTCTGGCCTGTTGGGAAGTTCAGAACTGTTCTCCATCAAGTAGCTCTAGGTACACACTGAAAATTACCTCAAACTAACATTAGTACATGCAAATTCAGAACCTGAAAATTAGGAAGTGACCATGTGAAGGTTGCTCACATAGTTCTGGTTCAGCTTTTGTGGCATCCCCCTCTTGCTGCAGCCTCAGACCAGGCCATTGCAGAGGGTTGGTTCTGCAGGAAAGCTGTGTCCCTCAGTGCTCAGTGGGTGTCTCATGTCAGTATTTCAGGGTAAACCAGAGCACAAGGATGTTGTGCTTTTTGTTGTGTTCTCTTGTGTCACAGCTCAGCCTGTGGCTCTGTGATCTCTTCCTTCCCTGGCACCAAGGCTGCCAAGGGAGCTGAGGTTTCATTTGTACAACACAACCTGAGTGAGGAAAGTGAGGTACAGAGATTATTTGGGGCAAAGGATACCTGGCTTCTTGTCTGTCACATTTTATGCTCTCAGTTCCTCAAGTAGAAAAAGACTGTCACATTGTTTTAGTTTTTCTTGTTTTAGTTTCATGTTTTAAAAAACAAAACAACCATGTGCTTTGCTCACTCTGTAGTGTGTTGCAGAGTTACACAGTGGTTTGTGTCTTCATGCCAAGTAAAGCTACAAGTAGTTGTTTCTTCTGAGAAGAATTAAAACTGTGTTTGTAAATGAACTAAAAGCAGAATTTGGCTTTTTAAACTGTGTTAAGTATGTGCATCCTGCTCAGATTCATGCACAAGATTCAGGTCTTGTTTAAGCAAAAACCAGCATCCTGATGCTTTAAATAAATAATTTTTACCTAGGGTTCCAACATCAGGATATAAATAAAATTATTTAATATATATTTTAATATTCAATGTATATTTTAATATTCAATTAGTACAAACAAGAGAATATATAAAAAATCCTACTATGTGAGATTGTTTCCCAGAGAGAAAGGAAGAAAGATGCGCACAAATGTTCAGCACGCACAATTTTCCTGGTGCAGGACTGGCTCCCTCCTTAGGAGTGGAATTCAGTGAAATAGGACTCCTCTGAAAAACAAAGAGTGAGCAACAAAGGATAAGTGATCAAGTGATTAGCCAGAGGCTAATGGGAATGCAAGGGCAGTGTGACAGATTGCATATTGGAGGAAATCTGAGATGGAAATTAATTTGAAGGTTTCTGCAGTGGAGACTGCAAAAGAACTAGTTTTGAAAGCTTTCTGAAGGACATAAATATATGAAAATTCTGACTTGCTTGTGTATAAAGTAGTGTATCACACAGGAGAGAGGGCTAATGGGTGAATAAGGTTGAATTGTAATTTAGAGGAATTTTCCTTTCCCTCCTCCCTCACTTAGTGTTTTTAAAAATTAGAATGAAATATGCAGCTGCCTGCAACTTAGCATGAAAAATTGGGTTAATTTACTTACAAATTCTAGTGACTTAGAAATATGCATGCTGTAATTCTCTTTGGTTGAACCTACATTCTGTTGTAGGAGAGTAAATCAGGACAGCAGATAAATACCTCAGCAAACACAATCAACAGCTAATGTCACTAAATATACATAAATATTGGGAAAACCAGAGCTTTTAATTATGAAGAAGCGAATATTATTATTTAGTGACTTACCAAATGGTTTTAATTTAACCTTGTGGTAGGTAGATGTCACTTTGTGTTAATAGAATTCTCTTTCTTTATTGGGACCACTTTACCTTTTCTTCAAAATTTAACAGTAACTGCTGTAATACAGCAGTGACTGAGTCCACACATCTTTCAAGATTCAAAAAAGTCCTTAAATAAAAAAAAAAAAAACACAAACTTATTCAAAAATCAGCTTATGAAGGTTTGCCTTTTCAAAATGTAACGTTTTAATTTTAAATTTTAAAGCATGAATAAATACACCATGGTAAAATTCTAAAGAATTACTAAATACAGAATAGTAAAATTTGAGTACAACAGATGAGTTTTTGTCAGGGATTGAATGTAACTAAGCTTTTACTGACACAAAACTAACTGACTTGCTGCTGCAGAATGGAAATTAGTTTCACATAGGCTTTGATGCTCGTTGAAGCTGTTTGTAAAGCTTGATTTTTTGAGTGATTCTCTGCTGGTTACCTAAAAAAGCAACATGAAGAGTATGTGAAGGAATCAAACTAGTACAAATTGGGATTTAAAAACCCTCTCATTCATTCCTTTGATCACAGCATTTAGTGAAGGAGAAAAGTGGCACTGTGAAGGAGCTTTTGGATTGCTTTCTGCTGAATAGAATTAGAAACACTTAATTTCAAGTCAATAATCCTGTAAGAATAGCTAATAATTTCTCTTCTGCTTCACAGTTCCTGTACAGTTCTGCACTTGATATTATTGTTGGGATTTTGTTGGTGATGGATTTGTCATGGGAAGCAGGGATCTGTCACTGATAATCCTCTTAGCTCTAAGGACCAAACCTTGCAGTATATATAAAATCCCTTTTGAGTCCTATACTTGTGTTTGAATTTCTGTCTTGTATTTATTTAGTACAACAGCAATTGAACAGCTATGAAAACTGAGTCTTTAAAAAACCCTGTTGTGTTGAGAGAAACAAAAATATTTACTCTCATCATGAGTAATGTCTCATAAAGAGGAGGGAGGAGTGCTGCAGCCTTACAGTCTGTCTCTAGCCTGTAGGTCTGTATTCCCAGGTAGAAGGGCAAGCCTATATATTACATTATTTTGCCTTTTAGTCCTTTGGATTATGTTTTCCTTGTTTCAGGACTCACACTGTAAGAGTCTCTTTGGAGGCATTAGCTGACATCAGTGCAGTACTTGCAGCTATTTTTAAAGGAAGTAGATGAGAAAATAAATTCTGGTTCTGGTGCCGCGGTGTCTCACACAGAGCTGAGATGTTCCAGGCACAGCCCTGCAGGTCCAGCCCTGCTGGCTGGGATGCTGCTGTTCCTCTGCTAAATCTGTCCTGCTTCTGTTTGCAGCCATGTCATCTTATCTGTTAATTGTCAAGTCTGAACTTCCTGGGGCTGTTGCTGGGCTTTTGAGTGGAGCCGAGAGCGGGTAAGGAAAAATGCTTCGTGCATTCTGTGTTTGTCTTGAAGAAAAAAAGGGCTCCAGCACTGCTGCAAGTGATGGTTGCTGACACTTCTCTGATCTCACACTTGAATTTAAATAGTCATTTATGTGACCTGTTGGAATATGAAATGTATTTTGCCAAGTGCAGGTCTTTTGCAGCACACACACAGCTTGTGATTCTTTCCTCATGGCGATTTCCCATCCTACGACCTTAAAGTCAGTGGCAAAATTCCATCTACAGGAATCTCCTTCCTGTAATATTGTAAAAGGGGAAGCAGGAAGGTGCTGGGAGGGAGAGGAGAAGAAGCATTTCCACTGCTGTCATGTTATCACTTCATGTAATTCAAAATCACAGTACAAAAGATGGCAGGCATTTATATGGAAATATTTTGTTGTCTTGCTCTAGTAATTGGACTTGGCTTGGGAAAAATGCCAGGTTTCCAGGCTTGGTTTATAATTCCTAAACTTGGCTCCCAGTAGAGAAGTTATTTTTTGCAGTTGAGCTGTAAAGCTGTTTGTAAGGAGTGTGTCCCTCACATTTCCATTGGAACTGTCACAAGAAATCGAAGGCAAACACTGCAGCTTCAGCCCTGAAATACCTTGTTTGAGTTGTTCCATGCTCCTGTCATTCCTCACAGTGTATCTTGGAGTGCCTCACAGCTGTTTTTCCAAACTGCTATTTTCAGATGTTTTGAGCTCAAAACTTGCTCTGGATTGAAATGTGCTGAAATTGTCTCAAGGCTGTGTGATGCTTGTATTACTCCTGAATGTTGTGGGTGAATTTTAAGTGGGAAATCAGATTGTTAAAAGGTACTTTAGTTGATTTTCTATTTTATCACTTGCAACTTCTGGATTTTATAATGAGTTTGAAAAATTAATTGTGGCTGTAATCTTACTTTCTGTTTTTCTGCCCTCTGGGCCCTCACACTTTTAGTAAGGTTTTTTGTCAATTTTCTCTTTTTTTCTAAACTATTACATTTTATATGTGTATGTATGTGTATATTACATTTTCTATCTGCATATATGTTATTTTTAGTCTGCTGATGTATCTCTTCCAGCTGTGGTAGTTATCACCTTTTCATTTGGGTGCTGTAACCTTCTCCTTCAAGCTCATACTTCAGCCTCACTCTTCATACACAGTGGTGTTGAGCTGCTGCTGGATCTGCTGCCTGTATTCCAATCTGTCTAACCCCAAATTTAGCATCTGACATCTCTTACTACTGGTTTTAATTTTAGGTCAGCTCTGTTTGTGCAAAGTGAATTTGTTTCCAGCAAAGATACACTTTGAAACAAACAGCTTAGGAAAACTCCTGGTAGGTAGAATCTGGAGGTTCAACCCTGTGCTGCTCCAAGGGTTGTTCTGTCTGAAAAACACACTGTGAAAACTTCTAAATTAAGGTGCCTGTGGGATAATGCTCCCAGGCTCTACCTTCAGATCTCCTGGATGCGAGCACTCAGGTTACAGTGTTGAACTGTTTATTACAAATTACCTGAGCTGTTGTAATCCTCGGTGATCTGTCAGCTCTGCCAGCACCCCTGCTTCTTCCTTAGCTGAACCTACATTTGGAGATGGGAATGAAACTCAGCTTTGCATTTAGAAAGAGCTGAAATTGTCCATAGGAATCCTAACCACAGCTTTATGCTTAGGTGATTGGCAGCCTGGTCTCATCCAGTTTCTGCCTCTGTAAATTGGAGTTCTTGCATCAATCCACGTTTATTTAACACAAATTCCCTCCTCTAGTATTTGTCCAAGCAAACTGTTAAAGTACAGTGGTCAAGCAGTATTCCAGGAACAGGCACATATGTGTGCCCACATCAATATTTACTTTCTTTTGCCATATGAATGGCCATGGTAGATCATAAGCTTTTGTTTCTGTGTATTTTTTTGCAGATGTTAAGTGTATATTTTTACTAGCTGACCTTTTAAATGGTAGGAAATTGTTCCACAAAAATAGGTAATCAAATACCAAGCCTAAGAAGCAACTTATTTATACAGAGGGAATAAATATTGAATAGTTTGATTCAGCTTCTTTACCTGGACCACTTATTTCCAGATAGGATTGCACAACTGTTCTGTGTTTGTTTAGTCATTATAGCATTTGATACGCTTTCTTTTGGTGCAGAATTTATCTTAACTGTAGTTGGGATGTATCAGAAATGTCAGTTAAACTATCTGTGAAAGTATTTTATATGCATAAACCTCCCTGAGCTGTGCATTTGGGAAAGCCATTTACAGAATGTTCTGTGCATTAAATTATTTTTATAGGTAGAGGTTAGCAGGTGTGTGTGTGTTCGAGAGGCTCAGAGCCAGTCTAACACATCCTCATGTCTTTATAAAAAACAAAACCATACAGTATGAACACTTATTAATATTGAGTGGAGATGTTGCTGTCTGCATAACAAGAATTCCACATAGTTTTGATGACATGAACATAGTTTCAAATGAGGATTGTGTTAAAAAGTTGTAATTTGTGAGCCCTCTGTTAACATTTAATGACCCTGTCAGAGGATGTGATTGATGCAATTAAGTTGTCTTGCTTGTGTGTTGTATAATTGATATGAACTGAGAGTAAGATCCTAATTTAGAACATATGAATATCTTGTTCTGTTGAATTCAGGAATGAAATTAAAGCGATTTATAAATGTCTGCTTTTAGTTAAAATACGGGGGAGGGAGGAGAAACATCTGCATGCCAAAGCTTTTTCAGCACAGTCAAGGATTTATATTCTGTATTTCATATTTTGAATGTTTTTATCATGTAGGATTAAATTTACAGATCAGATTGATTTTAAAGGCACTATCAAAACATTTATTCTGCCTTTGGAAAATAAGTGTATTTTTACATCAGTACTTTGAGGAGAAAATGGACATATTTTCCAATAACCAGCCCACTATGGACTTTTTTGAGGTCTTTTTAAGTATAAGAATTGGTATTCCAGAATGAAGCAATGTACAAAATTACTTTTTCTCCTTCATTTCCTCACTGCTGTTTTCCTCTCTCTGTCCCCCCCAAACAAACAGTTCTTCATTTACCATAAAGTAACCAAAATAATTTTCTGTCTGTTCTGCTGAGCTTGTGAACCTCAGTGGCAGCTGTAGGTTTGCAATCAGGAGATTTAAACTGAGCTCCCACATCTCCACATAGTGCATGATCCTTATGTTCTCTGCCATGATGCTGTTCTTCCTAATCTGAACATCCATCAGACTGGAAAGAAAGAAAATGTTTAAAAATATATGAATGGTAAATAATAACAACATGAAGAATAAATGATGCAGCAAGAAGCTGATTTTGGCAAAGTTGCTTCTTCACTGTAGCAGTAGCAGAGCTAATAATACACCTTCTGAAGAATGATGTATTTTAACTCATTTTTAATACAGACATTGTCAGCTAATGGTTGCTTTGGGTTTGATGCAGTGAACATGCCCTCAAACTTGAAATTTCTTTGTTCATTTACATTACATCTTCTTTCCAAACAAGTGATTCAAGTGGCTGTCCATGCTGTATAGCATTAGTTAATATACCTGTATGATAACTCTTCTGTAACACAGGTGTTATGGTACTTCCCTCATGATAATTTGAGGTGCTGCCTGTTTATTAGGTGCTAACCATATCCTGGACTAAATAAACTGAAAGGTCAAGAGTCAAGGTGTTTATAGGTGGTAAAGTTGGAGGCTGATGTGCAAGATGTTTATCAGTGCAGGATATGGTTATTGCCAAGTGAGGGCAGGCACCCTCAGAATGTTTCTGTTACCTAACAACTTACCCATCTGTGCTTTCCTCACTTCAGAGATGGGATTTTGATACTTCAAATAGATTTTAAACGTGTGAGGACTTAATGTGCCTCTACAATGCTTTTTTAATATGTGTGGTTTTATGTATAAACATCCTACCAGATTTCATCAGCATAATTTTTGTCCCTTCTGTCCTTTACATCTTTCATGGATGTATGCAAGGAAGGGAAGCTCAGCAGTGAGTGGGAATTGATGTTGCTGTTTCTTCAGGTGTGTAAATGTGCAGCTCATTGTAATCCAGTTTTAGACACGCACTGTGCTGTGTAAGTACTTCTGCTGGAAATCTTTAGAGTATGAAATACCCTTCCCTCTGACCATTGCTGTGAATCAAGGCAGGGATTTGCATATTGTGCTGATGAGAATTATTAATTGGCGCACATCAGACCCCTGATCCATGCAGACACTTGCCTGTGGAACATTGCTTGCAGTGCTGCTTTCTTACAGAATGAAGATTATCTGGGAGCTCTGTTTTATATCAGTGTAGAAACTAGGAGTACAAATTCATGTAAATAGCATGTGAGACAGGAAATTACTTTTTTCTTGTCCTAGTGGTTGCTTTGTCTAAGAGCACAGTTCTAAGTTAAACATATTTTTAGGACTCCTGAGCTTTGCATCAATCCTAAATCAGTTTTCCAACAGGTCTTGGTACCTCGATGGGAGACTGCTGCTGCTGCTTACTTCAGTCTGCATTGTTTTTCCTCTTGCCCTTCTTCCTAAAATTGGTGAGTAATTAAAGGAGAGAAGAGAATATTATTCTACTTTAGTAGCAATTACAGTTGAAGACGTTAAAACCTTAATGGCTTATTTATTTATTTAAACTGGCAGGGGGCTGCTGGTGGCGGTGATTACTTAAGTTGTTGTAGTGTGTTCTGCCTTCCAGCCCTGCCTAGTTAACCTATTACTTGGGTTGCAGTAGTATTTTGTCTGCAATACTAAAATAAAATCTTTACAGCAGAACATTAAAGAGCTGCATTTACTTACAGCATGCCATTAGTGGTAAGCCAGTTCTAATTCTGCCCTACAAAACTACATAAATGATCTGTGACAGGCAGTTGGAATGTTGTTATTCTGAGTCCTAAGCCCCAGATACCAAGCACTGTAATAGAAAACATGCCTAAAATGTAAAGCTTTAGCTCTACATTAGGATCACTTTCCTTATAAATTCTCTTTTATTTTTACTGTTATTTTACAGGCTTTCTTGGCTACACAAGTAGTTTATCATTTTTCTTTACGGTGTACTTTACTCTTGTGGTAAGTTAAAAAATCTCTGCACAGCTTTTTTTTTTTTTCCTTATTGTTTTGAATGTTTTTATAAGCCTGTTTTGAAATTAATTGTCTTCCCTCCCCTAATTTTTTATGTGAAATTTAGAATTTTCTTCAAGTTCAGTATGTGCTTGCTTGGACAGATTACATTTGTTTTGCTGAGGCTGGGAAATCTGTATGAACTTCCAAGCATGTGAAAAGAGTTAAAATAATTATATTTTGGGCTGGTAAATATAACAATTTTTTTTTTTTTTTTTTTTTTTTTTTTTTTTGATGGTGCAGCAAAGGGAGCTGGCACATACATTTTTGTTTCCCTACTAGCAGAGGAATGAAATTCTGTTTTCTTAACTTCTAACTATTACTTACTGCAACTAGTACAGCAGAAAATTTAATATACTCCAAAATAAATTAAATTTACATGTATAATGGAGTGACAGAGTTCAGAAAAAGGCAAAGAAAACTAGAACTTCATTAAGGCAGTTTACAAGATTCATTAATACGTCAATGACCTTATTCTCCTCTCCAGCTGAAAGGAAAAGTTCTTTTCTCTGAGCCATATGGGGGTTTTTGACCCTGATGTTCACCCTCTCAAGGCCCCTGTGAGGTAGATGTTTCCAAATATCAAAAGTGAGACCTGCTAGGCAGATCTAAGAGAGAAAATGTGCCTTTAAGTTGCACTTTTTTTTCTTTTTAAAGGGAAAAAGTGTGTTAATGCACATGTGTAATATGTGGTACAACTGAGCAGCTCTCACTCTGTCATCTATTTCATCTATTTGAATCTTATTTGGGAGCCTGGCAAAAATGTTCCCCCTCTGCCCTGTCATTCTGGCTTGCATTGACTTGCATTTAATACCTGCTTTACAAAGGGATAAACAGAGTTGAAGGCAAGTTGAACAAACATGCCATCCAGGAGACCAAGGCAATCCATTAGGAACTGAACCATGTGATAAAACCAAACTTCAAAGCTGTCAAAACATCTCCCTGGGGTATCCCTGGAGAGCTGCAGTGTTTGTAGGACCTTGGGAAGTATTCTTCTTAAGCTGAATATTGAGAAGCAGCCGCAGCCTCTCCAGAGTTAATGGAAATTCATTTGTAATATTTATAAATTACCTTAACTTTTGACCTCTCTCCTAAAATTTATCTTTAAAAGAAAAAAAAATGGAAAAGGGTAAGAAAAAGCACCAAGTATAATGCTGACACAGGCCTTTGGCTGAAGCAAGTTGCAAGGGTTTTAAAACCAGTTCAGCTCCTGGATTTCAAAGGGAATGTGTATGGATCTCTGAGGAGAGCTGTTGTAATGGGTGGGTGCATTTGAAAACAACTTCAATCCCTGAAAAAGCAAACGTGTAAGCAAGAATTGTGTGCAGCCATGCCAAGCTGGGATGAGTTAAACTAGATTTTAGTTTGTGATTATCTATCAAAAAAGTGGGTACAAAGTGCTAAGGGAGGAGTACAGACTGCTGGATTTTTAATGAAATGGTTAAGTTTGTGTGCTTACTCTTTCTTGTTAAATGGCAAAGCAGCAGCCACAGTAAATCTAGCTGAGGTCAAAATTTTTAAAGCCATTATGGATATTTCCAGAAAACCAATACTCTTGACAGAATATTCCTGTGACTTGCTCAGGCCCTGAAAGTCAAAGGCATTAAATGTGGTTTAGTTTTCATATCTAATTGCTTTGAAGTGGGTGATATGTGCTGTTGAAATGGTGTTTTAGTTTGCACACTGTTAATTTCTGTGTGGCAGATATGTTTTAATTTGTTCCAGAAGAGAACTGTGTTAGTCATATGGAAGTGATAGAATTATATTTTGCATATACAGTAATTCTGTGCCTTTTCAAGTGCACACCATCTGTTCAGCTTTTTGCCAGCAAGCCACAATTTTACTGCAGCCTGCAGAAAAGAGACATCCTGGTCAGTCTGGTCAGGGAGTGCACTGAGCAAAGGCCTGGAGACTCCTTTGTTCTGGGGCTCAGATGTCCTCTCTGTGCCTCAGTATCTCTTCCTTTAAAGCCAAAAAACTGGTTCTAGGCTTTACTTGCAAAAATATTTCAGACACTGAGATGAGCTGATCTAGGAGAAAAGCAAGTATGTGTAACTATTCATTCAAAGCCAGATTCTGTGAGGTCCTGAGCACTTTTGTTGCTTAGTTGTTGAATACTTCCCTGACTTGAATCCTCAGGGAAAAAAATTGTGATTGTTAAAATTTTTGTTATTCCTTCCCCTCTTGCTGTGTATATTGGTGAATCATAAAGACAGACTTGTAATTTTTTTTGAGTTTTGAGACAGCATTATTAGTAGCTTGTTCAGCAAAGGTGTTAATGATTGCTGATGGTGTTTGTCTAAATCTCTTGTTTGTGTTCCCAGAACAAAGCATGTTGCAGACTGGGAACCTGCCACATGCAATGAATGATGTTATGCACAGACAGCCCCTTTGCCCAGTGCTGCCAGTACTGCTGGAATAAAGGGATTCCTGTTTTCCCTCTGCACGATACAAAAAATCACTGAGGATATTAGAACACTTTGAGCCTCTAACTTTATTTTTTAGCAATGTGTCTGGTGTGGGCTTAAAATACCCTTTTTCCACTGGAATTTCTCTTGATTTTTAAGTTTCTTTCACTTAAAACCAAACACTTTTTATATTCAAAAGAATGTTTATATGAAGTAGGCTTAAAGTTCTAGAGGAGGGTTGTGATGCCTGCATGACTGCTCAGCTAACTGGGCTGTGCTGCCAGCTTAAAATCCTTTCCTGTTGGGGAAACTCATTAGACTACAACTGGAAACCCAAATACATTTAAACAATTAAGCAAGTGGGCAAAAATAAATAGAGATTTTTTTTTTAAATGCACCTAGTACATTTTATTTTGTCTTCTTTTATTTCCACTTCAGTCTGTTCTTAATCTGTATTACATTTATTTTAGAAAAATGTTCTCCAGCCTTTTAGGTTTGGATTGTCTGGTCCAATGTTTATATATATCTTTGCTCTTTAGCTTGCAGGAAGTCTTCCCCTCACCACTGCCAGGCACATTTTACTTCCCCAAGCCTTGCCCTTCAGCTCCATGCCCCTTCCCAGTGCCTGTTCCAGCTTTAGACTGGAGTGGGAGAGATCCTACAAAGCTGACTGCTTTGGAACCTTCAAAGCCTTCCCCTCTTTGGGTGCCTTTAAATACAGCCCAGCCCAAGTTACATTTTAGTGTTTGGTGTTTGCAGGCTCCCACCTAGTTCCATACCTTGACTGAGTCGTTCTGTGCAGTTTAAAATGTGTTCCTGCCACAGTTTGTGTACCCACAGTTTGCTTTCCCCACATTTTGGACAGAGGTAAAATTTGTTTGCCTCCCCTGGCACTGGTGACAAGAGGGAGCATCTAATCCTCTGGGAAACACCACTTGGCAGCAGGCAGGGCACAGTTCTCTGAGCCAGGAGAGCTCCCTTGCATGTTATTCTTCTCATGAATCTGAGTCTTTAATTAAGTTTTTAATGATTTGCTCTAGGCTTCAAAAGAATTATAACCTCTACAGCCAGGCAACTACAATAGGAAATTAATTAGGGTGAGGAGAGCAATGCAGCTATCATTTTAAACTGGGCTCCTGAAAAAGGAGGTAACGTTTCTTACTTTAATTTCCCTTTGATTTTCAGCCCTGTTACTTGGCAGTCCCTAAACCAGCAGGGTGTAGCTGAAGGCCCAATGACATTCTGGGACAATAATTGCATTTATTGTTTTTCCTTTGCTTTCTAGTCCAAACCATATGTTTCTGCCTTTCAAGATTAGCCCTAGGCTCTGCTCTATCTCTGTTGAGGGCTCGTGTGCTGCGGGTGCAGGCTGGGCTCTACCACAGCAGCAATCCTGCCTGGGAGGGGAGTCTGCTTGGATTTCAGCTCATGGCAGAGCCCACTGCAGTGCCCTGTAGTATTCACATGCTTTTTGAACAGAGAGAAGCTGTGAGACAAGCAGAGAAGAAGGAAAACAAAATTCTTATCTCGCTTGCTGTGCTTGTGTTAAAGTAGAATGTAATACAGAGATTGTTTACCCAAAGTGAATGTAATATAGAGAATGCAATATAGAGATTGTTTACCCAAAGTGAATGTAATATAGAGAATGTAATATAGAGATTGTTTACCCAAAGTGAGGATGTTTTGTCCCCTTGGCCTATCAGGGCCAAGAAGTGTGTGTGTGTGTCAGACAGTCACAGAGAATGAGAGATGAGTGCCATGTGAGCAGTTGTAAGCAAGAGTAAGTGCATAGCAAATTCAGTTTAAATACAATGTACATAGTATAGTATAATATAGCCTTCTGATGATAAAGTCAAATGCATCATTCTCTCTCCCCTTTGTCCAAGTTGCCTTTGATTCACAATAGTGCCCCACCTCCAGATCCCTGGGCCATGAGGCTGCCAGCTGTGCAGGGTGAGCAGCTGCATGGAATGGCACTGACAGGCTTTTCTGGCCAGTCTCCTTCTGGTGGCCTGGCTGCCTGGCAGGGCTGGTGATTTACTGGGGGTGGAGCTCCCTGCTGGGTGTTCCAGCAGGCTGATACTTCAGCTATGTGTCTCTAAATTGAAAACTGATTTTTTGGATATCATTCATACATGAAATATGCTGTCTCTGCAGGTTGTGATTAAAAAATGGTCGATTCCTTGTCCTCTACCTCTGACTAGTGCCATAGAGACTTTACAGGTAAACTGCATGCTGGTTTGAAGTTCTAATTTTATTAGTAAACTGTAATGCTTTTTTTACATTAACACTTTCAGAATGGCTTGCAATTTAAATTCCTTCTTTTATTAATCATCACAGAATCTGAAAAGTTTCATGTCTGTGGTTTGGGCTTATTCTTTCATTATAGAATGAAAGAATTTTTTTTTTTTGCATTTCTGTTTTACAGGTTTCAAATTCCACTGGGGATTGTAAAGCAAAGCTCTTTCATCTTTCAAAAGAGGTAATTTCTATTAACAATACACAAACTTAAAGGGGGGTGGTGCTTTTTAAAAAATTGGGGTTTAAACCTTACCCAGGGTAGGCTGTCCTTGTGTAAAACTCGTTATGGGCTGCTGAAATATTTTCTGTACCTGCTGCCAAGCGCTATCCAGTCTCACTTTTTTTTTTTTTTATGAAGGCTGATTGTCCAAGTTAGCATTTATGAAAATATTTTGGAAATATGACCAAAGAAGAAAATATAACAGCTGAAGCAGTGCTCAGCCTCATCATGCAATCAGATCAAGCCCTCAGCTGGAAGTTGGTGCTGCTTGGCTGTGTGCTCTTAGTTCCTGGCAGGGTAGAGCAGCTTTCCTGAAACTAACCTTAGTTTTTCCTTACCTGAAGCTGATTCTTCAGGCCTGATGCAATCTTGTGCATCTCACTGGGTGCCAGCTCTGGTATTTGTTAATTAACATGGCATCTAAATCTTGTAACCAGCCATCAAGGCTTGCAGGAGAGGAGGTGTCGTGCAGAGTCCTGGTCTCTGGGGCGTGAAGAGGAAGGGAAGAAGGTAAATCTGGGGATAGCCCTGTAGTGAGATCTAGGAGGGATGGGGCTGCATTTCTCTGAAAAAAACAAAAAGTTCCACCGTCCTCTCCCAAGAAAAAGAAAAGGGAAAAAAAGCTTGGGCAATGCAAACATCAGACAAATGTTATCTGTAGATCAAAGAAGAAATGGTGCTTTGACCAGAAACATCTAATGTGGGATTCTGGCCTTTCGTGCTTTGAAGAATCTTGGGACTCATCTCTCCTTTTTTAAATTAGCTTTATCAATAAAAAGTGGCATATCTTTACCAGTGTGGGCCTGATTATTTCAGCACAAAAATGTTTGTTATAGTTCAGCTTATTCTACTTGGCAATTGCAGTAAGCTGTACTAGATGATTTGTCTCTTTTATTACAAATTTTTGGAATAAAACACCACTAATTGTGTGGTTGCATCTTTAATTACATATCTGTCTTAAAACTTTAGATGCCAAAGCCTGTTACATTTCCTGTTAATATTTTCTGTTATATTTTATATTTCATCCAAATTTTTCTGAAGGAATAGTAAAATAGTGAGGTCAGGGTGAAAGAATCAGTAATTTTACAGTTAGCCATGGACATTAGAATTTGGAAAAATTCTTAGAGAATTTCACAAGTGATAACACTGGCTCTGGGACACATCCTGCCCTTTATACATAATACTTGGCTTCAGTATAGTCAAAAAAGAAAATCTTCCAGTTTTTGGCTTATAGGCAGCATGACTTCTCCTGATGATGAAACTGAGCTATGTCCACTTGAACTGACATGACTTGAAAAGGTTGAATTTTTGTGGACTGATTAGAGACACCATTTCTGTCTTGTGGAGATTTATCTCAAAGCATTCATCTGGAAATATTTCCACTGACTTCCAACACTTGAACTGAATTCTGAGTTCATACAGATATTTTTCCAACCAGCAGTAATAGCAAACAACTCACAAGATGTTTTCTTTCTCTTTCAGAGTGCTTATGCAATACCAACTATGGCCTTCTCTTTTCTGTGCCACACCTCAGTCTTGCCAATCTATTGTGAGCTCCAAAGGTAATGTATGAACACATGCAATATTAAAATAGAATTACAACTTTTTTTGTAATACTTTCCCTAAATTAATCCCAAGTAATTTTTATTTTTAAGTCAGTGCCATCAAGCACTGCAGAATAAGGAGCTTTCATGGTTTTGGGAAATGTATAGTTTTAGTCTGTACTGGCTTTTTCACTCTTAGAGGAATAAAAAGCAGCAAATGTGGTTCCATCATCAGTGTCAGGATATTGTCCTGCCCTGGACAATCAGGAAAAAAAAAAGGTCATTTGCTAAGGTACTTTAATAGCCAATTTTTATGGCTGTAACTGAATCTGCATTTGGCCATATCTGATCCAGTGAGGGTTTTTGACATAGATTCTGTTCCTGGCTCTGAACAGGTTATCATCCTTGTAAATCCCAATTTTCATTTAAAAGAGACACTGGGAAGTCTAAATTCCATACAAGATGGGGACATTGTTAATTGTCTGCTTGAAAAGTGCCCTTTTAATAACCAGATTAAAAATGCTTTTAAACCCCCTAAATATCAGTGCCAGCACAGACCTCAACAAATCCTCAGTGGCCTTAAATTAGGCCAAAACTTCCTTATGAAAGGCAAGGTACTGTATAGATTGTGCTGTGTTTAATCATCCCCAATACTGATAAAACAACACTGATTTCCTTTTCTTCCTCCATTTTAGTCCATCCAAAAGGAGAATGCAGAATGTAACTGTCACAGCAATTGGGCTGAGTTTCCTAATTTACTTTATATCTGCTCTCTTTGGGTACCTGACATTTTATGGTAAGTGTATTCTTCAGGTATTCCTTAGAACAAAAGTTAATGATAAAAGATAAATATCTTCTGCTTGGAATGCTTCAGGCATTAGTACACTTGAACCCTCAGATTTTAAACATTCAAAAGGATAGGCTTTGAGCTGGGCTTTCCAGCTTCTGGTTCCTGAGCCAGAAATGTGTTTGTTTGATACCTTAACTGAACCAAGAAGTGCACATTTCCTAGAAATGTTGTTGATATTTGATGAAGTAGCTGTACCTTTTTATTACCAGTCAGAAGACTGGGTGGGCTATCACACTTGCCCTGCAAATTCTACAGGCATTTTTATTTGCTGTGCAGTTTAGGTGACAGTGTGCTGCAGTACCAATTTAATTACTCTACATTTGGACTTCTAAATACTTCTGGGTACAGATTTTCAGTAGAGTTTAAACACAGATGATTTTTTCTGTCTGGCATTCTTATACTTTAGAAAGATTTCAGACCCCTTATCTATACAGTGGCCATTTTTAAAGGTCCATCACAGCCCTGGCAGAAGTAGGTGAGGGTCTGTTTCATACAGCAGTGGTAACACAACTGGTTTATTGAATTTCCTCTATTTGCTGATTCTGTTGTAGTTTCATACCAATGTCACATAAATGCATAACAGTCATCCATGAGGATCCATTCTGATGTCTTCTGAAAACTCTTATAATTATGAGATGTTCACATGCTAATCTTCATTGATTGGAATGAATAAAAATTCCTACAGGAGACTGTAAGGCAGTAAATGAAAGTTCTGATGAGGATTTCCTCTCCTTTCAAGTGTTTCATAATTCTTGATCCTAGGGATGAGATGGTGTCTGACAAAGCGCCAGGAATATTGGCTTTCAGCATCTAAAAATTCCAGATTTTTAGGGACTTTTGTGCCTTTTACCCCCAAGTATAAGCATGTCTGAAAATATTCCCTAGATATTCAGAAACCTTAGAAAAATTCTATGGGGATTTCTGATTTCTTGAAGGCCCTGATAGCCTATTGGGCACTGTTGCTGTTTGCTGCTGTTTGCTGGCTGTCTCCATGAGGTGTGCTGGAGAATATAAATTTAAGTGCAACTCAGAGAGGTTCAGTAGGCAGTGCAGGGTAATCATCTGTCCAGATGAAATCTTAACAAGAAGGAAAAAAAAAAAGAGGAAAAAAATAATCCTGGAAGCCATCCCAGTTCCTGTTACCTTTACTGCCATGGTTTCTTTGGGACCAGATCCTGCCTTCACCTCTCAGTCTGTTTCACTGGGAGTGCTTTGGGTTTTCTGCAGGCTTGATTTCCTTTAGTAACTCTTGAGACTCAGGAGCCTGAAATGCTGGAATCAAGAGTGGATGTCTGTAAGAGACTTGTTTTGTTTGGTTGGTTTTTTTCCCCTTGCAAGCTTCTTCTTCTTTTCACTTTTTGGTTGTCTTGTTTAATTAACTTACTTCTTTAAACAGAGAAAGTCTGTTCCCTGTTCCTAAAACACCAGTCTGAGAAAATGTAAAACATTTTATTTTAAATTGGAAACAAAAGAACAGTTCCCTCTTTGAAATGAAGCATGTTTCATCTCTCTGTGGTTCAGATGGTTTCTTCTGTTTTCTGTGAATTTGAAACTTCACAGGGTGACTAGACTTCGAAAATTTCAGTCTATTCTGAAGTCCAAAAAAGCAAAGTTAAGATTAAAAAAAAAAAATCAGGGTAGCAGACTACTCTCAATGCTCTGACTTTTGTTGTTTAAATTTCTTCCTTTTTTTTAAGCTGTCTCCTTCACATTTGTGTCTTTTCTTTGGGCATCTTTGGCTTCACCTGAGGCTCTGCCTGGCCTTGCCTCCTGAAATTTTTAATTTACCTGAAGATTTTGCCTCCTAGTGTATCAGTAATGCCAGAGTGTGTCTGCACCCCTCAAGATGGATCCATTGGAATGTCACCTTAATTACCTTAGCTCTCCAGTGATCAACAAAGCAATTAATTTGTTTTGTTTTCAGACAAAGTGGACTCTGAGCTGCTGCAAGGTTACTCCAGGTACCTGCCCCACGACACCATCATCATGACTGTGAGAGCAGCCATTCTGTTTGCTGTGCTCCTGACAGTCCCTCTGATCCATTTCCCAGTGAGTATTCCTGAGAGCTCGGGAGCTGGCACTGAGCACTGGTCACTAATGTTTTGCAGACTGCAATTCTTGAGTCACATCTAGTCTTGTGTATCTTATTCACTTGTCAAGTGATTGATCAAAGACCACATATTTGCATATGTTCCATGAAAGCTCCAAAATAACAACTAACCACTAAGCTAATTTGTGCTCTTGAGACAGATTTCAGATTAAAACTAGCCCACAGCATTGTTTTTAATTTAGAGAATTCAGAACTTCTAAAGTTTATTTAGTTTGATTCTTTTTTCCTCTTAAATTGAGTTTTGCTGACTTGGTTTTTCCTTTCTACATGCACGCACCCACACACAAACACACTTGTACTTGAAACTCAGTTTGATTGTAAATTAAAAACACATATAGATCTATTTCACAACCCCCCCTTAGTTTAGCTTATCAATACTGTGGTAGAATTGAAAATTTGTTCTTTTAGGACCAAAAACTGTACAGGCAAAACTCTGTGTATGGAAGCACAGTATAGATTATGTATCAGTTGACAACATGCTGACATTTGCTACCAGGAATTTTCAAAGAGACAAAGACATGCCCCAGGCCTTCTTTTGTCCCTCCAAAAAAGGGAGGGACCAATAATTTCTTAAGACTAATGACCATGTGATAAATCTTGCTTTAATGCAGTAATAAATCACGTTCTACACTACAGAGAGACAAAGCATTAAACTATTACTGATCTTCTGGCATTTTGATTTTTAAAATGTTCTTTCACATCTGGAATGATGTAATTCTTAAAGTTATGAAATTGAGGTAAGATCAAAAAATATGTGTGTGTATTTATGTATTTACCCACACAATGTTTGTCTTTTATTGTGTAGGCAAGGAAAGCTGTGTTGATGGTATTTTTCTCTCATCTTCCTGGGTCGTGGATTTGCCATATCCTTGTCACCTTAACACTGAATGCAGTTGTTGTTCTGTTTGCAATGTATGTGCCAGACATAAAAAATGTATTTGGAGTAGTTGGTAAGTTCTTGTGTGGTGCTTGGTTTTCTTGGGTTTTAGTTTAACTTCAAGAAATTCAGTATATGATTCTGCAATGTACTTCAGTCTTCTCTAAACAAAATCTTACTTTCTGTTTGTTAAAGGTTCAACCACATCAACATGTTTGCTTTTTGTATATCCTGGACTATTTTATCTTAAACTTAACAGAGAGGACTTTATATCACCACAGAAACTTGGGGTATGTTTTCTGTTTTCTCGTCTGCACTAATAATATTTGAACAGGCTCATTTTAAATGTATTTTAATACACAGTGGAGCACACAATTTGAGGGGCAAATTGTGTTTTCATTGCAGCTCACAAAATCTCTGAGCATTTTCTTTCATCCTTTCTGGTAGCTCTGGTCTGTCTGAAACTCCTTCTTCAGCAGAGTTTTTTGGCAAGCAGTGTGTCCATGTACTGGGAAGTTGGTCTGGTTATGTGCTTTTGCCTGTAGTTTTCAGATGTTGACTTTTAATCCAGCTTCTGCTCAGTTTTTACCTGTTACTCTGTTTGGACAGTTGGACAAAGCTAAACTGCATTTAAGTGGAACAGTTTTTGTGCTTGTTTTCTATAAAAGACTTTGAAAAAACATCTCTTTTTTTGGTTTTCTTCCTTTTTGTTTGATTTTTTTTTCTCCTCTTTGTGGTTTCTCTTTTGTTGTAGTAGGTTAAGTTCTGGGCTGGAATTTGTGCAGGAGCCTGCTTTTTGCACTGTAACTGTCTGTCTTCATTTAACCACTGCTCAGCAGAGTGGCCAAAATGCTGACAAAATGTTTGTACATGGTTTTTCTGCCATTCTTATGATTCATGGGGCTGCTCTTGTATTGACAAAACAGGGAATCTGAAAGAAAATCAAATAATGATGCCCTCTGACCATCTAAAGTCATGACTAGTTCCAGCAGATTTGGGAACCTGTTATAAATCAGCAAGCTGCAGTCTCTTGAACTGTGGTTTTATCATCATCTGGCTATTCAAAAATGTAAAAAATCCATTGTAATTTTAATTGTATTTTGAGTAAAATACGAATCAGTTTCTCAATTTGTTTAGAGTTGTAAAGGGCAAATTCTTTTTTGTGCAGCTGGATAGTGTGACTGCTCCAGGAGTTCCCAGGGAAACTATGCCAGGCTTGGTTTAGTTTCCCACTAAGCAGATTCCTTGTGTTTGAAGACTGAATAATTTGAAACATTACAGATTATTTTAAAGGTCACTATTTGTACCTGTTCTGGTGGACTTTCATGGCATTAATTTTTGCTTTTCTTTCTTCACAGGCATGTGCCTTGGTTATTTTTGGCATTTGTGTTGGCCTTCTCAGTTTGGTTCTGATAATTTTCAATTGGGTTGATCAATAACAGCTATTGAGACTGTCTGAACTGAGCTCCAGGAGGACAGCAGGGAGCAGAGAGGAGCCAACACTGCTGCAGTGAGTGCTGCACATCCCAAAGGAACACTGACCAAAGCTGCCAAGGAAGAAGTAACGCACTTTTCACCTCCATTACTGATGGTCCTTCTTTAATCTTCAGTCGCTCTTCAGTTACTGGACACTTCATCTTTGCCATTGCCAAAATATGAGGTTTTGATGATGTAATAAGGACAGGAAGAAAGGTCTTGAGAATTTCTGCAATGCAAAAATGGTTTAGGGCACATGGTAAACAAAAGAGAAACTTGAAGTAACTTATCCTTTCAAAACAACAAGGTGAACAGACATTACATCAGTCTTTTCGTGCATAATGTGATATGTGCACATAGGATAGTTCACATTTCCTAATCCTTGAAAGATTTCTGTTGCTTGACTAATTTCCAAAATTTCAGCCAGTTCACATTAAGAACTTGTTGATTCCAAGTGTTTACCCTAATTTATCCTAAGATGGATCCAGAGACCAACTGCCTTAGCTCAGTTTAATGGGCATGCCATGATAATATTTGTTAATTGTTTTTTAAAATAGTTTTTCTGTGTCAGCACACTTGAATCATCCTGATGTAATTTTTAAATGAGCAGATTTTGCCCATCAACCTAATAGCTTTTAGTCGCATTTCATGTTGATATTTTCATTTTGCAGTTAATAATAGACATTTTTCAATTAATATCTACTTTTGAGTAGTACTCAAAGTACCTCAGTATTCCTCCAAGTGACTCTCCTTTTTTTCTCTCTTATTTCTATTTTTACAAATCTTTCAGGTTTGAACTAAAGTGTTTCTATATTTTATGTTCTTTTGTGTCTCAGAGAAGGTTTGGGCTTAAAAGATGGCAACCTGCCTCTGTTGAAAACAAAGGGAAATTTTACTTTTATGGAACCCTAATTTTACCTCAGATGTCCGTGAATTTCCACATAGTCTTTTATAATTGCTTATTTTTGAGCTCCCTGAATGTGAATGCAATTTTCAACACCTGCTGGGCTTTGTTGGAAATGGTATTGGATACCCACAAGAAAAGTTCCTCATTTTAGTAGATTGAAGGCAGTGGCTGAGACCATAGGGAGGTTTTTAGTATTTCCTTCTCTCAGGTGGGATCTTATGGCCCTAAAGTGGCCTTATCTCCTCAGAAATTTCATACCCTAAGGAAGCAAAAGCTGATTGATCCTGTCCTGTGTAAAGGGGAGGAACAGCAAATAGCAGAGTTGGAATCACCTCCTCCATTCCTGGTTTCTCCTGCCAGCAGATCACTTGGCTCTCTCAGGGTCCAAGAGTTACTTCTCATTTTTGATGGATGGGCTGAAGGCACCCAGGTAGTGCAGGTTAGTGCTGCTTCAGAAATCCTTTTTGCTTGCAAGTGTCCTTCTCCCTAGGAGTTTAATTTAGAAATAGACACTGTGGTGAGGCCAGGGAGCTAACTCAGAAGTTTTTGTAGGATCCCAAAGAAAAAGATCCCTGGAAAAGACTGCAGTTATTTTTCTAACAAAGTTTCTAGCAGAGGTTTCTTGAGTCCAGGTGAGCCCTGTAATAGTTTGGCAGTACCAGAAACAGCAAATCCACACTTGGCCAGGAGTTCCCAGCTCCTCCTGTGGCACTGGCAGTGGCTCCTGTCACATCTTTACCCAGCAGAAAACCAAGGTGACCATGAGATGTGACATTATCTGCCTAAAAAGTGAACTTGCCTTTACTTTTCCAGTTCAAACTCCTGCTAACCAGGGCAGCTGCCTTCCTGCCTGTGGCTGCCCTTTGATGGCTGAGGCTCATGGGCTTTGTTACACTGCAGGGATTCAGATGCTCATGGAATCTCTGGCACTGCTGCAGAAAACTAAATATATACCTTGTAAAGGTGTACCTTGAGTCAGCACGGACAGCTGTACGTCAGGAAGTGATTTTCTGTCTGACTGAACCAAAACTTGTTTGGAAAACAGGAGACCTTACATTGATGAGAATGAACTCAGGGATTTTTGTCAGACACTAGAATTTAGGGAGTGTATTTATTAGAAATTTTATGGAAATCGTTTCTCATTTATTATCTGCTCTTGTAGCATACTGTTGAGTAGTACTGGTAGGTCAGTTTTATTTTAAACTCTAACCAGTAATGCTTAAGTCTGAACACTTGGATTATGCATGAGGGGACAGAAGGTTGGCAAAGCTTTGCTGAGGTTTTGCTCTTCCCTCCTCTCCCTCAAAAAGCTGAGTCTCACCATGCACTGTACTGCTCTGTTGCCCTCTGGCAGTTTGGTTTGTGTGCATCATCTTGAAAATATGACTGAGAAAATACCTGAATTACAGTGTTAATTTTACAGGGGATTCCTCAGTGCTGCAGAAATCACTACAGTATTGTTTTTAATCCTTGGGTATTATCCTAACTAGCCTGGCTGCTGACTGACTGTCCTGAAAGGTAGACTTTGGAACGATGAATTCCAGTGGGTGAAGCTGATGAGGATGAGTGGAAGCAATTCACAGCTCTGCTGAGCTCTGTTATTACATTTTGGCTGCAGAAAGGAGAGCGCAGGGTTTACAGAATGCCTGTTACCTTTCATCTGAAAAAGAACTAGAAATGCTGCTACTTCTGAGTTTCTGTAGTTCATAACTTGAAATATGGAGGAGCAGAAAAATAATTTCTGTTCCCAAATTTAGAAGATATGAGTGTTGTCCACAATGAAAAACCAGAGTAATTTATCCTTCTCATCTCCCACAGCTGTGCTGTGCATTGTGTTTCTCATGGGTTTTTCTACAATTGTGCACTTCCATGAAGTTTTTGAGCAGAAGGGGCCTGCAGTGTGGAACTCGCAGTTCATTTAAATGCTGACAAATATTTTCTTGATTATTCTTGCATACAGATATTTTTTCTTCCAAATTTCCAGATTTATGAATTTCAGTGATTCTTCTTTATTGCTTGTCATCAGCATTTTCCAACCTTCTTCACTGAAGACTTGACAGGAATGGATGAAGGGACCCACAGCATTTCTGAACTCACTTGGAAAGGTTCCCTTTCCCCAGTTGAGCAGGAAGAACAATGTGAGAGATGAAAATTAATTGGTTGCCTTTGATTTATTTTCTCTTTTTCTCCTATTTCCATTCCTTGTCCGTTTGGAGGCTGCTCAAGTTTCAGCTGGACTGTGGTAAGCTGGGTGTGAAGAATGGTTTTTGTACCCAGCATGGCAGGAAGGAGGCTGCTAAACAACAGAGCTCAAAACTAGGATTATTGTGGAACTCCTTTCCTAGTTAGATTTCATTTCACACTTCACCTGAAATTGTTGTTTTCCAGTTGATTTTGATGTTGGAACCATACGTTGCAGCTGCTCTCCATACAAAGAAACCTTTGGACATGTTTACTCTTGCTGCAAGTAGGAGAGAATTTTCAGTATTATAAATTGCAGTTTGTGGTGGTGGTCTTGGTATTTATGTGCTTCAGTGGTGTTCATCCAGCCATGCTTCATGTGGAAATGGAATTCCCAAATGAAATTAATAATGATCTGGATGTAAAAATTGCCCAGTTCATGTCAAACCTGTGTGTTGTACAACAGATTTTCTGTTCTCAGTTCTCTTTGCCTCAGAATCACTGTGGAACAGCCCGGGCATGTTCCAAAAAATGCAAAAAATAAACAGTTTACACTCTACACAGCTGTGCGTGTGATCCCCACTCTGTTGTGCAGGTGATGCTTTGCAGCACATCCTGAAATGTTTCCAGCTGCCCCTCCCAGGCCAATCTGCTCCCAGGGATGGATTTTACTCTTTGGACTGTGCTCTCCAGAACACCAGGATGCAAAAAATGAGAAATGCAGTTATTGTCTTCCCAGGTATTGGTTCATGGACAGCAAACCTGCCTCTTCTGTGGTGATCTGGGCCCCCCTGTGAACAGGAGCCAGCAGAATTTATTTCAGAGCTTCAAGAATCAGGAGAATGGAAGTTAACAAATGTAACTAATCTCAGTGTCTCTCAGCTGGAAGTGAATGCATCTAACCCAAACTTACTGGTGGTTTAGCTACAGCCACTTGCCAGGTAGGAGCTTACCACAAACAGAACTGACCCACATGTGGGCATGATTTTAGAGCTTTTGAAAATGTCAGTTGTACTCAGGAAATTAAAAAAAAAAACAACACGGAGTGGAAGCTTGTAGGGCTATCAAAATGCTCTCTCTTACAAGGATGAATTCAGAGTTTTTCAGAATTTATTTCACAGCTCTGTGCCAGCACTGCCTCTGGGATGTGGGCAAGGGTGAGCAGCTGGCCTGGCAGTGCATGATGGGGTGAAAAACTGCTCATGGAGACCCTTTGGGAAGGGCCTTCTTGTTGAGCAAGGTGAGCAAGGTGAGGGTCAGTTTTGGGGAACAAGCCATTACCTCACTGAAGCATGGATGTGCTTGCTGGCTGTAAGTCTCAGTGCTCTCCAGTAGCTGTGTCCTGTGAGTGCAGCTCCCAGACTTTGCAAGGCCCAGGGGAGTCCTGGGTATAAGCAAACATGGAAACTCCCTCATTATTTTGCTGCTGCCTTGATTCCAGAGCTGTAGGAAAGTTCACACACGTGGAACTGAGTACCAGCAACTCTGTTCACTTGATGGTGTTTGCCCCAGGTGGAGCTGGCAGCAAGGAGCACAAATCCCAGCATTTTCCATGCAGTGCAGGATGGAGCCCTGTGTGTCCTGGCTGTGCTCAGCCTTGCTCCTGCCCCAGCACCAGCCCTGCTCCCAGCACCTGGTTGGAATTCTGAGCTCGTTTGCACATGAGGTCACACTTTTATTGTCAGCCCTGCCAAGGGCAGGAGGGTTCATCTTGGGAAGGTTTGCACTGAGCCTCTACATTGCTGCCATTAATGCCTTCCCCAGCTGATTCACATTCCAGATTTCAGGCATGGTTTAATTGAAGTCACCGGGTGATGAATGGGGAGCTTGGTGTGGTGGCTGAGCAGCCCAGGGTGCAGGATGGCTTTTCCTGCTCCACACATCGTGGAGCAAATCACGGATGTGGCCAAGGAGAGTTGTTGAGCCCTGGAGGCTCGGGGCTGTTGTTGCAGTCTGTTGCTTTCCAGGAGCCCATCTCACTGCTCCATGGACTGATGGCTGAGCAGCCCAGGGTGCAGGATGACTTTTCTGGAGACAGGGTGGAAATTCCTGCTCCACACATCATGGAGCAAATCACAGATGTGGCCAAGGAGAGTTAGAGAGCCCTGGAGGCTTGGGGCTGTTGTTCCAGTCTGTTGCCTTCCAGGAGCCCATCTCACTGCTCCATGGACTGATGTGAGACAGGGTTCCTGGGAGCCCCTTCTCTCTGCCCTCCCAGGTAGCTCCACTTGATACTGGGATTTACACAGGGATGTTGACAGGATTTGGGATCTGGTTATGGCTGGTATTGAGGGCCTTGAAAATCTCAGGCCTTATTGTCACCTTCTGTCACACTTGGCTGTTTCTCTGTGCTTTGGGCTGAAAGTGGGGCTTTGGTGCAGCATTTCTGGGTGTGTGCAGCTCGTGGCTGTGAATCTCCTGTAGGAAGGGTTAAAGAGCCTCTGTTTTACAGCTTCCTACAGGCCTGGCACTGGGATGCTCTGGGACTCACTTTCAATGTTTTACTCCTGGTTTGATGAACAACTTCCATCCATGTTGAATGCATGGGGTTTATTCACTTCTCAGCCCACACTTCTGTAGTCCATTTCTCTTTCTCCAAATATAATAATCAATGTTTGATCCTTTGGGCCAAAGCAGTGAGCAGAATCAGCTGCACGTGGATGGGTACAGAGACAGCCTGGGCAGAAGCTGTGCCAAGGGAATCCTTGCCAGCCCATGTCTGCATGGCACTGGGGCAGACTTCTGGAATATTCACTGGGATAATACCTCCTCTTGGTGCATTCCAATTTCAGGAGTAGTCACCAGGATAATACCTCCTCTTGGTGCATTTCAGTTGCTGCTTGTTGTGTGGTCACAGGAGGCTCCTCACCCTGAGCTTTGGGTAGGGATGCAGGGGAATTCCCTGTTGCTCACTGAGCATGTGCTCACCAGGTTCTTCAGCACCTGCAGAGGTGCAGGGAGCTTTGGTGAGGTGCCATGTGGCGGGTGAGAGGTGCAGCTGGAAGATCTGTCTGGGAGTGGCTTTGCTTTGAGGTCACCAGAAGGGATTTGAGACTCAGCACTCCCACAGTGCCTTCCCCTGCCCAGCTCCAGCAGGGAGCTCTGGCCCTCAGTGCCCTTTGGATATTGAAATGTTGGAGTGCAGGGTCACTGCACACATTTATCTCAACAGTAATGTGTGGAATTTATGCCCCCCAAATTGCTGCATCTTCAGAATGTTGGTTCTTTTCCCCTCCTGATGTGTGGTTTTCTGGGGAGCAGTGCAGCACACTGAGGTCCTGCTTGCAGTTTGCCAGGCACTGGTGGAATGGAAAGGTGGAGTGGAGAGCTGAGAGCTCTTTCCTTGCATGATTTCATGTTTATTCATTAACCCTGTCCCATGAGGTTGGGCTGCTGTGGATTTGGGGGGCACAGACAGCAGTGAAGGGCAGAAGGAGCCATTGCCATGGCACTTTGGGGCTGCCAGCTGTCACCACAGCTCTGCCCAAGGACTGAGGTGGGGATGAGCAGGAGCAGCCTCAGCACAGCCAGTGACACCATCCAGGGCAAGCAGGCCTTGTGCACAAGGGATGGGGAGAAGGGCCCATGTCTCGAGGGACACCATCCCCACCAAGGTGCTCAGAGAGTCACTGCTGGGCCCAGCTCAGCAACTGTTGAAATGGTGCAGTTTTCCTTTTGGTGTTTGCTGGCACAGTTTCCATTGCTGTTTACAAGTCTCACATTCTGGAATCATCTGAGCAACGGGAATGTTCATCTGGTGCTTTTCCAAGGGGAGATTACTCTGATGATGGTGGAGAGACATTGTCTTGGCCTGGGTAGCCAAAGATGTCTGTTTTGCCATTCCTTAATCTGACAGTTCAGTTTGGTGAGTCACAAGCCAAGGAATGACATTTCCCTGGGGGATGCAAATCCTCAGGCTGAAACTGCATGGAAACCATGGACAGATTTTTTTTTTTTCCACCCACAAATACTGAAAGTTGATATTCCACCTTCTCCCAGCCCCTGAAGCTGCTCCTGCAGGGCCTGTGCCTCGTGTTTACCATGGCTTATCTAAACAAGGCCTTCCCTTTGAGCAGAGGTGTCGCTGCACATTCTCCAGCACCCTGCAAAGGGGGAAACATTTGGCTTTAGCACTTCCCTGCCACCCTGTGCTCCTGCTGCAGGGGTGGAATACAAACACCAGGGTTTTAGGGGTCCCAGGGGAGGCCAAGCAAAATTCCTTGCTTTGAAATGAACGTTAATGCTGAGAAATGAAGTCGTAATGCTGAGACTAAAGAGACTCCACTTTTGATAGCTCAGCATTATCCGTTAGGCTCCAGCATCTGGAATTCAGGAGACTGTGGAACAGTCTTTGAATGGTGATTTTGAGTGTTTTGTGGATTTTATGCACATTCTAGCCCTGGTTTTGAGCCTTGCATGATTTGCCTCTCCTGGCTTCAAGGTGAGTTGGATCAGTCTTTTGAAGGTGTTTTCTTAAGGGACTTTTCCACTGTCAAAGCACAGTGGAGCAGCCTTGACTATATAAATGAATTTGGAAATGACTTACAAAGAGCTTAATTTGCCTTCTATTAAAATCCCTTGTCATCTTTCCACTCCCTCCAGCTTGCTGGTAAATGATCTTTTGGGAGAGTGAGGATTGAAGTCCTTTTCTGTGCTGCAGAGGGAATGTGCTTGACTGAAAAAGCTGAAAAAAGCAGGGTCCAGTAGATGTTACTTGGAAAAACACATGAGGTTTTGTTGGAAATTTGGTGAATTTAAAAGCTCTTTGTTGTCCTGTTCCAGCCCAGGGGCTTTGAGTGATGATAAAGGGCAAGAGCAGGTGAGGGCCAATCCCAGGTGGTGGCATCCTGGAGCTCAGAAAGTGTTCAGGAGCCCAAATGCCAGGGGCTTTCAGTGATTGCTGGAATCGTCAGGATCCAAGCCCTAAAGAGGGGCTTCTTCTGGCCAGGCTGGTTCTGGAGCAGGCACAGAACTGCTGTGGGTTGCTGCAGCTGCAGGAAGGCCAAGGCTAAAGATCACCAAGGCACAAAAATTCCCCAGCCCTTCCATTCCGCAGGGAAGGAGGAAGGTATTGAATTTGCAGGGAAATGCCCCAACGAAGGCAGGAATGATGCATCAGGCTCCATGTTCTCAGAAAGCTACTTTATTACTTTCTGATACTATATTATATTAAAGAATACTATACTGTGCTAAAGAATGCAGAAAAGATACTTACAGAATGCTAAAAAGATAATAATGAAAATGTGTGACTCTTTCCAGAGTCCTGGCACAGCTTGGCTCTGATTGGCCAAAGAGTGAAAACAACTCCCAGCAGAATCCAATGAAACAATCACCTGTGGGTAAACAATCTCCAAACACATTCCAAAGGAGCAAAACACAGGAGAAGCAAATGAGATAAGAATTGTTATCCTTTTCTCTGAGGCTTCTCAGCTTCCCAGGAGAGGAATCCTGGGCAAAGGGATTTTTTTCAGAGAATGTGAATGGCACAGGAGATGGCTGAGAGGGGAGGGAGAGAGCAAGCTGAGGAAGGATTTGTTGGGGTGTCTCTTGAAAATGTGGTGTGGCAGTGTCTATTCAGAAGCCCATGGCACCATCCCTGCTGTGCAGGCGCTCTGTGGGCTGGGAGGGGACACCAGCCCCTCTCCCTGTCACCCTCTGTCAATTGCTCTCTGTGCTCCCTGTTGATCTGTGCCTGGTTTGCCCTCACCCCCCACCGTGGTCCCATTGTGGTGACCCATCTTGAAGCCTCATCCTCCTCTTTCAAGGAAACCAGAGCAGAGCCTGAGGCCACAGCCTGTCACCCAGCCCTTCTGAGCTGGCCTAAACACACTTGTGCTTGTCCCCAGGGGTCTGAAAGAGCCACAGGAGGTGGCTCAGTGGGTGGGAGATGCTGTGAGCACCAGCATGGCCCCTCCCAGGCTGCCTCCCTGAAATGAATCCACCAGCACTGACACTGGCATTGTTCAAGCACTGTCACTTCTCTGGGGACCAAAGTTGGCCCTCTGGGATGGGCACAGTGCATGGGCAGGGCACCACAGGGCTTTTGATGCACCCCAGCAGCTCGAGCTGGTTTGGTCTCTGCTGAGCTTCACTGAGCCAAAAACACTTCAGTGAGCAGCTGTGGGAGCTGCCTCCCCCCAGCCTTGGTGTGGGGCTCAGGGAAGGCTCAAAGAGGAGATCTTGGAGCAAAGCAAACCTCGCTGCCAGCTTCCTTTTCCATGTGCTGACTCTGTTTCTGCCAACAGTGACAAGGAAAACTGAGCTTCACCTGAGGATGTTGCAGCAAGTTTTTGAGCTTTTCCACCCAGGCTGGGCTGATTACAGACTCGTCTTTTCTGGTTTAATTGACACCACAGAGACAGCCAGGTTGCTGGAAGGGTTTCTGAAACAAGCCTGGAAAGCAGCAAGTGTCATTGTCAGGAGCTGCTGAGCAAGCAGGGTTTAACAGGGTGGCACAACTGTTCTTCCTTCTATTCTCCGCAAAACAAGGTGCAATCACAAGGAGTGAGGGGAGCCATATGCTGAACCTGCATTTCTATTTTTACTCCCCTGCTCCATAATGTTCCAAGAATAATTTTTTTAGTGCACAGCAGGGTAGGAAAAAACTCGTGCTGATGGCATCTCTGCTATCCCCATTGTGCTGGGAGGAAAGAGGCAGCTGCTTTGCTGACCTGGCACTTCCATGAACCCACATTCCAGGTACTGAGGCCATTTGCTCATCGGGGCTTGTTTGACGAAATGGCCACCAGGGTTTATATTTAGATCCTGCCTGTCCTGCCAAGTTCTCTTAAATTCTTCTAAGTTGAATGAAGTTGGAGGGAGGGGGGTGGGAGAAGATCAGCTTGAAAAATAGAGCTGCTAATCTGCCTGTGGTGCCTCTGGGAGAGCCTGTGGGATGCCCCGTCCCCCCTGGGGCTTCCAGCATCCCATCCTGCTGGGAAGGGGAAGCAGCTGGGGGCTGCTCCACAGAGCCTGTGGCCACTGCTGGGGTGCCAGGGGATTGGTTGAGTGATGGGGGAAGGTTGGGAGGAATATTTATAGCTGGTGCTGGGCCTGGGGTGATCACCATCCCAAGGATGTGAAGGGCACAAGTGTTGAGGGCAGCTCCCCAAGGACAGCAGGATGCAGGGATCAGGAGCACAGATGTCCTGACATTGAGGGCAAGGGCTCTGCAGTGCCATCTCTTGCTGGGGAGGGCCCCCAGCCCCTCCATCATTTAAAGCAGAGCAGGAGAAAAGGGGATGGGAGGGCAGCTCATAGCCAGGGATGCCAGTGGGTGAGGCCAGGCCACACCAGAGCCATCCCTTGGCTTGGGCTGGGCTCATCAGGCACCCACAGAGCTCTTTGCTCCTGCTCTGACACACTCTGACCCTGCCCTCTTCTTTATCCAAGCTGTTCTTGAGGATTGCATGGTTTCCCTGGGACTGTGCTTCTTTGGTGATGCTGGACAAACTCACCAAAACCAAGATTTTGGGTAGGAAACATTGCCCTGGCCCCCAGCACCATCAGGGGAAAAGCCCAGAGCAGCCCCAGCCCTGCAGCCAGGCCTTCATCTGCCCTGGGCATCTGCTCCCTTCCCTGGAGATTTTGGGAAGTGACCAACAGGGACTGGATTTAATGTTACTTCTTGTGTCTGCCTTGTCTCAATAATACATTTTTTTCTTTCTGAAAATATTCAGAATAATTTTCACCTTTCATTGGATAGAACAGATTACCTCCTTCAGAATTCAAGTGTCTGCTTGATACGTTGTTTGTCAGTCAGGTTTCTCTTATGATCCCTTGTCAGTTCCCAAATCTGACTCCAGAGTCCCAGGGTAAGCAGGAGAACTGTTCCACATCACCAATTTTCACCACTTCAGTAGGAATGAAAAGAATTAACCATGCCTGACCATCATATAGACACTGACTGCTTTAAGGTTGTGCCAGCAGCCAGAATTGAATATTTTAAAACAAAAAATATTTTTGCTTCTCATGATTGTAGAATTTAATCTTTTAAAACAAAAAATCCTTTTACTTCTCATGATTGTAGAGGGGATCTGGGACATCCAACAGCACAGCCAAGATGCACTCAATAACTTGTGAAAAACCTCATGGTGCTCAGTGCTGGCTCGGGAGCAGAGCTTGGAGCTGCTCAGGGGATTGGATGCTTGGATTTGGTGAGGAATTTCAGCTCCCTTTCCATATGAGAAGTGCCTGGTGAGCCAGGGAGGGCATGAGAGGCAGGTGCCCTCAGGCCACCATGCAGGGCAGGGAATTCCAGCAGGTCCTTGTGCAGAGAGGGGAGCACTCCAGGGCAGAGCTCAGCTCCCCCCCTGCTGCCTGCAGGGTGTCACAGACATCTTTTATGGAAAATCCTTTCCTTAGGATTTTTCCTCCTGAGAAGCTGAGAGGCCTCAGGAACAAAATGCAAACAATGGTTACCTGCTGCTGTGGAATGCAACAGGTGCATCTGGGATTGGTCTCATGTGGTTGTTTCTAATTAATGGCCAATCACAGTCAGCTGGCTCAGACTCTCTATCCAACACACAAGCCTTTGTTATCATTTTTTCCTATTCTATTCTTAGCTAGCCTTCTGATGAGAACCTTTTCTTCTATTCTTTTAGTATAGTTTTAGTGTAATACATATCATAAAATAATAAATCAACCTTCTGAAACATGGAGTCAGATCCTCGTCTCTTCCCCAGTCTGAAAGCCCCTGTGAACATGGTCACAGCAGGGAGCTCTGTGTGTGTCCTCTGACACAGGAACCATACCCAGGCTGCTTCCATGGTGATGCCAGGGGATTTGGGAGGGCTGGTTTGGGGTTTAAGGGTGATGAACACTGGATTAATTCCCCAGGGGCTGGTTCTGCAGCCCTCAGCAGCCACTGCCTGTGAGGTTCTGCTCCTCAGGCTTGACTGTGTTTGCTGCACGGGGATTCTCTGACTCTCCAGAGATCCAGGCCTTGCTTGCTTTGTTTTCTGGCCAGCTCTGCTGGCAGCCTTCTTTCCTGCCAAGGGAAGGGGCACAGGAGATGTCTGGCTGTCAGAATTCCCTGTCTGTCTCTGGGTGCCAGGCACCTGTCTGCCCAGAGATCCCCCTGGCTTTGTTCTTTGGGGATGTCTGGCTTTGATTTCAGCTCGAATCCTCCCCCTCCTCCTCCTCCTCCTCCTCCTCCTCCTCCTCCTCCTCAGGCTGCCAGGCCCAGCACCAGGGCTGGCTGTGTCTGGGAGCCCTGGGCAGATATTTCTGAGCTGTCAAAATCCACACCAAGCTGAGTTTACTGCCTTTGCTGCTTTCTGCAGTGAAATTTATTGACATCTGTGTGCCCCAATGGGCCATGTCAGTGTTCCCCTGCCATGGAGGTGTGGCACCTGCTGGAGGGGACACACAGCTCCCCTGAGTTTGGCATGGCCACTCTCCATCCAGGAGAAGGCAGGTTGCCACACTGTGGGCACACCTTACTTTCCTCCAACCTGCTGGTAGCCCAGTCTTTTCATAAACTCTGATATTGCTAAAAATGTAGGTAAAATGCTTTTTTTCTTTTTTTCTTTAGTTTTTCTTAAAACCACATCACTTGGTCACCTTCCCAGAGTTATTTGTCTGTGCACTTTTCCTAAGCAATGACAGACCTCTCTAGATCTGCTTGGTGGTGGCGAGAGTCCTGTGCCATTCTGCTTGCACCCCAAGATTCAGGGAAATGCTACCCAGGAAATGTTACCTTTCTGAAAGGTTTGGCTTCTTGTGAAGGCTTGCATCAAAATATTTCAAACACAGAGGCAATTTCTCAAATATCCCAGGGGACTGAAATCTCTGGGAAATGATGGAAGTTTATCCTGAACCAGTGCAACATCAGTCAGATATTGCTGCTCCTGCAATGCCAAGAGTAGCTGGTACTGCTGCTGGAGCAGTAAGACCAGGGTGTCCTTGATATGTCTGCTTTGCTCAAAATTGCGGTTTTCTGCACTGGTGTCCATTATTTTAAGGGATTCCCAGTGAATTTCATAGAAATTGGCATTTAATTTGTTAAAATACAGCTACATAATGAGCTCTCATAAGGTTGCCTCAGGTAAAACCACTGCTGCAGTTTGCCTGTCTGAGCCAATGACTCTGCAAGAAACACCTCAGTTTACATTTCACTTTTAGTAAATTTTTTTCCATCAGCCAATGTCGTGAGGCCAAGAGCACCAATTGCAGAAGTGTCTGCTCCCAGCCCCAGTGAGTCCTGCTGGGAAATGGGATTTTGAGGGTGACTTTGAGGCACATTTCAGTCTTTGGTAAGCGTGACTAAAGCTGTTCTCTGACCATTCCATCCTGATGTGGCTCATGCAGAGCACAGCTCGTGTCACAGAATGGTTTGTGTTGGAATGACATTAAAGCTCATCCCAATCCAACCCCCTGCCATGGGCAGGGACACCTTCCACTATCCCAGGCTGCTCCAAGCCCCATCCAGCCTGGCCTGGAACACTGCCAGGGATGGGGCATCCACAGCTGCTCTGGGCACCCTGTGCCAGGGTCTCACCACCCTCACAGGGAAGAATTTCTTCCCAATATCTATTTTAAGTCTCACCTCTTTTGTTTCAAAGCCATTCCCCCATGTCCTATCACTATCTGCCTATGGAAAAGTTGCTCTCCCATATCATGTCAGCTTGGCCAGTTCTACCCTTTGGCCTGGCACGGGAGGTTGGGCTCTGAGACCTTGAAGCCCCCACACCTACACCCCTCTGTACATCCAGGATGGAGTAGGACTGTGCCTTTATATTCTTGTGGAATGAGAGTTGGTGTCCCTCTCTCAGGGTCCCTTTGCTGGAAGGAGGGAGTGCTCTTGGGCTGTAGCAGCCATTGGAGGGCTGGGAAGAGACCCCCTCTTCAGGGCCCTCCTGCATGAAGGATGGGGAGCATTCACCACTGAGGAGCACTGAAAATGCTACTGAATGCTGCCACAGTGCTTTGGTGGCGTGGCTCTGCTGCCACTTCAGTGGAACCATTGACTTTGGCTCAAAAATGCACATCCCTACCTCTGCATCTCCTGGTTCAAACATCACTCTCTGAGCTGTCCACCCAGAAAAATCTGGTTTGTTCTTTGGTGCTCTTGCCTTGTCCAGCTGTGAGCAGCAGCACATCCCATGGATGCTGCTGGGGCAAAAAGGCTGAGGTTTGTTTTTTATTCCAGGGCAGGCAGGTTTGCTGTGGAACCTTGACAGGGGAAGAGCTCCCCTGGAATCGCTGACTCTGCTAATACACGAGGCCTTTGTACATAGGTGGTGAGGTTGGTGCCCTGTGACTGGTTTGTTCAGTGCAATAAAAATATATTGGGTTCTTAAGATGTTGACCAATGGGTTTGGGAAACAGATGATTGATTCCCACAGCTGAGAAACAGGGATTGTAATATGTTTTGCCAGAGGAGACCAGTTTGATGGATGAGTTCATTTAAGGATTATGCTATAGATAGAGCTGTTGACAGAATGAATTTGTTTTTATTTTTCATCAGTAGGTATAACACAGAGCAGAACTAATTGAAAGTAGTTTCCTTGTGGCATCTGGTTGTGTTTCTTGCTTTAAGTCTTTCACACACTGTAAAATTACACCAAGGGCTTTTCTTCGCTTCCATTTGCTTTCCAAGTTTTCCATCCCTGTTGCGCGTGGGCTCCCAGAGTGTCAGACACGTTGGGAAGTTGCAGACTGCACAAGAAATGGAGCTGGGCCATCCTTCATTAGTGCATGAACGTTCTGGTGCACATCACAAATCCACACTGGGGTGTTCTCACCTTAGGGCTGATGGCAGAGCTGAAACATGACCGCCCTGGCAGATATTTCTGATGGTGTTTTAAACTGTGACCTGAGCTAAATATGATTCCTATGCAGAGTGATCTCGTTCTGAGTAAGGCCCAAACCTGGAAGGTGATTATGTTTACCCAAGGAGGTGTTCTGGGGTTGAAGGAAGGTGTTGACTTGAGCTCTGGAAACAGCTTTTCCAATCAGCCAGAGAGAACAAATCCCAGAGTTTCTTCAGGGATTTGGCTCACTGTGTTCATTGCTCTCTTGGCTGGATTGTTATCGCCTGCTGGCTGATGGGAGAGGGCTCAGCTCCCCAAGTGCTTCCTTTGCCTGTTTGTGGTTATGTCTGTGCTGAGATCATGCAGGCTGTCACGGTAAAAAACTGGGCTCTGTGGTTCAAACCCATCCTACAGATTTGATCTGTGGGTTTTGGCTTGGTTTTTTTTCTCTCTCTTTCTTTTCCAGTTGTGGTCGAATGAGAGTTTTCCAGAACTGACTGACACGGGGCCAAAGAACAGGAATGCAGTGAGCACAGCAGTGCCTGCCAAACCAACAGACTCACCAAGGCAAGGGAGAAAACACCCCCAGGCCTCTGCCACCCAGGCCAACACCTGAGGAGAAGAGCCCATGTGATTTCAGGATTACATTGCAGGCTAAATCCAAGCCTCCACTTGGCCTCAGACCTGAACTTTAAGCCCCAGCCAAAACATAATCTGAATCTGAGCACTGGCTATTGGTCTGTCTCATCTCCTGCTCCTCATATGTGCAGTCATTCAACAGAAGCTGAAATGCGTTTTCCCTGCCAAGAGCCCTTGGTTTCCAAACAACTACATCAGCCTGGTGAGTGATGGAGTTTCCATCAACTGCTGTAGGCCAAATGCAGTCATCCGAATTCAGGTCTTGGCAGGTATAGAAACTTGGAGTTGTCAATGATTTTTATATGAAATGGTAATTAATTACAATTTCTCATCCTGTGCTTTGGTTCTGTGAAAGCTCTTGGAACTGCAGATGAATAGGAGCTTTTTTATCTCTTAGCTAGTGAGATTTTCTGTTCTTTAATTGACCTTTGAAATAATTTAGTCTGGGCTTGGATCTGGGTTAAATATAGCTGGTTATTTTCACTCTGAGTATGTAATACATGAAAGAACCTAGGTATCCTTTGAATGTGTTTTGACAAGTGCCCTGTCTGTGTGCAGGTATGTATTTATAAACATTTGTGCTGCATGCACTAAAATGACACTTCCAAAAGCAAGTACTTTCTTTCCTGTAGCAAAACATTTGTCCAAAATGTAGTGTTAGGCTTCCAAAAAAAAGGTCAGTTCAAAGAGAGTAGCAAGCGAGGACGGGATGTGGATGGAGCCCTCAGTAGTGAAGAAGCGAATATGGAGCTGTTATCCACTTTATCCCATAAAGCCAGGACTAGATGGTGCCTAAAGCAGTTGCCTGACAGCAAAGTTAAAGGCAGCAAAAGGAGCTGTCATAGAATCATGATATGATAGATATCATAGAATCACCCTGGGTTGGAAGGGGCTCACAAGGATCATGGAGTCCAACTCCTGGCCCAAACACCCTGTGCCTGCGAGTGTTGTCCAAACCCTCCCTGAGCTCTGCCAGGCTGGAGCTGTGACCACTGCCCTGGGGAGCCTGTTCAGTGCCCAAACACCCTCTGGGTGAAGAACCTTTTCCTGATATCCAACCCAAACCTCCCCTGACACAGCTCCAGCCATTCCCTCGGGTCCTGTCACTGGGTACCACAGAGAAGAGATCAGTACCTGCCCCTCTGCCTTCTTATCTAAGGTTTCATGGCACTGCAGAACAGTAGTAGTTCTGTAGTGGTGGTGTGGGGGCTAAAGCTGGGCAAGGAAAGGATTGCACAGGCTCATGGAAAACAGCACAAACTGTGCCTGGTCACTGCAGGAACCATTTGGATACAGCAGCTGCCTTCAAAAGTCCGTGAACTACCCTGGGCTGGGAGGGTGGGACCACTGCCCTTCCCTCTCTGGTACTTGTTTATCCAAAGCATTTATTACTGTCTCCTGTCAGAGAAGAGGTGCTGATGAGGTCCTGCTCTTTTTAATGATAATTGTTATCTCCCTAATTTATACAAGTCCATGAATACTACCTGCAAAACACAAGCAAGATCTCAACAGTTTCTCGCCACCAATCCTTTGACTAAAGTTGATTTCAGTTCAAAAAAGAATCAACAGCAGCAACAACAAAAACAAAAATAAATTCAAAGTATTTGGCAGCACTTTCCTCAGTGTTTTAGAGACACAAAGTCCAGGGACACCTTGCACTAGACCAGGTTGCTGAGACCCCAATCCAGCCTGGCCTTGAACACTTCCAGGGATGGGGATCAATAACCTCTTGTGGCATTAAAATGTGGGGGAGTAGTTACTGGGTTACAAGGGTGTTAGAATAAAATCTGAGTTCAGTCAGTGAGACTCAAGACTCAGTCACACTTGTACAGGTTTGTAGTTCATAGGAATGGGCCAGATTCCTGTAAGCAGCTGAATCTGCTCCTGGTTTTCACCATTTCTGGTGTTTTAGGAGCCACCAGGAAACCACCTGTATAGCATGTCAATATTTGGCCGGTGCATATTTTGTAAATATAATTATTTGGAAACAATTCTATTATTTGGAAATTATTCCTCTCTTGCAAGGCTGCATTCCCTGGAGAGAAAAAATACCCAACAGTTGAATCTAACCCAAAAGAAATAAAAACTGTGCATGGAAACTGAGTCCTGCATAGCAGAGGAATCCTCTGGTTCTGAAAGAGCCAATGGATTGGGGTGGTGGCAGTGCCAGGACAGAGGAGACACCTACCACAGGATCTGGCCCATGAGAGCTGCCCCATTCAGCTCCCTGAGCAGGGAAAAAACTTGAGGCTCTGAGCAGGATCAGGCTGAATGGAATTGGACTTGGTGCTCTTGAGGGTTTCTTCCAGCCTAGTGATTCTGTGTGACTTTCACATGTCTGCATCCTTCCTTCCTGCCCTTCACCTGCCAGTCATCCCTTCTCATCTCCTGCTTGATACAGGAGCAAGGTCCCAGCTTTGCTTGTTTGAGGATAATGCCTGGAGCCACAGCCCCCCAGAGGAGCTGGCTGTGGCTCATCATTACCCTGCTGTTTCTGTAGCCATTTCCACCCAAATTCCTTCTCACTTGCACCGTGCACATGTCTCAAGTGTAAATGAGTGTCTGGAGTAGACCAGCATCATGTCTGCTCTGCTTCCTACCGCCTGCTCTCCTCCAGATTGAAAGATTTGGCAGGCATTGCCCCATGGAACTCCCACCTTCTCCCTTGCCATCAGCGTGGGGCAGTGCAAAAAGACCAACCCAAGTGCAGAAAGTGTGACTGCAGCAGTGGGAGTGAAGGTGGGAGCATCACACGCATTCTTGGGGAGGGAAAAGATAAAAATGACCCATTCTCAGAGGGCAAAGCAAGCTCTGGCCCTCTGTCCTGAAATCTGTGATCTGAGTCATCAGATTCCCTTCTGCTGTAACTGCTGCCACTTTTCTGGCGGTGGAAAGCCCTGCTAGCTCAGACCTACCAGTGCCACTTGGCAGCTGTGGTAATTTACAGCAGAAAGGGCTCATCTGCAACCTGTCAAGGCATGATCTCCAACTCCATCTGAAATACTTCTGCTCCTCCAGATGATTTACTGCTCAAGCACAAGGTGGTCATTTTATCTCTCTTCTCTTCCCCCTTGGCCCACGACAGCCTGGATCCCAGGCACAGACTGGATCCCCCTTCCAGGCTGTTGTGGGATGAGGGAGATAAAAGCTGCTCCATTTTTCCTCAGCCCTCTCAGCAGTTCTGCAGGGAGATGACCACGTAGCCAATGGCTGTGTCCATTTTGCTGGCACCTCCAGCATTTTATGCTGTGTCTGAGTCTCAGCAGGCTCCCCACGCCTGCTAATGGCTCTGCAGCCCAGCCAATCAATTGGTTATTTATGGCAGGCACGTCTCAAAACTGTCGGGTCAAGTTTTCCTACCCTGATGTATTTTGTTCAGAGGAGCACATAAATCCTCTCCTGCCATTTGCAGCTTAAACCTCCTGAGTGTGAAGCCAGCGGGTTAAAGTTTCCAGCAATAGTAGCAAACTGTATTTTAAAGGGTTGTTCTCCTGACTCTTAGGGGCTTGGGCTTTGTCTGAGTCATGAATCAGTTCACACTGCAAGATTTATAGGCATTAAACTCTCTCTTTGGTGTCCTTTAGCTCTAGAGTCTGAAGTCATAAGCAAGGAAATTGAGACTTCTCCACTGTTCCAGTGCTTTTCCATCTAAGGTGCTCTTCTGGGTCACGATGACATCTTCATTAGGTGCTCCAAAGGAGTGCAGAATTCCTGTATTTTCAGTGTCTGGTGCTGCGGCACCAAAATTCATAACCTGGTGAATAGAAGGATGAAGGACTTGTGTAAAGTGAACTCTGGATCTCGTTATCAATCCTCTAAAGACCACAACGCTCCCATTTCTTGGAGCTGTGTAAATCTTGGTGCCAGGGCAATACAAGTTAAATGCAACCACAAGACTTCCCAGTCTTTAAGACCTTCCAATCAAGAAGACTTCCCAATTTTGGAGGTTTAAATACCAACCACTGTAGCACAACTATCTACAGCAGCAACTACTATGCACGAAGGGCATCTCAGAATGCATGGGATAATTCCTGGGCACACTCCTTGCCAGTGGATGAGAAAGGATCACAGTCAGCTTTCTGGTATCTTTTCAATACATCTGCATGCTTAGAAATAAAAAAATGGCTACTGTAAAATGAAGTGAGGGAAATTATAATAAACCCAGTTTCTGAAGCCATGAACACTGTGCTACATTTCAGGGATTTGGAAAATAATTTACTTACAAAAAGAAACTAGCTTAATGACACAAAGTGGAGGGTTTGGCTGGTCTCATGGCAGAAAATAATTTTCCCTGCCAGGATGTAAGCAGCCTTGGAACTGGTAGCATACTGCAGGCGCACCTTCAGCTTTCAACATTTCTGCTGTTTGGAAAATATTATCTGACAAATCAAAGCTCCTCATTGTGGCCTTGCCCACAACACGCATCCAAATCTAACTTTTAGATTTAAAATAAAGCTAATTCAACAAATTTGGACTGATCCACAAAATTTCATGTGATAAAATGAGGGGTTCTCTCTCTGTGGCTGGGATCCTGTGCAACAAGACAGGATCCTTTCCCCAGAGCTCTCAGAAGAACGTTGCTGCTGAACACTGGTGAGTGCTGTAAAAGGACAAACATGAACAGGAATCCAGCCTTGAATGGAGGAGGAGGAGGAGCCTGACTTTTCTGAGCTAGCTTAAAATATACTGAATTTGTGTGGACTACTGGTTGCCACATGATGGTCTTACATATGTTCCTTTAGGTCCACGTCTGGGAATGATGAAGGCCCGTGTCCTTCCTGGCATCAGGAATGACTTCTGCTGACAAGAAGAACAATTTCCACCCAAGATGACTCAATATTTGCAAGGCTTTGTGGCATTTCTCTGTTTACAAACAGAGACCACTTAAGCTCCAAATTTTTAATGCCTGGGTATTTTTGAGCGCAAACAGAAACTAATAAGAAGATAGAAACACCAAAGTGTTAACCCTTGAGTGACCTCTGAAACAGCTGCATGGGGAATGTGGGGCTTAAAAGACCCTCCTTTTGTGGCACTTCAGTGGGTGATTTGAGGAGGATTTTCAAAGATGAACGGGCCCTTGTTAGAGCTGGCAGTGCACAGTGCATGCACACATTGGGAAGCCCTTGGTGGAAGGCAAGGCAGGCACCTGGAGAGGCTGTGGGAGAAGGAGGTGCCCAGGCTGTGGGAGAAGGAGGTGCCCAGGCTGTGGGAGGAAGGAGGTGCCCTGGCTGTGGAAGGAGGAGATGCCCTGGCTGTGGAAGGAGGAGCTGCCCTGGCTGTGGGAGAAGGAGATGCCCTGGCTGTGGGAGGAGGAGATGCCCTGGCTGTGGAAGGAGGAGCTGCCCTGGCTGTGGAAGGAGGAGGTGCCCTGGCTGTGGAAGGAGGAACTGCCCTGGCTGTGGAAGGAGGAGATGCCCTGGCTGTGGAAGGAGGAGATGCCCTGGCTGTGGGAGGAGGAGGTGCCCTGGCTGTGGGAGAAGGAGATGCCCAGGCTGTGGGAAGGAAGGAGATGCCCAGGCTGTGGAAGGAGGAGGTGCCCTGGCTGTGGGAGAAGGAGGTGCCCTGGCTGTGGGAGAAGGAGATGCCCAGGCTGTGGAAGGAGGAGGTGCCCTGGCTGTGGGAGAAGGAGATGCCCTGGCTGTGGAAGGAGGAGATGCCCTGGCTGTGGAAGGAGCTGCCCTGGCTGTGGGAGAAGGAGATGCCCTGGCTGTGCTGCGCTGTTTTCAGCCCCACGGCTGCGCGGGGAGCGGCGCTGTGGGTGGTGGGAGTTTTTAAACCGATTTTCATCAACATGATTAAATACTTATTACATGAGTCAGCCATACGGGCTGCATTAAAGCAGTGAACTCAGAGCTGAGTCTCCTCATCTGTTTATGAAATCCATCTGGAATCAGGGATGGCTCAGGAGAAGGAGCATGAATGCAGCTCAGTGTGACAGGAGCCCGTTCCCCTCCCAGGAGCTGCACCAGCACACACTGCACTCCTCACCCCACACTCAGGGAAAAGGGCTTTTATTTTTCTTTCTGCACATTCCTGGGCAAAGAACCAAGGCCTGCCATGACTTTGACAGTGAGACTTTAAATATACCCTGTCGGGATGTGACACAGGCACCTTTTTCTGGTGGCAGGATATAACACAGCTTTAAAAAAAAAAAAAGTAGATGCAAGCTTTTGCACTGGAGGGAAGTATACCTTGAAAGGAACGGCTTAATGAACTTTAACCAGCCTTCCAAGATCTTTATTAGTTGCCCCTTTATCAAATTAAATTCACACTGTGCTAGGCAGGTTAAGTACTGTGAGTTGATGTCATGTGCTAAGTGCCAAAGTAGGCTTTAATTGGCTGTTTAAATGAGAAAAGGAGTCCTGCTGTGCAGCACATGCACGTACACACTGAACAAGGTACCAGACTTTTCTTAAACCAGCTGGGAAGGTTTTGCTCCATGTGAGTTTGAGCCTTTTCTCTACCATGACAAATAAGTGAAGGAAAAGTCCCTAAGCTCTGTCCCCTGGGCTATAGGTGACACGAGGTGTCCATGGCTGATGTGCTTCAAGGTAAGCTGGATGAGATGCTCTTTCCAGGAAAGTTGTCCCATGGGATTACTCAGAATTAGTTCTTTCTGAGCAGCACTCCTGAGGAATGCCTGCTGGTTAACCTGGCAGGGTTTTAATAAAGGTTTTTTGTACTGGTCACAGCTCAGTTTCATCCATCATGAATTAGTCACAGATGTCACCAGGAGTAGCCAGAACAGTAAAGGCCAGATGGAGACGAGCAGGTCACCTGTCCTGCAGAAGGATTTTCATCTTACAGCACTTTACAGCAGCAGCAGTGGTGACTGCAGAGTTAAGATTACAGAGCATGGGGGGTCCTTTACCTTGCCAGTGGGAATCTCTGGCCTCCCAGGAGGAGCAGTTAGTCACACATGGAGAAATCCTGCTGGCATTGCTTGCGTGGGACCGTCCAAGGCAGCCACTTGCATGACTAACAGCTCTGCCCCTTTGTGAGAGGGATGAAAAATGAAGTGGTGGTGGCGTTTCGTACTCCTGCGGCCCAGACAGAACAAGGGTGAAAGTGCTGCTGGAACTTGCTAAATTTGAACAGTTGTTTTCTGTTAACACATGGCCTTAAAAATGTGATTTGAGAAGCTTGTTAGAGAGTTAGTGTTAACATCTAGTCCCAGTGCAATTGGGCCCAGCTGGGCGACCAGCCTCGGGAGCATCCTGCCTTCCCCATCCAGCTGCATCCTCCTGTCCCACTCACCAGCCTTTGCTTGATCTGCCATGGTGGCAAGTTCCAGGGCTGCCTGGGAACACTCTCCCTGCCCACCCTGACCCATGGAGTGAGCAGCTGAACCCTCAGCTTGATCTCCACCAGATCCAGGGCTGGGGAGCAATGGCGCTCCAGTGCTGGTGGCTGCTGTTTTCTGCTCTCCTGGGCAGTGATGCTGGTGGTGCCTGTGGGGCTTTGCAGCAGCATCAGAGGCCACAAATCTCTTTCTCTTCCTTTGTTAAGCATGCAAAAAGCAATTTTCCACTGATAGAAAGCCTTGCAGTAGGTCCTGCTGCCTTCCTCTCTCCCCTCTCCTGCCCCTGCCTTCCCCTCCAGCGCTTCTCTGGTTTCCTCCCAGCCCCTCTCATGTCCCCATCCCTGATTTTACCTTCTCCCTCTCTCTTTCCTACTGCTTCCCTCATTAAGCTGGACACTTTGGGGAACTCCTGTCTCCTCTCTGCAGCTTGCAGCTGATTTTCTCTGCCCCCCAGGGATGGTTTTCCTAGGGCAGCAGCCAGCACAGAGGTGCAGAGGCTTCCGGCACTCGCACTAACCTGCATTCCAACATTAAAGATAATGGATACAATGGAAAATCAATGGAGAATATGTAACTTTATCCCATTCATAGCTTCATATTGCATTACACCATGGCCTTCAGATACATAAAAGTGATATATGGCTGAACTTGGCAGCAGAAAAGAACACAGGAAACAAATATCTTCAGTAAGAATCACAGTCTAGGTATAACTTATACAGCAAATAGGCCTGAATATCTTCTGGTATCCATGAATTTTTGCTTTGTAATTATTTTACAGTAATATGCCAGAGTGTAAAAAATAAATCAAGGCTTTGTGCATATTACAGATTTCCCCTGAGTGAGATAAGGGAAAGAGAGAAAATGACTGCTTGACTTTCCAACCTCAGCAATATGCCAAATCTGTCAGAAATACTGCTTTTTTTACATTATATCAGTGGAGGAAATTATAGCTGCTGTTATCTGCCCTTTGGTCAGGAGCACATTCTGCACCTTGGCTAATGTGCCTTTGTGGTGCAGCCACCTGCACTTTTTCGGGGAGTTCATCTAATTACTGGGTAGATGAGTCAAGCTGCATTTCCTATGGGCTGTCTACAAACATAGGAAGTTATTAATACTGATTAGCTGAAAAAGTCCAGGTCTTCTCCAGGACGTTTCCTGGCTAATATTAGACACACCTTCTGTGCTTGAAGGTGTGATGGCTGATAAGAACCAGTAGTGCGGCCACCGAGGCTTTACAGCCGTGGGTGCAGCGTGGCACAGACTGTCCCAAAAGGGATTTTTTCTTACACCTTTGGACGCATTTGAGCAGATAGGCTGGAATGAGAATTGGAAACTAAAAGGAGAGGGTACAGCCCTGAATAAAGTGATGTGCAAGGCTCTTAGGAAATGATGAGGGAGTGGCACGATTCTGCCTTGCCTTGGTGCCTGGCAGCAGAAGAAAGTTATTGGGAAATTTTCCTTTCACTAGAAAGAAATATGTCCCCAAAGGAGAGCAGAAAGTTCCGAGGAGATGTTGTTGTAAGACTTGAAATCCTTGTTTTGGAAGGAGATGAAAAGAAACTTGACTGCTTAATGAGAATTAAACAGCTGTAGCCGAGCTCTAACAACAGGCACAATGGAGACCTGCCGGGGCAGAGGTCCCTGCACGACCCCTGGGACAGCCAGGGTTTGGAGACAGACAGAAGGCCACGTGGCACAGCAGAAAGAGATGCTGCAAGGTCTATTTTCAGGTCTTCCATCAATCAGCAAATCCTTGCTGGGCTGTTTGCTGAGCTCTCTTTCACCCTGGGCTGGCTCCTCTGTGCAGCCCCCCAGGGCCAGGGGCAGGTGGGGGAGTCCCAGCGTCACCCTGGGCTTGTGGGGCTCCCCAGGACTCCCCCACCGACCTGAGCCATGCTCCTTGTCATCGTTCTGTGTGAAGAGAGGGAAAGGGGGATGTCCTGTGGCCCAGAGGGGGAGGGACAGGAGTTTGGTGGTGATGGGAAGCTCAGCTCGTGCCTGTCCCTGCCTGAGCAGCGGCTGTGGCTCAGGGAACCCTGGCCCAGCTCTGAGAGGCAACAAAGGGGTGGAAATAATGAAGCAGCACAGCTGGCCCTGCTGTTGGCAATGGGGACTTTACTGGTGTCACATGGGGATGTTCAGATGATAAACCAGAAGGCAGAAAATGGGACAGATGGGTAAAGTTATGGAGATTTATCCAAGTCGTGCAAAGGGGAGTACAGAACACAGCCAGAAAATTCTTGAGATGTAAGTGATTATACCTTGGAAAGTAGGTAAAATAATAATGTCCCAGCATCCAGGACTGAGAGCCAGAAGAACAGAGATTAAATGCTTTAAACATTCACAAAACAAATCTTGTATCACAGATGTCTTGATGTTTTATCTCTTGATTTATTTCACATTTGCAAGCCACAGAAAAATGGTACGTGATGGTTTTTCCTTTTCAGTTCCCACTACTGAGCTTACAAAGCTTGCCAAGTGTGGAGAACTTCACAGAAATCAAGAAGAAAAAGCTTCCTGGCTGGCTGGATTTTCCATTGCTTTCTCAGCTGTACCACAGTGGCTCCTCTGATTTATTCTGCAACCAGAGGGGACAACTGGGCACAGCATGGGCACATGGGATGGGGAATAGTGGCTGGCACATGGCACCACAGCTGCCCTGGAACCTAAGAAAAATTGATTTTAGGTGCAAGGGCTGTGTTCTCCCTGCTCCTTGGGTAAAGGAGGAATGTGTTTGGCATTGCATGGGCATAATGGTGAAAGGAGGGGGAAGCAAGCTGCCAAAACCTTTCCTCCAAGGTCCCTTGGGTTCATATTCTTAGTCAGAGTACATCATACAACAGGAAATTATGCTTCCTTTCTCCCTCACTTTCCTGGGTTTGATTTCAGCTCCTCCTGTGTGGCACAGCTAGTACAGGTAAAGTTATTTTACAGTAAGAAGTCAGTGCCTCTCCAAGTAATTAAACTAATGTTTATAACATTATCCCCTGTAAAAGGGATAAGTGTTATCCTCCATTTTACAGGTGTGGAAATCAAGACAATTTGGCCATGGTGTTGAAAGGAAATTATGTTGAGCTCGTGGCATTGAATTCATGTAACTCATCCCACTCCTTGACTGTGGATCAGAGAGTCATCCTCTATAAATATCTGCCAGCAAGTGCATGTGAAACATAAAAAGCCTACCCTTCCCTCAAACTTTGATTCAGTCTAAATGTATCCTTCTCATACCTGATTTCACTATATTTGGTCTAAAAGCCCATAAACAGAGTTACACACACAAATTTTGGGGAGAATATTGCCAGAAATGGGGCTTCTGCTGTTGGAGGTTGCTGCCCAGTCCTAACGTGTGCTTTTCATGTCTCAGTTGCAGATGAGATGGAAAATCTGAGCTGCTTTGGCCAGAAGCTTTTCCTGGATTCAGATTCTCTTTTTTTGCTCCCTTCAAACAGTGTGTACAATTACTGCACTACTTTGCAATACAGAAAAACAAGATTCAGGAGCTGGACATCGATGATCCTTGTGGCTCCCTTTCAGCTCAGGGTATCCTATGGCTCTACAAAGATACTCCCATATCTGTTTGATGGAACTGGGATGGATCTGATTTATAAAATAAAATAATGCATACAAAAGTAGGCAAAAAAAAAAAAAAAAAAAAAAAAAAAAAACAGTGAGAAGCAACTTTCAGGGAATCATTAAAAACCAGAAGACAGAATTTCTTCCTTATTGAATAGTTTTTGCCCAGGAACATTCTAGACATAAAGCAAACCCAGAAACTGTTGTGAGTTTGTGACATATGACTTGTATCTTGAGAGTTTACAGCAGATTGCAACAGACTGAGATGACATTTAGGCAGCTGGAGCCACATCCACCAAGCTCTGTTTTGCAGGGAAAAATGCCCTGCCTGGTGGGGATGTGGTGCTGTTGGGTGGCAGAATGCATCATTATTATTAGAGATGGCAAGGATCTATGTGGCCTTTGTGCTTGAAATAAGAAATTTGCAGTTTGCAGCTTACGGGCTGGGCACTCCTTTGTTTGCTCTCTTTTGTATTGCCTGGGTTTCTGTGTGTGCATATTTCTGCTAAAGCAAAAATAGAGTCTCTTTTATTGCAACACTTCACAGAATTTTTCCAGCATAAATGAGCCAGTTTCCAAATCAAAAGGATAAACCCTGATGAAAAGTTGGCTTCTGAATGTGAGATTGTTCATTGTCCACATTCCATTGGCTTTTAAAGGAATAAAAAAGTATTTCTATAATGAAGAGAACTCATATTTTAAGGGGGTTGTAACCATTCTCTAGCAAATGGTAAAAATGGTGTCAAATTGAGGAGGGTGGGTTTTTTCCACCACTTTTCCACCACTTTTGGTTGCCTTATTCTTGCAGAATGCAAAGATGCCCAGTGAGTAGGATGGAAATGCTCAGGAATGAAAAATATCTTTGATTCCCAAACTTCTGCTCATCTTTGAGGAGCTGCCAGGTCTTGTGTTAGTGGTGACTTTGTGAATGTGAGAGGCATTTTGCTGACCTGGAGGCAGAACCATTGCTCACACATTCATGGCTCTCACGGGCACAGCCAGCTCCCGTCTGCCAGCCCTGCCTGCCCAGGGTGACAGAAAACACCTCTGCAGGTTTGAACCCTGATTCCTCCCAGTTGGAGACAGGGAAAATCAGATTTTGTAATATGGAGCCAGAAAAACTCTTTAAGGGGTCTTAATTCTAAAGTACCTCTCTGTTTTTGCACTGATTTTTTTTTTTTTTGATGATTTGTCATCTGTGGCAGGTAGAGGGAGAGTCCCAACATCCTGCAGTGCTTCTACAGGGCCACTGGTTCCCAAAATGAAACCAGCAAAGTCAACCAGGTAAGCAGTGCTTGGATTGTGCCTCAAAGAAGGAAAAGACATGAAAGATTTTTGAGCAAGATGCTCCATGGAAAAAAAAATTAACAGAAAAAATCCTTAACTCTGCGTGAAGAGAGGCCTGAAGGAGCCCTACAGGAGAGCTGGAGAGGGACTTGGGACAAGGGCATGGAGTGGCAGGACAAGGGAGAATGGCCTCAAACTGACAGACATCAGGACTCAGTCGGATATTGGGGAGAAATTCCTGATTGTGGGGGCAGTCAGGGACTGGGAAAACTTGCCCAAACTGTGGAGCCTTTTCAGCCTTTTCCTGGCAGTGTTCAAGGCCAGGCTGGAAGGGATTTGGAGCAACCTGGTTGTGGGAACCTGGGAAATTTTTCTGGCTGCCCTGGAGGACTCAAGCCCCTGTCCAGGGGGCTCAGAGACCTTGGCACAGAGCCCAAGACCCCCGTGCCTTTGATTTAGCCCTTGGAAAAAAACAATTACAACCTTTATATGAAAGATTACAAGCCACAAAAGTGCAAGTAGAATGATAGTGGGTTTATCATGGGGTAAAAAGATCGATTTTTTTAGGTTTTTAGAATAGGGGTTCAGGGGGCAAGATGGAGGGATCTGGGCATGTCCAGCCTTTCTCCTTCTTCTTCTTGGGCTCCATCTTCCAGGTGATGTTGGCACTTTTACATTAGTTTAGAGTAGAAGCTCACTGTCTAATATAGATGATAATTATTGGAAAGTAATTGTAAATATTGTACAGGTAGTTTTTAGTACAAAAAGATAACACCACCCTGGGGGCAGGCAGAGTGCCTTGGACTGTCTTGCTGACCGGACCTCAGCAAGACAGGAGAAAGAATTTTATAGATAAGATACAATAAACAACCTTGAGACTGAGAAATGAAGAGCCCTGACTCCTTCTTCAACCGCCAGGCTGGGAAAAGAGACTTTCTTACACATCTCAAAGTCACTCTGACCAGCAGAGACCCCAAAACCTGGTCTAGTGGAAGGTGTCCCTGCCTTCCACCTTGGCTCAAGGATTTCTGGCAGCTGGGGTGGAGGATGAGAGGCTGCCTGGTGCTCTCACTTCCCCACCCATCTCTTCCAACAGCACTCCTGCTGTCAGGACTGACCAGCAGAAGGTGAGTGAAGTTATTATTTAGTTATTTAGTCTAAAAATAGATTGATGTAACCTGAAAAAGGCTAAAAATATAATCTAAAAAAAGAGGCTGGTGTCTTGTCTTATATTCCTCCAGTTACATAGTGCTGGCTGATGAAGAAGATGATGATGCAGCAAATTAATTCCTGATTCTGCAAGTGCTTTTGAGGAGCTGAAAAATTGCTTGGCTAAGGTGACAGAAGGGTCACAGAGGACAGTGAAGTCAGCCTTCTTAATGTAGAAGCTGGAAAATTTGGTTAAACTAAAATTTGCTACATTTGAAGTACTTTTTTGTACCCATCAGTAACTCAGAGAAATTTGAATAAGGGAAATAATTTGGGCTTTTTTCTCAAAAAATGCAAAATTGCACTGGGATGGGAAGGCTTCTCAAAGGTCTTTCTGCTTAGCTCAACACTGCAGTCTAAGATGCTGACTGGGAAGGATGGACACATGGATTTCTAAGTGTGGACCTGAGCAGCCCAGCTTTGATGCTGCTGCAAGATTTATTGCCAGATTGAGGAGAAAAGAAAAAAAAAAGCTGAACTATCTAGGGTTTGTACAAGTGCTTGATAAATAGCTGGGCACCAGCCACTAACCTAAGCTATTCTGGGGAGAGTCAAAATTTGAAGTGAAGGAAAATGAAATGCCCTACTTGAAAGGATAGAGAAGCAGAGGAAATTGACTTGAAACATTGTTCAAACCCCATAAAACAGGAAAACCTGAACTGGCATGCAAAGGATGAGAAAGAGTTCTCTTACAGCCTTTCACTTTGCAATTTAAGAAAGAAAAAATAATCCTGGCTGCAGAAAAAGACTTTAACCAGACAAAATATTCTGGAATAGAATTTCAGAAGTTCTCCCCCAACATGGGCTGGAGGAGGTAGCACAAAGCTGAAGAGTCAGATCAGAGAGAGAAATGCATCATAGTTGAGATCTGCACAGATGTTCAGGGGATTTGGGGTTTTGTGGAGCCAGTGTGGATTCCCACTCATCCACTGAGCATTTCTGATAAACAGCAGGACATTATAGAACAAGGAATGACTGTGAAACATGGCTGTCAGAGATGTGAGTGTGGAGGGGCAAAGAGCTGTGGAAAAAGCAAGTGAAGTTCTCTAAATTGTTGTAGGACTAGTGCCAGCACAGGGCAGTGCCTCTGAATGGGGAAAGCAGCAGTGTAGGACAATTTCTGAAAAGGAACCAGGATCTGTTTTTCAGATCTCAGAGAGGCACAGGTGGTAAATCTGATCCAGGTACTGTCAGAAATAAGCTCATTAAGCAATCACTCCACTGACTAGGAACAGAAGAAGAGGCTTTATGTACAGCTGAGAAAATGGATGAACTAAGCATAATTAAACCTGAAGTCACAGAATTATTTGGGTTGAAAGGGTCCTTAAAGGTCAGCTGGTTCCTACCCCCCTGCCATGGGCAGGGACACCTTGGACAAAGGTCAGCCAAGCCCTGCCCTTCACCCAATTCACACCATGAAACAGGATGACAGCACCAGTGAATGCTGGAAAATTAAACTCAATCATTTTAAATGCTGGATGTTGCTTGTATAGAGATGATGTTAAGAATGCTGTAGTGGATTCAGGTGGGCTTTTCTTACCGGATCTGGAAAAATAGTGGTGGATACAAAAGGCAGGAAGATAAAAGCCCTGCCCTTAGAGCATGAAAAAGCTTGCACTTATTTAAACAAGTAGCTTTCAGTTTGAAAATGCACCATCCCTTGGTAAAGAGGGTCTGGTGGTGTGTGTCATTGTCCAGTGTGTTGGATCTACCTGAAATCCTGATGCAGCCAAAGTCTTTGAAGGAGAAGTCATAAACTTTTAAAAAGTGGTTTGTGATAAGAAATGTGAGGAGCCCTGAAAAAAAAATTACCTTTCACATACTGTGTGGGAGAATAAGGAAAACCTAAACTGGCATGCAAAGGATGAGAAAGAGTTCTCTTACAGCCTTTCACTTTGCAATTTAAGAAAGAAAAAATAATCCTGGCTGCAGAAAAAGACTTTAACCAGACAAAATAATCTGGAATAGAATTTCAGAAGTTCTCCCCCAACATGGGCTGGAGGAGGTGGCACAAAGCTGAGGAGTCAGATCAGAGAGAAAAATGCATCATAGCTGAGATCTGCACAGATGTTCAGGGGATTTGGGGTTTTGTGGAGCCAGTGTGGATTCCCATTCATCCACTGAGCATTTCTGATAAACAGCAGGACATTATAGAACAAGGAATGACTGTGAAACATGGCTGTCAGAGATGTGAGTGTGGAGGGGCAAAGAGCTGTGGAAAAATCAAGTGAAGTTCTCTAAATTGTCCTTGGACTAGTGCCAGCACAGGGCAGTGCCTCTGAATGGGGAAAGCAGCAGTGTAGGACAATTTCTGAAAAGGAACCAGGATTTGTTTTTCAGATCTCAGAGAGGCACAGGTGGTAAATCTGATCCAGGTACTGTCAGAAATAAGCTCATTAAGCAATCACTCCACTGACTAGGAACAGAAAAAGAGGCTTTATGTACAGCTGAGAAAATGGATGAACTAAGCATAATTAAAGCTGAAGTCACAGAATTATTTGGGTTGGAAGGGTCCTTAAAGGTCAGCTGGTTCCTACCCCCCCGCCATGGGCAGGGACACCTTGGACAAAGGTCAGCCAAGCCCTGCCCTTCACCCAATTCACACCATGAAACAGGATGACAGCACCAGTGAATGCTGGAAAATTAAACTCAATCATTTTAAATGCTGGATATTGCTTGTATAGAGATGGTGTTAATAATGCTGTAGTGGATTCAGGTGGGCTTTTCTTACCGGATCTGGAAAAATAGTGCTGGATACAAAAGGCAGGAAGATAAAAGCCCTGCCCTTGGAGCATGAAAAAGCTTGCACTTATTTAAACAAGTAGCTTTCAGTTTGAAAATGCACCATCCCTTGGTAAAGAGGGTCTGGTGGTATGTGTCATTGTCCAGTGTGTTGTATCTACCTGAAATCCTGATGCAGCCAAAGTCTTTGAAGGAGAAGTCATAAACTTTTAAAAAGTGGTTTGTGATAAGAAATGTGAGGAGCCCTGAAAAAAAAATTACCTTTCACATACTGTGTGGGAGAATACCAGGGATGGAAAATAGTTATTCAAATTAAGGCATAGCCACAGCATGGAAACAACTGGGCATAAACTGCTCAGGAATAAAATTAAATTGGAAACTGGAAGGAGTTCTGTTCTGGGTATGTTTTTATAGGAGAAGTGAGAAAGAGTTTATGAAAGAGACAGCAGATTCCAAAGAAAAAATAAATATTCCTCAGGGACTGTCTCAAAAGGCAAATGTAACAAAAACAAGCAGGAAGATTCAAATCCCTACAGGAGGTTTGAACAGGAGAGAGCTCAGACTGAGCTCGTGGTATGAAAGCATCATGACACAAGTAGAGGCTCCTGATTATGGTTGTGCCATTTCTACCTTGCCCAAACTCCTTTTCTCTGCTTGGTGTGTACCCAGCAAGGGGCAGGAGAAGATGGGATGCTGTTCCCCCGGAAAACAGCCTCCAAAGGTTGTGTTTGGTCTCAGGTTAGGGCTGGTCTCACTGCTCCTTTCCTTCTGTAGTGAAACAGCTCCTTTATTTAGGGGCAGCCAAAAAGAAAAAAGAAACAGAGCAGAGCACAGGGCAAATAATTAAAAGCTGAGTTGAGAGGCTAGAAGGATATGGAGACATTCCCAGGACATTTCTATTTCCTATGATAAAGAGGCTGATGCTATTTGATAGAGAAGAGTGGGCAAGAACAGCAAGGGATAAAGCAAACATGAGGCACATCCTGGAGAAGAACAAAGAACAAAAGGTTTGGGGCAGAGTGGGGGCAGCCTCCTGCTGTTTGATCCCATCACATCCTGGCACACGGGGATCAGTTTGCATTTCCTAAAAATAAACAGAATGGCACTGAAGTGGCATCTGACCACAGCTCAGCACATGTGTCCTCCTGGTGGAAACACCCCAAACCATCCGGACAGAGGGAGGTGACAAAACACCCACGTGTGCACACACAGAGTTACAGCTCTCCAAACATTTATTCTTAAAAAATCACAAGCTACAGAATTGTCCTGTACTGCAGCAAAAGCAAAACCCATTTGCTTTCAGCTCCTCTCCAAAGAACTTAAAAACCCATCACAAAAAGCGTGCTAAAATAAGGGTTTCTTTTATGGTATAACAGGTTTCTGGTTGTAAGGCAGGAACATGAATTTCAGATTTGCCAAACAGCCTGGAATTCCTTAGGTTTCAATATTTCCACTCTCTCCTTCTTTGAACAGTCATTTCTTTTGATCCTTTTCTGTACCTCTTTGTTGCATTTCAGCTTTTGATACCAGTGGACAACTTCTGTGTAAAAAGTGAATTCTGAAGTAGTCTCGGAATATGCTGAATTTCTTTACCCTAAAACTCACAGGGGGTAACTCATGCCCTCTGTCCATGCTGGCTCTAAGGGAATCTTCTGCATTCTGAATGACAACTCCCCAGAAAGTATTTTTCTAACCCCTCACCCAGAAGCTTGGCCCTGAGCATGTGAAGGAAGACCTTAGATCCTTGGTAAATTTGGGATCACCCAATACTGAATCTTAGCCAATATGTTTTCTGGGTGTGGGAAGGACTGTAATTGTTTCTTGGGATAAACCCCAAGCAGTGCACATGCAATGTTAAGAAATCTATGCATTGATCACAGACTTGTATCTGATTTTAGAAACCAATAAAACATGTAGCATAAACCAGTAACCTTATTTCATGTCATATTCCTGAATGTCAAAGCATAGAATGGTGTCATGTCTTTTTTTATTTGTTCCCAGAAATTAGATTTTAGTGATACTCCAAGATATAAATGACTGCTTCTCCTTAGAAGCCACTGTGACTCACAAGATTCATAAATCTTGAGAATTGCACTTAAAGAGCTGTTAAATAGCTTTAAACCTAAATGCAGACATGATAACCCTCAAGTCAGTGGCCTGGAGAAGAAGAATTCAAGCACATTTCATGGGAGTTTGTCACTGCCTAACTAAAATCCCAGAATATTTTAAAACATCATTGTTCAGGAGGGGGTGACTCCCAGTGGCTGCCTGGCCAGCCTCAAGAAAGAATGTGTGTTTTGGTTTGGTTTTTAAATGCCTACAGCGTTTAGCTGATGAATGCTCTTCTCATCTGTGAGGAAGTTCCCCACTTTTTTTAAAGCTGACATGGAGCAAGCTGCTAAAATTAATAGAGGTAAACTTTACAATGATATCAGATTTTTCCTCCTCTTTTGAAGCAACCCTAAGTTGATAACCATGGATTAAAATATGGAATCTGGGTTTTTTTTTTCAGCATCCCAGCACTGCAGCTGAGATAGGAGCAGGATGCAGCATTCCCATGGCTTTTCCTACCTGGGTCAGTGCCTCAGGGCTCAGACCACCTGCACAGCACCTGCAGGCAAATTATTCCAGGTAATTAGCCTGAAGATCTCCACTTGCTGTCAGCCTCCTCCCTCATTCATATCAAGTGCTGAGCTGTCAGAGGGACTGTGACAAGCATTCACCATGAATGGGAGGGCTTCTTCTTTTCTCCAGAGTTGTAATGGAGGATTTACCTGTTCCCAAGATGGAGAAAAGTCTTTAGAATACCACCAGCAACTACAAATGAAGTATCTCAGGTAACACCAAAGTGGTGATATTTTGAATTGATTTCTGTTGTGTCTTGCAGGACAAGCCCCAGTTTTGGTCTGTTCCCATCATTCACACTCATGGGACTTGGCAATTGAGGCAGAGGGAGGAAAGTACTTTGGGCTCAGCAAAGATGGGGCGCTGGAAGCAGCCAGGTGCTGGTGCAGGGAAGTGTGGCAGAACACACTCCTGTGTCTCACAGGTTAAATCCTTCTCTGCTGCAGAAGGAACAACCAGCTCAGAGGGTTGTGTACAGCAGCAGTGCCCGGCAGGGTGCTAAACTCCCATGAAATAATGGATTTTCTCATGTTGGAGGTTGAAATGCTGTGTCCTTCCCTGTGGCACATTTTCCTCCATTTGAGCCCTCTCTCAAGCTCTGGAGGGCTCTCATTGTCCCCTGGCTGTGATGCCTTAAGATTTTAGCTTTTATATTTTTCAGATTCTGTACTGCATTACTCTAAACTCCATATGAAGTGTTGGCTGGCTGTCTTCACATTTTGGTCAGACAACCCCTCTAGGCCTGAAATCCAAGGACACCCTCCTGCCTCAGGCCACAAAAGTGTAAATAAAAGTGAATTTGGGGGGGGAGCAAACTGGGGGTGTATGACTTCATTACCTGAAGCTGCAATTGGAAGATTAACCCCTGAATTGATCAAAGTTATAATTGTCTGAAAAACTCATGGCCATCATCCAGCTTGGGTGAGGCCACTGGAAGGCCTCACTGCCCAAGGTGCGCCTGTTTGAGGGCCTTTAATAAATCCCCACTTTATTTTCTATATGTTATAATATAAATATATTATTTATACTAATCTTGACCCGCCTTTGTTCAAGGTACCACTGCAAGGCATCACTGTGCCAGGGGCAGGTGCTGATCCTGGTGCTGTGTGATGGTGGAGGTGACCTCAGGGTGTCCCCAGCCAAGGGGACATGGAGCCCTCAGGAGATCTGGGCTGCCTTGGGAGATGCTCAGCCTGTGTCAGGCCACTCAGCAGGGACAGCCCCTGCTTGTGAGGGCTGCTCTGGCCTGGGACAAGGGTTCTGTGGCCTGGGCCTTATAATTCCAGAGGCCAGCAATGCTCATGGTGTGGGCTGGCAGCTGCTGGCAGCTCCCTGTCCCCAGGCGTGTCCCCTCACACATCCTGTCCGGAGCTGCTGCCTCCTCCTCAGGCTCCCCCCCACAGAGGAGCTGGAAGATGCTTTGTTCCATCCTTTAGAACCTGTTTGTGCATGGTTTTTGGGCAACATCAGGTTTCCCCATTTTCCTGACTTTCAGTCTTGTACCTCTTAACCTTTTGGAAGGGAAGGTGTGACAAGGTAGTTTCAGGTAGCTCCAGGGTTTTTCTGCAGTGGCATCATATGGTGATTTTTCTTTTTTAAAAGAAAAAGAATTGTTTAGAAACATGCCCAAGCCACAGATTTCAGATCAGGATACATATATTTTTTAAAATACCCTAAATTTGGTTAGTGCTAGTGCTTGCCCTAGAGCAACTGTTGGACTGTCTTCAGCCTTCTAAAATAGCCCTGCCCAAAATCCAGACTCTGAACCCCACCCTTCAGTCTCATGCCTTACTTTAGCAAAAGTGAAAATAGAAATAAAATCTCATTTTATCTGAGATTTTGCTTCAAAACACTTAAAAAGATTTTTAGTTTTGCTTTCTTAATAATTCATGTCTGCTAAATAAATTGATCTTTTGACCTCTTTGCCCTCTCAACCAGCAGTTTTCCAAGCCTTGGCTGTCAAGGGTTAAGGAAAGGAGGCCTGAGAGAAACTGCCACTCATTAACTGTAACAGCCAAAATCCTTGAAATTGCTATTGAACTTGGAACCTTGTGTGCTATTGTTCTCCTCTCCTCTGCTGGAGTCTTGCATGATGGTGGTTTGGATGGAAACATTTTTGGGCAGGTCCTTGGAAAAACAATGGGAAAAAGGCCTTTTAAACCACCCTGGGAAAGCCAGCAATGGCAACACTGACCAGAGCACACAGATTTAATTTTGTGCATCTGGAATTGAAGGGAAGCTTTCTCCCAGCTTGATGGCAAAGTCCACCTGTGTGTCAGGGCTCAGGACCAAACTCTTTCCAGGCATAAGGACTGAGTAATGTTGCAGAGCACCTTTTCAGGTGACAGGATTAAACATAAATTTGGGGAAACCACGTTGTTAGTTTTCAGCCTACCAGTCAATTGCTGCTTATCATTGTGAAAACATTGTTTATTACAAGGTGTCTTGAGACACTTGTCAAAGTGTCAAAAGTATCTTGAATGCTTTTTCTGGTGCCTGTAGTGAGCACAGTAGATGTGGGAAAAGATTGAAGAACTCAGCTTGAGCACTGAAATCTGCTGCATGTCTGCCTGTAATTGCTCTGAAGAGGGCACAGAGAGAGAAAATGAGTCAAAACTCTATTTTCCCTGGTTCTTGGCCATTGGCAAGCAATAGTGAGTTTGCCTGTGTATTTTTTCCCTACTTGCATGCAATGGGGCAGCCTATGAAATGGCTTTGCCACATTATTTCAGCTTTGTTAAGGTGTGCAGTTTGTGATCCCTCAAAAGAACTCTACTTTCTTTGTGGAATATTTTTTGAGCGAAGAGGACTTTTGTACTTGGCACAATATTTTTCTTCTGGGCAGTTATGGTTTCCTGGCCTTCCAAAAGAATACCATACCCATGTGTGTACTAGTGCCACACAAACCTTGTTTTAATTAAGATGATCACCAGATTCATGTGAATCCAAGCAGAAATGTGGGACAATGTCCCCCAGCTGCCCTCTGGCTTACACAGGCTTGTTTTCCATTACACAGTCTCAGGAACCAAGCAGGATGTACCTGCCAGGAGAGGTTTGTGCTGCTGAAAACAATTTTAGGGCAACCTCAAAATGCTCCTGTTGGGACCCTTGAAGGCTGCAGTGCTCCTGAGAAGTTATCCCCAGCTCTGTTCCCTAGGGAGCAGCACTCCAGCCTTCAGCAGAAATGCACTCCCAGGCATGGGATAGATGGAAATTTCTTCCCTCCCTCTTTTATCAGCCACTGCAACAGGCACAGCTCAGCTACAGAGAGCTCTGGAGCCTCAGCTGACCCTGGATGAACCTTGTCATAAAATAATAACAATAAAAACAATACAGGAATATGAATCCTATAAATCACTGACCTCTTCTGAGAGCAAACTGGATCTCTGTTAACGTTTTTAAGATTCATTTAGTGCTGTCTTTATGGCCGGCTTGTATGTCATCATGGCATGGGCAGGTCTTCAGCTGAAATAAATCCCAGAGCCTCCACTAAAACTGTCATTTCACTTTTGATTTACACTCTCCTGAGTGAGACAGTCCCTGTGCTATTTCTATTCAGATAAGGAACTCGAGAAAGTTGTTATCAGAGCATATAACACTCTAATTATTCTGACACTGGAGACAGATTAGAAAGCAGATCTTTGGAAGCCTCTTGAATTGGACTGATGCTCTTTGAATTGTAAATCTCTTCTGACTTGCAACTGTGATTGCACTTGCAAATTTATCAGGCTCTTAATTCTATTTCAGCATGCCTGAATAGCTGATTTTATTTGCTTGCTTTGTGATTAAAACTAATGGGAGCAGACCACAACTTCATGCTGTGTTTCCATATAGCAGAGTAATTACAGAGCAGGCTTTGAAAATACATCTGCAATGCAGGTATTTCTCAGTCAGGTTTTTACTAGGGGGTATGGCCACTTTTTTGCATGTATACTGACTTTCCACGTGTTTAGAGTTTGATTATCCCTTAAAGCGTGGCCAGAACACCTGTCAAAATACCACTTCTGTTCTTGGAGATTAAGAGGTAATTTATTTCTTGCCATTTGCCAACTTATTCTTAGCTTGATACCCTGTCTTGTATTTGATACGGACATATCTGTAGCTGACAAATTCAATTTCATGATAAACCTGACAAGAGCATTTCTTGACAGAATACAGCTCTGGCTTGATCATGTGTCTGGACATGAGAGGAATGGTAAGAGGGGGAAAGGAACCAAAGACCTGAGCTGCAACCAGAGATGTGCTTAGAGCCCAACCTAGAGAGAATAATACAGAAAGGGACAGAGAACATGGGGGAGCAGATGATCACAGTAAGACCAGGTGTTGTCCCACATGTTATTTGATTCCTGCTCTGCTCAGAGAAACTGAGCAGATTTGAAGAAGAAAAAGGATTTGAGTTCATAGAGAGGTTTTGATCATTAACTTTGAAAAATAACTAAAATGGGTTTCTTCTCTTAATGGAAACAACCCGTGAGACCCCCAAAACCCACTGAACTGCTGGAAGACAGCCCTGCAAGGACTACTCAGGGCTTCAGCAGCACAGGATGACTTCAGCCCTGTTGCCTTGGACCTCTCATGGATGAGCAGAAGGGCTGAGGGGAGGCTGAGGAAAACCAGCCCCTTCCCTGGGTGTGCAGCCCCTGCCTGGAGCATCAGGGAGCAGCAGATGGGATGGGGAGGGGAGCCAAGGAGCTGCTGAGCCTGCTGAGGTGTTCCACAGTGAGACAGGCCTGGCCAGGATCACCCAGGACATGTGTCCCACCACCATGGCAGTGGGGATAGAAATCCTTGCAGGGACTGGACAGGGAGCTGTCTGAACAGATGGAAAAGGAGCATGATCCCTGGGCTGGGGTTGTTGATAATGGCTAGAAATGCTCATTTTAGAAAATGAGGTAAGTGTAATGTTACTAGAAAGTGGAAAGCTTCCAAGCCTGATCCTGCTTCATGCCCCTGCTGCTCTTCAGCTTGAGACCAGAGGCTTGGGGCAAGCCTTACCCTGCAGCAAATGTTGACTGTGATGCTGTGATCCCTCCCAGGAAAGGAGGGTTTGTGATGGAAATGATGATGGGCTATGAAGTGCCATGGTGCTTTATGAGCAACACAGCTACAACAACAACCCCCATCCCAGTAAATAGGAAAAAAGTCTTCTCTGTCCAGATGGGGAGGCAGGAGATATAACCCACTCTACGTAACACCAGAGACTTTCCAAATCCTACTCCAAAGCTTTTAATCCCCTCAGTCCTAAACTGTTCAAAATTACATCATCATTTCCTCCATTTCAGACAGAGCTTTGCCCCTTCTGCTTCTTAGCTGCAGTGCAGCTTAATAGGACTCATACTTCTTCATCTTAAATGGAAAAATATATGTCAAGGCAAAACAAAGCACGGTTTCTAGATCTCCACAGGGGGCAAGGGGGGTGTCCCATAAATCTGTGTGTGATTAAAGGCAGCTGCAGATTGACATGGACAGTTTGAGCTTGTCAGTCCCTTGATGGATGGCTGCTGGAGCAAGCCAGCAGTGGCAAGCTCAAGACAATGAATTTCCTGCACTTCCTAATCTCATTGCTGAGGACTGGGGAATGGATGCCTAATCAGCCCTCTATTGGTAAAGGCCCTAACTCAAACCTCAGCACAAGCACTGCAAGTTTTCAGCCTGGCCATTTATTCTCAGCTCTTTCAATCTCTTGTTTCAATAGCAGCAAATGTGGAGAAGGACAATGAATTCCTTTCTGGTAACCTAAGAATACCGGCTAATGGAAAAAACAAAAACTGCTCTGCAACTATATTAAATTTTCAGGGATTTTTCCCTCCTGCCCCCAACTGGCTGATGTTAACATTTTTTCCAGTGTCCTTGAGATTGCAGCAAACAGCTTGCAGGGAAAAGAGAAACCAAACAGCTTGAACCACATCCTCAGCTGGCACAAACTGATGCAGCTCTCCTTTTTACACCAGCTGAGAAGCCAGGGTACTGCTGCTTTTATATCAGATTCACAACAGAGTTACCATCATAAAAGTAAGATACTGAGATGAGTTTTGCTCCAAGTGACATCATAAGTTTGTGGGGAGCAGGAAATGTCTTGGCAGAGCTGGATGGGGTGCTGTGCACAGAGCCCATTTGGCACCAGCAACTAAACCCAGGATCCATGGGGATGCATCCAAGGACAGAGTCTTGCATTTTGTCTCCTGATTTTATGAACATCAGACTGATCTGTGTGCTTAGAAATGGAAGTAGGAAAAATAATGATGAAAACATACATCCAATATTATGGTTGCAATTCTGGTTATCTAGCATGTTTCACTATACAAATTGAGTGATTAAAGAAGAATGGAATGGAATAGAATAGAATAGAATATTTCAGTTGGAATGTACCTACAATGCTCATCTGGCCCAACTTTCTGACCTCTTCAGGGCTGACCAGTGCATTAAGGGCAAATTTCCAAATGCCTCCTAAACACTGACAAATTTGGGGAATCAAACATCTCTCTAGGAAGTCTGTTCCAGTGTCTTTACCACCCTCTTGGTAAAGAAATGCTTCCTAATGTCCAGTCTAAACTCTCCTGGTGCAGCTTTGAACAATTCCCACGTGTTCTGTCACTGGATACCAAGGAGATTAATCAAAACTTGTCATAGAAAGAATCACAGAATGGTTTGGGTTGGTGATCTTGGTGTCCAGCGGCATCTGGAAGAAGGAGGAGGAGGTGTGAATTTAGGGAACTTTGCTGCTGGGCATTAGGGATCCTACATAGTTTCAGGGTGTGAAGTTTATGAATAGGAGTTTGGGGATTTCAAGTTTGGATTTAGATACAACTCCCACATCTCTCAAAGGTGTTGTAAATACTAATATTTTTTTTTTCTGGGAGAAGGGATATTTGGAGACCTGCAAGTCTGGGGTGTAAAATGTGCAGAGATCCCAAGTTACCAGGGAGGTACTGATGTCAGTAAAAACTAAAACCAAAAGAGCCTGTTAAAGTAAAGAGGACTCCAATGTGCTCCAGAAGACGTTTTGCAAAAGCTAACTCGAATGTGCTCCAAAATTCAGTATTTGATAACTGAAGACCTCACAGTTTGCATTTGGGGGACTGAAAGTTACTCCATGGAATTTGGAAGCCATGATTTCAGAGGTGAATTTGAAAGACAAAACAAAGCTAAGGAACCTACAAAAGTGCTGTTTTGTATAAACTGACTAGTAATTGCTTTTTGAGCAGTCTCTCTGTCTTCTGTATTTTAACAGAACCACAATACATATTCCAAATGGCTAGAGTATAAAAAAAATTGGCAAAAAAATCAGGCTTGGCAGCATCTTGTTTGAGGACTTTGAAAATGAGATTAATGAGGAAGAAGGTGTTGAAAAGGAGGTCCAGAGAAGATGGGGATTGATGCTATTGTAGCACAGACATCCTTGTACTACTTATCAGGATTTCCTGCTTTTAATTTGTTTTTGCATTATTCACCTGGAAAGGAAAAAACCCTTAAGTTCATGCACTTCATTGGAACACAGTGGTCTCAAAGAGATATGTTTGCTATTTTCACATGGGAATGGTTACTACTTGGCATCTATTCTAAATTCAAAACTCATTGGGTCAAACTCCTCTGTATTGCAGCCTTCTCAAATTGCAGGATTTCCAGTCAGGATGCATTTGGCCCAGTGTGCTCTGCCTGTTTTGGCTTCCATACATTATGAGATGGTTAGTTCCATATCCCCTGAAGGATTATATTCTTCCTTGGGCCCAGAGCCCACTCAGGTCTCTGTGTTTCGCTAAACCAGACTATAAAGAATAGGTGCAAACCCTGCACAGGAACTTCCCTCATCCTATCAATACCATTTCAAGCTGCCCTTGGAAAGGACATATTTAGTGTTGGGTTTGGTGTGCTCTTCCCAGTCATAAAAGATCTGAGGATTGAGTCCTTCTACACAGCTACCCTTAATTTGGAGGGTAAATCCCTGCCAAGCCCTTCAGCCCAGTGCCCATTGAGCAGTGCAGTTCCAGCACCTGCTCTGTTCTGCTGTCTGGGAAACATCCTGCACCTCCAGCATGCCCAGAGCTCAGCTCCTGCTGGGAATCCTCCAAAGCAAACTCCTCCATTCCCCTTTCCAGGGCCACACATTCCTGTTCCTGAGCTGCTCAGGGCTCAGGCAGTGCTGCCCCCACATCAGCACAGAGCCACTTGCAGACAGATGGGCAGAGGGGAGGAACTTGAGGCAATGGGAATTTTGGGTAATGTGGTGTGGATCTGTCCTAGGGTGATGTTATGATGCTTGTATCCCCATTCATGTGTTGTGTTAATGTTGGATATTATGTTCTGTGCCTTTAAGACTGGCTCTGAAGAGTGGAAGTTTTGTTTTGGTTTTGTTATCAGCCTGGCGGAACACAGAGACTGCGGCTTTGGCTTTTGCTGCTTTTGCTTTTTGCTTTGCTCGCTCTCGCTTCTTGCTTGCTTTGCTTCTGCTTGCTTTTTGCTTCTGCTCATTAGTTAGTTTAGCTAAGCAGTCCAAATTACTTCCTGGACTGTTTCTCCTCTCCTTTTGTCATCCATCTCGAGCCTGCTCCGGGCTGGGCCCTGGCAAACCCCGAGAGTTTGCACCTTGTGGCCTGGCGGGGCCTACTCTGGGCAGCAGCTGCCCCAGCGCCGGAGGGACTGAGAGCAGAGCGAGCACCCCCAGAGAGACTTTCTGAATTTATCATCTTTTTCAGAGCGGTGACAGAGTGGTGTCACCCAGCATTGTTCATTTTGTGTGCTGGGGGTGCTGTGCCTGTTAAATAAACAGGTTCTTTCCACTTCTTTCTGAGGAATCCTTCCTGAACTGGTTGTGGGGAGGAGCCGTGTGGGTTTGTTTTCTGGAGTCCCTTTGGAAACTCTCTACCAAATTTGCCCTAAACCAGGACAGGATCTAATGTGGCAGACTCAAACATCACCACACCACCATGGAATTCTGTCTGCAGCACAACATTACAGTTTCCTGAGGTACAAGGAGGAGAAGAGGACCACAAGCCAGGGCTGTGTGCCTTATATTCTGTGTAAATAACTTTTCTGAGCTCACCCTGCAGGTTACAGCCCAAAAAGTCTGAACTGACTCTGCACTCAACTCCCCCCAAATCTTCCTTGGTCATGCAAGTCTGGAATGGCTCCAAACACTTGGGAAAGGAGAAATAACAAATAAGAGCCTTTCTGTCACATTTCATCACTGATGAGAAGGGTTCATCAGGATCAGACACAGAGCCTGCTGGGACTGGGCTTCTAGACTGGCATGGAAAAGAAGCGTGTATGAGGTCTCTGGGCATAGTTTTTCTACAACCTTGAGTAAATAACTCATTTCTCCTTTGCAGGAAGCATTTGCAGCCTGTTTCTATCTCTCTTACCCTGGCAGACTCGAAGGTGCTTTGTCAAGGCCGTGGTTTGGAAAGTGTTAAGCGAATTTGGCCAAGGCCCATAGATGCTCCTGTAGCACAAGGCAGGAAGAGCAGCAACATTTAATGAGATTCTCCCTCAGGAATGATGGAAAAGAGAGAACCTTTCTGGAGCTGAACACTGCCATAGTCTGTATTGCTAAAAACTAAACTGAAGTTCAAGGTAAATCTGTGCATTTATTAAAGGCAAAAATTCTGATAAGTTCTAATAAGCACAAAATGTAAATCTAAATGACTTAAGCTTCATAAAAAGACTGGCCTCCCATCTGGGAGTAGCCTGTGCAGTTTTCAGTGTAAGAAACAGGCCATAACCCCTCCATAGGCAGTACAATTAATAAAATAATACAATTATGCTAAGCCAGTGCTGACGATCATTTCAAGGGATAAGTATAGTTATTCTGGCTTGCAAATAAAAAACAAAAGTAGTTGAAAGTTAGAACACAGAGCAAATGGACGACTCTGAATCCTCCCTCTATTGTTAAACTGTACAAATCTATTGCTTTTCTAATAAATATCCCCAGTGCAGAGCATTTTCTTGCCAATATTTTCAGCAGTGGAAGCCAAGCCAGAAGGTTCTGAAACCAACATATTGGCATGGATGGTTTTATTTCTCCTTCTTCTAATATACCATGGAATCTAGTTAAATATTTTTCCACTTCTTACTTCTCTCTGCTTCTTCTGGAGAAAATGTGAGTCCTATTTCCTCATAAAAATATCTTAGCAGTTGACAGGTTGGGTGTCTTTGATCCTGAAATGTTTTTGGATGATTTTTCTCCCCCACTTTGACTTTGTAATATAACGCTCCATAAAAAGTATATGCATATATGCAACTTTAAAAGGGGATCCTTATTTGAAATTAAACTTTTACACCAATTAACCTCCTCCCAGTGCTCTATAAAGTGCAGTAAAAACAGTGCTCTTACAGAGACCCTTGCAATTCTCAGATTGATGCCTCCCTGGCTGTGGAACCCAGAACATCTGCTTTGAATTAGCTCTGATGGAAGGTCTACTTGTAAATGCATGACTTAATCAGCCTTACTAAAGTAAATGGCACATACTGTAGCAGAGGGTGCTTCAGAGTCAGACTCAAACCTGTCTTTCTTTTGAAGCAGAGAGGGGGGAAAAAGGGGGGGGGGCAGAGGGGGCAAACTTTAAACCAAAGGCGTTTTTTTTTTTTTGGTCTTTTATGAGCTGACATGAGCAGACGTGTGGCTGTACCATAGCCAGTGTAACTCCCAGCACCATGTGCAGCTGTGCAGGGCAAGCCTGCCTTGCTCCTCCCCAGCCTCACATCCCCAGGCTTTCAGGCAGGCCCCTTTTAGGTGAAGTGAAGAGAATTCCATGGAGGAGTTGCTGGGAAAAACTCCTCCTTTGCCTGAAGGCTCTGAGCATCCCCAAGAGTGCTCAGTTTGTCCTGAGGGAAATCTGAGGGCAGCTGATCCAGCCAAGTTTGGCCAAGGATGAGTCTCCCTGCATTGCCCAGTCCCTGCTAAGCTTCCCTGAGCCACGGGCTTCCTGTTGGCTTTTAACAGTGGGGTTGTGAAGGGTGAAGAGTTGCAGAAGGTCCTTATGAGCCTGAGTGACTGGGCAATCAAGTGACAGATGAAATTCAGTGTATATAAACAGAAAGTGGTGCTATGTGGGGAAAAACAGCCCCTAGATTCATTATTAAAATGATGGGCTCTGAGCTAACTATTAAGAGTAAGAAGTGAATCTTGAATGAAAACATTAGTTCAGGGCTCAGAAGCCACCAAAAAAAAAAAAAGGTAAATTGAATGTTAGGAATGATTAGGAAAGGAATAGAAAGCAAACCAAAAAAAATTTCATCACCTTCTACAGCCATGGGGCATCCACACCTCAAATAATGAATAATTATTTCATAACATTAAAAAAAAAGAAAGCATGTAGTAAACTGGAAAAGTTTTAAAAAGGGTAAAAAGTGTGATCAAAGGCTTGGAATAAATTCCATATGAGACATGATTGAATCTGGAAAAGGGGCAGTTTGGGAGTGGGGGTGTGGCAGAGATCTAGAGTACCACAAATGATAAGGAGGGGTTAAGCAGGAATAAACTGTTCACTGACTTTCCCTGGAATTGTTCAAGACAAGGCTGGATGGGGCCTGGGGCAGCCTGGTCTAGTGGAAGGTGTCCCTGCTCATCACAGGGGGTTGGAAATTTGTGATATTTAAAGTTCCTTCCAACCCAAACCATTCTGTGATGTTTCCAGCACAAGAACAAGTGGCCATGATTCAGGGCTTGTAAAATCCCGGTTAAAAATAACAGGAAGTTTTTCTTCACACAAAGGTAACAAAGCTGCAGAATCCCTGCCAGGAGAAGTTTTGGATGCAAAAAGTTGAGTGATTTCAGGAGAGAATAGTGAGAATTTAGAAGAGATGGGTAGGGCAGGGGATCAGTAGATAGAACCTAGAGAAACAGATGAGCAGAACAGCCTGAGCTGTTTGAATGTCTGTGCATCATTTCCTCCAGCCTTTGTTCAGCATTGTGGTGCACAAAATGCTGATCAAAGGTAAATCTGGCTTCTCAGATCCAGAGAGAATTGGATCTCAGCATCCAAAACCTGGGTGGATATTCCCACTCACTTTCTGCACTGCAGACCACACCTCCCACCCCACAGATGGATTCAGAAATGCTTCTGATACACCACACTACCAAAAGGCTTAGATTTTATTTCTTCTGAAAGGAAAGCTCTGCAAGCTCAGCTTGTGCAAGTTTGGCAAGGCAGCTTTGTCTTCCCTTTCCTCTATTGAGATGCTTGGGACTCTGAATTACTGAATTACTCTGCATGTTGCAATACAGAAATATGGTTTCTGTGAGAAGCCTCCTCTCCCTCTGCTGGCTCCACTCAAACCAGGATTAAACCAGAGTTCCATGGGAGCTTTCAAACCCCAGCATTTCCTGGGGGCCTGCTCTCTGCTATCATCCATCATTTCTCTACAGCTCAGTTTTAGATGCATTTGTTACAAGTTACTCTCTGGCTACACCCTTTTTAATGTCATAAATCTCTTGCCTTTGGCCTGCCTGGACTCTGCCCAGTCCTCCCAGTGCCATTAATACCAGCCCTCCAAGAGTGCAGCAGACTGAGTCATACCTCAGGAAAAGATCTGTAATTGCCCAATTTCGTGTTATTTCTTTTCCATTAGAAAGCCAAACTAGAGGTGACCATTTACATTTTTGGGGTAATACATATTCTAAATAAGGCCTTGTTGCTGTTTTCTTTTCATCCTCTTCCACTTCCTTTTTGGTTTATTCATTATATGTGATTCTAAAAACCCATTTATTTAGCACTGGTCTTCTAGTGTTAGAGAATGGGAGACATATTGATTGGTAGTTGCTCATGTGAAGTTGTTTAAATAGTACTTTAAAAGACATTAAGCAACATTTCAAATCAAAAACCACTCAGACACATGTATTTGGAAAGATACTGACTAGACTCATATTTCCTGTATTAAAATACTTGTATAAAAATGTGTTCTTTTCTGATTTATCAAACAAGCAAATGACCCTCTGGAGAGTTTCTGGTTCAGACATGAATACCTAAGCAAAATCTTGGTGAATCATTTGAACTTGTTAGAATTTTTCCATATGAAGACTATTATAAATGTATCAATATTATGGTGTGATCTTATTCAATGCATGCCTGAAATCTGTATCACTGCAGTGTTGGCTCTGGAGATTTAAAAGGAAAAATGCACACAAGAACAGCAAGATGTATGGAGAATATCAATTCCTTACACAAATTTGGTTTGCTACATGCTGACAAAATGTTTAGCTGAATTTACCTCCTTAGCTCAGCACCATAAAATTTAAGCTTTAATTGTAATTTAATTATAATTTTAACTTTTTTCCATTTCACATAATTGTTTTGCACATTTAGGAACAAGAAAACACTAGGGTGAGACCCACTGAACAGATCTCAGCAGATAATTTGACCCATCTGTGGGATTTAGAAGTAGGTTGGGAGATGTCAAAATATTTTAAGCTATTTAAAAGTCATGTGTCTAAATCAGCCCTCAGATATAGATGCATTAAAAAACTCTACCAGATGTTATAAGAAAGGCAGGGAATTGTGGCAGACATGGGAAAATCAGAGGAAAAAAGAGAGGGGGCAATGTAGAGATTTTGGCTTAGACCAAGAATTCAGGTCCTGGTCTGAAACCCAAGGGGATGACAGAATGATTCCTGTTGTTCTCAAAAGCTTTTGGATAGCATTTCCTAATATTGCCTAAAAACATTAGAGGCAGGAAAGCATTGAGATATCACAGGGGCAACATTTACTGTGCCTGATGCAGATTAGAAGGATCTTAGCTTAAGCCTGAATAAAGCTGAGAGAGAGACTTATGGATGATAAATATGTGTGTATGTGTGTGCATAAATGTACACACATATTTATAATGGGTTTTATGGAATTTCTGTCTTGCTCTGAAGCCAGAGAGGAGTTTGCTCCAGCCCCAGAAGTGGTCAGCCCAGAGGAAGGGAGATGGGCTGGGTCTTCTGGTCTCTTACCTGCTGAGAAGGAGGTCAAAATGAGTCCAATATCAACCTTACAATAAGACTGAGAGAGGGAGGAAAAGTCCCCCAAAATATATGTTCCCTGTGCTTCAATTTTTACACTGTTAAAATACTTCCATAATACATGCATTGGATACTTTAACAAAACATCTCTTTTAAAAGCAATTTGTTTTAGGACAGTGAACCAGACAGCACAGGAAACAGCTCAGAGAGCAGCTGAAGGAGCTAAATTAGAGCAATTATAGTGCTACCTCCACAGCAGAAGGAATTTCTGAATTCAGGATGTTGTGCCCCACCATGGATGGAGAGAAACTCTCTTGTCCTGCGGGAGGATTGAGAGATGAGATGGGAGACTGCACGTCCCACTTGGGTCCTGCTCAGGGATTTGTATCATGGTCTGGGCAGCTCTCTTGGAGTCAGGATTGCAAGTTCAGCTGTGTGGTGATGGGGAGAAGGGGTCTGCTTGCCAGGATGTCACAGTTTTTGCTCTCCAGGTAAAGCTTTAACATAAGGGAACGCAATTACTTTTAACGGGCACAGTGGAATCGCAGCTAATCCCACACAGAAGTCAGATGGGATCATTATTTCTCTTCCTTCAGGTTTTTGGGGCAAGCAGGTCCTCCCTTGTAGGGTCAGAGCTGCAATAAACTCAGGGCAATTTGTGGCTGTTAAGAGCAGCAGAACAGCATCACCTCCATCACTGTCCACAGGGGTCTCTTCCCATGGGATTCCCATCTCCAACTTGTCCATCACGATGGGTTGTTCCAGGCTGGCTTCCTGGGTAGGGACACTGCTGATGCCTTTTCAGGTCTGGAGTTCATTTGAGTGTCCACCTTGGCTTAGCCAGGAAAACAGTGCCAGGAATTACATACATTTTCCAGCCAGCAGTGAAAAATATTCCCGTATGGATCTTTGGGTTTCTAGACCTCTGAGAAGGCAAGGCTGGTTGGCCACTTCTGGAATGAGTGTTAACCACAGGATTTCACTCAGACTATTCATAATGGAGAGGCACTGGAGGCCAAATATCAAATGCCTCCCTACAAAAGGGTGTCTCTAGTAATTGTTGGTGCCAGATGTGATGGCTTAGCTGAAATATCCTGAGGTTCTGCATCTGACAGGGGTGTTCCTAGATATCCCTCATCAACTGATATCTGGTTATACCCACCTGCACAGTGATCTTTTACTGTGTTACTGAAATATGAGCATATCTAAGTCCATGTGGGTGTGTGTCCATCCACGTGCTTCTGCAAGTCTAGGAATTAAACTCTATTTCTGTATTTCCCTTCACAGGAAGGGCTGCTATCCTGCACTTAATGTCCATCAGGAGTTTATTTGACTCTGCAGCTGGAGAAATCTGGAATTATGAGGTATAATTTGGGACCTTCAAGGTCTGTAAACCATCAAATATTTCACTATTGCCTTTGTTGTTCTGTATTTGCCTTCCCTCATATAACTCCCTGCTTTCTCCTGGTTCAAATCCATGCTGTGGTGTCCTGGGATAAAGTATCTCAACTGTCTGTGTGTGTGGAGTGAGTGGAAGCTACACCAGAGTTCCCCTTTCAGTGACAGGGCTTTGAGACAGGAACATAAATCTTTGAAGTATGTGTTGAGCCAGCTGCTGCATCATTTAAAAATAGTCAGGTTGGTGCCAACAAGACAGATTGCTCAACTTGGGGGCCATAAACAGAAATCAAAGGCATGCATTAGCAATGCCCCAGTGTTTGTGTGCTTCCATGACGAGCCCTCTGCCCCTTCCAGCACGTATGTGATGGTGTTAGAGGAGAGCCTGCTGTCACTTCTACCACAGATCAATGTCACCCAGCCTGGGAAGGTGCTGTATCTTGAGGGCTGTGTGAAGGGGGAAGATATTTTCCGACGTTTTGTGTTAGATTGCAGCCAGTTTTCTCAGCCTCACAATAAAAGACAGGTTTTAAGAGTCCTAATAGCCCCAGCAGCTCTGGTGACCTGCCATTTGGGTATTAAATACTTGAAAAGGGTCAAAACCTATGAAGTGGTCAAAGGGAACAGAAACAAGGTCAAAAGTTTAAGCCATGATACACAGTAGGCAGGGAGAACTCATATTTTAAGGAGTCTAGACAGCATATTAGCAGAGAAAGCTTACTGTGTTGTACTCTGTTTATGGGAGTTTTCCATAAACTGCAAAAATTATTAGGAATGCAGCAAAACCAGAGCTTTGCTTTTCCCTGCTGCTGTGCAGTTTTATGTTCAAAGAGCATGGCACCTACACACACTTAATTCAAGTACAAGGGACATGGGGCCTTAGGGAAAAAATGAAAAAAAGAGTTTATTTAAGGTGGTTTTCCTGCTAAAAACCTTCCAACATTAATTTATGTATCTGTCTGGAGACAGGTATAACCTAGGTGTTGTGCTTTATAGCAGATTTAGGAGGCCACTGCAGCGCTAGGGCACCTGTGTTTTTTATGGTCATGCATATATATTTTCTTGTTTTCAGCATGAAAAATATGCAGTGCTGATTCATTTACTTTGCTCAGTTTGTTTCAAGCTTTTCTCTTGTTTTCTCACCGAATAAAAAGCAAAGTATGTGACATTTTAAGTCCATAAATCTTGCCTGCTGTGGGCTAAGTTCTGCCCACAGCTTTTATTCAGAGTAAGTTAATGTGGCCAACATGTGCCCCAGGGCAGAATTTTGACCCCTGAGGCTACCTGGGTAAGGGGAAGGATGAATAAAGCACTGAACTTGGGTTCAGCTCAGGGAGCTCAGCTCTGTGATGTCACCTCTGAAATTCTGGGGGATCATGGTGCTCATGGTGTCCCAGGCTCCATGGCTCTGCTCCATGATATTCCTGGATTGAAACATCCTTTATTTCCTTCAATTCACACCCTTTCTTGCCCCTTTGCATCACTGCAGAAGTGGAAATGATCATTATTTTTGTCTGACATCATTGACAGTTCTTTAAGGCAGAGAACACTCTTGTTCCTTTGATTCATTTCTACAAGAAAGTAAAATTGTCTCAAATATTCTGTTAAAAGCAGTGGCATCAAAAATTTGATTATGGTGTACCATACAGTTAACTTTTATTAGCTCTAATCAAGGAATTCTTCCCAAAAATAATTTGAGAAATAATCTGCTTACCCTCTATGGTGACCTGCAGATACTGAATTAAAAAGGGGGCAGTGAATCAGCTGGCCACAGGGGTGCACATCTAAAACACAACTGTCAAGAAGGTTCTATGCAAAACACCTCAGCTATTCCAGTTGTGTCTCACTTGGACTGATTCAGTGCCTAAATTGTGAATTCATTGTCCTCATGAAGGGGAACCTCGCTTCTGGACTCTGGCCTAGAAACCACCAGCATCAGTCTCATATTTTGAGAACAGCAACTTTCTTGGGAATAATTCCTGAACCTTAGATCAGGAGTTTAAGATGCTGCAGTGGGATTTTCAAAATCCCTCTTTGGGAGCTGTGTGGGCCGGTGCAGACCAGTTTTGTAAAGCCCAGGGTAAGTTCTGAGCCATGTGCCCTCCTACCTGCAGGTGTTTCCTGAGGCTGTACTGAGCATTTTGCCTAATCTTGCATGTATGCAAACACTGTAAAATCAGGTTCAGTCTGATTGTGCCTGGGTATGTATTTTGTAAAAATGAGGCCATGAGGAGAGAGATCAGGGAGAAATATTGATTAAGAAACAGAAAGGAAGACTGGGAAAAAGCAAAGAGATGGGAGCTATATGAAAGAGCAAACAAAACAAGGATAGAGAAAAACTGCTAATAAACAATATTATCTATATGAAGTATAAAAGAATCCAGCCAACACCAGTGTTATGAGATACACCAGATCTTATACAAATGTTATAAAACAGCAAAAGAGTCTTTTGCTGTAATGCAAAATTTAAATTTGTATGATATTGCATATGTGTGTGGGGCCTTCAAGCATCACTGAACAAAACCCCAGCAGCTCTCTGCCAGGAAAATTGCTGGGATTTGAATCCCAAACAGGATTAATTGCAATAAAGCCAAGGTGCTGCAGGTCCAGTCACTGGGATGGGCAGGCTGAGTGCCTGCCAGCTCAGAAAGAAAAGTGAATTTTCTTCCCAAGACAGTAAGGATGTGTGAACTTTTAGCAAGGTAAGCTGAGGAAATTCACATGGAGCAGAAATCTCCCTGTGAAGATGAGCTGAGGGAGGATTTTTAGCAATGCACACTGATGAGTCATTGCAACTTCTATTAATATAATTGGCACATATGTAAATAAATTCACATGTGCTCCTCTGGAAAGTTAGCTCATGAGATCAGTCAGCAATAATAAACCAAGAAGAAATGCAGTTTCATAGAAACAGTGACCCATGGCATTATTTTCCAGGTATTTTGGAGAGAAAAGGAACAACTTGGTCCTTTGCAGTGGAATAAACGACCACGTATCTCAGGAATTCTCTTTTAGCTCCTCACAGGTATTTGCACGTGGTTCCATAGAAAACTCTGCTGGAGAAATTTGTGCATTCTCTGATTTCTTAAAGACAACTTATGGTGTGTAAATCCATAGATTTGGGAAATGAAATCAGCCCAGCACCGTGGGGGTCAGTGGAGCTTCAATCCCCATCGAGGACCTGCCCATGCTCACCAGGAGCTGCATGAAGCCCTTTCCTGTTCCAGGTAGTGTTAAACATCAGCACCAAAATGCAGGGCTGCCTTTCCCCCCCACTCTTTTAAAAGTGTGAAACCTGCTGCCTATTATGCCCTTAGCCATCCATTCACGGTTCAGACACCCTTGAGTCCAACATTGTACAAGAAGAAACTTGTATTTTCTGAACAAGAGCTGCTGCTGCTCTTCAGGTGGGACTTTCTAGACTTATGGGTTGTCCTAATAAAACCCAGGAATGTTTTAAAGGCAGTAGCACTAGAGACCACCAACTATTTTATTGTTCAAGCCTAAAAGAAAAATCTGTTATACCTGAGACTGACCCTGTAGCTGTTTCTTTGAGCAGGCTCCTTAGAAAAGTAGAAGGGCTGAATTTTTACAAGGACATTAATGCATTATTTTAGATTGCATGAGTCTGGATATTTACACACAACCACACAGTAAGCACATGAGAAAATCAACTGGATTTGGCCTCACCACCACCTCCTTTTTAACACAGAATACAGAAGAAACAATATAAACAGAGAGGACCAAATCTTGCCTGTTCAGCATGGCTATTTTTACTTTTCTAGATGTTTGTCTGTCCTTTCTTCATCAGCGTAACATGTGAGCAAAACATGTCTAAAATACATCAAAACATGCATCCTTCCTCACACTCTTCCCATGAAACAGACCATAAACAAACAGGGAATTTTGCAGGCTGAAAACTGGGTCACCTAAAACTGAAAACCTGAAACACCTCAGGGTGGCTCAGTGACAATTTCCATTGACTTAAATGGACTGACTGTGTCTGGTGGATCTGGGTTTCCCCTGCCCAAGGCTGTATGAGAAGGTATCAGGTAATGAGCTGAGTTCTCTTGAGAGCCAAATCCCATAATTTATTTCAACACTTGTCCTTCTGAAGGTAATTAAACAGGTGATGTGAAAGCAAACTGTGGCTAATGGCTCTTTGTCCTAAGCATGTGGCCTTTAATTTTTGGAAACACTGATGGCAGGTTTGCATATGGTACCTCAAATTAGATTCAGTGATCCAAATCTGGAGTCCTAGATGGCCCCATGGCTATGCAGAAATTCCTTCACAAGCCATAGCCTTTGCCATTAATTTTAGTTTGGTGGTCACTGTATTAATATTTAATAATATATTCATAATATTCTATAATAATTGTTATATTAATAGTACTTAATATTATACCATGAAGCACTGTCTGTGGAGGATGTGAACATCTAATGCAGGCTTTCATGCATGAAGATTTAATTCTCCAAGCTCTTGCCTTCTCAAAACAGCAATGCCCACTATCTCAGTGCAGGGTGAATATGCAATTGGGAAGATCTGAGCCTTGCCATGAAACTCGTGCAGCCCTGACACTTGAAATGCAGAGCCAGGTTTTCCAACTCCCAGACAAAGAACTGTTGTTCAAAATACACAGAGGGAACCTGGATCTCCACGTGGAACCTCATTTACACCTACCAGTCCCCATCAGTATTTGTGCTGTCTGCTGATAGGGAAGGCTGCAGGAACTGCTCTGAAAGAAGGCCTACAGCTGGCTCCTTGCCTTGCTAGTTTAGAGGAAAATTCCTGCCAATTTGGCTGGTTTTAAGCTATACTTCAAATAACAGGAAAAAAATAAATTGAAAGTGTTGAATACATTTTGGCCTTATCTTAAGTTTGACTTAAATTAAAATGAAATGCTTGACATGGGATTACCTCTTAAAACATCCTTGCTTGATTCCACCGCCACCTAAGAGGGAAGAAAATCAGACAAAAAGAAACAGGGATTGAGATCCAGAGATTTAAAAATCAGCTGCTGTGTTCAGTCTGATATATTCCCTGACCTACCCAATCGTTTCTACTCCTGCTCACACACAGACAGAATTAATTCATCCCAAGATGAAACTGTACATCTGTTTTATATATCTGACCAGTCACTTCAGAAATATTTTTAACTTGTGGGGAGCATTTACAAGTGTAAGAGCAGGAAAGGTGACAAATAAAGGTGAGAGTATACATTTTCCAGACAAGAATAAGGAGACATAACAACCATGGACAAAAATCTACTTCTCTGTGATCCATCCTGTACGTAATCCCCAGCAGGGATTCAGTGATTTCACCTGGAAAGTATTGGGAGGTTGTAAGGAAATCCTGTTTGTTACTAGGCATAGGTAGCAGTCAGGTTGACTGCATCCACAGCTGCAGTAGCAGAAATTTCTGCTGCTTGGATTGAGGGTAATCTCAAGATGTTGTGTAAATCAGGCCAGTTGCTATTAGCTGTACATCCAAACCGGCACATGACAATATGAAGTAGTAGACAGGAATGTACAAGGCAGGATAAATTCTAAATAAAGGACCCTGTGACCTTCTAGACAAGCTTTTTGTTTCCCCAGGTGAACGTTTGCCTTCATTCCTACCTATTGAATTCTGAATTTTCCTACTAAAAATCAAAGGTGGTGTCCTCCCTCTGACAGCAATTGGGTCTTAAAAAGTTTCCTGACTTAATTTGCCCTCACATAAATGCAAGTTGAAGGTTTGTGTCTGATCTGAGCCCTTGCTCTTTCCCAGTTTCTTAGGCTGACAGGGATTTCTCTTTCCTTCTAATCCAAAGATCCCCACTGGGAGGGCTGCAGGAGAGGAAAGGAGGCTGGCCACACAATGCTGGAAAGCAAACTACCTCCAGCTTCCTCCAAATCCCCTTCCCAGTCCCAGAGGAATGCATTCAGGAGGCCAAATGTCTCAGGAAGCAGCTGCCACACTAAATATTTCTAGCTGGGGACTAGTCATGAGAGGGTGGGAAAGTTGAACTGGTTTGGGAAATGTTGATGAAAGCCCCCAAAAGCAGCTCAGCAGAGAGCTGCCCCCCCAGCTCGTGTCTCAGGGGCAAGGAGGAGACCAGAACCCCCCTCACAGTGCAGAGGCAGGGGGCTTTTAGCACTTGATGTGTCAGATCTTGCTTAGGGTAGATAAGCAAAATCACAGTGCTTCCCTGCTTTGGAACTGGGAGGTTTTTTCCCTCCTCCTGAAGGATGACAGTCCATGTCATGCAGTATACCCAAGGGTGCAATGTCAGGAAAAGATGCCTGCAGTCATGCATTTGAGAATTGTGGAGGTTCAGGGGGATTTAAAGCAAGCTGTAGACTCTGAGGTTGTGTTGTGTTCTGGTGTTCATCCCAACATGGACAATGTGTGTGTGTGTTACAAGGGAAGAAAAGCTGATTGCAGCCATGGCTTGCTATACTTCATTTTTAATGTCCTTGCTTAGTGCAAGTGCAAATGTTGAGCTGAAAAAGTCAAAAAAAGCCTTGATTCAACATATTTGTACCAAAACTAGCTTATTCTCCAGTTTCCAGAATTTTCTTTGGAAATAAAATTTATCCTTTGCTTTTCACATTTCTTTGGACAGATGGTATGACTTGGGAGGATCATCATCACTTTTAATTTTTTGGAACATAAATTCTTGTAAAAAAACCCAACATCTCTGTTTTAGAGAGAAACTTCAACAAATCTTTTTGTGAGGAGGGGATGAAATCTTTCCAAGTTCTAATGCTCCTAATCCCTGACGTGTTTTAGGAGGAGCAGACCTGCTGTCTGCAGTGTGTTGCAGGCAAGACCGACCTCTGCAGGACAAAATAGGGCAGGTCTGAAGAAAATTAGGCTGAACGTATCTTGTAGTGGTACCACTAAAAAGCAAGTGTTCTCCAATTTTTTGGAGAAAGTCTTTCCTCCTTCCTATTTTCTTGAGTCAAACTCATAGTGTGAATTTACAGAAAGGGGCAGGTGAAATTTTTGTGTGATCTCCAGCCCTCCCCAAAGGTTTCCTCTGCTCCCACTGATGCACAGAGTGGCTGTGAAGGGTAATAAATTCTTGCCACTAGCTCTGCTCAGGTTGAGAAACTCCTTGCAAAGCGCTTGTCGGGGTCTAGGACGTTTTGCTATGAATTTTAAAAGTTACACAGTGGTGGAATTCAGCCTAACACTGAAAAGGGGATTAATATTTTTTCCAAGACCCCTAGGACCAAACTGAGATGGGGGGACAGGATGTGCGTGATGTGTGCGGCAGATTGGGAAGTGTTCTCCTACTACACGCTGAAATTGAGTTTAATTTTTTTTTTCAGGTGTCCTGGATGAAAAAGTTGCCTTTACTATTTTAATGGCTGCTCTGGTTCTTTTCCTTCTAATTACTTGCCAGCACCAGAGCATGTTGCTCATCACTGCAGGCTCTTTGGAGACCCCAAAACAGCTGAATAAAGGCTCCTAAGGCTAACAATTTGCTCAGTGAGCAGTGGAACTTGTGAATCCAGGCTTCCTGTGCCCCTGCAGTGTGGGTGCTTTGGTGGCCAATAACACCAACCTCTCTGAAAGGGGCTGCACACATGAGGGCTGATAAAAAGCTTCTCTGATGGCTGATAGAAAGGTGAGCTCACACTGTGGTTCTCCTCCTCTCAGGTCTCTCTCCCTTTCCTGATGCTTGATGGGAGAAGCAGGAACTCAGTGTTTGAGTCCTCAGCTCTGCTGTGAGGTTGGGTGGGGGTTTGGTGGCCAGATTTAAGAGCTGTACAGGGAGATGACAACAAAGACTGAGGAGCACATGTGCACACATGGAGGGGTTTGGGGGCCCTTTGACTGTCCCTATGTCTTAGGTGACATTATGATGCTTGTATCCCCATTTGTTGTGTTCTGTTTATGCTGGATATTATGTTCTGTGCCTTCAAGAATGGCTCTGAAGAGTGAAAGTTTTGTTTTGGTTTTGTTATCAGCCGCTCCCCCACGGCTGGCAGGACACACAGACAGGGCAGTACATAGTGCTGCTTTTGTTTTTTGCTTGGCTTTTTGCTTTGCTCTTGCTCTTGCTTCTGCTTTGCTCCTGCTTTGCTCTTGCTTCTGCTCATTAGTTAGTTTAGCTAAGCAGTCTGAATTTCTTCCTGGGACTGTTTCTCCTTTCCCCTTTTTGTAACCACTCGAGCCTGTTCCGGGCTGGGCCCTGGCAAACCCCGGGAGAGTTTGCACCTTGTGGCCTATTGGGGGCCTACTCTGGGCAGCAGCTGCCCCAGCGCCGGAGGGACTGAGAGCAGAGCGAGCACCCCCAGAGAGACTTTCTGAATTTGTCATCTTTTTCAGAGCGGTGACAGAGTGGTGTCACCCAGCATTGTTCATTTTGTGTGCTGGGGGTGCTGTGCCTGTTAAATAAACAGGTTCTTTCCACTTCTCTCTGAGGAGTCCTTCCCAAACCAGCTGTGGGGAGGGGCCCTGTGGGTTTGCTTTCTGGGGGCCCTTTGGAGATTTTCTCCCAAATTTGCCCTAAACCAGGACACCCTATAAACCCAGGATCCCTGACTCTCTGTTCTTCCTGCAGGAGCATTGCTCCTCCAGCTGTTGGTGGCACAGGTAATTTCATAGCTGGGTGGTGAACTGGTCACACCTAAAAATGTGTGAAGGATTGAGTCTTAGGTTTGGGTTAATAAGACTTCATGGCTTATCTTTTTTTCAGCCAGCACCATTCCCTGCTCTGCTTTGTTCTACAAACCCTTCCTGCAGAGGCAGGGATGGGGTGAGGGGTTGCAAATATTTTGTCTTTACATTGGCAGCACCTGGTTTAAATGCACACTGAACCACAGGCACAGACACCAGGAGAACACAGCTCTCTTCCTTAAGAAAATAAACCTAAAAATATCTATTAAAAAACCCACAAAAACTGGTGGTTTGATACCTAGCAGAGGAAGAATAAACATAAAACCAATGGTCAAAACATGAAGATTTTTTTTCCAGTGACTCTGACTTACATAGAAAGATATTTCTTTTTGCAAGAACAACAAAGGGAACAGACAGAGCAAAGAGGTTTTGCAGCCACACCAGATTCTCAAATATAGATCCAGGCATGAGAACTTTAACAAAAATTTCAAATTACCATGTGAAAATAGCAGTGGGGAAGTCATGGCAAGAATAGAACAGCCCTGAGGAGATAATCACACCAAAAGCATTGCCTAAGGATGCTTAAACCTTCCATCAGTTGGTATTGGATGCTGTTCCATGGAGGATGTAGGGTTTCTATGAACATTCAACCATTTTACTACATGTCTAAATTTTCATTAGATTTTTGGGACCCTTTCCTTTTTAAAAATGATATAATAACATAACTGAAATTCTGTCTCAGATCTAGGTGGATTGCATGTCATATTTCTGGCTATGAGAATGTCAGGGAAAAGTCCTGTGCTTGTGTAATGCAGGAGAACCTAATTTGGTTATCACAATTATTCCTTCTGGCCAAAAAAACCTCTAAATGTATCACTGCCTGGGCTTTGGATACTGAAAAACCCCCAAGTTTTTGTTGAAATTAAGCTTTTAAGACTTGTTTTTGAAGTGTTGGAAAGTTCTCAGGTGTATTTTGTGTGTGGAAGAGCCTTGGTTGCTGCTTCTTTTGTGATGGAGTGGTAATTTTAATTTCTGTTCCAATTCATTGTTTTTCAGAGCTACACCTGGCAACAAAGGCAGAGGAATTCTGGTTTGGATGTCCTGTTTCTGAAACTCTGCAGAGTTTTAGGACTTGCATCTTGAATGGCCAGGGAGATCTTAAGTCCTTGTTATTATTTCTTCTTCACTATCTGTTAGCTGTTACCTGTTGCTGTCATTGTTCTTGTTCTTGCCATTGCTGAAGCTGCATGACCTGGAAGAGGAAGAGAAGGCTCTCTCCCCCAAAGGTCTGCTTGTTTCCACTTCACCTTATATTCACATTATGGCCATCAGCACCCTGCTCCTAAATCTGCACTGTGCCATTGGAGGTAGCTAAGAAAGAACTTGTGCACAAAATACTATTTTGGGAAGAAGTGTTACTTCAGGTGGAACAAAAATTACAAACGCTGAGCACAGGTATTTCCCCTTCCATAGGCTTTATTCTGAAGTTAGAAATCAGGAAAGCCAACAGTGTTGTGGTTGGTGATCATCTGACACCTGCCCTCCCATAACCAATGCAATGGAGGAACAAAGCAACATCCACCATTACCTACAATATTCCTCATATTCCTGCTTTGTCCTTTTACTTAAAATTTCATTACAGTCTTAGTTGCTATTCTGTAGTCTCTGTGCTGCAGAAACATACTGGAATTGATAAAAATGCCTATATTTTTTGACTGAGGCAAAGTACTTGAGTAATTGATTTGGAGCAGGATTTTGTTTGATTATACCCCAGTCACTGGACTCTTGAGCTGCTTCAGTTCCCTGCTTGCTTCCAGGAGGCTTTCATTTTGAATAAGGTCAGTCTCTGCTCCCCAGCCATCTGGCTTCAAGCTCTTCAGCATTTTCCTCTTAATCCCCTTCTTATGCAAGCCCAGAATAAAGGAGTTTCTTCCAGCTCCAGATAAGTAGTAGCTGGATTTTTCTCTCCTGATTGCCAAAACTGCCGCAGTTCATCACAGGAAACAATCCAGCTCCACCTTCTGACCCACTGGACCTTGGTTGAGGTATTTGGCCTGCAGGTCCTACTGTGTAGGGGAAAATGAAATTATATCTGCAGAGTTGATCACAGAAATTGAAATTTTCTTTGCTGAAGACACAGAATTTTTGCTATTCCACGAGAAAGTTTAAACCAGCACTAATGAAATGTGTCCAGGTGGAAGTGCCTGCAGTGCAGTCATCTGCATTGTGCTAATATTCTGCATTTCTTTACAGTCCATGGGGAAAGGCATATGGAGATTGTGATTTATCTCATTCAAGATGTATGAAGTTATTCAGATGAGCTAGACCTGGAAGTGATGTAGCTCATCTTCATTCTCTCCAGTGATTAAAGGGAGCTTTAATTGGTTACAAAGCAGACCTCTAAGTGCAAAATCCTTTCTAAGTCCTTAGAGAATTAAGATGTCTGAAAGCCTGAACATTGTTGATTTCAGGATTGTATTTCTTTCATCAGGTTCAGGCTGAGCTCTGCTTGCTCTGAGCATCTTAGGGTGACTGTAAAAATCAGGTGTTGTAGCTGTGACATTACTACCATAAGCTATAGCTCAGAAATGCCTCCAGATAAACTGAAATGTGCTTTCCATCAACACTAGGCAGGACAAGTCTCTTTCCCTTCCTTTCTGTCTGCAAGGAGGGCAAAGGGGAGCAAACCATGTCTTTTGCAATTCAGAACTGAACAGCCTCCACTTGTGTCAGTGTTCCCAAATGATTTCCTTGTAGAACAGTGGGATCTCATGGAACAGAGGATATTGTTTCCCACACATCTGTCTTTTTCAAACCCACATCACCACAACAGCAAGCACTTGGTTTTAGTGACCTCCTGTGCCCATATTTGTGTCTCATTGTGGAGGGAAAGGATTTTGCTCCCTGAGCAGGTGAACATCTAGGGTGGTGTCTCATATTCCATCTCCTCAGAGGCAGGGCCTGCAGAACAGGCATCAGGAAGGCAGCAGCCTTCAGACCTCAGGAGAATGAGCCAATGTTATTAAATCTGTGCTTTTTCCTCCCTTTGCAACACTATTTTTCAGCCTGTGGTCTGTGTGCCTCTGGGAGTCTGTAGAATGCTCCAAGAGGTCCATGAAAAACAGCTAACAGGAGCAAGGCTATTGTCAGGAGGTTCAAATTCCCTATACAAGGATACATACCTCTTTTGGAGGAAAAAAAATAAAAATAGGCAGCTTGTAAATTGAAAACTGTTGAAAACTGCAGCTCTGCAATGTTCCAAGGAATATTTTTTCTGAACACTTATATGCGTGAAGGGTCGGGGGGTGAATTATTCTAGCTTGGTGGTTAGCAGTTGCTTTAATAATCATTTAATTATTTTGTACAAACAGGAGAGGCTGAAAATTTCCTACCTCTGAATATCCTGTGGTGCAGGAATTGGGAAAATCTTTGGGAAGGTGAGATGCTTGAATTGGGCAGGGGAAAATGTTGAAAGCTTAGCACATGGTGTGAGGAAAATTCCTTTCTCCTCTATACTGGATACATAAAAGCAACACCTTTCCACACATCTCCCTTCCCAGTGCTTTGTGCTGTGTGGACTCTGGTAAATGTTTCCTTGTGGCTGAGCAGTTGGGGTGGCTGTACATGTGCTCAGTGGTGGGGTGGTGTCCTGGAAGAAGAGGCTGTAAGGGTGGATGTTGCATTTTATCTTCTTTTCTTCTGCCAAGGTCAGGATTAAATGCTCAAGATAGAATTTCTTGCTGGGACTCAGATGTCTTTTAGTTCTTAGCCATGTTACAGTCTCACAAACCCTGAGTTCTACAGCACTTCACTCAACAAACTAAAAATGGAGCCCTATCTCTCTCTCTACAAGGAGAGTTTGTCCTTTTAAGGATAAACTTAAGATATGACACCTAAATTATTAAGAATTAATAATTTAGAATAATCTCCCAAAGATTAAATTAAGAAATGACACCTAAATTATTTTTACTTTTAACCCAATAACTGACCACCTCTGCCCTTCAATGTGGATTTTTTTATCCAATTACACAAAACCACCCAAACCCATGGAGAAGAAACTGAAGAAGAAGGACCAGCCTCCACCCTAAAACCTCCATCTTGCTTTATATAGATTACTATATTCTAAAACCTTAAACTCTTAAGTTTTCCACCATGCGATATGACACACTTCTATTCAAACTCCACACCCACAATCCCAGTTCTATCATTCAATTTTGGAATCCTTCCCTACGACCTCAGGTCAATGCAGTATTCTCCTGGGGGTTGGTGCCTGTCAGCACAGAAAATCTGAAATTCTCAGCATCCAGGGTTCCATCAGGTGGGAGTCCAGAGGTGCAGCTCTACTAGCACTGCACCCAAGGGCTGGAAGTCTGTGTTTGTGGGCTCAGCACCAAAAGGTGCTTTGAGATTAAGCCTTTTGTGCTCACTCAAGGCCACAGAGGGTCTTGGTAAAGAAGGGAGCTCAGATTTAGCAAATATAACAGCAGTACCTTGGCCACAGGGCTTTGACGTCTCTGTTAACACAAGAGTAGAAGTGACCACATTAAGGGTGAGCAAGAGATTATTTTTCCCCCCAGAGAAGTTAAAAAGAGAACCAGCACATGGCAGTGCTACCACCAAGGAAACTGTGCCAAGGGAGGAGAGAGGCAGTGTTGGATGTGGAAGTAGAGGTGTGGTGCAGAAAGAAATGTAAGGTTGGATTTACCAATGCGGGATTGGTCAAAAATTGATTTACCAAATCAGGGAAGGGTTACGAAGAGGGTCACTGCTGCTCCATGATTTCCACACACAGTTCAGAGCATCCTAACGAGAGGCAAGGATGGGTACATGGCTCTAGCAGAAATAACATTCAGCTTGAAGAAATGAATCAGCTTAAAAGAATGAACAGCTTCTGACTCTTCCAAAGAGCTGTAATTGAAATCAAGACAATCTACTACTTCCTGAGGGCTTTGTCATTCCCTTCAGATATCCTGAGGATCCATAATTGGATTTTTACCATAAACAAGCATTGAGAAACATGTTTCTTATTTAGGTTATTCACGTGCTTTTTTTCCTTCTCTTAGTCAAGGGAATTTCTGTGGACACGAATGGGAACAGGAAGAGAATTTGTCATGTGGGGAAAGACAAACTTCCCAAAGTCCACAGAACTCAAAACTATTAACCTATTTTGGGTATTTAGAAAACAAAATGTTTACCCTCACAAACTTGTTTTGCCTGTAATTTAAACCCATTTTCTCTCCCATGCCATTTAAGCAGATTACATTTCAAAACCAAACAGATTTTCTAGGGAGCCTGCTTATGTATGTAAAGAAGGCTGACAAAAGCAAAGCAGCCACAGATCAGTCCTACAGAAAGGATTTCTGTGTGCCCTGCCCTCATATTTTCTAATATTTCTTCTGTTGAAAAGTGGTTTAGATTTTTTGAATTACATTAAATATTAAATTATGTAGTACATAAATTCAATAATACACATTAAATAATTATAAATTTGTATTTGTTATATTTATTGCTTATATTTATTTGTATTTTTGTTTGTATGTATTAAATCCACTGAAGCTTCTGGTTTTTTCTCTGCCTTTCAGTTTATTGTGTCTCTGTCAACTTCTTCCAGCAGTGCATGTCTTAGTGAGAGGTTATGCTCTGTTTAGAAAACATGAATCCAATAATATGGAGAATAACTTTCTAATTTGTTGACATTGTCAAAGAATTTGGAAAATTTGGAAAATTCCAAACTTTAAGGTCAAACCAGCTGAGAAAGCAAATATTTAAATATGCTAATCATGGAAATTGTGGGTTATTCTTCAAACTTCCCTTTCTTGTTGGTCTCACTTTGATGCTTAAAACTGATTCAGTTTTGCAGGCAGGGTACTGTGAACGGGAGTGGGATTCCTGTTTGTATTACAGTGACAACCAAGCAGCTGGTAATGATAAGGGAATTTTCTATTCCAAGTCAAGAGGTGCTGGAGGGAAGAGCCAAAGTTGAGCGTTCAGATGTAATTTTCTATGTTCTGACAGTTGTGTATTTGATTTTTCAATGTTATGGTTTACTACTAGCCCAAAAAGACTATAATGAGAGTTTAGAAGCACAGTGATAAAACTGGTTTGTACGAGGTCTCTGAAAGTAAATAGCATGAAAACAATTTGGCTGCAGTATTTTAATTGAATTTAACTGAATTGAAACACTTTATTTTTTAAAGAACGGAACCGTTTGTGAATATTCTAATTTTTTAACCCACATGCTGTATTTTTGTGCTTGTTGTGTCTTCTAAGGAGTTACATTTTATTCCTTTATCTATTCAGAAAATTTTTGAACATATCACTCTCAAAAAACTCAGGGTGGGTGGTTCTGAAAGCAATTCTGAAGAAGTCCCATGGAAATCTGTGGATGTATTCTCACCCCATGGACATGCAAAGCAGGTCTGGATTCCCAGTGGGTCTGAGTCAAAAGCTCACAAAATCATTCTGAGCTTTCCCTGTGACTCCAGTTGTCTTTGGCTCGTGTTCAGTGAATGGGGAGTCAGTTGACTTGTAATTCTGACCCCAACTTATTTTTATTTATTATGAGTGGACACCAGCTGCTTCTTTGTTGTCTGAAATATACTGTGTGCCCTTGAACTTTGACATCTTCCTTCCAAGAAGATGATTTAGGCTTTGTCCAGGGTTTGCCAAACCAGCAGGCTGCCCCATATTTTTGGACTTCCGACAGACCACGAGGGACCAATCCTCCACCTCCCTTTGGAGTGGTGAATAAAGTGAAATAAAGAAAACATAAATGAGGCCTTATGGAATGGACCTATTGATGGACAGGGCCACAGCTTGTGTGCTACCTTTGCTGAGATGTTCAATTAACAGTCCTGTCAAGGAGAACCTGGCTTTGGTCACTCAACCTTACTTCATTTGAGTTGATAACCCTCGATATCCAACAGTGGGATAAACCAGATTCCTCAGCTTTGTTTGTTTTGGCCTACCGTGTCTCTTTATGAGGAAAATGGTCAAAGTAAAGTGCTTCCTCTGTGTATTTTGACAGGAAACAGTACTAATATGCTTTCCTTTTGTCGTATGCCTTGCTCTTTTCTCCTGGTGTTGTTTAAATATTTTCAGTCCAATGACATATTTATTAACCCACCACTCTCTGCATGGGGTAAGACTTTGATTGGCCCATCTGTAAAGACTCTCGGTTAAGGTGGTTTTTTCAGCGAGAGTTAATAATATTACTACTATTCACGTAAAACTCTGAGACAATCTCTTTAAAAATGGAGCACATTTATCTAAAACAGCTGGTTAGGAGAGCATGAGGGCCCAGCTAGAGTCGGCAAGGTCGGGGGTCAGGGTTAACACCAATCTCTCTGGAACTTTGAAGCTGACATTTTACAGATTATATGTGTCTCAGTGCACAGTGGGCATGGCATATAAATTGGTCTTAGAGGCCCCTATTTGTTCCCTGCATTTTTATGAGCCTACAGAGTTGTTCTTTGAAGCAGCACACACAGAAAATAAAAACTCATTTTAATGTTGTGGAACTATTTGCAGTAAATCATGTTAACATCCTGGCTTTTCTTTAGAGAGTTGCAGGGTGTTTTTCCATGTTCTTGGGTGCTGTGATTGCCTCTGATTTAATCCTGTAATTTTCCTTCTAATCTCACTTCATACATCTTGTCTTCTCTCCTGTCCCCACTTTGGTGTTTGCACAGTTCTCCTGTGTGCCTGGCTGGTTTTAAGCTCCAAGGACACCTTCATTTTGCTTCATGCCGTGACTTAGTTATTGTAAGTGCTTACTCCCTCCTCTATCAAAAATCCCCTGGCACTATAAATCCCTTGCTATTGTATGGCACTGCAGCCTTAAAAGAAAGCATCTGATTTCAAAGGGAGCAAGTTCCATTCTGGAACTAATTATATCATTTATTTTATGATTTTTTTTTAATTGCTAGGTGTTTTAACTGGAAAATGCTGAATTCTGGAGAGCCACAAGGAACAGACACTGTTAACAGAATCTGCTGGAGGTATTTTAGCCACCTAATTAATTTTCAATAAATGCTTCCAATAGGTAATTTGCTTCTGGCCAAATGTAAATCAACTGGAGACAAATAGGGTTAAAATTGGAAATGTGTGATGGGGACAATGTTTATGGACAAAATAACCTGGCACTCCCAGAAATAACTTGCTGACAGTAATAGAAAATTGGACCACACAGATGCTAACAAAACCTGAACACTGTGTGTCACATGGCCCTGGCAGAGTTCCTCCAGCTGGACACACAACTGGCTCCTGTGTGTGGGTCTCACCACACAAGGCCTGTTTATCCTAATCCTCCTTTGGAATGGATTGGGAATGACACCCCTCAGTCCTCCTGTACCTGACATCCTTCCTAAGGTGCCTTTTCTCTATTCTCTTTTGCAAAAATTGACTTTATTGTTCTCCTGAACCTCCATGAAGCCTCAAAGACACTCCAGACATTACAAACATCCTCTGCAAAGCTCCAAGGTTTAGTGGTCATATTTTCAGAGGTACATAACAGGTGAAACACAGTCAATTGATGAATAAAATTTTAGAATTTTTTAATTAATAATGGTACTAATCTACACCATCTTCTGAGATAAATTTAAAATTGCATATTTGTTTAAAAAAAAATTCCTTAGCCCTTTCACATATATTTCACTTCTTCTAATTCCATGATAAATCCCATTGTCTTCTCCAGAAAATGAAGTCAGTATCTGTCCCTTCAAAAGGGGCTGGTAAAGATTAATTTTGTACTTCCCAGTATTTCCATGCCAGGTGGACCTTGGACAGAGCTGTCTCATGGCTAAGGTTCCCCATGAAACAACAAACTGCCCAAGTCTCTTCTTGCCCTTAAATCCAAACTGGAAAAATTCTGACCTGGGCAGAAACAGACTCCTTATCCATGGAAACCTTTATATGAAAAGAGAAGTGTTAAGTTTTGAGGCCTTTTTATTATGGATATTAAGTCACTCATCTTATAATTTAGAACAAATTAGACAATTTGGTTCAGAGACAATGACAGGATTGGTGTTACTTGCTCCTGGTGTGCCTGTGGGTGCTGGGAGAGACGTCAGAGCAGATGCCAGCTGCCCTATGAACAGGGAAATCTCCCAGAGCTGGTGCTCATGGGCAGACCAGCAGCAGCCCTAATGAGATGTGGTGGAGCTGCAGTGACATTGCCATCCTGAAAAACAGGCTACAGATAACTCTCTGGCACGAGGTGTGACAAACATAGGCTGCTGCCAAATAAACATGAGGACAAGGAGGTGTTTGGAGGTGTTTGATTGCCCTTCTTGCTTAAATCTTGAGCATTTTCTGAAAGCAAAACTCAACGGGTGGGCTTGCAACTTTTATAAGCTTCTCTAAACATAAAGGTGACGAAGCAAATTATGACAATTATCCTGCCATTTTCCTTGTCTCTGTTACTGAAAAGGCACTCACATGGTCTCAGCATTTTCCTAATTTTAGTGGATTTAGGTCTGGTCATACCCTATAGGTAGGATCTCCTGTCAACTTCAGGAAAACGGCTTGGCAGCAAGTTTGTTAGTTGATCTAGCAAATCTTTTAACACTGTAGAATCATGAGGGGGTTTGGAAAATCTTGTTCATCTTTTTAGAGTCCCACAAAGTTTATTTCTGTCACTTTTATTTTGCTGTGATGGCCAGTGTATGGAAAATGGCAGCGTATCAGGCTCCATCCCTGTCTCAAGCAGCCCCAAACAAGGCTGTGTGCTGGCTCCCACGCTGCTTTCCTTCTTTTTCTTGGCTGTGCTGGCAGAGGCATTTTGCTGACACCGAGAGAGGAGTATTTATTTAGTTCTATACCAATGGAAAGTTTCTCCATCTGCAGTGCTGCTCATCAGAGATCTTTGGTTTTTTGTTTTTTTCAAATGGCTCAATGCTGGCAATGTCTTCAGTCAAAGACATTTTCTTGGTGTCCCTTTTGCTGAGCAGGCAGACAAGGGGGTTTCATGACTGGACTGAGAGAGGAGTATTTATTTAGTTCTATACCAATGGAAAGTTTCTACATCTGCAGTGCTGCTCATCAGAGATCTTAGGTTTTTTTTTTTATTCCAAATGGCTCAATGCTGGCAATGTCTTCAGTCAAAGACGTTTTCTTGGTGTCCCTTTTGACACCCTTTTGTCTGAGCAGGCAGACAAGTGGGTTTCATGACTGGACAACAGGATGGGCATGTCCAGCCTGCTCCTGCTTCTCTGCAGTCTGGAGAGCTTTGCTGGTTTGTAGGAATGCTGTCACAGGAGCTGCCCAGGAGATTAGCCACTGCAAGGCTTTGTGTTTTGGCTGTGGCCACACCTCTGTTTCAACATTGTGCAACTGAGCATTAATGACAATGTCTGCCAAAATGTCCAGCTCATGCTGTTCCTTCCTCCTTGTAAGACACACTGTTGCTCCATCAAAACCCATCCTAAAGAGCCTCTATGCTTTGGTTCCACGTATTTGTGAGACTGTGTGGTGGGGTGAAATACCTAATACACAAATCCTTGTATATTGACAAATTGCTCTCATTGAAAGCAGAAAACGCCCAGAGACCTTACCATACAGCTTGAAAATTCTTAAGGAAATACTTTATGATCAACAAAACCAAACCAGCTGTTCCCATTTTGCTGGGGTAATGCAAGCCCAGCTGGAAAGTGAGCTGGACTGACCCCTGCCCTGAGGAGGCAGCAGCCCACAGCAGAGCAGGGTGGTGGCTCCAGTGCTGTAAACATCTTTGCAAGAAATCCTGAATTGTACAAAAACAGAACACCGTTCCTTGATTTGATAATTCTGCTTTTCCCACATCTAGCTACACTGAAGACTTTTGCACAGCTCCAGTTTCCAATGTACCTGTCCAAGCTGGGTGTGTCCTGCACTCAGGAGTGCTGAAATCAGCCTGAGTTTCTTTCATTTTTGATGAGATAAAAAGAAAGGCAGATGAGAAAATTCAATAGGATTGTGTAGCTTGATGTAGAATCCCATTACAAACAGATATTTTAGATGTCTTCCCCAGAGCAATATTCTAAACTAGTTTAAAAATGGATAAAGGAAATAACTGGGCAAAAATATGTTGTAAAGATAGGGACAGATTCTCAGCTGGCCTAAATTTCTGTAGCTCTGCTGAAACCAGTGGAGCCTTTTCATACTTTGCTACACTGGTGTTTCAGCACGTAAAGCTGTCATTTTTTTGTCCATCATTAATTATGAGCTGTAATTTTAAAATTCATGGTCAGACAAATAATTCTGTAATTAACATTGTGCCTAAATGTGCATTTAGGGTTGCAGGAACAGGGACCAGTTACTCTAAAGACCAATAAAAGAACAATTCACATAAGGAAAGAGAAACTGATTCTGCATGGCATTTTAAGAATATTTTTCTTCTGTATCATGAAATAGATTGATTAATTGACCCTGAATCACATTTAATAATCAAGCAATCAATTATGTGTTCCAGGAATTCAGATTTTATGACCCGTCTCCCTCTAATAGCAAATTACCTTTACTAACTGTGTTTAAGATGGAGTTACCATAAATTTTTTGACTGCAAGAAGAGCTGACGGTCATAACATCAGACAGATCAATCAGTTTTGGATAATAATCTCGAATTTTGGAGGAGGACAGTTCTACTCCTAGAATTCTATTAAGATAAATGATAGCAAATTTTCCTTAAGCCTTGTTCTACCCAGTAGTACAAGCTAGTTAATGAGGGACTTAGAAGTTGCTGGAAATACTTTATTTTTGAGTTTATGGACATTTGATACAGTGCTGAATACATATATTGCCTTTAAATCTAAAAAGCATAACAAAACTCTACATTTTCTGCATTAATCTAGATGTATTTAATTAGCAGTAAAGCACGAGGCTGGGAGCCAGGAGGTCTGGGCTGTAACTGCTGTGGGGATCCTTTGCAAGCCTTGCCTTTGCCTGTCACCTGGGAATAAAAGTCTCTCCAGGGAGCATTTGCCACAGTGGAACTTAATTTACTGATGTTTTTAAAGAGCTTTAAAGGACTGAAATGGGAGGCACAGGAGAAATGAGAATTGTGAGGATCTATTGTGCATCCCAGGACCCTGGCAGCTGTTAATGATGGACACATGGCAGAAAGTTTACAGAATAGCTTAGATAGCCACATATTTGGGTACTTACCAAACACAAAGCTTGCTCCTGCTGAAATCAATGGAAGTCCTGTGCTAAACCTCAGGAAAGCAAGACCAGCCCTTGTTCTCTGGATCTGTGTCAAAAAAATGGTGCAGACATGTTGTCATAAAATCTTCCCACCGGGACTGCCTTCATCACATTGAACTAGAAAGTGCAAAGGAAGAGGGAAGCAAGATATGTATCTCTTTACATGAAATGGAATTTTATTTTTAATCTTGAGACAGGCTTTTCTTGATTGCTGTGCACAAATTTGTTTCACTTTGCTATTGCCAAATTTCTTGAGCTACTGCCAGTGGTAATTCATCTGAGCTCCCACGTCATGATTAAACACGTTGAGTGACTGAATGAAGATGGGAAATGCCAGCGCACATAAATCACCACAGACTGCCAGTTGTTCTCCATTTGCTTCCTCCTGCTCCTCCTCATTGTCTCCCAACACCCATGATCAGTGGTGTTTCTTGATTGCCTCACTCGCATGTGTCCTCATCCTGCCTTTCTTCCAGCTTAGTTTTCAAAAGCTTCTCTCTTGTTCTGCCAAGTAATCCTTGTTTCTGGGGAAAGCCCATCTGGAACACTCAGGTGAGTCAAATCCAGTGGCTTCCATTAGCATTGCAGGGATATGTTCACATTAGTGTGAAAAACCACCTGGAAAAATCCATTCAGCTTGGCATTTCAGCCACTGAGAAATGCCACTAATGCACATCTCTGTTCTCATGGTTCTGCCCCAGCAACAGCTCCCAGCCCAGCCCAAAGAGTCTTAAACTCACAGCCAATGGAGAAAAGTGCACAGAAAAATGGGGCTACATTTCAGCCCAGGCTGATGAAGAATCGTGCTCTGGGCTCCTGGCAGCTCCTTCTTCCTTTGGCAGAAGGTCACAAAAATGATAAGCAAAAACACCGAAAAAAATGGTAAATCACTCAAGGAAAACTACATCTATTTTGTTTTGTCCTGAAGTGTTTCATTATAATCATAAACTATAAGGTGTTAAAGGGGTTAACAGGCTCTCAACTCATTGTCAACTAATTATCTTTAAGGTGTTGTCATCACATACTAATCGCTGGGTGAATGCCAGTCCCACCACGGGGAGGTGCCCAACCCCAGGGTGACCTTCTCTCACCTAACAGATGCTTACTTCATTAACTTCAACCATCACTTGCACGGAAAAAAGCTTTTAGGGGCTTTCATCTTTTTAAAAGGGCAGGGAAAAAAACCCTAATAAACTGGTAGCCTGGTTAGCAGTAGGGGACAGCTTTAGCTTCAGGCACCATGGGTGGCTAAGATGTATGAGAAACAGATGTAAGGCCTTTGGTGATAGGTCTGCACTTTCTATTTATTGACAAATGAAACAGGCAATAGAAGGCAATTAAAAGCCAATGATTGCACACAAACAGTGCAAACCACAACAGCAGAGAGGAAAGAAAAGCAACAGCACAGTGCAGCTCAGCTTGTTCAGGGCCAAGTGACATCGATTTGGGAAGGAAAAATGTGAATTCATTGCAAAGAAAATGTTTTGAGTTTAAAGCTGAAGAGGTTTGATAGTTGTTCTTGCTTTTGTATTCTGTTTTTCCCTAAGGGCTGCCCAGTTACAAGGTATTTCCCAGCTGTGTGACTCTGGTTTTCTTTCTGGGGTTCAAAGAGGAGCTTTAGTATTGGTTTTAATTGATGGAATGGATAAGAAAGATAATCAAATGTGAACAGACAGCGAAGGGACAGTCTTTCATTGCTGTGACTGAATGTGACAATGTTTTGATACCAAACCTCAAGTTTGACAACCTCTCTATATCTTAATGTTTTCTTAACAGGCAGCTGAGACCTGGACATGAAAAGATAAATTCACATTCCTCTACTCAGGTTTTCTAGAGAAATTTATCCCTTTTCATTACTAAACTTCTGTCCTCAGGAAATCAGCTTGCAAGGTAGTTTATCTCTGAAAGAACTCGAGGAGTGTGTGTGTTCTGCTGACCTCCCTGATCCCAGTGCATACAGATAGGGAATGCAGAGAAGAGGGGATCTTTGTGGGCATTTTAACAACCAGACCTGGGAAAACACCTACTTTTCACTTAATATGATGAAGGTGCAAATCCATAGGCCCAACTTAAGCGAGTCTTTATTCTGAAACTATAATTTTGCACCAGAGGCAAGGAGAAAACCAGCAAACCCTCCCAGGATGATGTTACGGCCGAGCAGAATCTCATTAAAAATCAATTCCTCATGTCCATAAAACAAGTTTATTTTATCTTGTGGGAGCCTGCTGTTAGCACTCACACAGTCCCATTGTGTGGAATTCCTGCCCCTAGTTGTATGCCAAACTGCACAGTGTACCATTAACAAGTTTCAATTTTATGCTAAGCTTTTCAATATTTTTGGTGTCATTAACCGCAGGTTATTTTGCCAGCATGTGGTGTCTTATAACATATGTTATTAATAGTGATGACATGTTTAGGTTCTGAAGGTTTAAACAAGACCTCCAATATTTACATTTATAAAAGGGGGAAATGATGAGAGCAGGGCTGCCATTGGCCACCGAAGGCTCCAGCTGTGCAGGTATTCATCCTAACCCTCACAGGTCAAGGCTTGCTGGCCAACTGTTACAAAAACATAATGCAAACCACATTTTATAAGCACCACAAGACAAGGCAATACATGTTAATTATCTATTAATCTGCCCTTTTTGCAGAGGGTAACAGGAGGGACATGTGTTTGGCCCTGTGCTTTGCAGAACCCCACCCACCCAAGGCCTGCAGGGATGATGGCACCTGGGTGACATGGAGGCCATGGGCTCAGGTGTCCTAATCACTTACACTGCCTTAACACCACAATAATCACAGAACAGCCAGAGCTGGAAGGGATTCACAAGGATCTTTGAGTCCAGCTCCTGGCCCTGCACAGGACAGCCCCAAAAATCACCTGAGAGCATTGTCCAAACACTGCGTGAACTGTGGCAGAGCTCAAGATGCTCAGCAGATCCTTCTTCTCTGAGACCATGCCATGAAAGCAAGGTAAAACACACTCACATCTCAAAAAGAGAGGTCTGAATTAATGCATTGGATGCCTTACTGCAACAGGTTAAGAATATACGTGTGCTCAGTAAATAGTTCTGCTGACCTGTGGTGATTGGAGCTTCTGTAACTTGATTGTATCTCTGGGCCTTTCATCTACAGGGTTTTTACATCTCTCTCTTTCTGTGTTCTGGTTGAAAAATGGCATTTGGGATTTTTAGGCACTATTGTAAGTAATGAATAATGGTTTCATAATAATTTAGAAATGTCACTTTTGCAAGCTGTGAAGAAAGCATCATATGTTCAAAGTATTTCTAATCTTGCATGTGTGTGTTTGGGAAGAGAGGAGGGAATTGCAGTCCTTAGTACCAGACATAATGAGGATGATTAGTCAGGGCTGACTACACTGTAAATTATAGGGAGCAAAGAATGGTACTTGAGTGATGCTTTGTGGTGCTAGGAAATGATTCATGTCTAGGAAGGATAAACACAGAGTCTTAAATGAATTATCATATACTGTATTTAGTTATAGTGACAGAAGGAGTCTAATTTTCATTTTTTTAATTTATGGTGCACCTCAGATTGCAGGCTTAGGATTTTCAAAAGGACACATCCAGCTCTGTTTAGGCAACCAACTAATTGACTTTGTTTACTTGATTAAATTTCCCTTAGAAATTCTAGGGGCACTGGTTTAGGTTTTTGGTTCCCAAAAAAGTACAAAAGGCATGGAAAAATGCTGCATAAAGTGGAATTTCCTGTGAACACAGAGTTGCTGTGTTTGTAACAGGTAAGTGTAGGCAGCAAGGAAGTGATGGTCACAAATGTGCCTGTGGGCCCAGCTGCTGAACAGAACCAGGCATGGGCAGGAGACATCCACTTTTCATTCTTTCCATAATGATTGTGCTTTTTGTAACAGTGATGTTATTTGCTGTAATCTCAAATGCTTCAATTAAAATACAGGTAATTAAAAATATGACATGACCTCACACTGACTGTCTCTGAAATGAATGGTCACGGAGCACAGATAAGGACTTGGTGACACATCACTTGTTTGGGTCACCAGGGAGCCCAAGTCTGTTCCTCAAACCTGTCTGGGCATAGCAGATGTCAGGTCAGTCAATTTATTTTATTTTCCCATTATTTTAAATCAAAATTTCACAATAAATAAAGGGAGGGATAAAACAGAGCTGAAATTATCCTTATGGTTTTCTATAAGGAAACAAAATTACCTGACACATCACATGTTCCCAAGCCTGTATTTTTGGCTTCTATTCATCCAATAAAAGTTGTGTGACATTTTTAGGGAATTTCAACCAAATGAGATGAACAGAAAGAAGATTTAAAGTAAGGATTCATGGGGGATTCCTACAGGTTTTATGGAAAGTGATGCCTGTGTAAAATGAAAACTCCTTTCAGTACTTCAAGGGAACTTATAAAAAAGAGAGTGACTGTATACACAAGCAGATGGAGATAGGACAAAGGGGAATGGTTTTAAACTAAAAGAGGAGAGGTTTAGAATGAAAGAAATTCTTCCCTGTGATGGATGTGAGGCCCTGGCACAGATTTTCCAGAGAGGCTGTGGCTGCTCCATCCCTGGAAATATTCAAGGCCAGGTTGGATGGGGCTTGGAGCAACCTGGGATAGTGGAAGGTGCCCATGGCAGGGGAATGAGATGATCTTTAAGGTCCCTTCCAACCCAAGCCATTCTGTGATGATTCTGTGAAAGATGTAAATAAAATCCCCCCTGAGAGAGAGAGGCAGCAGCACAGCTCCTGCTGTACTGGCAGAAATGGGAAGTACCTGTGAAACAGGTATATTTCCCATTTATTTACCCCAAGATACAATTCCCCAATACTTTTCCCATATATTTACCCCAAGAAGAGAAGAAGCCTGTGCTGGAGTTCTGATCCAAGTATGAGACACAGCCACAGGTTTCACCAGTTATGGTGTTTACAGAACCCCTTGACTTGAGACCCTCACCCCCAAAAATTAAAATTCCTCTTGAATTCAGCATCATAAAATAGCATCTATGGAATGGAATACTTGCAGTGTGGTCAGGACTCTGAAGAGTGAATTCTACTTTGTTTAAAAGGCTTGTTTTTATGAGTTCTCTCAAAGGTTACTCACAGAAGAAATAATTTGTTGTTACAGTTGTTAAAAGTCAAGAAATATCACCCAAATTTTATTTTATTTCTAGTTAATGAATTTCAAAATAATATTTATCGGAGTTTTTCAAGGCAAATGGGCAAGTTAGGCATGCATCTCCTGCTGGCTTTCACTGGGGACTCAACAATTCACTGCCATATTTTTTCTTTAAAAATCTCCCCCACCACTATGCAACTATTCATTTAGGCAGGACTGATTTTGTATAGAAGGAGTGCCAGAACATTAACACAACTTGTAAATAACAGAGGGCTCTGCTGGGTGGTGAAATAGGTCCTGCCTCACCATGCTGCAGCCCTCTCACAACAGCTAACCCTGGATTCAGGCATCCAGCACTAGGAGTGCAAATTGAGAAATGCAGCTGCTGACTTTTTGCTTCATTTTTATTTTTCTCCTCCTCTTAGAAGTCTCCAGGCCAGCTAGAATTCCACAGCAAGGCCCCCTGCAGACAGCAGGAACAAAGTAGTTGGTGGGGTAGGAAAATTTTGGAGAACCAGAATGATCTGATCTACATTGTTGATCCTCTTGGTTCGTATTTATTTCTTATTTATGGGAAGTGTCACTGCCTCTCTACACATCTCTTAGAGGTTATCTATGGAATTTTTTTGATAATTTTAAGGGTCTTTAAATTTCTCCATCTGGTGTCAAAAAGATGGGCTGGCACAGTGCTGAGCCCAGGAAGGCTTGGAAGGAAAGTGTGACCTGGACTCGGCTGTACCAGCTGCTCCTGGGGCCAGGAGTGTGTCCCTGGCACTGAGCTGGCTCTCCCACATCCTTTCATTCCGTGAGCTCAGTGGGGTCTCTGCCCTGCTCCAACCTCAGCACAGGCTCTTGCCTCTTCCCCGACACAGGATTTAGGGCACAGCAGCTGAACAGCCTCAGGACTGGTGTGTTTTCCTCCTCTTTACCTAAAATTACCCTTTCCAAGGGCTCTGCCCATGCAGGTCAATGTTTTGGAGGAGCACACAGAAATTTGGGTTTTGAAGCAGGTTGTAAATTCATTTATTGCTTTGAAATCATTACAGTAATCAACACCAAAAACATAGGGACTCAGATGCACTTCCCTGCTTCCCTCATTTTTGGGAGCTCTTTGGATTGAGGCAGAGTTCTTGCAGGTCTGGCTCTTTCTCATTCTCACTACATCTTGTCTTCAGGACCTGGGAGCCTTTTCTGCTCCCCTCCTGCACGCTTTCTTTATCTCAGCTGGTCCTGAAACCAACATTCTTCAGGATAAAAGCATCTCCTATTTCCTGCACGTGGTGTCTTTCCCAGATCCTAAAGTCCCTTTGGTCTCTTCATTTGCAATTCCCTGCCACTGTTTTCTGCTATTCCCTCTCTTGTCAGGTGACCTCAAGCAGCCTCCAAAGTTATCCAGGTCTCCACCTGATGATCAGCAGCTGGGTCTTCTTCCCTCCCAGTCCCTGACATGTTCATCATACTTAAGAAGTGAGGCAGCAGCTTTCTCCTTGTCCATGGCTGTTGCAGTGGAACAGACTTTTGGCAGCATTGAGTGACCCCTTTTTTTATTAGCCCTGTGAAAAGGCACTGAAGTTTCTCTCATCATCTCCTGTGGATTCTGGGACACTCTAAGCCTAAGGGAGCCAAGAAAGAAAAAAATATTCCCTGCTCAGAGTAGGTTTTGTAGCCTCTCAGACATGCAGAGAGAGTCCCAGAGAGCAAGCAGAATTCACAAGCTGTGTGTGGAGAGATTGCCCAACTTGTCACTTAACATGAAATTTTACAGCCTTTCCCTAGGAACGTATATTACTTTAACAAAATAAAAAGACTTTCCCCTTATCAAGCATTATTCTTTTACATTTACAGTTTGCCTGACATACAGGAGTAATATTCCATGGTTTGCTACAACTTGTAAGTTTATGACCCTTCTGTGGCAGATCAGACTAAACATAATTCATTCACAGCTACTTAGTGTTCTGGGAAATAAACCCCTGAACTTAAATAACTATAGTGTGACCTCTGTAAAATATTATTTATGGGTTAAGAACTGTTATTATGTACATATCAAGATATGCCAAAGGTTATAAAACAAACACTAGTCAGCAAACTGCACTGTTTACTGGCCAAGTCACTCGTGGCTTGCTTTCTGGTTATAGTCCTACAAATTCTGTAAATGGAGAAAAAATATGACTTGGCTGCCTTGGTAATTAGAATGAAGTTGAAGCTATTGACCACTAAGGATTCGATAACAAATAATTCTCTGTCATAAACAGAATGCCAAAATATAGCCAAGCAATCCAATGGAAACACATGGCATTCCATTAAAAGAACATTGATTGCCACAAGGGTGCAGCCACTGTCCCAGTCAGCAGGGAATGACAGCCCTTCACCCACGACTCATTTTGTAAATCACTCAGGAGAAAGCTCCAAGCACACATGTGATGCCTCCAGAAGGGAATTTCAGGTTCTGGTTTTGATATCTGCCATCCCACAGGGGCTTGGGGAGCACGTGAGGGTGCATTCATTGCTCTGCCTGTTCCTGTGCAATTTACCTCTGTCAGAGCACATCTTGTGCACAAGGCTCCTGAAATGTTTTACAGGCAGGGCTGTGCAGACACATAGATCAGAAATGTTCATATCAGTCAAAACCACATCATATAATTTTATGTGAGAAATCTGTCATGGTTTATTTCCCCTTCCCCTTACTCCCCCCTCCCCCCCAAATAATGGTAATAAAAGAAAAAAAAGACAAAAAAGGTTTGAAAAAATTAACCCCTAACTTTATCTGGACAAGTCACATTTAATGGCATAGACAGATCCTTCTATCGCTTTTTCAGACAGAGAAGTTCCCCAGGAATGTTAAAGGGATTTTAATAATTTTTGCAGTAAAGACAAATGTAAGTACCTGCCCACAGGTTTTCCTGGCTCTCACATCAAGTCCAGTAATGCTCAGCTCACAAAGATCCCTTTCAACTTGCTCTTTAGATATCAGGGAGGGTTTAAGGTGTATAAAGTAAATTTGTAAGGGGAAATAAAAAAAAAAATTAGCCCTCTGAAGAGAAAATTTGTTAATAATTCATTATTTTGTTATTAATTTATTATTTTGTTATTAATTTTTTTGTTATTAACTATTTTCTCTTCTCTTACTACCAAAGTACCAAAATAGCCAACAGCCCTGTGGTTGGGACAACCCCTAGAGATGGTGAAGACTGAAATCCATGTTCTTTTGCAAACGTTGGGTGCCACATCCTATGAGAGTGCCTGTTGACCTTTCTCTGTGACCAAAATCCCACACTGGGCCGAGCCAGCTTTTCCCCTGGGAGCTGGATGGGAACCAGCACCTTTCACTGGGATTTTTCAATCCATTTTGTTCAACAGGTCTCTTCTGCCCTACTAGTTCATGCTTTTCCCAGTGTTTGCACTGAGGGACCTCAGTCTGTTACATTTCTAACATTTCCTTCCTGACTCAATCCCGTTACAGGAGTGACACCGGCAGTGACTCTGGATATTTACACAAACACCATTTTCTTGGATTGAGGCTGCTGAAAGATCCCAGTTTAGTAGCAAGGAGAAACCAGGTCTTGCACCAATTTGATGCAGAATGGGAGGAGTGAGTTTGCTGCTCTGTGGTCACTTCTGGATGGAGTTGCACGAATTCCAGGGTGATATCCCTGCTGTGGGTGGAAAACTGGTTGTTAGCATGTGAGCCAAACTGCTCACCAAATCCCCCTGAGCTTCCCTTAGAACATGGGAAGTGCAGACTTAGCCACCACTCTCCAGGGATATGGGAGGTGCTGGAACAGGCAGAGTTTGAAGAGCTGGGTGCATTTTCCTTTGAAAAAATGAAAAGAGGTGGCATTTCCAAATATTTGATTCCTTTTGCTAGGTCACAGGTTAATGTTTACTCATGCTCAGTGAGTAAACATTTCCTGTGCATCCATGTCTGTATCCTAGTAGGAAAAACCCAAACCATGGGGAAACCAGGACCCTGTGTGAGCACAGAGAACTTGAGGCAGTGTGAGCCAAGCACAGGGAGCCTGGCAGGGAAACTGGGTGACCTGTGTCCTGGTCCTGGCTCTGTCCCACCTGCAGGGTACTCTCAGGCCACCACTTTTCCCCTCTTTGGTCTGTTTTCCTTCTTCCCTCGTGCATTGTCTGTTTTGATGGCAAGCTCTGTGGGACAAGCTGTGTGCTTCTTCCTAGGTGTTCACCCATTTCCTAGCACAGGACAGTCCTATGCTTATTTCACTCCCCTAAGACACCACTAAAAAGCAAATAACGTGAGAGATCTGAACATTTTTCTCTTATGTGTTTAATAAGATTAAATATGTATTTTACATGTGAGCTCCTGCAGGTCTCCTGGGTTTTTTTCCTTTACACCCCAGAGTAATTTTTGTCTTTGATTGCGCAGGAGGCTTTAACATTTATGTCCTTGGAAGAGCTGGAAGTTGAAAGCACAGCCCTGTGCTGCTCAGTGCAGTCCCAGCCTGCCCAGGGGGCTGCTCTAACTAACCAGAATCAAATTAAAGTGCATCATAAAATTACAGCATGCTTTTCTGTAAAGTTTTATTTTTATTTTCCTGGGCCTGGCCTTCAGGTTTCATTAGCAGCAGTGCTCAGCAGAGCTCCCTGTGGGCTGAGGGTACCCTCTAGAGGAACAGGCACTGGCAGCAGTGAAACACAGGGATGTTCTGTCTTCCCAGGGGCTTTTTTTAAAGCTGATGAGAAATTAAGGAATATGAAATGCTGACTCTGGATCCTGCCCATTTGTGCTGCTCACTCTGTGCAAGGATGACAGGGTGCAGGTGGTTTTAGGGGTCATGTTAAAGGGACATGTGTGCTTCTTCAATCCTCTCAAAATCTGGGGTTTGTGGTTCCCAGGCCTGGTGGGAATAATGCAGTGCAAAGAGGGACACAACACCTGGTGTTTCCTCCTGTGCATAGTGCTGGCAGAGAATCATTTAGGTTGGAAAAGACCTTTCAGGTCATCAAATCCAGCCATTGTCCCAGCTCTGTCAAGGCCACCACTGATCCATGTCCCCAGGAGCCATGTATAAAAGGTTTTTGAAGGTTTTCAGAGATCATTACTATTATTCCGCCACTTCCATAAACAGCCTGTTTAGGGCAGTTTGACCACCCTTTCAGTGAAGAAATTGTTCCTAATATCCAATCTAAACTTCTTCTGGTGAGGCCATTTCATTTTGTCCTATCTCTTGTTCCCTGAAAACAGACAGAGCCTGACCCCCACCTGGCTCCACCTTCCTGTCAGGAGCTGTGCAGAGCCAGAAGGTCCCTCCTGAGCCTCCTTTTCTCCAGGCTGAGCCCCTCCAGCTCCCTCAGCTGCTCCTCATCTGACTTGTGCTCCAGGTCCCTCCCCAGCTCCATTCCCTCCTCTGCACCAGCCCCTCAATGTCCTTCTTGTTGTGAGGATCCCAAAGCTGACCCAGGATTCGAGGTGTGGCCATGGTGGTCCCCTCAAGGTTTGCTCTCCAGGCTTATGGGATCATGCAGGCTGAACACGCATTCAGGCTGTCAGTTCTCTTCAGTCTGGCCAGGTCTGCTGGGAAAATTGTTTCCACTGTCCATGGAATGGGGTAGGTCTTCTTGAAATGAAATCCCAATTTATGGGAGGAAAAAAGGTTCTTTGTTATCCAAATTTTTTGCAGCCTTTCCCTCTTCATAGGGATATTCTTTACATTCAGATCTCAGCACCCTCCAGTTGAATCTGTCTCTTCATCCCCAAACAATTGGAAGGAGTGACTTTTGTAAGCAAGGACTTTTGTTGGCAGCACATCTGGTTTCTCAAAGCATTATGGAGAAGCTGACAGTATCTAATGACAGCACAACATGCATGCAAAATAATGCTCCCATTCCATTCTCCCCTTGCAAATGCCTAAATTTAATTTAAATTCCCATTGTAGTGCCTTATGGCAGTACTTCAGTGGCTCTTGCTTGGTTTGAAAACAAAAGAGGCAGCTCCATCTAGAGGTCTGTGACAGGGGAAGAAATCCTGATTTTCATAGCTCTGCTCTTAGGAGTTTCTGTTGATGCAGCATTGTGTATGTGGGAGAGCTTTCTCCTGTTCAGTGTGGCTTTTCCTTTTGGTTTCTAAATGTTTTGTAAGTTCTAAGATTTCTGGAGCAAGGCCTGGAAGTTTTAGAGCAATCCTGAGCTGTTCTTTTTTCCCCAGCTTATTCAGAGTGAGCTGGAGCTCAGCAAGAGCATCCCTGTGTGTAGTTTGCTGCCTGTGTGCAGAGTTTGGGGCAGAAATGGGAGGGTCAGGGAGGTCCTGAGCATTGTTTCTCCCTGATTCTTTACAGACATCTGAGAATTTCTCAATGCAGTGTGGGAGACAGGACTGTGCTCAAGCCTGCTCTGGTATTTTCTGGCTGAGTGCACACCCTGATCCCAAAGAAGGGAAGAGTTCCCCTGTGGGAACCACTGTGGAGTGGGGATGGGGACGTGCAGGTAACTTTTACTCATAGGGGTGCACCAACAGAAATGTTATTTTAAGTAATTAAGAATCTAACAGTCTGACTCAAAGGGTCCTTGGGATGGCATCTTCATATCCCAGAGCTTTGGGCTGTACTGAGATTTTAAAGATTTTAGTAAAGGTGCACAGAGAGCTTTTTTTCTTCCTCTCAGTGATGATTAAAGCAAAACCACAGAGAAGCATCCCCTGCACAGCACATCCCAGAGCGCAGCTGTGCCACAGCGCTGTAATCCTGTGCTGGGGTTTGGTTCTGAACCAAGAGGAGAGGTCTTTGTAATAGACTAAAGAATAAAAATCAGTATTCCTTAGATGGAATTCAAAGGTTAATAATGCCCAATACTTCCTATGTGTTTCTTTTTCTTCTGATCATCCAGTCCAGGTAATTGCTCCCTTCTCCCTTTGAGCATCTTTCATCATCATTGTATTCTCTATAGTGTACTCCCATTAGAACACTTTTAACTCCATTATTTCTAACCCTTTCCTGCTGCCTTTTCTACTTCCATCTGTACTATAGGTATTGAAGATGATAGATCTTGTGGTTGCTAGAAAATGTACAGATAAATAGAAATTATTGGTCAATGCCTGCATTTCAGTAGATCAGAGTTCAGCTCTTGAGAAACAATATGCAGTTCTTGGCAGATGGGATTTTGTTCTACTGAGAAAAAAGAAATTTTATGAGAGACATGGCAGGAAACTGAAAGATCAGGCTCAGTTTTCACTGAAAAAAGAACTTTGAGAGTTGTTGATCCTTTGCCAGTGTTAAAGGAGTCAACTCAGTTAAGTATTCTTAGCTAATATAATGAGTCTACAACATGTAGTCATAATAGCCCCATAACATTATTACATTTATTTTTTTTTTTTCTCCTTTAGTCTGCCTAGTGTTAAACAATGTCTACTATTGTTTTAGCTCAGCTCAGAGTTCAGTCTTTGGAAGACTTAAAAAAATGCAAAGTTAAATTATTCAAGAAATTAACAACACCCTACTTCTTAAGGAGTAACATTAATATTAGAAAAACATTGCAGAGAGCAAGGACATCTTTAACTAGATCAGGTTGCTCAGAGCCCCATCCAGCCTGACCTTGAGTGCTTCCAGGGATGGGACATCCACAGCTTCTCTGTGTCAGTGTTTAACCACCCTTGTTATAAAAAAAAGTCTTTCTTATACCTGATCTAAATCAACCTTCCTTTAGTTTAAAACCATTACTCTTATTGCAACAGGGTCTACTAAAACTTTGTCCCCATCTGTCTTCCAAGCTCCCTTTAAGTATTAAAAAGTCTCCCTGGAGCCCTCTCTGGGTTGAACACCCCCAACTCCCTCAGCCTTTCCTCACCGCAGAGGAGCTCTGAGCACCTCCATGGCTCCTCTGGACCATCTCCAGCACTTCCATGGCCTTCCTGTGCTGGGGACCCCAGAGCTGGGTGCAGCACTCCAGGTGGGCAAAGACTCTGGGGTCTCTTCAGTATTTGAACAATTCTGCTGTTCCTCATGGAAAATCCTGGCATTCATTATGTTCCTCATGGAAAACCCTGGTATTTATTATGTTCTGAGCTGACCAGAAGCTGAAAGAGGCAGAGATGCTCTTTTATTCTGCCCCATTTCCAAAAGGTAAAGAGAGTGCACGCACCTGCCAGTCTGGGGCCGTTCCCAGCAAGCCTCTGCTGCTCAAAGGCATAAACTGCACATCCCTGGGCTTCTTAAATACTTCTGGATTTCTTGTCCAACTGGTTCTGTTGCACAACACGGTAGCACGTGCTGGCTTGGGAAAGAGGGTGGGAAGGAAGTTGTTATCAGGGGCTGATAGGAGGGAAGCTGTACCCAAGTGCCTTGTTTATAGACAGGAGCAGATAAGGTGACTCATATCTCTGAGTCCCCAGCACTACAACGTCCCCATGCTCATACCACGTGAGACACAGGCATGGGCATACACAAGAGGCTTTAACCCCTGCCCCAGGGATGACAGAAGCACTTTTTAATCCTTGGCTGTACAAACCAGCAGTGTCTTTAGCCTGTTCTTAGCAAATCTCCCACCTTTTTCTCTTGATATTGGATCTGCCATACCTGCTACCTGCCATAGCATCTGCATGGGCTTGCAGGTAGCACTGGGCTGATGTAATTTGACCAAATTTGAAGTCCATGCTTGTCCTCTGACCACTTTGTGTGTAGTCAAACCATGATAAGCTCCCATCTCACAAGCCAAACAGGAACAGGCTTGGTGAGGCACCTCCAGTGCAATGCATTCAGATACTGCATCGTGAATCTCTTTATTTGGAGGAGTGACCTCTCCTCTTCAGAGGGTTAAGCATCACATCTGCCACCAATACCCTGTGCTGGCTGTGGCCCTATCTGATTGATCCAGGCCTTTAGTGAGCAGGTTGGATCACCAACACCAGGCGTGCCTTTGTAGGAGAGGACAACTTTAAAAGTGCCATTAATAACTGCAGGGAGGTAGGAAGAGACGAACAGCTCAGAAATTGAGTTATTTCAGTACCATTAAATACACCCAACCACACAGAGGGTAAAGCTCAGTCATCTCACATATTTCCACCTCTGCAGTGCTCACAGTTGTCTTATAACACCAATTCCACCAGCTGGAGTCCAGAAGATAGTGTTCCCCAAGAGCACTAACAATGCATTTCTGGGTGTCTCCTCCCTCAATGGGGTGCCATGGCATTGCAGGTTGAAGAACACTGCTCAGACTGCTCCATGAAAGCCACTTCCATGGCAAGCTGCTGCCATTCCTTCAAGGCATTTTGATGCTGGTGGTGTTTTCCCATTGCTTTGAACTGCAAAAAGGGGAAGAAAGCAGAGAGAAAAGTGGATCAGGGGCCTTCAGCATTCAAAATGTGGAAGGGAAGGGCTTTCATATCTCACATAGGCAATATTCCTCACGTGCAGGAATTTGCAAGATTGTGTCTCTAAGCTTATTTGTCAGCCACAAGGCCAGAAGAGAACTGTACAATTATTTGGACTAAATGTTAATGAGGGACAGAAAGCAGTCACCCTTAGCTGACACATCAGTCCCCATGATGAGGAAGTAAAAGACATTTTTAAACTTGAATGTTGGATTTCAGTAGATTAAAAGAGAAAACCATGAATGAAGCAGAAGATTTGCCAGCCTCCTCTGTATATGCTACTGGATCTTTTACTTAAATCTCATTATTACGTACATGGGTGGAAGCTGCTGCCCAAGAAAAAAATACAGAAAAACCAGGAAAGCAGAGGGCACTGCAGATGCCTGGTGCCTCAGAGCTCTGTGCTTTAGAGGAGAGGTTTGTTGGGCTCAGGTGTAGGGGGCTGGCATGTGAACTGAGTGTCCACATGGATGCCTTGAACCCATTTCTGAGCATGTCCATCATGTTCGGGAATAAGTGAGAAACTAAATTATAAATAATAGAGCAAGACTGCTGGGAAAGAAATAAACCCCAGTAAACCAGAACAATCAGTTTGTTCTCCAGTGTTTCCTGTACAAGTAATAAAATCTAATAACTGAGTTGCTGTTAACAGTTAATGACCACTGCATTTGTTAATGGACCCAGACAAATGAGAGCAGTTTAATACAACAAACAGGCCATTAGCTGTATTAATGGTTGGCTTGTAGGAGTTAGAGCTCTTATAAACTATATTCTGCAGTTTATAATAGCAGCACTTTATAAAATGACCCGGTGTTTTCCAAAAAATAAAAATTAATAAGGATCAGGTGAACTACAATTTTAAAAAAATTTAGTTTTCCAAAAAATAAAAAATAATAAGGATCAGGTGAGGTACAGTTTAGAAAACCAGTATTCATGGCAAATAGGAAAAGCTGATCTTAGGCTACAACCTCTTTTTCTCTTTTGCACTGGAATAAAGCAGGATCAACAGCAAACATACAAACCAGGCCTGATTTTTGTATAGCTTAAATGAGTGGCAGCTTTGCTTTTGACTCAGTGAGCTTTGGATTGATCCTATAATTATTATTATTAGAGAGGAATTTGATCTTTTTTTCTCTTCTTCTCCCTAGACTACAAATGATTCCACAAATGGGATATTCAGTCTTCAGCAGCTGTCATTGTTTAAAGGTTTAACAAGCAGTCTTATAGAAAGAACTATAAAAGGGAAGTGGTATAAATAGACTAAAATTAATAGAGGAACAAAATAGAGTTAGTTCCTACTTCAATTGCCTCTACAGTTCTCTTAATTTTTGTAATTTTTATAGTGTATTTAGCTACAGTTTCAGTTACAAAAAGTGTCACTGGCACTTTTTGCAATGGTAGTTGTGAAAGACAAAATTCTTCCATTGCTTTACAGACTCACTGCTGAATTTAACCAGTGTCTGGTAGAAATTTAATGTGGAGACTTTGCCCTTAACTTGCCAAATGAGGATGACACTAAATTGTTATAGAATTATAGGTTACTGGGGAAGGGAATAACACACAGTTTTGTAGGAAAAAGAAATGGAGATTTTTATTGGGTGCATGAAAAATGGGGTCTAATTTGTGTATATCTGTAGGGACATGAGGCCAGACTTAAATCATAAGGTTACAACAGGACTTGGCCAAGTTCTTTGCCTTTGTTTGTGGATCTGAACTGGAAGTTTTTTTGACAGATTCCCAAAAATGTAAGAGAGAAGTTGCATAAACTTGTCCTTAAGGTTACTGTGACCTGAAGGAAGAATGGAGGAGTAAACTTTGAGAGTTGTTCCCATCTTTGACCATTCATCCACCTGCAGGGAATGATGCCTAAGGCAGCCTATGGAGGTACCATTCTTCAGTTTTTTACTTGGATATGGAAATTACAGTTCAGAGGAGCATAGCATGCTGACTGTGTCCCTCCCAGGTCCATCATACCTCAGCCATGCTGTTCCATGTCCTTCCTGTTGATTCCTTTCAGCTGGCAATTTGTGGTTTAAGACATTCCTGAGCCAGGGTTTATCTCATGGTCAGTAGCCACTATTAAGTCTATCCTCCATTAACACCTAGTCCTGGATAAGGCTGTTTATATTTCTGGCCTCCATTTTTTGCAATGAACTCCAAATTATAACTATGAATTCTGTGAAAAGGCATTTGCTTCTCTATGTTTTTAAGCCTCTGACCTCAAAACAACTGTAAGTGTCCTTTAGGTCTTGGCTGGGAAAGAATGAAAAATCCTTTCCCATTCATACAGCTCATGTGGTTTATGATTGTACAGATCTTGCTCATGCTTTCCTTTTCATGCATTCCTCCCTAGACTTAGAAATACCAAGCTAGGCAGCTTCTTTCCCTTCACAACCATGTTTTGTGCCTTTCATCACCTTTGTCATCTTTTTCTATGCATTTCCTAGATCTATTCTGCAGTTTTTGAGATGGAGGGAGCAGCAGGCTTGCACACAATAAATGGTATGAGTGTGTCATTTGTACAGTGCCTGAGTGACAGCTTTGGCATTGCTGTCAGTTGTTTCAAAGAATTACCAATAGTCTACTTGTCTTTTTGATTGTTGGTGAGCTTTAAACTGCTTTTTTTCCAGGGGGTTTTCCACTACTACACTAAAACCTTCTCCTAGAGTGCCAGGTTAATAAGATTGCCTGTGCTCTGGCTTGTTTATCCTGTAATTTACCCATAATTCAGATTGCAGAGCCTTTCTGCTTTATTTTCTATTTGTTGCCACTGCATGTCTCCCACCACTCTGCTGCTCAGGCACACCAGGAGATCTCAGTGGGTTCCTTGAAGAGCTCTGTGCCACGGGCTGACTGCTCAGGGAGGCATCCAGCCTGGCAGGAAGCGCTGGGAAGAGCTCAGCCTCCCTGAGCACTGGAGGGCACAGAATGAATCACCCTGCCATGCCTGGAGCCTGATCTCCAGGGTCCTGCTGAGGAAAGGAAGAGAATCCACCCTCCTGCAGACCTGGCTGGCCCCCAGAGCTGTGCAAGGAGGATCAGTGCAGCCATCACCAGATGGTGCAGCTGCATTCAGCCCTGCAAGGTCACGGTGTGCAGGGATGTTTTCATTCTTGGAAGCAAATACCTAACTGGGGATGTTTTTCCACTGCATGGATGTCTGGAGAGTAGGCAGGGTAGGTTCTGACTTCATGTCGCTGCCCAGCTCTCTTTGAGAACAGGACATTTGTGCTTTGGCTGGGAGTTCAGAATAGGGGTGTGTTCAAATGCTGTTTGAGATGATCTGTTCCAGACTGGTTTGAGTGGATAAACAAAATTAATTAGATTCACATCATATGAGTCCACAGGATTGATTTTTTTCCTGCAGCAGCAAACTGGCTTGCACTGCTGTTCACCAGAAATACTTACAACTGTGGCTCACCTGCTTTTTTCCATGAGTTTTACAATACTTGCTAGGTTTATCTGAAGTCTGGTTAGAGGAATCATATTATCACATGAGATTCCAATGAACCACTGTATAGAAAAAGTTCTTTAAGTCCTCATTCCTATTATGGATGAAACTCCAGCATGGCAAAGTACTTCACCTTGTGTGATTAAGCAGAGGAAATGAGCATTTAACCATCAGATCTTTGTATTCTCCCTGTTTCTGACAGTAAATATGTGAGCCAGCCATTACTTCTAACAAGTAATGCATGGGATGACTTTCATCTCTGCTTGCTCAGGAAACTGAGGAAAAGGTAAAGAGAAATTTTGACAGTACTATGGCAGTCTGTGATTGTAATTCATGCTTAACTATGGTCTCTTAGTGCCAAACATTCTTCACTGCTATTGCACTGAGCCCTTTGAAAGGGCTCTAAGCAAGGTAAAATCTATATTTGATGATTTGGAATTTACAGAGTGGGTGCTCCAGCCTTTTATAAGGCCTTCAGCCTTATCCTTTGTGTACCAATGCTGGGTGCTTTAAAGCTTAGGCTGTCTTTAAACCTTATCTGCAACCCTGAGTGAGTCCTGGTGAAGTTTTCTAAGAGCTCCAGGTTGCCCATGATGGTGAGCATGGATTCTGCCCTGGCTTCAAGTGACACCTAATAACTCAGAAGAACAGAAGTGGTGAAAGTACAAAATGACAGATACTGGTCCCCTTGAAAAGGTAAACAGGGGACTTTTTTATTTTATGGTGTCATAAGGAAGTGATGAATCCAGACATGAAAGCAATAGCTGATACACGGCTGATAAAAGGAAATCTTTATTTCTGACCAGCTCACTGCTGTGGGATACTGGAATCCAAGAAGGTACAAAGATTAAAACTAGGGAAAATAAAATTACTTAGAATGATCACAGTTAATGCTAAAATGCATTTCAGAAGGAACATCAACACAAAAATCCTAAGTCTACAAGTCTTTTATGAGAAGAGAGTACTCCATGTTAAATGATCTGGAGCTGGTCTCTCCTGGAAACAAAATCTCAGAATCCTGGGGTGGCAATTTCTAAAACTTAAGCCTGTATTCCTCCTCAGGATGAGCTGTCCTAACAAAGCTCAAAAAAAAAAAAAAATCTTAAACACTTGTCTTCTCCAGTTAATAGTGACAGAGCAAGGAACTTAAAAAGCCTTGAAAGGAGACCTGTCAGAAGTCTGATTTAAGAGTGTACAAGTTTTTCTGGCAGAACAGTTGCTTCTATGTGAGGAGTGATCACATTACTGAACCTGTTCCACCTGCTCTCTCCAGAGGAGGCAATCAGAGACAACCTGCTCTGTCCGAGGCTTGGAAGGAGCCTTGGCTTGGCGCTCCTGTGAAGAAGAACACAACGTGGAGAAGGCGGCAAGCAGGGAAAGGGGATGGGAGGAAACAGAGACGATCTGCTAGGGAACATTAAAGATGGCAGAGCTGAGGTGAGAGGAGTGGTCTGGAAAAGAAAATAAAAAAAAGAAAGAAATACATAAAAAAAAGGCTACAAGCTGTCAGCCAGTCTTGGCACCATCCAGCTGTGGTGGGGTCACCCAAAGGACCGCATCTTAGGGAGTGCAACCTAATTCAGACGATGCCGGCTGAACAATGCCACCGGGAAGGCAGGATTTCATTGTTCCCTACCCAGTTCGCACCGCTTTGCTGCGAAATCTGCAAAGCAATTACAACTAATTAAATTCCGACTTTATTAAGTGCGATCAAACCCCCGAAGACAATCCGCCCTAAACCAAGCCTGCACGCCGAGTGCCAGGCACGTTAATCACCCGCAATTAACCCCCGAACACATCCTGCTGCTCTCCGCGCACGTTCTCCCGGCGGAGCCGTGCGGGGAGGCGCCGCTGCCCGGGCCGAGGTGCGGGGGCTGCGCTGCGGGTCCGGGTCCGGGTCGCTCCCGTCCGGGCCGCCGGTCCGAGCGGCGGGCGCAGCCCCAGCCCTTCCCGGGAGGCGCTGAACGGGGAGCACCGGAGGGTCGGAGCCGCTCAGGGGTGTCCCGGAGCTCGCCCCCGTGGCTGTGTCCTCTCTCAGAGCCGGGCAGGGGCCGCTCCTCGCTGCGGGCCGCACCTGGGCAGCAGCACCGGGCCGGGCAGGGCCGTGCGCTCCCAGCCCGTCCCCGCCCTCACGGCGCGGCCCCGCGGCTCCTCCCCGCCCGCCGCCGCCGCCCCACGCCCAGGTGTCCCCGAGCCGGATCGCGGCGCTCCCCCGCGGCAGGAGCAGCGGGGGCGGGCGGGGCGGTTCCGGAGCCCCGGCAGAGGCAGGGCCCGGGGGCGGGCGCGGTGCCGCCGCCCGGCCCCCTGAGGAGGCGCGGCGGGGCTGCGGCGGGCCGGGCCGGCAGGAGAGGCTGGGTGCCTCGCCCGGCGGGAGCGGGCTCTGGCTCTCCTCCCGGCTCCCGGGCGCCCCGGGGGCGCGGCCATGTCCGGAGCCATGAAGTTCAGCGGGAACCTGAAGGTGCGGATCGGGGAGGCGGTGGGGCTGCAGCCCACCCGCTGGTCCCTCCGGCACTCGCTCTTCCGCAAGGGATACCAGCTCCTGGATCCCTATGTCACCGTCAGCGTGGACCAGGTGCGCGTGGGGCAGACCAGCACCAAGCAGAAGACCAACAAACCCACCTACAACGAGGAGTTCTCGGCCACGGTCACCGACGGCCATCAGATCGAGCTCTCCGTCTTCCACGACACCCCCATCGGCTACGATGACTTCGTGGCCAACTGCACCTTGCACTTCCAGGACCTGCTGCGCTCCGCCGCCCCCAGCGACACCTTCGAGGGCTGGGTGAGTACCCGTCCGGAGGAGAAGCCGGGAGAGCTCCTCTGGGAATGAATGAAGGGCACTGGCGGAGCCGGGGCTTGTCCTTGCATGCCTGTGCCGCAGACACTCAGCCCGGTGTGTGTCTGCAGGTACACAGGTGTGCTCCTTCGCGCATCTGTTTGTGTCCCTCTGCTTCGCATTTGCTGTTCCTTAGGGATCCTAAGGACCCTCAGCTGTCGTAGCTTGAGGGTGAGGACGCTGTAGTCCCTCCTGTGAAGTCTCTCCTCATGTTTGTAAATGAACGGAGACAAGACCTATAGTATATAACTTGCAAACGACACCAACAAATTCACACAAAGGTGTTCCTCCCTCCTTTTGCTCAGCACACAGAGGCGCACTTGGAGACTCGGATACCTGGGTTGGATGTATTTCTGCCCAGCTCTACACATGCTTGCACAATAGTTTGATGTGTGCATGCGGATTTCTTTGACTCCTTAGCAGAATGGCAGGACTAGTCTTGTGTCTGTTATGTACACCGCTGCTCTGGGTCGGTGCAGTTTCACTCTGAGCTAATTCTAGGTTATTTTCAGGTAAATGTCACTTGTATGCAGCCCAGAGAACCTCATTTATGAATTAGTCCTGATGGTGACAGAAACAGTACAGTCTCTAAAGTTGTACCTTTGCTTCCAGTCTTGTAAAGGACGACAGGGTGACTGTATTGATCCAGACAGTTTGCTGGTAAGAGTTAGTTTAATAAAAACAGCCATTTATTCTGAGTAGAGAAGGTGCAGAAGAGCTGAGAATGTTCAAGGCTGTGATGGGTATAAACTTTTTCAGGCTGTCAAGTTCAGGATATGTGGTCAGATAACCACCACAATAAAACCAGATGTTGAGGCTGACAGTGTAGAGAACAGATAAACATCTTGATCCTATCACTGGGGAGAATGCTGGGACTTTCTGCTCTCTCTCTCTGTGGCTGAGGTGTGATGCTGCGCCTTTGGGGTGATAACAGACAATGATTAATTAATGTATATTGGGGTCATTTAGTTAGGTACCTTATAGATAAGTGTGAGGTTTGTGCACTGGAGCTGTTCTCTCTCAGACAGTCCCTGATGCAATTTTTGGGTCAGACAGAAAGGTCCCAGCAATTCTCCAATGGCTTAGCCGAGGTGCTGCTCCTGACAGCCCAGCCAGAGCTGAGGGCATGGGCTTTGCATGGTGCATGCATGCTCAGCTTCCCAGGCTACCTGTGCCCCTGGAGAGTATCTGCTCTGCTCCTGGGATTTGTGCTGAACCAGGTTCAAATACAGAGCAGACCCCCATGGACAAGGCAGAGGAGTGAGCTTGGGATAGAGCTATGTGGTTTTGAGGGTTTTCTTGATGTTTGAGTTGCTATTGAGAGAGGCCCAGTCCTATAAGGAGGCTGGAGTCCTGGTCACTCTGGAGCTGGTGACATGTGGGGTGGGACTGCTCTGCTGCAAAGGTGGTGGCCTTATTTACATTACTAAAATACCTGTCATAATACTGCTGCTGGTGTGGATGCACGTACATTTCTTCCATTTAGTCCATCCTGCAGTGCTGATTTTTAGGGCAGGTGCAGACTGTGGTCTGAAATACTCATCTGGTGGTGAGGGAAAAGTTTCTAACCCTTGCAGGATAGCCATGTGTTTTATGAACTCCTGTACCTGTGAGCTGATGGGTGCAATGGGGTGGGAAATCAGTGAATTCTTTTAACTAGATTGATGTAAACTGGTTTTATATCTAGGCATGTAGACAGAGGTTAAGAGCTGCTGCTCTCCCTTTAAATGAATGTCTGAAACTTACAGCTGGGGTGGATTTAGAGGGGAATGAGCAAATGTTTGCCTTTTGTTGCCTTTCTCTCTCCCCTCCCTTCTGATTTGCTTTGTTAGCATCTCGCATAGCGTGCAGCCTGGATCACATGATGACAGGGAACAGCATCTTGCCCTGATAATTTAATATGTCTTGATAAATCCAGCAAGGCTGTCACGGGAGTTTGTGTAATCAGAAGGAGAGGAAATGCTGGTTTGTACTAACCCAAGGTCTACGAGCTGCTGGCACAATGCAAAACACCACAAGGAAATGTAGATGATTTGAAACACCTCCACTCCAAAATCCTTCATTTCTGTCCTTTTTCCATCCCCAAAATAAAAGCACAGATAGGCAACTTAAGGAGTGAATCGAGTGAGAGGAAAATTGGTGAATCTTCCCAAGTTTCACCTGGCTTATGTTACTTGGCTGTGCACAATTTTTCATTTTGATCTGAAATAGAACTTTTATGTTCACTTTTCAGAGACAGGTAAAACAGTATTTTGGTAAAATCCAAGTGATTACTAACAGGCAAACAGGGCAGGTGGCTGCTGTCAGCTCTCAGGCTCATGCTGCTCTGTTTATAAACATGGATTTTCTCCTGCTGGGAAAAAAAAAGAAAAAAGTGATTAGTTGTAACATTGGTCAGCACCTTTTGTGAGAACTGTGGGAAGTTTCAGCGAGAGGCAAGGAGGAGCAGTTGGTGTGTTGGAGTTGGTGCTTCCCAGATGACTTGCAGGTACATCACTGCAATTATGACCTGAACACTTATGCAGATGAGTAAGTGTATGGACATGAGCTGTCTCATCAGTAATGCTTATACACCTGAGTCATCCCACTGGGTGCTGGGGCAGTGTTCTCTGTTCATGGTTTGCTTTAAAGTTCATGTTTCAGGGACTTCAAAACTGACCCTTTCCCTTCCAACCATTTGGGTTGTTTTCCAAAGTCTTTCTAGTAAACACATTAGCATGGGCTGGATATCTTCTAATTTGTGAGTTTGTTGTTACACACATTTGACTAATTTTCCACAGATTAAATTTGCAAGAGATTATTAATTTCCAAGATCCTTCTCGCTATTTCCCCTTTCTTATATTAACTTGTCAGGTTTCAGCAGTTTTTACCAGCATTGTCAATTAAATGCCATCGTGCCTTCAGCGTGCTGTAAGGCAGTCACAGCTGAGCACCATGTCCCCAGTGCCGTGTTCTGGCTCTGGTAGGCATTGCCTGTGTGGGTGTGAGGTTGTGCAAACCTGAATGGTTGCATTTTACCCAGGTGTGCATGACCAGGTGCAGGGAGGGAGCTGAGCTGCCTGCTCTCTGGAGCTGTTTGCTGGGATTTACATTGGGGCTGAAACTTGCCTCTTGAAAGCATTTAATTTTGGACTAGCCTGTGCTAGGCTCTTTTACTTGACGTATGCACCTTTGAAAGGTATTATCTCCTCTTTGACTGTCTCTGAGTGCAGTATAGCAAACTGTCATATATCAGTGAAACAAATGAAGCACTCAGTGTAGCTGAAATTGGAGATGTTTACAATACCTGAGTTTTATGTAGTAGCTGAAGTAATTTTTAACCTTGGGGAAACACTCTTTACAGATACTGAATAGCATTGTTACAAGGGAATTATTTATTCACGATTGTAAAAATTGTTAGTCCCTGGGCGGAGATGCCATAATTTGTAAGACTTTAACAAGGAGTAGACATTTAAACCTTGATCTTGAAGTAGGAAATCATGAGAGTACACTGAAGGAAATCACATAACAGATGGGCTATAAGATTAGTGAGCTAGTCACAACTTCCTGATGAGTTTGTTGCTCGTGTGCAGGAAGAGATTAAGGCAATTGTTGTGTGTTCTTCACTTCAGCTCTTTTGCCTGTATCCTTCCCTATTTTTTTTTCTTAAGGCAGAAATAATTGTGTTTTACAACCATGTTTATATACAATTGTGTTTGTTGAATATGAAGTTCAAGAGTTAAAAGATAAGTCACCTTCTCTCCAGAGCATCATGGCCATGACAGGGAGGCAGGGTGCTGCAGGTCAATCAAATATAACATGGTTGCTGCTTCTTTTAGCTCCTGCTTTACTGCAGAGTTCTTCAGGTGGGCAAAAGTTGCTTCAGGAAGCCAAAATACTTTATAGCTCCTGACAGAGGATTTTGTGGTGCAGTATTTTGTGTCTGCCCAACTGCAGATATAAATTAAGCTTGTAGAGGTGGAATAAGCCTTCTCCATCCACAGGGCAGGGGCAGGCTGGGGTGAAGTCCATTTGACTTCTGTTTCCACACATGATGACATGTAGATAGTGCAGATCTCTGATCTGTGTGAAGGTTACACTGCATATTAATTAGGCTTGAGTAAAATAAGCTCCTTCCCTAACTTTTTGGAAGCCTTAAGTTGTTTCTGTAATTGTTATTACTGGTGTGCAGTTACTATGTTGAATGGGACTCATGGAGAGAAACACCCACTGCAGAAGGTAAGGTAGGTCTGAAAGCTACTGGAATTTCAGCTTTTCTTTCTTTCCTTTGGCATAAATTTGTCCTTTGGGCCTGTGAACAGACCCCTCAAAATGCCAAGAGAGACCCATGCACCATGACTACCTGAGAGTGCCCTGCAGCCTAAAACAAAGGCTGTGATAACCAAGGGAAAAATTGTTGCTATTTGTCAGGTGTTTAATAGTCTGTGGGGGTGTGATGCTAAAAACAGTTGCTCTGATGGAGGCAGAGGAGACAGCTGACTGTCACAAAGAGCTGCACACGTACTGCCCTGTTTCTGCATCAGAACTTGAGCTGTTTGGAGTCATGTTTTGTGCTCCTCCCCAATAAAAGGCCTGGCTGGCAACTGTGAGAATCCTTGGAGACCATGGGCACTTTGCTTGAGAGTGTTTGGCTGGGAAGATTTGACCCAAGCATGAGAAGAGCCAGTTTCCAGTGGTTGGTGCCAGTAGGGGGGTGTGGGACTGGAGTTCATGTCCTGGCTTTGAACTGAGTGCAGCAAGATGTGGGTTTGGCTCTCAAGATTTTCTGGGAGGCAGTGAAGTGACAGTGTTCCTGTCTCCTTCAAAGATGTCACTGCATTCACCGGGGACTGTGGCTGAGAGGGGTGAATTCTGTGCCTGGGACAGAGCCAGAATTCCAGGAGTGCAGAACCAGGCAGGACAGAGTCCAGGCATTCAGGTGCTGCAGTGTCCTGGAGGGAGATGGTCACATGGGTAATGGGCACCCTTTGGGTAATCTTGCCACCAAGAGCAGTGGCAGTCACCTCGAGGTGACTGGAATGATGTACTGGATCCATCCCTGAGACCCCCAATAAAAGAGGAACATGGACTTTTTGGAGGGAGTCCAGAGGAGGCCATGAAGATGCTCAAAGGGCTGGAGCAGCTCTGCTGTGAGGACAGGCTGAGAGAGTTGGGGTTTTTCAGCTTGGAGAAGGCAAAAGGGAAGCCTTACAGCACCTTCCAGTGCCTAAAGGGGCTAAAATAGAGCTGGGGAAGGATTTTTGACAAAGGCATGGAGGGACAGCAAAAGAACAATGGCTTTAAACTGATAGAGGAGAGATTTAGATTGGATGTAAGGAAGAAGTTTTTTACAATGAGGGTGGCACAGGTTGTCCAGAGAAGCTGTGGCTGCCCCATCCTGGGCAGTGTTCAAGACCAGGCTGGATTTGGCTTGGAGTAACCTGGTCTGGTGGAAGGTGTCCCTGTGCGTGGCAGAGGGTTTGGAATGAGGTGGTCCTTAAGGTCCCTTCTGTTCTGTGGTTCCATCAAGCCCTTGTTGATGTGGTTGGCTGGAGTAGGGGGCTGCCTTTGATGGCAGGGGTGCCTTTACTTTCCTGCTGATGGTGCTGCTGCTGAACCTGTTGAAAGCCCTGGTTGGAGGGAGAAGAGGCAGCCAAGGCCTGATGCCCACATTGCCTTTGGTCATGTTAGAAGCTCATGAGAAGGTGTTTGCAGACCTGCACCCGCAGCCCTGGGGGTGCTTTTTGCAGAGAGGCTGTGAGGAGGAGGAGGGGGCAGCAGGGTGACCGCAGCACCAGTGAGCCCAGCACCCCAGGAAGCTCTGTCCCCAGCCCTGTGCCCTGCTGGCCCCACCTCACCCTGTTGGTGGTTTATATTTAGCTTTTTCCACAGGTCTTTTAGTAAAGCACATTTCACCCAGGCTGTCAGAGGCTTTTTGTTTGGAGTATTTTCTGAGTAATGATTTGGTTTCTGGCCATTTTGAGCTTATAGGCAATAAACTCTGCAGAATGGATCATCAAGGGGGCCATTTGAGCTATTGAAATGCCATTAGAAAGTCTACTGATTTACAGGGTAATTCAATATGAAAAACATATCCCTTACTGAAGTGAATAAGACTCCCACCCTTTCTTCACAAACTATCAAGGCTCCTTTGATGTTTTAGGCTTTAGCTATTGTGCTTTGCTAATACAGCCAGGAAACTGGGGGCCTTTTGTGTAACCATGGAGAAAAAGATGAACAGCAGAGTTGCCACATGAAATGAGTTACTGGCAGCTTTTATAAGGATTCTGGATCAGCCATCGCATCTTCTTGCCTCCCAGATTTCATCCTATTTAAGCATGCAGTTAAGACATGTCAGACCATGCTGCAAATTTAATTTCTTCTGGAGACAATGAGCAATCTTTGCTCTGATTGCTTGCTCCACCCCTGTGCTATTTGTAGGGCTGTGCTGGACCCAGGCTGGAGTTGTGGATAACTAACCTGGCGCCGTGTCCTGGTGGAGATCACCACGTGGCTGTTCCTCTCCCAAGCCATGCCCTTCTGCTGGCTGCTTGTGAGGGAAAGCCCTGCATGATAATAATGATATCAAAGATAAATGTGTATCTGGAACAAAGAGCATCCAGAAGCATCCCATTAACATTGCTAAGCCACTTAGGGTAAGCCAGACACACAACTGTATTTCTGCAATGCCAATGATATTTTTGTATGCTTTGATATCATGAGATGTTCTCATCACTTAGGGAGGTCAATTGCTGAGGAAACCATCCTGCTTTAATTTAGGAGCCAGCACCACGAGCAGATGTGAGCCAGCTTTTGTCGCGTTTGAGCAATGCTGCGTGGGAACAAGCGTCCCTCAGCAACTCCTGTGCTCTTGATACTCAGTGTCTGTCCTGGGCCCAAGGTGATGGAAAAAATTGCTTTTTCACTGCCCCTGCAAGACCTTTTGTGCCCTTGTTGTGCTAGACCAGAGGCATGTAATCGATGTCCAGATCTATCCCGCAGGCTGCCGGAGCAGTCTGACCGGCTGATGGCCCCGCTCCCTGCACTGCTCTGTCCTGGGGCTCCTCCAGTGTGGGCCAGGCTGCAGGCAGAAGGGTTGTTCTGGTAATGCCAGGGTTTTTTTTGGCTGGTCTTCCTTGTGAGACCCACTGCATGTCCAGAAAGCCTCGTGCTCTCCAGCCCACCAGTGCTCTCTGTCCTGATGGAGAGATGCAGCCCTCAAGACAGAGATGAGATGCCTGTCACCTGTGTGACAAATGGATGTCACACCCCGGGCTGGCTCCACTGAGTGCCACATTGCAAAGCAATTAAGCCCATCCTGGGGAAGATGCTGTCCTGGGCTGCAAAGCCACAGGGCTTTTGGGGTGTCAGGTCTGGGATAAGATTTTCACTTGCTGGTTGGACCTCCATGGCTCTGGCTGGGAATTTCTGTGCTCCATCATGTGGTGTGGAGCTGCCCTTTGGGTCAGCACAGCTCACACAGAACTGAAACCCAGCTGCTGAGACTGTGCTTACCCAGGAGCTTTGCCAGTACAAAAAATGTTGGCAGGGGAGGAAGGAGGGAGGGAGGTATGAATCTGTTAGATGGCATCACATAAGGGCTTTTTCTTGGTGTTCACCTGTGCAGTTTCATAAGTTTTGAGTTTTGTGAGTGAGTTGGTTGTATTTGTATCAGTGATACAGTGGCAGCTCTCCAGACTCCTTCCAGGAGGGATCTCCTTTCTGTGGAACAGGGAGGAGATGAAGTATTGGTGCAGAAACACAAGCTGGGCAGCTTTGCTAGCTGACTTCAGTTTGTGAAATGGGAGATGGAATAAATAATCAATTCTTTTTAACCAACATGAGAATGCTATTTAGGCCTTAGTGGAATTTCTGTCTTATTTTCATTTCTTTACTTTTTATTGCAGTGCAGATATTTCTGTCAAAATGGGGAGAGGAGGAAAATGCATCCATGCAGGACACGTTTCTAAATGTGTGATTTGCTGTATGAGTGTTGCATGTCTGCTGTATGTTTAAAAAAAGATCAGTACAATCATTTGCAGTGTGAAATCACTTATCAGATCAGTAGAGCCCAGTAATCTCTCAGAATGAGGCAGTAAAGGACAGGATGTGAGAAATAGGCTGTGGGTCTCTGCTGTCCCAGGACTTTACGTCTAATAGTAAGAATCACAGTGACAGATTGTCTGATAATGTGCATCCAGGGGCTGAGGAGAGGTTTGAGGTGGTACCTCCATATCTGACACTGTGGTGTTTTTCCTGCCTTTCTCTCATATATTCGATGTTATCCATTCTCAGAGACAGGATTTTGACTTGCCAGCTGGTCTCACTTGGTGTGAAAAAGCAGCTCACACCTCTCTACAGCACCTCTGGTTTCTAGCTCTCACACACTGGTCTGCTTTGTGGTTTCTGTTTTGCCTTTGCTTGTTTCTTTTTTTTTTTTTTTTTAATTCCTTGCCATCAGTCTGCATTTTAGCATAGCACAGTCTTTTGCATTTTTTCTCACGAGTACATTTAATTTTACTCTGTCATGTAAGCAAGACATTCCTTAGAAATTAAATTCTTCATGTACATCTTCACTTGCTAAATTTAGTGTCTTAAATCTCCTATGAGAGCAGTGGTATCTTAGTTTGGGAATCCTTTTGTCATTTTTGGATAGAAAAATGTTTGCCATCCTTCACAGCCTTATAGATGCTGTAGTGGGTTCAAGCAGGACCAGTGGTGCTGGGTGCTGTGGGTGTGTCAGAGGGAGAAATGCACTGTCAGAGGGATCATTTAGGGTTGGGGCAGCTCTCTGGAACTGGCTGGCTCCACAGTCAGGATGGGAGAGAGGATGACAGTTTAACTATGACAGTAAAAGTCAGCATGGGATGTCTGTGCTCCAAAGTGCTTTTATCTGACAAAACAGTTGCAAGTCGATGCTGTCTCTGATAGCATTGGAGCTGGCTTGTCAATGTGTGAGTTAGTTCCTAGAGGGATTCTCTCCACCTAGGCTGGTCAGTGTGCTCACCCCATGCTAAATGTATTCAGTTCTGGGCCTCGCTCCTTCAGAATAACAAAGGTTGTTCAAATCAGGAATGACTAATGCAAGACTAGCTTGTCCTGTTTGAATTCCTGCTTTGTCCTGCATTTGCTTTCTTGGTAAACAAGGATGTATAGCTTCTTGGCCTTTCCCCCAGGGCTGAGGAGCAGAGGAAAAACAGAATTCCAAGTAGTGAAATTTGGGATTCATTTACTGCATGTTTTCTTCTGTCTCATATCCATCAATTCTTTTAAATTCTACATGCTTTACATGTTATTCTTCCCTCACATGTAAACTGGCACATACATGAAGCTCTCCATACCTCACTTCTTGCTGGCATCAATTTTTAATAACATCAATGTGAAAGTTGCCTCCTTCCTTTCTCACGTGTTTTTAAAAACTTTGCCTGTACGTTCTGTGAGATTCCAGCAGAACAGGAGCCTGGTGCTTGCTTCTGCTGTTGTTGGTGAGGTTCACATCAGTGGATTCCCCATGGCTTCGATGGAATTACACTGCCAGCTTTGCACTGGCTAATTGGGAGAAGAACTGGACACGTTTCCTTCCCCCTCCTTGCATGCAAAAAGAGTTGGTAATGATGGCTGGGTTGTACATTATTTATTGGGCACAGAGAGTGCCCATGGTGCTCTGAGAAAGAGGAAGGAATTGGCTTTCGTCAATGAGTTTATTATCTAGGTCATTCACAGACTGAGGAATCTCACATTAATGTATTCAATGAAAATTTATTCTCTGAGGCAGTTTGCTCATGAGCCTGGAAGAAGATATAACCATGTGAGGAAATGTTCCTGTGCAGTCCAAATCCATGGTGGGATTTCTTGTCAAAGCTGCTCATTGGAACACCATGCTAATACAAAAGCTGCAGTGCTTTGTGTAGGTTGAGCCTCCATCTCCTAATAGGGCTTGGTGGGAGTATTGCTGCTGATAATCAGTTTTCTACATGGAGGCCCATGCTTATCACTTCATTACCTGTTTACTCAGTAGCAGTGAAAAGTCCAGCTTTGGGTACTTCCCAAGAACTGCTTGCCAGACTGGTTTGTACAGGAAGGCAATTTACTGGAGATGGTTGAAAATGACCCTGCAACAAGTTTTCTTTTATAGAAGTTTGTCCCTTGTTTCTGCAAGGGACTCCTGATGTGGCAGCCAAGAAAAAATGCTGGTTTATTTAGTTTTCTTTAATGTAATGGGATGTAACTGTGGTTATTTAGTAGCTACTCTACAAGCAGCTAAACTGTTCTCAGCTAAGAGCAGACCAGAACTGGGTGGAAACCCAGCTGTACTAAGATAAGCCATCTTCCTCTCAAAAATTAGCCCTTGTTGCAATAATCCTATCAATACCTAATGATAGTAACTCATTTTGAACCAAGTTTCAAACAATTAGCTTGAGTAACATCTAGCCTGTCTTGCCAATAGGGATGATTTTCCCCCCATTTCCTTCATTCTGGGAAGGAACATGTTCTACTTCCCTCTTGCTGAAAGGTTTATCAAAACCTAGATCTTCAAATTCATGCTCATGTCCAAGAAAGGAACAAGGTCTAGAGCTGTTCTCATGAGCCCAGACAGTGGAGCTTTATTCTTTCCCTTTAAGGGACAAAAAGGGCATGATGTAGGCAAAATCAATGGTACAGGAATAGATAAAAGTTTCTTTGGCACATTTGCACAGGTTGAGGCTGATTTCTCCAGCTCTACCTAAAGCACAGTTGAATCCCTCCCCATATTTACTGTTAAGGAGCTGTCTCTGCAGGCCAAGACTCACTGTATCCACATCCTTAGGGCTTGTCATCCTCTGGAAGTGACAGTGTTGAAATGAAGAGCAGACCCCTGCATTCTGGAGGATCAGGAATAAAGCATTGAAAATCCAGGCTATGCTGCACATCCTCCAAAGTGTTTTTCACCCCCTTGTAGACAAAACAGGTTCATGTGCTAGTATGACCCTTTCCATCTGGGCTAATATAATACTTAGGAAGTCATCCAGTGTAGGAATGAGTTTTGTGTTTAAATGTGATGGAGCACTTTTTCAGCAGGCCTGTGACCTGTGGGCTCTGACAGTTTGTCCAGGGCAGATCCAGGAGGGCACCCAGCAGGTTCTGGCCCTCCTCTGCCCCGTGGGCAGTCACTGTGCAGCAGGAGAGGCAGAGAGCTTCCTGCTTGAGTCTCCGCTTCTCTCCTACCCCATTTCACAGCTGAGCTTGCTAAAGAAACCATCAGTCAGGCGCCAGGCCAGTCAGTGTTGGGGGCTGTTGGCTGTGGTTTTGGAGTCGTGCGAAAGCACCCGTCCATTGTGCTGCCTCTGCACAGGAGTGGTGACGGCCGGAAGAAGAGGCGGGAGCAGAATTTTGGGGCAGCTGGGGCCCTTAATGTGCTTTTGGTCAAAGCTTGATGCCAGCATGGCTTTTCCCTGTATTTCGTATCTACCAAAGAACTTGGTTAGTGATTTATCAGTTCATAGAATCACAGAACGGTTTGGGTTGTAAGGCACCATGGCAGGGACACCTTCCACCAGACCAGGTTGCTCCAAGCCATGTCCAACCTGGTCTGGAACACTTAGAAGGATGGGCCAGCCACAGCTTCTCTGAGCAAATTGTGCCAGTGCCTCACACTCTCACAGGGGGAAGAATTTCTTCCTAATCTCTAATATTTACCCTCCTTCAGCTTGAACTATCATCAACCTTGTGCTTCCCCAGCAGTTTCTGATGACCAGGGTACCAAGCCCTGTTCTGAGGTTGCCTGTGCTCCTCTGGATGGGTATTGGGAGCTGTGGCTGCTCTCCTCTCTGTCTTGGGTGAGAGTTGCTGCCTGTGGCTGCCCATCTGCAGGAGAGCAGGATGTTGGTGCTGTGGTGTGGAGCTGCCTGTGTGCTGTGGCACAGACAGGACACGACGCACATTCATTGTAATTCTTGCTTGGTGCTGTGTCTAGCAAGGAGAAACCCTTTTGGCTGGTTATGTTCTTTCTGGTTAGCACTATCTTGGTTAAAATTCTTAGAATTGAAAGCTTCAGAAATTCTGAGAAGGAGCTTAGAACAGAGAGTGGAAGCTATATCTAAAATCATCACTTGATTCATTTTAGAGTTGCATGATTCTGATTTCGTCAAGAATAATATTGCAGGATCTGAGTGGATTTCTTCAAAGAGGAGCCAAAGATCATTCAAGTTGTCACATGTTTTGGCTTATGTGGATGTGATCTCAGAAGGTTTCTGGTGTGTCCTTGCAAGTTTGTCATTTCCCTTTGTCATGGAGAAAGCTGGGTCTGTGATTAATATGAGGTCACTGATGTTATTTCTATATATAAATAAGCTTAGTGCAAAGATACTTGCCTCAGCAATGCATATGCACTACTCATTGTTTTTAAGCAATGCACTTCTTATTTTAGTAACATTTTTGAAGCTCCTGTTCCTGTTTTGGACATGAACATTAGGTGAGAAAAGAGTAACTGAGCTTGCTGGTTTTAAGTAGCCCTTGGTGTTGGTTTTTGTAAGATTGCTCTGAAAACATCTTTGTGACCTCAAAAAAGCTCATCAGTGTTTTCTCAGTATAAGTTTTCTGATTCATTTCTAGGTTGACTAAACTATCTTTTTATGTTAATAGTTCTGGTTGTAGGAAATTTCATTTGCAGAAAAATTTGCAGATCTCTCATCTCTGGAAGTGTTCAAGGCCAGGTTGGATGGGGCTTGGAGCAACCTGGTCTAGGTAAAGTATCCCTGCCTGTGGCAGTGGGGTAGGAATGAGATGGTCTTTAAGGTCCATTCCAAACCATTGTATGGAATTTGGGTTTGCTGGTTTTGTTTTTTTTTTTTTAATTACTCCAGTTGCACAAAAATGTGCTGTTTCAGTGCCTGATAATGTTTTTTTGCTGTTAACAATAAGGAATTTTTTCTCTTTTGAATATATATGTATATTTTAGCTAGTAAATGGGTAGTTGCAAAATTCTGTACACCTATAGCATGTCTTCTTCCTTCATCTCTGGCAATATTAAGCAAGTGTTTCCACAGGAACTGTGCTCTTTACAATAGACAGTGTTGTGGCTTGCTTCAAAGCCACAGCCAGAACATGTAGGTGTTTGAAGAGTACCAGATCTTTCCATCTCTCGCTGTGAATTTTCCAGTGGGTCAGTACTTGTTCAGACTTTCTATCTCAGTATCTGAAACCACCCCCCTGTTTCATGTTGCTCTGTGTGGTAATGCCCCAGAAGCCTTTCAAACTCTGCTGGGCTGCAAGAGGAGTTTTTTAGAATCACAAAAAGTTGAAATCTGTGGTGCGGCCAAGATCTATCAGCAGCTTCAGTTCAGGATCAAGTGTTCAAAGCCAGGCTGGACAGGGCTTGGAGCAACCTGGTCTTGTGGAAGGTGTCCCTGCCCATGGCAAGGGGTTGGAACTGGATGATCTTTGAGGTCCCTTCCCAAAACTGTTTATGATTTTTTTATGGTTCCATCAAACCCCTTGCTACTGTAATCTTATCTCAGGTTCTTCCAATGTAATATGTATTGGGAGTTGAACAGTGTTAGGTGGTTTTTTAATCTTTCTTAGGGAAGTGTGTTTGCAATGTTTCCCTTCCCTGAGTGTGGGTCAGTCATTAAAAGGGACTGGATCTCTTAAATTACTTCCCTCCAAGGTGGTTGCTGAGAGGACAGGAACTAAGTGGCTTCTTGGCTTTGTATTACAGGGCTTGGTAAATCTTAAAGAAGGCAAGTGAATTGACTTTATTTTCAGAGGATGTAAATGCTGTCCAAGGGATTTCTGTCCTCAGCTGGTGAGAATTAAGGTAGGAGAATAAAACTGATGTGACTTTTCCCACAGTGAATAAAATCTTGCTTTGGGAATTACAGGAATGTGTCCCCACACACAGCAAGGGCTGTTTGTCTGCAGGAAAAGAAGCATGAGGTCCACATTAGCAGTGCCACCCAGGTGGGGATGTGCTTTTCTCCAGGAGGGAATTTATACTTTAAACACATTAGTGTGCTGGAGTTAAAAGCATATGTGTTTGTATATAAAACACATGCAACACTGGCACAGATAAAATGCCAGGCCTTCCATTCACAAAGAAACAAAACATTAAATCATTTGTCAAGAAGGAACATGGCAACAGTTGTCCTAAATATGACTGGCTTTGTAAGTGAGCCCATCCTGCTCTTGGCTTACCCAGGATTGCCATGTGCTGGGGTTTGTGGCAATCCTCAGCAAAAGCTTTGTTTGCAGAGCAGAAGGTTTATCTGCAGGTTTGTGGGTCATGCTGAGTTTTGAATGGGAAATGTGGTCAGCACCCAAGTTGTGTTCTTGATTGACCTGTCAGCAAAACCACTCCAACCATGTTCTGACCTTTTCCTCTGCATACCCTTTCTGGGTGTCTCACCCCTCTGGTTTGTTTAATCCAAGGTAAATCTTGGTCACATTGGTTCCTCATCTTAAAAACCACACTTTGGAAAGGGAAAAAGAAATTCTAAAAATGGGGAAATACATGACAGTGTGCTGCTGGTGGGTCCCAACACACTGCCTGTCAGCTTCCAGTTGCTCACAAAACCCTGGAGAGCCTGCTGTCCTTCCGAGGGAGGCAGGTGGCAGCTGGCTCAGCCGAGCAGCAGGTCCCAGTGACACAGCACCTCGTCACCATCCGGTGGCTGGGGAGGGCTGGGGGCCGGGGCTGTGCAGCTCCTTCCTGGCTCAGCTTCATTGCTGGAGTCACAGCTCTGACTTGATGGTCACAAGTGGGTAGTGAGATCATCTCTCTCATGAGGTAGATGGGGAAAACTGTAATCACAGACTTGATAGGACTAAAAATTGCTTGGTCTTGGACAGTCTGTCTCTTATTGTAATGCTTGGCCCCAGGATTTCAGGAGAATTTTTTTTCCGAATTATTTTTGGTACTGATGTCCCACCCACTGTCCTTTCTCATGAAAAACCTCACCTCTGCACACTTTTTTCTAACTGCTGTTTCACAGAAATATTTTGATTGTACCCTTCCATCATCCCCAAAAAAAAAAAAAAAGCCCAAACAGAAAACCAAACACATAAACAAAACCCACTGTACAAATAGGATATGATCTAACTTGGCAAAGCAAGTGTTGGCAGTGGCATGTCCTTTCTGGGTGTTGTCAGCTGCAACCTACATTCTTTTTGCTGCCTGAAGACTTGATCGTGGCTCCCAGCAGTGGACCTCATGGGATTGGAGCAGAGACATGAGCAGTAACATCTGGACACCAGGAGCAAGCATCATACCTTCAGGAATGCTGGGGGAGTGCATGCCTTGGCACTCCTTTTTTTTTTTTTTTTTGTACCTTTGGAAGTATCTAATTGGCTGTGCAGCCAGAAACTGCTGGTGCTTTTACATGATGTTCTGGGATGTGTGTACCAGGGATATGGGGCAATCCCATAAGTGGCTGGCAGAGAATGGGAGAGGGAGTATGTGGGCTAAAATACTTTTAAACCTTTCTTTTCATCTTTCCCTGTGTCCCAAGCAGGTTCTCTCTTGTGACCTGTGACATGCCACTCATATTTGATAGTTTGCTTTTCTTCCCTGTCTCAAATCATTGGGCAGATCATCTTGCAACATGGAGAGGGGATGCGGTGGATTGATACTGGCTGGGTATAAATGTTAATCCTTAATTTCAGTGGTGAGAAACTGCCAGGTGAGGAAGTGAGAGGAGGAAGAAGGAAGTCACTATGATCAATTCCAGATCTGGGAAGAATTATCAGAGCTGAGGTGCTTAGGTTTTCCCATGGTGTTACAGCCCATGCCAAGGTTTAAAGTTGCTGGATTTAATCTCTCCTTTTTGTATCCTCACTAAGGATGAGTAATGGGATTGGCACTGTAAGTGGGAATGTGGGCTGTGTTGGGAGCTGTACTTCTAAAGACTGGCATGCCCCTGAGACATGCCATTTGAAATCTTAGGATTTGCCAGAAATATTGCTGATAACTTGATCCTGCACATAAATTAATTCATTGTGATGCTGACAGGGGTGGTGTGTGCCCCTCAATCACTTAGCTCAAGGCTTTAAAGTCATTGAAAAGACAGAGTTCTGGTGCTTTGGAGCAATTGGCTCTTCTAGATGTCTGGACTTGTGTGGAGTCCAGGTCCATGTTGTTTTTGTGGGTTTTGCTGAGTTTCCCTTGCACTTTCCAAGCAGTGGGGTTGCTGTGCAGTGAGCTAGGTCTGTTTTTGATGACCCAAATCCCTGTTTCTACCTCTGCTCCTGCCATCCCCATAAATTGCTTTCATTTTCTGTGAAACTGGTGGTGTAAGATGTGCTCAGCACCCAGAGGGGCTTTGCTGTCTTTGGATGGAAGGGTGGAGATGCGTGGGAAGGGTTGGATGTGGGTGATGTGTTTGGAGTGCACGATCTCCTGTGCAGCTCCTTCCCTCTGTCACGTTGGCTTCCAGCTCTGCAGGAATGTGACACTAGCATGGCAGCCTGGGTGACAGCCAGCACTGTGAGCCTTCCTGAAACTTCTACGTCCACTTTTTAGGGTTCCAGCTGTCCCCAGTGCAGTAAAGATCAGTAAAGGTCTTTTCAACACTTGGTGTTGGAAGGGAGAGAAGAAGGAAGGTGCCTGTAATTCAGGCTCTCAGCAGAGCTGTTGGTTTGTGTCTGTACCTCTGTGTTGTGGAACCCCATCTTCCTGGCATCGAGATGCTGAGCACATCTCACTCCAGAATCCTTCTTTTGTAGTTTACAGTGCTCATTATTAGTGATCAAGCATCATAAATAACTGAACTTTTCCATCAGACTGCCTTTTGCTGCAGCACCAGGACTTGACTTTTAGCTGTTGTTAAAAGGATGGTATTTGCCTCTTCAGTATCTGACTGAAATGGTTGGAGTAGGAGAAAGTTGTGACCTTTCCCCTTTTTACCTGAGGTGTTGAGAAATTTGATGGATTATCTTGAGGACTAATGGATTTTAATGGTTCATGATCTCATCTGCTGTGGCCTGGTTTTAGAAAGAAGAAAGAGCTATTGGACAAAAATGGAAAAGCAGCAGTACACCAAATGAATTACATGTAGTAGGAAGATATTTTAAAAATAGTGACACACCTAATGGAGACTCAAATGAGAATAATTTCTCAGAAGTTTAGGATTATGCAATAAAGCCTATGAATAACAAGAAAATATTTCCCAGCACTGAATAGTGGAGAACAACACAAGTAGGTGAGTGAGCAAAGTTCTGGGGAGACAGCTGCAGAGAGGGTCTTTGCATAGAGATGCAGCTGGTTTAGGGTCCCTGCTCCTTGGGTTGGATCCATGAACAGGGTACTGGGGACTCTGCCTGATGCTGTACAACCCAGTGGATTGCACCTAAGTTACTCCTAAATTCTGTCCTGCCGTAGCTGTGCAGTGATGGTCCCTGGGCAACCCATGAGACACAGAACCTCAGACCATGTGCAGACTGTGCTGCTTAATGTAAAGTCATAAATGATTCATAAAGTCTGCCTCGATTTGTGAGGGAGGTTAATTAAAGCTGAAGGTGAATGCTGTGCCTTGGATGACTTCTCAAGACTGAGAGAACTGTTGTTGCTTCTCTGCCCAATCTTTTTGTTTCTCCTCTATTTCTGCCTGGTGGCTGTTCTGTTCCTCTGGGCCAAACCCAGGTCTCTGATGTGCACTGGGCTACCTGGGCTTGCTTTTTCCCTGCTCTTTCCTTCCTGGGGGGCACTGCCTCAGTTCTAAGCACATCTGTGTCATTGCTGTACTTTGAGGAAGCTCTGCTCAGCATCTCATTGGGGTGGCCCTTGGAATGTTTCCACGTGGGAAGTGCCACCAACTTGCCTACTTGGCACCAGTCAATGAATATATTTCTTTATATCTGTAAACAGAAAAAGTGGCACAATTTCCTGTGTTTTCTGCCAAGTTATGTTGGGTTCGTGTAGGAGACAGAAAATACTCTTGTTGATAATCTCCAGATCTTGGAGATAGAGAAGGGCAATTCCTGTATTGTGTGCTCAGTGATAGACCTAAAACATGAGCTCTCAAGATGATCCCATTGCAACTCCAGCTCTACAGCTATTGAAAGATTTTTGTTTTCCTGTTAATAACTGGTTGTTGAGGTTTATTGATACGTTGTCACTGTTAATTGAATGGAAATAGAAGATTTTTGTTGTTTGGTTATTGGTCAATGCTTTGAAGCCCCCTCAGGAGCAGAGACCCTGTCCCACTGTCAGCATCTTTTACCTGCAGTTGCACACACAGGTGCCTGCAGGCAGATTTCCATACCTTGCATATGCAAAGCTGATAGCCTGATAGCAGCTACTGAATGTGAGCATGGGTGTATTTGCTGTAATCAAGTGTTCAGACAGCTGAAAATGAAGCCCTGCATTTGCCATCCTTTAATTTAGTGGTCCTGCATTGATGTCAGCATTTGCCTTTGGGAAATTAAAGTAATCTGTGATTTTCCTTCCCATCCCTTAAAAAAACTATCTGTAGGAGGAAGACAAGAGGAGTTGGAAGGAAAATACAGTGATGGACTGGACATGATGGTATTTGGCACGGTGTTACAAAGATGCATGGTGAATAATTAAGGTTTAATTGTGCTCAGCAGAGCTAAAGCTGTGCTTGTATGTGCTTGTGGTAGGGAAAGGCAGCATCCGTCCTGCCCACACAATTCTGGTTTCACACGGGCTGTGGGAGGCAGCTGGGGGGTTCCTGTCCCTTCCCTCTGCTCAGGGAGGCTCAGAGCAGCTTTTCTCTCTGCCTGGCATCTCCCCTGGCCACCATGTGCTGTCACTGGGGGGTTCAGCAGCTTTGCTGTTCGTGGCAGTTCAGAGTCATCCCACGCTTGGCGTGTTCTGTGCCCTCAGGAAAGGGACCCTCACCGGCAGGGTCTGGTCGTCCTTCACGTTTTCTGCCCAGCCCATTTACCAGCCTAGCCATTTCTAGCCTCACACTTAAAGGAGGTTGTGGATAAAAGCTCTCCTCTGTTGCAGACTGCTGTGTGTACACGACATTATTAGATTCACCCACATCCCCCACATTTTGTTTTGAATTTCACTTAAATTTCTAAAGGAGTAGGTTCTTACTCAGTGATGGTACTGTTGGGATCAGTACCTTGTCTTCAAAAAACTTCAGTACCATGGGATTTATAAACAGGCAATCGGATCCTCTCCCCCTGGCACATAACTTGGGGGAAAAGGTGAAAATCCCTCTGGAGAGTTGTTATTGTTGTTTTAATTTGAAAATATAAGGAGAACAAAAACATAATAGTCCCTGAACCAGTCGTGTCTGTGTTTCTCTCTTTTAAACTTTATAACATAATTTTTTTCAAATATGCTAAAGAGCATCTTCCTGCAACAATTACTTGTAAATCATTCATTGCTTTAGAGGTATTTCTCAGAAGCAATATAAGTTGCTGTAACACCATAGGAGCAGGCTCTAGCTCCTGCTTTCAAAAGTGTTTTGGTGGTATTTTTTTTAAGATTTGAAACGTCCTTTTTTATCTGTATTATATTTGTAGCTCTTCAAGCAGGTTTTCTTGGCAGGAATTTTCACAGGATAAATAAATCTTGTTCCCACCTCAGCAAATCTCCTGTAGAGGTGGGTGATATCTTGGATGAAACCAGACTAAAATTGATTAAAGAGTCCAGGATTGGCTAAGAGTCATTAGTTATGCATACTTGTTCATGGCTGGTGCGCAGCTTATAATTAGGCAGCTTGAACAAAAACAAAAGTAATATTTTAAGCAGCTGTCCTGAAACAAAAAATTAGAATGACAATATTACAGTAATAGCTGGAATAACTGGTTGTAGGAGTTTTGAGAGAGACTGACTTTCCACCCATGTGTGAGTTTAGCTGCAGAGTATTAAACTTTGTTCAGGTGAGCTGTGAGGGCTTTAACACTCAGGGTACCTGGACCTGCTGACTGCAGGTGGGAGTGGCAGCTTTTCCCAGTGCTGTCCAGGTCTGTTCCTGGCACCTGTGGTGGGAATTGCTGCCCTGAGCACTTGCCAGCCTTTGCAGCAATAAGAAGCTACTTGGTACCCTGTTGTGTGTGTTTGCTTTTCTCTTTTTTTTTTAGGCACCCTAATTTGAATCTTAAAAAGTGCATGCTGTGCATTTGTAGGAAAAGCACTTTAATGTGTTGGTCTGGAAATGCAAAATCCCCTTTGTACTAGACAGCCCTGAGGATTTTCAAAGGTGTCTGACTTGATAGACAGGTGTCTGTCAGCCTCAAAAAGTATGAGAGGGACTGATTAATCCAGACACCGTGTATTTGGCTGAGAAAATTGCCGTTTGACCTGTCCAAGGAGGTGCTGCCCTATTAAAATACAGAAAGATCTGACATTCCATAGGCATGATCTGGTAAGAGCTTAAACAAGAAAGATGACAAGAAATAACTAGAGGCATGTGAAAAACCAGCTTTAGCCTAACCCAAATTTTCAGCTCTTTCGACTGAGCCTTGGGAATTGCCTCTACAAATGACTGATTACATATGCAGTTCTGTTCATTAAAATTAAAAATTATGTAGGAAGTCAAAAGATATAGCTACTTGTTTAATTAAGCTAATGAAGTCCCTAGGTAGCTTTTATATTTGCTTTACTCACTGCAAGTGTCTGGCCTGTGCTGTTTTTGAAGCCATGTCAGCGCTGCCATGTCTCAGAAAAAGGCTGTGCTTCTAGGATGGTTATGGATTGTGCCTGTGGGGAAGGAAGGACAGGGCAGCAATGGGAGAAGGGATGTTCTAGGCTCCAGGGTAAACACAGTCATCTTTTGTGTCTGATCCAAACACAATAAAAAGATTCCCACTGATTCTGATGTGCTTCAAATCAGACTTCCCAGACTGGATTATCTGTTAGGCTATGGGAGGGGAAAAAAATCTTATAAACTTGTGTTTGTGAGATGTAGTGCTCTTGCCAGGTTCTGTGTTGAAGGTGTCTTTTCATCCTGGAGGCCCACCTTATCTACCTCATCTTGATTTTGGAGAGTGAGCAACTTGCAGGCAGGCACCCTTTGGATCCGCCTCTTCCCATCCTTTCCCGGGGCAGGCCGGGCTCTCTCGGAGGCCAACTCACTCTACCTGCTCTTCAAGTTCAGTGGATGCTTCAGCTGGGTGTTGATATGTTGCCTGAGAGATTGCCCTCCTTCTGAATTTGTTTTCCAAACCTCTTCCATTGATGAATCACGCACGGCCAGTTTTTATTATATGTGTGAAGGCATGTGATTAAGGAGCCCTGTTTTGGTCTCCCTTCATCTGCTCTGCTCCTGAGCTGATTTATTTTTTGTGATGCAGAGAAGGGGAGTCAGTAACACCTGCCCTGCTGTTGGGGAGGATGTCAGCACAGCCCTTTTCTGGGGAAGGTGTGTGAGATGGTTCACTGGGGCCCCTCCTTGTGGGAAGCCAGTCCCTGGCAGCTCCCTTTGAAGTCACGTGGAACAGCAGGATCGCAGCAAGTTCAGGCATGGGGCACCATGTGAGTGGTTTGGGTTAGGAGTGGAGTTCCTCACTCCCAGCACAGTGTCCTGGCAGAGGGCTGTGCCTCACAGGGGAGGTGTAATGAAGCCATGGCTGAACTCCTCCTGCCCCTTTCCAGCTCACCTGCCAAAATCCTCCAGCTCTTGTTTTCCCTGGTTGGGCTGTGAAGTTCAGCAGAAGTTAAAGCGTGTGCTTAGCTCTGGGCCAAAATCCTTTGCTGTTCTCACAGGTACAGCTGAGCTCCAGCAGTTGATCTTTTCCACCCCTTGTGCTGTGGACAAATGTGCTGCCTTCATTTCCTTGAGGGTGACTAAAGGATTTACTACACTGATAAGCACACTTTCCTCTTCCCAGTGAGCTAAAACTTGGCCAAGTTACCTCTAAACCAGCTAGAAAGTCTGTGTTTTTCCCCCTGGTTCTTCCCTGGGGGACCAGGCTGAGGATGAAAGTGCTGGAGAAGGGGTAAGGTGATGGTTGTTTACAGGTCTGCCTGCCAGTGGTTTGATGCTGCACACCACCAGTTTAGTTTGATTTATTCTGAGATCACTGCACCTCACAGCAGTCACAGTATCAGGCATGCATAGAATTTCATAATTCTTCTTTGCTCCCAATACAACAGGACTTTCCTTTGGCTTTGATACTAAACCTTCCAGGCATAAGCTTGTGATTCCCTAAAATAAGTTATCCCATGCCAGATCTTTGGCATTAGGAAACTTTGTACATAATACTCTTTGATGATTGTGTCAAATACATATGGATGGTTACATTCCTGTATCATTCTCTTATGCTATGGTGTAGGAGTTCCCCCTGAGCATCACCTGTGCTGCCTTCAGGCTGTTGAGCTTCTCTGAGCTTCTCCTGCTTTCTTTAAGAAAAATATCAGCTGCTTTGTTGACCTAAACTGATTTCATGGTCTACTTTGGGCTTTATCAACTCTGTTAAGATTAATACTGTGACACCCTGTTTCTGTAAAAATGTAGGGGTTTTACCTTTAATTGTCAGTGCTGGGAAATGAAAAACAGAGAAGAAGTGAGGAACAAAACCTGGCGTCTGTGTGGTTCTTGTGTTCCACCCCCGCTGCTGTTGGGAGGCTGGATCCCGAGGGTGTTTGCTGGTACTGGCATCCCTGGAGCTGTGCCAGCATGGAGTCAGGGCTTGGGCTGCCAGCCCAGGTCGGGTTATCCCTTCCATGGCTGGAGGGCCAGTCCTTTGGCAGCTGCTCCCTTTTGAAGTGCTCAGGTCTTGTTAAGTAACAGAACACGGTGAGAAGCCCTCTCTGTCTGTGGAAGCTGGTGCTGGTGCTGGAAGTGCTTTGGTGACTGGAAAGGCTGAAGGGGGGCTGATATCAGGAGTTCCTGCTTTTGGGGACACGGTGGGGTGCCAGACTCCTGCTCTGTGGGTCTCTGGCTTCAGCTGGTTCTGGGCAATTTCTGCATGCCCAGCTCTGGCTGCAGTTGCTGTGTCAGGAGAGTTTCCCACAGCATGTGCTACAGCTGTGGCTGCGCTGCAAGGCTGAGAGCGGTGCTGAGGGTGCGAAGGTGGTGCTGAGGGTGTGAAGCAGGGGCAGGAGCACCAGGGGCTGTGCTGCAGAGCTGCCTGAGGTCGCCCCCAGGGCCTGAGCAGGGTGCTGGCTGTTCACACCCAGCTCAGCTCGTGGGGCAGCACCGGCACCGCGGGTCCAGCAAGTGCGAGCAGCTCACAGGTGTCAGGTGCTGCCAGCATGAGGCAGTTCTGGAGTGTGGCCATGGCTCAGGGTGTCCTCATGATGGTGGGAAGCACATCCTGTCAGGCAAGTGGAGGGGAGCTGCTGATGTTTCTCAAGCCAGCTCAGCTCTGTGGTCAGACATTTTCCTTTCAGGTTTTTAGGTCAGGCGTTATTTTCTGTTTCAGGCACGTTCCACATGTCTGAGAGTTATCTCAGGTATTGAATTGGCTGCTACTTAGCTGGTCAAATTCATCCTTAAAGGAGATCATAGCAAGCCCAAAAGCCACTTTTCCCTGTAGTCTGTTATTATTTCATTTCATGGTATGTTATCCTTTGTTGTTCTGTTGCTATCAATTTAAGACTAGAGAAACCCTTAAGACTGTCTGGTTTAAACCCTTGTCTAGGACAAGAATTCCCCGTTGGTCCTGCATCCACTGGGGTGCCAAAATTTCAGCAGCTCCTGGCATGCTGGGGCTTCAGCCTCATTTGGAGCCTTTCAGCTGTAATTTTTAATTGGATCCCCCTTAGATGCTATGTGAGAAGATATTGAGTGTGGCTCAAGTCCTGTTGGCTGAGTGCTCTTGGACTGTGGTACAACATGAGCACAGCTGCTTGGTAGGTGTAGGGGATTTGACTGGTCTTTAATCTTGGAGTCTGGAGGGGAGAGAGATGGTTTTATAACCCTCATAAATCTCCTGCTATTGCTTTCTGAATTAGTTTGTTTCTGTTCTGTGAGACTGCTGTAGGCAGAGGACTGTGCTGTGCTAGGGGCAGAGGAATCCTCTTTGCAGAGATGGAGAACAAGGTGTGTCAGGACTTCAGGCCAGTTTTTGTCTGTGCCCCGTGTCAAAGGTGGGTGATGCTTTTGTTGGATTCCCTGCCTCATCCCAGATGCTTCAGTCCTGACAATCCTTTGCTTTTAAGACTGAATAAGGAGTACAGGATTTATTCCACATCCCAGCAGACATACTCTATGTCAGAAGAAGGGAGCAAGGATCCTCTTTGTCAGTGTGGAAGCAGGAGTCTGGCATATCCTGTATGGAGACTGGCAAGAAAATGATAAGCACTGAAAAATTATTTTGGAAACCTATGTAAGTAAGGATTTTTTCCATAAAACCTGAATTCTTGGTATCCCATAAATCAATTTGCATGATTATATATATTATATATTTTGGAAAGGACCATCGCTTTACAAAGCTGCACATCTCTCCAGGGAACTGAAATTTAGGCAAAAATGATGCATGATATTGCTGGAGTTGAAATCTATTTGGGAATTGTCTTCAATATTAATGGAGACAGAGGGCTGTTCAAAAACACAGCTTCCTAAAATCAGTGTAATATGCAGTGCAAACAAGCACAAAAATTAATATTGAGTCAAGACTAAATATTTGCTTTAAAATTTCCATGTGACACTGATTTTAATTTTTTTTTTAGTGGAGAATGTAGAGTCCATAAAATCAGCATTTTAGTAGGATTTTCCCAACAAATTGTAGCTTTCCTGTTTTGTGTCCCACTGATAAAAGTGTGTGTGTGGCACCTTACAACCATAGCTGCAATCATGTGAATGGGATGTTTACTCATTCTTTTTCCTAAAAATATTTCTTCTGCTCATCCTAACAAATCCCCAACAGTTTAAATAACAATTTCTCTACTTCTGCAACAAATTGTGGGCTAGGGAAATGTATGTCTGTTTGTGCTTCCCCTTCACTTACTCCAGAAAGCTGTTTTTTCTGGGCTGTGTCAGCATTCTGTACCTTAACTCTGCAGAGTCAGGGCAGCTCAGACACCTCCTCCCACCTATAGCTGTGCAGGTGCTTTCCTTCCATTTGTAGCTTGGCTGTTCGGCTTCTCTTTGGGGTTCACCTTGCTGTTTTTCCAGTAGATTAACATTATTGCCTGTTAGGTTTGTGGCAGCAGCGTTTTTGGAAACCAGGAGCAAATGCCTTGGTCGGGGTGGTCCCACAGCCCCGACCTGGGGAGCTCAGGTTGATGTTGGGGGCTTATTTCAGTGATGTGCTGGGTGTTCACACTGCAGAGGAATCAAAGGGCTCACAGGGTACAGGAGGCAGCCTGAGCTCATCATCCTGTGGTTGTACAGGAGGAGGAGGGAGGGTTTGGATCAGCAATCCATTAATTCCCCCAGAAATCTCCATTTTCAAAATTCCTGTTCTGCACAGGTGATCCATACCCACGAGGTGTGAAGCTCCTCTTTCTAATTTTAGCCTTGAAATTTATGGGAAATCAGGGTGTGCCTTGTTACTTCTTTCTTTTTGTTTTTTAACTGAGATTTCTGTGACACAGTCTGACTCAAACGTCAGGAATCCTTAGCTGGTAAATAAAAAAAAAAACAAAACAAAACACCACCAAAAGCAAGACCTTTATTAAAAAGATATCTCAAAATGAAAAATCTACTCACCAAAAAAGAAATGCTTTCTTTCAAGGACAGGCTGACTGATGCTGGGATTGAATCTCTGATCCCTAAAATTATGTTCTGTATCTCTGTCTCTTATCTAATTTAGATTAAATAACAAGAAGTCCTTAGGTAACAGTACTAACAATTTTCTATTTCCTATGGTTTAAGGCCAAAAGGTGATTTATGTAAGAAATAGGCATTTGCCTCAGCAATGATGGTATTTTGAGAGACTGAAACAATTTCATTGAGATAAAATATAATAGAGAGGAAATATCCATGTAATTCTCGACACAGCTGCACATGGATCTTTTCAGAGAATTCAGTGTTAGTCCTGCTTCATTTATCTCACAAGTTGGAACACTATTAACTGTATTTTATTTTTTTAAATTATTTTTTCTCTAGCAAGGCTGAGTTTATTCAGCACTTCCAGGAAAAACGTAGGACTCAATTTCCTTATTTTTTATGGAGCCCTGAATGCTGAACAATTTGGGCACCAGATGCTTGATTTTATTTTATTTTTTTTTCAATTAAGTTGTGCATGAGAATATATACACCTTCAAATATTATTAAATTTCTGCCTCAAAGAAACCAATCTTCTAACATTTCTTTTCCTTTTTTTTCAGGTGGATTTGGAGCCAGAAGGCAAAGTGTTTGTTGTCATAACTCTTACAGGAAACTTCACAGAAGGTAAGGGAGTAGCTCTGGCTTGTTTCCATTCAGAGCTGGACTGCTCTGTGTCCCTGCCATCAGTTCCAGGGCAGTGCAGGCATTTGGATTTTTCAGGGGCCAAATGCTGGGGTGTGCCTGAGGTTTCCTGAGTGATGGGGAGAAATCTGGAAGGGGCTGTTGGTGGCAGCTGGAGCTCTGTGTGTGCCCTCTGCTCTGATCTCAGACCTGGGGAGCTCACTGGTTGTGCTCTCTCTGGTTTATTTCCCTGAAGTTGTCCTTCAGACAGGTTGTTTTTGTCACTGGTGCTTTTCACCTGGCTGCCTCTCCAAGGGCAAGCTGAGGAGAAAGCAGGGCATGTTTAAAGTGGAACATGTTTAAAACATCTGGATGGGTTTTGTTCTGTAATTGTTCACATCTACCTCATGACCATTTCTGTTTCCTGGGTTCTCTTTGCACAGGAAGCTTGCAAGATTTTAGTGTGACAGCTGCCCTAAAAAAGTATCTGGGCAGTCTTTTTTTTGGTAACTACATTTTATAGTGTGATGGTTTTGATGTCCCTGTTGTTTATTGTGATACTGGTTATGAGTGTGGATGTGCTGTGCTGCAGCAACCCAGGAAATCTGTGTCTGTAACCAGAGAGCAGGAGAATGCCAAGGTGTGCTGGGGAGGCCTGGAGCAATTTCTTGTAGGGATGAAAAGGATGTTAGAAATTGGCTTTAATTTCCTATGACAGAGCCAGGGATGGAAAGAGAAGAAACTGGAGTGCTTTTACTGACTTGCATCCCAGTTTGTATCCACGTGCAGGAGTGCCATGCTTGGCCATTTAAAGCATGGTGGGCATGAGCATAAATGCAGAGTGTGTTTCAGACCTGTGCTGGTGGCTGAGCATGTTGCTAGCAAGGTCTCAGAGATGAGAAATGCAGAACTCAGATGTTTGTACAGCTACTGCTTTCCGAGGGGAATGGGAAATGTTGGAAATAATTGACTTCTCTTTCCTCTGTTGTTCTTGAGGATGTGTAGACTTACAGAACAGGAACATCAAAGGTGGCTCTTGGGTTTTTTCTTGTCTGGTTGTTCCCATGTATGGTCACATTTAGAGTTTCCAAAAAGTCTTAATCCAGGGCAAGCCTGATTGCAGAAACTGACTTTTCCCAGTCATTGGTTAAAGGAGGTATTAATGAAGAAGGGGTTTCCCTCTGATACACAGAGAGGTTTTGTTCATAATATCATATTTAATTCTGCTTTTGTCTCTTTTGCTGGAAGTGTGGAGGCTCTGAATATGAAATTTTAAGGGTTTTTTTTTTGGAAAAGAAGTCTGAAAATAATTCATGACCTGAAAGCTCAAAAAGCAGCTCTCCTCTTGTTCCCCTGATCTGGAGGGCATCCACTGCCACATCCTCCCTGCTCCCTATGACTTCTTATGCTGAGCTGGTTGTTTTGGTTGTGGAAATAGCCAAATTCACAGGGTCTCAGGCACCACTGTCTACCTCCAGTGAAGTAAAAGTCCAAAAAGTGGGCAAAAAGAGAGAGGAAATAGGGGGGGATGAGAAGAAAAAATAGCAAAACACAAAAAAAGCCCAACAAAACAATTGAGACTGGGGTTTTAGGCCCACCTGAGACTGCCTTATTTTGTTTATCCTATTTTGTTTGTTTTGCTTACTCAAAACAGGCAGTCCTGGTGGTGCTTGGACTTTACCTTTAGGGTGGTGTTTTTTTGGTTTGATCAAATGTTCTTCTGACCAAAACCTTAATTTGGTTCTGCTCACCTACAGCAGGGATGGGGAACAGGGTGTGACTCCTGAGAGTCTGACAGAGGCATTTGAGGACTGTCAGGATGGAGGGCAGTACAGCAAACATGCAGCTGCAAAGGGGACAGTTCTTTGCAGGTTCCCATATGGCTCTTCTGTCCATCACTGCTACCCTGCTGTTTTGAGGCAGGGAGATCTGCCTGTTTGATGTGTTAAAAATACATGTAGGATTTTGAGCAAAAGAAAGGAGCAGAGCAATAGGAAGTGAGGGAAGCCTAGAGAAATTATACCTGCCTCTCTTTATTTTCTCTGCTTGGATGTACTTGCTGTGCTAAGCTGTATTTGATTATATTAACTACCCTCATTCAGCTGACATTTCCTGTGTAAAGCAGCCAGTGCAAAATTAAAATGAAAATCTCCTTACCTTGGGAGGAGATTACCTCTCACAGAAATCACAGAATACTCTGAGTTTGAAGGGACCCACGAGGGTCAGCAAAGTCCAGCTCCTGAACTCCCCAAGGTGACACATCCCTGGTGGCCCTGGCACCCAGCTGGGCTGGAGGGAAGCACCTTCTTCCCCAGGCATCTCCCTCACTGACCCAGGAGCTGTTTCAGTCCAGGCTGTTTTATGGAGAAGGTGAGGACTGACTTCTGCCTGCCAGGCTTCAGGCATTGCTTAGGGATTGATTTCCTGCCTCTTCTCAAATGAATGTATTTACTCTTTTCTGGGTTTTCTTTATTTCACCCTTTTAGGATTTTTGTTTTCAAGTCATCAATTTTTTTCCAAGTCATAAAATTCCTTTTGAAAGCCTTTCTTATTCCTTTTACTCCGGATATAAATATGATTCCCCCCCAAGGGTGACTTTAGCATTCCTTACCTCTGTCTCTGTGTGTCCTTGATTTTGCTTTCTTAAAAATAATGAATGTGCCTTCTCTGAGGTGTGTTTTTGCTGTGGATGTGAGGCATGCTGTCAGCTGAGGAGCAGGAACAGGAGCAGGGTGCAGTGTGTGGGACCGCACCAAGCTCTGCCCAGCCCTGGGGACTGCAGGAGCTGTGGTTGAACAGAACCCAGACAGTCCTGTTTCCCTCCCTCCCTGTGATCCATGTGTGTGCCAGGAGCTCTGAGCTAATCCAAAAGACCTCAACTCTTGCAGGCTCTCTTTAAAGGGAGGAATTCTGCTTTTTTGCCCTCTAACACACATAGGGCTCTTGGGGTGCCCCAGAGGGTTTTGCTCAGCTGGTGACATGAATTCAGACCTGCTCTCCAGCGTTTGTTGCTTTTCCCACTGAATACTGGTTTCAGCTGTGAAAGAGCAAACCCTGAGTTAGCTCTTCTTCAGCAGGATATGATTGATTTAAAATAAAAAGCCTTGCAGTGAGTGTGGTGAGCCCCTGCTCTGGTTTGTGCCTCTGGACCCCTGTGGGAAGTTAGAAGAGATTCCCTAGAGCTGGTGGTGGTGCTTGGGCCCGGCTGTTTGGCTGCAGCAAGGTCAGGCTGGACACGGAGAGGCCCCAGGTGTGTGCCTGGATGGATTGAAGCTCTCCCTTTGCAGCACTGCAGTCCCAGAGACAGCCCAGTCCCCTCACAGCTTTGCCTGCTGTGTGCCCTGTTTGCCACCTCTCTTTCTGTTTGCCCTATTTAGTTCTGAGCAAAGCTAATTAAATTAATACAAATGAAGTATTTGACTGAATTAATGAATGAAGCAAGCCCTGTAGAAAAAACAGAATGTTTCTATTTTAGTGCTTTGAACTGTTGAAATTTGCCCCTTTTTTCACATTGTCACTCAAAATGATAATTCAGGCTTGAAGTTCAGTTTTAATTTCATCGTTCTAAAATAAGTAATGGTTGTTTCTTTTCTTTCAGTGTCAGTAAAGACAATGACAAATTTGAGTTCTGGGCAAGAAATAGAAAGACAAGAATATTGAAAAGCCAAGTTGGTAGGGTGGATATAGCACCTGTTACTAAATATTTCATGTTGGTAGGCTTTGCAGCAGCAAGGAATCATAGAATCATATTGGAAGGGACCTTTAGGATCATCTAGTTCCATCCCCCCAAGGGGGAAGCTGAACCTGCTTACCTACAGAAGAAGCAGGTTCAGGAAGCCCAAACCTGTTTCTGGACCAGGAAATGCTTTTTTGTTTTGCAGCTGGCACATTCAAATGGTTTGTCCTCAAACACAGAGACTCTTGGTCTTTTGCTGTCATTTTCTTAGAATACATTTTTCTAGCACAAAGATTTTTAAGAAATAATGTTTTCTCTGACAGGTACCACTAAAGATCTGCAGCCTTCAAGTGTCAAGTGGAACATAAATATTGTGTTAACAAGATCCTTGCTTTGCACTCTAATGTAGCTCCTCAGCTCCATAAAATTTCTTTTGATACATCTGTTATCAAGTTCTTGCACAACAGGGAGGAAAAAGAGTGTTACCAATCATCTGTAAACTGCAATAATGACTGCTTTCAGCCCACCTTTTTAGTTAAGGGAATAAATACTGGAAACTAGGAAGCAGGAATAAAAAAATGCCCTGTTCTCATCCCCTGTTTTTTTGGGCCACTCTTCTCTTTTGGTTCACTGGCTGTAGTAGGGTTTTAGAACTTGTAGTAGACACCACCTAGAAAACCTGCTGGTCCGGACAGGACATATCAGTGCAGAATAAGATAAAGAGAGTTCTGCTGTCCTTGGTTCACAGTCTGAGGACATGGAAGCCTTTAATGTCTAGCCCAAAGTCTTATGTGGCAGAGATCAGCAGGAAACATGCATTTCTACACTCTTGTATTTTTTCTCCAGTGTCTACACTTTTTCAGTGCTTTACACTTGTCACACCTGTGTGCTGTAGGCAACAGATTTCCAGATCCACTCTGTGTTGGTTCAGCTTTGCATTTTCAGATGGAGATAGGTCAGGACAGTGTTGAGTCCCATGGGACAGAAAATACACCCTGAGTGTGCCCTGAGAAGACTGAGCACTTGCAGGGACCAGGAATGTAATCCACAAATGATGTGCATCCCTGTGTGGCAGGCAGGAGAACTTCAGTGGATCCCCAGCCTTGCTGAAAGATTTCAATCAGGTTAAAAAATAAAGTGCCAGGTTAAAAAATAAAAGGTTTCCAGAAGATGATCTTGAAGTCCTGAGCAGGTATTGGTCTCCTGGAGGTCACACTCTGCACATCCCAGCAGAGATTTATCAGCCAAGCCAGGGGAGCAAGAGCAGCTCTGTCCTTGTCCTGAAGCCTCCATGAGTTTCTTCTTTTTGTACTTCAAAGTGAAACTTTCAAAATGTGCACATTTCATTTCACGTGTAAATATTGCGGAGAGAACCCGAGAGAACTTACACCCTGGAAATATCTCACATATGTCTCTGCCTTTAAAAAAAAATAGGAAACAAAATAGGGCAAGTTCATTAAATTCCGAATTTTCACAGGGAAAAAATACTTCAATGGGGAAGTAAACAAACAAAGCTGTTTATTCCTGGTAGCAGGAATAGTCAGACCCTGGGAAATGAAGTGATTTGCTTGGTGTTTATGGAGGGTCTGTAATGCAGAGGCAGGAGGAGAACAGCACCTGGCCTGCCACATATCCACAGGACTGCTTTTATTTCTCAGAAAATGATCCATGTGAGTCCCACAGCTATTGCAGTGTGTCTAACGCCAGGAGGTTTTTTGTCAGTAATTTGTGACTTGCCCAGACCTGCCAACTGCAGAGATACCCAGGCACTCACTGTAAAAATGCAACAAACAGCAGTATCAGGGTTAACTTCACTTCCTCAGTGGGCTGTGTTTTGTCTGGGCTCTGAAACCTAGAGATAAATATGCAAGCTTGCAATCAGTGGGATTTCAGTGTTCCTGGCTGTAATGAGGAACAGAGGTTGCTTTGCTTTATTTTCATGTGATTCCTGGAAGAGGTGATGGTAGTTCCCAGGGGAGATGAAACCTCCTTGGCCTTGGAGGACAGGGCTGTGCTGGAGCCGGTGTTTGTGCTGCAGTGGGGCAGGATGGGGATGTGTAGGATGGAAGGAGACAAGCATGAAGCTGTAGGAGGTGGGTGCTGGGATCCAGGGATGATGGCACACCCTGATGCTGCACCCTGATGCTGTTTCATGGCCATCCCTCTCTGGACCCAGTGTGGTTGAAGGCACCTGGATGATAACCCTGGATTGGGATGAAGGGGATGCCCTGACAGCAGCACACATCAGGCTGTGCCTGGATTTCTCTAGACCACAGTTTCTGGGGTGCCTGACTGATGGAATAGGTAAATGGCTGTCCAAAAGCCTCAGTGCTTTAGCAGGAGTCACTCTGTAAATCTGTGCCAGAAACTTCAGGGAAAATATACCAACAAAGCCATGCTGTTCATTTTTTTGTCCATCCATCCATCCTCTCTCTTTCCATATATATATATATATATACACACACACATATATACACATATACACACACTCACATATATATATATATATATATATATAACTTCAGCTCCACCAACTATCAAATTAGGGCTGTATCCAATTTAATATCTGAGTCTCTCGATTCTGGCTGCTGGAGGAGACTCCTGATTTAGGTGGTACCACCCCAGTCAAGGGATTTTCCTTGTGCCTGGGTGCCTGGCAGCCCAGCCTGTCCAGCATCCAGAAGTCTTTGTCCCCTGAAGGTAACAAGTGCTATTTTGCTGCAGTGTTTAATTACCTCAGTTTACCTGGGAGGTGCTCAGGCATGGTTAGTGCTCCTGGGGAGACCCAAGGGTCCCTCTGGCTCCACAGACATCTGGAGGATCAGCAGCATCACTCCTGCAGCATGGTGAGGGGGTTGTGCAGTTCAGTCCTGCACCTCACTGGAGGGGGCCAAGGGCAGAACTGGGTGTTCAGCATTAGGTGAGCTGGCATGGAGCTGCAGGAATCAGAGCTCATCTTCTAGTGGTGCTTTAGGAGGTGAATACTCACACTTGCAATTTATACACCTCTGCTTTAGATTGTTCCAGACCATGCCCAGCAGAAAATAATGAGTTTCCTGCCCTTCAGTGCCAGCTGTTTTTGTTTCCTGGAGTGCTTCAGCAGCAATGATTCTGTTTGTTTTCCAGAATGAAATGCTGAATCAAAACAGAGCTTTGAGCAAAGGGATCCTGACGTTGTTTGGCCAGGGTGACCTCAAGCTTGGCAGAGACAAGAGAGGGAGGGATGAAAGCTTCTGCTGTCCCTGTCTGCTGTCTTTGGGGAATATTTACTCATTTGTGATGTGGGATAAACTGCATGCCATCAGCGTGGCTCGGGGTGCTGTGGACACCACCTGCACTGAGCCACCTCAGTGGCTGCTGCTCCTGGCACTGCCAGCACTGCTGGGGGAACGAGGCAGTTTCATAATTGAGGGTAAATCTGTCTGTCTGAAAAGGATGCTCTTGGGTTTCCCTGGGGCTGCCTTGAGTGAGGCCAGTTCTGCCCCAGCTGTCTGGACTGGGAAATTGGAGCAGGGCTGTGGTTGGGTTTTGGGCCAGAATTCCCCTGTCTGAGCTCAGTCCTGCCCTGGGTGCTGCAGGGAGGCAGGAGGGGGAGCCCCAGCAGGGATGCAGAGGAGGGAGGAAGGCGGGAGGTCTGGCTGAGCAGGTGTCCTGCTCTCCTTGCCCCAGCTGCTGAGACAAGGGACAGGGGCAGTGAATGGTAGAAACACTGGGAAAAGTTGCTTGGAGAAGAAATAGAGCCATAAGGGTCTGGAAGAAGGTCAGAGATAAGGAATATAAGGAGAGAGAGAAGGAAGTAGGAGATTGGTTTGGGGAGTGGTGATGGATGGGTATGGGCAGGAGTTGACAGAAAGAAGCAGCTTAAAAGAAGCCCAAAAGGTTAAAGGAGGTGAGAGGAGGAGAGAATATGGACAGAGGGGATTGTAGAGGAGCTGCAGGGGACAGGGAAAGGCTGCAGCAGCAGCATAGCTGCGACCATCAAAGCCAGCTTTGTGCTAGAGCCTGGAACTGTTTTTAATCCCAGAATCTCAGCTCTTTTCTGCCGTCTAGCTGCCAGACTTGTTGAGCATGTGTGTCTGTCACTAGCACTGATCCCCACGCTAAAGCAGAGTCCTCTCCTGGCAAGTGTGTTCTCCTGTTAGTGCTCTCCTCTCTCCCTGGAGCTGTGTGCTCAAAACCACAGCCTTGCTGCTGAGCCAGGACCAAGGAGACTGCTGCTGTTCCAGCAGATGAACTTGCTTCCAATAATAACTTTCTTTGTTTATAAAATGTAGGAAATTGCCTTGGAGCCAGAAACCTTTTCATTTGAAGGGTATCGCTAGAAAATAAAACTCTCAAAAGTCTGGCAATGCTGAATTTTTGTATCTAAAATGTGTTCTTCCTGTGTGTTCACAGTACAAACTTGCAGATCACACTTGCAAGTCAGCAAGGATAAAGGCAGAAAAATGTTTCTTGTCCAGCTTGCCCAGCTCAGAGTTCTCAGGTGTTCAGTGAGGAATTTTTACTGAGTGATGGCCTCAGTCTAGTCCTACTCCTGTTTTCATTTGCATTGACTCTGGTTCTGTATTTCACTTGTGAATGGGAGGCAAAGTGGGAAAAACAAGCCCTTCAAGGGAAGGGTGCAGTTGCATCCAAAAGGGCTGATGACAACTTGATCATGAAGGCCATGGCAGAGGAATCCCTGTGTCCCATGATCTGGCTGGAAAATGGCTGTGTGGGAAGGCAGTGCTGGAAGGAAGGCAGGGTGCTGTGTTGGGGGAGAGCTGCTTAAACCTGTGTGAGGGCTGTTGTGACCGTCAAACCACGGGCTGGCTTTCATCTCCTGTCATTTGAGCCTAAACAAATTCCCTCCTGAAGTGTTCCTTCCCCACTGAAGGACTGGGGAAAAAGATGAAGCGAGGTACAGGTTTTAGGTGTCTCTCACAAGCTGTTGGGGAAAGTGACTTTGTTCCTGCTCACCCACCTCTGCTTGTTTGTTAATTGAGTGAGATGGGAGAGCCCACGGGGAGGCAGGGTATGAATTTACTGCTGTTCTTACACCTGCTGGAAAGGGCCACCTCTTTGGGAGAATGAAGTTGATGGTGTCACATCATGGAACTGCTGACACCAGACAGCCCAGGCAGTCTCATGGTGAGTCACCATCCCTGGAAGTGTTCAGGAAACAGCTGGACATGGCACTCAGAGCTGTGGTTTTGTTGACAATGTGATGTTGGGTCAAAGGTTGGGCTCGATGATCTTGGAGGTCTTTCCCAGCCTTTGTGATTCTGTGAGCCTGAGCCGAGGCAAGCAGTACCCTCTCCATGTGGCAGCCAGCATTTTTAAAGCTGTATTTGTTTGGATTTGGGACATCTGCTTTTGAAATCCCAGAGACATATTTCAGAAGTGGAGAAATATGTATTGCAGGGTGAAAACCACGTTTGGGAGGAGATGGGGAAGAGGGAGAGGATCAGGTCTGGCTGTGTTAGCTGCTGGGAAGCTGTTGGGGCCAACTGCATTCATTTCCTCAAGGCCTTGGGAAATCCCTCTGGGAAATCCCAGTATTTCCTGGCACTGGGAGGGGCAGAGCACTCACGGTCCCTGCCATCTGCACAAGTTTCAGGGTGGATTGTGCCATCCCCAGCCTGAGCACTGAGCATTTCCTTGCTGCATTGCCAGGGAAATTGGGGATGTGTTGATAAGAAGAGGTGCTGCTTCTTGGCAGAGCTCTTCCCCGTAAGCTGGGAATACAAGAGGCTGAATTTATTTTTCTTGACAGATGCTTTGCTGTGGCAGTGTCTTACTCAGCCCATGGTGTGTGGGAACCTGCGTGGGAGAGCAACATGGTAAACAACCTGCTTTTTAAGGCTGTGGAAATTAGAGGCCTCATTGGCAAGCTGCCACATGGAAATCTCCAAAGTTCCTGGGTCAGCTGTGGGATCAGAGCTGGGTTTGTTGCTGGCCCACTTGGGCTCCTCAGCTGTGGGGTGACCAGTCCACCAGGAGAATCCAGGTGTAGCAGGGTGGTGATTCAGGTGTTGATCATCCTGCCCAGTGAGTCCAGGGCCAGTGCAGCTCCAGGGGAAAAGCTGAGGCCTCTCATGACAGCAGTCAGAGGCCCCAGTGGCAGAAAAAGGGGAATGTTTAACTTGTTCTGCTAAATTAGCTTTCCCAGGTACTTTGCTCCTGACCAGATCCCAGTTGTGCTTTGGGATCCAGTTTGCTTTCTCATGGAGAAAAGTGTAGTGCCCTTGGTGAGGAAGGGATGGCTGCTTGTTGAGTAACATGGTTACTTATTTGTGGAGATGCTGCAAAACTTTGGGACCCTCTGGACACAAGCTGCTTGACATTCCCATCTCAACTGGCTTTCTGTTCATCCTTGTTGCTTTTTGTTTTGTCTTTGTGTTCCATAAAGAGTGTTCTCCTGCTCCTCCTTCTTTTGAGGTTGGTTTTAAGCCTGTGTCTCTAGCAAACTACACTGCCTGGACATAAAAATGTGAGTTTTCAGCAGATTTAGTTGATTGTCAGACATTGTGTGGACACCCTTGTTTCAATACCAAAGCAGCCAACTTCTAAAGCTGTCCCTGTACCCCAAAAAAGGGGGATATCCCCAGAGCATCCACATTAAAAACAGCTTTAAGCTGCACTTGGTTAAAAATAGGTTTGACTTGGATCTCATGCTTCCCTGTGTGGGCAGGGCCTCCCAGGAGTGTGTTGTGATCCTGGCTGTGGAATCACCCACAGCATGGGAGCTGCTGGTGGCTGTGACAGCAGAAATAGGACATGTTCAGGATCTCCCTGCCACCAATTCTGCTTTTCTGGAGGGTTTTGCACAAGTGATGGGAGCTTTGGCTTATAAATGCTGTCACACTGTTCCTGCTACTTCTGCAGCCAGCGTGGTTCGAGATCTTCTAAATCAGAGGGCTTCTGGCACATGAATTAGTCATGGCAAAGATCAAAGTTGCTCTGTTAGTTTTATTTTCCTAGTTTTAATGAATAATGTATTAAAATGGTTTCCTTCCCTAGTAAATCACATCTCAACGTTTTTCTCTTGAGTTTAGTAAGTGGGAGGGACCAACATGAGGTTTTACTATGAAATTTGCTTGCCGAAGCCCAAGGAAATAGTAATGATTGTAATTGTGAGGGGAGGAGGGAGAGGAATCAGTTTGTTAAGGCTCTAATGAGCCATGCAGTGAGAAATAGTTTGGGTTTTGTTGGGGTTTTTTTGGCTGTTCTTATGTAGGTCAGGGTGACAGGAGTGGGTTATGGAGCAGTTGAATGCAGGTAAGTCTGAGATGGCAGGGAGGGGGCTCCGTTGTGAGCAGGGAACAGTGGGGCTGGGCTGACTTTCAGGTTCTGCTTCTGCTGGAAGACCATGTTCAGCTGCAGCCAGAGGGAAGCACCTGTCTGAGATACAACCAGACTAATGTATTTTGCTTTTTGAAACTGTGTCTTGCTGGGTGAAGGACAGATACAAGGTGGAATTCTGGTCACAGTGCCACTCTGAGGCTCTGATGAGCTCAGTTCCATGCTCAGGTTTCTCTTGTCTCCCTCAAATCTCTCTTCTGAATTCTAAATAAAATCCTTTTCTCCTGGAGTCTCCTTTCTGTGCAAGCTGAGATGGTTCTTTGCCATCGTTGCCCAAGCCTGGTCTCTCTGGCAAACAAATATTTCCTGAGGTTTTGCAAATGAATGCAGAAACTTGCAGAGATGGAATGGTAAGGTTACTCACTATAGAAATGAGAGAAGGCTTTTCCATTGACATTTTTCAGTTTTGTGCAACATACTGTGGTGCCTTGCTTCAGAGCTGTCAACATCTGCAAACAAATGTCTAAAACTAACTTTTCTTAGGGGGGAAAAAAAACTTTCCAAGAAAAATTTGTAGTAGCAAATGTGGAAAAGCTGTTCTGTGCACGTCTGAAAACCTGTGTGGCAGTTGGATTAAAACTCTATGCAAAATAACCTGTATGGTGTTCATAACTGGTTGGGAGACTTGAAGAGGCAGAAAAATACTTGTTTTAGAGGTTCTCAAGCCGCCTTCTTCCTGCTCTCTCATGTTCTCACAGAAGTTATGCAAACAGATAAAAAGCAGCTATTCTTCCCTCAGCCCCAGCTCTGGGCTGTACCCTTGGCTTTGCAGCTCTCTCCCCTCCTGAAGATGAGGATGCTCCCAGCAGCCACACACGGGTCACTCCAGCTCTGCAGAGCTCTCCTGCTCTCCCTGTGCTGCCACAGCCAAGTCCAAGAGGCTGAAGAAAACTGAGCCCCCCAAAAGTTGCTCCTCTGTCTTACCTACTGGTACCACCAGAGCTTTGGCATCCTTGTGTAATTCTGGAAATGAAGCTGTGGTGTGCTTTTTGTCATGCTCACCAACATTGTTGTGTGAACCTCACTGATGCTGTTCTCACTGCTGCCACACTGAAACATCATCCTTCAGTCCTCAAATGCTGTTATCACTGGGAGCTGAGATGAATTTATGTCCTGGATCTGGCAAGAAAACAAGAAAGATGGATCTGCCCTACTTCAACACTTGGACAAGAAACAGAGGTCTTGCCTGCAGTGCAGAGTTCTGTGTGATTTGATGCAGGGATGATTACATGTTTGCATTTCCAAGACTGCTGATAGTGCTGTTTCATACTCCTGAGCGGGGAAAACTTTTTTTGGATTCAGAGCATCATTGTTCCTTCCTACTCTTTCAGACAATATTGTCAGGTTGGCATCTCAAAAGATGAGCTGCCCTTAACATGGCTTTTCTGTGAAGTCCTGGAAGTCAGCAAAGTGCTGCCAGCCCTCTCTGGCGCTTTCTCTGATCTTCACACAAAACTTTATCCAGTTTCAGAGGGCAAAACAGCAGCTGGATCAAACATAGGTCCCTGTGTTTGATGTGCCACATGTTTGCTTTGCAAGGAGCCTCTCCTGGGGCTGGAACCAGAGTGCAGAGACTGGATTGTGCACAGGCTGGCAAAAGCAACAGAAGGATCAACTGCTGCTGGGAGAGAAGCCCCGTGTGGTCACCTCTTTGTGGAGGTGGCTGTTTTCCACCTGGCTGATTTCTGCATCCAACTCTACTTTTGAGGGGAACTGAAGAAAAGCTTTGTAATTAAAAAAAAATAGGCTTTTACTCTGCAGCACTAATATTAGGGAAACAGAATAGGATGTTTAAATCTGTTTCCCTTTTCAGGGTCAGGCTGTCAGCTTCTTCAATGGTGTGTTTGTGTTTACAGCATTTTAATTAGCAAAGCTTCTTGTGGTTTTGACCATCCACAGGATTATGGTGATAAAACTCCTGTTTAAAAGATGTAAAACCTTAGTAAGGGATTTTTGTCATAACTTAGATGTTTTCCAGCCAGAAAAATAAACATATTGGTTTAGCCTCAGTTTATATTCAGTAGATGTGAGGAAGCCCACTGTTAGGTAAACATTGAGAGAACACCTACATACTGATGGCTGGAGGGTGTGGGGGGGTGAATTCATTTACTTGATCTGATTTATGTAGTCTTTTCCTAAAACACCCACTACTACTCACTGTTAGGGCATGAGCTAGATGAGCATTTAGCATCATCTGAGATTGTTGTTCAGTGCTGGGGTTTTTGTAAGAGGTGAGGGATCTCTTAGTCGCCTATCTTGGTTTTTATACTCCAGTAAAATCAGTGGTTGGTCTTTGCTCTGTGCTTGTGTGCCACTGCCAGGCAAGGGGAGCTTGCCTGCAGTGCTCCTAGGGGAGGATAATGTGTATACTGCTTCTGGTACTGATAAAAAAAGGCTTAATTAAGTTTTTACTTATTAACATTATTGATTTAAGGCTTTTACATTGCTTTTTAAAAATATCTTTATTTCTTGCAAATTAAAATGCCATGGTGCATATGGGAGGGTAGCTCTAGGAACTGTCATGTGTGAGGAGGTACCTGGCTGACCTTTGCTGTGCTGGTGTTACAGCAGTGGTGATAGTACCATAGTGAGATTTATTTCCAGCAGATGAGACCTAACTCAAGTCAAACAGTTCCAAACACACCACTTCATCCTGCAGCCCTTCCTCTTGTTTTCCTGCTGCAGTTACACCCCACTGTAAGGATTTGCCTGACATAATCCCCTGAAATACAAACTGGGCAGGGGGGAAAGGAGGGATCTCTGCCCAGGAAGCTCACAGGGCAGGTGGGGTGGGGATAGAGGCTGCTGGGTGGGTGAGGCTGTGCTGGTGCTTGCCTTTGTCCTCAGATGACTTGGTGGGTTATTTATTCTCCTCTCCCGCTGCATGTATAATTTCCACTGCCGTAAACACATGTTCAGTGTGAGTGCAGAGGAGGGAAGGGGAAGAGGCTTTTTAGCATTGAACTTTGTAGTTGAGTTTTGCACATAGGCAGGCACAGTGGATACCCCATAGTTAGAGATGTCCCAGTTGAGCCACGGATGTGGAAACTCCCTTCACTGAGCAATTACTTGTCTGCTTTTATAGCAGTATTTGGACATCTGAACTGTTCATGGTGGTTGTTGCTTTACCAGAGGTTAGAGGCTTTTAAAAGTTTGGGTTTCTTTAATTGTCTAGAATGGCTTTGTTTTGTAAAACACTCTCTGTGTCCACAAGGAAAATATGTATCCTATAGGAAACTGGCCAGAATGTATAACGTGAGCTGGGAAAACATCTTTGATGGCTTTATATCCTCTGACACCAAGGGTGGGAGGAATGGGGGCTCCTTGTCACAGAATCAGAAACGGGTTTGAGTTGGAAGAGACCTTAAAGATCACCTCATTCCAACCCTCTTCTATGGGCAGGGTCATTTTGCACTAGAGCAGGTTGCTGCAAGCCCCATCCAGCCTGGCCTGGAGCACTGCCAGGGATGGAGCAGTCACAGCTTCTGTGGGCAACCTCTGCCAGGGCATCACCACCCTCACAGGGAAGAATTTCTTCTCAATAACTCATAAATCTATTCTCTTTCAGTTTGGATCTGTTCCCCCTTGTCTAGCACTACATACCCTTGCAAAGAGTCTCTCTTCTGATTCCTGGTAGGCTCCCTTCAGGTACTGAGAGGTCACCCCAGAGCCTCCTCTTCTCCAGGCTGAGCAATCCCAATTCTCTCAGCCTTTCCATTAGCAGGCTCAGTGCTGTGTTGGTGGATGATTTCTGCCCACAGCCTCTCACCCAGTGGCTCTGGGACCTGCTGAACAGATGTGCTGGGTGTGAGCTGAGGAACTGCCATCCTGCTGGTTGGGAGGAAGGAGGCTTTGGTAGCCATGTGTTTCACCATTGCAAAATCACTTGCAGCTTGTCAGAGGGATGAACTTGGTGTGGTGTGCGGGGTGCATGAGCACCCAAGCTCTGAGACAGAGGGATTTATTTTCTGGGATGTGGTTGTATATGTAGATCCACTGAATCATGTGATGGATGGTCTCCTACTGCTACACCTGGGCTCAAGGTATGGCTGAGGTTGTGTTGGGCTCTCCCTCTCCTTTTCACTTGAGCTAGCAGCAGAAAATGGGAAGAAAAGTGCCCAGAAAGTAATCCAGGCCGTCCTAAACCCTGCTTAGTAATACTCAGCTTTGTTATATTGTAAATATTGTAAATTGAGGTGAACATGAGCATGGGTGAGGATCACCTGAAAGATGTGCAGTATCAGCAGAACATTAGCAGGGTCTGACAGCCAAGTAGTGGGACAAAGTGTGAAATTTGAACAGTGTTTTAAACATGAATTAGCTTTTAGTAAAGAAAATACCCCAACATGTGGCACGTGCAGTAATGGCAAGCAGGTCTGCTAGATGGAACTGTTGTGCTGTGGGATTTGGGTGTCTGGAGAAGGGGGCTGGAAGACAAGTACAGCTCTAGGGAGGGGGCTTCAGGCTGGCCCTGGATATGATCCACCAGTGCAGGCAGCAAATGAATCTCTGTAGCCCAGGAAAAAGCAAGTGGCTGCTATTTTTTGGGCTTTGTGAACTGTCTGAAGCTGGGCAAACCACAGGGATGCACAGCAGTGTCCCATGGGTGGCTTTGCAGGCTGTCATCGACTGTCCCCTATTCCTGGTGCCAAGGATTGGTTTCCTCTCGCCATGTGTGGTCTGCACTGCATGGGAGAGCACCAGGGAGGTGATTACCCCATGCTGGTTCTTGATGGAAACCATAAAAAACCAAGAAGCTGTAAGAGCTAAATCGGGAATATATTCTTTTAGTTCTGCTAAACAGGGGCTTAAAGGGCATTAGCTGTTGGGCTTCTAATGGAGCAGCTGGCATGGAGCAGGCTAGTAACTGGATTGCTTCTTTAGGTGATTTACTCAGGTGCTCTCCACCCACTCAAGCCCTGTGCTTCCTTTTCCATGCCTCACAAGTTCTCCTCTGCATGCTGAACACCCATACAGGACACTTTGCCAGTTGAGGTGTTTGGCCCTGGTCCAGGAAAAACACTTATGTGTTTGCCTAAACCTAGATCAAAGTGATGATCTCTTCAATTTGAAGTTGGGCACCTTCTGTAATACTATAAGGATTTTTTTTTTAATTCTCACATGAAGTTGTAGGAGGCTCAGGCTCAGCAAAGCAGCTGTCTCTTCATCTTCCCTTTAGAGGACCTTTTGGTTGACCTCTGGAGGTTCTTCTTGGGCTTGTTTCCTATGGTAGATAACAAGGCAGCTAAACTTGTGCAATGATGGTGGAACGTTTGAAAGGAATATTAAACCTCCACAAATCAGATCTCACTTCTGGAGATCAAAATGACATCTTGTGCGTGGGAAAGAGGCAAATTATCTCCCAGCTGCAGAGTTCCTCCAGCTTGCTGTCATGTGTTTCTGGTTGCCCACTGACAGAGGATGCTGAATTAGATGGACCAATGTTCTGATTCAGTCTGGAATTCCTGTGGTCCCCTGAGTCCTGTTGACCTCAGTGGGAATTAAACACATGTTTAAGCACTTCCTTACAAAGTCAGGCTCTTCTGGCCAGTTTGTGCCCAGCTGCTTGGAGCTCTGCACTGAAGAAAGCAGGTTTCTGTTAAATGCTTGGATCAGCCTTACCACATCCTTTTTCTTGCTGTGTTGAAATGGGAAAATCCTAATTTGTAGCATGCACTTCCATTTAAAAAATAAATGCAAGCTGTCCTAAAGTCAAACCATGCTCCATGTCACAGTGATGCCATTGGGTGGGAGGTTTCCATCAGTGCCTGTGGAAGGGACATGTGCACAAATGGCTGGGAGAACTCAGCAGAAAATCCTTGGGCTTTATGGCTGGCTTTGCTTCTAAACCTGTTGCAAGAGTGCCAAGAGGAATACATCCTGTGGCTCACAGCCCCTTGAAGTGGCTGGGCTCAGTACTGACAGGATGGTTTCCCTTAGCTCGACTCCTACAAAGAGGACCAGGAAATATGCCTGTGATGTGGGATTCCTGCATTTCAGGCCTTGATCAGGTTGACAGCTTTTCCTCTATTTCCACCACCCCCCTCTCCCCAGTGGTTAATCAGCAAAGCCAGTTGAAAGCAGGGAATTGCTCTGCCCCCTTTTTGTGGCAAGATAAGTGGGAGGGTGACAGCTGTGTTTGGGTCCTGCTGCTAATCCAGTGCTCTGGGAGTTCACAGACCTGTCCCTTCCTGTGGAATTACATCCATGCAGAGGGTTTGGCAGGAGCTGCCTTTGGTCTTGCATCCAGTCCACGCTGAAAACGAGAGTCCTGAACACAGAACATTGTTGTACAGTCACCTCTGGCAGACTCTGGTGTGTTGTCTTCCCCCCAAAAATACCCTTGTATTGAGAGCCTTTACTTGGCAAATTAACTAACTTGAAAACTGCAAATTTCATTTCTTTCTTCTGAAGCAAGTGTGCCCCAGATGAGGCTTTGATCTGGGAAGCTCAGCTGAGTCTGCCCAGGTCTGTGTGCGGATCCCAGGGACCAGCTGGCTGAGATATGCAGTTTGGACAGCTGCTCCCAAAATGGGAATGGCTTGCTTGATCTAGAGCTCAGTTCATGCCCTTTGAGAGACACTTGTTTTGTGTAAATTGAGCTTTGCTAGGAAATTGTTATGTGGCTGAACTAAACTCAGTAAAAAGATTAGATTACATTGATAGATAATTAAATTGTGATATTAAATTGTGCCAGAGGAGTTTGGACTGGACATGAGGAAGCATTTTTTTGATAAGAGGTGATTCAGACATGGAAAAAGGCTTCATAGACAGGTGCTGAGTGCCCACAGCCTGTCATATTTAAGAAGTGTTTGAGCAATGCTATTAAAATACATAAATTTCTGGTCCATTCTGATGTTGTCAGGCAGTTGGACTGGATGATTATTGTAAGGCCCTTTTAACTGAAAAAATCTACTCTGTTCTGAAATGAAATTATATTTTGGTTCAATTCAGATCTGAATGCCAGCAGTTCCTAGATCCCTGCTTTCTAGAACTATCAAATATTACCTAACCTTTGGAAAATGAACCCTTTAAAGGAAGCTGTGTGGCAGTGGCACATATCAAACAACTAGCCATCACTGAGAAAGTAGCCTTTTTTTTTTTTTACTAGCACAGGAAGTATTGGAAGTATGTAAAAACGCTGTAAATAGTGATACAGAAATGTAGCATGAGAATACCAAAGGTGGATGAACACTGATCTCAAAGAAAGGCACTGCTTTCACTCAGCAAGTGTGGTGGTGGTCAGTTGGTTGTGTGTAGTCGTGTTTTCAGGAGTTATTGGCCAAAAAGTTGGGAATTGTAACAACTCATTAGCCTTGAGCTCCTGATCTATTTACAGCTTGTGAATTAATAGCTTACTGACATGTCTCAACATGGGAGAGGAGTGAAGGGAAGATAGGAAAAGGCAGATATTTCGAGATGAAAAATACAATTTTGAGCTAAAAGGGACATTCCAATTAAGTTCTGTACCTGCTCTAGATGCCATCCTTGTTCTAGACCACAGTCCCCTGACTTCTAAACCAGGGACGTAATTGTGGCTTTTGAAAGCAGTTTTTCACAGAATCATAGAATGGTTTGTATTGGAAGGACCTTAAATATCATCTAATTCCAACCCCTGCCATCACCCCACCTTCCACTAGACCATGTTTCTCCAAGCCCCATCCAGCCTGGCCTGGAACATTTCCAGGGGTGGAGCAGCCACAGCTCCTGTGGGCAACCTCTGCCAGGGCCTCACCTCCCTCACAGTCATTAATTTCTTCAAAACATCCAATCTAAACCTGCTGTCTTTGCGTGTGAAGCCATTCCCCCTTGTCCTGTCACTCCATGGCCTTGCCAAAAGTCCCTCTCCAGCTCTCTTGTAGCCCCCTTCAGGCATTGGAAGGAGCTCTAAGGTCTCTCCAGAGCCATCTCTTCTCCAGGCTGAACAGTCCCAGCTCTTCCAGCCTGTCGTCACATCAGAGAGGCTCCATCCCTGGCATCATCTCCATGGCCACCTCTGGGTCCACATTGTTCTTAGGTTGAGGGCCCAAACTGAATGCTGTAGCAAAACCAGAAGCAAGAACTGTGTGTGATTACCTTAATGTTTTGTTATCCTTTTTTCTCCTCCTCCCCCTGCACAGGGACCCTGCAGAGGGACCGGATCTTCAAGAACCTGACTCGGAAGCGGCAGCGGGCGATGCGCAGGCGGGTGCACCAGGTCAACGGGCACAAGTTCATGGCCACCTACCTGAGACAGCCCACCTATTGCTCTCACTGCAGGGAGTTCATCTGGTAAGAGCAGCCCAAACACCCTGGCACAGGGCTGCCCAGTCCTTTGTGTTCTGGGGACAAGGCACCCCCAGTCCTGAATGTCATTTAGGACTTCACCCAGGGCCTCCAATGTGATGCCCCTTGGCCATCGGGTTTGGGAGGGTGCATTTATGCTGCAGAGGGACCAGAGGTATCTTGGATGCTGAAAGCAAACTGGGTTGATGTGTGGGGATGTGGCAGTGTCCATCCCTTATAACCACAGATTATTCCCCTTATTTCAAGGGAAAAAAAGTGTGAAGCAACCTGAAGAAAGACCTGACTCACTGGAGTGGAGCGTTGAGATTGCACTGAGGAAAAAAGCCAGTTGCTTGAGAGTTTAGAGAGAATTCCTGAGAACAGAAAAGCCATCAGAGAGGTGTGAAGTGATGCACGTGGAGGAGTAGGCAGAGCAAGGAGAAAAATGTAGATATGCCTCAAAAGAACATGGAGTGGGAGAAATAATAACAGGGTGTGGGCTGCTGGGATCAGTGTAGTATGTGTGGTGTGTGTTGTAATGAAGTGAGGTACCTGAGAAATGAGAGTGAGGGGGAATATGGGGAATACAGGCATGTTGACAGCCTGCCCTGTGAGCCGTGCCTGTGCAGTGCTTTGTTGTGCTCTCACACCCCTGTGCTGGATTGCACCACTACTGCTGGGCAGCTCTGCCATGGGATATGATAATTTGGGATCCTCCTGCATTTTGGCTCTGCCCTCTGTAAACAATCTGCAAGACAACCATCCTTCTGCCATTGAATTGTGTCCGTGTTTTCTCTTGGCCAGGGGCGTGTTTGGGAAGCAGGGATACCAGTGCCAAGGTAAGATGCTCTGCTCCTATGTGGTGTGTGTGTGGGATGTGCTGCTTTGGGAATGCTTTCCCATGCTTCTGGGACATCCTGCAGCTGTGAGCTGCTCTGGAGTCCCCACTTCTCTTCCTCCCCAGGCAGCCAGACCTGTGCTTTTGAGCCCCTGTCTGTTTGCCACCGACATTCCTGCAAACACCTGCGTGTCTGGTTGCTGTCTCACCCTTTGCAGGTCCACTCAGTTGCTACATGCAACACCCAGCTGGGCTTGAGGCACCCAGGGTCCCTTCAGGACAGTGCTCAGCTGGTGTTGGGACACAAAGTACCCTGCTGGAATGGCCACCCTCCTTTCTCTCCCTTCAACAAAGTAAAATTTGGGAGTTTGCACTTCATGGGCTGGCACAGCACTTCTGCCTGAATGCATGGTTTGATTGACTGGGTGTGGAGATGTATGTGGTGCTTGTTTGCATTTAATTATTGTTCTGCCTTTCCCTTTATTTTGCCTTTCCCTTTTTCCCAGAACTGCCTGCTTCATGGTCATTCAGAATAGCCTAACACAGCCTGTTCCTGTGCAGTATAATAGGGCGCTGGTGTCCTGTGAAAGGAAGCTGCATGTAAACAAAATGGATATTGCTGTGTGAAACACTCTTCTGGATAATTATTTCAACAGCATTTTTTGAGTATTTTAGAAGCTACACTGTCCATCACCCATATTTGATATAGGCAACTTTTTTCTAGGCTGTGTGAATAATCCAGTACAGAATTTTTTTTACAGTAAGTTGAAGATACATCTCCAGATCTGTAGTAAATTCCAAGCCACCAATTATTTTTCACATCTGTACTGTGTGCTGATGATGCAGCTGAGCCTTAAGGAGCCCAGCTGGTGGATTGATGTGTTCTGAGTCTTCCAAGGGCTCTTTTCAATGTGCCTCTTTTATTTCAGTGTGCACCTGTGTTGTACACAAGCGCTGCCATCACCTCATTGTCACAGCTTGCACGTGCCAAAACAATGCTAGCAAGAACGATCTCAAGGTAAAGTCATGTTGGTTATTTTGGGTCATCAGACTTTGTCTGGGTTGCTGGGGTTGTCCAATAAGAGAATTTACTTCATGTTATCTTTATTCATGGGTTTAAAAGTGGGAAAGAATGATAGGGACCTGCTTAAAAGCCATGCAATGTCATCCTGTTGTTCTGTCGATGTCATTAACTGTTTGCACCAGCATATGGTTTAAGAAGTCAGGATATCTTCACTGGAAGACATCAATAAATAGCAAATCCAGTGTTTTCCTTGGTAATTTTCTTGCATGGTTAACTGTGGTGCAATCAAAATTTGGTGTCCAGTTCTTAATGTGGATTTCTCTGGCCAACCACTGGTCTTTGTTTTGCCTCTTTTTTCTTTTCTGATTGCCTTAAGGGCTCATTTAGTTGTTGCTCCACACCTTTGCTCTGTGAAATACATTGTAATAAAGAACCCTTGCATAACTTGTGTTTCTGAAGGTTTTCCTTCTTGCTGGTTTTGGCTGTGTTGGATGGGAGTAACATCCCCACCTAACACTGCCCTGTGCATTGCGTGTCTCATTTCTGCAACTGGAAATGGCTCAATAACTGTTTGAGGAAAAATCAAATCAAATCTGTTTATTCATGAGGCAGCTCTGTGTTTTGTGCCATGCAATTGCCTTTGTTATTTCTTGCCTGTAAACTGCTGAGCTGAACTCCTTAAAATGACCTCTTGACAAGCCAGATGAAAATGAGTTATGAAGCCTAAGGGTAGAGTGCAAGTTAAATAGTGAATGTCCTCACCCCTCTCTTGGGATTATGAAGGTTTTATGACACATTTAAGCTACTTTAAAAGAAGACAGAAATGAGGAGGCACCACTCACCTTGAACTTCTTGTTCCAGTCACACCCCTGGCTTTTCTTTAATAGAGTTGTGGGTTCCACCTCAGCTTTCCAGGATCTGCATGTTGAGAAACAAAGTCAAAAGTGATGAATATGCTAAATGGGGACTGCTTTCTTCAGCCATTGAAACATTTTTTAAAGGTGCCCTTGAGATCGGAATGATTTACAATTGGAAAAGAACAGGGTTAAAAAGGGGATTGAGTGCAAGTGATAAATTGAAATGTGTGCCTGAAAGGCTGTTAGTTATAAAAAGGGCAAAAAGAGAATGAGAATTTTAGGAGGAGCTGTGAAAGCAGTTCTGTATTAAAATTAATAAAATCACCAGTTTGACCTAAAGTTACATGGTTTTGCACATAGTATGCAAGTCAAGAATTTTGAAACTGTGTGATAAAAAATGCTGTAACTCACACTGCAGTGGGATTGGTTTGTTTTGAGGCATTCTAATTCTCACTTCTGTTTAAGAATTTAAAATTAGCTAGGGATCCCTTATTTAAAATCTGCTTTGCCAGGTAGTCTGGGCTGGCCAGCAAGGAAAGCAGGGCTGGCTCACAGCAGGTGAGGCTGTTAATTCAGTATTCACTTGCTGTAAACCTCAGTGAGGTGATGGACTGGGACATTTTCTGACTTGAAATTATTTTCTTAGATTTGCACTCAAATGCCTGCATGCAAATGAACACCATCTTATAAATATGTGTTTGAATTTTAAACCCATTCTTTTCTTTTGGTGCTGCAGGTGACTGAACAGAGGTTTGGGATCAACATTCCTCATAAATTTGGCATCCACAACTACAAAGTCCCAACGTTCTGTGACCACTGTGGCTCCTTGCTCTGGGGGATCCTGCGACAGGGTCTGCAGTGTAAAAGTGAGCAGCTTCTCACTGTTGCCTCTTCACAAAATACATTTATTTTTAGACTCTTGATGCACTGTGTGGGCTTGATTTGTGCAACCTTCAGGAAAAAGCTGAGTGATGAATATTTATCTTTGTAAGAGTTGAAAAAAAAGCTGATCTCCTTTTTCATCTCTGCCTGCCAGAAGGACTCTCCTTTGCACTTTGTTTCACTTGCATTATTAAAAGTATTCTGCTTCCTGCATTCATATTTTCCCTTTACCTGAAGGTTTTTCCTCAGTTAATGAGATAAGGCAGTGAAAAGGCATCTGAGGGGAAAAAAAGGTCATTGCTTTAGGCTGACTACCCTGCCTATTAATTGATGACTAAGCATGTTCTGGTGTTAAGTTTTTTGTTTCAGTGATCCAGACTGTAAAATCCTTGCCTTCATCTCCCACAAGAGGGTGTGTGTGTGCCCATGAGTTAGAGCAATAATGATTTTTGTTCCCCACTGAACACTGCCTTTAAAATTAGATGCAGGAAAATGCAGGGGACATTTGTTGCAAATTCTGTGGCATTATAAATATTAATTGTACTTACAGACATAGCTGCAATGGTAGTTATGCACCTCAAAAATATGTGCTTATGAAAAGCTTTAGGCAATAATGGCATCCTGCTTGGAGGTTTGGGGTCTGTTCCTGGTTTTCAGGAGTTTATTCTCTTACAAGAATCCTAATTTTGCTTCTACTTAGATCAGTGGCAAAAATCCCTCTAGTTTAACGATGCAGGGTAGGCCAAGATGTGTGTGTTTCCTGAAGCAGAATTAGTAAATTGTTTCTCAGCAGTAAACCCCTCCAAGTTATTTTAATTGTTCCTTTGCTTTTACTTTCCATTGCCCCTGTCAGTCTGTAAAATGAACGTCCACATCCGATGCCAAGCAAACGTTGCTCCAAACTGTGGGGTGAACTCAGCAGAGCTTGCCAAAACCTTGGCCTGCATGGGTCTGCAGCCAGGAAGCATTTCCCCAAATTCGGTGAGTATTTCTTTTTTTCCTTCTCTATTTAAAGCATTTGCAGCTGAGTCTTTTTGGGTGTAGGAGGGGGCAGAGGCTTCCCATAGGGCAGGTGATGCCTGGTGGGGGACTGCAGGAGCAGATCTGTGGCTTGTGGCAAAGGCCTCACCTGGAAAATGGGTATCTGACATCCAGGTTTTAATCTGTCGGTGTTGATTTGCAATGTGCTTATGTTCACAGTGCTGTGACTCTTCAACATTCTTTCATCTGCTTATCACAAATGAGAGCACAATAAGACCCCCTGACTAATTAGTGATCAATATGATTCATGCCATGCATTTTTTTTTTTTTTTACTGCAAGTGCAACTGCTGCCTGCATGCATGGCTTGTGATAGAGCAAAAGAGCTCAAGAAGAAGCTTCGTTCTCTTCCCAGCTTTGTTACTTCTTCTGTGTGATTTTGGGGATACCATTTCACTCTTCACTACATCCCTAGCCAAAAATCTGTGGTCCCTGTCAACACAACAAAAAGAAAATATTAAAATCTTAATCATAATTTCAAGATGTGGTAAATATTGTCATACAATTGGCCAGCTATGTTCATCAACCACATCAGTCTGTATCAGCCTAGCAGGCTCATTTTGCTGTTCTGCCCCTTTTGATTTCAGTTGGTTTGTAGCAAACTCTTATCCTTGCTCTTCCCCCTGTAGCGGTTTGGGGGACAGTTATCCTGGGAGTTAAAGGGAAATCCCATATTCCCTTCTCCATTCTGCAAAAATCATCACTTGTTAACACTTGTTTGCATCATCTGCACTTCAAAAGGAGATGAAAACAAAAACAACAAAAAAAAATCTGTGCTTGGTGTTTAATGATCTTTCTTGTTATTCATGACATAAAGGATCTAGGAAAGTGCTCAGACTGTGTTGTAAGAAAAATCCTGAATGGCTTTAAGCTGAATGGGGGTGGGTTTAAATAATACATTAGGAAGAAATTCTTTACTGTGAGCCTGGTCAGGCCCTGCCACTGGTTGCCCAGAGAAGCTGTGGGTGCCCAATCCCTGGAAGTGTTCACGGTCAGGTTGGATGGGGTTTTGAGCAACCTGGAAGGTGTCCCTGCCCATGGCAGGGATTTGGAACTAAATGATCTTGAAGGTCCCTTCCAACACAAACCTCTCTGTGTTTCTGTGACTGCTGTTGGTTCTTTGCCCATGGGGATGAGTCTCCTGTGCAGAAGGAACTTTGCTGTACACCAAAGTAGTCACAAGATGGAGCTCACGAAGTCCCTGTGACTTTGTCCAGACCGATCAACTGAACAGAAGTGCTCATTTGTGTGCACATGCATACCTGGAGAGCTGTGAGCAGAGGGCACTGGAGGCTGGCTTGATCTTTCTGACTTCAAAATTAGGAGCTCTAGAAATGTAAGCTGATACTGGTACAACCTCTGAATATGCAGCACCTCACTGCTGGCATGGGAATGAACAGCTTTCCATCAAATTTGGAGTGGTGGAGCAAACCAGCAGCCCAAATGTGGAAAAGACATGTTTTGAAGTTGGGATCCCACTGAGCTGGGCTTTGACTAAGAGTCTTAAACTCAAGTAGAAACATAAGAAATTCAGATGAGATCTGCTACAGTTCCAAATCTCCTCAGCACTTTATCTATTGCAGAAATGATGCAGTCCTCCTTACTTTGCTGGTAGATGGAAGATTTGGATTTCCCCACCCATTCTTTTTTTTTTTTTTTTTTTTTTTTTTTTTTTTGTGGGGAGTAAGGATGAAGAGAGTCAACTTTGCCTCTTGACTCTTGGGGATGGTCCTGTGCAGGGCCTGGAGTTGGGCTTGATGATCCTTGTGGGTCCCTTCCAAACTCAGCATATTCTGTGATTATCTGGGCTGTGCTGGGCAGTGGGTTTACAACCCCAAATGCCATGTCAGGAGCTGGTGGTGAGATGTCAGCGCAGCCCTGAGCAGTGCTGAGTTTGACTGGTCACATGTGGCAGCTGTGTGATTCTACCAACACAACTTTCTGCCTCTGCTGCCATAAAGTGCCCCTGGAAAGGCCCCAAATGGCCTGGTTGGTGGATTGACTACCTGTGAGCACCTCTGAAGCAGAAGTACAATTCCTCTGCAGGCTGACACTTCTTTGCTTTCTTCCACAGAAGCTGGTTTCCAGATCTACATTGAAACATCAGGGAAAAGGCAGCCTGAAGGACGGCAACACAATTACTGAAACCTCAGCAAGCAGACTCGGGATCAAAGACTTAACCTTCCTTCGTGTGTTGGGAAAGGGGAGCTTTGGAAAGGTGAGAGTTATTCCTGGCTATTTTGTGAGAAACCACATTCCTTATTTAAGAAGCCCCAAGGCAGCTGAAGTGATTTCATAACATGGTACACAGGTTGTCCAGTGGTACTCCAGAGCAGGTACTTGCTTTGTGCAACAAAGTTGGTTACAGAGAGCAGGAAGAAAAGAGAAAGAAAGCAGACAGCAAAGTGAAGAACTGGCTATCACAGAAAAGAAGTTAGCACCTGAAGGAATATCTGCATGCCAGGGCCTATACCAGGAGCTGCAAGTGTGTGTTAACACCAATTTGGGCAGCATTTCTTGGAGCATGTAAAGACTTTTCCTTTAAAGGCAACAAGGCAGTGGTTTCAAACATGGTGAGATGGTGGTTTTGTTTCTCTGCTTTGCCAGGAAGATGATATGAAAGAGTGTGTGAAAGAGTGTGTTTGAGTTTTATAACTGAGGAGGGAGGTGGAATGAAAGGCCCTGCTCAGGCAGTTCGTGCTGGCACAGTGGGTGACCTTGGACCAGGCAGCCCTGTGCCAGACAGGAGCAGCATGTGGGCATGTCTGTCCAGAGCAGCCTGCTGCAGGCATGGTGTGTGCCATTGATTGTACACTGATGCTAACAAGCTGACTCACTTTGGTCCACAAGCCTGGTCGTGAGATGGGTGACATTTCCAGCCCAGGAAGGTGTGAGAGGCTCTGTGCTGCTCAGAGACAGAGGGCTCAGCCCTTGCCATTCACCTTGCTTTTGGTTTAGGTGATGCTTGCCAAGATAAAAGAGAGTGGGGAGCTGTATGCAGTGAAGGTGCTGAAGAAGGATGTCATTCTCCAGGATGACGACGTTGAGTGCACCATGACCGAGAAACGCATCCTCTCCTTATCCAGGAACCACCCCTTCCTCACCAAGCTCTACTGCTGCTTCCAGACTCCTGTAAGTACAGCCCAGGCAGTGGCCAGCCTTCCTCCTGGCACTGGCTGCCATGAGGAGCCTTGCTGTGGATTTGGCCCCTGGCCTGGTATCAATGCCCACCTCAGACCCAGGAGAAACCTCTGTGCTTGAGGATGTGTGGCAATGCTCCTCACTCAGGGTCACCAAATGTACAATTTGAAGGCAACCCCAACATGGGAAGAGATGAGAATCTTGACTCCATGTTTCAGAAGGCTTGATTTATTATTTTATGATATATATATATTATATTAAAAGAAATTTATATACTAAAAACAATACTAAAGAAACAGAAAGGATTTCATCAGAAAGGAATGGAATGGAATGATAATAAAATCTTGTGACTGACCAGAGAGTCTGAGGCAGCTGGACTGTGATTGGCCATTAATTAAAAACAACCACATGAGACCAATCAAAGATGCATCTGTTGCATTCCACAGCAGCAGATAAATATTGTTTACATTTTGTTTCTGAGGCTTCTCAGCTTCTCAGGAGAAAAAATCCTAGCAAAAGGATTTTTCATAAAATATATCCGTGACAAGGATGAACAGAGCACTGTGCTATATTGCACCTCTGACATCTGCTGGGCATTTGGCAAACAAAATCCTGGCCTTTTCTGAGCTCCCGAACAAACTGGTAAGGCACAAAGCCTTTCTTTGTGTCTTCCCTAGAAACATCTCTGTGCCATTGAACGTTTCCAAGTGCAAATGTCTACACACCTGCAGTGTCCTCTGGTTGCTCTGGGATCTCAGGCTCTGCTCTGTTGCTGCCTGAATTTTTAACAAGGCTGTATTTGCATTGAGTTTTCTGCAAACTTTAAGATTTGCACTTGGAACTGGAGGTAGCGTCTGGTGTCTGCCAGCCTTTGTAGACTGCTCAGAACTGAACAAAAGATCCTTTTGGGGTTACTGGAAAGGGTCTGCCTGACAGAGGTGGACACTGAGTCAGACCCATGTATGGTTGGTATTTCTTTTTGTGTAGGGCAGACAGATGGCAGCATTGCTGTCCCTTGTGCCCTGTGTACCTAAGTGGAGGACAGGACATGGGCTGAGTGCCTGGCTGGGAGCCTCATCTGGTGTGTGCTGGTGCTGGGAGCCTCATCATCTGGGTGGTGGGTGGATGGAGGCATTGGCCACAGCCATGTATGGCAAGATGAATTTGGGAATCCCTCAGCTAAGCTGTTATTAGGACCAAAGCATTTCATGCAGTGTAGCTTTTCAAAACTGCCTGGGCTCCTTTCCAGTTGCATTTTGTTATTTGCTAAAGGGCAGTGAAGCTTGTTTTCCTCTTATAACAGGTAGGAGAAACTTGCTCTTTTAATTGCAGCTTTGCTCCTCCTACATAAACCCAAAATACCTTAAAAAAACCAAAAAAAGAGCAGACAAATGTATTCAGCCACCCACCCATTTCTCTTTTCACTGGGGTGATGCAACAGCCAGCTGTGGAGGTGAAGAACTGTGCTCATTTAGGGTGGAGCCTTTGGGTAGACTCATCTAATATAAATGAGTGGTTTGTGCTGGGGTTTATTTAATGCACAGCTCACATGGTTCACAGAGCAGCTGTGCTGTATAGCAGAAATGAAACTTAAAGCTCACTGTTGTCACTAGCAACCAAAGAAACTTTTAGTTAGTGATATTTCAGCTTGTAATGGCTTTCCTGAAATACCAGGAATGCCCAGTATTGATGTGTTCTGTTTGAGGTCAAATGTGAGCTTTGCCACTCACTGCTGTGGCTTTGCTTACTAAATTTGCAGTGTGGATGTGAGAACATCAAGCTCCTGGGCTGTGCAGAGTGCTTCTTATGAATTCAGAGAGGATTCAAGGTCACTGTGTGAGCAACTGTTTGTCATGTTCAAAAAAACTGAACACAGTCTGCTGTGGGTGCAGGCAAGCTCTTCTGGGCTGCTGAAGTAATTGCAGAGTCTTTTGCAAAGAGGAAGAAAAGGGGAGAACTCAGCCTGTTTAGACTAGCAAATTGAAAGCAAAAAGAGGATCTGATTGATGTCTGCAGATGTCAAGCACTGAGGAGGGAAACAAAGCTGTCAAGATGGTGGCAAAGATTAAATGAGTCTAGACTGGCCATGGGTACAGTTAGACTGGAGATTAAAAGGAGGTTGCTAAACAGTAGAGCAGCCTGGAACAGGAGTTTCTGGACCAGCTTGTCGTCAGAGGAGCAGAGGGAAGAACCCCTCAGCCCTTGGTGCCCTGAACACAGAGCTGGTCAGTCCTTGAAATGGTGCCAAAGGAGTGCTGCTTGTGTAGCAGGACCCTGCTATTTCCAGTCTTTCCTGGCTTCCTCTTTCACTTGAATCCCACTTCCCCTCCGATGATGAACAACACAGAAAAGGGAAGCATTTTTTACCAAAAAAATGCAGATTTCAAATTAAGGTGGTTCATGACGTCTTTTGCCCATGGTTGCACTCAGTGACACCAACTTCCATCCAGAATAACCAGGTTTAAATTGCTTATAAAAGCACAATTTAACCCTTTGGCTATAGCAGAGAAATTACTGCAACAGCAGGGGTATTCACTGGTCACAGTCCTTCCAGGAAGGCTTAACCAGGCTGATACAAACTTGGGGTTTCTGTTTATTGTTTGTATGGCATGGGGATATCCCCTCCATTAAAAAGACCTTGGCAGAAAAAGATATCTATATATAAAAACCATTATAGATATAAAAAGAGTAACCACTTATTCAAAATGTCATCCTGCAGCCATATTTTAAAAATTTATGGATTTGGGAGCATGGTAGCACAAATACCCAGTTTGCAATTACATGGAAACCACATCACATGTATCACAGTTACAGCCCAGACACTTAAAATGTGGTATTAATGGTTCATGTTATAAAAAAACCCCACAACTCCAGTCTGCCATGGAAATCCTGGATACATAATGACCTACAGGGCCTGCCTTTGGGAATTTTTCAAGAACTAGCCACTTTGAGGCCTCTTACCATTTGTCAAGGCCAAGTCAAAGCCTGATCCCATAAGATCAGGACAAGCTGGGACTGACTGGCAGAGGAGTAGCCCAGCTGGGAGGCAGACAGGGCTGATGGTAGGTGCCAGGTTCAGTCTGAGCCAGCAGTGCAGCCCATGGAATGTGAGCTAAATGATGGACCAGGCTGCTTCAGGAACTTGGAAGAGTCATTATCCATTCTGCCTGGCACTGGTGAGGCTGCACCTGACACAGGGGTGTCCAGTTACAGCCTCCCCCATCCCAGTTCAAGAGGAAATAATGAAAACTCCAAAGGAAGGCTCTTGGAAGTGCCTGAGATGCTGCTGCAGTCTGAGGACAGAGCACTCATAGGATCTGAGAATTTGGCTGGATCCAGAGCCACTTGAATTCTGTTTCTTTTACAATATCCCAGCCAAACCAGCAAACGGTTCCCCTGGCTTGAGCAGCCTGGGGGTGACTTTAGCAGCCTGGGACATGTCTGTGCAGCAGGATGTGATGTCGTGTGGTGCCAGGAATGCAGCATTGTTCCAGGGGTGCCCCATCTCCAGAAGTGTCCAAGGCCAGGCTGGATGAAGCTCTGAGCAGCCTGATCTAGTGAAAGGTGTCCCTGTACAGGAGAGGAGGGTTGTAATTAGATCATCTTTAACATCCCTTCCAACCCAAACCATTCTGTGATTCCATGATTAGCGGAGCAGGCACGAGTACCTGAAACAGCAGTGCATTACCTGAGCTCATCTGTACTGCTGCTTCTTCTTCTTGCCTATTTTAGAGCTGGCTGAGGTTTTTCTGAGCTTACATTAGCCACTGGTGGTTTCCAGAAAGGCTTTCTGTTCTCTTGTGCTGCCTCTGTGCTCAGTGTGAGCCTGTTTTAGTCTCAGCGGCAGCTTCAGTGATGCCCTGCAGCAAGGGCAGCTGTATTTGCCCAGGGTGGGCTCCAGGCAGCCTCCTCGCTCCGTCAGGGCTGAATCCTGCAGCCACTAGGTGGTAGGAGCTGCAAGGGCTGTCCCTGCCTGCTGTGGGTCACCGTTTTCAGAGCATAACGATGAAATATCAGCAGGCTGGCAGAGGCTGCATGCAGCCATCTGTGTGCCCAGCACAGGGCTGGGCAGTTTTGGACTTGCACCTCTGGATTCCTTTCCTATGAAAGGCAAGGAAGGAGTCCAGATGCTCCATTGCAGGGGGGGAAGTTTAAATACTGCTTCAGCTGCATCTGTGGGAAGTCTTTCCTGCTCACCACCTCTGTTTTTTTTTTTTTTTTTTTTTTAATTGAAGACCTTGCCCTGAGAGCTGTCCACTTTGCCTAAGCCATTTACCTCTGCTTTTTCTAAGGCCTTAGAATAATTCTTTAGTGCCAGAGAGGATTATGCTTCTGCTCCAGTAATCTGTGAGTTGCTGACAGGTGCTGGGACCTGTGGATAATCGTGGATCCTTCATTGGGGGTGACAAGCACCAAAAAATGTTTGTTTCCTTTTACCTGACACTGGTGTCGTCCAACACCTCAACAATACTGTCCTAGGAGGGGTGAAAGAGGCTATAGGTATAAATAGCTAAGTCAGTAATATAATCCTGGGGAATGTGAATCCTGGAATGTTTTAATTAAAATCAGTTTGCAGTAAGTAGGTCCTGTCTTCTTTGGGGTTTAGGAGCCATCCTTCCTGCACAGGTGGTTTGCTTTTAAATCCTTTTGTCTCCACTCATATGCATGAGAATGAAGAGGGCTGGGGGAGATCAGCTTCTCATGCCAATAGTGTTGAATAGCTTCTGGGTTTCAGGTTTATTGCCCTTATCCCTTTTCTCATGACCAAAGGGTCCTTCCAGGGGACTGTCCCCCAGGCAGTGCTGTTCCCAGCACTGTCCCCATCAGCCAGCCTGATCATTATATGGATTTGCTTTCCCTCTGGCTCTGCTGACAGTTGCTGAGGCTCAGAGCCTGCCCCTGTTGTTCCAAAAATAGTGAGACAGGAGCACTTGGCAGCGGGCTGTGGTTTTCTATAACAAGAGTCCTTCAAGATAATGATGGGCAGGGGTGCTCTTCAAGCCAGGCAGGACTGGCTGGGACTCCAGGACAGCACAATCATGGAACTGCTCCCGTTTTACGAGGGCAGCTGCTGTTTGGCACCCAGCTTTTTGTCCCCATTTCTGGCTGAGGGCTCATGTTGTGCTCTCAGCATGGAAGGGGAAGGTTTCTCCACATCTCCACTGGCTCCTGGGACACTCAGGCAGTTCTGCCAGGGTAGAGAGATGAGCCTGTATTTCACCTCCTAGGAGTGCTAGAGCTGACCTGGAGCCTTCAACAGGAGCATCATTTTCAAGTGAGGGCCCACAAGCCAAAGTGCTGGCACTAAGAGATGGCAGCTCACCCATGCCTTGCCCCTAGGTGCCACAAGGGAGGTCTAAGTGCCCTTGTATGTCCAGGGAGTCCTTAGTCGTGGTCCCCCCCATGGGGTCTCCAGCATCAGCCTGGTTGTCCACCAATCACTCCAGTGTCACCAGATGGGCAGAGCACAGGGCAGAGCCTGGTGTGATGGAGGTGAGGGAGGCTGGAGAGGCAGTGACAGCCTTCCCAGGGCTCTGGGAGATGAACAAGTGCCCTGACACAGACTTTGGAGTGTGCTGGTGGGCGTTCAGGAAGCAGTGAGGCCTCTTTGATGTTCTCTTTGGCAGGCACTGGGAGGGAGCCCTTTGGGAGCAGAGAGGGATGGCTTTGATGCACTCCCAGGCTCTGAACCCCCAGCATTCCCTTCTGTGGCACGTTGTGGAGGCACAGCTCCATGTGTGCATTCACGTGACAGCAAAATGCACGTCTTGGATGCTTTCCTGCAGGCATTGAGACTTTTGTTCTTGAGAGTTGGCACCTGTGTTAGCCTCCAGCCACTCTGCTGGGAGACTCTGCAAGTCAGGCTGGAAGGAGCTGCAGTTGTTCTTTACCTGGGGTGGCAGGTTGGTTTTGGGGGTTTCTTGGACAGGGAGGGACAGGGGGATTTCCTCTCTCTCCCTTCACTCTGCAGTGCAGATCCTGCAGCTGTGTGCTGTGTGCCCTCGTGTTGGCTTTGTGACCGCAGCAGGGACAGCCCGTTTCTCCTTTCCTCTGGATCCTGTCTAGCACAGAATAAAGGCAGGCAGGTCGAAAGTGCATCTTCCTGTGGTTTGACAGTGTTCACATCACCAAAATCCCCTGATGTGTGTGCTGGCACGCTGGTTCCAGCTGTCAGTAAACCTGACATGCAAGGCCTGTGCAGCCCACTTGGAAAATCTCTGCTTTTCCTGCCATCTGCAGTGCCACCTTGCAGTGGTCACTTTGCTGCAGGAACATTTGAGGCCAGGGGGTGAAACAAGATCAGACTGACATTTGTGACTCTAATCTGTGAACTTTGCTGGATGTCCACGCTCGGGGTGCACACTGAGGCAGTGAGAGCTGAGGTGAAAACATGAGCTGCCATCGTCCTGTCGTAGTCCCCAGTGTGACTTTCTGACCCCACATGGTTGAGGGACTTTGGATATTTGCATTTTCTTGAAGCTGATATAAATGCCTGTCTCCATCTGCAATGGCTTAGGGGAGAGACTGTAGCTTGGACAAATCATCAAACTCACTGCAAGGGTAGCCCAAGTGTGTTGCCTGTGGTTAGCCACAGTATGTGAAACTAATGGTTTTTGTCCTTAAAATCAAGGAAGTTGAGGCTTAAAAAGAGATCAAAATGGAAGCAGCTCTCAAGCAGCCCTGAGCAAGCAGGTGCCAGTCAGTATTGAGGAGGAAGGAGAAGGAAAAAACAAAGGCAATCTAAGCTCAGAGAAGAAGTAACTAACTGAGGTGTGAGCCACTGGTGCTTTTGGTTTCAGTCTCTTTGAATCCATATTGCTTTCCAGGTGGTATTTAAGGTGAGAAGGTGATTCACAAATCCTCACAGCAAGCTGTTTCCAAGTGGCTTTTGGGTGTTTTGGCACTCTTAACGTTTGTGAAGACCTTTGGCTGAGCTTGTAGAGGTCTCTAGCCTTCCCTAGCCCTGCCTGAACCAGCAGATATTGCAGAGCTCAGTATTTTGTAAAATGGGAAGAGCTGTTGCAGGTTGGTCACTCTGAACTGAAAAGACCAATTTTAGTGGCCTTTTTGAACTGAGGGCTGTAAAAAAAGCTTGGTATTTACAGGACTATTCTCTCCTGAGACACCAAGATGCCAGCAGCCAGCTGAGAGGTGCAGATGACCTTTAAATCTTTGATTAACAGGTAATGTCTACAGTGTCATACACTCTAGTTCCTTATTTCTCAATTTATTCCCCTCTAAGTTCAGTCAGTCCTTTGAATTTTTTTAATCTTTCAGGTAGGAGGAAGTATTTCTTTTCTTTACCATTTTAAAAGGTCTGTGAGGGAAGATTTTGTGTTGCTTCTTCTTTCAATTTGTTTTGTATCCTTTTAATATTTCATTTTAATGATGCTCAAAATGTCTTTTTTTTTTTAATTGAGATTAAAAAACCAGACTTTTTTGCATAATTGATTGGCTTATCTGAGTTTTGAGTTTTTTTCTAATTTGGGTCTGGTTTAAAATGGAACAAGTACAGGTGAACAGGATAATAATCCTTTTGCACATTTGGTGTGTAAAAGTTTCTAGTGAAAAATGAGCTAATAGTGTAACACTGCTGTGAATTAGGCTATCTTGCAGGGAGGGGATGAGGAGGAAGGATGTGTGTATGCTTCACCTGAATACCCCAGAAGATGCATTGTTCCAGACAAACGACTGCATTTGCCTGATACAAAAACTCTCCAGCATATGAGCTTGACATTTCAGCCAAGTGGTTGAGAAAATAGGGGCAGGAATTTGGAGGATGCAGTTAGATTTGGGCTTGTTTGTTTTGGTTTTTTTTTCCCCTGGGGCAAGTGGGAACCCACAACTGCCCTCACCCCATCCTGGTTTGTGGTTGTCATCCTTGAGCTCCTCTGGAATGAGCTGGATGTTGATGCTGCACTGTGCATCTGAGTGCCAGGGCCACCTTCACCCCCAGGGACCCTGCAGAGTTTATTTGTGCAAGTGCCAAGAGCCAGTTTATGATTCTCTGGGCCATGTGTATGTGCCTTGCTGCAGTGGCCTCCTGCACTAATGGTGCCCACTGTCAGCAGTGTCAGAGAGCGGAGCATGGTGGGGTGATAACAGGTGATAACTGCCTCATTTAGACTGGGGACTCTTAATTAAACGACCTAAAAATGAGCCTTGGTATGGGGAAGTGACCTGAGATTCTCAGAAATGTGCTCACCAGCTGCCCAGCCTGAGACACCACAAGCACCTTATGCCCATTCTGAGCTGGCTTAATTTCCACTGCACCTCCTTTTAGCTTAAAAAAAAACCCCAAACCAGCAGAAGAAAGAAACCTTCCCTTTCTTAGCCTTTCAGCTGCATCACACAGTGAGCCCTCTCTGGGTAACCCCAGGGCTGTGTGTGCCATCTGTGGCTTGGTTCCCTGAGGCAGAAGTGGTTCCTGGGGCTGGCGGCACTTCTGCAGCCACTGCAGCAGGCAGGAAGAACAGCTCAACAGAGCAGCTGGCTGTAAAACCTGCTGCCTCTCTGTCTGGGACTCCTGGGCCACATGGGGTTCCTTCTGAGGCAGCACAGGCCAGAGGTGTTCCTTGATGTTGCTGTGATTTGAAACCAAAGGACCAAATCTTCACCTGGCATCAGTCACTGCCTTGCTCTGCTGCAGGCGAGTGAGAGCAGCTTTGTCTGGAAATTTGGGGCTGAGCTCATGAGGTCTGCTCTTGTGCTCACACACGTGTTTGTGCAGGGATTGTTGTGGTGGCTGCTTCATGGTGGGGCTGTTCACAGGACACCTGTGATGCTCCCTGGGTTTGAAACCATGTGTGACCCCCTGTTCTCCCTAACCCTTTGGAGCTGGGAGCAGCAGGTAGGTCCTGGGGTGCAGGGCTGCCTTGGTCCATGGCTGGGTGTAGAGGGAGGCATTTCCAGCAGGAATTCATAGAGTCTGTGTGTTCTGTGAAGGGCTGGCTATGGAATCAAAGACTCATGGAATAGGCTGAGTTGGAAGGAGCCCATCATCAGCACTGAGTCCAACTCCTGCCCCTGCACAGCACCATCCCCAGGAGTCCCACCCTGTGCCTGAGGGCATTGTCCAAACCCTCCTTGGGCTCTGCCAGCCTTGGTGCTGTGACCACTGCCCTGGGGAGCCTGTTCAGTGCCCAAACACCCTCTGGGTGAGGAACCTTTTCCTGATATCCAACCCAAACCTCCCCTGACACAGCTCCAGGCCATTCCCTCAGGTTCTGTCCCTGGGCACCGCAGAGGTCAGTGCCTGCCCCTCTGCCTCCCTCATGAGGATGTTGAAGAACCACAGTGAGGGAGGGAAGCACTTCCAACAGGAATTAATAGAATCTGTGAATACTGTGGAGGGATGGGCATGGAGGCATTTCCAGCAGGAATTCATGGGTTCTGTGGAGGATGGGCATTTCCTCACAGAGCAGCATCTAAGAGTGGGGCATGACTGTGTTAGTCCTACAAAAATAAATGTTCGGTTACAAGCCTGTGTCTTATTCTTCCCCAGATCCTGTGCTTTGACCCAGATCCAGATGGCCCCTTGCACTGCTGGGGAGTTGGACATGTGGCTTTCTGGAGCCCAGTGCTGAGAAATCATGGTTTATTTGCTTGCTCTCAGCAAGACCTAGGGCAGATTTGCTTTGTGTGGGGGTTGTGGACCACGAAGGGAGAACATTGGGAACACTGAGAGAGCCTGCCAGCTCTTGTAATTATCTTGTAATGATTTGCTTGCAAGCTCCCTAAGCCCTGCTACTCTTTTTGGAAACAATAAATTTTCTCTGGGAAGCAGCGACACAGCTGTCTCTGTTTGGGGATGATTTGGAAAACCCCCTTCTGCTCTGCAAAGCATAAACTACCAAAACAGGGAAAATGACTGTTTTCTTGGGGAAGCCCTTTGGCTTCAGTGAACTCAGATTGAGCCCAAAGCTGATTTTCGAAGGAGCTGTGTGCGTGAATTATTTCCAAAAAGATAAAATGCAAACTAAGCGGAATTCCTGAGCCAGGCTGATTTTTTCTGTGGGGGAAAATTGGAGCCTTGTGATTGGTGATAAGGTCCCAGGAGGTCTTGTGTGGGTTGTAAATGGACATCAGCTATGAATTTTAAGAAGAAGAGGGTAGAAGTTGGCCATCACACTGTCCTTTTTGGGCACAGGGAGAAAAAGGATGCTCTTTAAATAAAGTCTGGATTTTTTTTCTCCTGTGATGACAAAGAGGAAAGGTATGAAGATCCAAAGCAGCTTGTAGAGCTGGTGAGGACAAAGGGCTAAAGTGATGCTTGAGATGATTTTAGTTTTTGCAAGGGGCAGTAACCAGTGTGTGGGTTGTCCTTCTTGGAGGCTCTTGCAGTCAGGGAATTTCTTCAAGCTCCACAAAACCCCCTAAGACAATGAACAAATATAATGGGTGTATGTAGCTGCTGTCAGCCACTGCTGTGCTTCCAACAGCTAATGGGTGAACAAATAGGGGTGGAAAACTGAAATGAAAAGAAATAAATTTTTAGAAAAGCCAAGAAAAAAAAAAAAGACAGCTCTCTGGCAAGAAAATGGACAGGATTAATCTCTGCATGTAGGTTGAAATAAACCTGCTTGATCCCATGGATTTTATTTCCTCCCAAGTGTTTTTTTAATTTACAGTAACAATTGCTCTGAGAGTTTATTCATCCTGATCCCAGGCCAGGAGTGGTGCAATGTGATTTCCTCCTGTGGCTGCCACTTGCTGTGAAGCCTTTGGTGTCACTGTTTCCTGTTGACTCAAATGCTCCTTTCTTACCACGTCAAACAGAGATACCACATCAGGCAGACTTCTGGGCAAAGCACAATAGAAAATAGACATCTGAGGAGTCCAGCATTGGGCCCTGTCAAAAACCAATCCAGCTTTCAACTCCTCCTAATTCCCACTGGTAGTACCCAAGAAAGGAGGAGACACATAACTGACTCTTAGGTCAAATTTGCAAGGGTCTGAACTATCTGCTGTTTTAAGATCTACTTTTCCTGGCCCCTTCTTCAATTATTTACTCAGTCTTACTCTTCTGGTTGCAAATTGCCATCTTTTTTTTTATTCTTTCCTCTTTTTTTTTTCTGTTTGTCTCCCTCCCTCCTCCCTCCCTCCCTCTTCTCCTTTCTTCCCCCTTCCCTTCCTCTCTCTTCTCCCCTCATCCCTCCAGCTCCCTCCTTCTTTCCCCCTCTTTTCCTTTCCTTCCCCTCCTCATTTTTTTTTCAATAGGATACCACTGTTTATTTTATTTCTTAGTGATTCCTGGGAGAGTGGCTGGTCTTTGCAGTTTTGCAAGCTGATGGTCTTCCTTAAGAGTAAAAATGGAAGGCTTTTCCTGGCTTCTAGATGATTTTCCCCAAAGGATGGTCATTAGTGCTGATTTTCCAAATGCTTGTTGCCAGGCATGTAGCTGACCAGTGCACAAATGCTGCATTATAAACCAGTTGTAATACCAGTACAATAAACCAGTTGTAATACCTATCCTGCTCTTTTCTTCAGCAGCCCTGTGGGATTTCTTTTTTGTTAGGAAACTGGGCAGATAATAAGCTGCACCTCCTTAAAATAAATTGGAAAAAAAAAATTAAAACCTGCAGTAACCCAAAGTTCTGTATCTATGCTTGACCAGTGAAATGAGTCCATGGGTGGGTGTGACCATGTAACACGTGCAGTTATACTTGCTCAGGTTTGCAGTTAGGAGCAAAAGGAGTTTTTAGCAAAAAAGCTGCTAATTCCATGGTAGCAGTGATATGAATTTTTAAAATCAGCTGTTTAAAAACAGTGTCTTTCTGTGAGCATCTAAAGATGAGTACAGCCAGAGGTCTGAGGTGGGCCATGGAGTTTTGCCTGCTCTGGAGAAGCTGGACATACATGTTTTAAGATGAGAAGTGTTAATTTTGTTTCCCTGAAGGTCACCTTTAAGGAAAGAGTAGAAAATCCACGTGTTCCCCTAAGTGCATGCATGTTTATACAGGCATATGTATCACTTACTTAAATACACACACCATCCCTCACCAGGCTGCTGGTAAATTAAATTGCTTCCTGTTGGGGATCTGGCAAGAGGGATTTCTTTTTAAGTATGGGCTTGAGGAGATGCCTGGACAAGCTGGGCTAGATAAGCATGTGTCATGTGGAGAGATCAGCAAGGAAGGAGGTGGGAAAGAATAACAAGGAGATGTAAAAGCTGGCCTGACTGGAGAGGCAGAGGTGATACCTGTGCTGCAGCCAGAGAAACAGGCAGGCACAGCACAGCCAGGCTGAGTTTAACCTTCTGCACTGAAGATGTGGCATTGGAGGGCTGATGTGGGCTGAATAGCCGAGGCTGGTGGTGGGTTTGCACAGTTCATGGTGGGTTTGCACAGTTCATGGTGGGTTTGCACAGTTCGTGGTGAGTTTGCACAGTTCGTGGTGAGTTTGCACAGTTCGTGGTGGGTTTGCCCAGTTCGTGGTGGGTTTGCCCAGTTCGTGGTGGGTTTGCCCAGTTCGTGGTGGGTTTGCACAGTTCGTGGTGGGTTTGCACAGTTCGTGGTGGGTTTGCACAGTTCATGGTGGGTTTGCACAGTTTGTGCTGCTCTGGCTCAGACTGCTGCCCAGACAAGCCATCTCGGGTGTCTTTCAGTGCCCTCTCATAAAGACAGAGTGAAATAATGAGGTGATATTGTTTATATGGACTGGAGATAGAGTTCAGCCCATGACCTTGGCGCTGCAGAAGTGTTGTGAGAGTGCTGGGAGCAATGGTGAGGCTGCACCTCAAATTCTGCATTCACTTTGGGACCCTCACTGCAGGAAGGACGTTGAGGTGCTGGAGTGTGTCCAGCAACAGACAGAGGAGCTGGGCAGGGTCTGGAGCACAAGTCTGATGAGAAGGAGCTGGAGGGGCTCAGCCTGGAGAAAAGGAGGCTCAGGAGGGACCTTCTGGCTCTGCACAATTCCCTGACAGGAGTGTGGAGCCAGGTGGGGTTGGGCTCTGCTCCCAGGGAACAAGGGACAGGACAAGGGGAAATGGTCTGAAGTTGCACCAGAGGAAGTTTAGATTGCATATTAGGAACAATTTGTTCACTGAAAGGGTGGCCAAACTGCCTGGAACAGTCTGCCCAGGGAAGTGGTGGCATCACCATCATTGAAGGTATTTAAAAGAAGTGTAGATGTGTGGCACTTGGGGACCTGGTTTAGTGGTGGGCTTGGTATAGTTGGGTTAGTGGTTGATGGTCTCTAAAGGTCTTTTCCAGCCCAGATGATTCTATGATTTCATGATCTTTACCTTCTGGAAGGAGCCCAGGAGGAGCTGTTGGGCAGAGCCCAGGTTGGCTGTGTGAAGAAGGCTGTCCTCATGTGTTTCTAGACATTTGCTTTCCTCCTCATGTCCATTGAGAAATGAGGGAATTTCTGGTTGTTTTCCTTCTGCCATGTGCATCTCAAGATGTTAATACCAGTAGTCATTTCAAGCTGGCTGACTGCCAGAAAGTGGAGCATGACAATGCTTATCCTCTTAAACTTAGAGAGGGTTTAAAAGTAGCTTGTAGATAATTAGCATCAGACCTGGCAAGAGGCTTGTGGGAAAGAAGGGCAAATACTACCATTAAAAGCCTGGCTGATCTCAGTTGAATTCTGTGCCTGTTTTCCAAACTGCTTGTTCCTGATATTCAGAGAAAAACTCTTAACAACAAATACTGAAAGTCCTGAAACAATTGCTGAGAGGAATTTTGAACTGGATGGCAACAATTCCAGGGTTTATTTTTGTGCCAATTCTCTCTGTGTCCTTCCTCTCACAATCAAGTGAAATCATGTGAAACCACTACTCACTGTGGAGCACACAGCTTAAGCAAGTGCCTCTCTCTCTGTAGGCTTTTGCAAAAGCCAGAACAAAGCCAAAAAAGAAACCTCAGAGACCAACAGCTGTGGTTAATGAACTGAACTTTATCAAACGGGTTGCTTTTCTGCTCAGCAGAAACTTTTATTTATGGTTTGCGCTTATCAGTTCCTCTATTCCCCAGAGGTGTCTGCAGGTTAGTCAGAGGAAAACTGGAACCTGAGGGCCCTAAAAGCTGCTGCCATGCAAGTGTATTGCAGGAAATCCCATCCTGGAAAACAGCCCACATTCTCCAGAAATAATGTTGGGATATCCTCGAGACAGTGTTGTGCTGTTGTGGTGAACCTGCAGTCTGGTTATGCACATTGTGTTATGGGGCAGCTTCCCCCTGAGATCTGAGGTGTTTACTAGGGAGTGAGTGATTTTTTGCAGATTTCTCTTGTGCCACTCAGCTCAGAGAGTACTGATGAGGGGCTAGCATTCCCTGCTGGTTGAGGCTAAAGATAATTCAGAAAAACCTAATGGAGCTGATTACTGATGAGCACACACTTACTAACATGCCCTATCCACATGTGAACAGGAATTCATTTCATCACTGGCGTCAAAACTTCTGGGAGGAGTGCAGGGCAAGGAGATACTAACAGGTCTTCCTGGTACTGATTTGATTTTTCCCAAAAAAAATCGGCCTTTTCCCCCCACTCACTGTCTCATGCTTACTGTGGGTTCACATTCTCTGAACCTGAGAGAAGCAAAGAAAAGAATGATCAAAACAATTCTTATCTCATTGGCTGCTCCTGTGTTGTGCCAAAGTAGAATGCAATTTTATTTTTTTTTACCCAAAGTGATGGTGTTTTGTTTCCTTGGCCTGTCAGGGCCAAGCATGTGTGTGTGTGTTGGGACTGTTGGATAACAATCATGAGATTCTGTGCATTTAAATTAAGTTGTGTGCTTTGTGCAAATTCATTTTAGATGTAATGTAATATAGTGTAATATAATATAGAATAATATAGTATAAGAAGGTAATTAATTAGCCTTCTGATATCAGTGGAGTCCTCCTCGACATTCTCTCCCCCTCGTCGGGGTTGCCCTGCTTTTCTGAATGCTTACTTAATGTTTTTGTTTGGGAGAAAATAGTTTTGCTAAGACTTTTCCAGGCCTGAGCAAAGCTGTGATTAATGCTGTTGCTGTTTGTTGTGTCTGTCTGCGTGTAGGATCGCCTGTTCTTCGTGATGGAGTTTGTCAATGGTGGGGATTTGATGTTCCACATCCAGAAGTCGCGGCGCTTCGACGAGGATCGGGCTCGGTTCTATGCTGCAGAAATTATTTCAGCCCTCATGTTTCTCCATAGCAGAGGCATCATTTACAGGTGAGCTCTGCATTCATGGCCTCCCTCTGTCTAAACCCCATGGCTGAGATGGGAGCTGGAGTTTTCTGCTTGAATAATCAAGTGTCACTTGCTGCCCACCAGGAATGAGTTGTCAGCCAGGGTCACGGTACCTCCACATTCCCCCTGCACATTGGCCAAGGTGCACCACTTTCCAGGAGGGAGTGAAATTTCTAGGCAGGCATTAAATGAAACCTTCCCAGATTTTCTGCAGGGTGAATGTAAGGATCTGCTGCTTTGGCCACAGTGTGCCCTGTTATTTCAAGGCTAATACATGCTGGTCACACCAAAGCCTGTGCTTCCCTGCAGTAGCTACTGTCTTTAAACCCTATCTATTATTCAGTGCCATTCATCTCAGCCACTAAAAGTGTTTTCATTCCTACCATGGTCCTACAGCAGGAGTTTTTCCTTCCTGCCCATGTCTGGCATCTTTGTGTTTGCATCAGGATTGGAACATTGTTGGCTCCATGCGTCAGCCTCCACTCGAGGTCTCAAGGCTCTTCTCAGGAAGCTGTTTCCCATACATAGCTCTCCTTTGTTATTTGTCATTTTTCTGTACTCAGGGGGGCAGTTTGGTTATATTTTTTCCTTTCTGTGCTGCTGAAGTGCTCCCCTGTCAGTTCAAGCATAAAGGCATAGGGCAGCCAGCATGGATCAGAGCCAGGCTGCCGTGCAGGCCAGCAGCACCATTTGACCAGCATGCTCCCTCATGCCCCAGAGGCAGAGCAAGGCCTTTTCTGGGATGGAGTAGGACAGCTGGAGCAGGGAGTTGTCAGCACTGAGACAGTCTGGTTGTACAGAAAGGTTTCTTTCTGCCATACTTCACACAACACCTCTGGAATCCTTGTGCCCTGAGTGCTGGGGAGGAGGAACAGGCTGTTGTTTTCTTTGGAATGCTGCTACCTGGAATCCAGCAACAAAGCACGTATTTTTGAGCATGGCCTCCTTTAGCCCTGCTCAGTCTTACTTGTAGCATTTCAGGACTGCAAAGAATAATGTCAAGTCTCTCTTTTTTGCTGCTTGGTTCCAGTTGTATTGCTGGGATCCAGAGCTGGGTGCAGGATGGGACCAGTTCCAATCCCAGTCCAGCTCTGTTAATGCCATTTCTGTGCGTTGGGCCAAATGTCATCTGATTTGGGACATTTTACCCAGTCAGTAGGACATCCTCCCATGACAGATAAACTCAGGTTTGAACTCACAAAAACCAGAATAGCTGAGGGCTAAAGTGGCCAAAGGGCTGGGGGCTGTGCAAGGGGCACTTTCCTATCTGATGGACACATGATAGGATCAGCCAAAAAAAGCAGCTTCTCTGTCTCTCCCTAGCTTGAGCTGCAGTAAGAAACAGATGGTCAGGTGAGGACAGAGAATATTAAAATACTTTAAAGTATGAAGTCATATGACATAAATGGCACAGTGAAATAGAGAAGGAGTGTCATTTTAATATTCTCCATGTCCTGAGAGCCTGAGGATGAGTAGTGATATATACCCTATGTATCAAGCTCCTAAAGCACAGTGATTGTCTGCATAGAATAGCAAATCTCCTTACTCTACAGCTGGATTTCAGTCTAATTCTTCCCTTGTGAATAATGCCAGCCACTGAGGAGAGACCCTGCCAGATAATTACCCAAATGACATTTTCCTTAAAATAGTGACATCCAGTAGTTGTTGTCAGTCATTCAGCAGCAAAACTGGGTCTGTGCATAATGTAATGCCTTGTGCTTACAGCTTGTCCTGTCTGCCCCAGCCTGCTGCCTGTCACAGGGCAGGAGTAACTGATCCCTCTGGGTTTTGGCACTCTTCAAGTGCTGCTGTAATTCATGATAGAAACTGGAGGAATAATTGGAAAGCTCCTCGAACAACTGCACAGGCTTTGATCTTGTTGAGAAACTGGTTAAGCTGTGGAGTCAGGTAGCTGCAGCTTCATGGGGCAGGTCTGCAGGGGGGTGGGTGACTTGGTTGCTTATAATTAGTTTGGGTTCTGGAAGATGCAAGAGGAGAGAGCTGCTGGCTGGGGCTGTGCTGAGCTGAGGTTGCTTCTGTCAGGTCACAAACACCAGGCTCTGGGGGGGAGTGTGCAGGATAGAAGGGGATATTCAGAATGGAGTCCCTGCACTTGTGTAAGGGAGTTTGGATCAGATTTTATGATCAGAAGGTGAGTGCTTGCTTAGGGAGCAGGGGCAGAGACACCAGAAATAGCCTGACCAGAAAGGGTTTTACCACAAGCTCTTCAAGGTGTCTTCTTTCTGGGTTTCCAGGGTCAGTGGAGGAAGAGGTTTGCTGGCCTAGAATACTCTGTGGCATTTGTTTTTCTTCTGGGCTTAACTTAATAATACTGTATTTTTCTTTGCCCCCTTCAAGACTGAGCAGTTCAGGAAAGATTCTGCATTTACCAGTGCAATAAGTGTTCTGCTAAGTCAAGTTGCATTTGCCACAAGTGCTGTCAAAAGCTGGGTTTTCTCTTCTTTGAAATGCTAGAGAGGTTTGAGAGACAGCACTGAAAGTTCATCAAGAAGCAGCTGAAACTTGTCATTGTGGCCTGGCAGGATGGTGCTGGTGGCTGCTAAAGTCAGGTGTTCATTGATTCAGACCACACACAGGCAATTTGAAATAGCTGTGGAGCAATATTTTTGCATTTGCTACTGGAACTCCCTGAGAATGGACGCAGATGATGCATTTTGGCTATATGTGATTCTTAATTTTAAAACTGGGCTTACGGTTGGATTAGTTCTCTCATGAGATGGTTTTCATGATTCAACTGAAATTTTCAGTAAGTTTGCTGCTCATTTTGAGGAAACTCCTTTTTGTTCTCTTTAAAAGAGAGCTTTCCGTTTCCAAAACTTTTATTTTTCTCTCTTCATTTGCAGCACTACAAAGGAGAGATGGCTTTCTGGCCTTATCAAGGAAAGGTCTCTGTCTTGTCCTGAGCGGAGGTTTAGCTGTCAAATTAGCAGCACCTATTTATAGGTACTTCCTGGGAAAAAAAAAAAAATCAGCAAGTACAGTGGGGTTCCTTAGCCCATCATACAGGGCAATGCATCCAGACATGAAAACAATCTTTTTACATGTCACATCACAGTGTATTGTGCACCCCTAACCACAGAGGAGTAGGGCAAGGACATGTTTGGGATCAGCTCATGCTGGATGCTGACAGGAAAATGTTAGGTAACAATCATGTTTATTGTAAATAAAATCTTTGCTCACAGGGCAATATTTGTGCTCTGCTGCTTTCTCTAAGATTATTTCTAAAGGAAATTACAGTGCTGGGGTCTGTTGCAGATAGGTAGGTTGGTTTGTCATTTTTTCTAATGGCTGGATGTGCTATTTTTCTTGAGGCAGCTCTTGCTGACTTTCACTTTCCAGTTCAGCAGTTCCCAGGGTAGGGGAAGCACATTTTGGCTTCTGTGCTTGCCAGAAACAGAACAAAGCAGCATATCTGAGCAGAATTAGGTTGCACAGTGGCTTACTCAGTACAAGGGAGCTGGTCCACTCACAGTCTGCTAAAAAGCACAGAGATAGTGGATGAATGTAAGGGTTTATTTAAAAAGCAGGACATTTCCTTCTGAGTAGCACTACTGTGAAAATGGCTGGTCTGCCCTGCTGCCCGCAAATTCAGACCTTGGCATGGGCTGAGGTACAGCTTTGGGAGTGGGTGGATCCACATGCCAAGGTCACCTACTTGAGTATTGAGGGCAGGTCCAAGTATTTCCTTAAATTTGATTATGGTGGGGTTGGATTTTTTTGGAGGAGGGGGCTTTGAGATTTACAGTAAAATACAGTAAGACTTTTCTAAAGGCAACATAAAGCAGTCAGCCCAGCCTCGTGGCACAGCCTGAATTTCTGTGTCCAACCTTTCTCTCTCTCTGCAGATGCCTCACTAGCAGGATGCCTGGGCTGAGAGGGTCTCTTTTCAGAACACACCTCCACTGCCTGCAGAGGTGATACAGCGTGCAGGACACAATGTCAGCTGTACTTTAGAGGTGGTTTTGCCAGCCTGAGGTGTAGAGCTGGACACCTCCATGCCCCAGCTCAGTGCTTGGCACAGCACAGGGGCAGATCCATCCTTAAAGGCTACAGGTGGTGTAGCATGGAGGTCATGCAGCTGGCCAGGAGCCAGAGGAGATAAAACACTGCTGGGAAGGACTGGTTATTGGCTTCCTGAAGAACCTTGTTTTTATCCTGAGGGCTCCTCCTGGTCAGCTCATTTCACTGCCTTTGTGTCTGTATTGGTGTTCCTAATGCAGCTGACCCCTCTGCAGAGGCTGGGGGTCTGCTGGTGCCTATCACACCTCTGGCTGTGGGAGGGTGTGCAAAGAATCCCTGTGCTCTGCTGGCCTGTGACTCAAAGGTCTTTAATAGGATGCATGGTCCTTTTGGAAGGCAAAAGATAATTAGGCAATTATCCAGATGAGAGCTTGGTCTGGCCTTGGGGCTGGACTCCAGCTCTTGGGGAAAATAAGATAAGCATATTAACAGGCAGTGTTTGCTCCTCTGTGTGCTACCTGAGAGCATCTCCTTACTGTGGGGGGGACTTCTTATGACAGGGAAAAATTTCCTCCTGTGGGATCTGGGAAGATTGCTGGATACTGGGCAGGCCTCTGAATTCATCACCTTTCCTTGGTGGAGGAGACCCATCAGGTCTGCAGCTGGGTGTCTCATGACTGTTGGCTTTTATAGGGAATGGGCTTTTTGCAACAGGTTAATTCCCTGCCAATTCAAACAATGAGCCTGTGACACTTGAAGGAAGCTTTACATAAGCCTTTTATGGAGACCAGTTTTGCTGGAAAGACTGCTGTTAACTGAAACAACACTAAGGTTTCTTTCAGCAAAATCAATTAAAATTACATGCTGAAAACATAAGCTGAGTGCCTTTCCTAATTACATACAGCCACTGTTAACAGAGCAACTTTTATTAGTGTGCTGTTTGCTTTTTCCATGGGTCAAGACAGTGTAGACATGGGATTCCTCATGTTCACTCTTTGCTTTGTTTTTTGGTTGCTGGTGTTTGTTTGGTGTTTGTTTTTCAGCTGGCGATTTTTTTTATTCTGATGCCTTTTTTTCACATCTGGAGCCAGGTCTTGTTTCCCCTGAAGTCAAGGGGCTTTCCCTAGGGAGGTAAATGAGCAGTGGAACTGGATCTGTGGCTGATAGCAGCAGTGCTCTCTCTGCAAGGCAAACTGCCTGGCTGGGGGGCTATCCAGGGATTACTGCTGGTTTGCTTAGGTGCTGTGCATAGCTTTGTTTTCTTGGTAAATAGAGATAAGCCTTTGGTTCAATCAGGTGTTTTTAAGCTTTTCTGAAAGACCTTATAAGAAATACCTCCAGGCTGCTGCCTGGAGACCTGATAGCAGCCTTCCAGTATCTAAGAGGAGTCTGCAAGAAGGCTGGAAAGAGACTTTTTGCAAGGGTATGCAGTGATAAGACAAGGGGGAGTGGCCTTAAGCTGAAGAAGGGTAGATTGAGGTTAGATATAAAAAGAAATTCTTTACTGTGAGGGTGTGAGGCCCTGGCACAGGTTGCCTAGAGAAGCTATGGATGCCTCATCCCTGGAAGTGTTCAAGGGCAGGTTGGACAGGGAAGGTGTTCCTTCCCATGGCAGTGGGGGCTGGAATGAGATGATCTTTAAGGTGCCTTCCAACCCAAACTGTTTTACTGCTCAGTGAAGGTTTTTGCTTGAATGTGCTACAGTTGATGACTCTCTAGGTAACTGTTGCTGATTTGATGTATTTTGTGCCTCTTTTCCCCATGGATTTAGCTATGTGGGCAGAGTTGTTTGCATCTGAGGAAAGGGTGGGAACAGCTCAACCAGTGCCAAAACGAGTGTGAGTCTCCATAACCTCAGCTGTGGGATCTGCTCTCTGTCACTTCAAGAGCTCCATTTGGGGGAGCTCTGAGGCTCAGTGCAGTGTGGGATTGGGGCCCCAAAGACCAGAGGGGATATAAATGTAAGCAGAGCAAAATGAGGGATGTGCTGTTTTCTGAGAGCAGCAGAAGGGATGAAATGTAAGCTGATTATCTGGTGAATGAGTGAAGCAAATCAGCTAAAAGCTGCAAACTGGCACAGAATACCCCACCAGCAATCCCATCCCTACAACAACTGCTTAGTGTGGAAGAGGAATTTTCATGCTGGAGTCTCTGGAAACACTTCATTCAGCTTTAGGAAACATAAAGGGATGTGTCTGAGGGTCAGGAGTGTAGTGATGTCTGTGGCTATCTTATCTGACAGTCAACAGCTCGTGTAGACTGATTTGTGCTTCCAGACAGTGCGTCTTGCACCGAGTTTTCCCCTCTGCTGTGGCTGTTGCATGCCTGTGAGATGGGCTCTTTTACAGCCTCTGGCATGCAGTGCTTAAAGGATTGTTTCTCTGCACTTGATCAAATGGAAAGTGCAGAGAGGAAAAAAAAAAGCCCAGCCTCTCACGTTTCTGTGTCATGTTCAATCAGTCAGAGTGCAGGACAGCTCAGGCCTGATTTACAGTTGTGCTTCTTTACTGTGAGGGTGTGAGGCCCTGGCACAGGTTGCCTAGAGAAGCTGTGGATGCCTCATCCCTGGAAGTGTTCAAGGGCAGGTTGGACAGGGAAGGTGTTCCTTCCCATGGCAGTGGGGGCTGGAATGAGATGATCTTTAAGGTGCCTTCCAACCCAAACTGTTTTATTGCTCAGTGAAGGTTTTTGCTTGAATGTGCTACAGTTGATGACTCTCTAGGTAACTGTTGCTGATTTGATGTATTTTATGCCTCTTTTCCCCATGGATTTGGCTGTGTGGGCAGAGTTGTTTGCGTCTGAGGAAAGGGTGGGAACAGCTCAACCAGTGCCAAAACGGGTGTGAGTCTCCATAACCTCAGCTGTGGGATCTGCTCTCTGTCACTTCAAGAACTCCATTTGGGGGAGCTCTGAGGCTCAGTGCAGTGTGGGATTGGGGCCCCAAAGACCAGAGGGGATATAAATGTAAGCAGAGCAAAATGAGGGATGTGCTGTTTTCTGAGAGCAGCAGAAGGGATGAAATGTAAGCTGATTATCTGGTGAATGAGTGAAGCAAATCAGCTAAAAGCTGCAAACTGGCACAGAATACCCCACCAGCAATCCCATCCCTACAACAACTGCTTAGTGTGGAAGAGGAATTTTCATGCTGGAGTCTCTGGAAACACTTCATTCAGCTTTAGGAAACATAAAGGGATGTGTCTGAGGGTCAGGAGTGTAGTGATGTCTGTGGCTATCTTATCTGACAGTCAACAGCTCGTGTAGACTGATTTGTGCTTCCAGACAGTGCGTCTTGCACCGAGTTTTCCCCTCTGCTGTGGCTGTTGCATGCCTGTGAGATGGGCTCTTTTACAGCCTCTGGCATGCAGTGCTTAAAGGATTGTTTCTCTGCACTTGATCAAATGGAAAGTGCAGAGAGGAAAAAAAAAGCCCAGCCTCTCACGTTTCTGTGTCATGTTCAATCAGTCAGAGTGCAGGACAGCTCAGGCCTGATTTACAGTTGTGCTTAGCAAGAGCAGTCCTGTTTGGAGATGCACAGATCAGATCTCTGTGCCCCATTGACTCCACTGTATATCGTCTGTGAACTTTGGTGGAACTTTCCACATGACTAAGGACTACTGAATAGCCCACAGAAGTTGTTGGCTCTGCTAGTGTCTACTTTTCCTTTATGGTTGTTTAAAGGGGCTGATTTTAAAACCTGCAAACCCTGCATATAATGAGTTTGTATAAATCATTAAAAAGCCCAGCTCGAAGGGGCCTCAAGAGTTTGTGTAGTTCATCCACCTGCCCCAAGGCTGGAGAAGCTTTGCTGAATGCCAGTCTCTCATACTTTCACTTTTTTTTGGTGTAGCTGCTACATTTGCATATTAAAACATGTGAATTCTTACGGGCACAGACTCATTTAGGGAATGCTTGCACTGAGAGCTTGGTGTTGTTTGAGAATTCTGGTGCTGGTGCAATAAAAATATAAAAAATTCAAAAATCCCTGTGGAGGGAATAGGTGATTACATGTGAGTTGTGTTCTGGCATTCATTTTGTGACTAATAAATCCTCATGGAGGCATTTCACAATTAAAGAGCATGCAGATGCAATTAAGAAATAGCTATGTGTAACAATTACAGACAAGTTTGCAAAGAATGGAGACTTGGAAACCAGAATTAGGCTCAATCTTTAAGTCCTAGAGCACTAGGGAATATTTAGATTATAACTTCTGAAACAAATAAATTTTTCTACAAAAATACTGGTTTTCTGTCTTTCCTGCTCTCTTCTTTCTATTTTAAAGGCATAAAGGTCACCAGAAGGAGAAAATGTAAAAACTTAAATATATTTTATGTTACTTAAAATTTATTTTTAAAAACAGCCCCTAAATATTACTGTTATATTTTTAGCCAGAACTGCTCATCTGACTTTTAATATGTTCCCTGATACCACGGGCAATCAGGTGTATGATTTCACAAATTTTGAAGACATTTGCTCTGAGCTCTCCAGAATTGCCCAGCGTTAATCCAGTAATTTTATTGATCTTTGTACCCATCTCAAAAGGAGGAAGCTTTCAGTGTCACTCTCTGAGAACATGAGCCCTGGGTTGGCATTAGGGAGGCTGATATATATAGCTGGGGAAAAGGTCTCTCTGTCAACCTTAATAAATGTTTTGTACAACTTCTTGAAGGAAGGATTATGCTGACAAAATGCTGTTGCATCTGCTCCTCTGACTTGCTGAAATGGAAGATTTCTTGCATCACAGCGTGTTGCAGTGAGTGGAGTTGCTGTATTTGTGAGAGACACAATGAGAGACTCTGTGTTGAAATATTTGGCCTGCAGCAATAACTGCAGTTAGCTAGGGAGAATTTGACTTACTCTTTTAGTTGCAGCAAGATTGGCACCTGATGTTTCCTTGGTCAGTAACCCCAATGTTTAGATCTTGTTCTTTATGCCAGGGAGCAGGTGGGTAACTCTGCTTTTATGCAAGCAGAGGAATTTTGTAAAGCCATCCAGCAACTTTTAATATCAGTGGTGCATCACTGTCACACCTTGTCTATGGATTCTATTTCAGAGCTGCCTGTAGTGATACAGATATAAACTAAAAATAACAACACAATGGAAAATTTCAACTATCACAGGGTAGCGCTGCAGTAATAAGTGTTTTACAATTCAGAATGTCTGGGAGAGATTTCCCTCTCCTGTCAGTGGTTCCCTGGGCAGGATGGTGGGCACAGCTTTGTGTGCCAGCTGAACTGCTGCTGGGGCTTGTCCTTAGCTGCTGGTGCAGGCCAGGCTGCTGTTTATGGGCCTATTCTCATGGAGCAAAGGGAAAGCATTGCTCATCATTTGGCCTCTGAGTCATGGCACCTTTGCTGTTAATAGGTTGGAGAACCTCCCCTTTTATGAGGCTGTGCCTGAGGGCACCATTTAATCTTGGATTTGTATTACCTGGTTATTATTCCACTGAAGAAGCTGTGGCAGTATTCCAGCTGACAACAATGGAAAGGGGAGCAAGCCTTCAAGTCTCAACTGTGTACAAATGTGATATATTCAGAACCACAGAGATCCTCCATGCTCTGAGCTGATTCCTTCTGAATCAATTAAAGTTTCACAAGCACGATTTATTATTAACATCCAGAGCTGCTTTCACAAATCTCTCAGCAGCGTGGTAAAGGAGTGCTCATGAATCAAGAAAATGACTTCCAAGTAGGAGAGGTTATTTACTAGCTAAATCCCTGATCCAGGCATGCTGCCATGGCTAAGTCTGTCCAATAGGATGTGTGCATCCACATCTGAAGCATTTCTGATCTGAAGCATTTTTGTCATGGTGCCTGGCCAGAGTGGGTAATGCCATCTTTGGCTGTTGTGCTGGAAAAGGAAGGGGGCTGGAGGAGGGGGGAATTGGGAAAAGCAGGGTTAGCTGTGCGAGGGAGCAGGGGGACGTTATGCCATGTGCAAACCTGTGTGGCAGCAGGGGCAGGAGGAAATGCTCCCTTCAGACTCTCCAAGGGCATTCCAGCCAGCCAGCGTGGGCTGTGGCACTGAGGCTGCCCTGTGTCTCTGTGTCCAGACTCTGTGGCACTTGTGCTGAGAGTCTGAGCTGGTGTGTGACATTTAGCAAGCAGGCTTTGGGTTTTCTCCTCCCTTCTCTGGATCTTGTTACGTTCCTTTTGACATTTACCTGAGCATGAAAATGTAGCATGAAAATCTGGCATGTCCTTGTTGACTCGTGCCTAAAAGCTGAATTAGTGTGCTTTGTATTTCTGTTTGTCAGCGTCTCTTAGCCATAGGTTGAGGAATTGTATGCTTGTCTGTGCTTTGGGGATTTTAACACAATCTTATCAACTTTGTAACCTTTGACATTTCCTGCACCTTCTCTTTTTTTTTCCTTTACTTTATAACCATTCTTCCTAGCTGCAGCTCCCCATTCCAGTATTACTCATTTAATTTCTCATATATTTTGAGCAGTAGCTTGAATCTTGGTGCCCAAACAGCAGCTTTACAGCCAGAATTTCTACCTTTAGACCCTGTTGAGCACAGAGGGAGCAAAAACCTTGACAGCTGACTCCTGCTTCTTGCTACTCTGTCCAGCCTTGATAAATGAGAAAGCCAAGGAGAAGCTGTGACTGCTGCCAGCTGGCCAAGCTCCCAGAGAGACAGTCCGTGCCCTGGAAGGTCAGGGGGCAGCACTGCTCAGCCACTCCATCCTTGCAGCAGCACAGAGCCTGGAGCCAGAGCTGGGTCTGTCAGTCCTGCTCCTGCTGGGGTCTCTTTGGGGCCAGGGACAGCCCCCACAGGAATTCTTGGTGTCCTTTGTGCTGTTTGGGATGCAGCAGGCCAGGGGACATTCAGGCAGTCAGCTCATCCCTGGCACTGCAGAGTTAATTTTGACCCATGGAGGGAAGCTGATCTGCTGGTGGTAGGTTTGAGATGGAACTGGTGTAACTCCAGCCTGAATTAATGTTTTTTTCCTTCCTGTCCTTACACAAAGTGAAAATGCCCAAATAAGCCTTTGTGGCACTATATCTGTTAAATAAATATACTTTATCAGTGACTGAGCCACTTGGAACATAGTTCCTGCTGTCAGAAAAGGCAATACTAAACTGTGCTGCTTCTTGGAACTCATGAGGTTTTGGAAGTGAGCCAGAGCAAAGGGAAGCCAGCTTTCAAACCCCTAAAGCCACAGGTCATCTGTGGCTTGAGTGGGCTGCAGTTGGATTCGTGCGTGGAAAGTCTCTGTGTCACAGATTCCCCTACACTCTTTTGATCCTGTGAAATTGCTCTGCTCACTCAAACTGGTAATAGCCCCAGGGGAAGGACAGCCATTTGGGGTGATAAATTATTGGGACACTATCTTGCAGCCTGCCCTCTTTACTGCCCCTCATGATCTCCACTCAGAGCTGCCTTGGAGTCCTTCAGGACTGATGATTTTCCCAAGACACAGGACAGTCAGAAGTTCCTGCCAGAACTTTTGGATGCTGCTTCCCAGCATCAGCCTGCGGCATCTCTGGATCCCTGCTGGCCAGGAGGCAAGGCAGCAAATGCCAAAATATTGCCAGTAAGCTGCCATTGGAATGGGGACACATGGATGAGAGAGGATGGTCTCTGGGGGCCTGGCTGTTCCCTCTGCATGAGTTAAGTGTGGCATGGAGTATTGGGTATTTTACATTCTTTCATTAAATGTGGCATGGAGTATTGGGTATTTCACGTTCTGTCATGTCTAGAACAGGGCAATTGAAGTCACTCCTTGATTGCCTGAGAGCCTTCCCTAATTTCTCACTTTCTTGCAATCAGGCTCATGCTGAAAGTCTCCACCTCTTCTCCAGGGAAGCCCCTAATATTTCCAAGTCTTTGTTCTGCCTGTGTCTTCCTTGGGACCTTGCTGTGGTTTGGGGCAGTTCAGGCTGTTCTCCTGTTCCTGGGGGATGCATTTAAAGGACAATTGTCCTTCAGCAGAGCTGGGTTATAGAAATAGGCACATCATTCCCAGACAATCCCACAGCATGCAAGGGTGGCTGGAGCCTCTGGGTGTAGCACAGGCACTGCTTGCTCCCAGGCTCTCTCTGGGCTCTGCTGGCACAGCCCTGCGCTGCACGGGCCAAGTGAGTGTCTGTCCCAGTGCTGTTATGTAAGGAGGAATTTCAACATTAATTACCTGTCTTGGCTTTGGGTTCCTTTGTGTCTCTGCTGACACCAGAATGAATCTCAGAAGATTCAGCGTGGCTTCCTCAAACAAAACAAACAAACTTTATTTCACAGGCCCTGGGCTTTGCTGATTTCTGCCAGGAGGATCCACTCTTCTGGGATGTTTTCCCTTTGTTTCCCTGCCACTGAGGAGGGACAGCAATTTTTCTGGAGATGCTGCTGAGCATAGTTAACATGCTTAAGTATTTGAGCTGCAGGGAGGCTGGCACTTCCAGTCAGGCCAATTAAAAGGGAAAAAATTAACATTTCCCTTTGCTCTCAGCCACCTTCCTGCATTCTGAAGGGCTGGAGGAGGGAGAAATGCCATCAGAGCTGTGGAGGTTGGCTGGGACAGAAGTGTGTGCTGGGCCAGAGGTATCTGTGTGGATCGTGTTCTCCCTAATGGTTTTCCTCCCCCCTTCTGAAGTCATTAATGCTCGTTAAGCCAGGATGGAAACAAACCCAAACAACAACAGTCTACAAAATAATTCCATCACTCCAGACTAGTTCTTTTTTTTTCCTCCAGTGAAGCAATTAGTCTCCTGTGATCCCATTTTTAGCCAGGCTGGAAACAAGCAGCCGGACAATAGTGAATTCCTCTTCTGGCAGAGCAGTCACTGGATCTGCTCCCTGATGGGAAATGTGAGGTGAGTCCCCTTGCCTGTCTCTAGGGGAAGAATCTCCCTGCAGAAATCCCTGTGGGCCTTGCTGAAAGCCCTATTTTTGTGCAGCCTCCCCAGTGAGTCACAGCCTCTGGCTCTCTGGCTACTCTGGGAGCTCTCAGTACCATGGCTTTTCTGCCAGCCCACTGCAGGGTTTAATTCTCTGTGGTTTTGCTCTCATGGGTGTACAGCCCTTCCCACTCACTGGCTGATGATGCCAGTTGTGGCTGCCAGAAAGTCATGAAGTAACTTGTGGTTTATACCAGCAGCAGAGCCATGCAGGACTCGTGTGGAGGCGGGGTGAGACTTCCCAGTCTTGCTCTTTGAGTGGTACTTGGTCCTGGGAATGGCTCAGCTTGGTCCTGGGAATGGCTCAGCTTGGTCCTGGAATGGCTCAGCTTGGTCCAGGAATGGCTCAGCTTGGTCCTGAGAATGATTCAGCTTGGTCCAGGAATGGCTCAGCTTGGTCCTGGGAATGGCTCAGCTTGGTCCTGGGAATGGCTCAGCTTGGTCCTGAGAATGATTCAGTTTGCACCAGGAATGGCTCAGCTTGGTCCTAGGAATGGCTCAGCTTGGTCCGGGAATGGCTCAGCTTGGTCCTGGGAATGGCTCAGCTTGGTCCCGGGAATGGCTCAGCTTGGTCCTGGGAATGGCTCAGCTTGGTCCTGGGAATGGCTCAGCTTGGTCCTGGGAATGGCTCAGCTTGGACCAGGAATGGCTCAGCTTGGTCTTGGGAATGGCTCAGCTTGGTCTGGGAATGGCTCAGCTTGGACCAGGAATGGCTCAGCTTGGTCCTGGGAATGGCTCAGCTTGGTCCTAGGAATGGCTCAGCTTGGTCCTAGGAATGGCTCAGGTTGGACCAGGAATGGCTCAGCTTGGTCCGGGAATGGCTCAGCTTGGACCGGGAATGATTCAGCTTGGTCCTGGGAATGGCTCAGCTTGGTCCTGGGAATCTGGGAATGGCTCAGCTTGGTCCGGGAATGGCTCAGCTTGGACCAGGAATGGCTCAGCTTGGTCCGGGAATGGCTCAGGCCATGCTAGGGGACAGTGCTGTAAAGCAGCAGAGTGTGATATGAACAGGGTCAGGCAAAATTTGGGAGGTGTGATAGGGAAGAGAGGCTGAAGTGACTGAGGCTGCCCAGAGAAGCTGTGGATGCCCCATCCCTGGAAGTGTTCAAGGCCAGGCTGGAAGGGGCTTGGAGCAACCTGCTTCAGGGGAAGATGTCCCTGCCCATGGCAACTGGGTTGGAATGAGATAATCTTTAGGGTTCCTTCTAACCACAGCCATTCTGTGATTGTCTTGTATGATTCCCGAAGTCCTGTGTAGCACCCCGCAGAGCTGTGGGGGGAGCTTGGCCAGAGCCGCCCGGGAAGTGACTCCATTCCTGTAAGTGCTTGTAACATGAGTGAGGTGAAGTGCTGTCCTCTGCCCGGGGCAGAGCCTGCAGCTGTGCCACACACTGGGCCTTCCTCTTGCCTTTGAGGTTTTTGTAGGGTGTGGGGAAGCACTGTGCTCCCCCTCCATCACTGCAGCACCTTCACTGCCCTAAAAAGCATGAATGGGACAGGAGGGGCAGGTACAGCTGGAGAGCACTGTGGCTGTGCTGCTGGAGGAGGGGACTTAAATCACCAGCCAAAGGGATCTTGCTGTCTCTAGGTTCTGAAAAGCAGCCCCAGTGCCACCTTAGCAGCTGGACAGTGCTAAACCCTGACACTTCCCTTTCAGGATGCAGGAGGGCTCTAAGCCCAAATCCACGTTTTACCTCATGCACACGAGATAAAAGCCACAGGGTTTCTAGTCAGGTGCCAGGAAAAGCTGCAGCTGCCCAGAAAAGGGCAGCTGAGGACAGAGGGGAGCTCTGCTCACTGGCTGCTGGGATTACGAGCAGCTCACGGCGTGTTTGAGTCATGTGTCACCAGCTCTGACTCCTCTGGAATGAAGGTGCCGTGTGGGCACCGGGGCCGGCGGGCTGTGCACTGCTCCTGCTCCACGTGGAAAGCCAGGCTGAGGAAACACTTGCCAAAGAAGTCTGCCAGGCAGGCTCACCTGGGGATGTGCAGAAAAAGGGGTTTCTACAGATCCCTTGGATTAACTCCGGGACACAGCCTGCTGCATCCGAGCATCACCCTGTCAGCTCCGTGCCTGGGCAGAGCTGCCCTGGTTGCTGTGGAGGGATGAGAGGCTGTTGATAAACATTATCATCTTGTTGGATGTTGTCTGGTTTGAGTCATTCCAGCCACGGTGATGGTTGCTGGTGGTGCCAGGAGTGCCAGCAGGCTCTCAGGGTGGGGGCAGCAAACCAAATGCCCAAGGGTTGAGTTCCAGGTGGGTGGGATGGTTGTGGCATTCCAGCACATGCGTGCAAGGGAAACTCAGGGATTCCAAACCTAAAGCACCAAATTAAGGGATTGGCTGGAGAGGAAGCAGGCTGGGTTTGCATTTGTATCACTGTGGCGCTTCCCAAGTCACCACAGGGACAATGGGAGGTGAGAAGTGAAGTAACCCAGTGTTCAAAAGCTGAGTCCAAATGCTCTTGGACATAACCTTGATGGGAAAGCAGCTGCTCTGTCATGGTGTGGTTGGTTTCCTGTTAACAGCCCAGGGGAAAGCACACTGCAGCACCCACAGCACCACCCCCAAACAGTGTCCTGTGCTCTCACAGCCATGGGATCATTTCAGGTGCTGTGGAATCATTCCTCTGCAAAACCATGGAGAAGTTTGCAAACCATTAGTGAAGTAAAGCACTGTGGAGTGTGTTTGAGAACAGAGATGGAGGACAGGTGAACTTACAAATGATGTCCCCAAAGTGCAGAGGGGACATGGGCCATCTATTGCTCCATGTCTGCAAATCCATCTAGAAAAGTTCCAGGGGTTCATCAGCTTTAATGTGTCAGTTGTGGGTGATGCATTTCAGCATGTTGGTTTTGAAATAATGCCCTTTTTATTCCTTTTTCTCAGGACAGTACAGTCATCCTGCTTTCCCTGAGCCTCCATGGTTTTCCATTAGTCCTCAATCAATTATTTATTCATGGGAGAGTATCTGAGAGCAGCAGTCCAGTCTGAGAGCAGCAGTACTTGACTGTGGAGATGAGTTTGAAGTACTTGCTGGCTGAACCCACTGGAATTGTCAATAACATTAAGAAGTACTTTCCTGCCACAAAATAAAAATGTGGCCTTGTAGGTGGAGAGTGCTTAACTTTGATGAGGACATGAGCTAAAAAACACAGTGCACTTTAGATGCCACCTGAGTGTGACTTTGGTGAGGAGAGACAAGGAGTTTTTTGAGAATCACCTTGCCTTCAAGTTGAATAAATTTTGTATTGTGATAGAAAATATCTATTGTTGTGCAGTTCTGGCCTGTGTTGTAAACATGGGAGGTCTGGGTAGAAAATCTGTAATTCTGAGTTTTGATCTGATGTGGTGCCTCAGCAAGAGGCACACAGGTTTTTGCCTGATGTTTCTTGTCTCCCTAGACTAGAAATAAGTTTCAGTGGGGATTTGTGGCGTCTTCTTCCTGACCAAAAGGATTTATAAGCAAGATGTATAATTGGAACCTGTGTAAGCAAGAGGGACCTGATGGCTTCAGATCTTCCACAGCTGAAATAGTAAAACCTGAATATGTCAGGAGGCATATTTCCAGATAGAGACACCGCACCCTGGGCATCCTTCTCCATGGTCACACGTGTCAGAGGCCAAAGGGACTTGCAGGGACTTGATGTGTGAATGTGCTAAAAATTCAGGGGCTGAGCAGTGTAAAGACAGACTTTCCTCACTCGTGTCCCATTTCTGTTTTTTTCCTTGATGGGGTCACTGGAGACAGTGCATATTTCATTTTGTGATTAATTTGTTTGATACATAACAGGAGCAAGGCAGCTGGCAGCTCCTTGTGCCTGGCAGCCGTGTCAGGTGAGCATCACTTGACTCCTGCTCTGGGTTACTGCTGCTTTACCAACAATCAGGGAGCCCCCTAAGGTCTCTAATTCGGGAACTTTGGTAGCCTTGGCAGCTGGTGAGGCAAATTTAGAGGGTCTGAAGTGGCTTGGGAAAGCATCAGTTCCCCTGTGCCAGCTGAAGAGGGAGCCCAGCCCAATGAGACTCGAGGGTTAAGTGCTTGATGTGGCAGGGGGATAACACCAGCCAGCATTGTTGGTGGGCACTTTGGGGTCTGTTTGATGCTGTGTGGCATTTGGGGTGACACATGGGATCTGGTGTGTCCCTGCTGGCCTGGCACAAAGGTCAGGGTCACTGGTTCCTGCGTGCAGGCAGCCTGGGAGGAGTCAGAGTGGGACTGCAGAGAGCTGAGCATGCCCAGCCAGGAATTCCACCTGGCTCTGCCCTGCTTATCCAGGATCCTGGGGCTTCACACAGCTCTGGGTGAATCACCTGTAATGAGTGAATAGCAACAGTAATTCACATAAAATGAGAAACTAAATCTTGGGATAATGACCCATCTTCTAGGCTCCTAGAAAAATGTCTTCCATTTTATATTTAAGTGGTTGCTGTGGTCAAAAGCAGAGAGATCAGAGCAGTCAGAAAAGCACTGTGTTTGCCTAAAGGTTCCCTGGAGTCTTAGAAAAAAAAGAGCCAGTTATATCAGTGATGGTGTCAGTTTGGTTTTTTTAAGGGACAGCATTTCCTAGGAAATTCATTCATTCATTTCTTCCAAGGGGAACCAGGCAGAACCCCTCCTGAGCAGCAGTGGGATGGCTGTGTGCTCTGTGCCCACAATGTGTCACTAGCAGGGAGACTGTTCTTTTGCTCTGTGCATAAAAATTCAGTGCAGATGGTGAGATTTTCAAACCCAGCCATGCTGGGCCAGCACGGATGCTCCCTCAAAAGTTAATAGTAAAGTTTGGCAGTGGAAATCTACAGGCTAAAGGAAGGTGCTTTTAAAAATCCTGTCTAAAAATACAGTACTTCTGCCTTCAGCTTTGTTTATTCCATTATAGAAAGGAGATTAGCACCTATAGCCTTAGCTTTATAAATCTGGATCTGTAATTCAGAGCCTTAATAAGGTTAAGTAATTTTTTTTTCTCTCAGGGCCTATTTCAAAATTGAATGTACTTGACAGTTGGTTTTTTTTCACTGATTTCCCTGGATTTAGAGTCAGGCTCAGAGTACAGTGAACCTTACCTGTATCAGATGAATGTGGAGAGGTCTGCCTGACCAGATTTACAGGTTCCAGGCAGGAGTGTCCTTCCCACAGAGCCCTGCTGGCATTCCCAGTACCAGCACAGGCTGGTTTGCTGCCCAAGCCAGAGTCACAGGCAGTCTGCACACATCATCCTGATGGATAGGGACACCTTCATTTTTATTTTCTTTGATATTTCTAGGAGTGAAATATTCCCCCTAAGACTGGAGTGAGGAGGGTGGGTTCCATGGCAGCTGTGGGATGAGCAGGAGAGCCCCTTTGGTGTGGGCTGCTGGCTCCTTCCCCCAGGGCAGGTTAGTGGCACACAGTGGGGACCTGTCCCTGTGTGCTGGGGGAAGCAGCACAGGCCAACCCTGATGGTACCAGGACAGCTGGGAGCCTTCAGCAGCCCTGTGGTGGGCTGTGGGCAGCTGGTGATGACTAATCCTGGATAACTCTCACTCCATCTTGTAGTGTTGGGACCATGCTGTGCTGCGGGCACAAACCTGATTTCATTTTAATTTCCATATCAGGCTTTGAATCAACATTGATCTATTTTTGTCAAAGTGACACAACAGGCTTGTGCTTTTTAACCTCTCCGAGCTCCATCAGTCCCCTGATTCTTGTTCCTGCATTTGGGTCTCGAGTCTGTTGTGTGCCTCCTCTGAAGACTTCAGGCAATGGGATGCACAAAAAGAAACATTGTGGTTGCTGGGGTTTTTTTCTTCTTTTTTTTTTTTTCCTTTTTCCCTCTTTCTCTGGCAACAGTAAAATGAGAGCTCTGTTGGGAGCAACTCAGCAAGTAATGTTTCAGGGCCAGCAAATTCCAGTGTTGCTGCCCAGTGGGACTGAGGAGTCTATCACAGGACTAGGCTGGCAGCTCATCCAGGGAGAGGGAGAGCGTGGCATCCATACCAAAAACTGGACATGAAGCCTTTTTCCATCCACCTCTCCTCTCCCTGCTGTAAATGGGAGGACAAATGCTCTGGGATTCAGTGAAACACTTCAAGTGTAGCTCCTCTTTCCTGAGTAGAATCCCACATAAAAGTGCAGCAAATAATGCATAGATTATATATAAGTATCCATTAAAAAATGCACGCACACCAATTTGGATGTATAAATAAATTATAGGGGTTGTGCCATCTTTGGGATTACTCCAGTGTGGCAACCTCCAGCACGCCTGTGTTTCACCAGTAATGGCTCTGGCTCGTGGCTGCCCCATTTCACACGTCCCCCATGTCTTTTTGCCCTTGTAAAGCTGCCTTTGGACACTGTCATCAGCCCTCTTACAGCTGCTGTGGGTGTAGTAAAGGGGAAGTTTGTGGGTGTGCCTGACCCCAGAGGGACTCAGGGAGGTCCCACTGGGTCTGTACCACCAGCCTGGGGGAAGCTCTGTGATCATCTCTGGTGCTGTGCCCAGGGTTTTTGGGCTCTGCCTTTGTACTTGAGCCTGCCACTCTTGTTTTAACTGGAGGATGAATCAGGCCTGCTCATCTCAGCAGCAATGAAATCCTGTGAGTAATTGTGTTAATCTTCCACAGGTGCCCTTCTGAAGTGCCCAGAGGGAGGGGAGGTAGGAGTGCTGGTGCTTCAAACCACCAGAGAGAGGTCTTGGATGCTGAGTGATGCCATCTCCTGTGCTGTAAGAGAAGTCAGAGCCTTGGGCACTGCTTTGTCTCCAGAGCAGCAGCCCCAGGGTTTAGCAGGAGAGGGCCAGGGCTCTGATGTGGGCTGGGAGCAGCTTCCAGGGAGCCCCTGCAGGCAGGAAGGGCTCAGGCAGATGGACAGCCAGCAGTGCCATCTCTGCCAAAAGCCCCATGGTGCTGCCTTCATGCAGGCAGAATGCTTGTAGGAGCTTGTGCTTGTGCTTGAAGGGCTGCTTGACTTTAAAATAATAATGACAGAGCACTTCTGGATGCAGTGCTTGCCAGTCTGTTTAGTCTGAACAGCAACAGAGCAAGAATCAGACTTACCCCATGAGTGTGCAGTACTGATACTGAGTGCCTTTGGACATCCTGAAGAGCGTGGATGCAGGTGTGAGGATCTGTCTGGGGCTACCTCACCCACTCCTGACCTTGCCCTCAGGCAGTCCTCGGCCATGTGCTGTGGTGAGAGCTTCCAGCATGTTCCAGTGCTGTGTCTGACCCTGGACCTGAGTCCATATTGCATCAGGCTGTAACATCTTGTGTTGCAAGAGAGGTGGAGCCTGCTTTGGAGGCTGAGTATCCCTAATCCATCCCACCTTTATCCCAACACATGGCTGCAGAGCATTCTCTGTGCTCTGGGTGCCAGCAGGGTGGGTTGGGTGAAGCACAGACAAGGCAGGAGGCTCTTGTGCTCTGCCACATTCCCCTCCCAGCTGTCTGTGGAGTCTGCAGGATGCGCTGTGGTGGGATGAGGCTGTAAAAGCCCCAGGAATGGTGCTGGGCTCCTGGCTGGAGCCCTGCTCGTGTGCTGAGGTGGCTGTAGGATGGAGCTTTGCCACGAGCCTCCCTGGCTCCCATGGCACCTGAACTGCTCCATGGCCCAGCAATGAGTGTGGATTTCAGTGGAGTTTCACTTGCTTGTACCACTTATCCTGAGTCTGAGTTGGATCCTTGAATCATTATATCACATTTCTGCAATTGCTTTCTTTGTGAGAAATGAGAAGGTCAGCCTGGAGCCGTGGTGGCTGAATTTACAGTCCCTGAACACTGAAGTCTGGTCAGATTTTGAAAACAACTTTTGGCTGTTAGGCCAGTGTAGAAGGGCACTTGCTATGTTTCATTCCTACTTTCTGGTAATTATGAATTACAAATATCTGGAGTGATGTTCCCCTCATTTCTGTCCCGTGACAGAAACAGCAGGTTGCAGTTTGCTGTAGCCAGGCTGTCTGTGTGGCTGACAGTGGTCTGGGTGGGTTTCACCTCAGAGGTTGTTTGGAAACCAAAATAAATGTTTTCTTTACCCAAAGGAATGTTTTTCAAGAAAACATAGAGTTGAAGTTAGGTTTTGCAGTCCCTGTGTATTTTGACATTTCTTTGTGCAGTGCTGGGGATGGATGGAGACTGAATCCCATGGGATTTTGGGAATTGTGCTGGGAAGCTGCAGGTGTGTAAAGCAACACTTTCCATCTCAGCCTGCACTGCCCACACAGTGGTGTGTGCAAACGCCTACACAGTTCATATGCTGGGTAACAACAGTGTCCTACCTCTTTTTATTTGGCAGCAAAACTCAGGATTTCAACTCTTTTTCTCCAGCTTGGTGCAGCTTGATCCTTTTCTGATCTCAGCTTTGTGGCTCCCTTTATCAAAGGCCAGTAACCTGGTGTTTCATTGGTCATTTCGGTGCTTCCTCCTGCCCTAAAGATGTGTCTAAGCAAATACCAGCAGCTCAGCCTGGGTTTTTGTCTTAGCTCTGGTAGAATTTGTTGCAGGTGTCAGCTTCAGCCTGTATTTACTGCTGCCACTCAGCTTTGCCACTGCCTAGGACATGCTTATCTCTTCCTTGGGGCTACGAGAGTGTGAGGTTCTGGTTATAAAAGCTTACTTGATCATAGAAATAAATAATGTTTGGTTGTTATTAGAAAAATGTGGGTGATGTGAACCATTTTCTGTGAGAGAATTTATAAGCAAGTTCTCTACAACCCAAGACTTACAGTAGAAACAGCCTTAATTCCCAAAGTGGTACAAAATCTTGGGGACAAAATGTGGAGATCCCTAGTCCAAAGCTGGTGGGAATAGATTCATGAAAATAATTATTTTCTTTGAGTTTCCTAACTGAGTCTCCAAGATTTAGTATGGAAAGAAAGGTAAAAATCAGTTTTGTGGGTCCAAAATAAATGTTAAGGCTTTTTAAAAGTAATTCTATTTTTTTGCAAGTCAAGGCAGCATTGGTTTCAGGTAAAAGGAAGTATTTTAGTTTGGATGTTCCTTATGAATGCAAAGGAAAATGGGAAACATTATCAGCTTCACAGGAGTATTTAGGGCTTTACATAAAACTGAGACCTCCATCTGTTCTCCTCTTTATTTAATCAAAGTATGGGTTTAAATCTCTTGTCCACTGTATTTGGAGCAAAGCCTCCAACTTGAAAACTACTGCCTTTTCCTTAACTGTCTTACCAACTGTGCTATTCTGCAGGTTGTACATCTTTCATTCTCCTCTGTTGAAGTTGGTTCATTTAAAAAATTACAATGTTTTTGGAGCAGGAGTTGGAAATGTGTATTACCTTGGCTACCAGAGCAGGCAATAGAAATGCATTTTTCTGCATCATGATGGAGATTGCAGTATTTTTGTGAAGTAAAATGACTTCAGCAGAAGAGGTGGAGAAAAATGAAAATCTCATCCCTGCTTGCAAAGGGACTTGAATGCACATTTGCTCACCCAAACTTGTTTCCAAGGAGTGTCTAAAGGGAAAGTTTTTCCCTTCAGAAAAGCCAAAATTACTCATTTAGCTAATTTCAGGTTTGGGGATTTTGTTTTTCATTGTGTGTTTTTTGAAAACCATTTGGCTGGAGTTTTATGTAGCCCCACTTACCTTTGTGGCTGGCACCACTGTGTGATTTGCATTGGGATGGGAGCACCAGGCTTTAATGAGCTTTAACTGGACCTTTGAGATCAGCAAACCTGGGATGACCTCGAGGGGAGGCAGGAAGCCAGTGTCTGCCATCCTTACACCTCTGGATCCTTACTGCATGTACAGCCTTTACCAAAACAGGGTGATGAAACCAAAATAAGGGAAAAACTCTCCCAACTTCATCCTCTCAAATACAGTTTCTACATCAGGAGTGAGATGGCAGGTACGTGTATCACACACATTCCCTGGCAAAAGTCTCTGGTGCAGGGAAATTGCATTTGACAGATGCTTGGGAAAAGGACCAGATCATCTGCAATTGTAATTCTGGGTTTTTTACAAACGTCAAACTCGAGCAGTGGATGTGCAAAGAACACCTCTCCCAGTGAGTGACACTGAAGCAGCTCATTTTGTCATTTCTTCTGGGTCTAGACTAAACAAGGCCATTAAGCCAGGGTGCCATAGCTGAGGGTGAGGACAAAGACAGCCTTTTCTGAGTCAGGATGAAGCCTGTTTTCCAGGGAGGCTTTGCCAGTGAAAGGCAGAAAGAACCTCAGCTGGACCTTAGAAACGCAGCCTCAGAAAACCTCTCTGCCGTTACTGCTTCATGGAACTGCTAAAAATATTGGATGGAAAATGCAAGCATTAAGGAAATGAGGTAGATTTGGCCTTTCTGAGCTGGATGGCTTCCAGTTTCATCAGCTTCCCGGAATCCTTGCTGTGAAAATGAAGAGCTCCTTGTAAATCTCAGAGAACTGTCAGTGTTTTTCCTCTCATGTGGCCGTGCTGGCTTATGGGGAGACCTGTCAGCATCAAGCATTGAGTTCAGAGCTCACAACTGCTGGGATGGCTTGGGACAAATGCTCAAACCACAGCTTTCCCAGGGATTTATCATATGGGACAGCCAGAGAGAGCAGGCTCCAGAGGAGCCCGTGGCTGAGGCTGCCGCTGTGCTGGCCCACGAGACCTCCGAGAGGGAAGTGTAGGATGATCTCCTGTCACTTTGCTGAGCAGAGAGCATGGAGCAGCCTTCTGTGGTCATGGGAGGTCCTCTTCTGAAAGGATCTGCACGTAGCCAAGGGCCTGAGCAAGTGAGAGCCAGGGTAACGTCACATTACAGGTTATGTGAAAATAGAAAATGCGAGTGTTGGGTTTCACACTGCTGGACAGAAGTCAGGAGGAGACAGCAGACACTGTTAATGGGTTTAACGTGCAGTGTGAAGGAGCCAAGGGCTGGAGCTCTGCCTCGTGTGGTTAGAGCTATGCTTACCCAGAGAGAGGCAGACAGTTTAAATTTAATGGTAATTATAGAGGCTCTCTGGGAGGACACAGCCAGCACAGTGCTCTCACACCTGCAGGGCTCCTGCCATCTCAGAGCTGGGGTGAGCATGGTGCCCTGTGCAGCTAACAGGGATCTGGGACATCCTGCAGCATGTCCTGTGGGACAGAGGCTGGGAGGTGGCAGCGTGCCCTGGTGATGTGCTCAGCAGAGCTGGCCCAGCCTGTAGCTGTCTCTTGCCTCTGCTCTCCCACATTTGGGACTGTGTTTCTGCTGGCTCAGATGTAAGGATGGTGTATTTTGAGGTATGCCCGAAGTGTTCCAGGACGTGGTGGATGTTTCAGGGAACAGAAGGAGGTTTGCTAGGGGGATCTCCAAGTGAGTTCACCAAAAATCCTCCTTCCAGCTGTATCTTGAGGGGTGCACCACAACAGTCAGCACTGCCCAGCACCCAGAAGGTGTTTGTTGCATTTAAACCCAAGCCAAGAATAAACTGTCCATTTCAGCCACATCATGGCAGATTCCTGAAAACAAGGCCTGCCTTCATGCTTGGAGGGCTTCCTTGCCCTGCCAGGAACCACAGGGAAGAGCAACAGGAGCTTTGGCTGTAAACTACTGCTGAAGATGGGCTGTCGTGGGCAACCACGCACAAACCTCTCCCTGTGCTCCCCTAAAGCCTTTCCAGGACAAGCCTTTGCCCACATGCCTCAGCCATCATTTGTGATTCTCAGAAGGGAAAAAATAAGTGTCTCCTGCTGAGCATCCCGCCCAGCGCAAACACTGCAGCCTGAAACAGGCGTGGGCACTGTCCTTGGCATCCAAATTTCACTGGGCAGCTCCTGGGCCTGCTGGGAAGGGCAGCAGTGTTGCAGAAGGCTTTTTGCTGGCTTGTGTTGCCAAGCCACCCTAAAGTTGAAGAGAGGATGTGTGATCTTGTGATTAAGATCCGAGCTGGAATTCAGGAAGCTGCTGTTCAGCCTTGTCTCTGGGGGACGCAGGCAAATTTCTTAACTTCTATCCTTTGCTTTCCCATCCATTCAAAAGAGGCTAAGAATACTTTTCCTTATCTCTTTAGCAGAGGATGTGGCTCTGATTGTCTTACACGATGTGTCCTTGATCTTTCCAGTGCAGCTGAGGGAGTGGAAATGCCAGTGCACAACTTGGGCTGTGGAAATGCCAGTGCACAACAGAGCCATCAACCCCCTGGTTCTCACTTTAGGATCATAGATGGACGAAGAACAGGATCAAGCTGGATTCAGATTTCAGCTCAGCCATATTTTAATTTTATATTGATGTGGAGATGTCACCACTGCTGTTACCACCCTTCCTAGGGAAATAGATTTCCAACCAAAGGGCAAAATGGATCAAGAGCCAACATGAAGGGGTTCTGACATCCTAAAATGTATTTAGTTTTCATCATGATGTGGGCATCAGAATGACTGAAGGTGGCTTTGTTAAGCCACCCCATCATGGTGCTGCTGTGATGGCTCTGGGCAGCTCTTGGGCCAACACCTGAGACAGTTCAAAAACTGAGCTGTGACCTGTTTGTGCTGCACAGAGCTGCCACCAGAGCTCCTCTCCTGCATCTGCAGTGCTGCCTGCAGCTTGTCTGGCAGCTGCAAAGCAGAGGTGCTACGAGCTGGTGTATTTTTAGGCAGGCATTGCCTAAGTCTGCAGATGACCCCGTGGTGTTCCTGACAGTGCTTCTGGCTGCAGGTTATTCCCTTGGGCAGTCTCAAGGTCAGGCAAGCTGATAAGCTTTGTTAGGTCTCTGTCATTTTGGCAGCTCTGCTTTCCATGAGGAGCTCCCAGGCTGTTACAGGTGATGTACTGGGAAAAGTGTCCCCCGGCAGCTTGTTGGGCTGCAGGTCTCTTGTGACAGTGACAAGGAGGTCCCCACTCCAGTGAGGGCTATGGGGGACGTTCACTGCTTATATCAGTGCACTGCTGCAATTGATACAGCTGGGAGGACTTTAGGAGTTTGCCTTATGATGGAGGCATCCTGTGCTGCCTGAAGATTCCCCCTGCCCATGTGGTGTGATGGCAGTAGGGAGTTTCTTCTCTTCTCAGCTTGGATGATGCTCCAGATGGGGTTTATCAGTCAGGCTGATAACAAGGAGATCTGGGACTGAAGCCCCAAGACCTCAGGAGAGCAGGAAAGGGGCTTGCCCTCTGCAGAGGCCCTGCTGGGCTCCCCAGCTCCAGTGTCTGCTCCAGTGCAGCTTTGCTGAATCAGAGTGCAGCCTGTGTGCAGCATTCTGCTGCATCATAACATCCTTACACAATCTGACAGCTCTGGCAACCTCTGCTCCAGTGATTGCCAGAGCTAAATGGGCAGGAGCCCTGCCAGCCAGGTTTGTGGTGTGTTTGGAAACCCATGTGGGCAAACTCCTGCAGCACCTGCCCACATTAAATGGCACTGGCAGAATGGTGCTTCTTCCTCCCTCCCTTTTGTAAGAGATGAAGCAGAAGAAAACCTCTCCTGCATGACTTCTGTTCAATTTTTTCATGATGATGAGGTTTGCCCAGGTTGCAGGTTGAGCTTCTGAGGCTTGGGATGGGGATGCCTGCATCTGTGTGGGGCTGCTCCAAGCACGCAGTGACTCTGAATATTCTCATTTTAGGGACTTGAAGCTGGACAACGTGCTGCTGGACTACGAGGGGCACTGCAAGCTGGCAGACTTTGGAATGTGCAAAGAGGGCATTCGTGATGGCATCACCACAGCCACCTTCTGTGGCACTCCAGATTACATCGCTCCAGAGGTAAGGAAACCTCTCCTTGGTCAGGAAAATGGCCACCATGGGAAAAGTGTAGGTTAGCATGGAACTGCCAGTGTCTTTGGCTTTGCCTTGTTTGATTGCTGAGCTCAGGGTTTCCTCCTTAGATGTATTATCAGCCCCTTGTGAAGTAAAGCATGAGTGAATTTTCAGGCTCCTGTATGCATCAAAATTAGCCTATATTTTTCTCTAGAAAATATGAGGTGAAAAATGGAAATATGACTGCAAAAATCTTGAGAGGCACATACAAATGCTGTCCCAAATTGATTTGAAAGGAGATTGAATTCTCCTTCATTCCACAGTTCCTTTCTCTACCTCCTCACACTCCCTGTCATTCCCCAATCTCACCACAAAATGAATAAACACTTCTTTAAGGAGCAGCTGCCCTCCAGATGCTGCCAGATGTTCTGACAAGATTTCACATCCTTCAACACGGTTGAATTTCTGTCTGTGGTTGATGTTTGCACCATTCCCCCACACTCACAGTGCTTCCCCTCTCCAGAAAGCCTTGCAGTAGGAGCCAGGTAGGTGTTTTCTTCCCCAGGGCACGGGGGAGGCGATGTCAGCTCACACACGCGGCTGCTCAGCAGGTTTTGCTGGAGTGCCCCTTCTCCTCCAGCTCAGCCCCAGCATCATTCTAAGGCCTTGCTTCCCAGGTGACCCAGCCAAGCTAATTCAGCCCTTTGTGTACCTTTATGCTGATCTGGGGGTTCCCAGAGTGAGATCACTTCATGTTCCTGGGCATCCTAACAGAGAGCGCTGTTAGCGAGAATTTCTGCATTACCATTTCCAAATCCTTCTTTCCTCCCCTGCTCTGATGTGAAGCTCCAGGGTTGGTGTTTCTTTCTCCCTGTGCTGCAGATCCTGCAGGAGATGCTGTATGGCCCTGATGTGGACTGGTGGGCCATGGGAGTGCTGCTGTACGAGATGCTGTGCGGCCACGCGCCCTTCGAGGCCGAGAACGAGGACGATCTCTTCGAGGCCATTCTGAATGATGAAGTTGTCTACCCAACGTGGCTGCAGCAGGATGCTGTGGCCATCCTCAAAGCAGTGAGTTCCTTTGGCTGTTTGTTCTCTGTCTCAGCTTTCTCCAGCCTAATTCCAGCAAAAGAGAGCAGGGCCGGGGTATTGGCACGTAGAAATCGCGTGAGATCTCGACCCTGACCCTCCTCTTATCTGGGATTGAAGGGTAAACAGAAAGAACATCCTGCCACACTTAGGTGTGTTTGCACAGTTATATGGTTTAGTAGCCAACTTGGCAAGCAGAGTGTGAGCCTGTCTGTGTGTCTGGGCATTCCCCTGCTTGCTTAATGATTGACAGTGTGTGGTCATCTCCCAGAACAGAAGCAGCAGGTAAATACAGGGTTTAATCAGTAGCAACCATATGGCCAAGAAGTGAAGGCTTCCTGATAATCCTCTCTGGTAGTGCCAACATCCCCCAGTGTTGTTGCCTGTCTGCATTCAAAGTCAGGGGTTTGATTTTTGTGTGTTATGGAGGAAAAGAAACAGCAAAAAGTTTGAGGAGAGCTGTTGCTGGCAATGCTCTGTCTTTGTCCTGCCATGTATTCCCAGCTTTTTCCAGGAGTTCTTTTATCCATGTGCCTCACATTTTTGCCTGTGACATGGGAATTAAGTTTTTAAGATTTTGGGCTCTGTGTGAGCCTAATGCACTGGAACTGCCTGGCTTTTCTGTAAGGAATCAAAAGGTGATTTATGACAAGAGTGTTAAACTACAAACTGGGAGACCTAACTTGACTGTTCTGCTACTGACTTCTTCCTGGCCCTCATCACATCACCAGATATCTCTAAGAACCTTTTAGTAGGAGAAGGATCAGAGTATTCCCTTCTCTTGAGAAAGCACTGTGGACAAAGATTCATTTAAGAGTGGATACCAGTAAATATTATGGTAATAGAAGATCTAAGAAATAATTGGATAAGGTAGTACTTTATAGAAACTCATGGAGCACTGGCCCAGAGAAATGGGGTAGTCAATGATGGGACCATTTGAGGGAAAGAGGAGAGTTTTTGGTTGCAAAAATGTGGAAATTTTCTGCTGAAGGGTTTCTGTTGTATGCGAGTGAAGCAACTGCTTCCTATAGCTGAAAATACATCTGATAAATTTCACCAAATTCACCTGACAATAAAATCCACTCCTGGAGGAGTAAGAGGAGCTTTGAAATCACAGGTTGTGCTCAGAATTGATTGATTGTGATGCTGGAGGCCCTCTTGGGTTTTGGAAATGACTCGCTACGTATTTTAAATATAAACATGAACTTCAGACTCATTGCAGCTTCTGGAGCAGTGTTTATGTGGTTGAACTGGAACTCTAAGTACCTCTTAAGTACCAATTCCTCTTCTGCAGTGACAAGTACTAGAGGAGTGGATTTGTTGCAGGTATGTTGCATAATTATGAGACAGAGGTAAAATGTGGTCGTGTAGATGCTTGTCATAACAGGAATCTCAGGGTGTAATAAAATATGATTTGTGTTTTAGCCTCTTGATGAAATGAGTGTTTTCCTCATGCTGATAGGGCCTCCCAGAAACAGCCAGTGCAAGCTGCAGTCACCCCAGGCTGCTCTAGTTTTTGTTCAGAGCCCAGATTTTAACAAATTAGGGTCCCTTCTGTGATTAATAGAGAAGGAACTTGATGAGGGGCACTGGAGGAAGAGGGCCAGAATTGGGCAGGGAGCTGAGAATTTAAATAGAAAGCATGGAGCATCTCCAAAACCCAGTCAGCTCAGTGACTGCTGCTTCCTTGCCTGAAAAACAGCCTCCTCTCCAGCCCCTCTGCTTGTCTGCTGTGTTATGTATTGCTGGTGACAAGCACATGAAATCAAAGCTGCCTCTCTGAAATGCACATGCACTGCTCAAGAGAAGCACTGCACTGTGTCTGCTCTGGGGAAAAAGGCTGAATTTTGGGGCATTCATCAGGAGTCTTGGGGTTAACTAGTGGGAATTGACCACTGAGATGTTCACTGGACCTTCAGCTCCTCAGTGTTTCTGCTACCTGGAGGTGATTGCTGCATCTTATTTCACCAATTTCAGCATTGGTGATAGCTGCCTGCAGGCTGAATTTCTGCAGCTTCACAGGAGCTGCTTTTGGGCCAAGAGCTGTTCACTGGAAGAGTTCCTTCTTTCCTCCTTTCCTTCTTACACTGAGTTCTAAAGAAGCATCAGAGCATGTTGGCTTTAATAGGAAGGAAACATCCTGTCAAGAGATTGTCTGGGGCTCTAGATTAAAATGGAAGCCACACACAGAGACACTTTGATTTCTTTTGAATGATAACAAATGTTATCACTGCTGAGGTATTAAATTTTTATGATATTTTTGATAATGTTTGGTCAGTGTTTTTAGGGGTTAGTATAACACAGAGTGGTAAACCTGGTTTTTTTTTGAGAAAGACAGTAAATTTTCTACCTGCTAAGTATGTAGATTTTCTTTTATACACACTTTTGATGCTAATATTTCTCTTAGATGCATCATTATGACTAAATGAGCATCTTATAATTGCTGTTTTGTTTTTCTCCATAAAACATGCACTTGAGCTCTCTGATTTAGAGCTGTGATAGTACTTTCTAACCATGATGCTAAGAGCTCTGGAAAATCAGCATCCAGCTACTTCAGTGACATAAATGATTGTAAGTAATTACATGGCATGGGAAGCCCGTGGAAGATCAGGGAATTAAACCTGGATTCTCTTGTATTGCAGGCTAAGGCCTTAGTAGCCTTAATAACTGGATTATCCCCTCACTAAAAGTTCTGGTCTCTAACCTTGAACAGGACTAGTGAGAATTCTCTGAGTTTGAATGGTACAAAGCTCTGAAGTGAAAATCAGATTCTTAGGTGTACTTGAGTGCAGGTGCTTAGAGATGCTGTACAAATAGATATATCTAGGTTTAGAAAGCACTGGATCCATCTGCCTTTGTGAAGAGCTTCATTTTAAACAAGGATAGGAAGCTTTAGTACTCATTTCACAGATGCTCTTGCCTTGTTTGGCTTTCATTTTGCGTAATTGCATTTCATCAGTTTCCCTCCCCCCCATCAGAAACCACATGATTTCTGAAGATTGCACCCTGTTCATCTTTGCAGTTACTTGATAATAACAAAACTACATTTTAGGACTTCATTTACGTCACTGGGTGTTCCTGGAGGGTTTGTGAACACTGGTACCAAGGAAAACAAAACTAACCTCAGTGGCCTGGGACTTTGTATAGAATTGAAAGCAGAAATATTTGTGCTCCAGAAAAAAACCTTTTTATCTGTTTCCCTTTCTAATGTTTTTTTTTGTCCTTGAAATTTCCCCTGGAGGGTGGGGGAGGGAGTAGGACAGAGGTAAATCAGCAAGGTTTGGTGGAGTCAGTATTCTCGGAGGAAGAAAGTTGAACATCTCACTTGTGTACCCTGCCCTGTCTGAGTGTGTCACTGGGGAATGCAGGTGCTGATGCTTCAAGCCAGGAGGAGAGGACCCAAACTGAGCTCTCCTCTGCTTGTGTGAGCAAGTCACACTGGGCATGGATTTGCTGGTAGGAGTAATAAAAGTGCAGAAGAGGATTGCTGCTGAATAGATTCAGACCAGCTTATTCTAGACATAAGTTTTGCTTTGATTTTAATTCTTAATTTCTCCATTGCCCTACCTGAATGCAAGTTACAAGGAGTTCATGGCAGTTACAAGGAGCTATTGGGTTTCTGTATATCAAATAAATTATTTCAAATACTCTTTGCCATCACTGACAGTGCAGTCACCAGGGTCTGATCATGGAGAAACTGTGTGAGCATGAAGAGAGCAGAGACTGCTGCACCAAATCTCTTACGGGGAGAGTGTAGCTAGAGATTACTTTGTTACAGCATATCAACATTCTGAATTTGTTAATTGTCACCCCCAAAAAGTGCTGGAGCAGAGAGGGGAGCTTTCCAGGCAGGCTGAGGCTTTGGGATTCAGCTGAGTGAACTGCAAAATGAAATACAATCCTCTTGCTTCCCTTAAGCGGGGTGGGTTTTTGGCAGCGTGTTTCACTCACTTTGTGCGTGCCTTTCTCAAATGCAGTTCAGCCACCCTGCCTGGCTCACAGGCAGCTGAGTTTGAGGGAGAATGGAAGGACACACTGAAAATCAGGTCTCAGAAACTGATGGTGTAATGGGAAGCAAATTCCTCAGGAAAGCTGCAGGGATTTTCCTTTCTGAGCATGGTTTCAGATGAGGAGAGAAGGGCTCAGCCTATGGAGTCACTCCATGGACTGGTGATCTCGAGTAGCAATGCTTGGCCCAAAGGCTTGGAAATTTGGATGAGAGATTGCAGCTTAGATGTTTTCACCCTCAGAGCCTGGTAACAGCAGGGGCTGGAAGGCAGCATCTCCCTAGGGAAGTGTTATCACTGCTCTGCCTTCTGCACCCTGGATTTCCAAACTCCTGTCACAGCTGAGTTTGCTCAAGCCAAGGATGTCTCTTGACATTTTTATGCTAACCCCCACTCTTAATGAGAGCTCTGAAACACTTCTGGCCTAGCTGAAATGCTCCCTCCAAAAGTGAGGCTTAGGCAGCCTTGCCTGTAGCTTTATATTTTGGGGACACAAATGAGAGTAAAGCCTGTTCTTCCTCCAGCTGGTTAAAGATGTGCATTTTGAGAAAAACATTACTGGAGTTAAGAGAGTGGGCAGAAGTGGTTACATCCACCTCCAAGTGGGTTTTGTGTGAAAAATAAACACCAGACAAGAAAAGAGGAAGGTGCAGAGGAAATAGGCTGTGGTTTTAGCAGCCTGTGCTCTCTCTGAGCACAGGTGGAGCAGCACTGGGGAGCCCAAATGCCCCTGGATTAGTGTGAGGAGTGAGAGGGGTGGGAAAGTGAGGGAGCTTGGCTGAGGGCAAGCATGAGAAAAATTGCATCAGCACTACAGTGCCAAGGATGCAAAAGTAAAACTTGAGTTGTGTTTCTAGAGAACAGCAGCCTGAAAGTGACTCAAAAGGCAAATGGTCTGGTTGAGTGAACTCTCTCCTGCTTTGTGTCACTGAGTTCCTTTCCCCCCTCCAGACACCACTGAGACTTTGTTCTTGCAGAATTGTGTAAAATCCCCTTTGCACAGTCAGGTTAACTCCAAGAGGCTGTTCTGTCTGGGAGTGGTGCTTCAGGCTCAGCTGCAGCAATAATGGTGCTCTGTGGGTCAGCAGGAGCACTGCTCTGATGATCTGTGTTTTATGGACTTGTTTCTGGCTGTCAGACCACAGGGTGAGGAAGCTGGGATTTCCTGTCTGTACCCATGTGCATACATAGAAATAAGTTTGGTGGAAGTTAGGAAAGTGTGTCTATGTGTATGATTTTCTTCTTCCCTAAACTTGCAGCTGACACTAGGTGAGGAAAAACTGTATTTGAAGGGAACCTTCCTCTGTCCCTCCTTGTCATGAAAAGGAGCAGTGTTTCCCATCACTTTTCAGGGATGATAAAGTGAGATCAATTTTATTACTCTGTGTGTGTGTATGAGTTGAATCCCTGGGGGGTACAAGTTGTCATTCCAAAGAAATACTGAGGAGTGAATACCTGAATAGTTTTGTCCCATGTGGTCAGTGCACAGGGCAGCCCAGTTTGGCTGGATGCAGGATAACAGCTCCAGCAGAGCCCCTGGAGATTCAGGCTGTGCAGGCACCTACCACAGTGGGGCTGAGAAGAAAAGAGTGGAGGGATCACAGAATGGTTTGGGTTGGAAGGGACTTCAAACTCCATCCGGTTCCAACCTCCTGCCATGGGCAGGGACACCTTCCACCAGACCAGGCTGCTCCAAGCCCCACCCAACCTGGCCTTGAACACTGCCAGGGATAGTTCACAGCTTCTCTGGGCATCCTGTGCCAGTGCCTCACCCCCCCATGGCCAATAACTCCTTCCTTATATCTCATCTATATCTCTTATCTCAGTTCAGAACTGTTCCCCTTGTTCCTATCTGCCTGTGTAAAAAGTCCCTCTCCCTCTTTTTTATAAGCTCACTTTTAATACTGGAAGTGTCCACATACAGATAGAAAAGAGAATTCCCTGGGACATTCATCCAGGGCTTAATAAAGGAGAAAAACAAAGTGAACTGCCCACCCTAAGGGTGGCACCCTGAGTGCCCAAACCCCCTTATTTTCAGAAAGGCTTTGTGGATGGTGAATGCTCTGTGCTGAACCAGACTTGCCCCACTACTGTGGGCAAATTGAAAATGCCTTGATGAGGAGAGGAGGCAAAGGGATGGAGCTCTTACTGCAGAAAGACTTAAAGATAAATTTTTTAATGTAATCAAGCAAACAGTCTGCTGTGACAGGGGAGTGGAGGGGAAAGGGCTGTTTCCAAACTGCTGACGAGGATGTCTGAATTCAGCAGAGGTGTGGATGGTCCCAGCTGCCTCCTTGCTGCAGCTGCTCACCTCTGACATCAGCAGGAGGGGGAGGTCCTCTGGACTTTGGAGAGGTTTATTCTGTTCATATTCTGCAGTTGTTTGGGGCTGAGCACCTCTGGGCAGGGGGAGGTTGGAAGCAGCTGCCTCCTCCCTCAGCACATCACTCATCCCAACATCTGTGCTTTCTGCTGCCTTCATGCCTCACCTTTTCCCTAAGTCCTGGGCAGTCACTTTGGCCCCTATATAAACTCAACCAAGCCCCATTGTTTGTACTTCCCAGCTCTCTCCTGAGCACCTGCAAGGAGTGAAAAGAGGCAGCCAGATGCTGATGGTGCCCTTGTGTCACCCTGCTCAAGCTGTGTCTCCCCTTTGCATTTGTGTCCTGCAGATCTGGGCCAGGTTCTTCCTTTCCAAGTGACAGAAAAAGGCAGATAATCTGTTTCCCATTCAGTGCTGGAATAGACAGAATGAACTTGTTTCTGAATGAACCAGATGTATTTTTTAAGCAAAGTTCAAAAGGAAAAGGATGATGGTGGATCCACTGAAATCAAAGAGGGAACTGGATGAGCTCATTGCTTTATCCTCAGAGCTGAGGAGCCTGCTAAAAAAGGCAGATAGATATTAAAAGTGCCTTCAAATGCCAATAAATTATTCTCCTTGGCATCTCTTCAGAGTTGGCAGTCTCCATAAATTCCCTTGCACAATTTGATTAAGCTTTGGCTTTCAGCATGAGGCTGATATTTAAATCTCTCTGTGAAGCTCCGTGCTGGATCTGTGTACACATTTTTCCTTTATTTTGTTTTTCAGAAATGCTTTCATCTTGCATTTCCTGGTTGGCTCCACAGCCACTGTTGCAAAAGCAGGGCTCTGGAGCCTGTTGTTTCCCAGCTGGGGAGGAGCCCTGCAGTTTTAAATGACCATTTCTACCATAAACACACTGTGGTGAGATGACAGGGCTGTGCCCACCACAGGTTGCCTTCTTATCTCTTTTGCCTTGCACATCCATATCTGTAGCCTGCTGTCTCTTACTCTTTCCCTCCTAATTTTTAAAAAGCAAACAGCTTTCCCCAGTAATTTTAATCTCTTCTGTTGATTGATCACACCTTTTTCTCAAGCACTCCTCTTCCCCACAGTGATAGTCCAAGCTACTGAATAATTCACTTTGAAAACTACAGATACCTGTGTAGAGCTTGCCCAGCCAAATTCATCTTGAAATAATCATTAGGTCTTTTACCATTCCTTTTCCAACAGGCTGAAATTAGCTTCTCATTTAAGTCTGCTTTGTGCAAGCTCAGATTTCCTTCAGAAAAAGCTCCTAAAGCCGCCTGGTGTGACTCATCCTCCTGTTCCTGCCAGGGATGGGGGAAGGTGAAGGTGTATTCATAGTGCCAACATTGTCTTCCCCATCTTTTTTTCCTCCTTACTCCCTGGTGCTCAGGAAGGAGCAATTCCCATGTCTGAGCCCAAGACTTGTGTCTCAAGCTCCTTCCTCAGCTCTGCCATATCTAAACTGATCTTTAAGACCCACAAAAGGGGTTTGGTAAAGTCCATTAAAATCCAGTTTTGGGGCAGATCCTAAGGATTCCCTTGAGAACCTGTGTCTAACCTGGGTTTGGGAATGATTGCTGCAGGATGGGGCCAGCTCTGGCTGTGCAGCCCTGGCAAAAGGGCCAGTCCGTCTGACTGGGAGGTCTTAACACTGTGATAGAGGTAACAAAACTCTGACTGACTGAACTGTCCAGGGCTTTAGGTCTTACTCATCCCTCCAGCTTTGAACTTTATGACATGCTGTGTCTTCTCAGGAACTTTAAAATTAAAAGAATTTAAATATAACCAGGACTAAAAAAAAAAAAAAAAAAAGCTCCTTTGAAGTATTTTTTTTTCTTTATTGGACTTTACAGGTTTGTTCAGGGCACTTTAGTCCCCTTTGTACTTGACCCTATGTAAATAGACCACCCAGGGTTGTGTAACAGATTCCCAGTTCCTCTTGACAGGACTATCAGAAAAGGATTAATTGTTTTCCCCTGCAACCCAAGGGAGATTTTACTCCTGCTTAAAATGAGAGTGGGATCATGCTCCCAGTCTGTTAATAAATGTGATGCTCATTTTGCCTTCATGTTTGTGCTGCTCTGGTTGATGTATTGATTTAGTAGTGGACCTGCATATCCCCATGCTGTACCTGTAGCCTGACTGTGGTAATTGAAAACCAGCAGCAGGATTTTGGTATTGTCTGAGCAGCCCTGCAGCTGCTGGCCCCTGTGGGGGTGACTGCTCAGTTCTGAAAGCACATCTTTCTGGGGTGTCATCCTGACTAAAACCTTTGTCAAATAGTCCATATAGCCAAAGACTGAAGTTAGTGTCTACTTATTATTACTGATTGCAGAATACCAAAAGCAGAAGTGTCAAAAATCAGTAGTTATCCTCAGGAGCTAATGCACTTGATACCTGTGGCCTTTTTATTCTACATGGGTGTTGATGAGTGGGGAGAGGCAAGGAAAAAGGTAGATTTTAGCACAGTGAGGAAGTTTGTAGCTGTTCAGACAGCATTTCATTGTGGTAGTCAGCAGAGTCTCATCAGGTCACACCACTGGGAGATCTGGAGCCAGATGTGTCTGTCCCACATGGGAGTTGCTCTGTCCACCTGGGTTTGTTTTGCTAGTCAGCCCACCTTGGTTTATTTTGCTGTTCTCTTGCTCAGCACCGTTTGCAATCCAGTTAATCCTTCTTGTTCCCTCGAGCTCTGTCTGGGCAGCATCAAGCAGCCATTTCTGTACCAGGGGAAAGTGAGATCAAATTTATCTGCTTAATACCCACTGCACTGACATTTTGTCCTTCTTGCCTGGGGCTGGCACATTGGACATGTGACTTCTGCCATGCTTATTGTTACATTCTTCTGGCTTTTAGGGAGCTGGGCTGAAGGCTTATTTTTACCTCCCTTTTTATCTGGAGAAGGAGATAACAGATATTTCACACTCTGTCTCTTCCACCCCCCTCTCCTTAAAATGCTTTCAGGGCAGTCTTGTACTTCTGAACCCTGGCACTGTGCTTGCTGGCCTTTCTCTGCACTGAAGGATTTCACCTGCTCCCAGTTTTGGGCAGGCAGGGCTGGAGGAGGGGGGTGCCCATGCCCTGTGGGGTCACATCCTGCCTCAGCACCACTGAATTGCATGGCTAACAATCAGGGCTTCCAGCAACTGACCCCTCTGTGTGCAGGAGAGGAGCAGAAACACCACATGGCCTCTGATGTCTGCAGTCAGAGCAAATCCCCGGATGAGACAGAGGTGGTTTTTGAGAGAGCCACGGTGAGTCCAGACCTGCTCTCAGCAGCACAGGGCTCAGGGAAGGTCAGGGAAGGAGGATTCCAGCTTCCGAGAGCCTGGCTCACAGCCACAGCCCTAAGCACAAGGACTTCATGGGACAGCTCTCTGACCTCACCTTGTAGTGAAACTGTGCCTCCCTCACCTCCTGTAACCCAGTCCTGTAACCCACCCATTCCAAGCCCTGCAATGCTCTCACATGGGGAAATGAGGCACATTTGTGAGCATCACCTGGCAGGACTGGGATGGAGGCTGATGGGAGCTTTGCCCAGGAGAGCAAAAGACAATTCTGGCTCAACATGAGCCACTTTTTATTAAAAAAAAAATAAAAATTCTTGGCTTCCAGTCATTAAAAATAATTCGGGCATTAACAGACAGAACCATAGACCCATCTTTCTTCTTTGTTTGAGGGCTAATGACACCCCAGACCGTGGGTTTGTTTGCCTTACATAATAGGCAGCCAAACTGTTTTCAGCAACTGCAGCATTCAGTCGAGAGATTCATGTAGGGAAGCCTTAATTAGAGTAATTGCTCTATTTATATAATGATTCCCTTTTGTCTCAGATCAAATGGATCTTTGAGAAATCTTATTTCCTTTCCAGTTAATTTCTGCCCTGTTAGTTTAGCTCATGAATCTTAATGAAGAGAAGCACCTTGGGTATCTCCTGATCTCCTGCTCTCTCTCATTTCTGGGGGGGGGAGACTGTGGGGCATTAATCTCCTGTGCTGCTGCTGCTCTTTACTTTGGTACCAACATGAGAGAAACACCAACAGGCAAATTTTAAAACCATGAACAGGGAAATCTTCCCTTCCTTTAACAGTTTGACTTGACTATTAGAGTGCCACAATCTGAGTAGGAGCCCTGTGAGGCACAAGGTGTGATGCACAAGAGGTGACACTGAGGTACTGCCATCCTCTCTTGGGCTCCTAGCAAAATAAAATGATGAATTTTCCTTGGTCTCTGTTCCCTGCCTGTGTGATTGGGAATATCCTCCCTCTCTGCTGTGTGCTTGTGTTTGAAGGATGAGCTGCTGGGACACAGGATTTCTCCTACAGGGTAAATACAGCAGAGTCCTGGTGGGAACTGGTATGTTTAAAAGGTTCTTTTGTACAAGAAAGAATGTTTTCTTTCTTGTCCAGATGGCTGCCAGTGTGAAGGGACTGGCTGAGCAGAAAGTTGTATTTCTCTTCCTGAAATGCAGCACTCCTGTGACAGGATTGAGCCTTGTTAATGTTTTCCTAGAACATGATGCAATTTCACGTAATCTGTGATATTACTCATGAAATTAATTGTCCTGATGCAAATAACACATACAACAGTTGTGTATAACCAATCAGGGATTCCAGTATTGAGAAAGGAGACTTGTAATTCAAGGAAATAAATGCAAGGAAATGGCTGATTTGTGCAAACATCCCTGCAGTGACTCCCAGGCCATTAGACTGGTTTGCAGACTCAGCCTCTTGAGACAGAAGTTGCAATGCTGCATGTGAGCAGCACTGCAAGAGTCCACCACAGCCTGGCCCAGTGTCCTGGGAGTCCTGGAGCCCTTCCCAGCATGGTCTGAGCCGTGGGTGAAGGGGAGGACCAGCACAGATCCCCTCATCTGCTGCAGGCTGAGCTCCCAGGGCTGACACAGATTTTCCCCAAAGGTTGGCACAGCTATGGCAGCATTTTTTCCTTGTAACTTCACGGGCTCTCTGTGGACTAATCCCCAGCTTTTAATTTCTTGTCATGGCTTGCTGCATTTTCTCTCAGTAAAGGTTTTCAAATGATCTCGTGAAGTCATGGTTTTGGCTCATGGCAGCTGCTGGCTTTGGCTGCAGTGCTGCTGGGAGGGTGAGCTGAGGTCAGGGAGAGCCTTGCTCCAGTTTGCTGCTCAGCAAACTGGTGTAGCCTAAAGGATCCCAGTCTGAGGATGCTCCCAAGGGGCTCCTTACCCTGGGAATGGGGTAATTTCCCATGGCTGGATGTGGTCACAGAGCAAGGGCTTGACAGCCTGGTTCAGGTTTGAGCTTGATAGTGCTGGTATTGGTTTTGCTGGGAGGCATCTTGGATTTGGGTTTCTTTTTGCTCAGGAACATCTCTGGTTTGTCTTGTTGTTCTTACTGTTCATTTTTTTTTTCTTTGTGTTTCTTCATCTGTGTGCCAGAGGCTGAGGTTTGTGCTGCATTCATGGTTATTGTGGAGAAATAGAGACAATTAAGCATTAGGAGATGACATCTTTCCACAAAAAAGCTTTTTGCTGAGCATCTCTCACCACCTGCATTGGAGGCTTGTCCTTGGAAGGGCATTGAGGGCTATCAAACCTGTGAAGCAAATGTCAACCTCTGGCCTTCCCAGGAATGCCAGGAACAGCAAACACTTTGTAAGACATTTTCCAGCTGTTTCTGAGTGCAGCCAAGGGCATCACATTGAAGAGGAGTTACACTTCTGAAAATCTTTCCCCTCTCAGCACTTCACCCCTCCTGCTGCACAAGAGCCTCTCACATGGTCAGGACAGGGGCATGGGCTGCAGATACTCATTTCAGAGATGGAGGCTGAGCTTGTAATTAAGTTTTTCAGAAATCTTGAGCTCTTTTCTTTGCTGTTGGTGCCATCAGACAGCAGAGGCAGCATGAGATGGTCTGCCAGATGCTGCCCTGCTGCAGAGAAATGTCAGTGCTGCCTCAGGCAGGGAGGAAGCAGATTCATGGGTTTTGGAGCCTTTGAGAGGTCATTGGAGTATTTCGGGTTTTTCTGCCTGCTGGGCTACACAAACTGAAAATTTATCATTTCTGTGTCACTGCAGTAATTCCTGGTGAATTCAAATAGTGTTTGAGAGGCTTTGTTATTCATTTTAGTGAAAGCAGGCTTCAAAAATTTCATTCTGTTATTTTGTATACCTCTTACAGCAAAGCAGGCAACTGTTCCAGTGCAGAACATCAGTGTGAATCTGTTGGAGTCATCACTTGCACTCCTACAAATGATAAAAGACTGTGATAAAGACTGGAGCCTCTTGCCAGAGAAACACACGCCCTTCACCAGACTGTGACGGACCTGCCACCTCCAAAACTCAGCAGGAGATTTTCTGTAAGGGAGGAGCAGCCCTGGCCAGCCCCTGGGTGCAGAGGTGTGTGTGCCCCCAGAGCCTGGCTAGCCTGGCATGGTGCTGCACTGCCCAGGCTGCAGGGCTGTGTTTCATGTGCCACATTGCCCAGAGCTCCATCCAGCCTGACCTTGAGCTCTCCCAGGGATGAGCTTCTCAGGGCTGCCTGTGCCACATTTTTGCTGAAGCAGACCAGTGTGAGTGCCATGGAAGGGGAGCCTCTTCACACTGTGCTCATACTCTTGGTAGAGTTCATGGTCCGTAACTCACTTCCAAGGTGCTGCTAGCTTCCATTGGGTGCTTCCAGAACCTTGGAAAAAGGCTTAGTGAGTGCTCTCCAGAGTGGTTCATGATGCTGTAGGGTCACTGCAGCCTCCTGTGCTTCTCAGCCCTGTTTTTACAGAGTAACAGATGCAGCAGCACTGAGCTTAGCTCAGCTCATTCCTGTTGGAGGCAAGGAATAATTCAGAGGGGTTTTGTGGAAACCTGGCATCAGTTTCAGGAGCCAACCTGTGAAATGTGCTCCAGCAGCAGATGAATTTGAGTCCTTCACTCTTCTCCTGCCTCCTTTGTGGGGTGGATGGTGCCTAGAGTTACCCAGCTGAGGTTTCCCAGTCTCTGGGTCCAATGGAAAAATCAAAGCTGCCGCTCGAATTTGAACAGTTTTGGTTTGAATGTTGTGTTACCTTAAGGGATGGCCTTTGCCTAATCCTCATTATCTAACAAAAAGGGTGTTTTAAGCAGCCAGGAATGAATTTATGTTGGCTCTTCTCTTGTTGCATTGGATTTCTTTGCTTGGTGCAGTTTTGGCATCACATGGAATACATCAAGCAGATAGCAATATAAACACACTTTTATATCTCAGGACTCTGAACTGGTCTGGAAATGGGCAGTTGGGTTCAGGTTTTGGTCTTATATGGTTGGGCATGAATGGGAACCCAAGCAAAGTTTGTTGCCAGTCCTTTTCAGAGTTTATTTACTTTCATGATTATTTTTTCCCTTTCCACATTTAACAGAAGGTTCCTGGTGCAATGGAGGTGGCAGTAGGGCAGGAGCCAGGAGACATGTGATGTATTCCCACATCTTTTCTCCGTTTTTTCTTGTATTTTGGAATGTTTCAGTCTACACCACTCCCAGCACCAGCAAGCTCTGCTCTTGTTTGAGCTTTCTAGGTGTTCCAGCAATGCAAATCAGAGCTGGTGAGGTGCAGATATCCATCTGTGGGGACAAAGAATGAATCTCTAGAGAAAGACAGGGCTGCCAGGAGGTTTCTGGTCTGTTTTGCAAAACAAAGAAGCCTAGTTCAAGGCTTGCAAAGGCTTGTCTGAACCAGGCCTCTCAGAGATTTTGGCTTGACCCATTTCTTGTTTGGAAACCAAGCTGTTTCTGGGGATATCACTATCCCACAGAAATGTTGGGGCAGTCTCTTGGGAAAGAAATTATGTTGAAGTTTTGCTGGTAGAAAGGGTGAAGAACAGGCTGGAAGGGCTGGGGAGACACAGAAGTTCTGCCTGACCGTGGAAATGCTGCATCCCCAGGGGCTGAAGAGTCCAGAGGAGCATGGGGAGAGCCCATCTGCAGCAGCCACCTCAGCTTTGTTCCTGTCCTGGTGTCTCCTCCTGCAAATCTGGGTGCACCTGGCAGCTTTCTCTACTGATGTTTTGGGTAGAATGCTGGAAAAGGGTTCTGCTGTGGGGGATCCTATGGCAGCACATGACCTCAAAGGGTTCAGGGGGTTAAGGTAGAGCTGGGGGGTTTGTGCTGATGCCAGCAGAGTCTGGGGTCCTCCATGGTGTCAGCTGAAGATGCCCCATCTGCTTCATCCCTGCAGCCCCCTCAGAATGGGGTGCTGGGGAGAATTCTATAAATCAGGCAGTCATCTTTCTGCTCCCCACCTTCTCTCTAGATGGGGAATGACTAGATCCTTTATCCTCCTGTCCTAGGAGAGTTTGTACCTTGTGAATGGCTCCTGCAGGCAGAATGGAGCTGGTCTCTCACTGCACCTCCCCTTCTTTTCATTGCCCCATTGCTGAGATGCAGCAGACTTGGCCATTCCCAAAACAGTGACTGATTGTCTGCTTTGGCTGCCTCAGCTGTTTGCTAAACATAATGCTCTTTCATCTTCCAGGAAATCGTCTGGACACCTCCACCGGAGTGCAGCTTGCTTTATGCTGCTGTTTCAATAGGCAAATAAAAGCAGCTATTTTCCCAGTTTAAACATAACCTGATTTCTCCAGTGAATTGGAAATACTTGAGGGAGGGGGAAAGATTGTTTATTACTGAATTTTCAAGAACTGTAATTCTCAATTAACAAGCCAACCAACTCTTTTTCTTCCTGGGAAAGGATTCTCCTCCTCCCCTTTAAGAATATCCATAGCACTCACACTTCATCATTTTCATCAGGACCTAGAGTGCTCCCACCGGGGCCCTCTCACACCATCTGCGTGATGCATGCCTTTCCTCATTACTCCCTGGCAAGTCAGGGCACTTTGGCTGAGGTTTGAGAGTTCTTTTTGCTGCCAGCAGAATAAAAATGTTACAAAATGAAATCCTTTATTGGTGTTTCAGCAGTGAGAGAGGAGACGGTCACCTGTCTGCTCCCATCTGCTCAGGGTCAGAGGGCTCTAAAAGGAAGAGCTTTGCCCATTTTCCTCTGTTTCCTGAGATGACAGGAAGGAAAGCGTAGGCATCTGGCAGGGCTTCAGCAGGGAGAGGTTTAGGAAAAAGGGACAGCTCAGGATTGAGTCCAGGCCAAAGCCCGGCTGGCTGCTGGGCGGCGTTTGAGAGCAAGCTGAGAAATTAATACAGAAACAAATAATGACCAAACACACTGGGCAGTATTTGTAATATTACAAATGATGCAACTCAACTTCCTTTCCTTACTGTGGTAATCAAAGATTTCACCAAAAGCAAAAGCACCAGGGAGAAATACACCCCGACTTCTTCCTCTGGGGAGCGAGTCGAGTTCCTCACGCGGTTCCATTACGAGGAACTTGGGCAGTCCGGCCAGCAGCCGAGTTCAACAGGAAAGCCGAGGACAAACTTTTGTGTGGCTGCTCCTGGGTCCCTGTGCCGTGTCCCTGCCGGATGGGAGGGGACAAAGAGCCCTTTGTGTTTTGCAGTTCATGACCAAGAACCCCACGCTGCGGCTGGGCAGCGCCGGGCTGGGCGGCGAGGGCGCGATCCTGCGGCACCCCTACTTCAAGGAGCTGGACTGGGAGCTGCTGAACCGGCGGCAGATGGAGCCCCCCTTCAGGCCCCGCATTGTACGTGGGGAGGGGGGCTGGGGGAGGGCATCCCTCGGGGGGTTCCCTCTCTTTGGCTCTGTGAGCAGATTTATTCCCGTGAGACAGCAAAAAGGTGAAGGAAGGGAGGTGGGGCCTCTGACGCTGGTTGGGCACCTGGTGAGCCGCCTCTTTTCCCCTCCATGCTGGATTTTCAAAGGCAGCTCAGTGAAAAGATGCAGATTTGTAAAAGCAGCTGCAGCAGGTTAGGCACTCAGGTACCCTTTGGCTTGCCCCAAAGATAAAACAGGGTAAGTAATCCTCATCCTGCTCACTCCACCTACTCCTCCACAGCAGGGCTGTCTCTCCCCTGCCTCGCTGTGTCTGTTCAGCACCCAGCACAGTGCTCCCTGCCCAGGCCACTGTCAGTGAGAGCTTCAAATGGCAGAGAGGCTGCACAGGACACAGTGCTGCCCCTGTCCCCAGTGGTGCCACACAGCCCTGAGGATGCTGTGTGAGGGAAGAGCACTGCTCTTCATGGCCAGCCTTTCTGGGATTGTCACTGTGGCTTCCTTGTCTTTCAAATCATTGCCTGGGGTGGCTTGTCTCATGCTGTGGTCACTCTGCAAGCTCTCAGTGGCAGTGAGTTCAGGATCAGGTACCTGGGCAGGTGTGACAGCTCAAAAGCAGAATCTGGAGTTGCCCCTTAACCTGAATCAAAGGCTAAAGGAGCCTGTTCAGTCCGCCACAAGCTGGGCAGGATCTGGGAATGTTAGACTTCAATGTCAATAAATTTTATTGACCTCAATGTCAATAAAATATCTTGCTCAGGGTGCAGGAAAAACACATGCCTCATGAAAATGTGCCACAAACCCAGTTTGTGTGTGTGCATTCTGAGCAGCCCCTCTCTGTGGCACACAGCAAGGAATCCAGCACCTGGAGGCCAGCCATTTGTCTTCCCACAGCCCAGTAATTCAGTATTGTGTGAGTTTAATGGCTGGCACTAAGAGAAGTGCCCTCCACCCCCTCCCCAAAACCCAGCTGAGACACTCTGCAGATGAGGAGGGGCTGTGTGGAGTCAGCCAGCTGGGAGCACAGCTGATAACTGTGCTGATAACTGTGCTGCCACTTGAGAGGAGGGGCTGATTTATGTGCCCTGCCCTGCCATGTCTGGCCAGGGAAGCTCCCAGAGTTGCTGTCAGTTAAAACTGAGAGGGGGTTCCCTGTCAGAACCTTCAGAGGCTGGAAAAGGCTTTGCTCTGTGAGAGGCAAGCCCAGAAAAAGCTCTCAGTCAGCTCAGCCTGGGTTATGGAAGTGATGGTTCAATGCACTCAGATACAGAGCAAGGATCAAGCAGATGATACATACTTCTGACGTGTCTCTCCTTTGTGTTTTCCATTTGACAGAAATCCAAGGATGACGTGAGCAACTTTGATCCAGATTTTATAAAAGAGGAGCCCATCCTGACCCCCATTGAAGAAGGGATCCTTGCAATGATAAACCAGGATGAATTTAGACACTTTTCATTCACCAACCCAGACCTGCTGGAATAGCTGTGGCTCTGGAGAAAGGCTGATGAGAGGACTGGGAGGAAATTAAATGAAAACCAAGTTTACCAGTAATTTCATTCTCAAGGAGTAGCAGTGCACTGACTGGCGCAACACAGCAGCACCACTGTCAGTGTTACCTTAATGTGAAATTGAAACCTTCCTGTGTTTGTAGGGCTTCTGCAGCTCTTGGATCACAAATATTGACAGAGGTGGAACAAACCTGATATTGTAAATAGCTGATGCAGACAGAGCGTTGGATGCTGAGCTGGTTGGCTCAGCCTGAATGGCACCGCTTGCCATGGATTCCAGGAGGTGGCTTGAGCATGGAACAAGTGTCTTGCAGCCCTGAGCCAAACAGACTTGTGACAATGCTGATTGCTTGCAAGACTCTTTTCAGGAGTCCCAGCACTGTCCATCGTTTTGGAGATGTCATCCAACATCCCATGGCCTGACTGAACCAGATGTTCCCACTGACTTTACCTGTTTCCTGCAGTATTTATTTCTTTCCGAAGCACAAATGGCTCTTTTTGACACTGTTTGGGTTCCCATGTGAAATATTTCATTGTGCTGACTAGCAGAAGGAAAAAAAAACAAACAAATGCCCTGTGCCCCACACAGATTCTTCCAAATCAAAGGGAAGTCATGTGCTCGTAGTGTTTTACTCTTTGTGCGTGTTGAAAAGTTTTAGTGTTTGCATTCTGTGAAATGCCTTTTTACATCATGCATCTTCAATGCTCCTTTCTTTGCCTCCCAGCTGTTTTCAACTATAATATAACTTGTTGTACTGTTTATTTAGGCCCTTTCTATTTAATTATGTTACACAGAGCCCCTTTTGTGGGTTTAGTGCCTCATTAAAATTTTGATCCAAAGTGGTAGCACTTAAATTATTTGTAGTGTTGTTGCGATGGGAGCCCCTGAGCTGGCAAACTGCTTGAAGGCAGAGTTGTCAACCAACAGGTAACACAAAAGGACAGCTTTTCTCCCATCAGAGTGATAAACCTTATCTAAAGATACACAGTGACTTGGTTTGGTTTGGATTTAAGAGCTCATTACACACAGGGCACTTCTTATCATTTTGCATCCCAGGCAATCTGAGATGATTTTTCAGTGCAGATTTTGGAACCCAGATGCTCTAGGAGATGGTTCTGAGCTTTTCCTGTTCTCCTGGAAGCTGGATGATTTTTCTGAAGCTCCTTTGCACACCTTTGCACTCCTTGCTGGGTTTGTAGCTGTATGACATGTTTATAGCCTCTTCCTTGGGCAGATACGAATTTCTGGAGAAGGAGAAGGATTTTCTCTTGCAAAACTGATGATGTTTGTATTGGGCTCCTCACATGCTTTAACTTGAGAAAAGGGTGAGGTGCAGGAGAGAGGGACAGTTCTGCACAGACCTCACCCCACTGCAGCTGTGGAAGTTGTGTAGGGGAGCAGGAACCTTGGGCATGGAAATTACAGAGGTACAACCCCATTACAGCACAGACCCTGTGGTCTGAACGTGCTCACCTGCTGTGAAGAGGAAATCTGAGATGAAGAAACTGAGATGTACATGCAAGAATTATTCCTTCCCACTCCAGTCCCTTCTACTCCACGGAGTCACTTCTACCTCTAAAGCATCTCTGAATTGTCTGGCAGGTGGGGCAGAGGCTCAGCTACCCTTGGACTCTTCTTGTCTTTGTGCCTGAGTGTTCCAGCAGTTCTCCCTCTTTCTTTCCTGTGTCTCCTCTTCCAGTAAGCACAGCTTCATCCTCTGATCTCCCTTTCCTCCCATGGGCACCTTCTGGCCACATTGCAGCCCCTCCCTGTGCTGGTGTGTAGATATCCAGCTCCTCCAAAGTGGGGAAAGGGGGGAAGGAAGGACAGGTTGTGTTGAATAAGTGGGAGAAAAAGAGCAGATTTCCAGAAAAATTATCCCAGAACCACCCATGCAGGCTGGGTTGTTTTCCCATATAGGAAAAGCAGTAGAGGGATGGATCCATTTGCATGAAGGGGCCACTGTGGCACCTTGTTCACGTGTGAATGACATGTGGTGTTCACCCATCTGCTGCAGATGTGACCCAAGGCAATTCCTCACTCCAATTCCTCCTCAGTTTCGTGGGGTTACAACTGCAGCAGTGCTTGCTTGGCAAGGTGTAAGTGCAGCTCAGTTGGCCACCAAGAGTGGGAGCCCCAAAACTGTCTGAGTTTTGTATTGGTGGCTTTTTGACTCTCCTACTCTCAAAAAAGTCTCCTGCTTTTGACTCTGCTACGACCACCCTCTCCTTCCTGGCAGTCAGTGCTGGAGAGCAGTAAGTGATCCACCTTTTTTTGCCAGCAAAGTGGAACCATCCCAGGGTTTTACTGGTTGTGATATTCTTTGGGGCTCTGGAGTCCTTACGGAATAGTTCCTGCTGGAGAAGCTCCTGCCACAGTGTTGCCTTCAGCATCAAAACGTGGTACCATTTCCATGGCCCCAGGACCTGAGAGTTTACATTGCTGACAGCATGAAGAATGTTTAGTAGTCACCTTTGGAGAGCTTTATTGGTGTGTCAATATTACATCATATCAGATTTCATATCAGTACTCACCAATCTGTGTCCTAAAAGCTTGGAGAGTGGGAACTAAGTCACCTCTGGAGGTGCTCTGTTGGGATTGTTGTGTACTGCAAACCGGAAAGTTTGTGCATTTCTGGAGGATACAAGATATTTTGGGGAGCAGGAAAGCTCTCACTGTGGCCAGCCAGTACCTGCTTGGTGGCTTAATGGGGCAGGGCTCAAATGACAAAGGGAGTTTTCCCCCAGCTTCACTTTTCATTGATTTAAAGTGGCATCAGGGTCACTGCACCCTTGCATCACCCTTGGTGCAAATTCATTGGCAATTCTGTGATTGGACTTGGAAGCCTAAGGTTCTGCTATATAGGAATTTTCTTTATTTGCACAGTTTTCACCTGGATCCTGATTTGTAATTTAGGGCAGCTCTTCCCCTCCATTGCCTGCCTGGAACTCATGTGTCTGGGCAGTGCTTGCAGCCACTGGAGTCAGCAGATCCTGAGTCAGCCACATTTGGCCAAGCTCCCTGAACTCTCCCATACTTTTTACGAGGAGCTGCCATTTCAGTCGAGTTCCCTGAGACTCTGTCAGCAGTATGGATGAGATCAGCTCAATAAAAAGTACCAATGCAATGGCTTTGCTTTTGAAAAAGCTGGATTAGTGTTTGCCCTGCCATTGAATATGTAAATAAATATTGATTTATTCAAGAAAGAAGAAATAAAGTAAAGGTACAAAACTCAGGAGATTTTTAGGAGCTACCCTGCCAACTTTTTTGGCTTCATTGCTTGCCTCAGTGGATGTAAGATGGTTTTAGTCTGTTAATTTGCTTCTGGCTTTGGAAGTATATTAAGCTGGCAGCCACAAGTTTGTAAGGTTTAAAGCATAAAATGCTTGTATTCACTCCAGTGTGAAAACTGGCAATTGAGCAAATTGTAATTAGTTCCCTTTGCACTGCTTTTAGTGCTTGCATGAAAAAAGAAGATCCCTTTGATGTCTGTAAATTTGTGTTCGCTGCAATCCTTTCATTTTCAAAGAGGTTCATGAAGTTTAGCTATAAAATTCACTGGCCTACGTCTCCTTCAAGGCCTTTGAAAGTTGATGGTAAGAAGCAGATGGTCTGGGATGAAGAGATGAAAATCATCTTGCAACTACTCTATGCTGGCTGTGCTGCCAAAGAAATCATTTTAAATACCGCTGCTTGATAGGCAATGGAAAAAATCTCACAGACTTCCAGTGCCCAAGGGATTTTAAGGTAAAAAATTCAATTCTAACTGCTGGCTGAGGATGCTTTGAATGCGTTCCCAAGGATTGGCACAGGTTCCTCACTCCTTGTGAAGTCCTGAATGGTTTGCAACAGTAGTTTTTCCCTTGGAGCTGCGTGCTCCTCCTACAGAAGCTGCTCTTTCTCCAGTCAGGTTTGAGAGCAGCTCCCATGGCTGTGGTGTGGCAATGGACTTGGTTAGCAAAGCCCAGAGCCAGGAGCAGTGAAATGAAAACATGTCTGGGATCATCTGCTCTGTCCCTTGGCCAGACAGGGAAGAGCTGTTCAGTGCTGCCTGCTCTCCTCGCCTTGTTCAGCTGCTCAAGCGTAGCCAGAAGGTTTCTGCTGCTCCCCAGGGAGAGCATTTCACAGCTTTTACAACTCTTCCCGCTAAGTAAATGTCCTGATATTTGGAAATGACGTGAATGAGATGAAAATCTGTCTTATCATGCCATTAGGATTCTCATTGGAAGCTGCAAGTTGGGGTTTGTATTACTAAATATATACAGGGCTGCCAAACCAAAGCATTCAGAAATGATGAGTCAGGTTGTCTGAAAATTGCAGCTCACTCAGAAATCAAGATCTTTCCAAAATAATAAATGTCTCCTTTTCTTTTTTTTTTTTCTTTTTTTTTCTTTTAAGCATCTGCATTAGGAATATTTTAGTTCCTGACTTTCACTTCTCCACATCAATAGGAGCAGGAATGCTGTGCAATTATAATTTTTTAGATGAAAGCTGAGGTCTGTGAATTGATGTGAAGCCAGGCATTGAAGCATGGAGAAAAATGCCAAACACCAAGAGGTGGATGATAAAACTCTTAGCAGGCATAGAGTTTATGTATTTTCCCATCTCTTCCTATTGTTTATGTGCAGTCACCACAGTGTGCTCCCTTGCATCCTTGTCTCCAAACCCACAGAGCAGGGCTCCCAGAAGGCACAGGAGTGAGGAAGGAGAAGGGAGGAAGGCTGGGGAAGGCATTTATGTGCTGTGTAGTCACTGTGTGCAAGGCTTGTCCAGCAACATTCTGAACATGTGCATCAGCCCTGGAACAAGGTGTCACCTCCTGCATCCCATCCTGCCTTCCCCTGGGCACAGCACTCAGCATCATCCCTCAGGCTGGAAGTGGCCTGCTGATGGAGCCAGGCCTGGAGGAAGAACAGGAGGCCAAAAAGTGTGGAAGAAAGGGAGCAGTGTTGGTGTTTGGCAGCCTTGGTGTCTCTTCATGGGGACTTTGGTACAGCCAGTGTCCCAGGGATGTCCATAAACGTGGCTGGCAGCTGAGGGAGAAGGCCAGGCTGTCTCCCCTCTCATGCCTTTAACAGAAGCTAAAAAAGAGAGGAGAGAGAGAGGGCAGTGTCCTCAAGAAACGGGGTCACAGCTCTGGGTTGTGACTGAGCAGGTTCTCTGTATTTTAGAGGTGCCTCAGGCCCCTGCAGGCAGTGAAGGCACACATGAATCATCATTTCTGCCCCATCCACACTGGGGAAGACCCTCCATGAGGGCAGGAGGAGGAGATTTAGGGACCACAGGTCTCAGGGGTGTGGGAGTTAGAAGGTGCTGTGGCAAGAGGCTGTGGGCAGAATTGCAAAGGAACATCCCCAAACCCTTCCATCTCAAGAGGGAAGCTTGACACGAGCTTGGGTCAGACAAAGACAAAATGTTCCCTGTGTGGGCTCCCCCAGGTAACGTGTCAGTGTGAAGGTAGCCCTGAAACGGTTTTAACTTGCCCATGGTGTCAGTTCTGCTCCAGCTCTGAGCTCCCACAGCTGCTGTTGGCAGCAGTTCTTATAAAAGTGGAGTTGAGAGATTTTAGCAGTGAGTTCAGGATTGCTCAAAACTGGTGACTCAGTTCCTCCAGTGCCTCCTTCCCCTCCTTCAAATGAGGGGTTTATTCATCACCTGGCTTCTCATTTCCAACCATTTAATGTGAACTGGGGTCAGGGCCTCAGTTTTTCTACAACAGTGACAATTAAAACTCCATTTCTTCTTAAATGGAACCTCACTTGATTCCAGGAGCAGGATCTCCAGATCTTCAAACCACTGCAACGACTTCAACACCTCCACTATAAGCACCACATCTCCCAGGAGAAGAGCATTGCAGGAGCTGTTAATGAGCCTTTTTTGGAGCCTGGCCAAGGTGTGCTGTAGTTCAGCTGGGAGTGAGAGGCAATTTCATGTATCTCCATCTTATCTGCTGCTAGACCCAGACGGGAAGGAGTTCCAGCCCTCCCAGTCATTCCAGGCCTGTCTGCTGCCCAGAGGTGCCTCCTGCACAAAAGTCTGGCTTTCTTTTCCTAAATGCTGTCTGGAAGAAACAAGGCATCAAGAGCTTTTTTAGGGGTTGGTGCTAAGCACAGTTTTCCTCTGAACTGAGGCACAGTGTCACGTTTATCCCAAGAATGGGGTTGTTGGGTTTGCAGGTTACTCTGGCCAGTGTCTCCTCCAGCCTCTGGGGTGTTGCTGTCTCCACACTTTGGAACAATGGCAGCACCATCAGTAGCTCCAACCTGACTGAGGCAGGAGGGCAGCATTACAGGTGAGTATTTCACCTGGAATTGAGTCATCATTATTTTTAAGCTCTCTGAAGAGCTTGAGCTGAGGTATTGTTATCTGACAGACACATCTGGGCATGCTGCTCTCCTTGGGGCAGCCTTTCTGCTTGCCTCTTCTCAGGCCCTTTATTCTCACTCGTCACCAGCCCTTTCTCCAAGGGGAAGGCTGGGTGATGGTTTTGAACAGCTTGGTGCTTCTGCATTTCCCTGGACAGTGGGGAAAATCTGCCTCCAGCTCCTGAGGAAACGGGTCAAGTGTGCCCTATGTCACAGGACAGTGTTCCCTCTCAAATGCTAATCTCAGTAGTTTAAAACCCAGTTTTAACTGGAGGAAAAAAAGGCAAGTGGGACCTTTCAAGCATATTCAGCTAGGCCTGGACTTCAGCAAAACCCCTGCACTTGTGGGAACCTTCATCCCCAAGTTTCACCATGAAAATTGCTACATAGGGCCTGTGTCTAAATTAGACCCTGGCAACCAAAGGCTCTTTTGTTTCTCCTTACCATGAGCAAGAGTTTCCTCTGCCACTTTGGGATGTCTTCCCTCATCTGTTACCCTGACTCCTTTAATTTTTGCTCCAGTGCACCAATTTACCATGGCCCCAAGTCTCCTGCACACACAATGGATGGTGCCCATCTGGTGGAGATGTTGTAACCCAAAATGGGGCCTTCTCTCAGTTATTTTGGTGGGGTCTGGTAATTTGTCTGACATGGAAAATGCCCAAGCTGCAATCAGTGCTCGGGATGCTTGAGTGGAAAATGACAAAATTATAACATAGTTCATCTGCCCATGGTGAATTACTCTGTGCCTACACGTTGTCTGGAGCAGCCAGGGTGACTGTGAAGGAATCCAGCCTTTGTTTTGGCTCCATGGCCTCTGTTTTTGGTTAAACATAAGGCAGACACAGCACCCATGGCCTAACAATTGTTAGAGGTGGGTGGGCCTCAGTTCCTCTGAGAGCATCTTGGGCAAAGAGCATTGACCTCTTCTTTATCCAGGCCTGGGCAGAGGGATGGATGGATGGATGGATGGATGGATGGATGGATGGATGGATGGATGGATGGATGGATGGATGGATGGATGGATGGATGGATGCATAAATGGATGGATGCATAAATGGATGATGGATGGATGAATGATGGATGGATGGATGGATGATGGATGGACGGACGGATGGATGGATGGATGATGGATGGATGGTAGAGGGATGGATGGATGGATGGATGGATGGATGGATGGATGGATGGATGGATGGATGGATAGATGATGGATGGATGGATGGATGGATGGATGAATGGATGGATGGATGGTAGAGGGATGGATGGATGGATGAATGGATGGATGGTGGATGGATGGATGGATGGATGGATGGATGGATGAATGGATGGATGGATGGATGGATGATAGATGATGGATGGATGGATGGATGAATGGATGGATGGATGCACAGATGATGGATGGATGATGGATGGATGATGGATGGATGGATGATAGATGATGGATGGATGGATGGATGGATGGATGGATGGATGGATGGATGGATGGATGGATGGATGGATGGATGGATGGATGGATGGATGGATGGATGTCCTCTCCCCTCAGCAGGAGGGGATGTGTCTCCTGGGACAGAGGGAGGTACCAGGGAGCCTGCTGGTGGTGGCCAAATTTTCAGGGTGATTTAAGTGTCTCACAGTTTCGGTGGAGTGTATCCCAAGGACTCCTCCAGAGCTGATTTAGGGCCCTAAAAATGGGTTTATAGTTCCACACCAGGCATGTGGCACACAGTGTCCTGCCTTGGAGACTGTTCCTGGGCAGGGACAAGGTGTGAGCAAGGAGTTGCCTGGAGCTACCCAGCCTGGAGTGAAAGCCTTAATGCACAAAGCTCATTAGGGCTCAGCTGGGCTGGAAGAGGCACTTGAGGCCACTCAGGGACTTTGCCTTGGTCCTCCACCCACCTGTGCACTCGGGCTGGGGCCATTGAGCAGCTCCTGGGGGAGAGGAGCCTGCCTGGTGTGCAGGACCTTGGGCAGTGCAGGAAAAGGCACCTGAGATTGCAATCAGGAGATTTCTTTTAAGCAAAGTATCACAGAATATCCTGAGGTGTTGGGACCCACAAGGATCATTGAGCCCAACTCCTGGCCCTGCACAGGACCACCCTCATTTAGGCAATATTTAAATGAGAATTTTAGTTGAGAAAGGGTGATTGAACCCTAAGCTGCTGGTGGTGCCTAGACCCTCCCTGCTCCTTGCTCCCAGCCTTTCCCCCCTGGGCACTGCTGCCCCTGAGAGTTGTTCATGGAGTGATGACCACAGGCAGCAGGAGCCCTGTGCTGATTTGGGGTCATCAGGAAAAGGTCACACAGACAACATCTAAGCTTCTCAATCTTGGTGCCCACCAAGACAGAAAGCAGAGTTCTGGAGCTTGTTTTTGTGACCATCATAAACTAAATCCAGCATCTTCCTGAGACAGGGCACAAGACAGCACAAGTAGAGAAGTGATTTTCTTTTAATTGCTCTTGTAGGAGAGTAGAGATGAAAAACCAAGTGTCCGAGGGTATAGGAGCCCTCATCCCCTGATTAGATACATATAATGAGATGGAAAGCTAATCTATCATATTTAGAATCAGTCAATTAGAGGGTTGGGGTTATAGATGCATTTAGCTTCAGCATTAGGGAGATATTTAAACCACATACTGTACTTAGTCATTACCATGCTAAGTGATAGTAGATGCAGGTCACCCTATATATGGGCCATGGTAATCAGCTTGAAGTGTTACTAATTAAACCTTTTCACCTCTGGGCTCCCTTCCATGCCACCACACATGAAATGGGCCACTGAGGTCACTGTGAGATGCTCCTAAAACCCCATACCCAGTGTTTATGGTGAAGTGGGGGTGATTTGGCTTTCTGGTTCTGTCTCTGCTGTGTGGAAAGCGCTGTAAGCACACAGCTCTTGCTTTAATCATCTGTTTTACCTCTGAGTCTCAAGATGCCAGCTGGGCACTGCCAGCCCTCCATTGCCCAGCTGCCTGCCTGGCATGATTTGAAGCCCACAAAGTATCCAGGTGAATAAACCACATCAAAGTGAGCGTGGCTCTGGCATCTCCCTCCTGGCAATCCTCAGTCATGTTTTCAGAGGGAGTCAGTAAAGGCTGCAAAGGCTGTAGTTGCTCTGGAAAGCAGCTTATGTGATTAGGCAGAAGGTCAAAAATAGCCCACAAAGGAAGGGCTGAAAAATTGTGGGTGGGATGCAGTGATGCCCAGTGATTCCCTCCTCCCCATGCCCTGAGACACAGGTGGGTGCCCAAGGTCCTCAGCTGCCTCTGGCCCCAGCCCCTTCTCTTCAGATTTCATGGATCCCTCAGGCCAGGAGCTCCTGATGACTTTATGTTAATGTGCAGTTGTGTCTGCTTTCAGGGCTTTGCTGTGTCAGGATGGGGGCAGAGCCACCCTGCAGCAGAGGGCAGGAGAACAGGGAGCTTTCCAGTGCCTCCCAGCCCAGGGGGAGGCCTGGGGTGGCCATGGAAATGGGGTGCAAAGGCTCTGGTTGCTCTCCAGCCCAAGGGGAGCAGCTGTTTTGGAGCAGCTTTTCTCTGACAGTGTTACTGAGACATTCCTGGGAGCACTCAGGCTCCACTTTCATAGAGGCACAGAAAATCCTGAGTTGGGAGGGACCCACAAGGATCATCCAAGTCCAGCTCCTGGCCCTGCACAGGACAACCCTAAGAATCCCACCATGTGCCTGAGGGCCTTGTCCAGATGTTTCTGGAGCTCTGTCAAATTTGGGGCTGAGAAACAACCACCCTGCCCTCAAACCTTCCCCTCTCCATCCTTTCCTCAGAGGCTAATTGCTCCATTTCTGCCTTCACTTCTGGTCTCCAAGTAAGATCCTCCTGCTTGTGATGGGTAAAGCTGAATCCCTGCCCATGGCAGCCCTTTCCAGGCACCTCCAAACCCTGCAACCCCATCCCTGTGGGGCAAGTCTTTGCAGGCTGGCAGGAGCTGGCACAGAGGGCTTGAAGCAGGGATTCTGGTATTCTGTCTCAGGAGAACACCAGGAACTGGTGCTGCTCACCAGATACTGGGAAAAGTCTTAATATTGGCATTCCCTGTGACCAGGAAATTATTTGAAATACTGGGTATTGTCTGGGACACGGGGCAAGCACTGTCTGGAGCCAGCTGGTGAAGATCCCCCAGGGAAATCTGGCAGGTTTGGGGCTGATGGAGAGCTGGCCCAGGGAGGTGCAGTGGGGATGATGCAATGAGCCACAGCTCTTGCACTGCCAGAGCTGGGTGTGGGCAGGGAAAGTGTCCGTGGTGTCTGGGTGGTCAGCGTGCTGGGACATGGCAGCTGCTCTTCAGCAGCCTCTGCAGGGGCAGCCAAAGCTGCTGGATTCCTTGGCAGGTCCCTGGTGTTTTGTTACCTGCGTTCCCCAGGGCCAGGGACACTGCAGGTGGAGCACAGAACCTTGATGTGGAGTTAAATTAGCAGCAAGTGCCCGTGGCAAGAAGCCTGTGACAAACACTTCATGTTTTCATGGAATCACAGAATGGTTTGGGTTGGGAGGGACCTTGAGCATCATTTGTTCCAAAGCCCCTGCCATGGGCAAGAACACCTTCTGCTGGACCAGATTGCTCCAACCCCCATCCAACCCCAGGGATATTTCCCTTATGCTGATGGGGAAGCATTTTTGTCCCATGCATGTGCTCTCCAGCAGCACTAAAATCTTCTGTTTGGTTTTTTCCCCCAAATTCTCAGCCAGTAATGCAGCTCTTTGAGGGACTTTCCATCTGGCCTTGTGAGCAGGTCATGTTCAGCTGCACCTTGGCACTTGCAGGTTGGTCAATCACTGGACAAGTCTTTGCAAATCCGTGTTCAGCCAAGCCAGCCCACAGACACACCTCTCTGTACCTGCAGGAGCTGTGCATTGTCTTATCCATCCTCCTCCTTTTGTCTGTTTGCCCATCTGTGATCCTCCACTGCAGTTTCTGCTCCCTACTTGGGGAGGAGCAGCATTGTACCAAGGAAAAATCATCAATGTGACCTCTGAAAAGTTGATTTTATCACTCTTTGAGCCTGTGTTTTGTTTTGGGGGGTTATTTGTTGTTCATTCAGCTGGCTTGCCGAGCTGCTCCAGTGCTCAGTCAGCACTTGGAGGTGGTGTAAATAATAAGCACATAAATAAGCACAGCTCTGCCCAGCAGGGCAGGGGTGTCTTTGCTGTGGTGTGAGCAGTGTTGCCATTGGTTTGAGTGTCAGTTTTGGGGGTGGCATGGCCACCTCCCCATCACTGCTGGGAAGGGAGGGCAGTGCTTCCCCTTGCTCAGCACAGTCCTGGGGTCAGACCCTCTCTCCTTTTCCACGGAAAGAGGCGCCCTGAGCACAGGGACTTGTTCCTCCTCTTCCCCGTGGGTTCCCCCACCATTTTTGTTCCCTGTTTCTCCCATGAACTTTGCCTGTTTTCCACAGGTACCAGAGGTGTCCTGCCAGCTTCCTCTGAGCCTTGGCCCATGGGTGAGAGCCAAGGGGAAAAGGGCACAAACCATGAGGGTCCTGCATGTCAGAGACCCCAGCTGGCACCTGGCTCTGCTTGGAAGGTGAAGATCTGTCAGATCTGCCTCCCAGCTGGGTGTTGTGGAAGAGCAGCCATGCCCAGGGTGAGAGGTGGAGCCAGCAGGAAGCACAGCTGTGGTTTAGATACGGGGTGAGAGCCTGGATTTTCACAAGTAAACTTTGGGTCATGTTTTTGGGAGGTGCTGGGGCTGGGTTGATATTTTCCTGTTTGTTATCTTACATTGCTGAGTTTCTGAAGGTGGGTGCTCAGCCTGGGCTCCAGGCCTGTGTTCCCAGTGATGGAATGGAAATCCTGTGACCTGGAACACCATCAGCTTTCCAAAACCTGAGCACATTGTGTGACCCCTCCCAGTGCATCCCATGGGAAGAGAGTGAGTGAGCCTTCTCCTGACTGCCTGCTGCAGGGATTTAGGGGATAAAAAAGGGCAGGAGCCATGCTGGGCACTGGCCCAGCAGCCAAGCCCAGGGCTGAGGTGGTGTGAACATTGTGGGGGTGGATCCTGGCTCTGAAATGAGGGCTAAAGGCAGACCTGCTCTCCAGCAGTAACACAGGCTGTGGGGACATTTAGCTGCCTCTTGGCAAGGCACAGGCAGGGAGGGGACTGTGTTTCTGGCAGCATCCCTGGTGCAGGACCATGGGCTGGGGCAGGGTTTGTCCCCTGGCACACGCAGCAGACTCGGCTGTGAGTCCTGGCTGCCTGCCTGGCAGCTGGTACCAAGGGCTGATGCCTTTCCTGTGGGATGGAGACCCAAGCCTACCACAGAAAAGGGAATCCTTTCAGCTGAGAGAAGCCCAGAGATGGTTTCTTTGGGGCTCCAGAGTCCAAGCAGGTGCTGCCCTAAGGAGGAGCCCCCCGCTCGCTCCTGTGCTGCTTCTCCTGTCTGGGGCTGGCTCCATCCCAGCTGACAAATCAAACATGGCAAGGAGTGCCCTTCACTCCCTCCTGGGCCACTTGCTGCTGCTGAATCACCCAATATTTGTTCTGGTTACATGGCCCTTCTTATCAGAGCTTTTTCTACTTCACCCTTCCCCTTCCTGGCACACCAGGGTTCATCTCCTGATTTCCAAGCTCTGTTTCCAGCCTGGGGTTTCCATCCTGTCCCTGGGAGAGAGGCAGGCTCAGCATCCCCCATTGCCTCCCCAAGCATTCCTCAGGGCTGACTTAAGGGCTCTGTTTCACCATCCCAGGGGATAGAGCTGCAGCACCCAGCACATTTTGGGTTAAATCACACCAGTTAAATCTCTCTGGGCCATTCTGGCCCTCCACAGCATCCTGGATGCTCCCCAGTGTGCTCTGGTGTCACAGACATCTTTTATGAAAATCCTTTCCTTAGGATTTTTCCTCCTGAGAAGCTGAGAGGCCTCAGGAACAAAATGTAAACAATGGTTATCTGCTGCTGTGGAATGCAACAGGTGGATCTGGGATTGGTCTCATGTGGTTGTTTCTAATTAATGGCCAATCACAACTCAGCTGGCTCAGACAGAGAGTCCAAGCCACAAACCTTTGTTATCATTCTTTCCTATTCTATTCTTAGCCAGCCTTCTGATGAAATCCTTTCTTCTATTCTTTTAGTATAGTTTAAATATAAAATATATCATAAAATAATAAATCAAGCCTTCTGAAACATGGAGTCAGATCCTCATCTCTTCCCTCATCCTTGGACCCCTGTGAACACGGTCACAACTCTGGGGCCTGGGGAGTGAGGTGGGAGTATCCCAGAGGTTCATTCCATCCTGAAATGAGCCCTAACACCATGCATTTGGGCATGCCCAGTGCCTCATTTCCCTCCCCCCTGCAGATCAGGAGGGATGGGTTTTCAGGAGCACAATTCATGGCTGCCCTCCTCAGCTTTCCAGGCCATCCCAGCTGGAGCATGCCCAAATTCTGGATGTGGCCCTAAACCAGGTTATACCACACAGGGTGGGTGGGTGCAGCCATTGCCCTGGGAGGCCAAGGTTGGGGTGTGGAGCAGATGTTTCCAGGGCTGTTTCACACCCCTTCAGCACCCAAAAACTGCCATGGGGGCCTGGACCTGAGGAGGGATCCCCACTCCTCCCCCCTGCCCCACAGAAAGTGTTGGCTGCCCTACACAGCCATCAGGGAGCCTGTGCCATCATCCACTGCACCCCTGTGCTTGTTTGCTGATTAAAGCTCTGAGCCAGGCAATTTTGGGATGCAGGATGCACAAACAGGAGGTGAAGGGAGATGAGCTCCTCTACCCTCTTGGAGCGCATCTGGGGGAGCATTTGTGGCTCATTCCTGCCTTCCCTGCGCTGCCTGAGCCACTGGATCACCTTCATGGTGATTGTCAGTAGAGGTTTGTGTGGCCAGCAGTGGCCTGGGGGGGTTTGTCCTGTCCCTGACTGGTCCCTGGTGTCTCCCCTCCCTGGCAGGGATGACTGAAGCAGCTGCAGAGCCTGGCCCTACATGTCCAGGCAAAAGCAAACCCTGGGCAGCCACAGACAAGTGAGTTTGCTCTTAGAGGTCACTCCAGTTTTGTTTTCAAGGACTTCTCTCAATTTATAATTTGAGCTAATAAGAGAGAATCTCTAAAAACAAAAGACAGATCCAGTCCAGCACTGCATCACTGAGCATCCTTTTCACATCTCAGGGCTTTCTTTTTTTGATATTGGTTTTGTTTAGAGTTTTCATAGAATGGTTTAGGTTGGAAGGGACCTTAAAGACCATCTCATTTCAACCCTCTACCATGGGCAGGGACACCTCATGGTGCTCAGACCCTCATCCAGCCTGACCTTGAGCACTTCCAGGGATGAGGCATCCACAGCTTCTGCAGGGAACCTGTGCCCAGGTCTCAGCACCCCAAGCATTTATTTTCTTTCTTTCTTTCTTTCTTTCTTTCTTTCTTTCTTTCTTTCTTTCTTTCTTTCTTTCTTTCTTTCTTTCTTTCTTTCTTTCTTTCTTTCTTTCTTTCTTTCTTTCTTTCTTTCTTTCTTTCTTTCTTTCTTTCTTTCTTTCTTTCTTTCTTTCTCTCTTTCTCTCTTTCTCTCTTTCTCTCTTTCTCTCTTTCTCTCTTTCTCTCTTTCTCTCTTTCTCTCTTTCTCTCTCTCTTTCTCTCTTTCTCTCTTTCTCTCTTTCTCTCTTTCTTTCTTCTTTCTTTCTTTCTTCTTTCTTTCTTTCTTCTTTCTCTCTTTCTCTCTCTCTTTTTCTCTCTCTTTCTCTCTCTCTTTTTCTCTCTCTTTCTCTGTCTCTTTTTCTCTCTCTCCCTTTCTCTCTCTCTCTTTCTCACTTTCTCACTTTCTTTCTCTTTTTCTCTGTCTCTCTCTCTCTCTTTCTTTCTCTCTCTCTTTCTCTCTCTCTCTTTCTTTCTCACTTTCTCACTTTTTCTTTCTCTCTTTCTTTCTTTTTTCTTTTTTTTCTTTCTTTCTTTTCTTCCTTTTTTCTTTCCTTTCTCTCCCGTCAGAAGCCAGCTGTCTGTGCTGTCTGGATGAATCCAGCTTTCCTCCCTGCTGCCCCACCTCCCCATCTCCTGGAGCTCCCCAGCAGTTGAGACATGGTGTTCCTGTACATCCACATGTTGTATATGGAGAGCTCCTCTATTAATGTCAAACACTCTTTGATCAGAAAAGTAATGACTGCCTGGCATGAATTGCTTCACAAATTTTGCTTTTGTGGAGAGAAGCTCCTTGGCTTGAGCTTTTCCATCCTAACAGGAACAAGTTATATCTGATGAACAGACCTTGCTGCTTTCATTCACAAAGCAGTAATTTACTCTCCAAGCAGCAGCAGCAGCATCCCAGCTTATCATCCCTGCAGCACCATTTATTCAGCAGTGCAGTCAGCCAGGAGGAGAAGGTGGGGTGCAAACCATGGGGATCCTGTCTGCTCTGCACCATCTGGCATGGCTTTCCCCTTCTTGGTGTATTTCAGGACACATAAACCAGGCAGGGAAATGATGTTTTTTTCATGTGAGGAAATTCACATCACCACATAACCAAATTTGTCCTGCAGAATGGCAGCTCCAGCTCCCAGTAGATCCAGTAGAAAATAGTTGTAGCCCAGCAAATTCCAGTTCAACCCATACAGCTGCAAAGCCATAAGAGCCTTGGGTCTTTCCCTGCACAAAGGTCCCATAAAGGCTTCCTGCAGCCTTGACTCCTTGCCAGCTCAGCCTCCCAGGCCACCTCAGCCCAGCCAGGACTTTCCAAAGAAAATCCTGTCAAAACCACCCCAGTTTCTCTGGTTTGTGTTTTGTGCAGCGCTCTGATGTGAAAATATTGATTCTGGGCTTTAAAGCAGCTGCTTTGTATATTTGACCAATTCATTGGTACCAAAGTTTGGCCTGAACTGTCCTTGTCCTTGTCTGGGTCCTTTTTTATATTTTTAATGCAGCCTTAAAAGCATGGGGAGTATTGACATAAGGAAGAGCCAAATGTAACAATGATTCAGCACAAATCCTATATACTGGCAATTTAGTCTGTTTGGGCCACATGTAGCTGCTTTTTTTTTTTTTTTTTTTTAAATTCTTTTTTATTCTTTTACCCACTAGATTTTATTCAAAATGTAAAATTTTAAAAGGCCATTTCAGAAGAATGTTAAGCATTTATGCAGAAACAGAGAAAATCAGGCTGGTGGAAAAAATACATAAACCCAAGATTTTAGCTGAAGAAGAGTAGGTTTAGATGGGATATTAGGAAAAATTCTTTACTATGAGGGTGGTGAGGCCCTGGCACAGGGTGCCCAGAGAAGCTGTGGCTGCCCCATCCCTGGCAGTGTTCCAGACCAGGCTGGATGGGGCCTGGAGCAACCTGGGATAGTGGAAGGGGGTGGAACAAGATGATCTTTAAAGTCTCTTCCAATCCAACCCATTCCATGATTCCATGCTGGTCACATTGATCAGCCCAGAGGTTTCTGTGCCTGGGGCTTTTCAGAGTTTCTGTGAGCACAAACCTCTCCACAGGGTTGAAGCTGATATGGTTTGTTACAAGGAGCTGGAGTGCATCCTGTGCTTGCCACTCACTAGGCCCCAGTCAAAACTCCTTTTAATTTGGTTAACACGAGCCCAGCTCATGCCTGTGCCTGCTCCAGTTGGAATTTGGCCTGGAGCAGTGCTTGGAGGAGCTCTGGCCCTGTTCTGGCTCCCCACACTCCTCAGCATGGGCTGCTCCCTGCTAAGCAGTCCTGAGAGGGGCTCTGGGATGAACCCTTTTGGCAAAGCAGCAAAATATCCTAGTGGCAGCCCCAGAGCCCTGCACCAGGGATCTGTGCACTGGAAAATGCTCTGCCCTCACTCAGCACTGTCCCAGGGAGGTGTCATGCTGAGCCAGTCTAAAAATTTAACCCTTGGATGAAGGAGCATCAAAGATATATTTTTGCTCTATCTTGGAAGTAGTTTTGTATCTCTGAATCAAAACCTTTCCGTGGCTTGGCCCCACACCTGGGCACATTGTGTAAGTCTTCCTGGGTGCCTGAGCTGAACCCTGGGCATCTCCCACCCTTGCATGTCCCACTGCTGCTGTGCTGGTAACAGGGGTATGATCCATGAGGGCATTTGAAGAGCCAGGAACATTTTGTTTTCCAGCTCTCCCCATGCCCTTCCAGCACAGGCCAGCCCATAATTCTGCAGCCACCACAGGGGTCAGGTGAGGGCTGAATGTCCCCTGTCCCAGGATCAGGGCTGCCTGTGGCTGGCAGTGTGGGAAGGCAGCCTGAGCTGCCCTCCAACTCCATGTCCTGTCCCCTTACTTAGTCCAAGCCTTCTTAAAAGGCCAAAAGGCAAAGCAGGAGGATAAAGGGCGGGGAATTTCCTCCTGGGCATGGCTCTGTGACCCCCTGGGTTAAGCCTGTGGCTATTTTGAAACCAGGCAGGCAGGGTGAGAGGTGATGGGGTCTCTGCTGCCAGCAGTGGGGTTCATGTGCTGGAGCTGGGCTTGGGGAAGGGGGTGTGCTCCCCTCATCAGTTTTAGATTGAATCCCAAAACTTTCCAGACCACATCCTGGTGTCCTATGCAGGTCTGTAGGATGGCAGGGCTGAGGAGGTACCAAAGGCTTCCACTGAGCCCTGTGGGAGAGGCTGGTGGGGTCTGGTGGGGCTGCAGCTCACCTCTGCATTTGGGAGACAGGGAGGGGAAAAAAACCAAACTTTTTGTTTCCAGGCTCTTTCTCTTTCTCACAGAGCTGAAAATAATGGAAAGAAAGTGTGTGGGACAGGGAAGGAAGATCTTGTGTAGTGAGACACACTCTGAAGCTGAGAGCTGCTGTCTTGGTCACAGGGGAAGCAGCTGGGACTGCAGTGGGACTGGGTTTGATGTGCACAGAGCCACTGGGCAAAAGTGTCCTCAGGAGCATCGTGGGACAGATATTCACTCTCTCCAGCTTGTTTTAGAAGGTGAGGAGTTGAGAGGAACCTGCCTAGCCCAGCTTTTCCAGCAGCAGGACAATGTGTGCCTGCCACTCAGGGCAGCTCTCACACACATTCTCACTCAGGGGCAGCAGGGGAGAGCTGAACTTGAGATAACCTGCAAAGACTGGGGCAAGATCAGCTGGCCCTGGCTTTGCACTGCTGCCAGCACCAGCAGAAGCCAGAGATGGAGCAGTCCTGGCTCAGACAAAACAGAAAATCTCACTGGGATTTGTTGTCAGCTTTTGTCTGCGGGCAGAGCTGTGCAAAACCTTGTCCGGCAGGGTGAGGCTGGATCCACAAAACATGGCCTGCACAAAACATGGTGAGCAGCTAAAACCTGCAGGGTGAGAAAATGTGCACATCACAAAAAACATGGCAGGGTGAGCTAAACCTGCACATCAAACCTGGATGTACCACAGGGTGAGCTAAAAACATGGCAGGGGGTGATGCAAAAACCTGGATGTAAACCTGGATGTACCACAAAACATGGCAGGATGAGCTAAGAGCCAGAGCTCACAGGGCACTTCTACTCAGCTCAAAGCAAAGGTGAGGGTTGTTCCTCTCCCCACGTGGGGATTTGCCCTCCTGGGCATCCATGGGAGCCCTGAAGTGAGGAGAGCAGGAAAAAAAGCCTTCACATTGAAATAAAGCTTGTGGAGAATCCACAGGTGCTCCAGGGTACTTGATTGGGATAGAGGATCAGGAGAGGGCTTGGGGGGGTTTACCCTCAGAAGAGAGACAAAAAAAAAGTCCTCAGAGTCTCTGAAGCTATTTGTGCCCTGAGTTAGTGCTCTTGATGGATGTCCTCCTTGCAGCATTTGGTGAAAGTGAGTCTGAAGGTTGTTTAGCAGCAGTTTATTTTTAGCTGAGATGACTTGTGACAGCACAATGGTGTTGCAACACCAGGGCTCTTGTCTGTGGCTCCGCTGTGCTTTGGTAGAGGAGCGAGTGAAGGCTCCTGACAGGGGCTCATTGTGCTGGAGAGTGCAGAGATGTTGCAAGAGCTGGTTGCCTCCCAAGGAGGCAGAGACCAGAAGGAAGGCAGTGGAGCTGGCCTGGTGGGCAGCCTGTGGGTCCTTGTCACAGCCCCACTGCGGCTGAGCCACCTGCCCTGACCCCAGCACAGCCAAGTGCTGCACAACCCCCTGGGCCTTCTTCTCTGAGGGCATGGGGATGGGATGCTCCAGCCCCAGGAGCTCCTTCCTGCTCTCCTTCCAGCCTTGCTGCTCCTGGCACAGCTGCTTTGCTTTCCCCTCTGTCATCTCCTCCACGAGCATGGACCACCCTGTTCTAAAATTGTTGTTCTAGCTCCAGCAATGCCACTGCAACTGTATGAAGTGACAGAACTGGAAACCTAAACGGGGCCAGGGAGGAGGCTGGGGGCCAAAAGGAAATCTAAACCCACAGCCCATCACTGTAACTAAACCTGTGTGCCAGAGGCAGCCTCCTCAGTTCATCTTACCTGGTATAAGAAAAGAGACATCAAAGGCACAAGGATCTGGTTTCCTCAGCTACTGTCCTTTCACTTGTGCCTGTGTAAATCCATTAACTCTTGCCCAAGGTAACAGCCCAGAATGAGGTACCTGATCTGCCTCTTTTTCAGGCAGCACAACCTGAGATGAAAGCTGTGCAAGCTTGGCATGCCACTCTGTAAATCCCTACGTGTTGATTCCCTGTCTCCTCCTCGAGTTTTACAGGATGCCGACAGCTTTCTGCCTGTTTTATGGTTTCATGGCAGCCGCTCGACACATCAATATGAGAATTAATTAATCTTGGCTACAGGGTAGGCAGCAGCTCAGGCTGCCCAAGAGCAAACAAGGTCAGGATTTCAGCAGCAGCCCATTTAGAGAACTTGCTGGGGCTCCAGCAGAGCAGCCTCCTCTCTGCAATTTTTATTTGGATCACTGCTCTCTTGCCTTGTTTGCAAGTTCTGTCCTGTTGGCAAGGCTGCCGTGAAGCCAAACCCAGAAGACTGTAGCAGATGACTCTGCTCCATAAGGGAGCAAGGATTAGGGCAGGGAGAGTGTTTGGCTCACCAACACAGTCACTACAAAACAATTACAGACTTAAAACCCCTTCACTGATGTCCCAACTTTCATTTGGTGATGTTAAAAGGTCAGAAGGAAAATTAAAGTTTTTTTCTGCCCTAATCCCTTTAAGTGCTAAATTCATGGAAAGCAATGGAATCAACAATTTAGATTAAGGCAATAGCTTCAGATGATGGAGAAACTCTCAAGGCTCCTCAAAGGATGCCTGAACAAAAAATGAAATGCAGCTTTTCAGAATGGGATTGCAATTGCCCTTGGCCTCCTGTTACAAAGATCCTCCCTGGTAAGTGAATAATCCAGGACAACCATGCTCATTGCAGAGCTGAGCCCTGTAACATGCCCACAGATCACAGGGAAAGACTTTGAGCAGCAGCAATAAATACAGGGGAAAAGAAAGATCTACGTCAGACTGGCTCTAAATTAATCTGTTTCCTGAAAAAAATCAATAAATCATTGCTGTTACTAGTGAACAGTATTCATCAAGTTGATGTTCTTTACAGTCCTTGGTGAGTATAAAATATTTTTAAATTTTTAAAATTTTTCTTCTCCTTGTGTAGCCAGACTTTCTCTGGATCATCAGAGGATGCTGTGATGGAGAGGAGGGATGTCCCCTCTCCATGGAAAGGAGCCCAGTGAGTACAAAGCACAGTGGCAGAAGCAAAGGCAAACCCAAAGGAGGGCTTGAGGGTGATGTGACCTCAAGCCCTGGTCACAGACCCTGCTCCAGCTGAATGCCTCAGCTCAAGCAGGCAATAATCCCACAGGCCGTGAGCTGGTGGATTGGATCTTGCATGGTTTAGTTGGGATGTAGCCAGCTGGTTTCCTTGGTGCCTGTTGACAGAAGGGCTTTTGCTGCACACACAAGCCTCAGCAGAGACAAAACTCATGTCTCCCCTTCCAGCAGGGGAATGGAGAGATGACTCTGTCAGCAAAATGTATTTCTCATGTGAGTGGGCTGGGTTGGAAGGGAGGGAGAGATCACCCAGTTCCAACCCCTGCCATGGGTGAGAGATCACCCAGTTCCACTACCCCAGGTTGCTCCAAGCCCCACCCAGCCTGACCTTGGACAATTCCTGGGACTCTGCACCACAGCTTCTCTGGGCAACCAGGAAACTCATCCAGGACTTTCTCATTGAGCTGGAAAGCTGATGAATAGTGCTGTGTGGATTTGCATGGCCCAGCCCCTATAAACTGATAGTTTTATTCCAGTGTGAGATGACCCTTTGTAATCTAAACCACAATGGTTGGCCATCCTAGTGAAACAGGAAAATCCTCTTATTAGGAGCTACAATTTCTCCTTTTCTTTTTTTTTTTTTTTTTTTTTTTTTTTTTTTTATATTTTTGAGTTTTAGATTTGCCTAGGAAATTTCTTGTCCTGAGAACAGTGCTGAGAAACATGTTTTCCATGACTGGTTCTTTCAGAAATGTTATTACTGGCTTGGGAGAATTCCTTGTACAATAAGATTAAGTTTCTCTTACTGGAAAATTCAGACACTACAAATTTTTAATGTCAAAAAACCAAACAAGTGAAAACAAGTAATTTCCTAAGAACATACACAATCTGGTGTTGGTATTTTTTCATGGGAAAATGCTTCACTCCAGTGTGTGTGCCTGTTCCTAAGGAAAATCATGGCAGATGGGGTGAGAGGAAAAACACACAGGATAATTACAAAGCCCCACTTATCAACCTGCTCCTAACTGTTCTTTGGAGTGGTAGGCAAACATGCAAAACACTGAACCACTCTGTATTTTTATGATGCTTTGAAGTGCGAGTTCCAAAGAAATTTTAACTCGCATCACTTCAGCATTTCCATAGCTGGGTAGTGCTGGAGTCTTGGGGCAACAGCCACCATCTGGCTTTCCAGAAAGAAGCCCAAAACAAAGGGTCTAGTTGGAGATACCATGTCCTTAATCAAGAGAAGAGGTGGGCAAAGGAGGGAGCTTGTGAAGTCTTGATGGATAAATCCCACCATGGTCCTTCTAATTTCTCATGGATATTCCCACCATGCAACCTTCAGTGCTCCAGGGTGGCATCTTTGAAGCCCAAACAGTTTGGTAGAAGGGGAACCATCCTCCCTGACATATTTCAGAGGTGATTTTTCAGGGGTCCTTTAGTAGGGTACACTGCCTCTTTCAGCCCAGCATGTGTGTTTCCCACTTTTCCTGCATTGCTCTCCAGAGTAGAGTGGCAACAAGAGGTGCTGAGTGCCAGCCCTGGGGAGCCTCTGCCATCAGCAGATGCAGGTGTTGGCAAGTGCAGGCAGGCTGCTAAAAATATCCTGCCTGCTTTATTCTTGCTTCAAAGGCCATTAAGTATTTCTATGAGAGTCTTTTTCATCTTCAGCATGCCTAGTACTCCCACGCATCCTTTATAATCCCTGGAATCTCAGGTTCTTCCAAACAGGAATATCTGGGCTGCAGATCTGAGCAACCAAACCTTTAGTGCTGTGTGGCAGCACTGGGAAATACAGGCAGTGAAGGTGAATTTCTTCCCCTTTTAGCCATCCTTGCAACACTAATTCTACCGAGTGCAAGCTGTGGGTTTAGTTCCTGTATCTGCAAAGAGCACAATCAAATCCAATTACACTTTACATGAGCATAATCCACAAATGTGACTTTTTAATGCAGACTATTTGGGTCTGCTTCATAAATAGCAGAGGGGTGCTGTGAGGAAGTGCAGCTGTCTCACCCACAGGCACCTCACGGAACCCAACACACCCATGCCTTAAAAACAAAAGCACATTGCTTTCCTCTCAGCCAATGCATTCCCAGTGTGTGCTCTGTGATTCCTAGCAGCCCTGTGATTCCTAGCAGCCCGGGTGTTTTTAGTCATCCTAATGTGTTTGCTTAGGCGCCAACATTAGTGTCAAAAGCACTTAATGCAAAGGAAACTCCCCAGGAGTGCTCTGCTCCCTGCCAGATCCCTCAGCCCCATGTCGGGATTGTGTTCGGTGTTTATTACTGAGGGCTGGGCAGTGAATTACCCTCTGATTCTGGGGGCTGCTTCCTACTCAGCCATGTGGGGAAAAACCTCCTGGGCCCCATCTTGACAGGCTGAGAGGGTTGGGGTTTTTCAGCCTGGGAAACAGAAGGTTTTGGGGAGACCTTATTGCATCTTCCAGTACATAAAGGGGGCTGGCAAAAGAGCTGGAGAGGGACTTTGGGCAAGGACATGGAGTGACAGGACAAAGGGGAATGGCTCTAAAACTGAAGGAGGGCAGGGTGAGATTAGATATTAGGGGAAATTCTTGACTGTGAGGGTGGTGAGGCATAGGGTGCCCAAACAGGTTGTGGATTCCTCATCTCCAGAAGTGTTCCAGGCCAGGCTGGATGGGGCTTGGAGCAACCTGGGATAGTGGAATGTGTCCTTGCCTGTGGCAGGGGGATGGAACCAGATGATCTTTAAGTTCTCTTCTAATGCAAACCATTCTGTGATTCTGTGATCCTATGCTGGCTGGCTGTGGGTCCTCGTGCACTCACATCAGCCTCCAGTGACAATAAATCTGAGATGAGGATGGAAATATTTATTTTTGACTGATGCTATGATCTCGTATTGAGCAGATGACTCCAACCTGTGACACAGTGACATCGTCCCAGCCTAGAGTCTATTCATGAAGACTCTTATTTCCCATCAGAAATTAGGGTTTTAATTGGGGCTGGGTAACTGTGGCTGAGGTTCAGCCCCTGGGAAGCCCTGGCAAGGTGCCTGACCCCTTTCCCAGCCCCTGGCAATGACTCCAGATTTTCTCCTTGCCCCCAGCTGTTTTTGAGTGCAAGCAGCCTGGTTTGGAAGTGAGGCTTTAAACCAGGCTTACCTGAGCCTAGATGTGGGTTTTGGAGCAGAGGATTTAGCCAAGAGCCTTCCCATGTGACCCCATCTTTTAGTAAGCAACTGCAAGGCTCTGTCTGTGGGCTCTCCTCAGGCAAATGGAGGCCTGGCTCACTCACTGCTTTAAGAAGTCCTTTTTCCTTCATGATTTGTTTGCTGCTTTGATTTTTTTTTTTTCCCAAGTTTCTGTGTCTTTGATGTAAAGGAAACAGTTAGGAGGAATTTGAGCTGAGCTGTGGAGGTGAAGAAGTAGTTGGAGATTACATTTCAATCTGCTGCTGGAGTTTTGAAGGCAACTCTTAGAGTCAGTTTTCTTTTCTAATCTCTTTTTCTTCTCCCTTTGTAGCAGAAAATGAGCTTTCCAGGGATTCCTGGCTATCACATCGTGCTGGAGGTGGGTAAATCCTCTCTGTGCCCACCAGGAGCTGCTGCTTTGCTGTCATTCACCTTCTGCAGATCAGCTCAGCCTGTGGAGGTGCCTCCAGCCTTCCTGCCATGCATGCTGTCTTCCCTGGAGCTGTAACAAGGAAAACACAATAATAATATTAATATAATAATCCCCAGAACTGCTTTAATTCAAGTGCTTTGTTCCTAGGATTTCCAATGCCAAACTCCTATGCCTGGAAATATCCAGAGCTAATCCATCTTTGTAAATGCTGGAGTCACCCTAACAGCAGCTGAACCAAAAATAGGCTTTCCTGCCCCTGCAGCTTTACATCCTGTGCTTCAGAGCCTGGCAGGGATGGCTCTGACTCTCAGGACACTGCCCCTGTCCCTTGGAGATGGAAGGTGGAGGATCCCAGCCTGCCCAGGATCTTTCCAGAGGGAGCTGGGAAGTGGCAAGGCTGGTTTGTTCTTCCCACATGCCAATTTACTGTAATGCAAGGCAAGTCACCTCCTAGCTATCATCAAAGTGCTGGTGTTTATTCCAGGGGATTTTTGGGGTGGATTTGCCTAGGGCTGGTGCCTGAGCTGGTGAGGCCATTAATTAGAGCAAACAATATTGACTTTCAGCCCCTTTTGAGAAACTGAGGATCATTTTAAAGAGACAGATCCCTAAAAGGGCCTTGTGCCAATCCCTCACCATTCCAGGAAGGTTGGAGCCAGCCTGGCACATCCCATCCTGGCCCGTGCCTCCTGCTCTAACAAGGATTTAACATCCCCACTACAAACCCAGAGAGGAACTGACCCCCTTTCCACATATATCTCTGAGAGTGAGATCATTACAAACAGTGCAGCTCTGAACAATTAATTGCTTGCAATGTAAGTATTACAAACAGTGTTTTCACCCTGTCCCCAGATCCCAGAGTTTCTCAGCCTGTGGAGAAGGGGTGTGAGCTCCTGCTCCTCCAGCCAGCTGCCTGGCTTGAAGCCAGTGTTTTTACAGTGCCAGGGAGCAGAATTTGGAATATTTGGGTGCAGACACAGTGGCTGTGTCTTTGTCACCACGTGCCTTGGCAGCTGGAATGTGGAGTTCCTCAAAGGGCACGCCATCTGATTTCCTGGCACCGTGCAATTCCCTGGACCCTTGGCATTTCACAGCCCTCAGAAAAGGTTTCTTGCTCAGGGCTTTGTGAGCGTTTGATGTTTTAAGAACACTAAGCAGACACTACTCTCCTAATCCTGTCAGACTTGCAAAGAAGCAGATATGTAATCCTTCATGGGTATTAAATTTAATAGCAATAAAGTCTATTTAAGAATTACACTGTCAAATGCCTGCCTAAGCAGAGGAAAATATTCTTAATTTAGACTTCATCAGAAATCTATTTTCAGTTTTTATTGTGGAAGTCTCCTCTGCATGTGTGGGGGTAAGGATGAGACAAATCAGCAACAGGCAGTTCCAGATTGCTCTTTTCTGGACACTTTTGTGAGAAGGAGTTCCCTGTCATAATACATGACCATATTCACATGAGTGCACATACATCCGTACAACTGCTTTTAAATCCATAACAGCAGATGTGGGTGCACTCAGGGGCACCCCTGTGTTTAAAAGGAAAAGCCCTAAGCTGCATAATGCATATTCATGCTAGGGGCAGGATTTTGGAGGGTGGGAGGGGAGATGTGCTGGGGGCTGAGAGAGAGGAGGTGGAAGCTGTGCCTCAGGCAGGATCAGCAGCTCTGGGAGGGATGAGCAGCAGGTGGGGTTGGATAAGGAATGGGGGGCACAGCCCTGAGGAGGGAGCAGTGAGGAGAAGTCCTGAGCCTCTGGTTTTGGTGCCTCTCCTAACTGGGGAGCCGTAGCTTGGCTTAGCTTGGGCTTGGCCCAAGCACTGGGGGAAGCAGGTTTACTTCACAGATGGAAAGCAGGTTTCTCAGCTGAGTAAACAGCTGAGTTAGCTACCTAATTAAACAATAATTTTAGTGTCTAAAAACTATAACTCAGTCTCTATTTTTGGCATGAAGTGGATCAGAGGTCCTTATCTGACCCTCAGTGCCCCAGTGCTGTGGCTGGGAGCCCTGGGGCAGGCAGGAGGATGAGGAGGAGCTGTGGTGGTGGTACCTGAGACACAGCTCACAGCAGGGGAGAAAATCTTACACAAAAGTCTCTTTTGTGAGACTTCAGGTCGAGAAAAAAGAGGAAAACTCCATCTTTAGTGGCTGTGACCTGTGCAGCACAACATGGTGGGCAAAACACGGAATGGTTGTTTCTGATGCTGAGTAACTTTTCTCTGAGAAGAATTCCCATCCTTCTCCTCCCACCAGCCGTGGCCCAGGGAGCTGGGAGCAGAGAATGCTTCAGAGGTGACACCTACAGAAATCCAGTTCATCCAGAGCCTGTCAGGATGTCACACAAACAAATCCTGTGTGCCATGAGTTCCCCTCTCCACCTACTCTGTGGCCCCCATCCTGCTGGGTAGTCAGGCAAACACCCGGTTTTGCTGTGGTTTACACAAAAACTTCTTCCATGTGACAAAACCAAGGCTGTGGTGTTGCCCAGACCCAGCCAGCTGCCGGCACAGGAACTGCGTGATACCACGGGCTAATTAAGGAGCTTTAAATCGTTTCCGCCAGGGACGTGATAAAGTGCTGACTCTCCTGGTGAGGGAGCCTTGAGAAAGGTGACAGGGCTTTCCATGCCACCCCTCCTGTCCTACAAAGAGTTACCGGCAGCTGCCTTCCCCTGGATGCAGGGACAGGGATGGCGGATGCTCCTTCCCTTTGGAACACAGGGATCATCCCCACCACGGGCTCTGGATGCTGGGCAGGGCATGGCTGGCAGTGTGGGGGGACCTGTTTGGGGTGGGAAGCAGCTCAGCTGGCTTTGCTTGGTGCCTGTCCTAGGATGACATTATGATGCTTGTATCCCCATTCGTGTGTTCTGTTTATGCTGGATATTATGTTCTGTGCCTTCAAGACTGGCTCTGAAGAGTGAAAGGGACACACAGACAGGGCAGTACATGGTGCTGCTTTTGCTTTTTTGCTTTGGCTTTTTGCTTTGCTCTCGTTCTTGCTTCAGCTTTGCTTCTGCTTGCTCTTGCTTCTGCTCATTAGCTAGTTTAGCTAAACAGTCCAAATTTTTCCCTGGACTGTTTTTCCTTTCTTTTTTTTGCACCAACTTGAGCCTGCTCCGGGCTGGGCCCTGGCAAACCCCGAGAGTTTGCACCTTGTGGCCTGGCGGGGCCTACTCTGGGCAGCAGCTGCCCCAGCGCCGGAGGGACTGAGAGCAGAGCGAGCACCCCCAGAGAGACTTTCTGAATTTGTCATCTTTTTCAGAGCGGTGACAGAGTGGTGTCACCCAGCATTGTTCATTTTGTGTGCTGGGGGTGCTGTGCCTGTTAAATAAACAGGTTCTTTCCACTTCTCTCTGAGGAATCCTTCCCAAACTGGTTGGGGCCAGGGGCCGTGTGGGTTTGTTTTCTGGAAGGGCCCCCTTTGGAGATTCTCTCCTAAACTTGCCCTAAACCAGGACAGTGCCACATCCCGGTGCCATCCTCCCTAGAAGGTTTTTTCACATCCATCCATCTCCATGGATCTCCTCGGCTCCAGGCTGCCGGGTATCCCAGGCTGAGCCTGCTCCAGCACGAACCCGAGGGAGCCGGGCAGAGCTGCAGCTCGCAGATATCTCCCCTTAAAAACCCCTTAAAAACCCGGCAAGGCGGGTGGAAATCCCCGGCCCGGGGCTGGAGCAGGGGTGGAGGGGGGGATGAGGTTTGGTTTGATCCTGATTAAGAGAGGGCAGGAGGAGCCGGAGCCAGCGCGGCCCCGCCGCTCTCAGCCTCGGATGACCTCGGGGAGAGTCCGAGCGCTGGCAGCGTTCCCTGAGCGACCGCAGAAAACTCCTCGGAACAGCTTTCCCTGCCGACCATGGGCCAGGGATGCACGGCAAGCCCTTTGAAAACTACCATGGGCCATGGAACAGCCCTTTTCCCTGAACCGACCATGGACCATGGGCCAGGGATGCCCTTTGAAAACGGAACAAGCCCCATGGGCCAGGGCTGAGGCCCTTTGCTGAGGATAAATCTCTGCAGAGTTTACATGGGCATCTTTGCAGAATTTACAAGCCCCTCATCGTTTTTCACACATGTGCTGGGAAACCTAAATCACACTGCGGGGTCTGTTTTACAGCCACACAGGCATTGTATTTCACACAGAGAATCTATATGCTTGGAAAACATTTAGTCCATTTAGCTAAAATCTCTGAGATAAACATCTTTCAGACTGAAAATTTGAGCTGTGGAACAAGCAGGCTGAAGTCCCCTAAACTTGTTTTTTTTTTTTTTTTTTTTACAGAATTAGAAATGTGTGATAAAAGTCACATATTTCTGTGGCTGAGTCACCCCCTTGTAAACAGAGTGTGGCAAGAATGCTTTCCTTGAAACACCTTCCCTTGGAGCAGCCAAACCTTGACCCTTCCAGACAGCATGAAAATATCTATATATATATATAGTTCCAGTAGATTTTCATACTGTCTGACCAGCTGCCAGCAGCTGCTCAGGAGTTGCCTTCCCTGGAGGCAAGGACACAAACAGGAATCTGTGCTATGGCTTCAGTTTTCTCATAAAATGTAGAATTGAATTTTAAACAAGTGAGAGAGGTTGGCTATTCTGTGCTGGATGCTCTGTACCTGCTGACTGATGGAGGCTGTAAACCTGCTCCTGATGGAGCAACACTGATTTACATGGGCTGAGAATTGAGACCACTGGATTTATGTCAGACATGGTGGCTTTTGACTCCTGGTTGTGTCCTGGGGCGTGCAGGAAAGGAAAAACTCACCCAAGTAAGAGGCAGCTGCTTGCCTCCATGTCTGTGGCAGAACAATATTGGCCTCTTAATTTCCTACTGATTAAACTGTAGGAAAACAAAATCTGCTTTGCCTGGAGCGATTTGGCTTCAGCTCAAAAGCTTTCTCATCAAAATGAAATATCATTTGCTGTGAAACCGTTAGCAGGAGGATAAATGTAGTTATAAAAGCAGCTATTTGTAAAACCCAAGTGGGGAGCAGCAAAATGCTGTAATTTAGGAGAAAATCTCCACAAGGGCTCTAGAGGGCAAAACTCCTTATAAAGCCCAAGTTTCATTAGGATTGTGTGATGAAACAGAGAATTGTTCAGCTGCCCATCACTCAGATACAGAAGCATTTTCTTTCCTAACATCTCTCTTGGCTTGTCTAAAGGATGAGCAGGGTGTCACAGGGCTGGTGGGACTCTCCAGTCTGGTATTGATGTCCCCAAGCTCAGAAGAGGGGTTGGAGACAATCTGTTTGGGAATCACGAGGTGGAAATGGTGGTGCAGCCCCTTGAGCACCCACATACTGTGATCAGCAGGCCTCAGGGCTGGAAAATGAAGTATAACCTATATAATCCTACATAATGCCTAGTAAATGGCAGGTCATTTTAGTCCTGGGAAATAGCCACAAGAGGGAGATGTGATTGGATGTGCCAAATGTATGTCTTTAATAGGCAGGAATCTTGAGAAACTGAGTATTAGTTCAGAACTTACTAGAAATCCAGGAAAGATTTTCACCACAGGAGACTGCAGTCTTGGGGTGACCAAGTATCTGAACTGAATTTTGGAACAACTTTTACTATAACAAAATTATCCATGACACATTTTTGTCTTAAAATCTCCCTAGTCCTAATGAAAAATTGTGTTTTCTTGAACACTGCCTGAATTACATTAACAATTTTAAGTGAAAAGAGGGGAAATGCTGAGCTCCCCAAAACCCTAACAAAAAACAGGAAATCAGACTTTCATTTCAGGTTGATTCAAAGAAAATTTTTGATCAGTGAACCAAAAGTTCCCTCATTCAGACAGCACAGCTGTAATTATCTTGCCCTTAAGGGCCGACTGACCGGGTGATGCTGCAGCATTTTGGAGCTATGGAGATGGCTTGAATCTGCTTGCTGCATTCTGTGCTTTCAGTTCAAACAAAATATTTCTTGAAAGCCATCAGTCTGTCACCTTTCCCTTGTATAAGAATCATTTCTGCTAAAAATAAACCTCCTTCTTTCTGCCCTCTCTCTTTTTCCCCCGTCCTCCACAAACTGCAGAGCTCTGTGGGGCTGAGGATTTAGGAAGCATAGCCAGAGAAGTGGATACTCCCTTTAAAATCATCTCTATGCCTTTTAAATCATCTGATTCTCGACTGTCATTGTAACAATGGAGAAAAAAACTTTTTTTCCTCCTCTTAGAGCTGCTGCTGTTACATAACTGCTCATACAATGTCTTGCTCCTTTTGCCCATCCTCCTTGGGGCTTTCAGACCTATTTACACACAAACAGACTAACACCCATCTGAAAGTCATCTCAGGCACAGAGAAAAGATCCTTTTGCCTCCCCAAAATAACAATCCTTCTCTGCAGGGCACTGTTTGGCAAAGTGAGTGCCAGGTTGGTGCTTAGGTTAATCTGCTTAGATCGACTAACACAGTTGTGCAAGGGTAGAAAATATCCAGTCAAGTAAATTACATCATCCAGGGAAAAGCTATTCTAAAGAAAGCTCACGCTGTATAAGCCTGAGCACAATCCTGCTCAGGTAAACATTTACATATATTTACAAGCAGAAGCTCATTGCTTTCCTTGTGAAAAGAAAAAAAAAAAGAAAAATAAAAATGGAATCTTTGAAGTTTTTTGGCTAATAAAATAATAAAAACATCTAACTAAATTAATTAACTGGCCAAGATCCAGAATGATTTAAAAACCCATTACAATTTTTCTCACATTAGTAGTACTAAGTAGGTAAAGTCCCCAATCCAGAAGAAAGGAGATCAAGGTGTTGCTTAGCACTGTGTATAAGCAATGGCACTTCTCTGGCTCTATTGGGTCTATCTTTGAAATGCTGTGATTCCTTCTGCTGTCAGACCATATTTTAACAATCTAATTCACTTGATGCTTCACTAAAATATTTTGCTCTCTCTGCAGTCTTAAATGCAATATGAGAAGGGGGGAAAATGAAATTAGGGTGGACAGGGAATTTAGAGACTGTAAGCACATCTGGATTTAAATATTTAACCCCTGCTGACTTGTTTTTTACTGTCCTGTTCAGAAATATTTTCAGTGCAAGATCTATTGTCAGTGGTGAGGCCTGAAAAGGGCTGATGCTGACGTGCCTGGCTGCCAGCAGCTTTCTGGCTCAGCTTTCCCCAGAGGAAGTGCTTGAGCTTCAGCAAAATGAAGGATGGGATCCAAAGCTAAGGAAGGGTTGTTCCTGTGATAGAGCCTGAGCTGTTGCCATCATCCTGGGCCACATCCTTGGGAAGTCCAGCCCACAGGGCAAGCACCACAACAGCCTCAAGAAGAGTTAAATGCCCCCACAGATATGTGGAAAGGGAGCAGAGGGTGTTGGAGACAGACCAGATTTTGGGGTCTCTGTTGCATTCCCTGGCCCAGAGCCCATTCCAGCTGCCTTACACCCTTTGCTGGATGGAAGTGGTTGTGCAGTGACCTGAACACATCACACAGGGGCCAAGCTCAGTGCACAGACCCCTGGAACCCAGCCTTGGCAGCAGCAGCATCCCTCCCTCCGTGTTGATTTTGCTTTAGCAGAAAGTTCTGCATCATGCCAGGAGTTTTTCTTCAGCTTTTTGTGGTTGCACTGAAATCTCTCCTCTAGCAAAGCTCCTTGTCATGGTTTGAGCCTTGGATTACAGTTTGGGCCCAAATATGCAAGTGTGTCACATTGGGAATTCCCACAGAATAGAGTAAAAGTAATGTAGTTGGACTAAGCTCATATTCAAATGCAGTAGTTTGTTGTTTTTTTGGTTTTTTTTTTCCTAAGCCCTTGTAAGCTTCATCTTGATATACAATTATATTTGGCTTCAAATTAATCTTTTGTTTTTTCTTCTTCTTCCTCCCAAATTCATCTGATCAAGCCCCTGTCAGTTTTAAGAACACCTAGCTAATCCATTTATATTAATTACCCTTTGGAATAATCTTGTCTTATTACCTTTTCCTTCCCATCCCTTTTCATCCTCTTTTTCCTGTGGTCTAGATTCACTGTGGCTTAAAGTCCCATGAAATGAGAGCAGCCACATTAGTAACAATAAAAGGATAAGGCTTCTGCAAGGGTAATGGAGCCTTTTTGGATTTTATCTGCCTGACCATGTTAGCAAAAGGGCTATTAAGCAAATGTGAAATTTAAAACGAGGTATTGTGTATGATATATTGGCTTCTACAGTGCACCCATGTGATCAGCTGGATGGGTGATTCATCATTACAAGGCTTAGTAGTGCTCAAGAGTTGGACAAGGCAGGATTAATCAGGTTCTCCACACTGGCTGCCCTGCCCTGGACTGCTCCAACCCAGCTCTCCTCTGCCTCTCTCCTCCCACTTATTCACCAGTTTGATCTCCCAGATCTGCCTTCAGAGCATCACTGCAGATAAACTCATCTATCCAAGGGGTAAATACACCCATAGACATGTTGTGGCAGGGTGAGGGTCATAATGTCTTGTCCATACAATTCTGTGAGTCACACTGAGTCCTTGTGTTCCTAAGAATGAGGAAAATCCTTAATAAGCTTTATTACTATTGGTATTTAGTGACAGTCTTGTCACTGGCATAGGTGTTCCCATGTAAACATATATCAAATGCCCATTTAAAATCCTCAATCTATTTTTTTTCTATGCTACAAATGAACTGATAAATGATTCCAGCCTTTTGGGATTATAACATGAATTGACATTCAAAAAAAAAGAGTTCCAGCTCCATCTGTTTAGGTTACATAACTCATGATCTCAAGCAATCTCAGGGGCAGGATTTTCTGCATAAATAGTACAATTTCCAGTAAGGAGATTAAGGCTTCTTTGCTGGGAAAGGAAGAAATTACCAAAAAAGCTGTCATGTCAATGGACACAAATAAATCATGTTCCAAAATACACAGGAAGACAAATTTATGTCATTCAGTCCCTCTGCCTCAGATGCTCCCTCCCTACCTGTCAGAAAAAAGCATTTTGCCACAAAATACCATTCATCCTTTAAACATTAACTAAATGTGGTCAGCTCTATTTTCCACATGTTAACTCCTTAAAAAATCAGTGCTGCTATTAATGTTGTACATTTTCACAGTTTTAATCCAAGGTTATTTTTTTTTTAATATCTGGTGGCTTTCTGCAAGTGCTGGACTTCAGTAAATCCAAGTCCTGGGAAGTAAAAAATATATTCCACCAGGATAAAGAGAGGCACTCAGAGCAGCTACTCTGGAGCCTGGCAGCAGATCCTGCTGTGTGTGCTGGAGAGAAAAGCTCTCCCCCAGCATCTGACAGCTCTGTGCTCATGCTCCATGAAAGCATGTGAATTTTAGGTTAAAAACACACCATTTTGGTGTATGTGAATAAGGAGAAAACTCCTGGTTTGGCCTCTTTCTGCACACAGACAGGCAAGTGTTTCTGCAGACAGACTGTTAGCACACGTCACATCCTCCCGAGGCAAAGGTCCCATTAAAAAGCTGCTGGCACAGAGTGTTTATTAAAGAAACTCACAGCCATGGCAGCACTGCCCCACTGCACAGGGTCACTGCCCCAGCCAAAATTCCCTTTACTGGAGGGGAAAAGAAAAGCAGAGCCCACTTGGGAAAGCCCCAGCTCAGGCTGGAGGTGTGTGCTGAGCCCCAGCTCAGGGCTGGGGGGTTGTTCCCCAGCCTTGCCCAGACCTCTGCCAGGCTGTGGGCTCTCTCCAGGGCTCACTCTGTTTCTGCCCCTCTTTAATTTTCATTTCCTGCTGCAGCTCTTATGTGCACCAAGGCCCCTCTTATCTTTTATGTCTAAGGTTTTAGCATGGACCAAGGCAAGGCTACTCAGCAGATCCCTGTTTCTCCTTCCTGGTGCCTTTTCCTTGGAAAGCCAAGCGAGTCTGGTGTGTGGTTAACAGGAAATGTTGTGCTGGTGGCTCCCATCTTGCTGCTCGTGCATTACTGTCCCTCTGCTGAAACCACTTCATGCCTGAGTCATGTGTTCACCATCCCTGTGCTCTAGGGACACTTCCATTCTTTTACTCACCCCCTGAGTCCTTCAGGAGTCCAGGGATTTCAAGGATGTCCTGGGAAATCCTCCCTCTTCCTAGGCTTGCCTATTTGCTTCTCCACCAAAATGGCATGGAAAAAAATGAGGAGGCTCTCATGCTGCTCTCACTCAAGTCCCCAGGACTCTAAAATAACTCTTTATCTCCTTGTTTCACCACAGGGGAAGTGAACTTGCCCATGCTGATATGCAGAAGGAGCAGAGCAGCAAAGGGGGTACAGCTTGCCTGGAAGCTCCTGTGCTCAGCGGCATCAGCAAACTGAGTCAAGCTCAAAGAGCTTTGGAGCACTGTCCCATTTAATTCCTGGGAAACTGCTGCTTATGACCTACCACAGCAAAACATCACAGAGATGACTCAGGAAAACTGAGATTATTTTGTGTATGGGCGAAATACAGAGGCAGTGCCTTCCTGCTGCCTGTCCTCCCCTCTTCCGTGCACATCCCCTCAATTTGGCAGTGAGAGAGTTCCCATCTCCAGGGGCTGTCACAGCTGCTTCCCTCCCCAAGCAATGGTTTCCCATCAAAACCCCTTTGCCTCAGCTTCACAAAACCCCATCCCAGCTCCCCTACACTTCCAGAAGGCTAAATGGAGACATGGATTTCCAGGGCTGGTCCCCATATTCCTGGAGATAAGCTGAATATTGAAGGGGAAAGCCTGGGTTCCCCTGCCCTGTGGGAAACTGTCAGTACTACAGAAAGAAGTGACCGAAGAGTTGCAAAATGCCATTGCATCTATGACTGACCATGAACATTTCCCATCATCTGAAAAGAGAAAGGACAACTTCTGGCCTGGCCAAGTGGAGAAGGGAGCAGTTCTGGAGCAGGAGCTGCCTGGGAGCAGGGAACAGAGCCAGTGACCTGAACCCAGCCCCATTTAACTCCTGCTGCCCTGCAGAAGCTGCAGTCATTTCCTAAAGGTCAAAGTGGTGTTAGAGCAGGACATGAACCCTGGTGGTGTTTCAGAGGGATGGATCAATACTCCTGACATGGGAAAGTGGCCAGAGATGAGGCAGAGGAGAGGGCTGGCAGCACTGTGTGGCTTGCAAGCCAGTTTACAATATGGACTTGCTAATATACTTATGCTTTAATTGCTATTTAGCAATGAGGTGTTTGGGAGGAGTTGCCCAGACAGGAGAGATTAGAGAGGACCAACAGAAGAAGAGATGCTAATCAATGAGATGATGGACTTTCTCTGGTCTGATATGTTGGCTAACTCCAGGAAATTATTTTTTTTCCTCATACCCTTCCTATAAGCCAGCAAGAACTTGGCCTGATTTCACTGATATTCAGCACTTTGAAGGTGGCCACATTCAACCTGAGGATGTGTCTGACACTGGCCACAGCCCTGGGACCAGCAGCTGCCTGTTCTAGCAGCACTTTTCAGGTGATTATCCATCTGCACCATTAACCTTCTTGCACTGAGATGTGTGGTTTTATAATTTATTTTTAAAAATAAAGCAATGGTGCTGTCTCAGACATGATAGGCAGAACTTCATTGCTCTCTCCACGGGGCTGCAGCAGCAATTTCTTTGCCATCACATTCAGCAGAGGCTGCAGGACACTCACAGGCTACAGAAACTCTGAGGTCATGCGGAAACTTTTCACATTAATGAGGGCTCCTGAACAGAATTCTGTTCTGCAAAATAAACACTGCTCCTGGGTAGTTTTTGCTCATTTAGGTCACTTTCAGCCATTTTTTACCATGAGTTTGCTTAGCAGGGAAAAATAATAAAAGTCGTATGATGCAAGCTACTTGTTTTTTCTTGATGGGGTAAAAAACATGAGGGACTTTTTATTTTTAAAAAATCTGTGTTAGGATGATTGTGGTTACCTCAGAGATCTGTGAACTTGGAAACTGTGAATCCCTGAGAAGCTGACTGGTTGTCTACGTGATCTAGAAGAAGTCAGTGGGCTGACAATAACCTTTGGGTTGAGCCGAGCCTACTTTGAGGGGAAAAGGGTTGGGTTTTTTGGGTTTTTTGCTTGTGGCTGTTTTCTCACATCTCTGATTTTCCACTGAGAAGCCACAGAGCCTGAGCAGGCTGCCTGTCCCTGCCTTTCCTGCAGCCCAGTGCACTGGGGACACCTCACATGGGCTCTGTCCCCTCCTCTGCACATACCTGTGGGGAAGAAAGGTCACACCAAGATGCCACCTAAGGGGCACTGCTCAGCCAGCCAGGCTGGCTGGAGAGGAGCCTCAGATCTCTCTGAGGTGATTCCCTAAGGGGTTGATTTTTATTTGCTCATTTTCAAGCTTACATCAATTAAAAACCTTTCAGAAGCGTTCCTGTTACACCAGAATGGATTCTTCCCTCTCGGAAACCCACGCTCTACTCCTGCAATTAGATTTCTTTTCTGCTGCTTTGGGAGAAATTGTTCAGCTGCTGGTCCTATCAATAATCCAAGAGCTGCTGTGCTCAGGCCTATGCTTGCTTTTACCTGGGGGAGATTGCAGCAGTGCTGCCTTCTCTCACTTTTGCGTAACAGTTCCAGTAAAATAAATGAGTAGTGGAGATGCTATTGCTACAATCCTCTTGCATTTTTAAAAAGAAAGTCCTGAAATGGTGATGAAATTTCACTGGGTTTTGACCTTGCCATCCAGTTTTTTGATTATGTGCTTTGCTCACGATGAACCAAGGGCTTCCCAACTAAAAATGAAAATTACATCCATGAATGAACTTTTTTTTATTTTCCAAGACAAGAGGAAAACCAAAAATTGATTAGCTTGTGTGCCTCTCTCTGTTGTATGCATGAATACCTATATGTATTAAAGGTTTGCCCTGAGAAAAAGCAGTCAGCATAAATCAATTTTCATTTGGTTCTGAAAATTGTGAGGTCTGTGGTCATTCTTATCTTATCCTACAAGATCTTCATTTCCCACGCTCATGAGTTGCCTCTTATTGATGAACATTTCATTATTTAGTGCATGATCTCAGATAGCTTCGTGAGGTTTGATGCACCGAGTTTGTCATTATGGTTCTGAATTTTGCTTACTCAGTTATTTGGCAAACTCCTTCTATCCTGTGTTGACATCTTATAAACCCAGGGGTTTCCTGGGCTCTGAAATGCTGGGCTTGTCAGTTCCTACCAGAACCATGCCAAAGTCTTCATTAACAATATAGAAATGCCCCAGCCCATTCTATGCCTCCATTTTATTGCTTTTCCTGATTTTTCCACCTGCCAAAGTGCTCTGAGAACCCAGAACTGGTGGTCCTTGTTTCACTGCCCCACACTTCAGCCCTTCCTGCTCTCCAAAGCATCTCCAGCTAAAGGAATGAGGAGTTTGACCAAAGAAATGGCTGGAAACCTATCAAAGGGGATGCTGGTCTCTTGCTGCTGGCTAAGGTGGGTGGCACCAAGGAGAAGACACCAGGCAGAATGCTCAGATGCTGCTTTGTGGCCAAATACCTGGAGCTGCTCATACCCATCCTCACTCAGCTCTTACCTGGCCTTGGCTTTTTGTGACAGGGCTGTTTGCTGGAAAGTACCTATTACACCTTTCCTAGGTGGAGAACTCAGTCTCTCTTCCAAAGGACCACATCCACAGACTATTTATGTATCTAGGTCCAACTGATTTTTATCTCAGCTGCCTGGGTACCTTTGCATATCTGGACCTGAGTGTTTTGTCTGTGGTCATGCAGGAAGTCTATGGTAAGCAGAGAAGGGAAAACACAACGCAAACTAAAGCTGCAACTGCTTGTGCCACTGTTCCCTACACTGGGAATTTTTTGGGAGCTGGAGAAGATCTCAGTCTGCTGTGAATGACAGCTTTACGTTGCCTCTGCATTTTAATATTTGTCTTTAAAAGAAAACCCCATATTGCTGCAGCAGATGATGCCTATTGATTATCTTCTCAGAAGCTGGAGAGCTCATTTCAGCTGGCACTGATGTGGCTGAAAGCCAGCGCTGCAATTGATCATTTAATTAACTGGAAGAAAATTAAAGGAACTGTAATCTGTGTCTCAGCTCTGTTGTTATCAAGCTGGCAAAGTGCTTCTTTCTGCCTAGAGCAATGCTCGGCTCCTTGACCCTGTGATTTAGAAACACCTGTTTAGGATCCCCCCTCACCTACCCACCTGCATTTCTGCAAGGCAGGAAGCAACAGAGCTTGGTCCTTCCTCCATCTTCTTGTGCTTCCCAGATACTTCAGGGGTACTTGACACCTCTCACAGTGGGCTGGATCAGCTAAACCCACCTCTCACCACCTCTCTGAAGGTGAGATTAATGTGAAGAACCAGGAAGGTCTGAGATTAATAGGTGGAAAATCTGGAAAGTCTGGGAGAAAAATGGATGTACTATAAAAGTCATTTATTTAGAGGTTGAAATGAGAACATGGGAGCTCTTGAGTTCAACTTTTCCTTAAAGGGATTGAGATATTGATTTTTATTTGCTACTTCAAAATAAGTAAGAGGGAACAGTGTGTTTGAGAGAAAAATTACTGGTCCTGAAAATCTGGCAAGCTCTTAAAGCTTTGGCTTAAACAAGCAACTTGAGTGGTCTGTGAACACAGAGAGGAAAAAAAGAAAGATTTAAGAAGGCATTGTTTTAACAATTGTGTTGCCATATCAAGAGAATAAAGGCAGCTGCTTGGAACTTGTCTTTGCATGCCCAAGTAATATGTTAATTACCTCATTCCCCCATAAATGCCTACAGTCCTCCAAAAGGCATGTTAAAACAGACATAGTCATTAAAGCTTGCACTGCCTTTTCTAATGTGTTGCTGGGAAAACAAACAAACAAACAAATAAAACCTCAAGCCCTTTGTCTTTTAGCTAGATCCAAGTTGGAGAAATGTTAGGCAAAAACACTTAAGAAACCGTATAATTGGAAAGAAAGTGTGTTTTAATGTCAAAACAGGAAAAAACCCAATCAGAATTTGAAACTTCTTTATGTTGGATCAGGTAAAAGAGTTTGGTCGCCTTTACATTTTCTTTACAAGTGCAGCCCATTTAATTTCATCTTTCAATTTATTTTGGACTCTTTCTTGCTCTGTGTGAGAAACTTGTGGTCCAGGCTGTAAAATAACAAAGGGCTTCGTAGGAGGGATGAAAAGGATCAAAAGAAGGAAAAAAAAGCCTCTTTCTGAATGTTCCTGTGGATCATAACTAGCTGTAGAAGTCAGAAATCTGCATGAAATTGAAACCACTCCTTCTGAGAAAGGCATATTCCCTCTGCTCTGGGTTATAACTTATGCAAAGACTGTCACCCCATTCACACTGCTGCTGCTGGCTGCTCATCTGCCTTCCCTTCCCTGTCCTCAAAGAGCTTCACTTTTGTTTTAGAGCCTTCAAAAGGGAAGAAGTGCAGAGAAGAAAGTAAAACTAGCCTGGTAGGTCTGAGGTGTTACGAGCTGATTGGCATGTGGGGAGTGTCCTGCTGGCTCCAGAGATGTGGGTTAAAACCACTGTGCTGGTCACAAGGAGAGCCAGCCTGTGTCCTGCTTCTCAGTGTGATGACAGACTGTGCTGCCCTGGCCACCACAGCCCCACAAGAAAGCTGTGCTTGGAGTGTGTGAGCAGAGCAGAGGAGGAAAAGGAGGTGTTTGTGTCTCCAGCTCACACAGTGAGACTGGCGGCCATGAAAAAACTGCTTGGTGAGCTCAGGAGTACTCAGGATCACACCAAGGATCACCAAACCCACTGTTCAGGCACTCTGAGTGGGGAAAACTCTGCCCAAATCTCTTTTGCCTGGTGTGGTGAAAGGATTTTAACCCAGTTCTTCATGCCCCCAAGTGTTCCTGAGGAAACTGCAGTTAAGGGGCTAAACTGAAACAGCTCCCAGAGGAGAGACAAAGGGAAGCTTTGACCAAGCTGTTGCCAAACCTTGCTCTGAGCTGGGCAGGACAGAGGCTAAAGAAGCATCTCTGACCTCCAGGAGAGCACTTTATACCCCAGACTTTGGCTGCTCTTTCTAGTCCCGTTGCTGTGCTTTGCTGCAGGGTGGAGTTACCAGCTGGGGATCCTGAGCACAGACATATCTTGAAAGCCAAAACATGGACCTAGACCTGAGAAAGTCCTTTTTTTCCCATATTTACATTGTGGTTGTCCCTTGCTCCCTTCCTCAGCTGGTTCCTGAGGGCTCCAGAACTGCCAGTTTGCTGCATGGGGAGCTGGACTTGGTGCACACAGTAGATTCCTCCTCTCAGCACTGTGGCAAAGGATTGCAGCACTGAAAATAGAAAGCCTTTCCCTAATTGAGTTGTGTAGAGTCCTACAGGAAGCCTGGAACAAAATCTCGGCCCCCAGAGCCTTTGTTCAGGGCTTTGACCACAAACCCATCTTTTCTGTAAGGACAATTTTAAAATTCCATGCTGTTTTTTGTCCACATCAGGAAAACCACTGTACAATTGGCAGTATCTCCTCAGGAGGGACCTGGGATAGGCAGGATGCAGCCAACTGGTGAAATTGTACAGTGTAGCCTGCTGAGTGTCTGCTTGCCTTACACTTTCTTCTGTTAAACTCCTTTCAAGGGTAGAAAATCCTTCCCCAAATCTAATTGCACTGAATAGGACATAGTGCTTTTATTACACTGCAGAATTTGTTACTATATTGGGGTACCTGTGTAGAAACAACAGTCCAGAGAGTATTTCCAAATGCCTAAGTGTACACTGACCCAAGCAGGGTTTAAGAGGTGGCCATAGTTTAAAAAATGGGGATTGTGTAGATGCAAAAGAAAAAATAAACAAAATCTTGGCACAAGAAGGAAAGAAGCACTGAGGTTAGAAAAGAAGAAACAGCAGTTGCCAAAGGGAGATTGTGTCTCCCATCACGTATACTCTCATTTCAGAAAGTATTTCAGATTTGAGAAACAGCAGCATTAGGCTTCCAACGCCAATGATTTGGTTTGAATTAGATTCAAATTTCAGTTCATTTTTCTACTGTGAAATGAGTTGACCACCAGAGCTTTCAGGTTCTTGTACTGTTAAGCACAGTAAGTTGTAGTAACAACTATTAGCCTGTGTTACAGAGCCCTGGGTCTGCACAGCATTTGAGACCTCGTGGCATTCCTCTGTCAACCCAACACTCCACAGTGGTGCTGTGTGCTAGACAGGTTTTTTGGTCAAAATTTTGGTCAAAATATTGATAGACTAGAATGTACCCTTCATTATAGCTCAATTACTGAACCAGTGAGTGTTAATTCACTACATATAGGTGATGCCCTAATTTTTAGCTTTCATATTTTTCAGATTCTGTACTGCATTAGTATATACCTCTGAACTTCATAAAAATTGTTAGCAAGTTCTCTTCACTGTTAGAAAAACAATCCTTTTCTAACCTGAGAAACAAGGACACCATTGTAGCTTCAACCTCAAAGAGTAAACAACAGGGAATTGAGGAGAGCAATCTGGGAGGATGGGACTTCATAACCTGAAGCTGTAATTGGATAATTAACCCCAATATGTAAATGGACCAAAACTCATAAAAGTTGTGAAAACTTGTGACCTGTTGTCCATCTTGGGTGTAGTCTTAGCTGGGCTCTTGTACTGCCCAAAGTGTATCCTTTGAAGACCTTTTTAATAAATATCTATAAATATTTAATAAGTATTTAATAAATATTTATAAATATTGTATTGCTTTAACACTGTATATCCTCTAGGTTCTAGGTAGCCTCTCAAGGCATAACAGGGGGCTGTACAATGAAGCAAAAGCCCAGGAAAGCCAGTGCTGAGGGCAGGTTGTTTGATGTCTCCTGTGATGTGAGCTGCCAGCTCCAGAGAGACACACGGAGCTTCTCTTTAACACCCGATGAGTCCCTGGTCAGAAATGGTGCTCTTGGGAGGTAAAATCCTTAATTAAATCCCTGACTTCTTCCCACCGAAATCAGAAGCTCTGGCAGTCGTTATTGATGGGGATGCATTTGGTAAATGCCTACAGAACCCATGACGGTGACAGACCTGTTTCCATCAGCAAACAGATCCGAAGGCAGAGGCAGGAGCAGTTCTCACATCTTCACCCGGACTCGTTCTGCTGCCGAGCCGCTGCCGCTGTCCTCCCGAGCCGTTTGCTGACTCATCAGCTCGAGCATTTGCCCTAATTAGTCATATGCAAACACCATTGTGTTCAGGAAGTTCTCTAACGTAAGCGTGAGTGTGAACTTAGAGCAGCAATAAAGGTCAAGAAAAGTGACTAAGGCATCATATACTGGAATAAGTTTCTGTTATCAGCCACTGGGAAAGCGGGAAAGAAAGTGTAAATGCAGGCTATTAGAGGAGTGACGCAAAAGTTTAATAAAGGGAAGGATGTGTGTGAGGGAGAGCATTTGCTTAACATCTCTCAAGAACTGCTACAGTATGAAATGCTTAATTGCAGAACAAGTTTCCACTAACACCCTTCTGAAACACAGCTGGGTTTTGAAGCATTATTCTTTATGATGAGCTCGGGGTAAGCATGCTTGGCATGAAAGAAATGTGTCTCGTAAGGAGACCACAACACTTACTCACAGCTCCCCAGACAGTTCATGCTGGGAAGCCTGATATCTTTGAATAATCATTTGAGAAGCATTAGCAAAGTGTGGATTGGGATTTTTCTCCAGTGATTTTTATTCAGGGGTCACCATCACATCTCGAGCTGTTGTATCCAAATGATTTAAAGTGAGCAGAACCTGAGGTAAGAACACTCAACGAGAAACCCTTTTGATGTATTGTACATTATGTGAATTTGGATAGTAGTAATAAAGGTGCACATGTGAATCCTAAGACATCCATGCTTATAAGCACTAAAATTGTCATTCAAAGAGTGACATGAGAGGAAATAAAATCTTATTGGGTAGGGTAAGGTGGGTTCTGTAGGTTACAACTCAGTAGTCTCTGGTCCAGACCGCATCAAGTGCCTCTTGGTCTTTGAAGGGCACTGAGATTGCAGTCAAAGTAAAGAAGAGGCTTTCACTTTCAAGTGTGCCAGGCTCACCAGGAACCACTTCAACCTCAGTCTGAGATATTAGAGAAGCTGCAAGGGCTGCTCTGAGTTGCACCAGCCTCCTCTAAGGCATGGGAAGTACCTCTGTTATCACCACTTCACTACCAAAACTCCCCGGATGAGTTCCAGGGGCTCTGATGGGGAAGGTGGCACTGAGCTGGCCTTGTCATTTCTGCACCCACCAGGAGATTCCTTCCCATTTAACCAGAAAATTCTCTAGGGGCTGTTATTCTGTGAACAAACTAAAAATCCCTGCTCAGTCGCAGTGCACAACTGAATTTCTTCCTATGTTTGAGCTGCCTAAACTTCAGTTTGAAAGATGAAGTTGTCTGGGAGCCCTTGGGGAGGGCTTCTTGGTACTTATGCAAGACACTTGAGGTTGAAGAAAACAATCTTGCTTAGATTGTTTTTCTTCTTGAGGCTGCAGTGAGCACAGAACAACAGAAATATCAGTAGTTCACAGCCACACTGCCACAGGCTATTGTGTTGTCACAGCTCATAAGCAAAGCAGAGCTGGGCTTTGTCTGTGTTTGGATAGAAAAACCTTGAAGGAATAAAAGTAGTCAGAAGCACCTGTGCCTCTTCCACATATCCGTGACTGCTGTGGGCAGAAGCAATCCTCTTCATACAGGAACTTCTTGTGATTGCTAACAAATGTCACAGTCACTGCTTTTTCTTCTTCTAAATAAAAAAAATATTAATAACTCCCCCAAACACAGAGCACCCATGACTGTATGCCTAAACCAACTGCTCGTTACCTGGGAGTTGGGAATCCACAGCAGAAGTGTTAGGAAGGTGCAGCACTGAAGCACCATCTACTTTGCCCTGCAGGTGTTTCTTGTGTCACCACACGTGCACACAGCAGCTAAAGAATGTCACTTATGCCTGTCAAAGCTGCTTTTTTTTTAAAGGTATCATTACTGCTGAGCTGCAAACTGAGTAGTCTCATAAGGTTCAGCTCCAGATGGTCACTTGAAGTCCTTGCTAGTGGGAGCCCACAAGATGTAAAGGAGCCCCTGAGCTCTGTGGGGTCACCCCACCTGGAACTGTGCCTTTCCTGCCTCCCCAGAGTGCTCACCCACACATGACCCTGAGCTAAGGGTACAGAACTAAGGCTTTTAACTTTAAATATGTGGGCTCTGCCCCAGTTTTCCTCTCCTTGCTCTCCCATGGCTGTATCCTGGCTCCTGATCCAGGAGGCCACTTGCCTGTCTGGCCAGGTCAGTGCCAGGTGAATACTGTCCAGCCCCTCCTGCTGAGCCTGCAGGGCCAGCCAAGGTTAGCAGGAGATCCTGGGGCTCTCAGGTGAGCAGTGCCTGAGGCCAGGCTTGCCATGGGGGGAGCAGGGAGAGGAAAACTGGACACAGGCACTGGGACAATGGCATTGCATCTGGGCCAGCCTGGGTGGGTAGCAGGGAATGAAGGCAGAGGGGTCGCAGAGCCTCGGCACAGCCCTGGTCCAGCCTCCTGGCTCTGCTGTTGGGTTTGGGAAGTTGTAAAACTTGCTCGAAATGTGCTTAATTACCAGTCAATTCCCCCTTTGGGCTGCCTGGCTGTGGAGCTCACTGCTCCCTTTAATTAATGTGAGGTTCTGAACCCTTTAACTGGAAATGGACTAAAAAACATGTCTTGTGAGGAGTGGCTGTGGGAGCTGGGTTTGCTTCATCTGGAGAAGAGGAGGCTCAGGGGGGGCTTCATCACTGCCTAAAACTCACGGAGAGGAGGTTGTAGGGAGGTCTCTGTTGCCGTGGCTGCAGCGAGAGGACAGGAGGACATGCTCTTAAGGCAAGACAGGGGAGATTCAGATCAGATAATAGAAAATAAAAATGTCTCTGTTAGGATGGTCAGGCATTGGAATAGGCTGGTGGTGGAATCACCATCCCTGGAGGTGTTTAAGAGGCACTGGGGTACGCGTTTAGGGGCTACAGGGGCAGTGCCAGGTGGATCCTTGGACTGGATGATCTTAAAGGTCTCTTCCAAACGCGATGATTCCATGACTCTAAACATCCCGGGTTTTTATTCTACTACGACACCTTTGGGAGAGGCAGCAGAGTCAAGCATTGAACAAAGTTACGTGAGAAAGGAAAAAAGGAGATAACGAAGGGACTAACTCCTCGCGCTGTGCCCACGGCGGCGCGATCTGTGGCAGGATCCGCGCGGGCGGTGCTCGGGAGGCCGGGCCGGCGGGGGCTGGCCGGGCCGGGGCCGGGTCGGGCGGTCGGGCTGGTCCTCGAGCCGAGGGCCCCCCGGGGTGGGGTGGGGGGCCAGGCCCCGCCGGCGAGGCCGGGGCTGTGAGGCCGGCCGAGCCAAGCCGAACCGAACGGGTTGGGCTAGGCCAGGACGCGTCCCCGGCGGCGGGCGCTGTGGGGCCGGTGCTGTGGTGCCGGCGCTATGGGGCCGGCCGAGCCCGGGCCCGCCCCGCACGCAGCGCCGCACGTGAGGCGCCGGCCCCCGCCCAGCTGAGCGCTCAGCTGACCCCGCGCGCAGGGGCCGGGCCGCGCCGCCGCTCCTCACTGGCGCAGCGCGGGCCCCGCGCCGCGCCCGCCGCCGCCGCGCCCGCACCTCCCCGCAGCCTGTGCCCCGATGCTCTGAGCCCGCGCGGCCCCAGACCCGGCCAGCGCCGCCATATCCCCGCGCCCCTTGGCGGCCATCGGAGCCGCGGCCGCCTCGCATCCAGGGAGCCGGCGGGAGGAGAAGCCATCCCGCCGCCATGGACAGCCCCGGCGGCGTCACCGACAAGAAGAGGTACCGATGCCGCGCCGCCCGCCCCCCGCCTCCCCCCCGCTCTCTGCTGCCGGCCCCCGCCGCCCCCTGCTTTGTTACCGCCGCCCCCTCCTCGGCCTCTTCCCCGCTGCCCTCCCCGCGCTCCCCCGGCCCGCGGAGCGCTCCGCTCTTCCATTCCTCCTTCTCCTTCTCGTCCACGTCGCCATTTTGTCGGCGGGGGGAGCGAGCCGGGGCTTGGGGCTGGCGGCGGGGCCGGGGGTGAAGCGCCCGGTGTCGGCCGCGGTGCCGGGGAGCGAGCCGGGGGCTGCTCCGCGCCGGGGAATGAGCGGGCAGCGATTGATCGTGCCCCGTGCCCGGCGCGCTCCGAGCCCGCCGTGCCCCGGCTTTGTGCGGAAAAGGGCCGGTTCGCTGTCTGGAGATATTAAGCTTTAAATTAAAAATCCCCAAAAGTCGCGTTGGGGAGGTGTGAGGGGGGTTGGGAGGCCGGGGCGGGGGGCGGATGGACAATGTGAGTTGAGGAGTATGAATAATTCACCGAGGATTGTAAGCGCAAATTAGAGGAAAGAGGGGGGGGGGAATAAAAGCCTTAAAAGCCTTTGTTAGGCGGTGAAGTTTAAGGAGCCGGGGGGCTCGGGTGAGCCGGTCCCGGCGGTGGGGCTTTGTGGGGGGATTAATCGCCGTCTTCGCCATCTGCGGAAGGTTTGTTTATATGGCTATCGATACCTTTTCTCGGCTTTTAATTCTTCGAGATGGGTTTTGCCTGCCCTTGTATCCGAGGGTCATCTGAGCAGGTTAAGCGCTGTGAGTGTTACAGCGTGTAAGTTGTGTCGGGAAGGAGCCCTGGCCGGCTTGTAAAATGGATGGTGAGCTTTGTGCCGAGCGGGGAGCTCCGGGAGCACCGGCACCGGGAGCGCCCGGACAGCAGCGGCTGCCTTGGAGCGCCCTGGGAGCCGCTGCCGGGCTGGGATGGGGGAGAAGCGCCTCTGGGTGCAGTGAAATCCCGACAGGGGGGCACCCTGGGGTGGCACTCAGCCTCCAGTTTCTCTACTCCAGGCGGATGGCTCTTGGGAAGCCTGTGAGAAAATGTTGCAACCAAAATGATTAATCTGCGCTTTGCTCTGATGCCCTAATTTAGTGGCAGGTCTAGGAAGGGGCTTTGAGGCTTCAGTTGTTTAGTTGTTTCCTTGTTGTTGTTTCTTTTTTTTTTTTTTTTTTTTTTTTTTTTATTTTTTCTTTTGCCCTTGAGCATTTGTTATTTTTTACTTACCGTTCTGTCCCACTGGAAGACTTTTCTTTTTTTTTTTTTGGGATTCCCGTATCCTGGATATAATCTGCTTTCTTCAGAATGCAAGAATGAGTATGCAAAGCTTATCCTTCCTTCCTAAAGGCAGGGCTTAAGAAAGAGAATTTGTTGTTTTCTGTTTCCTGCAGACAAAGTTCAACGTCGGGAATGTTTCTTATAAAGGATTATTCCCCTCACTCGTGTTGTAGGGTTTTAATGGAAAACATAAAGCTGTGTCTGTGGTACATTCATCCTGGGGGCTGTGGATGTACAGTTGAGTGAAGATGGCTAAGCAAAAAAAGGAAGGATGTGAGCTCAGCAAAGAACTTCATGGAAATATCAAACATTTCTCAAAAAGCTGGGTTGTTTTTGAAGGGTTTAGGTTTAATAGTGTCCATATTCAGAATACCTTGAAGGAGAAGTCCTTTATGTCCTGTTCTTTATTATCTTTGATGATAAAACTTTGGCTAATTGTATATACAGTACACCTCAATTTTGGCATGGGTTAAGATCCTTTTATTCCTTGCCTCTCCCTCTGCTTGTATGTGGATAGTGTTTATCTCTTGATAGTTAATGTAAAGCTTGTTGTTTACTTAATTATATGCTGTGAGATTCAGAAAATATGGAATTTGCCCAAGTTTGTCTTAGTCTTTACAGTGAAATTTGGTCATAGCAGTATCTGGAGGTGTGGATTTTTCTACTGGCCTGTTGAGTCCATTTTTGATGTGGTTCCAAGCTTCTCATATATGTACAGGGGTCAAGAATTCCCTAAGAAATCAAGTATCAGCACCATGATTAGATACTGAATTATTTGGGGTTTAGCCATTCTTTAGTAGTTGTATCACTTTGATGTGCTCCTGGGTTTTCCCCCAGGTGCTGCAAGGACAGCGTTTCAGTGCATGGAGTGGGTGAAACAGAGTTGTTGGGAGCTTTGTGTGCTCATCGACTCTCATTTGAGCCAAATTTAACGTTTTGGTGAGAAGTATGAGCTTTAGCTCAATATTCTTTTAACAAACTCCAGTGTACAGATGGCTCATGAAATGAAAAGCTTTTCCTCGGGTCTGTGCTGTGGCACTTCATTATTAGCAGAGGAATTCTGGTTCGTTTTTAAGTAAATGAGCCATTTAGGGTTATGGGTTAGTCGTTACTTTTGTAGTGGCTGGTAACCCAGATTCATTTCTTTAGTGTGCTGTAAGTCTTTATAGCATAAAATACATATTTTAATGCCATAGGTGCGAAATAAAAATAAGTTATTTCTGGAGTATTCATTCTGGGTTTTAAGATGGTATAAGCCGGTGAAATTTAATATCCTGACACGAGTGCCTCGCAGAAGAATTTCAGCTTTTCAGGTTCTCAGAGTTGGGCCTTGAAACTTATTTTTTTAGTGTCTGAGGGGGATGATTTGGAATATCAGGGGTTTTCTGCTGGATTTTCGCCACCGAAGTCCAGAATCTGTTTGAGAAGGCTGCACCCTGTGCTGATGGCTCTGAGGGGCAGGGGCTGCCCCTGTTTGTTCTTGAACCTGTGTGGGGTCTTTAGGGCTGTATGTGCCACTGCTTTGTCTGTTAATTTCTCTCAGCGCTGGGAGAACTGAGCCACCATTGCTGGAGTCGAAAGTGAATACAAAACCCTTTTGTGTAATCCGGGCTGTAAGAAGAGGAGGAATCTTTCAGTAAATCTCCTGTAGAGTCTCCCCACAGGTATGGGGAAGGCTGAGTGGTTTCTGGCTCACAGAACAGTGGTTTTTCTGCTTTCTGGATTTTTCTGGATTGTTTGCCTTGCCATACGACTTACCCGTGTTGTCTCTTCTTTGCACTGCCTCAAACATGAAAAGTTTTGTGAATTCCTTTAATAAAAAAGACCAGAAATGATTTTCCAGTGCCCATTAAAGATGAAGGAGACAGCATAGTGCTACTGCCCATCCTCATCAGCATCAAGGCACTAAAAATCAGGGAAGAATGGCTGTGGAGGATTTGCCTGCTGCAGAAATTTTCCATAATTTTGCTCTGCTGGTGCTTTGGTTCCGTTTATCAGTGAACGTCTGATAATTTGCCAGTGAGCTGATGGAAGCAGCAGGAGGGTTTTCTGGTTTTTGTTTACAGTCATGCTTGCTTTGCCCTTTAAAACACAGTGTCTGCAGTCTGGGTCTCTTGGTTGGGGTGCCTGAAATACCAACAACCAGTCCATGCTTAGCTAAGAGGGCTGGTGCAGCTGTGATCAGCTGGTCCAGGTTGTCAGGGGGTCTGTAACAGGATGATGTGACAGTAAGAGCTTTTCCTTTGAAGCCCTTTTCAGGCTCTTCTAGCAATTCAACCTTCTGTTGAAATGCTTTTCCTTTCCTGGAGTACCTGCTGGATCATTTTTGGAAGGTGTGATGGGGAACAAACGTAGCTGCACGCTCTTATCAGCATCCTAAGTGTGGCACTTAAGTGAACTGTTGGTTTAAAGGTGGAGGTGTGAAGTGGATAATCGATTTTATTCTCTCGTTTAATTGCCATCCCCATCTGCTGGTTGGTTTCTCTCTTATCAGAAGTGCCCATCAAGGGTTTACCTAGGCTAGGCTAAGGTGGCGTGCCCTTTGTAAGCCTTGAGGAGCTGTGCCATGCTGTCCTCTCACTGCCACCAGGGAGAGGCCAGAGGAGACCACGCTGCTGTCATGTGTGCGATGCGTGAATTCACCTGCAGCCGCTTGCTTCCTCCCCTGCACGTTGTGCAAGCAGCCACAGACTTTATTCCTCCCTGTCCTTGAACTATAATGCCTCGACTTTATGTGTCTGGTTCCAAGACTGATTGCTGATGGTGAAGTGGAATAAAAAAAAATAGTCAATAAATATTAATAATGCTGTCAAATGTCAGTGGTGTTGCAGTGTGAGCCCAAAACTCCTAAGATTGTGCATGTTCGTGTTGGTGTGCTTCCAGCCTGGAAGCCTGGAGGACTCATGCTGAGCCTGTGTGACACAGTGGATTCAATTCTTGGATGTGTTCAGGTTGCTCAGTAGTAATATGCTGGATTTCAAGTAGGCTCACATGAGATTTTTGATATTAAAAGGGACATTACAAATCAGCAGCCTCTGTCATTCAAAAATCCTTTTTTTTTGTACTACCAAAGAGAATTTGGCAGTATTAATTTATTCCTAAAGAGCTTTGGTGTTAGGACATGCCAACGAAATAATTTTTACCTGGTTGTAGAGTGTGCATGGCTAAGTAAACCCAGGAGAGAAGTCCCACATGGTTTAGTGGTGGTGTACAAGAGTATCAAGCTTTTCCTGATGGTACTTCCAAGGAGATGCAAATATCAATTCAATTACAAGATGTGTTCTTTAAAAAAAAGCAGATTCAAAACAAAAACAAATCTTGCAAGAGCTTTACAAGAAGGCACAGTAACCCATACCTGTTCCTAGCAAGCTGGTGTCCAAAAGGAAGGAATGTTCCAGATTACTGCACCTTTCATCTTCACACACACAGTTATATGGGCAGGTGTTTACATGCCTCAGAAAAACCACCTAGGTAATGCATGGAAAGAACTTGGACCTTAATCATCTTTTCATGTTATAACAGCCCTTTCCCTTTTGAATTTGAGAAAGTCTGAGCATTTTGAGCCTCTCCTGAGAAAATTTCTTTTGTATTAGAGAGGATGGAAGAGAATGCAGGAGAATCTGAGTTTTCCACTGAGGGCTGCTCTGAAATGGGAGACACAGGGAGGTTTTGTGATGCTGGGGACTACAGGAGAGAAGATGAGCCTTTACACTTTAGTGACTGAAAATTCACGGAAGATCCAGGTTTCCGAATTACCATTGGACATGAAGCCTGTTGAGATTTTCTCTACTGAGATCTCTGCTATTTAGCTTGGAATAAAAATCTCTACAAAAATTACATTCTGAAATCATTAGGAACGTGGAATCCAGTGAATGCATGCCAGCATGTGTATTTTTGAATGCAGTTTATGTAGGTGATGAACATTTCAGGGTTCTTTGATGTGGAGCCGCAGCCTGGGTTGAAGCCACGCCTGTTCATACCAGCCTGGGGGTTGGGTTTGAGAACTCCGAGAAAGTGCATTGATAAAGAGCGGTTTCCTCATGTGCATAATCTGTCCTTTCTTCCTGTTGAAGTCTGATAACACTGGGACTAGTGCCGAAATGTAGCCCTTTAAAATCTTGAGATGTTTTAGTACCAAGAAATTCAAAATGGCTTTGCTGGCACTGGAGAAGAACTGGTGCTTCAAGATGGTCCACTAGTTGTTCCTTAAAGACACCAAAGCATAACTGAGTGTGTGTGTTAGCAGAGATACTGTGCAGCTTCTGTTTAATTTGGTGTGAATGAATGCTCCTTAAGCATTTTGAGAAATGTTACAACAAATCTTTTAACTCACTGCATTAAAATAGAGCCTGAACTTCAAGTGAAGAATTGAGGATACTGAATCAGCAGCGCTGATTATAATTATAATAGTGTAAGGTTTTACCAGGCAACTTATTTAATAAACATTTTGACTTGATTTCTAATAATCCTGGAAATGTTACCTGGAAATGATTACTTGTTTTGTTTACCAGAATGAGTTCTTTCATTGTCAGTCCTAACAACAAAACTAGATTGACGTCACTTTATGAAAATTTGTGCATTTCAAGAAGCAAAATGATTTGAGGCCAAGCCTCTTGTTTTTGCTCACAAATGAGTAAATGGACTGTTATGATAGAAAGGGAGTTACTAAAGGCTTACCTCCTTATGTTTGTTCCCTGCTCTCCTCTCTTGGAAGACATAAAGTAATCCTCATCAAATATCAAGGCTGCAGCCTCCACTAGCTAAACTAAAGAAAGGAATGGTTTAGCTGGGGATGGGAATTTTGGTGCTCAGTCCTTCAGAAAGGACTTTTTCCTTGTGCCCTATTGAGTCTGTTGGATGCTGAGCTGACATTGCTGCAGGCTTTTTGTCCTAGCTATTGTTGTAAATGTTTCTCTTGACTGCTTAGTGGGTCTGTTCTTTATTCATACAGAAAAATAAAACTTGATATCTTTTACTTCTGTTCTTTTTTTTTTTACCCTGTTCTTAAAAACCTTTGATTACAAAATACCCTGTTAACTGAAGGCAGTTGAGGAACTTGAGGTGAAGGGATGAAACTTGGATGGAAGCAATGAGGGAAAATGTCCAGCCTCCAGTCTTGAAAGCCAAATGCAGTGAACAAAACAGAAGATACATTTTAATGCCATGATTTAGACTAAAATTAGTTACTTTATCAAGAGTCTGCATCTGTCTGAAGGTAGACCCATTCTTAGCTAAAACATTGTTAACTGAGAGCCTGACAGATATCTTGGGGATATGTTTTGCTTCATTTTTTTTGTGAGCTTGGTAGAAGCAAAAGCAGAAGGGCTGAAGGGAGGAGAGCACTTAGTGTCTAGTTCTGTCAAGCCTGTGTTCAGATAACTTTTTTGAATAGCTCTGATTTTTCTGTAATAATAAACACAATTTTACTACCATGTACCTTTAGTCCTGAAGGGTAAAGCACAACTAATTAAGGGAAAAAATATATTCAAGAAAAAGCCAAATAACGTAGCTGAAAAAAAATTTTCTTACATGCCACCACTGTATGCGACGTGGTTATTTTAAAACAATGTATTACAATGCGGAGGTAAACTGTGGGTGGGTTACATTGTATAGTAAGACATGATAGAGTCACTTCACCATGGTCTAAATTAGAAATGACAATATTTAAGCTTTTCCCTTCTTACTCACATTTCTCTGTGGGGAGGTAGTTGGGGTTTCAGGTCAATTCAAGGCCAAATCCAGATGATGGATAACCTTGTCAGGGTGGTGCTGTGGTGGGTTCAGGCCATTAAGGCTCTGCTGCTGGCTCCTGTGTGCTGGGCTTTGTCTGTAGGATGGGTGTTTATCTGGACTTTGTGGGGTGAGGCTTCTCTAGGTGAGCTGAGTCTCCTCTCACTGCCTCTCCCACTCTCATTTTGCAAATGCCACTGGCTTTTAAAGCATTTGTGCTGCTGTAGCTAACCCAGGCTGACCTGCCTGGTTGCTCTCCTGATTTGTTAGAGTTTTATCAGTTAAGAGTTTGTTTTGGTGGTAGTCAGGCTATGGGAAATGCCTGTAACTATCCTCATGTAAAGAAAATGGTTTGAATTGCTGTGTTAGAAAGAAATATACAAAGGAATGACTTTTAATAGTTTACAGTGGTGTTGTTTTTGCTTGGATATGACATTAGTTTCTGCAGTTAAATCTCTTTTGAATCATTCATAGTGTATGTAAGGAATTTCTGAGTTCTTTTCCTGAGCTGGATTAGTGGGCTGTGATGTTCATTAATTCATGAAGGGCAAGACTTTCTTCTGTATAATCACATGCTTCTGATTACACACGAGGTTTGGGTGTGGGGTTTTTTTTCCCCTCACAAGAACTCTCTACACAGACTAGAACATAAGAACTAGTAAATAAAATCGACCATAAAGCAATAATACTTTAACAGGAAATCACATCAGAGCAAGGTGGGTCAAAGCTGTAACCCGAAGCTCATGGAGAACTGGCAGCTGAGAGACTGCAGTAATTCTGTAGGGCTGCAATGGGAGGAAGGAGCACCCCTCCCAAGCAATTTGGAAAAAGTTTGCCTGCTGAGGGATGAACAGTCTGGGCTGCTGGTCAGGACAGACAAGTGTGTCACTGCAGGGCTGGGAGGGAGAGGGAATGGGGCTCTCAGGGCTGCCTGCCACTCGGGGCCATGTTGGTGTGGGTCTGTCTCAAGACCTGATAGATGGTGCTGACACTGCAGCTCTGTCCCTCCTCATTGAAGTTGATCAGCTCCTTAGCTCCCCTATACCCAAATAACTGGATTTGAGTGGTAAAAACTATAAACCAGTTTTTTATATGAAGTTGTTGATAGAGCAGTTCCACTATTTTAGTTTCTCCTTTCCATGGAGGAATAATTTAGCAAGTATCATGGCTAGCAGCTCTGGACAAACCACAGATCTTACAAACCATGAAAAAGCCCAAATGATTGTGTATCCAGCACAGTCAGGAGGCTAAACTTTGTCCTAACACTCTTTGGCTGTAGGTGAGAGTGGTTGGTGGGACATCCCAGGGCTGAGCCATGTGCACTCCACATGGACACAACTGGTTATTCTGGGTGTTCTGCAGGGTATGGCTGCAGCCCAGGAGCTGCCCCTCTGTCCTGTTCAGCTGTGCTGCCAGAAATACCTTGCTTAGGCCAGGCCTGGAAAGGTGACCAAGTTTTATACCAACCACAGGAATGCATTCAGCCTTGAAAGTTAAATGTGAGACCACTTGCAGGTCAACTTCTGAGTTCTACTTTCTAAAATTCCAACACCATCCTGATGTCATATACTTTTAGTATATCGCTATGTTGTAATATTTACATCTTTTTTTGGTGTAAAGAAGAAATAAATGAAGCTATGTTGTAGTGGATATAGTTTTTGTGACTCCATTTCTAAGCCAGGTGTTTCCTAGAGTAATTTTACAGTCTGAGAGGAGAGATTGTTACTAACATGGAAATATTATCTTAGTCTTTTACTGGCAAATGATGGCAATTAATGGCAGAACTGAAAACTAGTTAAAGCTCAAAAAGATGTTACCAGATTTGAAGCACATTACTAATTAGGATTTCTTGTTTCCTAAAATGTATATGTCTATGAAACTTTAGGAACAAATAATGTGATAAATACAAAGCCACTTGGTTGAAGAATTAAAACTAAAGAGAAAAATGTGAGTTGCTATTGGAAGGTGTTTATATTTTAGAATGTTCTCACAACCTGTATCGAGAAAGATGAGCCTGGGTTAATTAATCATGCACAAGTTATTTTACATAGGAACTGAAAGCACCTATAGATAAAATGTACCTGATTAGAGAAATAGTAAGTTCAAATGGGAGAAAATCTGTGACCATAGCAAAGTGACATTAAGGAAACCTCTTGATTTTTATTTTTTTTAATCAAATAATATGTAAACAGTATAAAAAATTCTTAATGCTGGGTGGTGATTTTAAAAGCTAGAAGGAGACAAAGTTGACTGCTACACATTTTAAGTTCTATCCATTGACCATTTTTTATCACTCAGCTGCAGTGAGTCCTGGTTGTGAAATACCCTTTTGCTCTGGGTCTGTAACTCAGATATCTTCTGGAGCTCAGATTTTATTCAGCTATTGCATGTAAACATCTCTTATATATAAGAAGTGCTGTTGGGTTTAAATGGGTCAGTGAAACTGCTTTCAGTGAGCTCTCATGGATAACATGCTTATGATTCTCTGCTTCTGTATTCTCTGGTAGAAATACAAAATGGAAATGAATGTCTGGCACTGAAATTGTGCAGGAAAAATCAGACCTGCAAATGCATGCAATTTCCTGTCCAGCACCGGCATTTCTGATATTTTCATTGCATGTGTAATCCACTCAGCAGCTGAGGTTTTCTTCAGGCTCTTGAGGTGTTTTTGTTTCCTGCCAGACTGAGAGCAGAAGGCTGCAATACAGCTCCAAAGTTTGGGGTTTGTTTTAAATGGAGCTTTTTCTGGCTCCTTGTCTCCAGATTGCTCTTTCTATTGAGAAGGTCATGGGCTTTACATAGGGGTAGCTCCAAAATAATAGATAAGAGAAGTGATATGATTTGTTTAAACTGATTTTGTGGCACTTCACATCTCACTGTTTCAAATCTCCTTCCCTGAGCTCCCTTTCCCTCCCCTCTGGTGAGGAGAATGCTCACTTTGGAAATAGGTTTTCTTTACAGGAATTCAGTGTCATTTAATTGACTACACAGAAAATTGTGAGCAGCTATACATGCTGATGTGTGTTGTTTAATTTACTTTATGCAATTGTAACAAAGCTTTGAGTAGTTGCAATAGGAAAGAATTTTTTTTTAGTTTGGTGGCATTTCAGTGTTGAGGCAACAATGACTTCACTTGGTAATTAAACCTCATTTGTGAAAGACCTTTTCCCTATTAATTTGATCCATTAAAGAAACGCTCTTTGAAGCTGGTAGTTAATCTTCCTATTTAAATGGCTGGGTTTTACTCAGATTGGTTACAGCTTAGGTTTAAATAGCAGCTAAAAATAGCCAACTGTTGTGCTGTACAGTTTAAACATCTATCTATAGTAGCAGCCTTTCTAGAAAGGAAACATGTAGTAAAAGGGAGAGGAGATGCTGCCACTCAGGCAGCACTGGTTGGTTCCAACATCCCCTTTTCCTTGGGTTTTGCCCATCAGCTCCAGCTGGCAGCACTTGAGGATCTTACTCTGGGATTAATTTTTAACAGAAAGCATTACGGGCTGGATTTGAGCAGCATTTCAGTTGGTAATTAATAATTCAATGGCTGGGAGAAGTTTTGACTGTTCCTGCTGAAGGCTGCTGCCGAAGGTGCTAAAACCTGGCAAAAATCTGGAAACTACCCAAAATATTTTCAAGAACATTATGCTGTAAGAAAGAAAATACAAGGGCCAAAATCCCAACTTGTGAGGTTATTGTCTATTTTCATCTCTTGAGTGCCCTGTGTGATTCACACAAGCCTGACAAACCTGTGGACTTGAAGTGCTCAGCTTGATTGCCAAAGCAGGGGACTTTTGACTTAAAAGTGTCTGCAGTTGAAAAGGAAGCAGTGACAAAACTGCAGGAATCTGGGTGGATTCAGCCATTTACTTCCACTAATTCTCTCTGGAGTTTTTATTGTAGGATGAACATTTTGCTTATGAAGGGATTTTGAATGTGTAGCTAACAAAAATCAAAGGTATAAAGGTGAATCTGTCTAAGGCAACAGAATTTCTTGTGCTGCTGTTACAGTTTCATCTGGGGTAGAGTTCATTTTCTGCCTAGTAGTTGGTGCAGGGCAGTTTTGGAGAGTAATGGGGACAGTGCACTGAGGTTTTACTTTTTGTTGCACAGTGCTTCCCCTGAGTTAAGGACTCTGTTTCCCGTGCTGTGCCAGTGAGGAGATGCACAGGAAGGCAGGAGGGGACAGAGCCAGGACAGCTGACCTGGACTGACCAAAGAGACATTCCAAAGCACAGAGTAAACCGGGGGAGTTGGCTGGGAGGTGCTGGTCCCTGCTCTGGGACAGGCTGGGCACTGGTCAGAGGGTGGGTGAGCAATTGCATCCAGCATCACTTGCCTCTCTTGAGTCTTGTTTCTTTCTTTATTGTCTCCCTTGTCATTGCAATTATTATTTTATTTCAATTTTTAAATTGTTTTTAAGTTGACCCATGGGTTTTACCTTCATTGCAGTTTTCCTCCCCATCCCACGAGGGTGGGACAGGTAGTGAGCAAACAGCTTTGTGCTGGTGCTTAGTTGTGGGCTGGGGTTAAACCACGACAGTTACCTTGAAATACCTTTGACAAAATAGAGTTACAGTGAAATCTGTGGTCCAAGAAAGAGGACAAAGAGAATCCAGATGGTTTTTTTCTCCTCCACCCTTAGTTTTCCACCAAGAGTAAAGATACCTGAGGCCCATCTTCAGTAATAAATATTAATCAGTCAGGTTAAATAGCTAAAATATTTTTGCAGTATTGTTAAAGGTCAGACTTTTCGTAATGGCTATTTCCAGATATACCTGTATGTCAGGAGCCTCAAGCTTCTCAGACCAAGATATCCATCACTACAACAGGAACATCTGTTGTCACAGGGAAATTCAATGTGAAGAAATCTGCAATGTGGGGAAATATTGTCAGTTTTTTTTTTAGGCCACCCTTCTTAGGAACATGGGTTTGTATTCACAGGAATCAATGGGACTATTGTAAATCCAGAGTTCTTTACAACTATAATTCCCACAAGTTAGTCTTCCAAAGGTCTTTATTACTATTGTGTCAATCCATTAATGTTTCTCATTCCACAGAAATAGTTTTTCTCTGCTGGCAGTGGCAGGAGTAGGAGGAGAGGATGGTGGGCATGGTATGCAGTTTTATCAAGTTGGTAAAAAGGAAAGTAATTGTAAAAGAGATTCTGATAGCTTATTCTGTCTTTTTCATGGATTATTAAACTTCTTCCATGTGTCAAGGCATTTGTACTTCTGTCTTCAAACACAAGGTATTGTCACACCTGTGTTTCTGCATAAACTAAGCAAGGTTTTGGCCACTGTGGGTAAAGGACTGAAAATGTGTTTTTGGGGTATGTATTTGCTAACACTGAAGAGGAGAGATACAGATCAGGTATTGGGAAGAAGCTCTTGACTCTGAGGGTGGTGAGGCCCTGGCACAGCTTGCCCAGAGCAGCTGTGGCTGCCCCATTCCAGTGTTCCAGGCAGGCTGGATGGGGCTCTGGGCAACCTGGGGTGGTGGAAGCCATCCCTGCTCACAGCAGGAGGGTTGAAACTGGTTGATCTTGAAGGTCACTTCCAACCCAAACCATTCTCTGATTCTTTGAATCTGGTTCATTATGTCCCAGGGATCATTAACTCGTGAATTGTTTTGCTCTGTAATTTGTGGTGCCTCTCACGAGATGTGTGCTAACTAAAAAGGGTTTTTGCACAGATCCACAGACTTAGTAATGTGAATTTGGCAATGGTAGTAGATGGCTTTTAAGTCTTGTGAAATCTTAAAAAAGTAATTCCCAAACTGCAACTGCCTTTTATATCTCAGGTGAATACAAAATGAAGACAGGGTGCCTTCAGAAGATTTAAATGCATAAAAAGAAAACTTTAATACAATAATAGTGTGTGGGTTTATATTGTTAATTTAAAAATAAAAGCACATTTATTTCCTCAGGGACCACAGCAGCACTGTGTTCTTTGCATGTGTGAAAAATTTGGAGCTCCTATGTGAAAATGTTTAGTTCAAAACTCATCTGACCAAATGCATGAGGCAGAAGTGACCTGGTGTGGGTGTTGGGAAAAGGGGGAATTCTCCCTGTTACTCAGAGTCTTGACTGTTTCAGTGCTTTCCCTCAGTGAGCTGCTCTTTACCTCGTGTTCTGGATGAGGCAGGTCTACAGAGGCAGTGGAAGGAGAATGAGGTCTTGTTTTCCAGTACAGGGGAGACTCTGGAAGGGGCTTTTCTGGAGAAAGAGGGAATCATAGAATCATCATAGAATGGTTTTGGGGAAGGGACTTTCTGGATTGCTCAAAAAGCAGCATATCTCATGTTAAATGAGTACCCTTGCTTGTCTGACCTGTTAGGTGGGCTTTGTGAGGATGGTAAAAAAGGAAGAACTTAGAGAGTGTACATGATGCATCATGCTGGAGCATTGAGCTGGAAATTACCTACTCTGTAATTTGTTGAATGGGCTTGAAGGGTCAGGATTTGGAGGCTGAAGAGGCAGCACTCAGATATGAGATAGGCAGGAAGGGTTCTTGTCAGAACCCAGGATATCCCTCTGGCTGTCCTGGATGACTCGAGCCCCTGCCAGGGGGCTCAGAGACCCTGGCACAGAGCCCAAAACCCCTGGGCCTTTGATTTTGACCCATGGAAAAAATTACCAACTTTATGTGAGGATTTACAAGCCACGAAAGTTTAAGTAGAATGACAGTTAGTTTGTCACAGGGTGAACAGTAGAATTTTGGGGTTTTTAGAATGGGGGCTCAGGGTCCCAAGATGGAGGAATCTGGGCGTGCCTTGTCCTTCTTTCTCCTTCTTCCTGCCCTCCATCTTCTGGGTGATGGTGGAACCAATCTTTTGGATTGGTTTAAGGTAGAGACAGACTGTCTAACATAGGTGATAGGTATTGGAAAATAATTGTAAATAAAGTACATGTAGTTTTTAGTATAAAAAGACAACACCACCCTGAAGGCAGGCAGTGTGCCACGGACTGACCTGCTGAATGGACCTCAGCAGGTCAGGGAAAGGATGTTATAGATAGCAGAAAAGAAACAACTTTGAAAACCAGAACAGAAGAATCCTGACTCCTCCTTTAGTTGCCGGGCTGGGAGAGGAGACTAACACATCCAACATCCAACACAGTATTGTCACACCTGTGCTTCTGCACAAACTAAGCAAGGTTTTGGCCACTCTGGGTAGCACAGCAGGTAAAGGACTGAAAATCTGGGTTTTGGGGTATGTATTTGGTAACATTGAAGAGGGGAGATACAGATCAGATATTGGGAAGAAGCTCTTGACTCTGAGGGTGCTGAGGCCCTGGCACAGCTTGCCCAGAGCAGCTGTGGCTGCCCCATTCCAGTGTTCCAGGCAGGCTGGATGGGGCTCTGGGCAACCTGGGGTGGTGGAAGCTGTCCCTGCTCACAGCAGGAGGGTTGAAACTGGTTGATCTTGAAGGTCACTTCCAACCCAAACCATTCTCTGATTCTTTGAATCTGGTTCATTATGTCCCAGGGATCATTAACTTGTGAATTGTTTTGCTCTGTAATTTGTGGTGCCTCTCACAAGATGTGTGCTAACTAAAAAGGGTTTTTGCACAGATCCACAGACTTAGCAATGTGAATTTGGCAATGGTAGTAGATGGCTTTTAAGTCTTGTGAAATCTTAAAAAAGTAATTCCCAAACTGCAACTGTCTTTTATATCTCAGGTGAATACAAAATGAAGACAGGGTGCCTTCAGAAGATTTAAATGCATAAAAAGAAAACTTTAATACAATAATAGTGTGTGGGTTTGTATTGTTAATTTAAAAATAAAAGCACATTTATTTCCTCAGGGACCACAGCAGCACTGTGTTCTTTGCATGTGTGAAAAATTTGGAGCTCCTATGTGAAAATGTTTAGTTCAAAACTCATCTGACCAAATGCATGAGGCAGAAGTGACCTGGTGTGGGTGTTGGGAAAAGGGGGAATTCTCCCTGTTACTCAGAGTCTTGACTGTTTCAGTGCTTTCCCTCGGTGAGCTGCTCTTTACCTCGTGTTCTGGATGAGGCAGGTCTACAGAGGCAGTGGAAGGAGAATGAGGTCTTGTTTTCCAGTACAGGGGAGACTCTGGAAGGGGCTTTTCTGGAGAAAGAGGGCGTCATAGAATCATCATAGAATGGTTTTGGGGAAGGGACTTTCTGGATTGCTCGAAAAGCAGCATATCTCATGTTAAATGAGTACCCTTGCTTGTCTGACCTGTTAGGTGGGCTTTGTGAGGATGGTAAAAAAGGAAGAACTTAGAGAGTGTACATGATGCATCATGCTGGAGCATTGAGCTGGAAATTACCTACTCTGTAATTTGTTGAATGGGCTTGAAGGGTCAGGATTTGGAGGCTGAAGAGGCAGCACTCAGATATGAGATAAGCAGGAAGGGTTCTTGTCAGAACCCAGGATATCCCTCTGGCTGTCCTGGATGACTCGAGCCCCTGCCAGGGGGCTCAGAGACCCTGGCACAGAGCCCAAAACCCCTGGGCCTTTGATTTTGACCCATGGAAAAAATTACCAACTTTATGTGAGGATTTACAAGCCACGAAAGTTTAAGTAGAATGATAGTTAGTTTGTCACAGGGTGAACAGTAGAATTTTGGGGTTTTTAGAATGGGGGCTCAGGGTCCCAAGATGGAGGAATCTGGGCGTGCCTTGTCCTTCTTTCTCCTTCTTCCTACCCTCCATCTTCTGGGTGATGGTGGCACTTTTGGATTGGTTTAAGGTAGAGACAGACTGTCTAACATAGGTGATAGGTATTGGAAAATAATTGTAAATAAAGAATTGTAAATAAAATACACATAGTTTTTAGTATAAAAAGACAACACCACCCTGAAGGCAGGCAGTGTGCCACGGACTGACCTGCTGAATGGACCTCAGCAGGTCAGGGAAAGAATGTTATAGATAGCAGAAAATAAACAACCTTGAAAACCAGAACAGAAGAATCCCGACTCCTCCTTTGGTTGCCGGGCTGGGAGAGGAGACTAACACATCCAACATCCAACACAGTATTGTCACACCTGTGTTTCTGCACAAACTAAGCAAGGTTTTGGCCAATGTGGGTAGCACAGCAGGTAAAGGACTGAAAATGTGTTTTTTGGGTATGTATTTGGTAACACTGAAGAGGGGAGATACAGATCAGATATTGGGAAGAAGCTCTTGACTCTGAGGGTGGTGAGGCCCTGGCACAGCTTGCCCAGAGCAGCTGTGGCTGCCCCATTCCAGTGTTCCAGGCAGGCTGGATGGGGCTCTGGGCAACCTGGGGTGGTGGAAGCTGTCCCTGCTCACAGCAGGAGGGTTGAAACTGGTTGATCTTGAAGGTCACTTCCAACCCAAACCATTCTCTGATTCTTTGAATCTGGTTCATTATGTCCCAGGGATCATTAACTTGTGAATTGTTTTGCTCTGTAATTTGTAGTGCCTCTCACAAGATGTGTGCTAACTAAAAAGGACTTTTGCACAGATCCACAAGTTCTGAGTATGGAAGTGTCTCTTTGAAGACTGATCTCGTTGGAAGACTGGGGGTTTGAATTTAGTTCTGGCAGGGGGCAGAAGTTGATACAAAGAATTACTCTTGCACTTTTAAACTGAATCTTAATATCATTTAACTTTCAGTTGACTGCTGGGCAACTTAGTTTCAAAGACACACATCCCTGAGAGCTCACTTCTCTGTATCAACCCAAAACTTTGTTTCTCTAGGATTAGCTCAGAACGGCGGAAAGAGAAGTCGCGGGATGCAGCGCGGTGCAGGAGGAGCAAGGAGTCGGAGGTGTTCTATGAGCTGGCCCACCAGCTGCCCCTGCCCCACACTGTCAGTGCACACCTGGACAAGGCCTCCATCATGAGGCTCACCATCAGCTACCTGCGCATGAGGAAGCTGCTGGATGCCGGTAAGGGACACATGGCACCGTCTGGGAGCGATATCGAGCAGGAGTCTGTTTGTAAGGCCTGTCAGCAGTAAAATAAATGAATGTATTATTAGATGTGTTCTTGTTTCAGGAAGGTGAGAGGCCTTACAGGAGAAATCAGCTGTTAGCAATGATACAGGAAAAATCCACTGTTCAGTGAATTTCATTTTTTCCCTTTCTATTCTGGTGATCCTGGTTGTCTCATCACAGCTGTAGTGCCCTTTTCATTCTCATCTGACCCTTCTCCCAAAGTTAGATTCCTTCATTTAAACCCCTTTACCTCTAAACTTTTTTGTTCCAGCTGTGCTTTCTTGACTGTAGGTCATTGGTTCAAGGTTGACTGAGCTAACTATAGTTGTGTCCCCTTAAAATAAACTGCAAGGAATAGTTTTGTAAATTGTGTTTCTGTGATGTGCTCCTCTGGAGGTGAAGTCAGCTGAGGATGTGTTGTCTGCAGCTCCAACTGCAGGAATATCTGAGTCAGGTTGTAGCCAGTAGCTGATAGCCTGCCATGGGCAGTAGACTGCTTGTTTGTGGTCATGCATGTCTGCCTCTGCTGTGTGGAGGAGTAACTTCAGTAGCCAGCCTTGGAAAACTCTCCCAAAAAGCCCCTGAGAGAGGAGTTTAGAATGCCTTTTTGAGATGGGTGATAATTTTTTTTGCCACATAGACTTTTTCCTTAAGGTGGAAGGTTTATTGGTTAATACATAACAGCACAGAGGGTTGACTCACTCTGATTTTCTGTGATTTCTGATACCTTTACTAGAGCTTGAAGAATTGATCATTTATCTAAATGAATTATACTGGCTTTGAATGGTCCTGCAAGATTGACTCCTTGCAGACTGGTGCCAGAAGTCATTCCTGCTGGTAAGTGAAGAATGGCTGGTGTTGGCTTAAACAAAAATGTGTGTCTGCTTGCAGGTGAGCTGGAGACAGAAGCCAAAATGGAGAAGGAACTGAACTGTTTCTACTTGAAAGCTCTTGATGGCTTTGTCATGGTTCTGTCTGAAGATGGGGACATGATTTACATGTCTGAAAACGTGAACAAGTGTATGGGACTCACTCAGGTGAAATACTGACGTTTCCTAAAACTGTTTAAAAAAGCTGCTCCATTTTTGTGTGTGTGAAGTTAAACACCCATGTATCTCTTCATTTTTGCAGTTTGAGTTGACAGGGCACAGTGTATTTGATTTCACTCATCCCTGTGACCACGAGGAGCTGAGAGAAATGCTTACACACAGAAATGGTAAGAAAAAAGAAAAATCAATTTAATTTACTTATGGATAGTTTCTGTTGGCATTAATACAGTTGGATATCTGCCAGAAAATGGTGTTGAGTTCAAAAGCTAATATGTTTTTATTTCTTAAATCTCAAATTACACCTTGTTGAGAGACACTAACAACAGGAATCACAAGAATGTTTTAGTTATATCCTAATTATAGAAGAAATGAGATTTCAGTAGGATTCTTTAATCTAAGAAAATTAATTACTAAAATGGAGTTTTTGAGGGTTGAAAGGATAAGTGCCTACAGGAATAAAGTTAGAGGTAGGTTGAATGAGAATGATTTTAAGCAATTGCTGTAGAGGGACATGGAGAAGCTCAGTTGGTGCATTTGTCTTGGTCTGGCCTTGCCTTTACAGGACAGATGAGAACAAATGCTTTCTTCCAGCAATCTGTGGTGGTATACCCAAGATAAAAAAAATAAAAATACTGTATTTAAATTTTAGGACACCAAGACACTGATCCAGCCCAAAAAGGGCTTTGGGGTTGATGCTTCTCTGCACCTTTTAATTGGTGCATGAAATTGGTATCTTTTCACAGATTTCTGGCTCTTCCTTTCTCTGAGGGAGCAGAACACCGTGTTTACATGTGCTGTGTGCTTTGAAATTTAACAATTGCCCATGAATTACAGCTTTTATGTCTTCTAAAGATTTGATAAAGGCTATAAAGACTTGGCAGCCTGCATGTCTCCAAACAAATCTGCTTTACTCAGTAGTTAGAAGCCTAAAATCTGACCTCTACTTTCTCTTTCATTGAATGAGGTTTATATGGACTCTGAATTCAGATAGTGATAAATTAATAAACCTGACCTCTGCTTTCTTGTGGCACTGTAAATTTTGTTAAGTCTTATGTTGTCATCCTATTTAATTCAGTGGAAAGGACCTGATGAGATGCCATAGCATTAAGGGCCTGACTTTGATTTTGTAAGCATTTTGTAAATTTGTCTGCCCTTAGAATTGAAGTATGTTTCTAAGGCTGGATGAGACTTCTCCCCTGCCTCCCCCTTTGGAATACAGTAATACATCTTGGGCGTGGGGGAGCAATTTACCCAAAGCAGTGTAAAAAACCTGCTTTTGTTGCAAAAGCTTATTCTTAAAACTGTCCTATCATTGAGTTTCATGCAAACTATCTCAAGCATGTCTAAATTGGCCAGCCTGGAATCAGATGTCTGGAAACCATTATTACAAAAGTGGTTTTGCAAATGACGTTGGCAGACAGAAGTCTAAGTTACAGTAGTAATAGTACATTTTTATGTTTATTGGTATTCCCAGGTTGCCTTCTACTGCAGCTCTTACATCAGTGGAATTATTTTGGTTTTGAATTGAGTATTAAATATTCCCCTTTGGGACTGTACAAGTGCAAGTGAATATAAATGCAATTGGCAGAAACAGAACTGCATTCTCATTTTATGAAGCTGCTTTTTAAACTTTCAAAGCTGGCCATTTTAAAAAATAATGTCTGGTGCTGAATCAGACTTGAAAGTTGCTCCATCTTTTACAGCTGCTTCTAGAAGCAGAGACTCATGCATCAGGACTTGGTAACAGTAATGTTGTGTGATCTTCAGCTATCAATTTCTAGATTGGTTTAAACTCACTGAATTAAATAAATTTTTGTTGCTTCTTTGAATTCTGCTTTAATTTCTCCACCACTTCCTCCATTATCAAGATTGTTTTAAAATAACATAAAATATGCTTGAGCCCTTTAGTCTTTGCCTCTGCTAGAAGCAATAAAAAAGTTAGCATAGGGGCTTTAACATTTTTCTAATTAATTTTGTCAAGCCAGTGACTGCAGTGCAAACCACCATGAAGAATTTCATAGCTACTATTGTCTGTGGAGGATGAGAGCAAATTATTGTATAAACTTGTATCAGAAGTGAGCTCATGTGTTCTAAACTTCCCCCTCTGCCATGGTTTGGTCCTTGCTCTTCAGCAAGCCTCAGCAAACTGGCTCTTCCACTGCTCCTTCTCCTGGCTGCTGCATTTCCTCCTTGCACACATTGTGAGCTGCTTGCAGCTCTCCTGATAGCATCAGTTAGATTTGCTTTGCCCACAAGAGCATAACTAGTAATTGACTCTGCAAAGTTCTCCTCTGTACAGGCAGAAACTTAACTTAAAGCCTGCTGGTAGCAAGGAAAAAATAAGTGCTGCTGATGTTGACTTGTGTTAGGTTTTCTCAACTTTTTTCCTCCCAAGAATGTTAATAATGTGTTTAAAAACTTGTTCCCTGTTTACTCCAAGAGAGTAAATCACTGTGGAAATACTTGGATGCATATAAACAGCTGAGTTGTTAGTTTTGAATTGAAAAACTTGCACTCCTGAAGAGCAACAAGCCCAAAAGGTGCTTGGTTTGAACCTCCTCATAGTGAATTACTGATGCATTTCAGTGGAAACCACCTCAACAAGGCTTCATATTCTACATATGTTTTTCTTCTCCTCTGTCACAATTTCAATATATATTAAATTTCCAATTGGTCTCTCTTTCTTCCTGCTCCTTTTTCCTGAAATCTGGGAGTGTGGAGTTGACTACAAATACAATCCTGATCTTAAATTATTGAAACTGGGCTGCATCAAAAGCCTCTCCTGTGAGGACAGACTGAGAGAGGGCTGGGTTTGTTCTCCCTGGAAAAGAAATGGCTCTGGGGAGATCTTTGAGTCCCTTCCTGTACCTACAAGGGCTCCAAGAGAGCTGGAGAAGGACTTTGGATAAGGGCCTGGAGTGACAGGACAAGGGGAATGGCTTCCCACTGACAGAGAGCAGGGTTAGGTGGTTTTTGGGAAGGAATTCTTCCCACTGAGGGTGCTCAGGTCCTGGCACAGGGTACCCAGGGGAGCTGTGGCTGGCCCCATCCCTGGCAGTGTTCCCGGCCAGACTGGATGGGGCTTGGAGCAGCCTGGAGAGTGGAAGGTGTCCCTGCCCATGGCAGGAAGGCTGGAGCAAGATGGTCTCTTTAAGGTCACTTCCAACACAAACCATTCTATAACTCTAAAAAATTCAGATTTTTTTTTTTATCTACTTGATAGTAAAACTTGCTCTAAAAAATACCATTATCAGAAGTGCTATTAGGTGTATGAGTCTTCTTAGTTTATTTTTTGAGTCTTCCCTTAGTCTTAGAGTTCTATAAGGTGTTTGTGGAGGTTTTTTAATGGCTTTGGAAGATGATCCAAGTGGTTTAAAAATTGGTTTGCTTTTGCTTCTGCTAGGTCCTGTGAAAAAGGGCAAAGAGCAGAACACGGAGCGCAGCTTTTTTCTCAGAATGAAGTGTACACTGACTAGCAGGGGAAGAACAGTGAATATAAAGTCTGCTACATGGAAGGTAACTAATGCAAAGAAATATTTGCATAGTTTGGCAGCTTCCTCTTCAGATGTCATAACACTGTATTTCAACATTCTTGCTTCATGTAACGAGCTTGAATTTCACTAAGTACTTTATAATTTAATAATTTTGCTTCATTATGCTGAATTTTAATGCTGACTACATCACAGAGGTAACTGAAACAATGTTTTAAAATTAGTTTTTCAAAACTCTTTTAATGAATTTTCCATTTTAAATTAGAGGTCATTTACTTACAAGCAATTATAATTACCAAATATGTTTGCATAAACCCTCTCTGGGAAAAAAGTACTTGACATCACTTATGCTGATCCCTGATTTCTTTTGATTTGTCACTGAAAATGTGATAGTTGAGGTCTCTCTGAAGGACTTCAATACCATTCTTTTGAAGCTGCTGGCTCTCCCTTTTGTAACAGTTGGAACAAAAAGAGGCCAGCCTGATAACTTTCTGCAGTGAATGCATTTTCTCCTCTGGACAAAGTAACCTTTTACTGTATCCAGTGGATTATGGCTCACAGATCTCTTTTATGATTTGAATTTGATTATTCTGGATCAAACAACTTCTTTGCTGCTCTCTGTGAACTATTTCTGCTTGAGAATGGTTAAAGAAAACCCCACAAAATGCAAAAGTTCCTGTCTGTTAAAGAATGTGCTTGATCTCTGTCATCAGCTCTACAGAATATCTAAAATGGGGGTTTCTACTATTACCATAACTTTCAGATTTAAATTGTGGATGCCTTTTGCTGAGGCAGCTGCTCATCAGGGGTGTCATTACAGTGACTAGAGAGAAGAGTTGACAGAAATGCAGCAATGGCTGCTGTTGCTGAGGAAGGAGTTGGGCTGTGAACCCATCCCAGCATGTACGGGGTGAGGAGGAGGAGGACACTGCTCTCCTCCAGTCCTCCCTTGAGGGGTGGGGTGGGGAAGGACTTGGCTCTGGGTGTGCTGATGGAAATAGGATTGTGTTTTCTGACAGACCAAACCTTGTTTCTTTCTAAACCCCAACTCTCCTGCAGGTGCTGCACTGCACTGGCCACATCCGTGTGTACGACACGTGTGGGAACCAGACTCACTGTGGCTACAAAAAGCCTCCCATGACCTGCCTGGTGTTGATCTGTGAACCTATTCCTCACCCATCAAACATTGAGGTCCCCCTGGACAGTAAAACGTTCCTCAGTCGTCACAGTCTTGACATGAAATTTTCCTATTGTGATGAAAGGTAATGTATATGATTTATACTGTAAAAAATGATTCAAAAGATTTGCAGGGCTGGTACATGTTGGCTAATGTTTGCCTTCTCAATAATTTGATTTATCTTGACAATGCAATCATTGATGGCATACTTGGGCTTTTCCTAACTGGTCAGGATGTCTTAAGAGCCAGATTTTTAGATCTAAGGAGGATGCAGGGTTATCACTTGGGAATAATGAAAGGGAGAGGGACTTTTTATACAGGGAGACAGTGACAGGACCATGGTTGTAAACTGACAGAGGGCATGTTTAGATTAGATATTAAGAAATTCTTGACAAGGAGCTTTGGCTACCCCATCCCTAAAGGTGTTCCAGGCCAGGCTGGATGGAGCTCTGAGCAGCCTGCTCTAGGGAAAGGTGTCCCTGCCCATGGCAGGGGTTTGGAACAAGATGATCTTGAAGGTGCCTTCCAACCCAAGCCATTCTATGAATAAATCCTTTGCCTTCACTTAACTGCCTCTTCAAACTGGTCTTTACTATAGTGGCAGTGATTTAAATTGAAATGAGAAGATTCTTCCAGACACTGAAAAAGCAGGATTTTAGGTTTGTCAAAGATGGGGCATTTTGGTGACTGAAAAGAGTGTGTGTAATACTTGTCAGATGTATTTTATTGCTACTGCTTCCCCCCCCTCCCTTCCTCAGGGAATCAGTGTCTGCTTTCTTCTGTCAAAAAAACCCCAGATGTTCAACTGTACTTTTAATGTAATACATCTGCTGTTGAAAAATGAGATTTTGTGTTCTGGTGCAAATCAGGGGTGTAGTCAGACACATCAGACTGATTTTCCTATCCTCTGGGAACTTAGCTTGATAAATGCAAATGAAGGAAACAGCTCAAGTTTTTTTGTTTGGGGTTGGTTTGTTTCATTTTTTTTTCATTTGTTTTTAATTTGGTGTCATTTGTTACTACCCATTTTCCTTTATAACAAAAGTGAATTTCTAGTTAGTTGTTGCAGTTAGATGCAGAAAGAGGTTGATGCATGGTAATTTCTGACCTCTGCAGTAACAATCTTCCTAGGATTGATGGTGTCACATAAAAGGTACTTATTTGGTCACTTTCTGCATCTAGAATGGGGCAAAATAGAAGCACTTCCCTGGTTAGCACTGCCCTCTAGAGACTAAAGAAATCCCACTTGCCTTACAGGCAGTGCTTGAGTGGGAAGAGTAAATCTGATTCCTAATTTCTTTTAGTTGCAGGATTAAAACTGTTGAAGTGTATCTTTATTATTTTGTTAAATTTTCATGTTTGCCTAAGCTGGTCTGTAAGTAGCTGGTCTACCTGGAAGCAAAAAGACAAAAATGTCTAACAAGGGGGATTTGTTTAATCCCCATTACATGATATTTATAAATATTCAGTGAGAAATAAAATCCTATGCCTGTTGAAATTTCTCTTTTAAAGAAGCATCAAAATAGCAATTTATTTCAAAATGAAAAGTCCTAGTAAACCAAATTTGCTGCTGATACCTGTGGAAGTGATTCTTAAGGTTTTTCTAGATGTGCAAGCATCCAAATGCTCTGGTATTTGTGCTGGCCAGTGTCTGCTTTCACATAGCAATTTTTTCCCTTGTTTTAAAGAATTACAGAGTTGATGGGGTATGAGCCAGAAGAGCTCCTGGGTCGCTCAATCTATGAGTACTATCACGCACTGGATTCTGATCATCTGACCAAAACTCACCATGACAGTAAGTGAAAACTGAATTTAAAGCCCTCAAACGACAGGAGATGAGAGACAGCCCTGGGGGAAAGCAGCAGAAGAACAAGGGCTTTCTTGTAGTTGCAGATAGGAGTCTGCAATGAATACTGACCTCAAACAGTTCTTCTGGGGTTTTTCTGCCTGTAATTGAAGCTGGTGTTCTTTGTGCTTTTAGTGTTCACAAAAGGACAGGTGACAACAGGACAGTACAGAATGCTGGCCAAACAAGGTGGCTATGTCTGGGTTGAAACTCAAGCAACTGTTATATACAACACTAAGAATTCTCAGCCACAGTGCATAGTGTGTGTGAACTATGTGTTGAGGTAAGTTGAGTGGACTTCAGTGTTCTTTGTCATCATTTTTAGTGAAGACCAAGTCAGATTCTGATGGCACTGCTACCCTGCTGAGTGTTATGATGCTACTGTTCCCTACCAGTGAAATTTTTCATAGAATACTGACAGGCCTAGGATTAAAAATTATATTTGGGACTAAAATGCTTTTTTGGTCTAGTGATGTCAGTAGATGATCTCTGCAGGCAAATGAGTGTAGAACCAGCCTCTTCTGTATGATTGGAAGCACTTGGGCATTTGCATTCTAGACAACTCTCTAATCTTTGTGCCAAGTCTGGAACAGTTAATTGCACCAATAACTTTGTCATGGAGTCAGAGCAGCAGTAGTAGTGTCATTCTCAATCCCATCTATCTTTTTATTCCTTAGAACTCCTCTTTTAGTTGAAAGCTTCAGCTGAGGGCAGACTGGTTGACTATTCTTCTGCAAATGTCTAATAGTCCTAAATTAGTTTTTCAAAACTTCAGTGAATATCCCAGTATAAATTTATCAAGATATTGCACATTCATTTAAAACAAAGAAAAGCAGTTTAGGAAATATCTTTTTTCCCTTTTTAAAAAATCTTTTCCTTTCTCAATGCTTTCAGAAAAGCATGTTTATGTTTGTTGCTTTTTTATGTTTGCACCACAATTAGTGCTTGCTTTGTCTGTTACTTTTGAGGAAAGAATGAGTAACAAAAAAAAAATTCTTAAAGCTCTTATCCTGGTAATTTTGTGGGATATGTGTGGTGGGGTGTTTTTTGTTTGTTTTGGTTTGGGGTTTTTGGGTGGGGAGAGTGGGTGGGTTTCAACCTACAAAGCTATTAGGCCAGAACTTATTCCTTTTAGCTGTTCTTTAACAGTCCTCTTCTTCTCTGTCTGACAGTGGAATTGTTCAGAAGGACTTAATTTTTTCCCTTGGACAAACTGAGTGTATGCTGAAACCAGTGGAGTCTCCTGACATGAAAATGACCAAAATATTCAGTAAAGATGACCTGGATGATACCAACAGCCTATTTGAAAAACTTAAACAGGAACCAGATGCTTTAACTGTGCTAGCCCCAGCTGCTGGAGACACAATTATCTCTCTAGATTTCAGCAGTAATGGTGGGTGTGTGTTTAAACTGGAGAGCATGTTAATTAGCAAAGTTACTTTTTATAGTAGATTTCATAAAATAACCTCCCAGTACCACTTGCCCAGTGGTATTTCAGCTGCTGTTTCAATTTAATGAGGTCCATAGACACACACAATACTGTTACTTAGGTTGATGGTTTCTTTTAATTTTTATAGAGTCTGATGAACAACAATGTGATGAAGTTCCTTTGTATAACGATGTAATGCTCCCCTCATCCAGTGAGAAATTGCAGAATATAAATATGGCAATGTCCCCACTACCTGCCTCTGAAACTACAAAGCCACTTCGTAGCAATGCTGATCCTGCACTCAATAGAGAAGTTGTATCAAAGCTGGAGCCAAACACAGAGCCACTCGAACTTTCTTTTACCATGCCTCAGGTGCAAGAACAACCAACCAGCCCTTCTGATGCAAGTACCAGCCAAAGTTCACCTGAGGTGAGTTTTGTCATTTGGATATGCTGTCATTAAAATGTGCTGTTGGGCCTTGTGGGACAGATATGGTTAAGGATGCAGCCAGGACAGGAATTGGAAATTATTTCTACCTTATGACTTAAGCTCACACCATGATCTGAGGAAACTGATAAATTGTCATGTCTTTTCATTAAAGTGAGTCTTGCAAATGTCTGCAATACTATCTGACAGAAATAAGGAGAGCTTGGGATTGGTCTTTTTTGTTCAGTTGGTTCAGATACAGCTTCCCTAAACAGCAAAGTATTTGCAGTGAATTACTGTAGAGGCTACTTCCAAGTTTCAGTTAAGTGCTTCTCTGGTGGGGTAAATTTGAATGTATATGTGTTTTCCTTTCCCATTTTAATTTTGTGCAGCTACAGTTTGGGATTAGTTTCTACATTAGAACATTTTGCAGAGAATCTGTAGGTAACAATGCCAAGTGATGCAGTGACAGAAACCTAAAACTGTGTTCAAAATGTTTTCACAGCCCAGTAGTCCCAACGACTACTGCTTTGATGTGGATAATGATATGGCCAGTGAATTCAAACTGGAATTAGTGGAGAAACTCTTTGCCATAGATACAGAAGCAAAAAATCCATTCTCTACTCAGGTAATGTAATTTAGAATAAGATGATAAAGAATTTTGAATGTACTTCTTTTCCTTTTTAGAATGTTTTCAGGCACCTCCTTTCCCTTTTTATGTGATATTTTGATTAAAACATAAAAAAAAATCTTGTAAGCATTTGGTAACAGGAAAAGCCTTGATGAAGTCCTAGCTGAGCTTTCTTCCACACTGCTAAGTTCTCCCTCTTGTCCATTCCAGGAAACCGATTTAGATTTAGAGATGTTGGCTCCTTACATCCCGATGGACGACGACTTCCAGCTGCGCTCCTTCGATCAGCTGTCCCCGCTGGAGAGCAGCAGCTCGTCCAGCTCGCAGAGTGCAGGCAGCATCCCCCTGTTCCAGCAGCAGCAGCAGCAGGGCCAGGCAGCCGCGGGCAGCCCCGAGGAGGTGAAGCTGAAGCCCCAGGAGCGCGGGGACGAGGTGAAGCCGATCGTTGTCCCTTCCTCGCCCCCGCGCGGGGGCCCCGAGCCCAGCAGCGCCCCCGCCTCGCCCTACGGGGGGAACAGGAGTCGAACTGCCTCGCCCATCAGGGCAGGGAAAGGAACGGTGGAGCAGGTGGAAAAGCCTTCTCCAGGAGCACCCAGCTTGCTAACAGTCACTCTCAATGAAAGGTATTTTAAAAGTGCGGCTCAAGCTCTGGTGTCTGTTCAAGGAATTAGATATAAATTCTGCTGTTGTGTGTTCATCCTCAGCATTCTTCACAGATATTTAAATTTGAACATGTCAAATAAGTCTTTTTTTAATAGTAAACCCCCTAAAGGTAATTTCATGGTAGCTTTTACCTAAGCACCTCCTGTAAAAATTCTCTTCTGCTCTTGTACCTGACGTGCAGCCTTTATAAAAATACAGGCAATTCAGGTAGTTACACCCATACAATGTTTTTGGTGCTTTCCTTGTCCACTGTGTTAGAGGTAAGAGGCAACTACAGTCTGTGCTGCAGATACTGCAGATATCAGATGTACAGATATCTACAAGCAATAGATATTGCTTTTCAAACTAAATGTGTTTTGTGATGATCTGTGGTGCCTGTAGTACATATTTTTCACAATAGAAAAGTATATTAAGTCAAACATGAGATTTGTGATATGTCAAAGATTTATCTGTACATAGAAATAGACTTTCCCTCACCCTTCCTTCCCTTTTTCCGTTGATAGTGAACTGCTGAACTTTTATGCTTTTTTTTCTGCAGATTTAAAAATTTTTGTTAAAACTCATTCTGAGCTTCACAGCAAGATTAAAGGCTAACATTTGCTATGCTCATAGAAAATGATTGTTGAAATAAGTCAATTTATGAACGAAAAGTAGTAGAGTTCATAAATTCAGTTCTGTGATGTTGTATATAAAAGTGTCCACAAAAGAAGAATGGCTCGAGGAAAGTAGAAACGTCTTAACAGCCTGAATCAATTTTTCTTAGATCTACTGCACTGGATGAAGAACTAAATCCAAAGATGCTAGCTTTGCATAATGCTCAGAGAAAACGAAAAATGGAACATGATGGTTCACTTTTTCAGGCAGTTGGAATTGTGAGTTTTGTTTTACCATTTTAAAATATTCACTTTTAACCTTGCAATTTCTGAAATGAGGCATCAGTGCAGACTCCTGAGTTAAGCTGTTGGTAAGCAGTGGAATCTTGGGATGAGAGATAATTGATAGTAAAATTTAAAAAAATATATAAATATGCAGATACTCCACTTTTAGTTCTCTTTTACTGTCAACTTTTCAAAAGTGCCCTCTACACCCATGTGCATTTCTTGATTAGGTAGAAGATACTCTTCTGTGAACATATGTGTTTCTTTAGTAGAATATGCACAAATGTAAGACATCACATTTAAATATTTAAATAATTGCTGTACTTATTTAACTTTTGAATTCAAACTCAGTTTTCATATTTGTCAACACTGAAGATTAGTGTTATTCATTCTGCTTCTTCCTATGCTTTTATTTTTCCATTGGGTCTGAGATTGCTTTCCTTAATCAGATAAGACCATCTGAACTGTGAGGGAAGAGAGCTCCTATAATAACCTAGCTGATGTCTATTACTGCCCCTCCCTTTCATGCATGCTCTCTCTAGTATTAGTGGGGGCACTTGGGAGTAGCTCATCATCCTCCGTCCTAGCTATTCAAAAGAAACTTTGTAGATAGTCCTACATTTGTGTCACTTGATTGGGGGTTGTCCAGCTTGTTATTTTCTGCAAGGGTACCTTGTCTCCATAATCTTTGACTCTCACTGTCAATTCTCAGTATTTTGAAACCTTGAGCTTTGCCATTGCGCATTGTTCTCTCTCTCATCTTCACTGCAAATTCTCACTTGTCAAGTTTTAAGAAATCTTAGTCTTAATTCCTCTACTGCTGCTTTTGAGCTTCTTTGTTTCTCTACTGGGAAACCTCCAGTTGTAGTCATCTACCATATCTTACAGTGCAGGATTATTTTTCCTCTGAACTCTCCTTGTTCCTGTACTACCATTCTAGTCCGGGCATAAGACAAATCAGTTTTTCTATGCCATTTCTATGTGGTTGTTTTCATTTGTTAAATGCTTTGCACTTCCATGCATGTTGTTCTGCTGCTTCCAGAAGCCCTGTAAATTCACAGATCTGCAAGAAATGTTACTGCTTTCCACTGCCCTTTTCTCATGCAGAGGTGCTACAGCTCATAGTGTTGCTGATAAAATATTCAAAACAGCATGGAATGTTATTAAATGCACAGAACACGAGCAGTTCAGTGTTAACTGCTGGAATAGTGTTCAGGCTTCTGTGCTTAGTGCCAATTTATTGCTTACAGATTCAGACTTCATCTTTTGCTAAACTTTTTCTTTTGTCTGTATCTGACAAATGTGTTACAAATATTGTGATGGTTTCTCAGAGTCAGAAGCTGAATTTCCATGAAGTTGGGTCTTAGTGGAGTTATTTTAAGAAGTGCTTTTGTTGTTTGGCTTCTCTCTCCACAATGGATTTCTGGGAGGATATACAGGCCTTTCACACAAGCAGAAGAAAATTGATGTTAAATCCAGGCTTAGAATACATGCTGTTATAGGGTTGTACAAACACTTGCCACAACTTTTTAGCTCCAGGGAAGTGGGAGTGAAAATAAGTGAAGACCAAAGTAAAATACTACTTTTAGCTTCCTAGAAAACAGGAGAATTAGACAAGGACAAGATATAGTAAGATGATAAAATATTGTGTTATAGTGAGGTTATAAAATAATTATATAAATCATTACACTGCAACAGTTACAAGCCAAATCTTTCTTAACATGTAGGGCTGGAATGCATTCTTGGTACAAAATAAGCAGCAGCAGCAATGTTAGGTGACTAATCTCACTATGAACTGCACCTCTGAGTTAACTTCTACTATACAGCTGCTCCCTTAACCTACACAGGTGTTTTATAACCTGAAAACATATGTTCCTCACTGTTTTGAGGATAGTGGCAGTGTTGTGAAATACCTTCTCCTCTTTTTGCAGCAGTCAGCGTCACTAACAAGACCAAACTTTGCAGATTCAACTACTTTTGCCAGCAGACTTGATACTAAGATGGTGCTTTTTCTTTCCATCCCATCTGTTTCACTGGCAGCTTCTTCTTCCTTATCCCAATTATATGAAGCCCTTACAGCTTCCTAATCTCCATATCTTCTGTTCTGCTGTCAAAACAATATGCTAAGGAGCCATATCTGCACTAGACTGGTGTAGGACTGCATTTTTCACAAGGCTTGGGTTGGGTGGCTTGGTGACAATAACTGGAGTGCAAGCAGAATTTACATCCTAAATGTGTAGATAGAATCGACCTGCTGAGGCTCCTGCCTCTCCTGCCTACACTATTAATTCCAGTGCAGAAAGCCATTAGAGACTGCAGTGAAAACCTGATGCTTACTCACCCCAGAGCAGTGGTAATTAAATGGGTGTGTTTGTGTACATGTACACGCTAATCTTGAGCCTGGTACCTGATGATAACCAGGATTTTGTAATTGTTTTCTCTAAGGGAAGTCAGGTCTTGAAACCTGATTCAGTTTTCTGTTAAATAATGTTCAAGTTATTGTACTTGGAAATGTATTTCTCCCCAAATTCTGAACAAAATCCACTTTAAATTGTAACAATGGCCATATTAGTACTTAGTGACAGGAACTGTTCATTTGGAAGAGGGACGTGGAGGATTACAAAGCTACAATATTCACTAAAGAAGATTAATTTTATTTCTTTCTAGGGGTCTTTATTCCAGCAGACAGGTGATGGTGGAGGAAATGCATCGCTTGCTTGGAAACGTGTAAAGGGATGCAAAACAAATGGTCACAGTGGAGTGGAGCAAAAGACAATCATTCTACTATCAACTGGTTGGTATCTTCCTTTCCTAGGCAGAGGGGGGTGGAGGGGGCTGTGTGAAAGAGAACAGAGACTCCAAAAAAACTGTCCAAACATAGCTCCTGGTGAACAGCTCTAGGAGAGGTAAAGCATGGTGAATAAAGTGCACTTTTTCTCCTTCCCCTCCCTCTTTAGACATAGCAAGTAAACTTCTAGGGCAGTCGATGGATGAGAGTGGACTCCCCCAACTCACGAGTTACGACTGCGAAGTAAACGCTCCCATACAGGGCAACAGAAACCTGCTACAGGGGGAAGAACTGCTCAGAGCTCTGGATCAAGTTAACTGAGCTTTCACAAAACTTGCTCCTTTTTTGGACACTGGTGAATCATCACCTAAAGCAGTCTATTTATATTTTCTATATCTGATTTTAGAAGCCTGGCTACAGTACTGCACTAATTCAGTTAGTTCAGTTTTGATCCCCTTTCTACTTATTTTGACAGTCTTTTTAATATGTTCTTTATGTAACAATAACTCAAACTCTAGTGCATTTTTATAATTCTTTGGTACATACACTTTTAAGTCCATTACATTTAAAACACACTTGCAATAGCAGCTTTGAAATATGCACCTGATTAAAAAAAATATTTATTTTTTGGCTGGGGAGTTGGTCACCAAAACTTATCATTAGTAAAATGTCAACACAGGAAAAACTGGCAATACTTCCATCCTGCTTTTCATAGGTAGTTGGAAGACTTGTGCTCTCTTACTCTTTATGTTCAAGTAAGTTTTTTATGTTAATAGTTTTTATAAAAACAACAATGCTTTGCAGCGGTGCATTGTAGCCACAATCGCACAATATATTTTCTTAAAAAATACCAGCAGTTCCTCATGCAATATATTCTGCATTTATAAAAACTAGTTTTTAAGAAGAATCTTTTGTTTGCCTATGAAAACATGTTTAAACCTGGATTATGTCATTATTTTAGTCACGTTGTAATATAAATTGTTCTCAAATGCTGTCTTATGCTTTTGACTTCAGTGGGTGTGGTTAGTCAAAGGAAAGGCTTTATCTGGAAAGGGCTAGCAGCATTTTCTTTGGATACGTTCTCAATTTAGAGAAAGTTTGATGTTCTTAAAGTAGTCACTTTGCCAGCTTAAAAAAAAATCCCTGCCTGTAGTTGTTGAAGTTAATGCTAATATTGTGTATGATCTTAAATCTAAATGTTCAGCTTACCCTGTGTGGTATAGGTGATATTTCAAGCAGATTGTAAAACATCTTGCATTGTTAGCAAACTTTTATCTAGTACATCATTGAGTTGCTCAATATTTTGATGTTTTGGTTTTATGCACCTTGTTGCTATTAACATCCATATGTTTTCATGTAGATTTCAATAACTTGAATATATTTAGAAGCCTTTTTATTTAGAAATATATAGTTGTCACAAACATCTTATTTTCCTATATGTACTGTACAAAACCTTCATTCACTCATTCTTTTTGCTCTTTGTGGTTGGATCTAACACTAACTGTATTGTTTTCTTACATCAATAAACTATATGTGGACCAGGCCCCCTTGGGGAGTGTGTTATCTGAGAGAAATGAGATAATTTATATTTTTGTTAGTGGTTATTGTTCATCCGTGTTCCCTTTTTAACTTAGAGTTGATTGGAAACTACTGCTTCCTTATTTTGATTGTAACATCTCTGCATTAATTCTTTGAGCCTGTTCAGTCCTGAAGTCTCCCGGACAGTGTTGTACCACTCGCCAAAGACATTACACTTCTCAACCTGTAATCACAGCAGTGAGCAAACCTGGCAGCAAGGAGGCAGCATCTTTGTTTTACTTTAGAGCAGAAAGAATTCATGTTTATGAACAGCTTAAAGGCTTGTCTCTGGAAGCTTTATCAAGGTAACACAGGAAAGCAGGAAAAGGTAAAATTCACAGGAGTGATTGATCTGAGATGGATTTCTATCACAAAATTCTATGACTAGAAAATTAAGCTGGTACTTGAAAGTTATTCCACATTTTTGTGCTGTTGACCCAGTGACTTTCCTCATTTTGCTGTCATAAAACACAGTGGTACTGGTAACCCTGTGTTGTGTAAATATGGTCAAGATATTCCGTGCATTCACCAAACTATTTTTACAAAACTTATCTCAATATAAGTAATCAGTTGTGGAGTGTCACAGAAGTTACTTTGGTTTTATGTTGTAAACTTTTTGTTTTCATTGCACTGTTTTGAAATCAATGTCATAGTACGTAAACATAACCTGTTCTCTAAAATTACTGTTTCACTGAAAGGAGCACTTTCCAAACTGCCACAACTCTATGAAACTAAAAGGACACTATTAACAAAAAATGAAAAGGCACTGCCAGCAGAAGATAGTTGCACACTTGATAAAGTTTTGAGTAGAAGCTGCACAGAGAGGAGAAGGTTGGGGCAGTCAGCTGCAGCTTCATGCAGAGAACGTTTTCACTAGTGACCATTTTGAATTCCTTTTTAATGGCTAAAAGCACCAGAGCTCCTCCCTGCCTGCTGTGTCTGGGCTGGCATTCTTTCTATGGCATTTCTTCCTCTGTCAGCAGTTAGGAGGTTTAAATAGTGAAGTTGGGTTAAGCCCCTGCTGTTTAGGGCATCCCTCCTGCTTTAGCTCTGCATGGATTGATGTGGTGCTTCTGTGAGAGTCTTGCAGGCAGGTGAAAAGTGCAGCTGGGTTCTACTTTTGAACTGCCCCACCAAACTTTGAGCTGGCTTGGGGTGGGTTATCCCTTTGCACTTCCAAGAGACAGGTCAGAGGTGTTCTGCTGCTCTCTTGGCTGTGTTTTGGTGGAGCCTGACCTGTTTGGATCTGTCAGGTCCTCTTCAGTGCACTAAGAGGGCAGAAAGTTTTCAAAATAAAATCTGTGTTAAAAAGAGAAGGAAGACTGAAGTGCCCCATGTGATTTATAGTCATGAGCCCACTGGAGTCAGAGAATGGCTTGGGTTGGAAGGGACTTTAAAGATCACCTTGTTCCCACACCCCTGTCATGGGCATTCCATGAGATCAGGTTGCTCAGAGCCCCATCCACTGTCCTTGATCATCTCTGATCTTAGTGACAGCAGCTGTGGATTTAACTGAGCCGCATTTCATCTAAAAATCTCAATTCTAACATTTTTTACTATGCATAATGATAATAATGTTTTGATTACTGTGATGAACTGCTGTAGCTGTATTGGTTTGCTGTAGGGGAAAAATAACCTAACAAAATCTCCCCAAGCCTCCTAAAGACACTGAACAAGGCACAGAAAAGGACCAGTAATTGCTCTGGCCTTGTGAGAGCTTTGCTAAATGCAGATGCCAGTTTGCAAAACCTAGTTCACCTTTCAGTAGCTTTTTTTAAAATTTCTCTTTTACTAACGTTCTCCCCACCCACCCCTGGTAAACTTTTTGGTTTTGGTCTCTTTAGATTCCAGGAATACACAGTCTGATTCTAGAGCTAATTTGGAGTACAAGCTTCTAGAATAAATAGCTTTCTAAGTGTTTTCTTAGTGATTTTGCATGCTTTCTTTACTTTTCTTTGCTGCTTTTTAAAAAGTTGAGACACCATATTAGAAATGATGAGGAAATTAATGACTCTGAGGGTGGTGAGACACTGGCACAGGTTTCCCAGAGCAGCTGTGGATAACCCAGCCCTGGAAGTGTCCAAGGCCAGGTTGGATGGGACTTGGAGCAACCTGGGATAGTGAAAGGTGTCCCTGCCCATGGCAGGGGGTTGGAACTAGATGGGTTTTAAGGTCCCCTCCCACCCAAATCATTCTGTGATTTGTTCTTTGTTGTAAAGAAGAAACTGTGGGTAAATACAGTATTTTCTCCTTTATATAGAACATGCTAATTATGTGAAAATGGTAAACTGAGGAGAACAGTTACCTTCCAGGTTTTCCTGACTACAGCAGTAGTCAAGCCAGGCCTTCTTCAGGGCACAGTACAATTACTGTTCTTACATACAGATTTTATTTATGTTTTAATCATCAACAGTGATGATTTGTTAAAGGGTGAAGGAATTTTTAAACTAGTATTTATGATGGCATAAGTCCTTCCTTTAACTGAAAGTAGTTACATTAATTACAGCTGTAACTCTCCGGAAATCACGTAAATAGGGTGTGCAGTAACTTATCTTGGGTGTAAGATACGAGTAAATGAAGGTAGCCTGAAGTCCAAAGTACCTCTTGCTAACACACTTTCCACCTGGTGAGACTGGTTTGGACTTTGGTGACCTTTGAAAACCTTTGGGTGAAACGGAAACAACTTACCTGAGAAACAAAACTTAATAGTATCTGTGTACATACATTAAACTCTAAAGTAATTACTGGATGAAAGAATCACAGATTAGGGCCCAAAAGAACCATTTACACATAACACTGATGAGGGTTTTAAGGACTTCAAAGCTTAGTTTGGATGGAATGATCAGCTCTGCTTCCAATGAAATACAACTGTTGGCTCAGGTAATTCTGATGATTACAGGTTAAACTACTGCATATTTAATAGTAATGTTTCATTACTTCAAGAGCTGTTTAGTTAAACAGCTAAGCACTGGCAGCTAAAGGCAGTGTCTGTTGGCAAGTGTTCTCCCCTGTTCACTGCTGAGTGAACCTTTCCTGACAGTGTGGTGGGATCTGGGAGCATCCTGCCCTGGCAGCCATCTGTCCCCTTCCCCCTGCTGCCCTGCTCCTGACCTGAGCACGCACCTCACTCCAGTGTCACTGCACTAAGGCACGTTGCTCAAACTGTAACTGTCCAGCATGAAAATAAACACTCACAGGCCACCAGGACTTTGTAGGAAGTCCATTTTCATAGGAATTCCACACGAGTTGGGTATCCAGCTTTCATTAAAAATACCATTATGACCTAACTTCCTGAGAAGCTCCGTTCTGGAGGACTGTGATTTTTGATCCAAATTCTAGAATTGAATTATCATTTTCCTTCTGCTTCCCTGTTTACCTTGAGCAAGTTACCAAAAAGTTAAAGAGTTTGCTGCTGGATTTATACAGTACAGTAGATTTTGTGAATAATAGCAGTATTCTCTCATGAAGAAGTGGTATATTTTAATGGAATTCTTTTTTGGAACCAAGTACAACGTATTGCAATTGATATTTCTCTTGAAACATTTTGACGTACTTGTGACTGTATTTCTTTTTGATTGTGTACCAGTATAAAATTCAATAAAAGAGAGGGTTTGTTTCTAATTTGTGACATCTGTGATCTTTCTGTCCATCCCTTTTCCCCATTGTAAAAGGTAGAGATGACTTTAAAGTGAACTAAACCACTGTGCAGAGTAACAAACTCCTTGCAGGTTTGAGACTTTACTACCCGCTGTCAGAAACTTGGGCATCAAGCAGACATGGTCACAGTCCCCAAAAACATACATTTTATATTAAATATAATATAAATAGATAATATTTATATATAAGCTGAATCCTATTCACATGTGGTTATCCCACCAGAGTTAAGCAGAGTGTGAACAAAAGAGGTCAAACATGCAATTTAACAAGTCAAATATGGAGATGGAGTAGCTTTTCCTGGAGGAAGCCAAAGAGAGAGCAACAGAGCCCGAGGGACAGAGGACATCTATGGAGCCTCTTCAATTAATCACACCAGGAATGCCCTTAGTAACAAAGCACAAACTCGTTTGAATCCATGGCCATGTCCCCGGGTGATTTCAGTTGCTGTTGGTACACACAAATAGCTCAAGAACCTGTGACTCCTGCTGTCCCCTTAAATCAATGCCACTTCCTTCTGCACAGATTAAAAAGCTTTTGCCGAATCTGTGCTTGCTGGGAAGTCTGAAAGCAGGAGGCACGCACCAGTAGAGTATGATCCTGTTACTAGCAATAGGTTTGTACATACCAAAGGTAGAATAAGCTATTTAATAAAATATATTCATGATTTATTTTCATGTTTTCAACTTGAAAATGTGTTCTAATGCAACCATATAAAGTATTAAAAGAAAAGTTTTGTGCCACATGCATCTGGAAAACCCCATTATTTATATCAGTGCAGGATGGATTTTAAATTGCAACTTATAAACTAGGAATTAATAGAGCAAATAGGATTTCATCCTTTTGTTTAGCAGTTGAATGTGAGGAAGATACAGTGACCAGCACACTCTTCTTCACATCACCTATTTTTTTTCTTTTTTAGTTTGAAGGTCTTAATTGTAGTAAAATGTACTATAAGGAATAATTTGAAGGAGCATTGAAAACACAGGTGATGAAGAAGAGTATTAATTAGTCTAAAAATTGATACTGTATTTAATTTTATATACTACACCAGAGATTTTATATACTACACCAAAATTGTATGAAGAGAACACGTTACTTCGTTTTATTCTTCTCCATTTTCATTCTTTACATTGTGCCCAAACCTCCTGCAAGGGAAGACTTAGGGCACATTCACATGGGCACAACAGCCTCATCCTCACTACATCTTGCATCATGCAGCCCCATCTGCCTTAGGGAAAAAAAAAAATCCATATAGTGTTCCTTGAAACATCATCTCTGAGAAATCACCCTACTCACTGCATGTTTAAAAAACAAAAATCAGAAAATCCACTCTGAGCTTTACAAATTGAGCATCGCTCCAGAGCCAGGCTCCTCTGCTCCTATTAAATTAAGGGATGACTCCTGTAACTAAACAGGGCTTGGTTTGAGCTGTGTGTAACGGTGAACTCGCTTCATGATGTGTCACTTTTGACTTCCTTGGGCTTTGAATCCTTAGATCCATTGCACGGGGAGACATTATATCTGTTTCCCTAACAGTGTTGGCATTCTGTTCCAAAATCAGTACAATCTGTTGAAGTCGGGGTCACATACTGGATGAACAGGGTCACTGCCCTCCATCTCTAAACATGAATCCAAATGATAGATGAAAGTGTCTTTTCAGGAAAAGGGAAAAAATGCAAACCAAGCCCTGGCAGGTGCAGCTCTCCTGCTAAACCCTGTACAGTTCATATGCAACAACTCTGCAAACATCTCTGTTCCTATAGTCAGTGACATTGGTAACCAGTGGTGCTCAAAGGCAGCTGCTGTTCAGCCGATGGCAAATCACCTCCTAATAAAGGCTGCTAAAGGTTGCACTCCAGCAACCTTTTGGGAAATACCATAAATATGGAGAGATGCTTGCATGCCTGGAGCACTGTGGGAGCTCCTGACATTGTAGGAGCTGACAGCTTGATGCGCCTCGCTGTAAGGAGCGACCTTTGGATCAATTACTTGATGCTATTGGTGAACTGGAGTACATCACGGTACCGTAGCCAGCAGAATTCAACACTCATTTTGCAGTGCATGATTATTTGAGAAAGCAAAATATGAATTTTTCACCCAGTCGCTGGGAAAACTGCAGATTTAAACATCCCAAAGACACCACTTGGCTCTATCCCAAGCCCATACCTCCCCTACACGCTGTAGGGGAAGCGTGGCTTCCCCTGCGCAGGGGGATCCCGCACCTGCCGAGCCCCGCATCCCGTGGGGGCACCGGCACCCGGCCGCTCTCCCGCCCGGCCCGGGAGCGCTTCTGGCGCAGGTGCCGCTGTCCGCAGCCAAGCCCCGACCGCAGCGGCGATCACCGCAACACCGCCTTGAAACCTGAGCCCCGTCCTCAAACCCTCTGGGGACCCGCCCGGGGGGCTGCGGAGCCTCCGGGCACCAGGACCGGCTTCCCCGGGACGCTGCCAGCCCCCGCCCCGAGCGGTGCCCGGTGCCCGGTGCCGCGGGTCCGTACTCACCGCGGCGCGGGGCTCTCCGACGCCGGCGCTGGTCCCGGCAGCCGCCTCGGTGGCCGCTGTCCCCTCTCTGTACGTGCGGCAGAGGAGCCCCCGCCGCCCGCTCCGCGCCGCCGGCGAGGCCGCACCCACCCACCCTACGTGCGGCTCGGCAGCCGCGGCCCCCTTCCCGCCCGCCCCGCTGCCCCGGCCGCCTACGTGTGGCCGTGCATGCGGGGAGCGGGAGGCACGGCACGATATGACACGGCAGGGCAGGGCACGGCATCCCGCCGCTCGGGGGGGCGGCCGCCGGCTTATCCCTGCCTGCCGCGCTCGCCCAGGCGGAAACGGGGCTCCCGCAGCCGTCGGGGTTTTGGGACAGCCGGGGGAGCAGCGGGGACCGGCGCACGGGGCCGGCAGCGGCCCTTCACCGGAGCGTGGCGGTGTGTCACGTCCCCACGGCCGCGCGGCGCGGGCGCCCTTCCCGCGGGGGAACCGCTGCTCCCGAGCCCGCCGGGTCACGGCCCCCGAGCTCGCTGCCGGGGGTGCCTGCGGGGTCTGGGGCGGGGATGTGAAGCCCCGCGCCCCGATAGCATCCCCGGGATCTCTGGGCTGTGGTACAGCGGCGCCTGCCCGAGCGGAGCCGCCGCTACTCATCCCGCCCGAACCCGCTCATCCCCGCGGGCTGCGCCCCGGGACCACCCACGGATGCGCTGCTCGAGGAGGCATTTTGCCCGTGGACCGCGCTCGCCCTCCACGGCGGGGGCGAGCGGGACAGCGCCCAGGGCGGGCAGAGCGAACGCTCATCACTGACGGGGTCTCACCACACACCGCGGCACCACCGGGACCGCACCGCGGCGGAGCGCTGAGGGTCGGGACAGCCCCGCTCCCTCACGGCCAGCCCGGGCAGCTTCTCCCGGCACGGGGCCCGGAGAGCGGCGGGAGCGAGCGGGACAGCGCCCAGGGCGGGCAAAGAGAACGCTCATCACTGACGGGGTCTCGCCACACACCGCGGCACCACCGGGACCGCACCGCGGCGGGAGCGCTGAGGGTCGGGGCAGCCCCGCTCCCTCACGGGCAGCTCCTCCCGGCGCCGGGACCGGACCGCGGCGGGAGCGTAAGGGGTCGGGTTATCCCGGGCAGCTCCTCTCGGCGCCGGGGCCGCACCGCGGTGGGAGCGCTGAGGGTCGGGACAGCCCCGTTCCCTCACGGGCAGCCCGGGCAGCTCCTCCCGGCCCCGCCCGGCCCGGGCCGTGCGCAGGCGCCGTGCGGCTGTTGTGGTGCGGGAGCGCATGCGCGGAGCGGCCGCAGGGTGAGCGTGGGGCCGGAGCGATGGACGCCGTGCCGGGGCTGAAGGAGGACTGCGAGGAGCTGCTCGACGCCTTCCAGCAGGCAGACACCGTCCGCTTCGAGCGCTTCGCAGAGCTGTGGAGGGAGCGCCGCTTCCACACCATCTTCTAGTGAGGGAGGGAGAGAGGGAGGGAGGGAGGGAGGGAGGGAGGGAAGGATGGCGGAGATGGCTCCCGGCGGCCCCTCAGGCCGAGCCGCGCCTGCCCCTGCCCCTCTCCTTCCCCTCACCTTCCTGTCGCCTTCCCCTCTCCTGCCCCTCGCCTTCCCCTCGCCAGGCCCGCAGCTCCCGGTGCTCGGTTTCCCCCCGTGGTTCGGCCAGCCTTAAAGGAAGGAGGTGTGGGTGAGCCGTGTGCCCCCTCAGGCCTGGCTCAGGGAGAAGGTTGTCTGGCTGGCCTCTAAAGAAAGTGGAGCATCGCTCCGTCTGTAATGATGGAAAAGAGTTTTAAATTCAGGGTATTTCGTGCATTAGGAATGTGCGTGGTTTGAGCGCTGGCTCCGCAGGGAGCTTGGTGCAGTCCTCGGGAGATTTAAAAGTGTGATCGCAGGGCGTGCATGTTTGACTGAATCATAGAATATCCTTGGAAGGATATTGGAAGGAGCCCACACAGATCATGGATCCATCCACTGGTCACTCCAAGGGTCACAGCCTGTGCTGAGAATCTTGTTCAGACTCTTCTTGAGCTCTGCCAGGTTGTCATTCTTGGGGTCGTCTGCAGGGCCAGTAGCTGGACTCGGTGATCTTTGTGCATCCCTTGCAGCTGAGGACATTCAATGATTCTCTGTTTTTAAAACATCATAAGCTTGTTTCTGCATTATGGATTTTCCTAAAGCCTGCAGTTTTATATTTAACCTGTTTTAACATGTTGCTTTTTTTTTTTAATTTGCTTTAGTGGTAGAATAAGAGCTTTGGAGAGGAATAAGATCACAAAGAAGACTCTAGATGTGGCCCAGCAGTACTTCTTTCCCCCCTACTCCTTCCAGATCCGAGTTGGTGCTCTGTACCTTCTGTATGGGCTCTATAATGCCCAGCTTTGTCAGCCAAAACAAAAGGTAATTGTTCCTGAGGTTTAATTCTCAGGAGATACCAGGCATAAGATATGTGGTACACTGCTGTCTGCTTTGTCATCATAAATGGTTAGGGCATTTCCTCTCTCAAAGTAAAAATACTTAAAACCAGATTGGAAGCTACTGGAAAATGCAGGGACAGAGAATGTGTTCGTCATCTGTAGGGTAAACCCCATTACAGCCTGAGTTACTCTTTAGAATTCCAACAGAATGGACACTGAATTATTTCTACTTCCTGTTAACCAGAAAGGGAATTCATAAATAGGTTGAGAGGGTGAATGACACCTTCCTTGCTGCTTTTAGGATAGGACACCAGTATTTAAAGGAGTTACAAACTCAGTGCAAGGAGAAGTGGCTTGCTTGGGAACTTAGTGTTATATGTTGAGTGCCTGTGCAAAATTGAGTCCAGATTTTTTAAATAACAAAATTAATTTGGAGTAGCCTACAATAATGCCATGATGTGTCATATTTTGACCTCAGAGGAATCAGTAGCTTTTTATGAAGATGAATTTAGGCAATTTTAAAGCCACTGCTGCATACAGCTGTAAGAGGGTACAGGAGTTATCCAGAAAGTTAAGCAGAGAGAAAGTGAAGTGGGCAGAGTGGATCTGACAGGAGAGAAAGGAAGAAATAAGGGAAAGGGAACATTTATGAACATTTCATTGGCAACACAACCTGGTATGAGTATTGTTTCCTAATCACATGTGAAGGGGAATGTCCCAGGTGCAGACTATTTCTCACACACTTCAGAATGTGAAGAATGAATGTCTTCAAATGTCAGAAAGGACATTGTGTTCCATGTCACTGTCAAAGAAAGTGACATAATAATGATCTTATGTGCATAAAACAATGATGGTAATAACAGATGTTATAGTGGGATCCTTTCTGCAGCTCTGAACATGAAGGTGTTGTCTGCAGTCAGATCACAGTAGACTGTGGATCACAGTAGTCAGCTCAGTTAATTTTTATGGTTGAAGTATTGGTTTAACAGTGTGTAATTCTTTTGTTGCAGATCAGAATTGCACTCAAGCATTGGCCTGAAATCCAGAAATTTCAGCTGGATCTGCTTGACGCCCAGCACTATGATGCAGTCTATATCTTCAGGAGACTGCGACTTGCCAGAGCCTTCCACTTCACAGCAATGCCAAAGCCAGTGAGTTATTACATTAATGACTTACATTTTTAAACAAAATACCCTCATCTTTCAGTGTCTGACAGTTCAACAGTACTCATGGTCAGCTGAGCCTTGAGGCCAGTTAAAATGCAGTGTGTGTGGCTTTACATAGGTAGTGATGGGGGGCTTAGAGTATGTTTGAATGCTTCTCACCTGAAAACAGTTTTTCAGTATCTGATGTTCCTAATGGATTTGAGATGTCTTACCATTTGGGGAAATTAGTCAAGGTGCTGGATTAAATTCTTAACTAGACAATAATTTGTGAAAAGTGCTGCCTCTGAGCGTGACAGCAAAGCTGTTGTTCTATGTGGTTTTATGCCTTTCAGTATCTTCCATCTCCTGACTGATGGATATGCCGTAGGAATTCTCAGGAGGATGTGCCATTTAAAGTTTTCTTTTATGTTACAAACATTTCCTCTTGTTTTAGCTGACCTACAGAACTAAGAAGAAGGTTGAGAAAAATTATTTTAAAGAAGAATTTAAGGACCCGAGTAACAGAGTAAACAGCCTCATCACTAATGATGTATTGGAGGTACAGTAACCTTTAAACCACGGATTAATCATTGGGGTTTGTTTTGCTTTAATTTCTCTGTTGTCCAAGAGCTGTAACTTCTCTAATCAGCAGCCTTGTCCTTTTGTGGAATGCAGACTCAGGTAATTTTACCAGACACTCAGAATTGTGACATTTACTTTGGAAGAATTGTGGTACCTTTTCCAATACTTAAATATGCTCTAATGTTTTGTGGTTTTGCCTCAGTAGGATGTAAAAGGGTGTAAATGGTTAATTGTCACTTAGAGAAAAATGGAGAAGGAGGAAGCATGTTTGTTTTGATATATCTGCAGGTTGCAGCTGGAGGATTGATACTTGTGGTAATATGAATTTACTTATCTGCAAGTTCGTAGCCTGCTCCCACCTTTATTTCTCCTTTCAAACACTGGAGTTTTTATTATATGAATATGCATTTGATTTTTATTATATGATGCATTTGATAAAAACCTGAGTAATTCAAGTGAGGTAAAAGTTCTTATGTAAAGCCAGGTAAAGGTTCTTATATCACTCAGTGGTAGAACTTTCTTTGCAGGTTTTTTCATTCAAATATGTATCAGTAAGGTTGACTGCAGTGGTACAGAAATCTGTGAAGTAAAATATTTCCTCTAAAGAGATGAAAATAAACCACAGTATCAGAATGAACTGTGTGCGATCAGTGGTCCTGAATCCCCTTCTTAGTTTAAATAATACAAGATACTCTTTCTTCTTTAGCTCATTTGATGGGTCATTTCTGGTTAGCAGGATTCCTTGGCTCTAAAACTCAAATAATCTAACCACAGTGAGTTTCTAACTTTCCTCCTGGTCCAATGGTCTCCTTAAAATGGTTTCTATAACCCTGGGTTTGTACGTTGAGGACCAATATTGCTTTCCTGCTGGAATCTTTTTTTTCCTGAAAGACACTTTTTAAAATTAATTTCAGGAACTGATGAATATTCACGACCACTACCAGAAAATGAAGTGTGTCATTTCAGCTGACAAATCCCAGCCAGACAAGGCCCTGAGCTTGATAAAAGATGACTTTGTGGTTAATCTCAAAGACATAACCTTGGAACATCAGGAATGGCAGCAGAACAGAATGGTAAGTACTACCAACCACTGTGCTGTAGTGCCTTAGCAGGTTGGGTGAACATGGAAGAGCTGGATTTCTTGGTGTGGGTACATCTCAGACTGAAGGAGAAGGAACTGTGACACTAAAGGCTTACAGTGTGTAAAACCTGAGGCAGGGGTGTGGTATGGAAGAAAGGACTTGTGAGTGGTCTTGCCTCTGGGATACCACAGCTGACTGCTGAGAGGGAAGCCCTGAAGGTCTGATCTCATTAAATATCTCTGTAACTCTCTCTATTCCTGGATCAAAGAAAGGCCACAGTGTAAGGAAGATGTAGAAAATGGGCATGTGGGTAAATTCTTGTCTTGTTTTTTACAGTTCTTGGCTTTTAGCTGTCTTGTATATCACAGATGTTTAAAGAAAAACACTTTTCTTCCCCACAGAAATTACTCCGAAATGCTAAAGCAGCTCCTGAAACAGAAGACAGAAAGAAAGAGGAGACTCTGCTAAAATCAGAGGTAAGGAAACTCTGCTGCGTTGCACAGCCCAGATCTGTTCATTTTTTGACTTCAGATCTCAGGCTAAGCAGCGCAGATCAAAATTTGATGGTGTCAAAATAAATTCCAAGGACAGCTGGTGGGGCTGGTTGCTTGGTTTTGTTTTTAACTCTCAGTGTTTTCTGTTGCTGTGAGCATTCACTACTGTGGCAGCTCTTACATGATCACCATAAAAAGTCTCTCTCAGGTGAGGAGGGAAAAGAGCTGTGTTTTCTTGGCCAAACTCCTTTACACTTCCTCCTGGAATTTCAGCTTAAGGCAATATTCATTTTTTGATGCTATGAAATTGTCTTATGTTGTACTTATCTGCTTTGAATTTAGGTAAGATGTGAAGTTTCAAATTTGAATTTTCTCCTCCTGGGCTTTGTAACAAGTGGAGGCAACCAAACTTATGCTCTCTCTTTTTAATGAATTTTTTTCCTTGAAGTACCATTTTGATGGCATGGAAATTCTGTAGAACTTATTATAGATTTACAGCTGTAGTGAGCTATTGCTCAAGTGGTTGCTTGATGCAATATTTCAGTACTGCTAGAATAGAATAAGAATATTTTCTGACTGGACGCTTGTTTGTTTACAGGGTTCTGAAAGAGCAAATGCCCTGGCCAGAATCAAATACAAGTCTTATTCTGCAGTTGTTGAGGTGAGTATGAAAATTGACAGTGGGGATGTATTTATTTTTCAAGAACAGTTTTAAGTACCAATGTAATGTAAATGTTGGGTCAAAAAGGAATGAGTTAAAACTGCACTCTGTAATTCACTTTTGGAATGTTTTAGTTTTCCTAACACAGCAGGGAAACCTAAAGCCCTTATTCTTGTTAGATTTATGGAACCATGCAGATAAGGCCAGTGCTTGGGGGATTTTCCTTTACAGGGTATCTTTTAATATCTACTCTCTGTTTAAGTAGATGGAATTTTGAGAAGATCTATAAAAATACATTAGAGTTTAATTGCTCAGATTCTTTGTATCTTAGATACTGGAATCTTGGAAGATGCCTGTGAAAATGGGACTTGGGAGTTTAAAGTCAGTTGCAAGTTTTTGAAAACTTTGTTTCAGTAGCTTCTTCCTTAAAAGAGTGTTGTTGGTTTGTCTTTTTCTTAGCAGTCCTATAAGAAACATCTCACCTTTCTCTATTTATTAAAATCTCATATTGAAAAATGTGTTATTAAATGAAACACAGCTCTGGATTTTATAACAGTCCAGACTTATCAATGTGCAATGATGTTTTCTAGGCACTTAAGCAAAATATGATGGTAAGGAGGCTTTACAGAGCAGCAGTTTTTGGAAATGTTGCTTTTCTGTAGGGAGAGGAAGCATGGCATGGGTTGGTAATAACAGAGCATGGATTGGGAATTAATGAATGTGTCATTATTTGCATTTTAATTTATGCACCCATTAAATCATAGAAGGGCATTGTCCTGTTAAAATTGAAGAACAGCAACTAGTGAGGGTCCTCCCTCCCTCTTTCCCCTTCAATTCCTTTTCCACCCTGACATCAAGTTGATGCTTTGGTCCCTGCTGGTTTGTCAAGTGACCCACAGCAAGATCTGGCTGTAGGAGTTCAGTGGTTTTGTGTCATTCAGGTTTCCAGATCCAGGAGACATCGGAAAGTGCAGTTGGAATCCTCTGAATCGGGGCCCAGTTGTGGGAAGTCTCCAGGTCGTAAAAAAGCCAGCAGGACACCACAGCCAGCAAGGAGAGGTTCTTCAGAAGTTAGAGGTACTTCTCCATTGCATCCATGAACCTTGGGAGCTTGCAAAATTTATCCATTGCTTTCCTAGCTGGGTTAAATTTCACTGTTATCACTGAGAAATTACCTTTCCTAAGGAAATTCTGATATCCAGCTCTTCAATTGATAGAAGTGGCTCTGTTGTCGAAATTTTTTCTTTACTCCTTATTTTTACAGTTTAAATGAAACTAAACAGCAAAATGGTTTTGAATTGTCTTTACTTTTTGAATTGTCTTTACTTTTGAATTGTCTTTCTTTTTCAATTGTTAAATTTTGCTGTTGATCACTGAGAAAGTACTTTTCCTAAGGAAATTCTCTTTCTGATATCCAACTCTTCAACTGATAGGAGTTGCTTTGCTGTCTAAATGAAACTAAACAGCAAAATGGTTTTATTTCTTACACTTTTTAAATTGAAACTTTTAAATTGCAAAATGGTTTTGAGTTTTCCTTACTTTTGGATTGCCCCCTTTATTTTTGGATTGCCCCCTTAGTTTTTGGATTGCCCCCTTACTTTTTGAATTGTTTTTATTTTGAAGATGGGAATTTAATTTCAAAGTTCCAAACTGTTTTCAGACTTGCTTAGCCTCTGTTAGGGAAAAAAAGTTATTGAGGAAGTGAATCCCTCTTCAGAGATGAGCATTAGGCAGTGTTGCCTTTGCTTGACTTTAAAAGAGTAGATGAAGTGTTTTGGAGCAGTAAGGACATTGTGAATTATTGAACTGAGTTGGTGATTAATTTGCTTTGAATTGATAGTGCTAATTACTTGTTGTTGAAGGTTTCTTGGTGAGCCATATGGAAGGTACTGTGAAAAGTAGGTTTGTCTGCAGCATTTGACAGCATCTCAGGAGAGCAGCAGTGAACAATCTTTTAAGCTGGATGAGGGATGTAGAAGCAAAAAAAAACCTGACAGTTTTTTCTCAAAATCTGTGTGCAGGTGAAATGCAAGTGGCAGAGGAAACTGTAACTCGGCATATCGGGATGCCAATAATCGTAGAAGAGGACTCAGAGGAAGGAGGTACAATGATTGCAATTCCAGCAAACCAGTGACTTGTTTTTTAATATCCCTTTAATATCTGGATCATGTCTTGCTGCCTTGCAAAAGCTAGCTTTGGTTTCAGCCTGCAAATTGTTGCATGAAAATTGAAACTTTGAAATGCCATGGCAAAATCCCCAGAGTAAATTTTTTCTGCATAGATTTCATCATAGTGTGTTCAGAGTTAAAACTGGTCCAGTTTAAAGCAGTTTCATTCTTCTGTAATAGAAGTTTGTCTTGAGGAGTTCCATTGTATACGGAAAAGGGATTTTTTTGGTCAGTCACCCAGTTACAGAAGTGTTCTGGTAACTCTGTGAACTTTGGAGAGAAGAGCCCTTGCTGCCCTCACCTTTGTTGAGGGGAGAAGGTTACTTTGAGCTGGGCAGTGTTTCATGGGTTGAGCTCCAGCACAGCAATAGCATCCTCTGCTGTGCTGGAAGTTACCTGACATTGTCAGGGCAGGACTCTGGGAACTGCAGCAGGGGAGGGAATGGCTTTGCTGTCACTCAGGTTACTGGAAATAATGTAATTTTAATTGGGAAGCACATTGCTCAAAGCTGACAGTGGAGTTGCTCTGCAGAAGCATCAGTGTTGGATGATACTGAGCTGCTCTGCAACTCAGAAGCTTCAAGGATCTGTTCTCAGCTGCTTGAGAACATGGCACAGTATAAAAAACATCCTGTAGTTAGTAATTTACCATCCAAAATTGTATATAATGGAAGGATATTTAATACAAGGTATATTTAATACAATTTAATACATTTAAATGTATTAAAATAAATTTTTAGTGACATTGTATATTTATACTTGCTGTTTTTAGAAGCTAAGGAGTATCTTGTAGTATTGAAGTGAGATTACATTCTCTGGTCACTTTTGTTTGTAGATAGTAGGAATTCATTCAGTTTTAAATGGTAAGATTGAAGGTGCCATGGAGCATTTACTATTGTACTTTGTTTACTTTCCCTTCACTTGTCCACTTGTTGTGTATAAAGTTTCTTTCTAAATTAGGAACATTCTTGCATTTCTCAGAATTTTCCAGTAAATTCTGAAGTATTAAAAATACCCATAAGCAGTCTCTTCAAATATTTTGTGAGTATTCCATTTGTCAAATTCATAGAAAATCTGAAAGGTGTTGGTGAGGAGCAGAAAGCTTTTAAGATGGAGTAAGTTTTGAAGTAAAATATTCATCAATGGAATTTCAGTTGATACTTTGAATGATAGTGTGATGTAGAATCCAGAAAGATTTTTTTTCATATTTAAAAATCATGGGGAGAGGGACTGGGAGGGGATCTCAAGAGATCATCTAGTTCATTTTCTGTGCTGGATAGAATTCATTCTACTTGAACAACTCCCATGAGGGAAGATGGTTTAAAAGCTTGTAAAAAACCCTTTCTCTTTATTTTCTTTCAGAAGCGTCTCGTCCCAAGAGGAAAAAACGACGTTAGAGGATCCAGTTGGAGAAGCGCTAATGTTAATTTTAATGACAAAATGAAAATGTCAGAGGTAACACCAAGTGCTTGTTGTGGATACCTTTGAACATAAAAGAAGTGTCTGGGACCAGAAGCACAGGTGATGCTGGAAGGGATGCTGATAGTGACCAGGATACTTCAGCTGTCTTGTGGTGCCTTTATCCACCTGGGGAATGCTTCTTGCAGGAGACTGAAGTTGGTGTGTCATGGCTGAGCTGGAAAAAGAAGGCTCAGAAGATATTTGCCCATGTAAGACATGTCTCTTCACCCTTTATTTCTGAACATAAGGTTATTGACTGTTGAAAATTAGTACAATAAATTATTTTTCACGCTTGACTTGCTCCATTTTATGGTGTGTGAACTTCACTGCTTATCATGGTTTGATCCCTCACATGTGGAAATGAACTTGCTGATAAGCTTTTTGTTGTACCCTCTCTCCAGCAGATCTGGAGTTATTGTGTATTAAAATGGAAGGAGGTAAAGGGTGTTCATTAATTCTGCAGATAACCCTGAGCTGTACAAGGGCAGGACTGGAATTCAAAATGATCTTTATAAATTGGAGGGGAGTGAAAGAAGTGGGTGCAGAAATAAACATGGATCTCAGCACTGAGAACAGGCACCGCATGGGGAAATATTTGCTTGGCAACAGTGCAGCAGAAGAAGCAAATGGACTGAGAATCATCAGCTGGAATGTTTTCTGTATGTAAACACTAAAATGGGTAGAATTTGTGTTGCTCAACCTTGCAAGCATGTAGCCTTAAATATCCCCATCTGACCACAACAGTTTGAGAGGAATGTGGAGTTACTGTCTTGGGAATTTCTCCAGTTGATCACAACTATTCTTTCAAGAAAGGCAAAGGAGTTAAGTGTCCTTTTCTACAAGAAGAAATATAAATTAGAAATTTGAAAGATTTTGAATACAAAAAGAACCTAATTTGAATTAATTAGTTTTGTAGTATGACTGTTAAAGGCCAGAGGAATTGAAGTGCTCTTACCTAGAAGAAAAAACATTTAAATGGAAATACAAATGGTTTTACTATCAAAGGTTTCCATATTAAATGTGTTGGTTGGCAAGGAGGAATGGGCCAAAATGAGGTCTGACACTGGAAAAGCTGATGATAAAGTGCCAGAGTTGCACTCAACCTTGTTAATGAGAGAAGAGGAAACACTGTAATAAAGCCAAACCTTCCTGCACTGTAAACTGAACAGTCAAATACTCAGTTGAGTAACCAAAGTCTTGATAGTCTAATCCAAAAGTCATTATTAGCCCAGATCTAATTATTATAGAAAAAGAATCCTTCTACACAGAGTGTAAACCCCTATAGCAGTAACACCACAGTTAAAGTCATCACACATACATTTAGTTTCTACTCTTTTCTTCTGGTTTATTATTCACTCTTCCTCTTTGGCCTGAGCCTGGGCTAAGGCTGTGGATGGTTCAAATGTGGTCTTCTTAAAAGGACTATGGCTATGAATGTTTTGGAGGTATCATTTCTGTAAAGTTTGAACAGTTTGGTTTTATTTGGTTTTTCTGACAGTGACAATGCCTGTGCTTTTCTGTCACCTGCACAAACCCTGCCTCTGTGCATTTCTTCTACTTTTTGATGAGCAGGTACAAAAAAACCAGAAGAGACCTCAAAGGGAAACTTAATCAGACTATTTTTGCTCAGTAACATGTTCAAAGAACATGTTTAATACTGTTCCCTGCAGTATTCACTTTTTCATAACATGACCATCTAATTTGCCTCTCCTTATACCTTTGAGCCCTCCCAAGAGCTGAATAAGGGGTGGAATTTGTCAAATTTTTGATACTCATTGACATGAGTCCTCCCTGTGCTCCTCTGCAAATGATGTACAAAGCCTGCAAAGGCTTGGCTAGGCACAAGGATGGGTGCATTCAACTAGAAATTGTTATCATATTGTAATCAGGAAAATAAATGTTCTGTAATTTGTTTATAAAATTACATAGATGGAAAATGGAAGTCATGATTAAGAATAAACTTAGAACTGCTGACTGTATGCACGGTAATGTTTTGAAACAGTAATCCTGAGAATTTAGAGGCAGCTCTAAGCAGAGATTCACAATGCTGGTGTAATATTTAAAAGAAAAAAATCCCTTGCTGCAGTCTGATGGGCAATTACAGGCTTTGAAAAACAGGAGAGGGACTTCCTAAAATGCTTCATTGAAGCAAGCAGCTGTCATTAAAAAAACCTCAAAAATAATTCTGGAATTCCAAATAGTAATAGTAGTTGTAGACTTTCTGGGATCTAAATTCTCTCCTGGTTGTAGCCTTAGCTACTGCAGTGGTTAAAGTCTGCAAGGAAATTTAATCTCTGTAGTGCCAGCCTAAATTCCAGCTGTGCTGGTGGATAGGAGCGAGGCCATAGGACAGTATGTATCTGGATGTTGTTACAGTTTTCAGAAATAAATTTAATAAATTATTTTGGCTGAAGCTTCTCTGAGGTAGATGCACAACTGTTTATCCAAAAGTAATCACCATTTCTTTGGCAAAGGTGAAAGATCCTCTTAGTTTAGGCTGGAGCCAATGCTCAGTGTTTGCAAGGATAATGTGGGTGATGAAAAACAAAACACACCTAAAACACCTAGAGGTGACATCAGTTTACAGAGTCACAGAATCAATTATCTTGGAAAAGACCTCTGGCATCATTGAGTCCAACTTTTGAGTGATCACCACCTTGTCAACCAGAGCATGGCCCTGAGTACAATGTCCAGTCTTTTCTTGAGCACCTGGAAACTGCTTAAGTGAAAGTATACAATATATTTTTGTATTCTTATTATTAAAGCAACCAACACAATCCAATTAAGTCCAAGTAAGTGCAAAGGACTGGACAAATTAGGCTCAAATACCAGCTCAGGAATGCTCCTGTAAGCAGCTGTGCTCAACCTGGAGGTTTTTGCAGCCTTCAACTGAAGCTGAAATAGCACTATGGGAGTGATGTGAAAAAATTCCAGATGCTATGGGTGACAGTGGAGGTCTCTGTGTGTACAACTTAGTGTCAATGTAGGTATCACCTCTAGAATAACTGAAGAATCCTGCAGTAAAAGGGATTTTGCTGTTTGTTATAAGGCCAGATTGTTTACTGTGAAATTCTCCGATTAAGTGGATTTGTGTTGCTACCAATTGCACATCTCTACTGTAGTGAGCAGGGAGAAAAACTAATTAATCACCATCTGCATAAAAACACATTACAAAGCTGGAGAGGCTCTTCCACTCATTCTAAACCCTTTTTTTTTTCAGACTAAAATCAAAAGCAGTCTGTTACTTTTTGTTTTGTTTTTTTTTAGGATTCTAAAGGTAGATCTGATCCTAAAGGACTAAAAGATACTTCAAGGTTTATTCTGGTGTTATACTTAAATGTCTTATGTAACTGGACTCTATGCAGATTGTTTGCATTCTCTCATCACGTGAGCCCTGCATAGCAGGTTTCTTCAAATGACACTGATATTTTATCCCTTCTTGTCTGGAATGTTTTATTTTGAAGTTCATTCTGCATATGGAGTTGCCTATTTAGATTTTACAAAGCTTGCTAAGTGGCTTCCTCAGCCCATTTTCATCTTGGTCCTCAAATCTGGGCACATGATTGAGCCAGATAATGGGATATTTCCTTCCTCCATGTGCAGCCCAATGTTTGGAAATGGGACTCCTGGAACTTCATCAGCTACAAGGAATTTAAAAATGTGCTAAGCTTTTTTTCTCCTAGCACTTAGGATTTAGAATTGTAGAAGATCCTGAGATGGATGGGAGCTAGGACAATCATTGAAGTCCAACTCCTTGCCCAGCCTGGGCCATCCCAGGAGTCACACCCTGTGCCTGAAAGCCTCATCCAAATGCTGAACTCTGCCAGCCTTGGTGACCAGTGCCCTGGGGAGCCTGTTCAGTGCCTGAGCTCCCTTTGGAGGAAGAACCTCTTCCTGATATCCTAAACCTCTCCTGAACCACAGGTCATTCCTTCAGGTCCTGTCACTGGGCACCAGAGAAGAAATGCCCCTCTCTTCCCTCAAGGGGAAGTTGTAGACTGTGATAAACTCTCCCCTCAGTCTCCTCCAAGCTGAACAGACCAAGTGACCTCAGCTGCTCTTGCATGGCTTCACCTCTAAACCTTTCACCATCTTCATCACCCCCAGGTCAATCTCTGTGCAGTGACACAGTTTGGCTGTAATAGAAACCATCAAAGGAACATTACCTCTCAGCCAACAGACACCAAACTGCTTCCTCTTTAGTCACAGCAATGTGAATCTGGGAAACAAGGCAGGACATAAGAGGACATAACCCTCAGCTGCTAAGGGTTGTTGGAGATGGGGAGTAACCTGTTTTTTTCTTATAAAAAAGGGGTTTGGAAAGTGAGCTAGCAATTAAACCTGAGAGACAGGCTCGGTGCACCCTGCTGAGCAGGTGATTCTGACACAGGGCTGGAGTTGTCCCTGTCCATCCCGCTGGGCTGGGGGCTGCCCGCTCTATTCACACGTGCTGCCAACCGCTCAGCCCAGTCCTGAGCACCCATGAATAGCCACGGAACAACATTTTGGAAGGCGCAGCCAAGCCCCCAAGCCGCATTTTGGGGTGCAACGTGGCCGAGCCCCGTTTCCCGGTGCCGCCCCGACAGAGGCAGCGCCGCTCCCTCCCGCAGCCCCGCGGGACCCGCGGCCGCGCCCGGCTCCCCCCGCTGCCCGCGCCGGGCGGGGATGAACCGAGCGGGGCCGAACCGGCGCGCACCCTCCGCGCTGCCTCCGCTCCGCGCCCAGCCGGGCCCGGCCATGGCCACGGACGGTGAGTGCGGGCGGGCGGTGCCCGGTGCTGGCCCGGGATGCGGGAGGGGGGTCCTGATGGGAGCGGGATGCTGATGGAAGCAGGATGCTGAAAGGAGCAGGATGCTGCGGGAGGGGGAGCAGGATGCTGCGGGATGCAGGATGCTGAAGGGAGAGGGAGTGGGATGATGATGGGAGCAGGATGCTGCGGGAGGGGGAGGGATGCTGCGGGGAGCGGGATGCTGCAGGAAGCGGGATGCTGAGAGGGAGCGGGATGCTGATGGAAGCGGGATGCTGCGGGAGAGGGAGCGGGATGCTGATGGAAGCGGGATGCTGATGGGAGAGGGATGCTGACGGGAGAGGGATGCTGGGATGCTGATGGAAGCAGGGCGCTGAGGGATGCTGACGGCCCCCGGAGGGGGAAGCCGGGCCCAGCTCCAGTGGCCCTGCCCTGGGGCGGTGAGGAGCCCCCGCCGTGGGGCCCGGGGGGTGGCAGAGGAGGTTCGGGGGTCGCTGTGCCCTCCCCGGGCCGGCTGCGGGCGGTGCCCCTCGGCCGCTGCCCGCGGGTCTCAGCGGGAGCAGGGCCGGGCTGTGCCGCCCCTGTGTTTCCCACCGAAAGGGTTCCTGTGCACAGACACCAGTTTTAGGGAGAATAAAGGAAGAGGAAACTGGGTTTGGAGATATTGACGAAGAACAGGTGTTCGTGTAATCATGGGGGACTTGTCTGTGTCTGGGAGCCTGGGAGTTGTTGGGTTTTCTTATCACAGCATAATAGAAACGATCTGAGGGAGGATTTTTGAGTGATGAGGGTGTTGTTCTGATTGATGGTGCTGTTGACCCACCCTGGCTCAGCTCACGGTTGTGACAGTGGTTCTGCTGCCAGGTATTTCCCTTAATATTTCAGATCACAGCACCAGCGAGTTGCTGAACCTGAACTGTTGCTGTTGGACACAGTCCTGGCAGTCTCCTCCTGATTTACTATAAAAATGACAACTTCAATGCTTCCTGAGGATTGCTGGGTTGATTTTGCTACATCTTTTGCCAGCTTTGGGGAAAATAATCACGTGAGCCTTTAAGAGATGCCAGGATGATATACAGCAGCATACCAGCTCTCAGGAAAAAATCCTAGGCTTGAGCTTTTTATTAAAAAGATTGGGCTTAATCAGGAGGCTAATTTCTCTCCCCCTTTTGCCATTTGGTGATGTTCCTTTGTGTTTGTTGTTCCCCATTTTGTGTCAAGGCTGTGTCCCTAAGGAAAGGTCATCTCAGGCAAGGCCCAGGCTGATGGGTGGAGCTGTGGATTTTCCACAACATGGAGCCATTTGGTGCTTCAGTGTGGCTTCAGCAGAATTAGGAACTAGCCTGGTTTGTTTAGAGTAGTATTAGTACACTTTTACCTTGCAGAATCTGTCTTTCCATGAGTTAGATTTTACAGCAGGGATCCACATTTGACAGTTGAGTCCTCACCTGTTTGAAAACTGCTAAATGTTTTGATTGAGAAATAATAACCTGAAATGAAAAAGACTGGAGGGAAGCCTGAAGTTAAAATGAATAAATTGGCATTCCTTGGACTTGGTTTGCTTGTATTAAATTCCACTTAGATTTAAACTATGATTTTTATTGAAGTGTGAAAATCTGAATTGTTCTGTTTGGCTTTATATCCAACCTCAGCAGATGCCAGCCTTTCCTGTACTTGTATGGAGCAGTGGCACCATCAGCAGGACCAGGGGTTGTCTTGTCTGGGGAGCTCTGGGAGGAGAGCAAGGGCATCCTGAGAGCTCAGGTAGTGTCCACTCCTGTCCTTGTGCCAGAGTTGTTCCTCTGAGAAAGGCAGAAAGAGCCAGAAAGTCTCTCTCCCTCTGTGATTCTGGGCTGCCAGAAGAGGTGGCAGTGATGACCTGAGGTGATCAGAGATCCATTTTACAGCTGTCTGCTCTGGTTTGATTGCTGAATAATTCATTGCTCCTGCAGGCTCAAGGATCAGAAGTGAGGGAAGTTTGGTTTCCAGTCACTATGGCTTCAGCTCAATTGGAAATGAGTTTAGCTTGGACACAGTTCAGGTCAGTGCCAAACAGAGCTGTGGATCATTTGACTCCATTTCTAATGCAGTTTTAATTAAAGCTGTGGGAGCCAGCGCTGTTTAGCCTTTATTGATGATCTGGAAGAAAGGATTGAGTGTGTTGGTGGCAGCATCAGGCTGGGTGGGAGTGTTGATCCTGCAGAGGGATGAGGAAGGCTGCACTGATGGACCAAGCCCAGTTTTATGAGACACAAGGTGAAGTGCCAGGCCCTGGATCACAAGAACCCAGGATCACAAGAACCCAGGATCACAAGAACCCATGTACCAGCACAGGCTGGGGCAGAGTGGCTGGAAAGCTGCCCGGAGAAAAAGGCCCTGGGGGTGTTGAATACAAGGTTCAGGTGGGCAAGAAGGCAAATGGCACCTGGGCTGTGCCAGGAACAGTGTGGCCAGCACAGCAGTGATTGTCCCTCTGCACTCTCACTGGTGAGGCTGCACCTCGGATCCTGAGTTCAGATTTGGGCCTCTCATGTCAAGAAAGACATCGAGGGGTTGGAGCATGTGCAGAAAAGGGAATGGAGCTGGAAAAGGGTCTGGAGAACAAATCTGATGAGGAGCAGCTGAGGGAAATGGGGGGGCTCCGCCTGGAGAAAAGGAGGCTCAGGGGGGCCCTTCTCACTCTCTCCAACTCCCTGAGCCAGGTGGGGGTCAGGCTCCGTGAGGGACAAGCAATAGGACAAGAGGAAATGGCCTCAAGCTGTGCTAGAAGAGGTTTAGATTGGATATTAGGAAAAAAAATAGTGGAAAAGGTTGTCAAGCATCAGAACAGGCTGCCCAGGGCAGTGGTGGAGTTCCCATCCCTGGAGAGATTTCAAGGCAGTGTAGATGTGGCACCTGGGGACATGGATTAGTGGTGGGCTTGGCTGTGCTGGTTGGGCTTGGTGATCTTAAAGGTCTTAGATCTTGGTGATCTTTTCCAACCTAAAGGATTTCATGATTTGATGGTATCCTCATAATAGTAAGACCATTCTGTATATTTTAAAATCAAAGATCTCCCAAGAGAATGTATTTAAAAGAGGAAACATACATGTGACTCCTCAGAGTAGTTTTTAAATACTGGAAGTATATGGACTTCCATTTGAAGGTTCATGTCACAGTGTCTTGGTTTTGGTTTTCCTTTCTTGTTTCATTTTGATGTAACATTGCCTAAATTCTTACTAATAATAGATCTGTATCACATCTGGCTGTGTTGAAAGCAAGTCTTAAAAAATGTCTGATTTGTGGAAAATATTGATTGCACTTGTGTGTTCTTTTCTAAGCATGTGAAACACAGGTACATCCACAAAGAGCCTGCATTTGTGCCTGTGCACCTGTGCCTGTGAGAGAACGTTTAGGCACATAGTCAGACTTCAAAGTAAATTGGAGAATATTTAAAATCTGTTTCCTGCCTGTTTTGATTCAAGGGTTGGGGGAGATATTCTCCAGGAATATTCATCCCTGGATATTCTCCAGGGATGCTGCCTCTGAGGAGAGTTTGTTTTTCACAAAGATGGCACCTTTATATGTCCAGGAGGAGAGGATGGAGAGGGCTTCACTGAAGAACTGGGCTGCAATTATAAAGGTGCAGAGAGCACTCAAAAGCCAAAGGGCTGCTGGGCTTGTGAATCCTACAGCTCATAATCACATTTTTAGAGGTTTGAAGACAAAAGTGAGTTACCAAACTGTTACTGTTACATGACATACATACGTGATTAGGGTTTAAGAAGAAAAGGTTTTTATTTTGCACGTTCTTTAGTTTATATATTCTTAACAAAGTGTGATCTTTACACACATCTTGACCTGGTGTAAAGTAATTAATGTTAATATAATTGGTAAAAGTTTTATAGAAATTTACTAAGGACATATACACATTTACTTATGTATGTAGTCTAATTTACAAAAATTTTCATGTATCTTTTCTAATCTGTTCCTGTACTAACAGCCTTGTCTTCTTCCTTACTATAAATACACTCAAAAATCATCAATTATTATTTCTTCTATCAACTCAATTTGCTTACAAACCAGCTACCAACCCCTCCATACTAAACCAAATAATTTTGAGGTTGCAGGGCACCTTAGGCTGAATGCATCCCCACAGCCTCATTACTGAGGGCTGCAGCACTGGTTTAATTTTCTTCTGTCACCATGCACTGGGTCCTGTTCAGCGGAGAGGGGTGATTATGGAGGAAGTGGTGTGTGGCTGAGGATGTGCTGGAAGCAGCCAGAGCTCTCCCAGCTGTGTCAGGTTTTGGGAAGTGCAGCTCTGAGCCTTGCCTTTGCTCCAAGTAATGATGCCAGCCCTTTCCTCAGGGAGCCATCTGCAGGAGCCTGGATGTTTATTTGCCTCCTTGGAGTGTTCTTGTTCTTCCTGTGCACGTGGGGAACAAGTGAGTCCCATCTGGGTACGTCCTTCCACGGAGCTGCTCAGCTGTAGAGACATCTCTAAAGCAAAGAGGAGCAGACATAATTACCAGGGGACATTTCTAAAATCATCAAGCAGGTTTGTTTTGAAAAGCAGCCTCAGATGTGCCTTAGGTAGGTTGATTTCATGACTGATGGGGTTGAGTAGTCACTAAGGAGACTTTGTGTTCATGTCCCCTTTGTGTGCTCTGTTGATGATGGCTCACAGAAAGTTTGATCAATTATTCAGCAAGGGCTTGAGTCTAAGCTGCCTCAGGGCTGGAAAGCCACTGCCTCTACAGACTGGTGTGCTTGGCTCTTATTTAGGCACTCTGACTTTGCACAGAGTGTTCTTTGTGCAGTTTTGGGAGATGAATTCCCAATCAGAGGAGAATATGGTTATCAATCAGATACATACACACCCAGCCTGTGACAGTGGCTGTAATCAACTCCAATTAGGCATGTTTTAATCAATCAGGGGTGCTAAGTTATCTGTGCTGTCTGGAATGAACTTCTTGGACACCTTCCTTTTTATGTTTCAGATAGATTGGCTTTTGTTGGAGGGTTGGATGGGTGGGTAAACAGCCAATTAAAATTGACAAAATTATCCATCAGCAGCTGCAGGACTTGGTGAAAGCAAGGAAAAGTGACCTTGTGGCAGCCTGCTCAGTGGGTGTGAGGGGGACAAGATGCCATTTGTGAAGTCCTGAGAGGAGCAGTGCCAAGAGGTGATAGGACCTCAAGCAAATCTCTGATTGCATCAGCTGACAGGCTGAGGAGGACAGAGACAGTGCCAGCCAAAGAAGGGGCACTGGGAGGGTACCACAGAGCCCACCCTGCACACAAACCCACAAACCCACACTTGTGATCCCTCTGCTTGTGGGGTCACAGCTGCCCTGCACAGCATGTCCGTGTGGAGCAGCTGGGGGGCATCTCTTCATTGACCCTGTCCCCAGTGCTGGCTTGGGATCACCTGTGGGGTGAAATGAGCACTGCAGGGCCCCGGGGTGGCACTGGGATGGGATGGGATGGGATGGGGTGGGATGGGATGGGATGGGATGGGATGGGATGGGATGGGATGGGATGGGATGGGATGGGATGGGATGGGATGGGGCTGGTTTATTTTCCTTCTTAGGGCACCTCATACCACTCAGACTCCTCTGTTCCACGAGCACCTTTCATGTCTCTCTCTGTCCCCTGCACAGCTGGGACTTGTGTTGGGATTCTGCCCCAGAGTCCTGGAGTGGTTTGGGTTGGAAGGGGCCTTAAAGATTTAATTGCAACTCCTCTGCCCTGGGCAGGGACACCTTCACTGGACCAAACCTTGCTTTGATGCTGACTTTGAGACTGGGGGGTTTTGCTACCCCTCCCTGTTTGCCTGTGCTCTTTCTATAGTGCTCTGTAATGTATAATAATAATAATAATAATAATAATAATAATAATAATAATAATAATAATAATAATAATAATCATAATCATAATCATTATCATTATCATTATCATTATCATTATCATAATAATTATTATTATATTACATATAATAGAATAGAATATAATATAACAATTATTATAATAAATATAGAATAATACACATATTAGAATAAAAGATATAATAAATTTTCTTTTTAATTATTAGTATTAATATTATTATTAATATTATTAAATAGAATAATTATATAATTATAATTACTTCTTCTTTCTTCTTCTTCTTCCTCTTCTTCTTCCTCTTCTTCTTCTTCCTCCTCTTCCTCTTCTTCCTCTTCCTCCTTCTTCTTCCTCCTCTTCCTCCTCTTCCTCCTCTTCTTCCTCCTCTTCTTCCTATTACTATTATTATTACCATTACTACTATGTGACTCAAATGCACAAGACACTGGGTACCTTCAAGGAGTAGGGAGTCAGTCCTAATTAACCTTCATTGGCTTTGATAGGGTTTGAAAACATCTGGGAACTTGCAGACAGTGCTTACTTCTATAGCTGGCAGGTGTGTTTTTAAGATTGTTGTCAAAAAATACAGGCTTTCAGAAGCCAGAACTACTTTTTTGGATCAAAACAAGAGTTTTCAAACACTTAAACACTTCTTATAAAAATGTGGAAAATCAAAATGGGGTTTACATCTCATAAGTGTTTAGGGAGCATATTCAGATAATGTGCATAAATGAAAAAAAATAATTCCCCCAAATGTTTCCCATCACATCATCCTCACAACCAAGTCCTTGCTCTGTTGGAACAAAAATGTTTGGTGGCTGAACAAAAACCCAGTAATTTTAACAAAAGTCTACTCAGGCCCTTTTGGTGTCTCACAGCTATTGAAAGAAAAGAGCTTTCTAAAAGAATTTATTGCTCTTTGGTGTGGTACTTTGTCTTTTCCTAAGCATTATTTGTACCAGTGTGGGGAGAGGGATTCTGCAAAGAGAAGGCACCTACACAATGCTGATTCCTGCTGGTAATGTGAATTTGATCTCAAAATAAACATTTGGGCCACTGTTTAAAGGCAGTTATTGGGTCTTGAGGCTGTTTGCAGAAAAGAATTTGTTATGTATTTATCAGACAATGGCAGGGGGGCATGAGGCACTGTTCTAGAGTGGGTATTTCTTCTCTCTTGTTTCCTAGTGGCTCTTTGGAACCAACATTTTCCATCAATAACTTTTGTTAAAAATACTTCAGAAGGTTTGTTGTCTGAAACTCATTTTGCATAACGTGCCTTGGTTATGCTTTGTGCTTAAAAACTTTGAGTCAGCCCCAAAGAACAACACAATCACCATAGAAATCACACAAAATGCTTCATGTGTGGGTGGGTTTTGTCCTCTTTTTTGTTTTGCAGCACTTGAAATCTTCAGAGTTTCTCTCCAGAGGAGCAGATAGAAGGAAAGAAGGCATTTTTTATTCATTGCCACAAGGACTAGAGGGTTATTTGTTATAGCAGCTGATATTTTTGCCTCACGATTTACTTCAGACCTACACATTTAGGTAAAATACCTATTATTGTTTGATGGAGGTGTAGATTTTAGCTGGTGAAGTTGTGATACTTGCCTTCAAAGTCTTAGAAAGATGTGCATGCCCCATGAAACATAATAGAGTTACAAATTATTTAATTTTCCAGGTGCAAAAATGACATAAGAATTTCTACAACATCAACACTACAATTATATTTGTTGGTCATCATGTGGGGGATACAACTGTGCTGGGAGCCCTGGTGAAAAATGAATCCAGGAGGTTCTGTTGCTGCACTTCAGAGTGAATGCTTGCTGAGTTTTTGCTGAAGCTCTAAGAGGTGAGATGTACAAATGCTCACACCATTTTGCAGCAGTGCTCTGGGTTCTGTTCTGCAGTTTGAATGCCTTGGTTTGCTCCCTGCATTTCAGTATAACATTAACAATTGTTTCCCCAGCTTAACTTGGATTTTATGATTGTTATATCACAGACTTTTCAGTGGAAGCAGAATGCATTTCGTGCTGAAGTTGGAAGACAGCCTGTAAACAAATGAGGGTGAATTTCTGTTGCCACGATCTGCATTGGGAAATTCTGCTGTGTTTTTTGGGGCAGTTCAGAGTGAGGGATCTGACAACCTGCAGGTTTTTCTGTCCGTGCTGCTCCTGCTGTGTGTCACAGTGGTTGTCCTGCCTGGCTCCAGGGGCCTCATGCCAATGCTGTCATGGGCTGAACCATGTAAATGTGCATTAATTACACGTTTATTCATCTGTAAGGGACACTTCGTGGGTGGAAAAAAATGTGCTGGTGTTTGCAGGGGTCCCAGGATGAGAGAAGAGATGAGAATCTTGACTCCATGTTTCAGAAGGCTGATTTATTAATTTATGATCTATATATTATATTAAAAGAAAATTATATATTAAAACTATACTAAAAGAATAGAAGAAAGGATTTCATCAGAAGGCAAGCAAAGAATAGAAAGGAATGGAATGATAATAAAATCTTGTGTCTGTCCAGAGAGTTCGAGACAGCCAGACTGTGATTGGCCATTAATTAAAAACAACCAACATGGACCAATCAAAGATGCACCTGTTGCATTCCACAGCAGCAGATAACCATTGTTTACATTTCATTTCTGAGGCCTCTCAGCTTCTCAGGAGAAAAAATCCTAGCAAAAGGATTTTTCATAAAAGATGTCCGTGACATCCCACCACCCAGTTACAGAGTCTTGACTGTACCTGATGAAATTCTCAGTTTAGCCCAAATTCTGGCAACCTCACCTTTCTCATTACCCAGCAACCCAGGCCACGTGACCTGATCTGTCCAAAATGACACAATTTTGTGAAGACAGATTTAGTAAATTTCCTGTAATTTCGTGAAGACAAACGGAAAGCTGTCCCTGCAGGAGGAGCCCTCGAACTGTCCCGTCTGCGCTGGCACAGCTCAGCGCGTCCTGCTCGGGCCCTGTCTGTGATTTCCTCTTTGTCACTGGGCTGTGTGCTGTGGAGGTCAGGTGGGCAGGGGATGGGATGTGCTGTTCCTCGCCACTCTGAAAATTGGTTTAGGTATGTCTGAGTCACAGAATGGTTGGTGTTGGAAGGGACCTTAAAGATCAGCTTGTTCCAGCCCCCCTGCCATCCCCTTCCACTAAGTTGTTCCAAGCCCCATCCAACCTGCCCTGGGACATTTCCATGGTCTGAACGACCTGTGCCAGGGCCTCAGCACCCTCAGAGACAAGAATTTATTCTTAATATCTAATCTAAACCCACTCTCTTTCAGTTTGAAGCCACTACTCCTTGTCCTGTCAAGAATTACATCCTTCAGGCTCTGTGAAGATGTCAAGGCGACAGTGTTGCCACTTGCTCCCAACCCTGTAAGCTAATGTTGAAAAATCACTAGTTTAAGTCTCAAAAAGCATACACACCACGACTGACTCTGACCTTCACTCTGCTCACCTCTGGTTTCCAGATATTTCTCCTGCAAAACCAGGAGCTAGAAACAGAAATGTAAAACAAAGCTGACCTTCTCTTCTGTGCTGACCTGGGTCCGGGTGCTACAGAGTCAAGAAAAACAGCAAATAAATGTGCTGGCAACTCTGGGAACAGAGCTTCAGTCCCCACTTTGGAGGAAAAGGAATGGATTTAAGGATTCCCAACAGGCAATCTCAAGGAGGGAAGTAGTGATTCTAGTGGAAGCATTTGTTTTCAGTGCTTCCACAGCAATAACTGTGCAGTCATTTATTTGCCTGCTGAAGGCATAAGGACAGATCTCCAGAGCTGCTCTTCTCTCCATTTACCTTCCCATTGCTTCCTTGTTTTTTTGGTTCAGTTCTTTGCCCTCTTCTCTTCCCCTATCTCCCTCCAGGGTGATGGAAAACTGGGAGTTGTGCTTGGCTTACCCACCCAAGGGCTGGGGACCCTGAGGGAAAGTTTCCTTCCCAGACACTGCAGTGAGGTCCACGAGGAGCTTCTGTCAGACCTGAAACAGAGCAGTGGCACAGATCCAGTAACCTGCCAGGTGTCTCCAGGGGATGTCCCCATGATATTTTCTGAAAAATCCCTTTGCCAGGATTTTTCTCCTGAGAAGCCTCAGAGGAAAAGAAAAACAATGATTATCTGCTGCTGCGGAATGCAACAGGTGGATCTGTGATTGGTCCATGTTGGTTGTTTCTAATTAATGGCCAATCACAGTCAGCTTGGACTCTCTGAGAGTCAACCAGCTTTTGTTATTCATTCATTTTCTATTCCTCGCCAGCCTTCTGATGAAATCCTTTCTTCTATTCTTTTAGTATAGTTTTAATACATAATTTTCTTTTACTATAATATATATCATAAAATAATAAATCAGCCTTCTGAAACATGGAGTTCGGATTCTCATCTCTTCCCTGGTCCTGGGACCCCTGTGAACACCACCACATTGGGAAGCCCTGCAGCTGGTGTGGATTGCTCTAAACCAATCAGGGTGAGAGGCAGAGCAGCACAGAGGAGAATGTGCCCCTTTCTTGGGCTGCAAAGAGGAGTTTCAGACTCCTGAGCTGCTGCCCACGCTCCCTGTGCTTGGCAGCAGCAACCCCTGGAGCATGAGCAGAAAGTCAAGATTGCCTTGGGTCAGGAGGCTTCTCACAATGGGGTTCAGAATGGGCTTGTGCTCCTCTGGCCTTTCTCTTTGGTCCACTGAACATTTGAAAGGAGCAGCTCCAGCAGGGTGTACTGAGAGAGAATTCTTCAGGAGGGTCCCACAGGCCAGGGCAGTGAGCATGGTGGGGTTCAGATCCTCCTGGGCAAAGCCAGGACTTAGGGCTGGCCGATTGTATTTGCTGGGAAATGTCCCAATAAAGGCAGGAATTATACATCTGACTCCATGCTCTCAGGAGGCTAATTTATTACTTCATAATACTATATTATATTAAAAAATATTATACCAACTACACTAAAGAATACAGAAAGGATACTTACAGAATGCTGAAAAGATAATAATGAAAATGCGTGATTCTTTCCAGAGTCCTGACACGGCTTGGCCCTGATTGGCCAAAGAGTCAAAAACAACTCACACCAGAATCCAATGAAACAACCACCTGTGTGTAAACAAGCTCCAAACACATTCCACGTGAGCAAAACGCAGGAGAAGCAAATGAGATAAGAATTGTTTTCCTTTTCTCTGAGGCTTCTCAGCTTCCCAAGAGAAAAATCCTGGGCAAAGGAATTTTTCCAGAGAATGTGAATGCCACACTGGCCCACCTTGTAGCCATGCTGGAAAGGAAAAGTGCTGCCCACATGATCTCACATAGTGCTTCATCCCTTTAGTAATGGATGATCTCAGCAGGAAACGTAGGCAGAAGTTTCTGTGCTATGGGTTATGGGGAGGATTAGGTATGAAAGAGTTCTGCTGTTTTGGTTCATGCTGTCATGGTTTCTGTGAGCAGGTGGGTGCCCAGAGAATTTTAATGCAAAAAATGTCAGATCCCCTAGGATTAGGTGTCAACTGACTGATGATTTTGAGGAATGAAGTCTTGAATTTGGCACATAAAAATAGCGGTTGCGTGGGACCTTGTCACCATTTCCTCTGAGAACCAACCCTTTTCTGGGAACTTTAACTTCGGGATTCTGCTGCTGTTCAGTTCTAGTATGTAAATATTCATTCACCAAATCTCACTCTTCTGCACTCTGCCCCCAGCGCCTCCCTGCAGCTTTTACTGTGCTAATGGGATGACAATGGGTCACATGTTGCATAATAAGGTGAGGAGTGTCAGGCCTGAACTCCACATGGCTGGAAATGTGTTAGCACCATGATAATCACAAGGTAGCAGCTGTCTTACCCTCTCTTTTTATTTTTCTTTTCGAAACCCACTCCACTTGTTTTATAATTACTTGGGCTCATTATGAACACAAAAATAGCTCCTCTATTTAAAGAGAACAGATGGTTTTTCTAATGATTTTTCCTTAAGATTGAATGAATTGTGGTTGAGTCAGAAACTGCCAGCCCAGAAACGTATGTTTTGATTAGAGAAATTCTTGATTAGGTTAATTGAGTGTGACTCAGTGTGATGTACATTTGGCCAACTTAAAATCTTTCCAACTTTGTCTTGGATAGAGACTGCAGCACATCTCTGAGGACAGAGCAGCAGGGAAGGGAGTGCAGGTGAGGATGGATAAGCCAGAGGGATGTAACACTTTGAGGAGGACTGGGAGGCATTTAAAACATGAGGACACCTTTGTCCATTCACATCTTGCTCCTCAGAGTGAGGTCTTTGCCAAGAGCAAATTCCTTCCCGTTTCCACCTGAGAGGAGCCAAGCTCAGACCCAAACTGAGACAGCCAAGGGTGCTCCTGGGGACCCAGCCTGCAGGAGAGGGCCAGAGAGGGGAGCTGTACAGCAAGTTTGCCTTTGGGAAGTCCCTGTGTCATGAGAGGGAGCAGGGATTTGGCTGCACTGAGCCTGGATAAGTTAAAGATTTCAGAGCCATGTTTGTGACATCCAGGTGAGTGGGTGTTCTAGCAGACAGGTGATCTTTTCTGACTTTAATAGAAGAGGATCTCAAGGTTAGACCATGGAGTGAGTTTAATGTGCTGAAATTTCTGTGCAAGCTCAAGCTTGGTGGGACAGGGTACAGTAGGGATGATGTGGAGCTCAGCAAAACAGGTAAACTTCAGAGAATAACCTGAAATCTCGGATTTCTTGACTATTGTATGATGCTTGCTGGAGACTAAGGGATTGTGATGCTTCTCTGATATCTCAGTCCTCTTCCAGATGCTGGCATGTAGCCAGAAAAACTCTCAAGAGATGTGTCCTGTGCTCCTTTCCTCCGTGACTAGAAATGGCAAGCACAAAATGCAGTCCTTGATGTTCCTACTGTAATCCAACACTTGGTCTGGGCGCTGTCCAGGACCATCTTCTAGAGACTCTTCATTTCCCGTGGCTGTGTAAGTCTGAACAGAAACTCAAGCCTCCTTGAGAGCATCCCAGCAGTCCTGGTTTTGCAATTCCCAGCATGTCTTTTAGCAACTGGGCAGCATTCTTCTCTCTTTTTTGCCTTTTCCCCAGCTCCTTTTTCCTGCTCCCTTTTCCCTGCGTGGCTCACGAAGCAGAGCCCTCCTTCTCCAGCCCTGATCTCAGTGGGGCTGCTGTGGTGCTGCAGAGGTGAGCAGGCAGCAGGAGGGTGGCTCAGCCACGTCTCTGTGCCCTTTGAAGGGCACTTTGTGTGTCTGTGTCCCTTCAGACACGTCCTGTCACATGCTTGAAATGAATCCTGTCCCACAGCACTCGTGCAGTTTGGTGCAGGCAGTGACAAACCAAACCAAACAGGTCCTGTCCTTATTTCATCCCCTTTTTGTTGGACTCCTGGATGCTGAGAATTTTAAACTTTCTGTGCTTAAAGGCACAGACCCACAAGAGAGCACTGCATTTGACCTGAGAGCATGGAACAGGCTTCCAAAATTGATTACTAGCACTGGAATGATGAATGTGTAGTTGGTTAAAAGTGTGTAATATCACAGGGTGGAAAACTTAGAGTTTGGGATTTTAGAATATAGAAAGAAATATGAAGCAAGATGGAGGTTTTAGGGTGGAGGCAGGTTGTTCTTCTTTACCTTCTTCCTTCTTCATGGGTTTGGGTGATGTTTTGCAATTGGGCAGAAAAGTCTGCATTGAGGGCTTCCAGGGATCAGTTATTGGGTTAAAGGGGAAAATAATCTGGGTGTCCTTTGTTAATTGGATAGTTTAGTCTTAAAATACCTTGTAACAAGAGATAGTTAGCCATTTTGTGCCCTTGCTAATGAAAAGCTGCAGAACTCATGGTTGTGAGGCTGTTTCACTGATAAGAACTAATGAAAAAACACCTGAGTCCAAACATGAACTACATCTGGAGTGCCTTCAATCCAGACCCAGAGAAACCAACACCTTTTGGGGGTGAGATTGTGTCTGTCAGGACATCAAGGCAGACATCACCTGTGGGGACAGCACGTAGGTGTGAAGCAGGAGGTCTGGAATGATGTGTAGGAGATGCTCTGCCAATGCCAGAGAAGAAGGATGAGGTACCAGCCCACCTCCTGTTACAAGGGTGATGCAAAGGTGTCCATGTGGCTGTTAGGATGTGATATTGACAGAGACATTTGCTGTAGTTTGATATGTCAGGGTTAAAGTGTGTTTTATTCTCTCCTTGCTGGATTATGAATGGAAAAAAATATTACATTCAGCTGCTTGAAGGTATGTAGGTATGGTAGTGAGCTGTGTTGAAGGATCTTTAATTATGAATCTGAGAGAAAGAACTAAAGAACTAAAACTAATTTTAAATCAAAGCAAAGCACTCACAGGAGCAAGATCCATCTTTCTCTAGCACTGCACAGAATTTGGATGCAGCAGGTCTGAGCACAGCAATTTTCCATCCTGAAAGGACCAGGTAGATTCTTCATCCTGTGATCTGAGTTACAGGAACAGTTGTGGCTTTAGGGAAAGGAGAAAGTAATTAAAAATACAATATTTAGTTTTTATTTGAATATTTATTTATATTTATTTTTAAATTTTTTTAATCAAGTTTTTATTTGATATTGAAAGTCCTTCCTAAAAGGCCATACCTTATTTCATAGATGTGCCTTCCTAAAAAGAGGAAGGTTAATACTTCATCTGCAGGGGCAGGTGAAATATTGTCCAAAATCCACTGACAACCACCTGAAGAGTTTGAACCTGAATTCTTGTCTTAATTATTGGCCGTGCCTCATATCTGGCAGACAGCACTCCCCTCTGTGGTGTCTTTAGAGCCGATTTTTGTAAAAATTTTGCCTCGATGCTGGAATGAGAAAGTGAGAGAGGCTCTAGAGGGCAGTGCAGCATCCCTGTGATGGGAGAGCCTCCCGGATTCGTTCACAGGAATCCTACTCTGCAGGATGATTGCTGAAAACGGATAAAAAGAAGGTAGAATTAAGCAGTAGTTTTGTTATTTCACAGGGAGTTTTGATTGATGAAAATTTTTTGTACCAAGAAGACTTTAGCCCTCTTTCTAGAGGAGCTTTGAACATTAGACTGGCAGTACTAATTTTGAAAAGGTTTTAATCTCTTAAAAAAAAATAATAAAAAAAGGATGATATTTGTGTAGAATTTAAGGAAACAAACAAACCAAAGCTCATCCCTCCTGTGCACCTAGCAGAGTCCACACAAGAACTGTTTGTTTTCACATTGTCTTTCCCCTTCTCCAGCACAGCCTTATAATGCAACACATCCTTTGACTGGATGTGCTCCTGTTTCCCTTGTAGAGAGATAAATCAATAAATCATTGTGTCAGCAGAGCACAGCTTGAAGCAACATTTCCTTGGGCTGGAATGTTTTGGATTCCCTTCAGGTGGGAGCTCAGATGTGCCACACGCACCTGCCTGCTGATAACACTGCAGGGCAGCATCCAGAATGGCAGGGTGGTGACTGCGGGTGCCAGCCTGTCCTCAGGGTGTGCAGCCACAGCCCGGAGCCTGCTCCTGCTGTCAGAAGGGCTCAGGAGCTCCTTGCTACCCCATAAACAGCTTCTATATGGCTGGATGGTTATTTAATGAGCACTTGGCATGGATTTTTGCTCTGTGAGAGAGTTCGTGTCTCCGGACCGTGTGGATTGTGCTGGTCATGTGGATGGGGTCTTTCAGGGCTGGGCAAGGAGGAATCAGGGTTGAAATCCTGCAGAGAGGTGTTTGAGGCAGGACTGTGCCACCAGCACCCCTCTGTAAGGCAGCACAGGAGGGATTCCTATCAAATTTCAAGGTAGCAATGCTTCTTCTAAATTAAACTTGACTGCCTTTCACAGCAGGAGAGAGGAGTGTGGTGCTTGTGAGGGTCCTCAGGATGAGGTGAAAGATGAGAATTTGACTCCTTGTTCTCAGAAGACTGATTTTTATTTTATGATATTATATTATATTAAAGAATGCTGTACTACAACTGTACTAAAGAAAGAGAAAGGATACATCAGAAGGTTTAACAAGAATGAATAATAAAACCCTGTGACTCCTCAGAGTCTCGACACGGCTGGACCATGATTGGTCATTAAATTAAAACAATTCACATGCTGGATAAACAATCTCCAAATCACATTCCAAAGCAGCAAAACAGGGAGAAGCTGAAGCTTCCCAGGAGAATAAATCCTGGCAAAGGCATTTTTCAGAAAATATGGTGACAGAGGAGATTACCCCAAGCACTTCCTCTGGGTGAATGCAAAGGATCCGTATGTGGGCCCAGCATTAGGTAACTGATACTTCTGAAACACCTATTTGTTTGTTTTCTAAGCAGAGAACATCTTGTTCATCTGTGCAAATGAGAGATGATGAGAGGGAAGGAGGGGCTGTGGATAACAGAGAGGACTTTACATAACTGAGGTGAAAAATAAGATGCTCTCATTTGAACTGGGGGGAAGGAAAATTGCTTATACATACTTCCAGAAGAGTACTTAAAAAAAAAAAAGCAGCAGTGTTTCTTCTCTCCCTCCTGCTTTCTTTATTTTCTTCAGTTCTGCCTTTAAAGAGAAGGTACATGAGACCTACAAATGCCACAGTTCTACTGTGACTTAATTCTCTTTTTTCAGCAGTACCTGTCCACCTTCTCCATGGCTTTTGGAAATGCTGCTGCTGGTGGTGTTTGTCCAGGGGAATTGAACAAGCTGCCTGTCAGACCACCCTGGTTTTCAGACACCAAAATGTGGAATTTTCAAGCAGGAGACCTGTTGGTAACACTTTGTGAATCAGACTGTCTGCTGCCTGATGAATGCTGCGTAGCTATTACTGTAGTAGAGATTACTGCTAATTTTTGTTTGCACCAATTAATTTCCCTATGTGTTTCCTAATTAAATAAGGTATGACTGTAAAGCAGATTAACAGAATGATGCCAAATTCCTGTCTACACAGCCTCCTTCTGAATGGAGCTTGTTATTTCCTCTATGGTTTAAAACTGAGCCATGTGTGCTGTCTTCATTTAGATTAAAGAGCAAGAAATCAGCTTAATTTCATACTGTTATAATTTAAGACTGCTTTGATTTTTTGAGAAGGGAGATAGCCAAAAGGCTTAATGCCATTGAATTGATGTGCTGCAAGTTCTTGTTATTAGCATTTCTTTTGTGTGCAGCTCCTTTAAGATAAGGGACATCTTTTCTGCTTGGTGTTCTCACACAATCCCTTTGCCTGCCTGATGCTCCAGGTGTTCAGAAGTGGATAAATCATAGGGGGGAGGGATTTTGTTCTTCCTAAAATCTGAGAGTCAAAATATGATTGTTGGCTTTTAAACACTGTGGTGCTTTTTATTGCCCTTTTTTCCCTGAGGGATTTGGCCTCCTGTTAATGGAGGTGATCTGCAGTGAACTTGGCTGAATTCTGCCCTGTTTTAACAACAAGAGGCAAAGCCCTCAACACTCTAAGGAAAAGTCCAGAAACTTAAAATAGATTCAGTGTAAGCAGTGTCTGGGCACACAGAAAGTTAATTGTTCTACTAATGAGAGATAATTCTGCCTCACTCAGCTGGGTCACTGGGGAATGTAGAAAAGCAAACATGATGGCTCTGGGCCCTAAAGCTTCTGCTGGTGTCACTGCTTTTGTAATTCTTGCACTTGCAGGGAGAGAGAACGATCTGGAGTTTAATATTCCCTCTCTTTATGTGCTCTCACTAAAGCTGTGCTGGTGGCTTGCAGGCTGGATCTGATGTAACCATCACAGCTCCCCAACTTCACTGGCGTTACTTTCCACCCTGGAAGGTCTTACCAAGGTTTTAAAACCTGTTTCAGCTCACTTGAGCAAGTTGTGAGGGCTTGCTCCTCACCTGCTGGAGCTACAGGCGTGTGCCAGCTTCAGGGAGATCTGAGCAAGCACCTGAGGTGGGAAGGCAGAGTTGGCAGCAGTGCTGGGGGAAGCACAGCACTCCTGCATGGTCCTGCTCAGCACACTCATTCCTCAGCTAATGCTGGCTGTTTCAGTGCTGAGAGAAACACTTTTTTTGTCTAACTTGTGAGGAAGCAAGCACTGAGCTGTGTGGCAGCAGGGCACATCACTGTCTGTCACAGCGTGGCAGGAAAGCTCCTTCCCATTGCTGGGATGGACAGGGAGAGAATCTGAGGCTGGGGATGGGACAGCAGCACCTGCTGGGAGACCCTTTGGTGCTGGGTCCTTCTCCAGGGAGCACAGACCTGTCACTGCTCTGCTGGGATGGTGTGAATTGCTGCTGCTACCTTAGAAAGTGCAAGACAGGCACTGGTGGGCATCAGGAATGCAAATCTCTCTGAGACTTGACAAGTCTCCTGCAGTTTTGCCAAGAGAGAAGGGCTGGCTCCTGGCTCATCCCTGAACCTGTCTGCCAGTGCCATGGAGTATGGGAGCCACAGGGGATCCTGGGGTGGTCTAGACAATTTGCAGGTGCTTCAGTGCCTGCCTGCCCTGCAGTTTGATGCAGTCATTGCTAGCCTGGTGTGTGGGATGGGGAGAGACAGAAGGACCTGCCTGGCACTCGGCAGAAGGGGGATGTGGGAGCCATCCTTGAGGCACTGGCAAACACAGAGTGATAATGAAGTTTTCCAGTCTGTCCAGGGAGGGCTGTGGAGGGAAGGGTGACTGAAGCCAATCTGACTGGTGTGGTATTTTCTGGGGTCCCCTGTCGCAGGAGGGAATGAATCTGACTCCATGTTCTTAGAAGGCAAATTTATTATTTTGTGATATGATATGATATGATATTATATTATGTTATATTGTAGTATACTGTAGTATATTGTAGTATATTTTAGTATAGTATATTTTAGTATAGTATATTATATTATAGTATATTATATATTATATATTATATATTATATATTATATATTATATATATATATTATATTATGCTATACTAAACTATGCTAAAGAATAGAGAAAAATACTTATAGAAGGCTTAACAAGATACTAATTAAAAACCTGTGACTCTCTCTCTCCAGAGTCCAACAGAGCTGATAGTGATTGGTCATTAAGTCAAAACAATTCACATGGAACCAATCAAACAGTCACCTGTTGGATAAACAATCTCCAAACCACATTTCCAAAGCAGCAAAACGCAGGGGAACCAAATGAGATAATTGTTGTTTTCATTTTTCTCTGAGGCTTCCCAGGAGAAGGAATCCTGGCGAAGGGATTTTTCAGGGAATATGATGGTGACCGTCTGGTCAGCACCTCACCACTGACAGCAAGCAGTGCCTGGTAGGAGCACAGGAGCAGGGCTGGCATGAGAATGCTGGGATTTCATGATTTCGCCCAACTTTCACAGCCTGCAGCTCAGGGATGAGCACCTCTGTCGCTATAGGACACGAAACAACACGAGCACACACACCGCTGCTCTCAAGGTGAAGAAAAAAGGGAAGTTTATTTTCTGACTCCAACATTTACAGATTTCCAAAAGTGACAGTGGATTGGAGGGTGACAGTGCCACCTCTCCAATGACACTGGACAAACCAACAGTCCATCACATTTCTCCTCCTCCATAAAAGAATGCAAAACAATGAGTTATTTATGAAAAGTGTGTGAGAAAGTTTGCTGCAAGAATGTAAACATCAGAAGGCTTAGAAAAACTTAAAAAATCAGGGTGACACACCTCTGCTTCCAGCTCCTGCTGCTCCAAAGATGGATGCAGGGATGGCCAACTGCAGGCAGGCAAGGTCACACTGCTTTCCTGTAAATGGCAGGCATGTGCAAAGTGTAATGGATAATTCCATGATGTCAACGACCAGAAGCAAACGTCTCGCAGGGTGTAATTGGTTTCTCTATAGTGTCAAGTGCTTTTATGTGTTCAGCATAAATATCTTTGCATTGATTGGGAGGAGAAGATAAAAATCGATGATTTACAACACTGAAGTGCTTGGAACATGACATTAAAATGACTCTGGGAGACTTAGCTCATAGGGGACATAGTAAATACTCCAGAGGTACAGGAAATGAAGAGACTCTTCCCAAGTCCCGAAACCAGGCAATAAATTTGATAGATGCTGTGTTCCTCTGCCTAATGGGTTTTAATACTGACTTTCTTTTTGTAGAATTGCTCTCTTTTTTGTTGTTTAATTGTGGTTATTTTTTATTCTTATTTGTTTGGATGTTTAGGACCCCAGGCTAAATGGAGACATTATTATTTTCACTCTATATCTTGAGCAAAATGGGAAACAAGTCCTGTTTTGCCTGGCTTTGTACACTAAGCACCAGGAATGTCCCCTGAATTATGAGTGCTGAGGAGCACAGATAATCACAGAAAATAAATCTGGCCAGGACCACAGATCCATCCCTTTGCCCCACATCCAGATGAATTGTAACTTATTCACTGCTGACAGATTTTCTTGCTGCAATTTAAGCACAGAGATCAGATAATCTCTATTCTATCCATAGTGACTTTTTTATTTCCCCTTTCTTTGTATCTCCTTGTGTCACATGTTCTTTATAGGCTTTTGTGTTTGTTTTGTTTGGATTTTGGTGGTTTTGGTGTGGTTTTTTTTTTTTTGTTTTTCTTTTGTTTCTTTTTTTTTTTAACTAGGACTTTAAATTGTCCCCGTTTTTTACCCCCATTAAGCTACAAGATGTGAGATGCAGTCACAAAACTTTGATTCCTCCCAGTCTAGAAAATAAGACACAGCAGTGGTTTTTGATGGAAGTATTTATATGCTACTTTGGTACTTTTGCATTAGTCAGGAGAATCCTAACTGTCTTTCAATGCTGGCAGCAACCTGTGTGATGAGCTGTTCCCTGGAGATGATAATTCCTCTGAGCTTCCTGAGGACTTGCAGCCTCTTGTCTGGGAATCTCAACTTGAGTTTGGGCTTTAAAGTAGAAAAAAAATGACAAATTAGGGCTGAAGGATTCCAGATCTGCCTGGTGCAGGAGGCCATGTGATGAGGTGTGCAAATGGATTGGTGGTGTGTTTTGCTGGTGTGTTTGGCTGAAATTCAGGTGCTGTGTGCTTGCATTTCTGTGAGGGGTACCAAGCAAGGCGTCCCTGAGGTGCTCTGCTGGCCCTGTGCATCAATATCAGCAAAAGTCAGCACAGAGCTTCACTCTGCTCTTGAAATATCTGTATGTAACAAGGGCAGGAAGCCACATGAAGGGAACTGACAATGATATTTTCAAGAATTTTCACTAAGATTGCATGCAGCTACCTGCAGACACAAGGTGAAGCATCAGCTAGATCCAGTGTCACTTTCTTCCCCAAGCCTAAAATGAGGAAGGAAAAACCGTTTGCTCAGGACTTTCTGCCTCTTCAGTGCATGGGTCTGACTTTGGCTGCCTGCTCTAATTGCTGTTTAATGAAAAAGCTGCAAAACCCCGTGGAACAGCCAATAAATCAGCAATGTGTATGGAAAATTTAAAAAGCGTGTGCACTCCCAAAGTGACGTGAGAACAACAGGGGATGTGATAACCTGAGATCTTCTGACCTTTTTACCCCCACATCTCTGTGGGAACTCCTGTTTCTCCACCTGGCTGTTGGCAGAATTGATGGTTTCTGTCTCCCCATCTCCTCAGCCTTTGAATCGAGTCCAGCCCAGCTCTGCTGCTCTGCCAGGCAGGCTGCTGTGAGTAGTGCTGACTGTACACTCTACCCAGCACTGCCAGGAAATTGCTGCCCCAGGGTGAGGCCAGGAATTGTTAAAGTTTTTAAGGAACAAGTCAAGGCTGTTGCTGAACTGAGGGTAGAAGCATGCTGGGAATTGAAATAATTAACACAGCTTTGATCACAGAAGTAGGCACTGCTTTGTCTATGGCTTTGTACAAAGTTAAAGGAGAAAGTGAAAGGTGTTAATGGTACCTCTTCATTAAGCTAATCCTTCAGACTGGCAAATTACGTCCTGGTTTCTGTCCCTGCCATCAGCGTTGGTGTGTAGCCTCTTCCTCCGCCTTTCCCACTGCTCCTGGTGCCTTTTGGTTTGGAAGTGAGTGATGCTGGCTGGAATAAATTTATGACAGTTCAAAGCACAGCTTAGGTGGTCCTGGTGAAGAAAAATCAAGCAATATTGACCTTGTGCTGGATGAACATCTGGCATGCCACGTGTCATCCCATCCCTTTGTGCAGCCACTGCTTGTTTTACCCTGGGGTTGCCAAACACCAGCCCAGACCATGAATGTCTGCTGAGCCCACGTGTCAGCTCCCATGCCAGGGGCTGGTCCCACAGGACATGGCAGTGGTCAGGGGTGCAGGTGTCACCTGAGGGAGCCAAACCCGTGTTGTGTCTGCTGCCATGCCAGCCTGGGGGGTGATGGCAGTGCGTGCACCAGTAGGGTCACACTGGGGGGTTTATTCCTCTAAGGGGGTTGGGGATGTGTGCTGCTAGGGGTGAACAAATAACTTCTGCCCACAGAAGTCAGGAGCAGTGCTGAGGGCTCTGCAGTGCTCCAGGCTGTAGCAGGCTGCTCTGGGAAGGTGCGGGGCCTGCTGGTGTTGTTGGGCTTGCTCTAGATGCCAGTGATGCCCTTGGCAAGCTCCCCACCCTGAGTTGTGCCACCCTGGCCGGCAGAGCAATTCCTGCCTGGTCTGAGCAGTGATCTGGGCTGTGACTGCAGCAGCAGCTCCTGGTGCCACTGGGGAAATGTGCTTTTGGCTGTCTGCAGGGGTGGGAGGGGGGTCATGCTGGTTCCTCCTTTTCTGCCCTGTCAAGGCATCTCCAAGGCCCATTCCTGGGGGCTGTCTTGGCCATTTTAATAAGCCAGGTGTGCAATGGGTTGGCTCATGTGTATTTGATTTAATGGAAAGAGTGGAAAAAATGCTTTTTATCGAATACTGGTTTTATTCTGTCACAGACAACTTTTATAAAAAATCCTTTCCTTAGGATTTTTTCCTCCTGAGAAGCTGAGAGGCCTCAGGAACAAAATGTAAACATTTATTATCTGCTGCTGTGGAATGCAACAGGTGCATCTCTGATTGGCCCATCTTGGATGTTTATAATTAATGGCCAATCACAGCCCAGCTGGCTCGGAGAGAGTCCAAGACAGCTGCCTTTGTTATCATTCATTCCTTTCTATTCTTAGCTTAGCTGGCCTTCTGAGATGGAACCTTTTCTTCTATTCTTTTAGTATAGTTTTAATATAATATATATCATAAAATAATAAATCAAGCCTTCTGAAACATGGAGTCAGATCTCCATCTCTTCCCTCATCCTCGGACCCTTGTGAACACCATCACATTTATTCTTGCCTGTCATCCTCTCCCTGCTCACTCCACGTGTCTTTCACAAGCTGTGGGTGGCCAGGCTGGGACCACAATCCCCACATTGCTTTCCTCTGTCTCTCCTGTGTGCCCTTGTATGAGACCCAGAGAGGGAGAATCACTGTGCAAGCACACAGCCCTGGCTGGGGACAGTCAGTGAGCAGGTTTTTCTGCTCAAGAAAAGAGCAAGCAGAAACAGCAATTTTTGCAAAGCTGCCGGGGGTTTAGGAGAATGGGAGTGGCAGATGAGGACCTTGCCCTCCGTGCCCCATGGTGGCTGTGTGGGGCGCTCTGGGGTGTCCCTGCCCCAGGCAGAGCAGCCCCAGCAGCAGCAGGGCAGGCAGCATTCCCTGTGGGCACAGCTCCTGCCTGTCCCCGCAGACCTGTGGGGAGGCAGAGGGAAAAGCGGAGCCAGCGCCTGTCCCGGTTTTCTTGCCAGCACCTGCCAAGGGCAGAGGCAGCACAGATGCTGCTGGTGGAGGGCATCTGCTCTGGAAGGGCACAGAGATCCTGTGCAGCATCCACTGAGCCTGTCTGGAAGGCTTGGCTGTAGGAAATGAGGTTAGCAGAAGCAGAAGTTCCTACAGCTTGCCTACCAAGCGACGGCCCGAGTTGGCCCAGGATGCTGGAAACCACTTTTCAGCCTGGGCACTCCTCCATCTCCATCCAATCTGTGCAGCAGCACAGCTAAAGAGCACGAATGTGACTTTCCCTGGACCTGTCTTGCAGAAGGTAAAGCACCATATGGGAGCTGATGGCTTGACCTGCCTGCAAAAGGTATCTGAAGAGACAGAGAGGAAGCACAAGGCCCACATCTTTAAAGATAAAGAGGAGTGTGTGGGTGCCATTTCCTCAGCAACTGAAGCTGTCGCAGTGTCTGATCTGTCTGTGGTTTCAGTCTTTCTTCTGCAGCATTTCTGCTAAGGGGGCAGCTGGGAAGAACTTTTGCTCCATAATAAATTTTCAAGGGAGATTGTATATGAGATCAGAATGGGGTTTTTTAATGTTTAGTTCATATTTTGTCACCACATGCTGATTTTTTTCAGATTTTATGTTTTTGGTTTTGTCCATGAGATTCCTGCTTTGAACTCTGGGAACACATTCCTTATACAGACTTAGGTGGGGTTTGTTTTGGTTTTGTTTATTTAATGATTTTTTTAAAATTTTCATCACTCTCTCTCTTTTCCTGATTAATATTTTATTGTAATCCCCCCTCCTATTTTATAGCACCTCAATTTGAGGCTCTTTAGACACAGCTATCTAATACAGAAAGCTTTCTGCAGGCAGAAATCCATGGGAGGTATGGGCACTTAGAACTTAGGAAACTTGAATTTTGAGGTGGGTAGACAGAAATTAAAGTGCTTTTAAGTCTGGAGAACTTCTGGAAAACATTATCTCCCTCCCTAGCTGTCTTTCTGTGATTTGCAAGACTGTGGAAATTCAATTACAGGAGGTAACTGTGAGCACAGCGAATAGAGGTGGTCACTTTTTGTTCCCTTGCAATTCAGAATGACAACCCCCACCATTAAAACTCAGTGCATGTGTACTTGATATTAAACAAATTGGATAGCTCTGAGATTGCTTATTTCTTCCAGGGATGGGAGGATGAATGGAGCCAAAGCAGTTTTGCAGCCCGGCGTGTCTCAGCTCAAGGCTGCTAATGACGCATCCTGCAAACACAAAGCATCAGCAAGTCCTTTGTACTTTGCTAATATTTTTCCTGCAGTAACACGAGAGCAATTACAGCTTGGAAGGATGGGAGTTGGAAAGCTGGAGGAGATGAAAAAAATTCCAAGGGAAGAGCAGGATTTCATGAAGTGAAGGCAGAGAGTGTGTGTGGGTGGGCGAGGGAGCAAGCATCTGTAAATAGTTGGCACTGACAGCTGCTTTTAAAAAATATGTGGGAATCTGGAAAGAGAGAGGTGGAACAGCTGCAAGTGTGTGTATGGTTTATGGAAAGAGGAGAGCAATGTGCAGCCTGTGAGGGAAGGAGCAAAAGAGCAGAGCTAAGCAGGAATCCGTGGAAGGGGTGAGAGAAATGGGGCAAAACCAGAGTGAAGTTGGGGAAGGAAGAGATTAATTCCAGGAGATTTCAGGAATGGGTATAAAGTGCAGTGCAGCTGATGTAAGAGTCACTGTGGTGCTGTGGCTGCCAGTGGTGAGGGGGGAATTGCCACTGCCGCCTGCCTGTCCCAGCCTGTCCCAGCCTCCCCCGGCTTTATCTTTTGATTTATCTTAATAAGAAATCAGCCTTGCTAAGAGCGGGTCATGGGGCTGGGCTGAAGGATTAAAGCCAAGTCTCTGACCTCTGGGCATATTGTAATGCTTGTGAGCCATTGACTCATCCTCTTTATTGGCAGGTTGATGGATCCCTAACTAGGTTGTTAGTGGCATCTCAGCCTTGCTGCCTGAGATGTGCCTTTTGTGTTTAAACTCTGACTTAGAGAAACAAGTTCATTTCAGGCTCTTTGTGCTTCTCTCCTCCTCCTTTTCACAGCTTTTACTTCTTTAAATGTAGACTTCTTTTGACAGATCATCTCCATGGTAACTAACAGGACCGGGCTGCCTACAGAAATTGTAGTAATAAAGTGCTTGGTTTTTACACATGATGAAAAGATGATGAAGCACAATGATAGGTGATAAAGACACAGGTAATTGCTCTAGAATAATATTGCTGCCAAGAAGATGACTGAACTCCCACACAGAAGATGAACAGATGGTGTATTTATTGAAATTCATAGGCTGAGGGAAGAAGATGTAATTGATGGCTGTGTAGGTTTTTGTTTCAGTTTACTATGTTCCGAGCAGGGCCGGGAGAGCGGCGTGCCGGCAGATGGAGCCCGCATGCAGAGCCACCCTATTTCCTCACTGGAGATCTGAATTCCAATCAGAGCCATAAAGGCAGCAGAACCACTAATTGCTCTGATGCATTTTGCTGGTTTTTGATCTGTCACACAGCCCTGGTATTAGTTTAGAGAGGGTGTAATTCTTTTGTGAGAGCAGTGATGGTAAATTGCGTTAGAATACCGGGAACGGGGAAGTAAAGCCTGGAAAAATGAACACTTGCAAAACATGTGCTCAGTAAAAGTTTTCCAAGACCAGATGTGTGTCTGCTTTAGTGAAGGGCAGCTGTGGCACGTTTGCTAACCCATTGCTGGTCTCCTGGAGCAGCAGGTCTGTTGTGCAGGATCCATGGGAAGGCAAAGCCAGGGAGTTTTCCTCTGTTGCTCTCTGTGTGTTTTCAGGTGTAAGTTAAAAGTGTTAAAAGTGATGTAGGGGCTTCAGTGAAAATGTTGTCTGCCTGTGTATGGCAGACCTGGTTTGAATGGTCCCAACACAAAAAATGTGCTGACCTGTTGGAATAAGCCCAGAGGAAGCCACAAAGTTGATCACAGGGCTGGAGCAGATCAAGACAGGCTGAGAGAGTTGGGGCTGTTCAGTTTGGAGTAGAAAAGGATCCAGGGAGATCTTTGAGGCCCTTCCAGTACCTAAAGGGGCTCCAAGAGAGCTGGAGAGGGAATTTTTGTAAAGATGTGGGTGACATGACAGGGGGGAATGGATTTTAAGAGAAGGAGAGTATGTTTAGAATAGATGAAATTTTTCCTCTGTGTGTGGTGAGGCACTGACACAGGTTTCCCAGAGCAGTGGTGAACTCCCCACCCCTGGAAATGTTCAAGACCAGGCTGGGTGGGCTCTGAGTAAGCTGGTCTAGTGAAAGATTCCTTGCCCATGGCAGGGGGTTTGAACAAGATGATCTCAAAGTTCCCTTCCCAGCTAACCCAATCTCTGCGGTCATGACTGCATTGCTGCTGGGCAGTGTGGTGCAGCAGTCCCAGGTGTGGGGTGCTGTGGTATCCCTTGCCACAGGGCTTGGTGCCCTCAGGTTCCCCAGAAGATTACTTCAGTGCTGCCAGGAGAATATAAATGTCCTTGGGAATCAGTCCCTGGAAGGGCTTCTCTCTGAGCAGTACAAAGAACCATACTTAGAGCAAGGAGTGCCAGCTCTGGGGCATAAAGGTTTTTCCTTATGGATAAGGAAATGTTGGGGGAGAAGCTCCCTTGGGAGGAGCTGGCTGAGCTAAAGTGCTGGTGGCTGTCTGTCCTGCAGCTCCTCTGTGTTCAGCAGCTTCAGCACCCCTCTTGTGCCCCTGCTAGCCCCCAGAGTTTTGTGATTTATTCCTGATAATGCCTGGCTGCTGTTTAGGACATCATAAGGTTCTCTCTTCCTCTGCAACCTCATGCTAGTGTATGGATTGTATAACTCATTTTCTCATCAAGTTCTGCAAGTAAACCACTTCCCACTTGGGTTTACCTCCAGTTGTCCCTGCTCTCATGTTGACTGTGTTTGTAGCTCTTGCATGCAAGGAGCTTTGAGAGGAGAAATAGGTTTTCCTCCTTACAACGGTAGTGCCAATGAGAATGAAAATAAAGACGTGGGTGGTATGGAAGAAACTCTCTCTCCAGGATACTTTGCCCCAGTGAGGAAACTAAAAGTTTCAGGTTCATCACTTGACAGTGTTTGTGTCAAATTCACCCTTCCTTTTATTCCTTCCCTTCAGATTGTCAGGGCACCCACATCTTTTGTGGCACCTGAAAAACCTGATTTGCATGCAAATTGCTCCCGTTTAGGTTGAAACATTTCTGTCATTCTTCTTTCCAACTTCTTCCCTTTTTCCTGCAGAAAAGGAGGGGTGGAAAAAGTTACTTAAGTGATACACCTTCTTCATACAAGATTAAACAGAACTGCTCTGGATGTGCTTTTTTGAGACCTGTCAGGCAGCCAGCAAACGGAGCATCGAGCTAGAGATGCCTGAAAGATCTGCTATACAATAAAAGAGAGAATTAGAGAAAGGAAGAGGGTGAATCTGAGGACTGAAAAGAGACTGACCTACTGCTGTATCTGAGCTGTTACTTGAGTGCATGGAGCGTGGTTGGAGTCATACTAAGCCAGCCTGGTGACTGTCATTGTGATGACTGGTTCCTAAGGAGCCCCCTGATTTATTTTCAGTGCTGTCCATCCCTGTTGCTAAACCCAGCTCCTGCAGACTCCACCAGGGCACCCAGCAGGGTCTGAGGGACCTTGGCACCCTGCGGGAGTTCCCTGGAGAGGATGGTACAGGACATCCTTGAAAGGATAAGCCTTGTTTAAGATAAAGGGTGATTTTTTAGCTTGAACACAGGTTTGTCAGGTGGCCTGAGTGCTGCCAGCTTCTCTGTCAGCCTGGCTTTGTTTGCTGCCCAGCTGCTGGCCTCTTTTCTTTCCCCCACTAATTCCTGCTCTGCCCTTCACCACTAATTGAGTGTTTCAGGCAAAGCTGGTCAAAACATTTTTATTCAAAACTTATTTTGCTGGCAGCCAAGCTTGGCAGCATCAAAGAAAAGGATAAATAAAATATACTGTCATTTTTCTGGGAGAAATTATCTTTTAAAAGCTGGAAGCTGAACTGTTGTCACCCAGTTGAGGGGGAATACATTGCCAATTGCTCTTTCTTTTTTAGTTTACCTTCTCACCCTTTTCCCTTCCATCCCCATTCCCCTTCCCATCTCTTTTTTCCCTGTTTGGCTGTGTTTCCCTGCTTGTGCCAGAAAGGTCAAGGGAATCTAGGCTGACATGAAGACTTTCTCTCCAAGTTGAGTGTTTTTCATTCAAAAAATAATCAGATGTTTTCCAACTTCCCTTCCCCCCAAAGTCAATGGTTATTCTTGGGCTGGTTTCTGCCTCAGATAGAATCATAGAAGGACACGAGATGGAAGAGACCTGCAGAGGATCAGTGAAGATGGACCAAGGCTTCTGTGGTTTCCATGCCCATCAGGGCAAGTAGCAGCCAGTGGGGCAGGGCTGGGTTTCTGACGAGGTCTCTGGTGTTGAGATGACCCCATGGTGTTAGGAAGTCTCTTTTTCCCAGCCCCGAGACCGAAGAAGAAGTCAAGATTCCTTGGCTCTGGTTCTCAAAGTTGTTTATTTTCTCTTATCTGTTACATTCCTTCTCTGACCTGCTGAGATCCGTCCAGCAGGTCGGGTTGTGGCACAGTGACTGCCCTTGGGGTGGTGTTGGCTTTTTATACTAAGAATTACGTGTAAATTATTTACGATAATTTTCCAATACCTATCACCTATGTTAGACAGTCTGTCTCCACTCTAAACCAATCCAGAAGTGTCACCATCCCAGCAGAAGATGGAGGAAAAGGAGGAGGAGAAGAAGGATGGGACAGGCCCAGATTCCTCCATCTTGCCTCCTGAACCCCCATTCTAAATCTCCAAAATTCTACTTTTTCACCTTGTGACAAATTAACTATCATTCTACTCAAGCTCTTGTGACTTATAAATCTTTACACAAAGCTGGTAATTGTTTCCATGGGCTAAAATGGAAGGCACAGGTGTTTCAGACTCTGTGCCAAGGTCCCTGAGCCTCCTGCCAGGGTTTTCAGTCCTCCAGGGCAGCCAGAGGAATTTCCTGGGTTCTGACAGGCTGGTGCTCCATGCACTGGTTCCCATCAGGAACCATCAGGCAGCAAAGCCCATCCAGGAAACTCTCTGTGTCTCCTGAGTGTCCCAGTGCTCACAGGCACATGGGGAGGCTGAAAGAAGAAAGCTGTTTTGCCAGAGCTGGAGTGACATTACCTGGCCAGGAGAACAACCAAATTAAGTGTTTATCCTTGGGATGGAGGAGACCCCAGGCTGGAGGAGGGGATTCTGGTGTCCTGGTATATGGGGCACAGGATGGGTCAGGTTGGAAGGGACCTCAGGGGGTCATCTTGTCCCACCTTCCTGCTCCAGCAGGGCCATCCCAGAGCACACAGCATGGGATTGTGTCCAGATGGTTCTGGAATATCTCCACACTCTCTCTGGGCAACCTGTTCCAGTGCTGAGTCACTGCACAGGAGAGAAGTTCTTCCTCCTGTTCAGGTGGAACTCCAGCGCATCAGTTCCTGCCTCTGTCCTGTTGCTCAGCTCTGAGAAGAGCCTGGTCCATGCTCTTGGCACCCACCCTAAAGATATATGAATACAGTGATGAGGACCCCTCTCTGTCATCTCTTCTTGAGGCTGAGCAGGCCCAGTTCCCTCAGCCTTTGCTCAGAAAGGAGAAACTCCAGTGCCTTAATCATCCTTGCAGCCCCTGCTGGAACCACCCCAGCAGCTCCCTGTCTGTCTCTCCTGTGCTGAGGAGCCCAGAGCTGACTCTGCCCTCCTGGCACAGGATCCATGACCAGAGTGGTGACCTGTCCCTGTGCTGCCTGGCAGGCACTGAGAGCACCTCAGGAAAACCAGCATGAATAAGGAAAATGCTCCAGATTAATGCCTCACCCTGGTTTAGGGGTGATCTGGAATTATGGAATGTGGTTGCCAATCGTTGTGGTGTTGTTGTGGGTCCCAGGATGAGGTGAGAGAATTGACTCCAAGTTCTCAGAAGGCTGATTTATCGTTTTATGATTTATATTATATTAAAAGAAAAGGATATACAAAAACTACACCAAAGAAAGAGAAAGGAGACATCAGAAGGCCAGAAAAGAATGAATAATAAAAACTTGTGGCAGACTCAGAGCCTGACACAGCTGGCTGTGATTGGCCATTAATTAAAAACAGTTCACATGCTGGGTAAACAATTCTCCAAATCACATTCCAAAGGAGCAAATCATGGAGAAGCTGGAGCTTCCCAGGAGAAGAACTCCTGGGGAAGGGATTTTTCATAAAATATGACAGTGACAATGGAATACCTGTGATAATCTTGTAAAGGTGAGTTGCAGGGCCAGTTGAGTGGTGTGGCCCTCTGTTAATTGCTGGGTGATTAGCAGTGGAAATTACCTTTCAGATACCATTCCTGCTCGGACTGCTGCCCCTGAACCTAAAGCAAATGCTCAGAAAGGTTTATTGGACAGGTAAAGCTACTGAAAAAAGTTATTTTCTTTGATTTACTGAGTGAAAGCTGCAAACCAAGCAGTTCATATTTTTACAGTTTGTTAACAGCTTGCAATCCTATGGGTTCAGATTATTTGTAAATTTAAAAATAATTTTAAAAGTGAAACAAGCAAGCAATCTGTGGTGCAGTGTCAGAAGAGTGGTTGTGCTGTGTCCAAGCAAAGATCCCTGATGCTGGCTGGTAGCAAGTACCTGGGGAGAATATTTCAGAGCAGAGTCTGGCTCTGTGCTCCCAGTTTCTGCCAATCAGCAGCTTGGGACTTTCTAACCCACAGGTTATGTAGGATGGGCTAGGTTAAACCCATTTATCTGTTTGTTTTTTGAAATATTTATGTTTCCAGGCCGTGCAGCACCTGCAGCAGTGAGCTCCACAGTTTTGTGTTGCATGAAACATTATTTCTGTGCGTTGTGATTGGTACCTGATACCTGTTCATTTTGTTGTGTGCCCTCTAGCTGTTCTCTAGAAAGGTGTAGTTACAATTCTTTCCTTATTTGCCACCTCCATAACACTTACTACCCCTGTTTTATTACACCTCCATCTGCTCTGATCCCATGATTACCTCGTTATTTGACAAAATTAAGTTTTTTCCTTGAGCAGAAGCTGTTGCAGACCCCTCATTACCCAAGTTGCCTGTACCAGCATGGTGCTGTAATGTGGTGTGTCTATTAAGTCTTTTAAGTCTTTTAGGAAGTCTTTTAAGACTTCTGCACTCCAGTGAAGAAAGGGGAGCAGTGTGAATTTGTAATGGCAATGCTTTTTGTGATCTTACTAGTTTTCATAATGTTTCTTTATTTGCCTTGTTCCTGAGCACTGAGATATTTTCAAGGAACTATTTGGGCAGTCACCAAGATCCCTTTTCTGGGTGAAAATAGTCTTGAATTACATCCTTCAGCTTCTCTGCAGGTGACACTGGTGCAAAAATTGGTACTCTAGGCTTATCATCATCAATGTTCCTTGTCCACCATCACTGCTGACCCCACCAGCTTTCAGAAAAGAGTCCTATTTCTGCTACTCTTGAAAAGGAGCTGTAATTAATTTTTTATACCACTAGAAAGTTGCTGACCACAGTTGTTTTTTTGGTCTGTCCTCCTATGATTCCACATTGAACTTGACAGAAGTTCACCATCTGTTTTTCTTTTCCTCCTCTGAACATGATGTTCACATTCTGAAGGATAGTTGTTTCCTGGTTTTGGCATTACTACCAGTAAATTGCCTTAAGTAACCCTTCAATCCCAATCAACAAATTGATTTTTTTTGGTCCTTTTATAATATTTTGAATTAATAAGTGTCTTGATGCTTTCCTATAGTACCTGTACACGGTCTCCTGAAGTGTTTCTGCCTTTCCACCTACTTCATTGTAATGCTACACTGAATTTTATGTAGTTTTCCTTTTTCAAATCCAGGTTTATTACTTAGATTTCTGTGGACTTCTTTTTTCTTCCATAGGGTGTTGAAGAATAGCCATTCTCATGTGTTGCTGGGAATGAGTTGCTCTTCTATTACAGGTTTTTAACTAGTTATTTATAATGTAGAAAAATGCAGTGTTTTCAGCACCCTGTCAAGACAGTTTCCCAGTCTCTGTGGTATAACTTTAGTTCCAAATCATTCCTTATTTCTGTCTCCATACCCAGTCACCCTGTGGACAGTGTCACAATCTGGTAGGTTTTAAACTAATCTTAATCTGTGGAGGTTTTTTAACATATTGCACCATTTCTGACATTCCCTGCTTCTCATATTCAGGGATTTACAGCTTCCCACTGGGTTTTGTCTTCCACTGAGCCTCTTCTTACTGTGTCCCCCCTTTGTCTCTCCTATCCCACAGCAGCTCCAGCCTCTCCTGTTTGGAGGTGGCAGCACAGTGGGTGCAGCCTTGGATGTAGTGACAGGAGGGGGATGGCTTCAAACTGAGGGAAAGCAGGTTTAGGAAGGAAATATTGACTGTGAGGATGGTGAGGCCCTGGCAGAGGTTGCTGAGAGAAGCTGTGGATGCCCCACTGCAGGGGGATACAGTATGGGTAAATGAAGGTGGTACAGAATGTAATCTTAACTCCCAGTGAGTTGCAACTGGACCAATTGCTAAAGATTAGGAGCAGGCCTGATCTTAACAGGCCACACCTGTAGCCAGTAAGAACAGTGGTATAAAAGAGTGGAATGGTGGGATCTGGAGTCAGATGAGTGCTGCAAGGACCAGGAACAGTTGGTGCTTAGAGGAGCTGCCTATGAGAAACATCAAAGACGTACGAAACTCTGGTGGTATGGAATCCTTGCACCATAAAGATAATAGAACACTTGATACATGAGACAACACCCCACCCCTGGAAGCGTTAACGGCTGGATGGACCTTTGAGCAGCCTGGTCCAGTGGAAGGTGTCCCTGCCCATGGAAAAGGTTGGCATGGGATGACTTTTAATGCCTCTTCAAACCCAAACCAGTCTGGGGTTCCGTGATCCACAGCTGTGGCTGGAGAGCAGCTGCCTGGGGGACACAGGTCCTTGCAGGGAAGAAAAGCTGCTGGAACATTCTCCTTCTGTGCCAAAGCCTTTGCTGCAGGTTCTGATTCAAATCTCTGATCTCCACCAGACATTCACCTAATTGAGTAGATTGACCCTGGCTCTAATGTAACAGGCAATTAATCAAAGGCTGACTAATCAGCTCTCTCCATGGCTGGCACCTTGCAGAGAGTCTGGGAATCACTTACATGCTACTCTGCAAACCAGTTTTAGGCTCTGAGATTTACAGCCAGTTAATTCTATTGAACTCTGTGGATTTACTGTAAACTTCAATTATTATAATCTCTGAAACATAATAAAAATTCCTTTACTTAGCTACATTAAATGGTAATTTAAAAACTAAGTTTTGTAGCTCCTTTAACTAATTACACTCAGGAGTTTGACCAGTATTAAAATTTAGCTGAAATCTGTCATCTTTCCCTGGATTTAAATACCTTGAAAACTGATTGGCTAAGCAATAGCATTTAAACTTATTTTTCAGTGTTTAAAAGTATTTTCTTTTCAAAGCACTTAATTTTGATCTAGATAACTTCTGAAGTTTGATACTGCTGGAATGTAGGACCTGATTTTTGAGCAGAGGTTCTCATTTGCCAAGCTGCAGCAGTTAACAGCCATTCAGTGGTGTTGACTGACATCTGTTAAGAGCTTTAAATTGAAGATGCACTGTGAAATAAGATGAAATTAAAGCAGAATAAACATCAGCAAGCACTTGCTCCTCCTGCACAGCCAAACTCATTTAAGTGAGTGTGTTTTGTGCTGGGCAGTGCAGGGATGCAGCTGGAGACTGGGGCACTGTCCCAAGGGCAACAAAGCCACTGCTGACATCCTGTCAGGAATGGCATGGGGGTGATTGGTTTTTTCTCTTTCTCCAGCCAGGCCTATTTATGAGCTCTCTGCTGGTCCTCTGAGCCTCATTCTGACTTCATTTTTCTGCGGAAAGGGGTTAAGCAAACTGCACTTTTCTTGTTTGGTTGATGCTGAGTTTTTCGGATGCTCCAGAAAATCACATCTGTTCCCTTCCTTGTAACAAATGTTCAAACCTCTTATTTACCAGTGTTAACTCAATCAAATAAACCAAATTGCTGTGGGCAATGTTGGCTGTCTCTTGAGGTACCCCAACTTTATTTTAGTTCCTTTTCTCACCACCCTGAATATCATCTGATTCTTTCCATTGTTTCCATATTTTTTTGGTATTTGGAGCTCAGGCACATTCACCTCTGCTGTGTTTGTAGTTTATGATCCTTGGTGCCTGTATTGTTGAAGCTGCCTGCTTTGTTTGGCTTTCTCTCAAAGACTTTTTGTCCTTTCTGTCATTTCAATGACCTAAAGCATGTTGCTAGCACTGAAAATATAACCTTTATTTGCCCTCCAGTCAAATCCTGAACTGAACTACCTGTGCAACTGGTGGTGAATCCTCCCTGCATGTTCTTCTGCACTCTTAGGCTTGTGGCTGTCTTCTCACTGTTTTTTTTTTTAATTTATTTTTAATGCTGTTAGATAATAATATTGCACCAGCTCAATATAAGAGGAGTTGCACCAGCTCTGGAGGAGTAGTTGGTCTCTCTAAAGTGAGGACTTACTGTATTTGGGTTCCTCCCAGATGAAGGAAGGAATGATGAATCTGACTCCATGTTCTCAGAAGGCTAATTTATTATATTAAAGAATATTACATTATATTAAAGAATAATACATTATATTAAAGAATACTAAACTATACTATACTAAAGAATACAGAAAGGATACTTAAAGAAGGCTAAAAAGAAAATAATGAAAACTCGTGATTCTTTCCAGAGCCTTGACCCATCTTGGCCCTGATTGGCCAATGAGTCAAAACAATTCCCGGAAAACCAATGAAACAATCTCAAACACATTCCACACGTGAGGACAACACAGGAAAAGCAAATGAGATAAGAATTGTTTTCCTTTTTCTCTGAGGCTTCTCAGCTTCCCAGGAGAAAAATCCTGGGGAAAGGGATTTTTCCAGAAAACATGAATGCCACAAGGACTCCCTGTGTTTTCTGGGATGTGAGCATTCTCCAATGCATCTGAGTTTCTCTTCAGCGTTCCTGAACGTTTTTGAGGACCATTTTTGTAAAATCCATTGTTAAGGTATTTATTTCCTTGCCCTCTTCCTGTCTTGTTCTAGAGCAGGCTGGAGCTGGGCTGGGCTGGCATCTTCCATTCCCCAGCACCCCAGGTTCCAGTTTTCCACTTCTTTTTTCTCCCTCTGTTGAGATTGGGATTGAAGGCACTTGAGACAACAGTTCACATTCAGGCTTAGATGTTTATTTTTTCTTATCTATGTTACAATTTCACAGCAGTGAGTTCTGCAGTCTTTAACTAACAAGGCACAAAATGCCTCGCTATCTCTTGTTACAAGGTCTTTTAAGGCTAAACTGTCCAATCAAGAAATGATACCTAAAATATTTTCACTTTTAACCCAATAACTGATCCTTTGTGTCCCACAATTTGGACTTTTCTGTCCAATTACACAAAACCACCCAAACTCATGAAGAAGAAGGTGAAGAAGGACCAGCCACCACCCTAAAACCTCCATCTTGCTCCATATATATTACTATATTCTAAAACCCCAAACTCTAAGTTTTCAATCCTGTGATATTATACACTTCTAATCAACTACACACCCACAATCCCAGTGCTATCATTCAATTTTTGAAGCCTTCCCCACAGCCTCAGGTCAATGCAGTGTTCTCTTGGGAGTCAGAGTCTGTTAGCACAGAAAGTCTCAAATTCTCAGCATCCAGAGCTCCAGCACCCAGGCTGTGCCCAGGCGGATCCCTGGCTGCCATCCCGGAGTGCTGAGCATGGACAGGTGACAGTGCTTGTGCCATGCCAGGGTTTTGCAGTCACAGTCCTGGTTCTTTGAGCTCCTCCTTGGCTGCCTGTGCCTGCTCTTTCGTATCCAAATGGCTTCACTGTGTGTTGCAGCAGCTGCTCCTTTTCCTCCAGCCTGATACTGCTGCTTATCAGTGTGGCAGGGATTAGGCTGCAGTGTTTGTACATGGCAAGGGCTCTAATTAGCTAAAGTCACTCCGGAGGCATTTTTCTCTTATTTGGGAATGTTCCCAGTCGGGGCACGTGTTGCTGTTTGCTGGTTCTTCCTTTTGTTTTTCAATTCCAGGGGTATTTGGGCCTGTCTCCCTCATCTCTGTCCAGAGAGCTGTCAGGAGGGCATTTCCCTCTGGTATCACTCTCCATGGTGGGGGATGGCTTTTGCTGAATTCCAGCTCTGTTTGTCACAGCTGTCAAGCTACATTGCTTTAACCCACGTGCTGACTCAGTATTTGTGTTCCTGTTGGCTTCCTGCTCTAACTACAGCCATTGCCTGTGACTTTGCTTGCATTTTTGGAGATTTAGGTCTGCTCTTGTCCATACCCTTGCTTGCAAGCTGGTCTTGTGTGACCCACAGTGTTTCTATTTAGCTTGATGTTGACACAGCAGTTTATGGACTCAGCTGCAAGGTGAAGGGCGCTGATCATTTCTTTCTTGATTTCTGATCAAAACCTGCCATTTTCCTGGAAAATTCCAGTTTTCCTTCATATCCTTTGCAACTGTAATGGTTTTGGTTGCATTTCTGTCAACAATCTCTTTTAATGCTGGATTTTTCTTTTATATATATAAAAAATAATCACCCAGTTTTAATTAGAAAGTCACAATCCTTGCCACCAATTTTCAAGTATCTAAGTAGACTTGAACCACCCTTGTGCACACTGACATTGTTTTGGAAATCCGCCTCATGTGGAGTTTGAATTGGCCTGTCTGTTTGCTTTGTTTTTAGGGGTTGATTTGCCAGGAATTTGTAATTCCTGGGCATCCCACTAGGCTGAGTGCTGCTCCAGGATTTCCTTCTTCCCACCAGCAGAATAAATGCAGATTGCAAGAGAGACCCTAGGGTTCTCCTGAAACTTCTGCAAATTTCTGTGAACTGGACCTCTCAGATCCATTTCAGAGGTTGTTAAATTAGTGGGAAACTGTTTGATTGGAATAGGTGAGCTGTGAGGTCCAAACCTGGGGTGAAAGTCAGAATTGGATCCAAAAACCCATTTGTGAAGTGTACAGGAACACAGGACAGTGACTGCCTGGCCATCAGGCAGCACCTACTGGAATAGCCACAGGGAAATTATTTGACCAAATTACTGCTTGATAATCTACAACTTCTTTATTTGCACTCTTCAGCAAGCCAGGTAAGATTTCTCTACTACAGGCTTAGTGGCCACATGGATTTTGTTGGTATTTTGGATTCTAGGTGAAGCTAACACTTTTGTTTGTGGCTAATGGCTCACAGCCTCATTTCAGTTAATTTTGAAGTGACCAGGCACCTGGTCTGTGCTGCTTCATGGAAATTTAAGTGAGGAAATGCTGTGGTGTCCCTGCAAATGTTTAATTGAAACACTGCTTCTGCTAAGGCAGTTTCCTCCTCCTCTGGAGTTCAGGGCCTTGTCACCTGTACCTGCCAGTGGGCAGCAGGTGAATGTGACTTGGGCAGAAATGTGCTGTGCAAATATCTCTGCCTCCACACCTATCCAGCACAGGCACATTCCTTCCAGCTGGCCCAGAGGAGTGGAGTATTGAGAGACCCTGTCTGACCTCAGCAAGATGTGCCAGAGATGTTTCACTCAGACATTCATGCCTTGGCAGGAGGAGTTCACTGCCCTGAGCTCTGTTTCATCAGCTTTTCTGGTTTTGGGGCTCTTGACTCAGAGACCTAACTCTGTTGCATGCAGTTTGCTCTTTACTCCTATATTTCTTTTGAATAAGACTTGGGGCTGAGAAGGGAGAATAACTGGACTTAAAGTTCAAGCAGTAGGAGATGTATTTGTTTTTTGTAAGTCCAGAGAATGTTGAGGAAAGCTTAATGTACTGAACAAAGTGGAAGTGTGATTTGCTGCTGCTTGTGTGCAGTTTTATTGCCATCCTGCCTTCCCTGCACATTCATGCTTTATTCAGCCAAGTTTACCTCCAGCAAATGCTGCAGCAATAATTGTTTTGCAAAGAACCACAATGAGAGAGGTGCCTGCTAAGTATCAGGTGGGTGGTAGGTATCCCATGTCTGCTGCTCTGTGAGGGAATTAAATCAGCCACACCAGCATAAAAACTCTTTTTCTTGGCATAACTGGGCTGTGTCAGGGTTGATCTCTCATCCAGGCCCAGGGCAGGAGATGCCTGAAAGGGATCTCACTGCTTGGCCAAGCCAGAAGCACATCCTGCTGCTGGAGGAGCAACCATTCCAGTGGCTCCCAGGTGAGAGGATGCTTGATCTTTGGAATAATGGTGTAAAGGTTTATGTGAAATACATTTCCTGGGTTTTAAAAATACCAGCTTGACATTTAGTGGGACATAAAGGGAATATATCTACAGTTTAGCTGGTGGTTGACAAAGAATAATAAAAACTGACTACATCTGAAAATGTGTTTGAATTCCTGCCAATTGTGCTCTAGCTCTTTTAGCACAACAGTTCTGGGGAAAAAACAGCCATAGAAAGGGCAGTGTTGAGGTGACAAGGATGAGAGTTTATTCTCTTGACATCATTGTGCTATTATTTCTGGATTACAGTTTTTACCCATTGCAACTTTGTAAAGGAACATTTCAAGAATAAAGTAGAGTAAGAACTTGATGTGGGAGATGAAGAAAGGCAGCTGAGCACATGGGAATCAGAGTGGGAGACTTGTATGGCCTCCCATTTCCTTCCATAAATGTGACCTGATGAATTCTGGAGAAATTTGAATGGAAGAGGATTAGCATCTTATTTCCACAGAAAACATGTTAGGGGCCTCAGAGAAAGCTACAAAGGAAGGAGTTCAAAAGTAAGGGAATAACAGAACAATCATTGGGAAGAAGTTTGGAGTAAGCAACTTCTTTGGTGCAGTAAACCTGGGCAAACCTTATTGAACTTGAGACCTTATTTTCTCTTTGGCTACTCATTTCACAGCCTCTCTACTGGAGTTTCTACTTGAACATTTATTTTAAATGATGCAGCATTGGAAATACAGGGAATGAGGCACCCACAGACCTGAGTGCCCAGCTGTGCAGGCAGCCTGGCTCTGCACATCATTCCAAATCAGCAGGGAAATTTCCCCTTGGCCTAGCAGATGAGACAAATCTCCTGGGGGATGGATGGATGGATGGATGGATGGATGAAGTGGGTCATTCAAGGCTCCTGGGCAATGGATGGATGGAATGGCTCACTCATCTGGCTCCAGTGATGAGTCTGACATAACCAGATTTGGTGTTTCCCACGTATTTTTAGCCCCAACTTGTGGTATTCACACGCCCTATGAACAGAGAGAAGCTGTGAGAGAAGCAGAGAAAAGAATGATCAGAACAATTCTTATCTCATTTGCTGCTCCTGTGTTTGTACCCATGTGGAATGTGTTCTGGAGATTGTTTACCCAAGGTGATTGCTTGGTTGGATTCTGGTGATGGTGTTTTGGATTCATTGACCAATTGGATCCATGTATGTGTTGGGACTCTTGGGACAAGAGTAATGAGTTTTTTAGTTAGTTAATGATAGCTCTTGTTAGTGGTTAGTGTAATAAAATAAAATAATTAATTAGCCTTCTGATCTCATGGAGTCAGATGCCAATCATTCTTCCCAGACTTGGGCATTATAGCACCAATAACAACTCCATGGCCACCACCTCCTGCTCTGGCTCATCAGCCAGGCCTGAGTGTCACCATGGGACAGGGGACAGCCTGAGAGTCTGGGAACAGCCCTGCTGGAGGCACATGTGGCTCCTCACCAGGGCTCTGCCCAGGGAGCCAGACACCCTCTCCAGCTGGGATCCACTGGGATTCTGCCCGGGCCAGGCTGATGTAAATCCAGGGGATTGACATCTGCCCAACAAGGTCTTTTCCTCCCTTTTCTTCCTCCTCTTGAGCTCTTTCTAAAGAGCTTTTATTTTGAAGATGCCAGTCTGGACTGCTTTTGGGGATCTGCCAGGCAACAGCTTTTAGCAACAAGATCAGAACACCTTTTCTATTTCTTTTCTTTTTTTTTTGGGGGGGTTGGGAGAAGAGCTGCATTAGGAACACCTGCAGAAAATTGCCTCAGGGAGCATTTTGCCTTAGAAAGGCAAGACACTGCTGAGAGCAGATTAGAGCCAGCTTACAAATTGCTGCAGGCAGTGAGGCCAGAAGCCTCTTGGTTGTGAGCAGCCACCTCTGTGTACTCCTTTCCTTCCCCTCATTTTCTGTCCACCTTCCCCACCCTTTTTCATGTTTTGAGCATTGTGAGCAGCTGGATACAGATGTGTGGTTTTATTTTATAGCTTTTCCATGCTGTTTTTGAGGAGCATCAGGTATTCTAGAAGCTGGAAACAATTTTTTTACACCAGTAAATGAATTTTTGGGAAGAGCTTCAATTTCACTACAGAGAGACCTCTTGCAGGCAGAGACTGAGGAGGGATTTGCCCTGAATGTTGGGGGAAAATGACCCTTCTCATGCTGGGATTCAAAATTATATCCAAAATACACATTCAAAGTAGCATTGTGTGGAGAGTGAAGAGTGATAATGTGCCCTCATGGTATATGAGGTTTACACAGAGCCTTCCTCAAAATTAAGGTTAACAAGGGCTGCACTGGGATCAATGCTGTGCTTCCACCTTTTGCTCTAAAACCAGCTTTTACCTCTCTGTAAAAACCCATTGGGAAGCACAGAGCTGCTGGCCCAGCTTTGCCCTTCCAGCCTGGGATGTCCCAGAGATGGAGCAGGGCCTGGCCCCAGGGTGAGCAGAGCTCAGGGAATCAATGACTGGCTGAGCATGGCAAGGGCCAGGGGCAGGCTGCTCCCTTTGCTTTGGATGAATGATCCTTACTTGACCTTTCCACTGCAAATCTGTGGGAATCCAGGATGGGAAAAGTACATTTCCAAAGTGGATCCAAAATACTTATTACCAGATAGTGAATTTAAGCTAAGAAATAAATGTTATCTCTGTACAGGAAAGAAAATCACTTAAAGTTTCCAATTTTCTGATACATGAATAAATTTTTTTTTTTAGACAAATTTGTCAGCAGGATAACTGTTTGAATAAATACCTAGCACTCGTAAGGTCAGAGCAGCAGGGAAGGTGAGGCAGTAATATTTAAATATCCCCTTTAGGAAGTGGCATAGGCTGCTTTATCTCATTTCCCTGGCTCACATTCCTTTGGTGGCTGTCACGTGTTTACCAACAAGCAACTCCTTCTTCCTTGGGATGTTAACGTGCAGAGAAAAGGGCAAGAACACCAGCACCACTCCTGATTCTCAAACTCAGGACTGTGCCTCTCTTCAGCTTTGCCAAGCTCGTGTGAGTACTACAGATTCTAAGGATTTAGCAGACTGTCCTAGGGAGAAGACTTTTCTCATAAACAACACATTTCAAAGCTTTCTTGGGAAGTTCCATTTCTGGTTTGACTCTTCTTGCTGCTTTATGTAAGTGTGATTAGGTAAGTCTCATGTTTGGAGTGCTTTGGGGCTATTTCTTGGTGAGAAGATGGCTTCCCTAGTTTGTTACTCTTGAGACAATTGCAGTTTGAAAAGAAAATCCTATGCTACCCTCACTTCTAACTCTAGATTTGCCTGCTGCTTTGGTTTTCTTAAAATACAAAGATCTTGGAAATTGCAAGGAATTAAATAGGAGTAAACCTTTTCTTCTGTTTTCTACTTTGACATTGTTCTGTTTCCTGCTGTCATTCCAGATTTTATTTTAAGGCAGTAGTAGACTGTAATTCTAGATCCATAATGCATGACAAAAGTGCAAAGTATTTGCATTCCTGTTAAGCATAGGGCACATCTGATTGCTGTGCAAAGGAAGCCATGGGTGCTTGCAGGTGTTTGTGGCTGAGACAGGTTCAAAGAAAAAAGTTAACTCAAACTAGCATGGTGGCTGGGGAGAAAATAGCTGAAGGGATCCCAGTAAAATAGTAAATAGATTCCATAGCTTGGCTCAGTGTGGCTGAAAATATCCCAGGTACAGGCTGCACTTTATTCTTGTGGTCCTTCATGTCAAGTGTTCTGCAGAGTGTGTGTGTGGATGTTTGCTCACGTGGGCTGGGCTGGAGTGTCGGTGCTGCAAAAGCTTTTGGAGTGCACAGAATCTATTTTAGTCCATCTCCATTGCATCTGTTCTGGCTAAGAGTTGCTTTGTCTGCCTCCCCTCTTCCCTTCTCCTGGCTCTGGAGTGGCACAGCTCTCCATTTATCCCTGAGAACTGCTGGACATCACAGCTTTTGCTTGAAAGGAACTCTGGGTAGATGCTTTGAAACCTGTTGATGCAAATGAAGCCTTTGAAACAACTTTGGGGCTGCTTCCATCTGGAGAAGGCCCTTCCATCTGGAGAAGGCCCTTCCATCTGGAGAAGACCCTTCTCCCGGGTTTTGAAGTGCTGGGGTCCTGTCCTGCATGTTGTTTCTACAAGGGAATTATGGAGGGTGACTTACAGCAGCTTTTTTTCTCTGAGATCATTCCTGCTCCCCATTAAATCAGTGACCACTCTCCTTTTGATTTTCCATGTCCTGTAGAGACAGATATTTCTGGCATGAGTACCAGAGTTCATCTTTCATTCAGTTTGGCTGAGCTTTCCAGTTTTTGGCTGAAGTCAGGCTCAGTAAAACTGACTGGACTGGAAGGAGGTGTGATGTAGGAAAGAATGAACTGGGAAGGCCCACATAGGGAATGAGCTGTTCTCCTGGCCATTTAAAATGAGCTCTGCTTCCCTCTTCCCTGTGCCTGCAGGATTCCATTGCCTCTCCTTTGTCACAGAGTCCTGGGTTAGCTGAGCAATGATTTAAGTTCCTTCCTTTCTCCACACAGCCCTAGTAACTGGTTAACTGGTTTATACCCATGTGGAGAGAGAAATATGAGAAATATTCCCAGGGCCATGGTAAAAGGTGGCAGTAATTGCTCAGCTCTTCACTCAATTAAATACATGACTCTAGAAACTGCTGACATTTTTCCCCCCACAAGCATTTGTTTAATGCCTTTTGTTATTGTTGGAACATATTTTCTCAGGGTGTGGGTCACTTGGTCAATACCAGAGGCCTAGAAGTCTTGCACAACTCTCTCTCTCTTTGAAATCACACCCTGCTTTATGAGCAGCAGCCTTCTGCTCCAGGCCTCCCTGTTAAATGCCAACAATTCCTCCATCCTGCTCCTCAAAAGCCAGACCTGAGGCTGGTGGATAGTATTTTGTTCTCAGGAAGGTCCCAGGAAGCTGTGGTGGGGCAGCTTCTGCTGGCCAGACATCCTCTACATCCTCTGTACCAGCTCAAAAACCACCTGAGCATCCATCATGGGAACTGTAGCTACACCAGAAGTTAACTTGGCAGCAAATAACCTGTGTGGAATGAAGTTCCATGCAGGATTGTAGCAACATTTCTCTTCACAGAAAAAAGCAAGGCAAAATTCTTCTCAAGAATATTTCTGGGATTCACATTCTATGAACGTCAGAGAAAGAAAACACAATCCTTATCCTTTGCTGTGCCTGTGTTTGTGCAAAAGTAGAATGCAATATGGAGGCTGTTTACCCAAAGTGATGGTGTTTTGTTATCTTGGCCTATCAGGGCCAATAATGTGTGCGTGTTGGGACTGTTGGTTGACAATTATGAGATTCAGAGCAGGGTGTGTGCAGAGTTGAGTACTTGGCAAGTGCAATTTTAGATGTACATAATAATACAGTACAATAAAATGATTAATTAGCCTTCTGATATCAATGGAGTCCTCCTCATCATTCCTCCTTTGTCAGGGTTTCTCAGCACAGCTACACAGGATCTGTGGCTTTGGGGTTTGGAGAGTTGTGGATTGTGTCCTCTGAGATGCTGTAAAGAATGATCCAGGAAGGAAAGGAGAACCTGAATGCCAAAGCTACATCTGCTGCTCAAACACTCTGGTTTCTTTTGGAAATTGCATGGAAAGGTCACAGGGCCATCTTTGGTGATGTGGCTCTGGTGGTTGTTAGATGGAAACTGGTTTAGCTGTTCATGGGTGTGAATCTCATCACCACCACACACAATTTCTTGTCTCAGCAGGGCTGTGGAACACTCTCCCCTCTGCTGTTCATGCCTCCTTTTGTGTCCCCTTGGTTTGCTAAATGCCAGACTGATCATCTGGATTTGCTGCTGGGCTTAAATGCAGGGGCCAGAAACCTTTAAGGGGAACTTTATCAAGGTTGACCTGGCTACTCCTTGAGAAAAAAAAAAAAAGAAATCAATGGCTGGTCATGCTTTGAAGACAAAATTAGACACCAAAGCTGCCCCTTTAGCACTGCCAATTAGAAGTTTTAGAAAAAAGTAGGTGTTCTGTGCTGCAGTTTGACAGCAGCCCCTGATCAAGGAAGGTTGAGAGGCACACAATTGTCTCTCCTTTTCTTTTTGGTCAGCAGTCTGCCACTGCTGCTGCCTGGATGTATTTAATGGGAGCTGGGAAAGGGACAGAGCAGCTTCAGAAGGCTCAAAGCAAGTTAGCACCAAGGGGGTGTGCAATGCCAATATTGGAAAATTCATTTTAATTCCCAAGGTCAGGGGTTGAGGCATGGATACTGTGAGGGTCCTGCACCCTGCCAGGATGTGCTGAGTGCAGGTGTGAGGTTGTGGTCTCTCACCACCTTTCTGCTCCTTTGGTACCTGCCAGGACTTGTCTGTGGCCTACAAGGATGCAACAAATAACAGGTCAAGGAGGAGCCAGGGCTGTGTCCAGAGGGTGCCCTGTTTTCCATTGGCACCTGGCCCACTCTCCACAGATGGGAAATCATCTAAATATTAAGAGATTTGGTTTGATTAGCTAAATTCTCCTGTTGGCAGCACATTTCCAGTCCCTGGAGCAGTGGAGATCAGACAGGTTGCCAAGGCAACACACAGCCTTCAGTGAGAGGTTTACTGTGGTGCTGTCCTTGGTCAATTGATGGACCAGGGTTTATTTAGGTCTTTGGAAAAAACCCAAAGCTGCTGTCCAGCCCTTTGCTGTGATGAGTCATTGTGCCTTGGGTCAAATTGGTGAAACTAAGAGCAAGGTTTTGTGGATGAGAGAAATAAGAACATGAGAGCAGAAAGGTCCCAATTAGGTTCCTCTTTGAAGAGGTGAGAGCATTTCAATTCTGAGTGGAAACAACTTGTTCTTTTTTATCCCCCCAAGTAAGTGAAACAGCAACTGAGATCCTCCTTTCTCCCCCCTCTCCTCCCATTTCCTCTCTCTCCCAAATGTAAAATACTTTTTTTTTTTATTTTCTAGAGGACTCTGTGCTCACTGTTTAATTCTTGACTCATATCAGAGGTCCTTCCAGTCTGACCTTTTGTCACTACTTTGCTTGTTGCTCTCTGCTCCCTTCTCTGCTTCTACAGAAGCCCTGGCAAATTCAGCTTGTGAAAATTTCCATTTCATTACATTATTGCTCCTTTTGTATCAGCTGGGAGATGAAAATCCCATCAAGTCACTGTGTCTCCTGTTGCCTGTTAATTGATCTGGATCCCAAATCAGGGAGTGCGTGGGGACAGGAGCATCTCTCACTGTGGCTGTTCCCTGGAATTGCTCACACAGCAGAATTGTGCCAGTGGTGGGCACAGTCACCTCTGAAGTTTTGAAAAGGACCTGATTCAATGTTCTCACAAGCCAAAGGGGGAACTGCCATTGTGCTGAGTGTCAGGCCTTAATTTGCTAAGTTAGTAAAGATTTCTGTTGAAATAATTCTGGCAGTGATAGGAAAGACTCCAAAGGTACAAGGATAACAGGATCACAGGGAGCTAAAGGTGGTTGTGTAGGAGACACCACCAGAGTGCCCCTTTTTGTTTCTCTCACTGTTGAGATGAATGTGAGTTGTTTTCACCAGTGGATGCCCTGTTAGCTCAGGGAGAAATCACTGTACAAGCAAGATTGGCAAAGAGTCACTGCATGGTTCAACATGGGGAGCCAGGTTGGCATTTTCTGAACATGCAGGTGCTGTTCTCTCTTGAGCGTGGACCTCAGTTGGTGTCATGTAGCATAGGGAGAAGAGAAGGAATTGAAAAATAACTCTAGACACTCCTTGCTGTGGGAAAAATTCTGACCTTCTCTATAATAAAACCGAGCCATGAACTTTATAGACAGTGACTTCTATGTGAGAGGGAAAAAAATTTAAAGGGTGGAGGAGCCTTTAAAAGTTGCATTGGCATCCTTATTTATTTATCCTTTTTGAGAGGATGGCAGCTGATAGATGTGTCACTGTGATGCTGCACAGTTATCTTCTTTCCCTGTCTCAAAATACTGCATTAGTGATACCATGGCAACAAAGAAGTTGTCTTTAAGAAAAGGAAAAAAAAAAAAAGGCGTGACTTCAGTGTTCAAGAAAGGTGGCAGACTGACAGCCCCAGTCTTCCCTTCCTACCAGTAAAGCAGTCTTGGTGTCAGCTGTGACAAAAGGTATCAGATTGTGATCTCTGTGTTGCACTGTGACTGAAAACAAACCTGGGACACCATCAAAGACAAACCTACTACAGGGAGAGCAGGCTGAGAACCCTCTGAGAAAAGGGGCTCTTGTTGGACAATTAAATTCTGTTTAAATTATAAATTTTCCTAAGAAGTGCATCATCTTGAAAAAACTTTCTTAGACCCAGGTTGTGTCTTCCTTCAGGATGGAATTCTTCTCTGAGCAGCCTGTGAGAGAAAACAGCCTGTCCCCTGCTACTGTGTAATTTTTCCAGAGGATGGAAAGTCAAAGGATATCTGGAAGGGGCAAGTTGAGACTTCTGTCCTGTTTGATTTATTTGCATTTGAGTACAGGTCTCATCTCTAACATGACAGCCCTGAGCAGCAGGAGATTGGCTTTTAGGGACTAGATTCTTTCATTTGCTCTAATTCAAGTTGTATTTATCATTATCACCACAGCCATTTTCTTGCTTTGCTTTGCCTTAGGTGAAAGCTTTGACCTCCAAGGTAGCTCACTGCTTTGTGTGATAGCTGCTTTTACAGTGAAAAATAGTTCCACCGTGCAAAACTGAGAATTTTGACACAGCTCAGAGATTAGAGTGAATGTTGAGATGGAGAAGAAATGGCAAAGCAAACTTTTGAGTGTGAGGCCATAGATTGTGGGCTGGGAAAGTGATTTTCTACCTGGTTCTAATTTTTCTTCCCTGGTCTGGAGAAGAACTGAGATGAACAGTTGTGAGGCTGCAGGTTTCACCCTGATTACCTCAGCTGTGGGCCCAGCCCTGGGAACAACCCTGGCAGGGACCTTGGGCCAGGAGGACCAAGGCTTGGATGGGTGTGAGGTTCCTTGTGGCAGTCAAATTCTCTGGAAAAATCCCTTTGCCCAGGATTTTTCTCCTGGGAAGCTGGGAAGCCTCAGAGGAAAAGGAAAACAACAATTATCTGATTTGCTTCTCCTGTGTTTTGCTGCTTTGGAATGTGTTTGGACACTGTTTACCAACAAGTGGTAGTTTCGTTGGTTTCATGTGAATTGTTTTGACTCTTTGGCCAGTCAGGACCAAGCTGTGTCGAGGATCTGGAAAGAATAATGAGTTTTCATTATGATCTTTTTAGCCTTCTGTAAGTATCCTTTCTGTATTCTTTAATATAGTTTAGTTTAGTATTCTTTAATATAATATAGTATCATAAGATAATAAATTAGCCTTCTAAGAACATGGAGTCAGATTCATCATTCCTTCCTGCCATGGGGAACCCCGCAAATACAAAAGTTCCTTGAGCTATCCCCATTGAATCTGTCCAGCCCTGACAGGAAGGGGCCCAGTTTCAGCTCATGAATGACAGTTCAAGTTCTGTTCTGCTCAAATTCTCAGTCTCCCTGGCTCTGTTAACTTCAAAGAATTTTGAATTCTGTGCTGAACTGGAGCCATTTTTATGGTTATTACTAAAACTGATGGTGATCCTCTGGATCACCCTTGAGAGTGACCTCCACCAGACAGTGAGAATTGTCCCTGTCCATCAGAACACATTTCTGTTCCCTTCTGCCATCCGTGTTTATGGTGTGTTTGCTCACAGATGGAGGAATGAGAGAGCCAGGACTCTTCTGGATGCAGAATTTCAGGTGTCATTGTTTGTAGAGGCTGTGGACTTGAACTAGTGCTCCACACTCATTTGAAACACACCCAGGAAAATGAGTACTTCATCTTTTCTAGCTGAAAAGTGCCTTTTGTTGAAGGCAGAATGCTTTACAGAACCCTGTGTGCTCAGTTACAAATGTCATCAAGAGCACTGCTCAAGGCCAGGATGGGTTTTTTGCTGCTGGGAAAAAAGTGCTGCCACAGGGTCATACACAGCAAAACACAGAGCAGCCTCTGTCAGGTGGAAAATCTGGCCTCAGGGAAAGCCGTTTTGAAACTGGGCCTGGGGCTCCCACAGGTTGGCTGCTGGGTGCTTTGAGGTTTGCCCTCTCAGTGTCTGTGTTTTGGTCATTTATCTATGGCAAGTTCTAAGTGAAATCCATCTTGAGGATTCAAGTCTGAGTCTGGCTTTTATGAGCAGGCTGAGAAAAATGAAATCTGCTGCTTCTTCTGGCCCCAGTGCAGGCTGCACTGTGAGCTAAACTGAGCCTGGAGGGTAGAGGCTGCCCTCCTCTAGTCCTGCACCTTAGACATGTTACTGGGAAAAGGAAAATGTGGGTTTAAGGGAGAATTTGCCTCAGGCCTTTTCATTTCTATGGGGAGAGCACTTGCTTAATGCCTGTGTCTCCTGCTGTGCCTGATGTGCCTTCAATTCAGTGTGCCCTGAAGGTTTTGAGCACCTCTACTGCCTTGCATCCCTTAGAGAAGCAGAGGATGCAGCTCCCCAGTTTTGGGGAAAAAATTGCCAATTCTGCAGCTTTTGTGTGACCCAGTGTGACTGAGGAGAGATGCCTGGAGTCCTGTGACTGTCACCATGGTGTCATCTCCACATGAAGCCTCAGCTTTGGGGTGGAACATGAGGTTTATAATTCTAAGCACTGAAATGCCTGTGTAAATGGATGTAACTTTTCTTGGTTGTTCTTTTGGGTCTAACTTCCACCCTTTGGGGTTGTGCCTGTGTCCATGGCTCCTGTTCTGTGGGGCAGTTGTGTTGGTGTTTCCCTGCTTCAGACACCTGCTGGAGGAATAAATGCATTAAAACCTGCAAGGTGGCTCTACGGGTGATAGAAGAGAGGGAAATGAAGTTGATTTACTGTCTTTGAGACCTCTGAAATTGTATGCCTATATCAGAGGCCATAAGGGCAGCTTAAATCTTTGAAGATGATCTGCAAATACATCAGCAGCAGCTACAAGTGGGCCCATTCCTCCACCCTTTGAGCAGACAAAATTGGCAGTCAAAGTAAAGAGAGGCATAGTCAGGTCATAAGTGCCTTTCTGTTCTTCATATTCCTTATATAAAAGGACTGGTGAACCTCCTCATTCTTGCTATCTCTAAATCAGCACATAAAAATAAAGTGTGTGAAACCCAGCCTCTATGCAGGGCAAGTCCTCCTGCCTTGGATGGGAATTTCACTCCTGCTACAGCAGGGAACGTGGTCTGATTGCATTTCTGATAATGTATTTGTGGATCACCTTGAGGAGAAGAGGGGGAGTTATACAACTGTTCCTTCACAGTGCTGTGGGAAAGGGTCGGGCTTTGTCTCCTTTGAAATAGATATCAGGAGAGAGCTGCAATCCTGTGAAAGCACACATTTATTTCTGAAGTGTTTGTGTATTGTGTGTGTGGTGCACATGAATAGAATTGCCACCTGTCCAAGGCTGATAAGGACAAGCAGTGGTCATGTTCTTGCAGTTTGCTGTGTGAAGAATTGGCACCTACAGCTTCCCTCAGCCTGAGTTTATGAAATGCTGCATGCAAGGAGTTGCTTCACCATTTGTGGCACTTTCTAGGTTTGCATAGATGGGGATTTTTGGAGGTTTTTCTATAATGGACACAGCGTTAGCCATGGCTTCTGAAAACCTCTCACCTTTTTCTTCTGCCCTGCTGTCTCAAAAAGATCTCATTAGTTTTCCTGCTCCTTTAGGAACACACATATGGCCCTGCTTTCCTTGATAACCTCAGCTTGTGGGTGGGCAAAGTGACAAGATTCTGATCCCCATGTGCTTTGGGCACAGAGTAGAGGAAGTGACTGAGAAAGCTGCTTGGTGTTTCCATTGCACCCAGCAGGAAACTTGTCCTTGCAGTGGGGCTGCTGCCATCATCCCATCCCACATAACTTCCCCTCACTGTTTGCTGAGCCTTGCCAAGCACAAGGATGGACTCCTGGGCTTTGCTGTGACACTGCTGATAGGGATGAGGATATGTAGATATGTAAGTAGGTGGAAACCCTCTAATACAGCATAATAGTAATAATACTAATGTACACTTGTACTGCCTTGCAGCTTTCGCTGGAACTTCTGCCCACGCACCAGCCTACTTGGTTCACAATGCAGTGTGCATGCTAGACAATTAGTGGCTGATAATGAAAAATGTCATGGGAACCAGCAGGAAAATCATAGCTTACTCCAAATATATAATGAAATGTAATTAGCACAGACAGCAAAACAGACAATTTATGGTTTCTTTTATTTTTCGTAATTAAAAAGTACCAGTAAACATTCCTTTTTCAGGAAGTTTGGTATCAAATGAAATTAAAGAACTATTGTCTGGAATAGTATTTTATGCAGAATTTAACCCTTGCATGGCAGAATAAATTAAGATCTTGCTACTTGCAGGTTCTCAAAGTGAATCTACTGTGGAGCTCCTTGTGTTCATTCCCCTGGCCCTGGTCCATCAGGAGAGGCTGGCCCTGGTAGCAGGATTGCTGTGAAACCAGCTACAAGCCCAAAACCAAGCTGGATTCAATGGATGTGACACTGTGGCCAGCACTACTCTCTTGTTCTTCTGGACAGACTCTCCCTGAAGTCATCTTGTAGTGTGGATGTGGCTTTGAGGAGAGGTTGGAGCAGGAGCAGCATTATAACACCTTGTGCTCCCTGTGTCCTCTATCAGATTGCTTCTGCTGACCTCACCTCCATTTCTGATCCCTTTTCTACCTCAGGGCCCTTCACTCTGCACCTCTGGTTTGTTCTGGAGCAGTGGGCAAGGAGTGTGTGGCCTCAACCTGCCAGGAGCACAAACACCATTTCTTGCCTTGTGCTCTCAACCAGAGCAGCAGAATGACTGGGCCCACCTCAGCACTGCACAAAGGTGTCCATGGCATTAATTTCTTGGCTTAAAAATGGGTAAATGGGGAAGGATCCTGGGTGAATGTTCATGTCCCAAAGCATGTGGTGGTCAGCCCCTCCAAGGGTTTGGACCAAGAGTTGAATGCCTTACTGTGTCACATTTTGTCACTCCAGGCACAGTCTGTCATGCATTGGTGTGAGGATGGATATTTTTCCTGTGAAAATTCCAGCAATGTGTCACATTCCAGCAGTTCTGCAGCACAAGGGATGTGTGTGCATTTCTGCTGTTCTTCCTCCTCAGCACCACTCAGGCCCAGACACAGGCACCACAAAGCCAGAGCAGAGCTCTGCTCCAAATCAGTTTTACAGCCATTTCCCAGGCACAGCCTTAGTTGGGAGTTTCAAATCTGCAGAGAAAGCCCCTCAGCTGAGGGCTGTGAGTAGAGCTGGGAGGTATCATCAGGACTGTGGGCAGGTGCAGGATGTTTTCCTCTTGATGATGGAAAAGTAAATTGCCAGCATGTCCTCCCCTCCAGAGGGATTTGAGCTTCCAGCTGGAGCCAGCTGCAGTGTGTGAGGCAGTGCTCAGGTGCAAACCCAGTCCTCCCTCACAGACATTGTGGCACAAACTTCTGGTATCTGGCACGAATATTGTGGCTGAGAAAAGAGGAAATTTGTGCATAAAGCCGTGGGACAGGATATATGAGCTGTGTTGCCTTGTGCTGTAGAAGTCCCAGTCCTTGCATGTGGACAGACTGACTTTGGGAGGGACAGGAGAGCTGCTTGGTGCCCATATTAAAGGGAGGTGAGGGATCTGAGGACTTGTTGGTCTTTTCCATGCAGGAGGAGTCTGTGCAGTCCCTTCTTGCCTGTGGTCCCAAAAACTCTCCCTCTGTGTGGACAGTTTTTAGTACTTGGCTTTGAAAACTACCTCCTTTGGTGAGCTCTGCTAAGGTGGTGCCTTTGGTATTTTTGCCCCAAGCAGTAGGTGAAGCCAGAAGTGTTGTCCCAAGTCCTATGTCACTGAGCTACTTCTTGTTCCTCTGGATCTGACCAGGAAACAAGAATTAGAAGGGCAATAACATTGTTGTGCCAGTCTGAGTTACTTCAGAGCAAATATATAGCAGGTGATCATTTGTCTCCAAGCTTTCCTTCAGGATGCCTGTCTAGTCAAAGATCTGATTTTTCTTTTGTGGTTTTGCCAAGTACTTGAAGGTCTGTTGGGGAAAAGGAGCACTTTAAGGACTTTCTCTAGATGGGGCTTGTGTAGCATTTCAGAGCATGTGTTGAATAATTTATATTTAAAAATAGTGGTGGCTTGCTTGTGCCCTGTCTGAGAAGGAGAAACCCTGGTGTCTCCTTGGGCTCACTGAGATTTTTATGAAATAAAATAAATGGTAACAGTGGTGTCCTTGCTGCACACACCCTCTTGTGTGCTGAGAGGTGAGGATCCCATGTGTTTTATATATAAGGTAGAGCATTATCCTTTTTCCTGCTTATTCTGTGCTCAAGGACAGGGAAAGTCTGTGATGGGATGCAGCCAGGCTTTCATGTATATTCTGGGGTTATGGCTACTTTAATTTATACCCATCTCCTTTGATTTATCCTTGGCTCCAGCAGCCATTTAATGGTGACTTCAGCAGCTGAAAATAGCCAGAGTCAATGTCTCACTCAGCCACTCTCACCTCCCCAGCCCTGCTCCCTGGGTTGAGGTGTGAGGGGAAAATGGGTCTGAGATTTGCTGTAGCCATGATATTTTCTGGAAAATCCTTACCTTAGGATTTTCCCTCCTGAGAAGCTGAGAGGTCTCAGGAACAAAATGTAAACATTGATTATCTGCTGCTGTGGAATGCAACAGGTGGATCTGTCCTTGGTCTCATGTGGCTGTTTCTAATTAATGGCCAATCACAATCCAGCTGACTTGGACTTTCTGTCCAAGATACAAGCCTTTGTTATTCATTCCTTCTTTTTCTATTCTTAGCCAGCCTTCTGATGAAATCCTTTCTTCTATTCTTTTAGTATAGTTTTAATATAATATATATAATAAAATAATAAATCAAGCCTTCTGAAACACGGAGTCAGATCCTCGTCTCTTCCCAGATCCTCGTACCCCTGTGAACATGGTCACAATGTGCTGGCCAAATTCTCTAGGGAAATTGTGGCACCAAATGCTGGCAGGCTCAAGGAGAGGTTGGATGGGGCTCTGAGCATCCTAGGGGAAGGTGTCCCTGTCCATAGCAGGGAGATTGGAACTAGAAGATCTTTAAAGTGCCTTCCAACCCAAACCATTCTGTGAATTGTCTGTGCCCATGCAGAACAGAGCAAAGGAAGTGTAGACTTCACCTTGTTGTCCCTTCAGCTGCTGTGATTCAGTGAATATTTCTGCTCCTTCCTCAGGCTGGGATGAGGAGGGTCAGAGCCACCTCCAGAGTTTGTGCAACACTGGGTTCAGTCCCAGCCACTCGTTTGTTTTGCATGTGGGCTGCTGCTATGCACTGCTGAGTTTTGCTTCCAGTTGAGACATGCTGGCTTGTATTAATTTAAGTTTTTAAAATCTCCTTGGTAGCAGTCATACAGTGCACTGTCACGGCTGTAACTGGGGGCAGTGTAGGTCTTCTAGCCCGTCTTTTGCTGAGTCAAGTCTTATAAATTCCCTGCTGGATATTCCACAGGCAGGGCTCTGTTTACATCCTTTCATCCTGCTCATCTGTGAGCTGCAGCTTTGTAATCACAGGCATCCCTGGTGTGCCACTGATGCTGCTGATGTTTCATTTTTATGGGGTCTTTGACTTGAATTGAGCAGCTTCACCCCTTCTTGGTGAAGTAATTACCAGAATAACAAACCAATTTTTTTTTGCAGATGACATGGAAAGTTTTTGACATGCGTGCCCTTGCCATCCACATCAAGTGATGTATGTAGTGTTTGTCCTTTGTTTTGGCATTTTGATATGTGTGAGAGAGGTGAAATGGCTTTAAAAGCTTTTTGCTGGCGCCTGTGGTTTGTTGCAGACCCAGTGGCACAGGCAGAACATGATAAATTGAAACCAGACTGTTTCTTTACAGTTTGACATAGGGATGGTGATGTACAGGGCTGGGACATCTGCTAGTGCAAAACCACTGTGCTCATCACCTGTGGCCAAACCTGACACCCAAGGAGCTAAACTGAATTACCTGGGCTGGAGGCTGATGATTTTTTTTCCCCATGTAATGGTAATTATGTGGTACAGTAATATACTTCTAACTCAAGGGTGAAGTAGGTGTTGAATGAGGATCATAGGCTATACATTAACCTGGTTCTTAGTAAATGTAATGAAGTTAGTGAGTACCATTATGTGTAATCTGATTGTTTTAAAGAAAATACATAAATTGCAAAGGAGGTGTTGGGGCCTTAATGACCAACTACCCTTTCTTGGCTGGCTCCCTGTTGTAATACAGATGGAGAGTGCCTCTCTTGGAGCTGGTGGAATTTTGCATTCCTACAAAAGTTTATTAAAATCAGCTTGTGTCTTTCCTGTGTTGGAATTCATCCTGTGACAGAAATGAAGACCTAAATTGGAACCAAGTCTGTGTGATGTACATCCTTAGCAGACCAGATCAATGTGTTAAATGGATGATATATCCAAGCCCAAGTTCTGCTGGATTTCAGTACCATTTCTTCTGCAGAGAGGATGGGGAAGCAGAGCTATGGATATAGCTGTTCTTAACCACATTTTCCCTAGGCAGTTTATCCTGGTTGTGCCCATGATTTCTTTTTTGACTTTCTGTCCTTAGTTACCCCTGATGCCACTGGTTTTTGTCTGCAGTGGGAGCCTTCATTTTCCTCCCTGCAGTCCACTTCCACTTCATCAACAAGAAGCTCTGCTGTGAAGAAAGAGCTGAGCTCCCATGCCTGGAACAATGAGGGCGAAGAAAACACTGCAAAGAAAAGTCCAGAGCTCATGAAGGCCTTGGTGAGTGTCACAGTATTTATTACACTGTCTTTGATGTACAGGGTCTTCTGGGCGGACAGACACAGGCCCACTTGCTGTTTCTCAGGTTGTTTGTGTGGAAAACAGTAGGGTTTGGGTAATAACCTCCCAAATCTGGTCATGAGGATATGCAATTACTGCCATGTTCCCATTATCCTTATTGTCTGGAGTAATGTCTTGAAAAATGGAAGTCAACACTGGGGAAAGAAGCCAGACCCTGAAGAAGAAGACGACCCTGCTCTGTCTGTTGTGGGCGTGTTTTGTTTATCCAGGAAGTGAAGTTTTGTTTATTTGAGGAGCAAAATGTGAGTGTTTCTGAGTAACAGCTGTGCCTTTCTGCTCACAGAGGATTTGTCTGTCCTGGTTTCCTTGTAGTAGCTACTACATGCTCCTTCATGCGTTTGTTGTGTTCTGGAAATGTTATGTCTTGGGTAAACCCATAAGTCCTGGAGTCAGAACAGCTGGGAGTTTTACTATGTTGGAAAAAGAACATTTTAATTTTTCTCAGCCACCAAAAATGCATCTGTTCTGGTAATGGTGGTCACTGTGAATTTGGTAATTTCTTCCTGTATTTGTAAATTTGCACGTCAGAAATGTACAATCACTGAGATAGTCAGCCAAGAAGAGGCCTCAGAAGTCTCCCAACTGAAAGGTCTGCTTCTCAATGATTCAGTGTTAAATCCAATGGCAGAAGAACACAATCCCAAAACACAGAGCTCATACAAGGTTGCTTTGCTGTTCATGTTGCCTTGTGCCTCAGCCTGGCTGAGGACATGATCTGGCTGCACTTGGAGACTCCAGGGCTCATGGACAGTTGAAGGCTCGGATGCCATCTGTGGTAGGAACTCAGTGGGACTAATTCTTGCTAAATTCATTAGTGAGCCAGGGACAGGCACCAAAAGGTACAAGTACAAATGGTACTTGAAATGATTCCCTCCCACACCCCTCTCGACTGAAAGTCCTAACTTCAGTGTTTCTAAACAAAGACTATGGGGTTTTTTTATAAGTTTTCTTCATCAATATTACTTTTAAGTCTTTTTCCCCTTCCCTTCGCATCCCATCAAGTGGTGTAAAAATGTGGCTTTTATTTCAGTTTTTAAGATGACACATCTCCCAGGAGTGTGTGGGTGTTGACATTCTATGGAGCTGTCACAGGCTATCATGTAAACATGTATTTGCAATGCTTTTTAAAATGTGAATTATTAATAAACAGAGTGGCTTGCTTTTTTTTTTTTTTGGTGTTTGTTGCTTCCAGGTTTTGAAGGACAAGAAATTGCTTCCCAGCTGACACTCTCGATGGCAATTTTCATTTCAGACTAAATCTCATGTGTCTGAGTGATAAACCTTTGAAAACGCGGGCTTATAATGGAAACACTAAGTCAACTTTAACTACAGCTGTGCAGTGCAAGAAAAATACCACGTACCTTAATGAGGTGCTAAATCTGATAAGGCAGAGGAATGTGTTGTAATCATTAATTACAATGGAAGCTTAAAGCTGGAGTCTGCTTTTCCCCTTCAAATAAAATCGGCTTGGCGAGTTGGAGCTGAGAGTTATTTAAAAATATCGCCTCTATATTTAGTTTAAATTTCACCGTGGTGTCTTGGTACTTGTAAAGTCAATATGGAATCTGTGTGTAGGAAATGCCAATGCTTTTAAAGGACAGCAGCATGAGGGAATATATTAAACCCTGGGCTAACTCAGTGTGTCATATGGCGAATGTAGAAACCTGGAGGCTGAGCCTGGGCAGGGAAGCCAGAGAAGGCTGTTTCCAGCACCCTCAGGGAGCTCTCCCAAGAGGAGTGTTGACAAGCAAGAGTTTGCTTCAAATTTGGAAATATGGCTTTGGTGGGTAGGAAGGAGCAGGATGGGGGAGCATTTGTAACATGCAGTTCATTGGTTAGCATTCACTTTTCCTCTTTTCAACTCTTTTCTTCTGAGCTGTGTACATTGCAAGGAGATCCTGATTCCAAGGACTCTGATGTTCTTTAACACGCAGTCCACTAAGGGTTGCTTTTCCCAGTTCTAAGTTCTCAAATTGTGGAAAGATTTTAGATTCTCCACATCTGGAACTTAAGAACATATCGATCTGCTGAAAACATATCTATCTAATTAGGAAAGAAGGCATTTTGCATGATTTTTTGTGACATTTGCTATAGGATGAACCCCACATGCAATAGCACATGGGAATGAAGGCTGTGGCCTGGGAAGGGGTGCATGGGTTCAGTGCATCAGCTGCCCCTCTTGCCCTTGGACCCAGCTGAGTTTTGAGTTATCTACCAATGAAGAAGACGGTAGGTAGAGAAACATGAGGAAATCTGTCTACTTTGCAGGTGTGCAGGGTGACATTTAGAAAATGTTCTGTAAAATGTCAGAACCTCTTTTTTTGTTGTTGTTTTTGCTTTCCTGTATAGAGCCTGACCCTAGAACAAGGCAAGTGACAGAATGAAATAGGTGCTCTCATCAACATGGCTCTAGGATACATCTGGCTGGTTTGTTCCTGATTTAATTTTAATTGCACAGTTTGCGTCTCTATGGAGGGAGAAAGATAAGGAAAAGATCATTGTGAAAATGAAGATTTCATTGAAAACCTTTTAGGACACCTCAAGACAAAGACTCTTAATTACTGGGACAAAATGGATGTCAGATTTTTGGTACTTCAGATTTCTATGGATCTTGTTCTTGACTGGTTCATTGATCTCAATGATGAGTCCATCTCTGGAGCAGGGATGTGCTGCCTTGGTTTCTTCTCACTCAGCTGCAGGAGTCCCTTCACTGAGAGGGCTGGAGCTCATCTGGACACAGCCAGCCTGTATTTAGGATGCACTTGGTCCTGCTCAGAGCAGGCTGCAAAGGTAGAGAAGCTGGTAGGAAGGTAGCACAGGGCATATCAGGCTTGCTTGGCTATGCCCAAGCACGTGCAGAAGGAAGGGGTGGGGGGCATGAAGCAGTCCTGGTCTTTCCAGAATGATGTAGATCCTTTATAGAGGTCATGTGCAGAACTCCTTGGTGAGGTAAACATTAACTGCCATACCTTTGGAGTCAGCTGGAGTGGTTCTTCACAGCACTAGGGGCCTTTCAGGCACTGGGAGAGTGTTTATTGGGAAATTGCCCCTTGAATCATCTCTCCACACAAGGAAGGAAGAACTTCCCTTGAGCACAGGCTTGAGAGGAGTCAGTGAGGTCTCATGTGAGACCTTTTGATGCTGTGATGGTTTGGTGTCCCTGTGTGTAGTGTGGATTTTGGGACCAAGAGGAGGTGGTGATGTTCCTACACACGGGGTTTATATAGTTGGGGACCCCTGCAAAAGTTCATTGAAGTGAATTTCACAGGTACCTGTGACAATGCTGGGCAAACCTTTGTGCAAAGAGCTGTAACCATCCACAGGCTTCAGTCCCGTGGCTCAAGAGAGTGAAGGGTCCTCTTTGTTCTACACAGTAATCTTTTCATAATGATGTCACCTGAGAATGGGAAAGAAATTGTAGCTTAGTACACTGTGCTTTATATGAAAATATTCCAGTTGTGCCTCGCCTTGAACACTTGTTGAAGATGTACTCTCGATGTCTGAAAACAGCATAAATATGATGAGGTTGGAAGGAAGATTTTTTTTTTCATTTTTCCTTCTGTTTTATCAGCCTCAAGAGCACTTTCAGTTCACATTCTCAAGCTGTTCTGCACAGCCTCTGTTCCAGCCTCTAGGGCTAGCTGCACACTTAAAATAAATAAATGGAGATGCAGTTCTTATATAAACCACTCATCTCCCTTAGCCAAGGCTTTGAGGAAGGCATCAACACCTCTAACACTCAGCCAGGGCTGGAATGTTAGCAGGGCTGCCTGGGTGCTGCCTTTCCTTGTCAGTGCTGCCTGGGGCCAGGCGGACCCTGGGGACCTGTCACATGCAGTGAGTGGGACTGTCACATGCAGCAGAGGCAGAGCTTCATGTTTAGAAATAAGAAACGTGGGTGAGTGTGACAGCACCAGTCTGGCTTCCTCCAAAGTTGTGGAAAACCCAGGGGTGTACTTCTCCAAAGAAACACAGCTGTGGTTGGTCCTTTTCTGATGCTGAGCATCCAGTAGCTCCCCTGTCCTTGGCAAGGGCAGATTGAGAGTGAGCCTGAGGCTGTTCCTGTCACCCAGCTGGAGTATGTGGCTCAGATTCCTTGACCAGCCTGTGGCAGGAAGAAGGTTGTAAGGGGAAGTTTCTCAGTGCCCACATGATCCTGCTCTTCTAAATTGCTTTTTCTCTCAACTGCTTCGACAGAGGCACGTAGGAGGAGTGAGTGGACATGGGACAGTGGGATTGCTGCTACTGAAGTTGGATGAGCCTGGTTGGCAACAAGCTGAATTAAATGAAGGATTAGAGTAGCTGAGGGAACAGTTCCTAAGCCAGTAGGGACAATTGCCTGCTCAGATTTGTGGCTCCAAATTCCTTTAAACTGGGCTTTTCCCAGTGACCCCTCAGCCTGCCAGCATTTCTGGCTGGACTGGTGGTTGACTTAGAAGTGAGAGGAGGTGGAAACTACAGACTCAGTGTCCTAGGGTGATGTGATGATGTTTGTATCCCCATTCCTGTGTTCTGTTTATGCTGGATATTATGTTCTGTGCCTTCAAGACTGGCTCTGAAGAGTGAAAGTTTTGTTTGGGTTTCTTGTCAGCCGCTCCCCCATGGCTGGTGGGACACAGAGATGGGGCAGTACACAGTGCTGCTTTTGCTTTTTGCTTGGCTTTTCACTTTGCTCTTGCTTCTGCTTTGCTCCTGCTTGCTCTTGCTTCTGCTCATTAGCTAGTTTAGCTAAGCAGTCCAGATTTTCCCCTGGATTGTTTTTTTTTTTTTTTTTTTTTTTGGACCAACTCGAGCCTGCTCCGGGCTGGGCCCTGGCAAACCCTGAGAGTTTACACCTTGTGGCCTGGCGGGGCCTACTCTGGGCAGCAGCTGCCCCAGCGCCGGAGGGACTGAGAGCAGAGCGAGCACCCCCAGAGAGACTTTCTGAATTTGTCATCTTTTTCAGAGCGGTGACAGAGTGGTGTCACCCAGCATTGTTCATTTTGTGTGCTGGGGGTGCTGTGCCTGTTAAATAAACAGGTTCTTTCCACTTCTCTCTGAGGAATCCTTCCCGAACTGGCTGTGGGGAGCGGCGTGTGGGTTTGCTTTCTGGAGGGGCCCCCTTTGGAGATTCTCTACCAAATTTGCCCTAAACCAGGACACTCAGCCATGTGTGCACACAAAGATGGATCACCAGGAATCATCCCCTGTATTTTTGTCTCCCAAACTGCCCGTACTGCTCTTGGTGGTCCACACAGAGCAATTCCCACAGGCTCTGTAAGGGTGGAGTGTGTGCATGGGGGAAGGAGTAACAGGAACTGGGTGACTCCTCTAAATGTTTCTAAAATAACTTCATTTTGTTAAACAGCTAGACATGCTCTCCCACTGCTCATTTCCATGCAAGTAATTGCTCTGATTGACCCTGGTTTGTTCACTTGTTGCAAACTGGGTAGCACAATTGCAGGCAGGGTGGAATCTATGGGATCTGCTCTAGGCAGCAGCTTGACAGCACAGGTGGGTGGGTTGGAGTGCTGGTGTAAATTGGTGTTTCTCCAGCCCTTTGAACTTGTGATTTCCTTTTGGCTATTCTGTCTTCATGCAAGCTGGAGAATGGCAGCAGCTCAATTATAGAACTTGCTGTAATTTCTGACTGCAGGTTTCTTCTTTCATTCCCCTAATCCAGTAATTACAGATGTTTCTCACTCTTTCAGCCTGAAAGAGCACAGTTGCCACTACTAACACCACTTTTCTAATACTCCCAATGATTTGTGAATTTCTTTATGCCCTTTATGTAACCCTCGGCTGGAGAAATATAAATGAAGTTATTCATTGCTGCTTTTTGTGCAGCCATTTGGCATGGAACAGTTAGGGGCTTTTTTGTGCCTCTGATGACAAGTAGCTCTTTAAATGCAAAGGGCTTTATTTTGATATGAAGGATGTGACTGCCTTCATGGAGTGACTCCGGATTTATCACCAGTGCCAAGTCAAAAGTTGGCTCACCTGAATATCCAAACCAAATATTGTGGATGGGGAGATGTTGCCACCTTCTCTCTCCTGAAAATCCTCCAGGTTTTTTATTAATATTTTGGTGGCAATCAGATCTATCTGTGCATTCACAGATCCTCTGCTTTCTAGGTGCCCTGGACTTACATGAGATGAACACCTCTGATTTCAGTAGTTCTTACAGTCCAGGCAAAACAGAGTTATGAAGAGGTCAGCATAGGAAATCATCCTCAGCTCCTCAGCCCCACTGCTGTTGGAATTTCTGAGCACAATATTTGATTCCTGGTCGTCCAGGAACTTTTTTTTTTTGCTTGAATTTGTCATCACATACTCTGTATGATGGAGAGACTTGGGTTTTTGAAAAAAAGCTCCACAATTCTGAACGACAAATGTCACATTTGCATAATTCCTTTTTTCCTTCTACCTCTTTCCTCTTCTCCCCATCCCACTGAAGCAGGGAAGATCAGTAAATTTTTGCCATTGTTATTGACAAAAGGAGAGAACTGAACAAAGGAATGAAAAGAAAGTAGGAGACAACGTGGGGCTAAATATCCTGATCAAAACCACTTTTGTCATTTGGGCATCAATTTTTACAACTAATTTGGCACAGCATCACTAGCGAGCTGCCTGCAAAGAGATGAGATGATTTGGGAGTGAGAAATAAGTCTGCAGGCTTCCTGTGCGTGGGCTGAGCCCCGTGCAGCCGGGTACATTGCTGTCTGCCTGAGCTCATCTTTGTTTTCTCTCCCCCATCCTGGGGCTTGCAGGACCAGAGCTCTGCAGCAGTGGCTTTATTGCCGTGTTGATTTGTAACCCCTGAATGTTTCCAGTGAGATGTGTCTAATTTATTGGCAAAAACCATTAGATTTTCCTTCAGTGCCCTGGAGTTTCTGATTCACCAGCTGAAAACTATTATCACAGAGCACATAATCACTTGGAAAGTGCCTCTGTCCTCTCTTTCTTTGTGTGTTAAATCCAACCACATAAATAGCAATTTTATAGCACAAAATAGGCCAAAAAGGTACCAGATGTTCTGTATTTCTGTTTTGTTTTTCCCTTAGGGCAGTTTGGTCAGTAGTGATGCTCACAGCTGATGTGAACCTTGGGCACTGTCTGTGAACTTCCCTCATAACACTTCTGCAAGAAACTCCAACCCTCTGAACAGTTTCAAGTGCACAGGCTGGGCTTGGCACTGTGACAATTCAGCTGGAAATACATTTTCATCATAGTAATGTTTGGTGAGAGTGTAAGGGCTTTGCAAGCATCTTGTTAGATACAATTCTGGCAACTGCAAGAGGAGCAGAGAGTCCAGATTGTTCCCAGAACCAGGATAGAGGATTTCTTGGCCCAGTGTTGCTGCTGCCTGCCTTCATCTGAGTACATTTCTAATCTACCCTCTGCTATTTTATGTGTGTATTTTAATTGGGTTCTAGCCTGAAAGGAAGATCAGGCTCATTACAGTTTTCAGTAGCTCAAAAACATCTTCTCTCTCCAAGGCTTCCTTATTTCCCCCTTCTATGAACAGCAAAATGTCCTTACCTTTAGCACAGATCCTTGATGTTCTGGGCATCAGCTTAGATTCACACCTTGTTTTAGGTTTTCCCCATAAGCTTGGGGCAGAGCTTCCTGCTCCCCCAGTCACACTGGTATTCTTCAATATCCACACAAATCAAGCTCCTGCTCATGGGTATAATCAATTTTCAGACTGTGTTCTGCCTGTAAGGGAGGGGCTTGACAGAAAACTTTCAAGGGCCACACAAAAGTGACTGAAGAAAAGGAAGTTTGTGCCTACACTCTGCAACAGCTTGAATAAGGGAAACATTAAGAAATGCACAACTGATGGCACTTTTTTTAGGAACCTACCTATCAAGAAGATTGAAAGACACTTTGGGAATATTACAAACCTCTGCATTGTGGTCGTGTCTGAAATTCTGGTAATAGTCTACTTTTTTTAGAAATATAGTAATTGCACCTCTCAATGGGAATGCTACTCAGGAATAATGATCTTATCAAGACAAGGGAATATAGATTGTAGTAAAGGTTATGATGGTTTCTGTGAGAGGCTTAACATTGATCCTTTTAGCTATCTGATTTTCCAGGAGAGGAAAAAAAAAAAGAACCCTAACCACTTTGAGTTTTGCATGTGATTTGGTGTGAAAATTCTTATGGGCAGTTTTAGAAGATGGAACTTGAAGTAAATTTGCTAAACTGCTTTTTTTCCTCTCTCTTGCTTGATGAATACTTTTAAATAAAAGAAATGGATTTTTCCCTATTTCCCCCACATTTTATGCTTCTCTCAGTTCTTTTAGTTTTTTTTTTTCCTTCTAATGCAAGTCAAAACTGCTAGAGAAATCAAAAGTAAAAATCCGTTATGTTGAAAAGGCCACGTTGTGAAATATATCATAAACATGCTGTTAGAGCAGTGTCTCCTAATTAATGGAGAGAACTCCTGGGAAACAGCAAGCCTGTAACACAGCTCAGCCCCCTTTGATCCTCTGGTGAATTTGTAAAATTGTTGCCCGCCTAAACTTGTCTGCAGCTTGTTACACATTTTACCCATCTGCTGCAAGAACAAAAATAAACCATTTATAATTCAGCTGAACTCCAGTTGTTCAGCATATCACTGACTGTGGAGTCTTTAGTAAGAGGATGGTAGGAAAAGCAAAGCAAAGGTGAAGCAGAGTCAGGCACCCTGGAAAAGACATTGCTTTTGCCTCTAGAGATTGTGTAGACACTGGGTTGCAAGTTGCACTTGTGAGTTGCAGGTGTTACTGCAAAGTGGTTTAGATTTTTTGGTGAAATACACATCTGTTGTCTATAAACTGAAATCAAACCACTTGTTGGGGTTCCTAGGATTCAATGGAATGTCCCAGGCTTGGGTAGAGTTGTGCATGTGTGTACCTGTGTATGTGTCATGTTTCCCCACAACCTAAAGGCAGCTGTTTGCTATAAGAAAGTTCATGTTCAAGTTCTATTTGCTGCTTCAGATGACTGAGTGACCACATCCAAGCCCTGCAGGTGGGTCTAGGTCACTGCTTTACTTCCCTTACTGAAGCAAAATCATGCCTTGAAAGCTTCCTCCATCTTTATGGTTGGGGTACCAACCTCCCTGTGTCAGTCTGTGATGCAGCCAGCCACAGCACCCAGAAGTGGAGTAGCTCTGTTGGACCAATCAGGTGTTAGCCCCAAAATCTAATAACAAGAGGAGCTAATTATTCCCCATGCAAATATCACAAGGCTGTGTTCTGTTGATTTTTAGAACAGATCAGCACTTCATTTCAGCACCCATATGTTTTATCCCCATCAGTTACTTATCACTTCTGGATGCCTGCATCCCTCTGAGGGCCACTGCTGCCATGAGACAGAGGGAGAGCACTGTAAGGTTCTCCTTTCACCAGAAACCAGAGATTCATTTGCTCTTGCCTTTAAAGAAATGCCAGGTTAAAAATGTATCCAGTATCTAGCACTTACCCCCAGAGTTCTTCCATGCCTGGGAGAATCTCCCTGTTTAAAGTACCATCTCCTCCCAGTGACTTCTCTGGTGCTGTGATTTACCAGTGGCCAATCCACATTGTGCTGCAAATGGATTGTTTGGAGCCTGTAATCTCTTTTGGTCTATGAGACAATCAATTGCATAAAGCAGAGAGGCTTTGCCAAGGGCAGGGTTGGAAAGAGGAGAGTCAGGGAAGGGAACAGCTCACCTGGGAGGTGAGGCTGTGGCACTGTCTGGTCCTTGCCAAAGATTTAATGCATGGCAGGGAGCTTTACCTGGATCCCAGGGGCTGAGCTGAGGGCTGGAGCTGCCAGATGGATGCTGGAACAGTGTGTGCCCTGGGGCCAGGGAGTTTGTGACAGTCACAGCTCTTAAAATGCCTTTAGGAACCCACATTCATTTACTGCCCTTGTTAGGGCTGCAATTCATAGCACAAGCTGAAGCTGACAATAAACCTGTTGGAAGTGTCTGCAGCATAAATCAACATCACTGAAGAAAATGATTTGGCACAGGTGTTTTAAAAGCTGAAGTCTTCCCAAGTCACTGATCTCATGTCTAGAGGAGCTGCTCACCAAGTAAAGTGGGATCTCCTTAGTCCATGCTCCATTTAAAATCCACAACACTGAGATTCCCACCACATTTCCCTGGAGATCATTTCACAAGGTAATACACATTGCTGCTGAGCTTATTTTTTTGCTGTTACACTGTATTTACCCTTTTATACTTGGATTGCTTTTAGACCTCTCAATTCAGCAAGGCACTTATATTTATTTTGAAGTTTCTTTTTAGTTGTCTTTTAGTCTAAAATCTGCACCTATTTAATTCTTTCTTCCTAAACCCATCATCCTATTTGTAGGTTTCTCCTTCTCAGAGTTCCTAAAAGAATATCTGTCTTGTGATACTGTGGGAAGATGTATATTGGGCAAAAAGGCATGCTAACTTTCTGCAAGTTATGTTTTTATTTAGAGTTTAGATGAATTTTGAGAAAGCATCATATAGAGATGACACCAATGCTTTTGTTAACTTGCTTCTGTTCTCAGTAATTTTGTACCTGCAATATTACACCTCCTCTGTTTGGCCTTTTTTTTTTCATTTCTGTGAATGGCAAAACAGCTCTGGGCAGAGAGAGTTTCTTCATAGCTTTTCTGTAGCAAAGCATTTGAGATGTTTGTCTTTCCATGGGCTGCTACTGCAAGCTTTAGGCCTGTCATTTTCATCATTCAAAACATAATTCTCCCAAATTCTCCTCCCTTCAGTTTTCTCACCAGTTCATGCTAATGCTAATGAAATTGGGACAGGAGGTTAATTGAGATTTTTGATTACAGGTTGTTTCTTACCTTTTTTCCCCCAGGTCCGTTGACAGCTGTATCCAGAGCGTGTGCACTTCAAAAAGTTACTTGTGTTCCAGGGTTCTGTGTTCTTATTTTTATCTAAGGTTTAGCAATTGAATAAAAGCTTTCCAGACCTCTGCAGGAATATGGGCAATTTGCCCATCATTTCTGGATTTCTGGTAGTATTCTCAATGGGTAGAAGTGCTTTTTCCATTTCCCCCTCTCAGTTCTAGTCATCTCACATAGATAGTGTGTCGACAGGTGTTGATGGACAAGCAATTTACAGTAATTTCTTATTCTGTAGCTCCCTGAATTGTAAGTGACATGCTGGCAAAGCTGAAGAACTGATCACCAGACACTGGCATAGTGTTAAACATGGCTTCTGACGCTGCTCACAATTTCCTCCAGCCACTGTCTACTTGGATGTCTCAAGTATATGAAGCAATCCAGCAAGCAGGAGACTCCATATCTGCCTCTCTGCTGAATCTGAGTGGAGTGGGTCGGAAGCCAGAAGGAGAAAGGACCCAGGACTTGGAGAATAATGGAGGAGTTTATGAGGATTATTCTGAGGAATCAGATGGTGAAAGAGACCTGGACCTGTGGGATGAGGACTATTTCTACCCTAGAGATGACAGCTACATTGGAGGCCCTGATTTTGCTTCACAAAACCTCCCTCAAGGCTCTGTCACGGATCCACAGGGGCACAAAGGGGTTAAAACCACCAGCACCTTGCCAGAGCAGTGCGTTGAAAGCAGCAGGACCTTGACAGCCAATGGATCCTACTGGATGAGTGAGGATCTCCAGCCTCCTGATCGGCTTCCTCCCATTGCTGAGGAAGAAGGTGAGCCCTCCTGGAGGACGGGAGCCCATGAGCACAGCCTCAGCTTGGGTGGCTCCTTGCACAGTGCTAATGGCACGGCACGCTGCGCAGGTAAGCAGCTGGCACCACCCTGACTGCATTACCCAGGCCTTTCCTTTCTGCTGTTGATTTCTTTTAATTGCTAATCTGCTCAGTATGTTCTGTATTGCCTCTGTTTCCCACAGCTACAATAGAACTCCCCAATCCCAAAGTAAAAAAAAAAAAATCTAACCTTTCCAACCCTTTCCCTCATTTGTGAGACTAATCTCATTGAAGGAATTGGAGATCTCCAGGGTGAAATGCTGTGTATTAGAGGACAATTCTGTGTATTAGAAGACAATCAGGCCCTGCTGCTGTAGCAAGGAATGTTTTGCTTCCCTCCCTGTTCAGTTTCTGGTAGCAGGACCCTTCAAAGGGAATGTTTAGCCTTAAGCCTTCGCTTTGAGAACCATCTGCCTTTGCGTCATTGCTATTAAAGATATATATATATTTATATATATATATGTAATCTCAAACCTTGTTTCTTTGTGCCAGGAATCTCAAGATGTTACTGTGCCATGTGCTGTGAAATGCTGTACTAAAAAGCCAGCCGTATCTCATGATTTTATGGATGAAAGGCTCCCAAATCACTTTCCTCCCCTCCCACCGCCCCCACAGGCTTTTCAAACAAGACTGAAGAGACAGCAGGCAGGAGATTATGGGAAGGAGAATTGACTTTGATATTTTCAGTTTTAAATAGGCCTAACTATGACTTCTGATCTTTAAATGACAGCAGGAGTGTTTTCAGGGGATTCAGCCACATGACTTGTGCTCACTCGGTGTCACCACAAGTGTGGCTGGAGGTTTCCTGGCTCACAGAGAGAGGTCTGATGGTGACACAGGTCCTGACTACAGCCAGGGAAGCTGCAGTCCTGCTGACACCATCCTTGGGTCTTGTTGGCACAAAGTTGCTCTTAGCAAACATCCTAGGAATGGGGATGAGGGTGGAAAGAGGATGGGGGGACTGGGTTCTGCAATATGGAGCTGATGAAGAAGTTGAGGCTCACTGAAGATCTACAGAACTTGGCTTCAAATATCTTTTTTTTTTTTTTTTCTTTAAGCAGGTGGTAAATGCTCTTGAAAAGTCTGTTTTATTATGACCAGGAGCTTTTCTTCACTCTTGGCTTCTAGGGAAGTCTTACATATTTAGCCTTTTCTGTGCAGACTGTGGAAGATCAGCCTGTTTGTTTTTGTATTTAACAGGAATATCAGACTGAGAGGGTATGAACCTTGATGGTGCTCTTTAATGACTGTAAAATTAGCTCTTTTCTTTATTGCTATTTCTCACTCTGTTATGGCCAGGGAGTAAATAATTAAAAAGCTCTTTTGGTCTAGCTGTTCTGCCTCCCAAACTGGGACTGCTTGTTTCGTATTCCAAATGAAAGATTGCCAGTTCTCAGATTAAAAATCTCAGAGTTGTATCTCTTGGAGCCCAGTCCCTCCCTTCTGGTACCCCTGTGCACTGCCTGGGCAATATCCTGCCCCAGGGTTTGTCCATGGGCACTGAGCCAGTGCTGCAGGGTGGGTTTGTGTGTGTGCTTGGACTGTGTGACCAGTGTGGGCACAAAGTCATGGAGCAGGGCACACAGTGTCCATTCAGGGGAGTGCTGGGGCTGTGGATCCTCCTGGACAAGTGCTGCCCTGTGGTATTTTCAGGGTCCCCAGGACGAAGGAGGAATTGATGAATCTGACTCCATGTTCTTAGAAGGCTAATTTATTATTATATTATACTATATTACACTATACTATATTATATTATATTATACTATATAGTATACTATATTATATTACACTATACTATATTACATTACACTATACTATATTATATTACACTACATTACACTATACTAAACTATACTAAAGAATAGAGAAAGGATACAAGCAGAAGGCTTAACAAGATACTAATGAAAAACTCGTGACCTCTTCCAGAGTCCAGACACTGCTGATGGTGATTGGTCAATAAGTCAAAAGAATTCACATGAAACCAATCAAACAACCACCTGTTGGATAAACAATCTCCAACCACATTCCAAAGCATCAAAACACAGGAGAAGCAATCACATAATTATTGTTTTCATTTTTTCTCTGAGGCTTCTCAGCTTCCCAGGAGAAGAAATCCTGGTGAAGGGATTTTTCCAGAAAATATGACAGTGTTGGTGTCCTAGGGCACAACCTGTCTCCTGCAGAGCCTGAGCCTCAGGAGGGGCTGTTGGAGCAACCCACAGCAAATCCTGGGGCTCAGCCAGGTCCAAAGGCAGCATTCCCAGGGCAGCCCCCTGTCCCTTGCTCACAGTGGTTGGGAGGAAAGCTGGTGAGCTCTCAGGAAAATGGGGCCCAGGAAGGAGCTGCTGTCCTGGTCAGAGCTTTTGTCACCTGCAGGGATCTCTGAGAAAGAGAGTTCTGAGGGGTGGGTGATGGACCAGATGGAGTTTCCTGCTGGGGGACTTGGTGACAGGCAGATGTCAGAGTGACCCATCCCTGCAGCTCAAGGGAGGGTCCCTCTGGACTTCTCTCCCAGATGAGAGCAGGTCCTGGTCAAGTTGCTGTTTGACTCTCTCCATATTTTTTGGCTTTCCTTCTCCCTAACCTTCCTGGAGCCATTGTGGGCTGGAAGTTGGTCCCATGGAGCTCCCAGCACCTACAGTGCTGCTTCCTAGAGCTCTCTGCTTGCACACCAGGCACTTCAGGGAGCACTGCACAGATTTTTGCACCTCAGGGAATGTCATTCCAAATGGTCTCAGACAGACTTTAATCTTTTTATCTCTGCAATGTGCTGCACAAAGGGCCAGCCAATGGTCTCAAGACTTCATAGTCACAAAAGTTGGCTGTTTGAGGGTTACAGGGCTAGGAACTGATGCCTTTCTCTTTCAGAACTAAGTTGTGTAATGGGAGAGAAAGTGCTGAACTGTGATTTGAAAACGTCTTCCCCAGACCCTTTGATGTGGAAGAACTCATTTTGCTCTTCTAAGTGAACTTTCACTTCCAAAACACACATGCTCTTTGTGTTTTATTTTTCAGCTCTTTATTTCCTCTTTTTCCTTTAGATTCATTCTCTAACATCAAGAGTGTGAACTCTTCTGATGGTAACATGCAGAGAGGCTGTAATACCCTGGCAACTTAAAATTTCAGTCATGGATTAAAATGATCAAGAGAAGATGTTCGAGGTATCCTTATTTCTGTGAGCTTTTTACCTAACCCTAAGTGACAATGTAAGTGACACATGGACTTGCTGACATTCAGCAAAGCTGTTCAGTAGCATCAAAATGAGCTTTGAACATTTTTCCTTCCATTTGGCAGGTTTCTCCCCCCCATTTCTGCAAAATACGTATTTCCTGTTTATCCTTGTATTCTTTTCAGAACATTGCATCTTGACTTTATTTCACTTAATGTACCATATTTCTCTCCACAATAGAATATTTTAAAGCTAAATTGGCACAAAACAGTAGCAATGCTGAATGCTTTTTGTTGCCATGGAAATATTTCTGGGCACTTACTGAAGACCTGGTTGCCAATAGTAATGTAACAGAGAAAATAGATATGCTTCATTTAGCAGCCACTGGTGATTAAAGAGCCACAGAAACCTGTTACAAGGTCATTCCAACATATAGTTTATTTGGTTTAGGGGGGAAAAGCCCTGCAGCCCTAGGTGAGAATAATTTTGTGTTAAAAGAGATGCAAACAAAATCCAGTAGATGTTCTCTTCTCTTAAACTGTGACAGCATGCTTCTGAGATGAAATAAAATAACACTGTAGTTAAAAACCATCATTACTCCTTCTCCTTTTTATCAAATATGTTTTTGATCCCATTTTTGCCTCTTAGGAAATGTTTCCTGGCTCCCAGAGTAGATTTTCTTAGGCTCTGAAGCAGCACATATATTACTGAAAACCTATTTTAGGCTTAGGGATCTAACAAATTGAGCAATGAAATTCTTGGGTTTCAAAGTCAAATGTCCATCAGACACCATGAGGCAGGTTAATCATAGGGTGCAGGTTTGGCTTCTGCCCTGTGCTGCTCTGTAATTAAATGATGGTAGTAAAGCTGTAGTAAGTTTTCAAACAAATGCAAGGAAAAGTTGTGGTGGTGACTTTTTGGTTTGGTTTGGTTTGGTTTTTTTTACTTTGTATGCTTTTGATCCACAGTGTAATACTGAGAAGGTGGCTCAGCAGGAATTATTGCAGTGCCAGGTGTTTGGCTTAAGTAAACGATGGCAAGGCAGAGCCTTCTGTGTATGCAGATTGCTGCCACCAGTGGCAAATCCTGTAGCTGTGAATTTTGCAGAAACAGATGAACTCAGTCTCTCAGAGCCTTGTCCATTGTTTAACCTCCGTGTCTGGCAGAGGAGCTGTCTCACAGCACAGGGCAGGGAGAGAGCAGCCTTTGCTTTGCATCCCCCTGTGGCTGGGATGCTGCTGCTCAGCTGACTGGGGGTGGCTGCCAGATCCATCATTGCAGTTGGCTTGAGAATTGAAAAAAATCCAAACCAACAAACAGAGGAGCAAGAAACCACATCTGAAAGTAGTGCAATGCAAGTAGAAGGGTAGAGGTGGCCAGTGCTTCTGCTTCCCAGCATGAATCTAAAAGGGAAAAACCAGCAATAATGAGAAAAGTGAAGAACAGCAGTGAGTGTGCACTGAAAGCAAGGACTTCTCTCCCAGGGCTGCTGTCCTTTGCAATCAAAAAGCCAAATGACTATTAAATTGTCAGTCTCAGCAGACACTGCCCTGAAAAGGCAGAGGGACAGTCAGAACTGAGCCTTCTGAGTGAGAGCTGAACTATTTTTGCAGGAGTGAGTGCTGGGGTGGAAGTCTCCCAGGCTGTCTGGCACTGCTCACAGCCCTGCCGTAATGGATAGGTGAGCACAGCACTTCCACTGCAAAAAGTCCTTAGAGATTTCTTCTCCTCCATCAACTGGACAACCTCGGTGCCAGCTAAAGGCTGCATTCCAGTTGCACTAAAATAATTTTTGTGGCCTTGGAATGGTAGGAAACGTGACAGCCCCTGTCTGGATGGCTGGCTAGTTTTCCTCAGCACGTGTGTGAGGGGAAGCACACCTCTGAGGCTCTGGGAGTTTTTAAATCTAGAGAGCACTATTGCATTTACTTACCTTGGCCTCCAGCTTAACAGGGGTCATTGATTTTTGCCAGTAATTTCTGTAGTAAAGGAAATTATTCTTTCTGCTCTATATGAATACTCCTGACCTCAGTAAATGACCGTTCATATAGGCAGGAAATCCTAGGCAAGAAGTGAGTTTTTCATTAGGTCCTATAAACCCATATAGCAAAGAATACCCTTAAGAAGAAGATGTTGATTATGTGATAAATTAAATTTCTGCTTGAAGCTGAGAGTAAAATAGATAGATGGCCAGTCTCCACATTGAGAAGTGAAGTGTTTATGAATTTTATCACCTGTCTGGGTATGGAGCCAGCCAGTGTTCTAGCCAGAATGCAACCCTATAAAAATCACTGCCTGTACTCCAAGAAGGACATTCAAAGAGGCTACACTGAATCAATACCACCATGAAGAACAAGGGAGTGAAAGCAAAGGCAGACAGTGGACAAAAACACTTGAGAGAAAATGCTCCTGGCAGCTCGAGTGGGACAAAGCACAAACGTGACTGGGGACAGCATCTGCTCTCTGAAGAATGTGATGCAAGCCCTGGCTTTCTGAAGTGAAGTGCAGACGTGAGTTTGCATTCAATGCTTTCTCTCTGGGAAATTCAGAACCACTCCAAGTGTTTGTGCACAGACTTTTGTCCTTGAGAAGGTGGTACAATGTTCCTACTTGTATTTAGAGTATTCCTTTGCAGTTCTGTCTCTTATTTTCAGATTATGAGGGATCTTCATGCAGGATGTCACATGTGAGTGGGGATGAGAAAACACAACAGCCCCAGAAGGAGGGTGGATTGTGGCATGTCAGCTTTACAGCTGGGGAAGTGAAGCCAAACAGTGGTTCAAACCACAATTTCTTAAAGGTGGTGCCACTGCCAGCTCTGTCTTGGGCCTGTCAGCATTGGTTTTCATCCTCAGTCAGTGATTTTAGGCACAGTGTCTTTGTCAGGCCACAGTAGATCAGAGGTTTGGGTTTTCACCAAGTTCCTTGTCTGGTGGGCAGAACTGCCTCGTGCCCATCTCCCTGGGGGCATGGAGCAGGATGCTCTGCTCAGGAGCACTTGTCATCTGCTCTTGTCATCTAGAAAGTTGCATAAGCTGTATAGAAAAGGATTTATTTGAGAGGATGAAATGGCTTTTGCCATTCTGTGCAGTTACAGAACAAATTGTGTGTGAGCGTGTGTGTTTGTGCATGTATTTTCTGATCCATTTCGCTAAGTGACATCCTCTTCCCACTCTCCATATGGCAGTTGCGACTCTATCTTCCTCTGGGAAGGTTGTTTAGGACTCAAGAGACTTCATTTACCAATAAACAGCATCTTGGCAGCATCTGGGAAATGCTGCCTTTCTCCTAGAAACCCTGCCTCCTCACCTTCCCTCTCCTACTACAGGCGAGGCAGGTGTGAATGATCTCATTGTGTTGTGGTGGAGGTGACATGCAGGCAATACTAGCAGCAGTCTGTGCAGAGCTGGAACATAGTATTTCTGTGTGCTGACACAAACAGTACTACTGTTTGTTTTTTTTTTTGTTGTGTGTGTGTGGTTTTACTTTTCTGTTGCAGTTGTTGCCAGCTTGGCCTCCAGGGGTGTTGTATTTGCAGGGAGGAATGATGAATCTGACTCCATGTTCTCAGAAGGCTAATTTATTACTTTATGATACTATATTATATTAAAGAATACTATATTATACTAAAGAATACAGAAAATATACTTACTAAAATGCTAAAAAGCTAATAATGAAAACTTGTGACTCTTTCCCGACATAGCTTGGCTCCAATTGGCCAAAGAGTCAAAACTCACAGCAGAATCCACTGAAACAATCACCTGCGGGTAAACAATCTCCAAACACATTCCACATGTGAGCACAACACAGGAGAAGCAAATGAGATCAGAATTGTTTTCCTTTTCTCTGAGGCTTCTCAGCTCCCCAGTAGAAAAATCCTGGGAGAAGGGATTTCTTCAGAGAATGTAAATGCCACACAGGGGCTTGGTGGAAGTACAGATAATCCATCCCTGTTCCCTCCTTGCAATGCTTAACAGCACAAAACCCATTAATGTAAGCTTTTATAAGATGGGATCACTCTGCAAAAAGGTGAGCTGGTGTTGATCTTCACCCTCTGCCTGACAGGGGTGTGGATATGACTTCCCTGTGCCCAGGTAATTTTTGTCTGCTGCAATGACTGGGTAGCAGCAGCCATCATTTTGAGTGGCTTCACAGACTCCTCAAGTAGTTTTAGTAACCAAGAGGAAAATTAATTTTCTGCAATGAAAGTAGTTTTAGTAACCAAGAAGAAAATTAAATTTCTGCAATATGGAGATTACAGTCATGGGGGTAAAACTGTGTAGTTTTAAAGACAGGGAATGTCACTGTTGGGCTTTGGGGGATCTTGCAGGTGATGAGGAAGGTGTGGTTGGGCTGTCCCTCCACAGATGCTGTTTGTGTGATTCTCATGCAGTTTCCACAGATGGACTAAGGGACATTTCATCAGTACCCATTTGCAGACCAACAAGAATGGCTTGGGTTGAATCTTAAATCAGTTTATAGCAAAATCTGCAGAAAATTCCTTCCCATGACCATGAAAATAGCTGTTTCTCTCATGGCATCACTGCACCACCTGAAAGTTCCCTCATGTCCAGACAGGTGCTTCTCTGACTCAAGAACTCAGAACCCCTCTGAGATGAAGCATCCCTGGAGGGACTCATGGGGACTTGTCCCTCCAAGCTGGGCGTTTGGAGAAATTTACCTCCTCAGGCTGAGAGGGATTCAAACCTGTACAGTCCATACAGCATAATTGTTGTGGGAGTATTTGCTAGCAAATAATGAGACTGGTGCTGCTGGAGAGAAAGCCCTGAGTTTGGATTAATGAGAGCCCTGTGGTTTGCTGGAGTTCTGTGTCTCAAGGTCAGTTTGGGGGTTAGAATTACTGCCATAAATAATGTAGCTACAAAACCCTTGGGCCTGAGTTTTGCAATTGCCACTTATTTAAATAAAACTGCAGCTGAAATACAACAGGATGAAATACAACATCCTTCCCCTATCACACAGCTGAGCTGCTTCCCATGACTCAGCCCAGACTCTTGCTTCCAACAAGAGCCACCAGCCCCTTCCCTGTTACTTTTGAGCCAGGTAAATTGGCCATGTGATTGCTAAAATCAAAATAAAAGGAAGAGGGGAGGGGCAGGAGGACAGGATTGTCCCTTTTGGGTGACAGCTTCAGTTCTGAACCATGTGAGCCTTGCTGCACCACATCCTCACCCACTGCTGCTCCCAAAGCTGGTGATTTTCCCAGGAGTGCTGTGGTGTTACAATGAAAGGGGGGGGGGACTGTGGTGAATCAACACTCTGGCAGCAAACAAAGTTTCAATTAGAAAAATCAGTGGGAAAATAAATATCTGCCTTGTTGCAGTGCAGTTGTTTTCTGTATCAAATCCAAACAAATATCTTTTGGAGGGAGTTCATTTCCACACTGTTGATCAGCAAACAAAGCCCTGTGGGTGTGAAGCTGATGGTTTAAATGCTATGTGCATACCCTGGGTCTTGTGTGGAGTGGTGAAACTGCTTGAAGAGGAGCAAAGTCAGTGGCCTGAGTTTTCTGGATGTTTCTTTGGCCAGTTTGATTCCTGCTAGCTGAAAGCAAAGAGTCCTAATCCAAAGAAACTTCCTTAAACACACTGGAGAAGGTTTAGGAACTGACTGCCTTGCATTAGAGGAAGTTCATATCCAAGCCAAACAAACAAAATGAAGAAATGATGGATGGGTAACCTGTAGGAATTCAACCCATTGTGGTATGAAAACCACCAGGAAAATGGTTATGAAAATAATGATGGTGAGGGGAAAGTTCTTTTTGTTGTTGTTGTTGTTGGAAAGAAAGGACAGTGCTTTCTACTTCACCAGCCATTGGCATCCAGCAGTTTGTTGAGTTTCTGAGCCGATGAGCATTTCCAGCCCACACCCCAGAGCACCCCCTGTGCCCTGCAGAGTCCCCAGTGCAGCACATCTGCTGACAGAAGATGCTTTTCTGCCTCTGCAGCTGCATGTTTCCTGCACACAGCCCAACCTGGGCTGTCAGGGACCTGCAGGCTGACTCATGGATGTAACTGCATCCACACCAGGGGTTTTCCTGGCTTAACAGCATCTCCTGCAGTGTGTAATCTCCTTTTTTCTTCCATTTCTCCACAAATCCTGGGCCTGTGCTAATAGAACCCAGTAGAATAAATGAAGCCTGACTCATTTTTGCTCCACATGTAAGATGTAAAGTAGGTGATTGGGAAAATCAGGGATGATTGTGGTTCAGTCTCTTGGCTGCCATTTCTTACAGCTATGGAAGAACCTTAGGCAGCACAATGAGAACCAGCTTGACGTGGAATCCCATGTTCCTATTTTTAAAATCCAATTTTGGGAGTAGAAAAGAAACAACAGGAAAATATGCTGGTTTTCATGCTGTTTTCTGTGGGCAGTCCTCTATTTCTTTGCACAGCTGTGTGCAGAATTGGGGTGTATGCTCTGACTGCTGTATTGTTTCATTGTAGAGGTGGTTAGAGCCAAAAAATGTATTTTTTTTCTGATTACTCTCTTTTTGCTGTTTTGTTCTCTTTTCTTAAACATTATTTTTGTTGTAAATATCCCCTGGGTAGATAGGCTTCCAAGTTGTGATTCTCTCCACCTCTACCACGTGCAAACACCCAAATAAACTCACCTTGGGGAGCTTCCTCGTTGGTTTGGTCATGGAGTGAGGACAGATGGAGAGGCAGAAGCAGGGCCCTGTCTGTGGACACTCAGCAGAGAGGGGAAATCCTCACCTTCAGCACTGGACACCAAATATTCCCTGGCTGTTAGACCTGGCAGGAAGGGGTGAAAACACACAGGGACGGTGCAAGGAGAAATCCAATCCTGCTCGGCAGTAAATGACCACTGGGTGTTTGTCAGGGGTGTCCTGCCAGTGTGTGGGAGCTTGGGTTTGCTGCAGCATTTTTAAATCCATTTGGGATCTAAGGGAATGGCTTGGATTGGGTGCCCTCCTCCATAGTCAGGCCGAAATCAGGCAGGTTGATGCTTTGTGCTTTTGAATTCCCAGTTCAAGGGGCTGACAGCAAGAGCAGGATGAAGGCTCCAGACTGAAAACTCCTACAGAGCTGCAGCCACCCAGGAATCGATAGGAGCAGCTCCGTGTGTGCTGCTGCACAAAATGTTCCTCCCTGTACAAAATGTTCCTCCTTTTTCTGAGAAGCTTTAACAAGTCCCTTGTTTGCCACAGACCTTTCCATTTTTCCAAAGAAAAGCTTCTCTTTCTGTGCACATTTCTGGGTTTTGCTGAGGCAGGAGCTCTGTTCCTCTCTGTCATCCTGATCATGAAAATTTTAAGGCCAGGCCTGTGTGACTGTTTCTGTAGGAGCAAAGAACACAGCAGTGAGTGCTCCTGGGATGCTCTGAGTGTTTGCATTATGCATAGATGTACTGATATTGTCTTGGTTTTGTGACCAAGTGCATTTTTTTGTTCCTACCCCTGCTTCCTTCAGGGCTTGGTGATGTTCCCATTGAAACTCACTGACTTCCATAGAGCAGAATCAAAAAATCTCTAAGAAAAAGTGGATGCACAAAGGCAGCATTAAATGTATAGGAAAACCAGAAATTTGGCATTTGGGAAGTTTCCATTGTTCTGACAAAATGACTCTTGTTTGTTGTTGTTGTTTTTTAGCACACAGGCAGACAGGATGCGTGCAGTACCTCTATATTTCACACCTACATGATGTATTTTATTCAGTAATTTCTTTTTTTTCTTGGGTAAGCTTGGAGCAAATGATAAGTTATTCTTTCTACTTGGTAACACTGCAGCAAATTCTTGAATTATTTATTTCATGCATTTTAGCTTGGTGTGTTAGGATGCCTGTAAGCTAACTTTGTAACTGACTGGGTGTTTGAAATTTCTAAATAAATAGTGGTGGTTTGAAATACCTTGCCAGAAAAAAGAGGTCACCCTTCTTCTTCCCCCACTGTCTCCTCTGGGGAAAAAAAATAAAAATAAAAAATCCCACATGCCTCGTTATGAGCAGTGGGAAGTTGATTTGTAAAACAGATGCTGCATAGAAGTAATTGAGTTGAAGTTGCTAGAAATATGTATATGCTGCACAACATCTGCAGATCTCAAGATGTATTCATTATCTTCCCAGAATTTAGATTGTAATTACGGGCCCTTTATTTAAGTTTCCATGGTGATGTAGAAAATGCTTCCCCCTTGTCCTTTGCTAATCAGGCCACTTGTGTGTTTGAATGGCGTTCGTTTTCCTCTCCCCTGGGTTAAGTTACTGTTATTAATACAGAGATATTAAGTTGACAGGGAGCTGTCGCTGCTCAGGCAGCGATTCAGCAGCAGCAGCAGCAGGCACATCAGGCAGATTTGCTGCAGATTCCCCAGTGCCACAGTTTAATTAGCCTGCGTGCTTCCAAATGTTTGTGAGGAATAGCAGCCTCTGTCATAACAAGCGATGCACTCGTGCCTTGGGGACTGGGGAAGTTGAAATCAAAGTCAAGCAGCCAATAATGCATCACACCATGCCAAGCTTCTCTGCTCCATCCCTGCACCCTCCTCCTCCTCTCTGGGAAAAAGGGCTCTGCTGTGTTTTGTAGGGAGCTGCAGGTGGCTCAGTGCCCTGACAGGAGCTGTCCAGGAGTCCTGCACCCACCTGGCCTTTGCAAAATTTCTTGTAATAATCAGAATTTCACATTTTGTTAAGGCGCGTTTATCTGAGTTTACAGCCTCACGTCCGTGGATGCAGGATTTTAATGTTACACTTGTTTGAGAAAATGGTGAAAGGTGTGGATTAATTACCAAAGAAGTTATTTTATTCAGGATTTTTACAAAGTCAAGAATGTGTTGAAATGTGGATTTTTGGTTAAACTGGCATAATTATTTATTTTTATCTTAATCACCCATATTAATACAATTTTATAGCATTTGCTGAGCAATTAGATACATTTGGTAGAGGTTCAGGTAGAAATGCAGGTATTAGGCTGAAAAGGAATGTTTATTTTTATGTGTTTTGATTATTTACTGGACCATACCCATGGATGCAGGATTTTAATGTTACACTAATGTTTAAAGAAATGGTGGAAGGTGTGGTTTAATTACAAAGATGTTATTTTAAACAGCATTTTTAGACAATTGAGAATGTGTTGCAATGTGAGAATGAAAGTTGAAATGTGGACTTTTGGTTTAACTGGGATAATTTTATTTTTATCCTAATCGCCTATATTAATACAATTTTATAGCATTTGCTGAGCAATTAGATACATTTTGTAGAGGTTCAGGTAGAAATGCAGGTATTAGGCTGAAAAGGAATGTTTATTTTTATGTGTTTTGATTATTTACTGGATCATACCCATGGATGCAAGATTTTAATGTTACACTTGTTTGAGAAAATGGTGAAAGGTGTGGATTAATTACTATACTAAAGATGTTATTTTACTCAAGTTTTTTAAGAAAGTTGAGAATGTGTTGAAATGTGAGAATGAAAGTTGAAATGTGGACTTTTGGTTAAACTGGGGTAATTTTTTATTTTTATCCTAATCACCCAAAAGATATACACATATTAGTAGAATTTTATAGCATTTTCTGAGCAATTAGATACATTTGGTAGAGCTTCAGGTAGAAATGCAGGTATTAGGCTGAAAAAGAAAGTTTATTTTTATATGCTTATTTGACTGGATCATGCCCATGGATGCAGGATTTAAATGTTACACTTGTTTGAGGAAATGGCGAAAGGTGTGGATTAATTACTAAAGATGTTATTTTACTCAAGATTTTTAAGAAAGTTGAGAATGTGTTGAAATGTGAGAATGAAAGTTGAAATGTGGACTTTTGGTTAAACTGGGATAATTTTTATTTTTATCCTAATCACCCAGAAGATAAACACATATTAATAGAACTTTATAGCATTTGCTAAGTAATTAGATACATTTTGTAGAGCATACATGAGCTGCGGGTAGAAATGCAGATATTAGGCTGAAAAGGAATGTTTATTTTTATGTGTTTTGATTATTTGACTGGATCACATTTAGGCCCTGGGGTTGTTACAGCTTGAAATAATTTTTATCCGTGAAAATTTCAAAGAAGGTTATTTTTAATAACTTACATAAAAGTAATCAAATTTTATGACAGCTGTTCACTGACCATTTACAAAGTAATGTTTAAAAGTTTTTCACTTCTATCAGAGTAGGAACACAGCTTTTTCCCTCCAGTTGAGAGCAGTTTTCCAGCAGGAAGAGCAGGCTTGTGGTCGAACTGTGGCACACCAGAGGCTCAAACCCACCAGTGTGGTGGCATGAAAGGAGCTGGCTCCTGCTGGGCTCAGCTGGACTTGGTGCTGTGTCCTGGGAGTGCTGCCTCCTGTGCAGCAGCAGAGACATTTATGGAGCTCTGAGAGCACTTATCATTAAATTTGTCCTGCAGATTTTAATAGACCAAGCAGAGTGTGTAAAAGCAGGTCCCTGTTTCCTCACCTGAGGCTGATGTTAGGTTTGAGGTGGAGGAAGGTGCTTTCCCTCCCAAAACTGGAAAGCCTCCCTCTCCACCTGTTTGCTCAGCTGCTGGGGTTTGCCATGGAGATTATCAGAGTGAGTCTTGGCAACCCAGTCATGGCCTTGGTGCTGCAGAACGAGCTGTGGCCTGACCCCACTCCCAGCTGGGCTGTTCACACACAAACCCAAGTGTGCACAGTGACTGCTGTGTCCCACTGCTCCCAGCATCCTGCTGTGCTCCCCTGGTGCTGCTGGCAGGGACATCGGCGAAATGTCTCTGTGTTTCCATCCTGACCAAGCCAGGCCAAGAATGCAGAGCATGTCCTGAGCCCTCCTTTCTCACTGTCATATTTTCTGGAAAAATCCCTTCGCCAGGATTTCTTCTCCTGGGAAGCTGAGAAGCCTCAGGAAAGAATGTAAACAATAATTATCTGATTGCTTTGGAATGTGGTCTGGAGATCGTTTACAAACAGGTGCATCTTTGACTGGTTCCATGTGAATTGTTTTGACTTAATGACCAATCACAGCCAGCTGTGTTGGACTCTCTGAGTCAGTCCCAAGTTTTTATTATTCATTCTTTTTAAGCCTTCTGATGTATCCTTCATTTTTCTTTAGTATAGTTCTAGTATAGTATTAATATAGCATAATATAGTATTAATATAATATGTTATTAATATAACATAATATATTATTAATATAATATAATATAATATAATATAATATAATATAATATAATATAATATAATATAATATAATATAATATAATATAATATAATAATCAGCCTTCTGAGACATGGAGTCAGATTCATCTCATCCCTCGTCCTGGGGACCCTCACAAACATCACACTCCTTCTCCCACCTGCAGAGTGCTGAGCACTGCTGAGGATACAGCCATGCCCCATGCACGTGATGGCAGCAGGGAGATGTGCTCAACTATGTTATCTTAATTTTTAAAGGCTATAATTTACATTGGTCTGCAGAGCTCGTCTGCTGCTGGCAGATGGAGCCAGCAGTGCCTGTTAGCCACGTGCCATATTTCTGTGTTGGTGGTGCTACCAGGAGCAGGTTACATCTGAGCTGCTTTTTTCGCACAAAAGTTCTCTCCCCGCCTTAGCAGGGGCCGCAGGGGAATGGAAGCAGGAAAAAGTTTTCAAGTCCTTTGTTTACTACTTCGTCTTAGCACATGCAAATGATTTTACAAGGTTCTTCTGTGTCACTGTCATATTTTATGAAAAATCCCTTTGCCAGGATTTCTTCTCCTGGGAAACTGGGAAGCTTCAGCTTCCCCATGTTTTGCTCCTTTGGAATGTGATTTGGAGAATTGTTTACCCAGCATGTGAATTGTTGTTCATTAATGGCCAATCACAGCCAGCTGTGTCGGACTCGCTGAGTCTGTTACGGGTTTTTTATCATCATTCTTTTCTTGCCTTCTGATGTCTTCTTTCTATTTCTTTTAGTGTAGTTTTAGCAAATTATTTTCTTTTAATATAATATAATATAATATCATAATATAATAAATCAGCCTTCTGAAACATGGAGTCAAGATTCTCATCTCTTCCCTGGTCCTGGGGACCCTCAAACACCACCACACTTCTGTGTGTTGTGACTTTGTGGTTTGCTCTGTTAAATTTCTTCATTAAAAAAAATAGTTTAATATGCAGAGTTCAGTAGTGTCTAGTAACAAGTAAATGTTGCTGATAAATATGACATCATCAAGCTTTCCAGAGGTTTGAAGAAGCAGGTGATTCTCATGTTCATGCCCCAGTCCTCCTGAAACCCTTGGTGACTATTTCTCCCCAGAGGATGCACCTGAGAGCCAAAAGCATCCTCTGGCTTCTTGGCCAGGAGCAGCAGCTGGTTAAAGCCTGAGTTCTGCCAGTGAACAGATACAGGGAGGAGGATGAACAGGCAGCATCTTCAGGCAGTAACCACGATGTGGTCAGGCAGTTTGAGACCTCTGTGTCATGGTCACATAGCTTTTGATCAGAAGTATCTGAATAAAAAGTAGGTGTGGAGTGCAGACCCAAATTCAGCCACTTGCCCTCCAGCCACGAGGAGCACAGGACAGAGGTGTCTGGATGCAGAGGCACTGCTTGCATGGAAAAAGGTTACAGAAACTGGAGTCTGAGATCTGTAGCCTCAACACAGAGAGGTTCTTTTGCTGTGGAGAACAAGTCCTAGTTCTTCCATCCTCTCTTACTAAACTTGATTTCCTGATTTTACCTGCAGCTAAAATACTTAGAGGGAAGCATCCAGGTCCAAGACTTGCTGAAGTCCATTAAAATTTTTCCATTAATTGCATATTGTTATAGAATTCTGTTTCCTTAACCCACAGGGGTTCTCATGGATTTTTATGGGAAAATTTTCCACAGTAAAGACTGCAGGACATGGTCGTAATTGTTTTTTATCTGTGCCACATAAGTCATCTCTTTAGCAAGCCTTTTAGCAGAAGCTGAATGTCTCCTTTTGTAAAAACTTCACAAACACAAGGTGAACATTGGATGAATTATGCTGTATCATTTGCCAGCACATACACCAAATGTCAGGCAATGACAGAAACTAAAAATTTATGGCACAGAAGGGAAGAATTTTATGATCTTCCATGGACTAATGTAATGACTCTTTTATACAAACAGAGATGAAAGGCATTTAAAAACATAGCTATTTAGAAAATTGGCCTGAACACATTCTAAAATCCAGAGAAGTTCATCAGAGGGAAGAGCCATAAAAGTGCCCTTTGTTTTTAGTTCAATAGAATGTTTTAATTTTGAAATATAATTGCTTGAATTTAATGCACCCTCCAATTAGATCATTTGAAGATCTCTCCATCTACCTCTTCTGGTACAACATGGTGCAGAGTTGCTCTTACTTTTATTTTCAGAGGTACCCAGCTGGTGCCACAACCACAAAACAAAGATTTGTGGATGTAAAGCCATCCCTGTGCCCCAAGGGTGTATCACACACTGCTCCAGCTGAGCAGATCCTCTGGCTGGGAAGGATGAAGGACCTTTAGGAAGTGTTGAGTCCAGACTGGGATCATGGCATGTTCAGATTTTGCCTGAGACTTCTCTTCTCCTTGTGTACTCTTAACAGACCTTTTACACATATTGCTGGTAGTTTTCATTCCTTACATAATTCAAAATCGATAGGAAACTCAGGCACAGAGCAAAGCTGAGCATCTTGGAGAGCCCTGAACTTCTCTCCCACTCAGACTTGGCTCGGGGCAGAGTCTTCTCTCACTGTGTTCTTACAGGAGAGTTTCCTTGACCCTCTGGTTCTGTTTTCACTGTGGTGACAATCTGCACTTTGGACTCATTTAGCTTTAACTTTTCACCTGTTAAAAAAATTTTTGTAGTAACCTGAATAGATCCTGGAGTGCACACAGCATGAAGGAAGTGTTTGGAGGGTGCTCTGGGGAGTTGAACAGGCTGGAATGCCAGCTCTGCCCACAGCCTCTCTGCAAATCACCCTGTTAATAAAGAGCCTATTTCAGCTCTGGAAACATGGAGACTTCTCAGGCTATTACCCAGCATGTGGTAAATTAAACAATCTTAGCCTGATTGCATAATGTCACTTGAAATTTAAGATCCTTTTTCTCCTTAACCCCTAAAATTTACAGGCCATTTTTGTTTAGATTTATTGTAATTACATAATGATTCTGCTCCTTTGAGGCTCTTCTAGGAAGTTTTTTAGCACTCTTTTGGTGGCTAATCTCCAAATTACCAGGGGCAGGAGCACTGCCTGGTCTCCCTGTGGGTTTATCTCAGTTCAAGGGTGCAGAGGTATTGCAGAGTGGTTTGGAACTGGGGCTGTAGCAGGGACCAGGCAAGAGAATTGCTGCTGTGTGAGGGCAAATATTCCTCAGGCTTACTTAGCCATAGCTCTGCTGTCTTATGGGAAGAGGGGTTTGAAAAATCACTGCTGTAGCTGGGAGGATTTCAAGTCCAGAGGTACCCAGGCCAATGCTGAAATCCTTTCTTCCTCTGGACTATATATAAACAGATTCTTAACTTTCATAATGACTTTTTATATAGTTTAAAGAAGGGATCTAATTTCTTTCAAAGAAAATACATGCTTTTTTTGGTAATTCTAATTTTTTTTTTTTTTTGCATGGAAAAAAAGTGATTCCTTAGAGTTCACATAGCAAACACTCTCTTGGTCAGCACAGGAAACAGGCCCACATAAATTCTTCATCTGTGTTTCTTGCTGGTTAATGAACTATGTGGTGTTAATTTAGCAAGATCTACCAGTCCCCATCTTTAACTCTGGCACTGGGCTTTAGGAAGTGTTGAGACCTCTCAGGACATTTCTTTGGCACAATAAAATGATTCATAGAACTGAGAGATTTTGTGTCATTGAAAAAAAAAAAAAAAAGACAGATAATGTAAATTAGCCAGAACATTTGCCTGCCAGTGTAAGGAGGGACTGCACAATATTTTTCCAGCCTGATTTTCAGTGTTTGATGTGCCAAGCCTTCCTTGTATCTTTGGAGAGAAGCTTCTATATCCCAGTTCCTGTTAGGGTTCTATTGGGAGGTGATGCTCATCCTTTCATCTGACAGTTTCTTCACAGCCTGTTCTCCAACCCTGAACACAGTCTTTTCTTGATTTATTGGTGATTTCTGCTACCCAGTATCCCCCTTGCCTCCTTCCTGGATTGTGAACATGTGACCTGAAAGGGAAAGTTTGGGAGACGGGATTCTTAAGAAAAATCACACTTTTTCATTGTACAGTACTGTCTGCCCTTACTCTTAGACCTGTCTGCTATTGCTCTGCAGGGGCTCTTGGCTAATTAAAGTTCAGATAATGCTGTCTCAACCTCTGTCCCTGATGCTGTGCTGTTTATTCACGTCAGGTATTCATAAGACGGTTGACATTTTCTTCCTTAAAGATCTCTCAGGTAAATTACAGGCATTTTACTGCTCTGACCTTTTCCTTTACAGGAGGAACTTTTGTTTTCAACGTTTATTTTGTGAATATAATGTTGGAAGGGATGTAATTGGAGAGGTGTAGTTGTTCTAGTCTGTATAGTTGGTCTATTACCTGTAATGATCATCTAATACTGGTATTTATACGTGATTATCTCTTACCAAAACTGCTTTAAATTTAAAGAAAAAGCCAGACTGTTTCACTGATTGGTTTAGGTGAATCACCTTTTTCTTTACTTCCCCTGAATACTACATGTTTTGCTTTCCTAACACATTCATTTTGTGCCTGAGTCTCAGGGAGATGGCTTGCTCTATTAATATATTTCTGGAGTTCTCCTGTTATGGGTAGACTTTTATGGCTTTAATGTAGTTTTTGAAAATTCCTCTATTATTGATCTAGATATTATCCCAGCAGGAGTCAAACCCACAAGACAATTGTATGAGGATAATTTCTTACTACAGAAGCATTTTATTCTGAAAGCCTGCTGTGTGGTGTGTGCTTTGATGGATGACCCACTGTTTAAATGTGTATTAGACACTGGCTTGCTAATTAAATGCCTTAAGGAGTGCCTGTATCCATTCAGTCTCAGTAAATGCATGGAATTTCTGTTATTTTATTTCTTGCTTATGCTCCTATGTTGAGTTCTTTCTGTTTTCTGATTTTGTACAGAGGAAGGGCAGTAGTGAGAAAAAAAAAAAATTACTTTCTACCCTCACTCAAGACTTTTTGCTCAGGGCAGAGGTGAGACAATGAAGGCTCTCAGTTCTGAACTAGTTCTGCCAGGTGGGAGGATGAGGAGCAGGAGAAGAGATGGGTTCTGCATTTCAGAAGGGAGTGAGAAGAGCATTCACCTGGAATTTGAGAGAGATGAATTTGGATCCCTCTTTGCTCCTGAAGGACCATCTCCCATGAGGAAGAGGACCATAATTACGAAGCTGTGAGATGCTCTCAGACTTGTTGGTTGAAGTGCCTGTGCTTGAAGCATTTTACTGGGAGGGAGAGTGGAGATCGTTCATAGTTGAAGAGAGGGGATAAAGTTATTCTCCTAATTTCTGAGTTCTTAAATTGAAAGAGCAGCCAAGGACAGGAGCAAGGACTTCTGTTCACCTGCAGGAAATGTTTCCTGAGTATAATCCCCACTCCTCTCTTTGGAATTTTGTGTGTGTGGAGCAGATCAACATCAGAAACAGTACATTTGCTGCTAAGGCCAAACAAAGAATTTCTTCTGCTCAGAAAGATTTGGGCTTTTTGTTCTAAGACAAAGGGATGTGTAAAGGATCATAGAAAGGCTCAGGTTGGAAAGGACTTTTGAAATTTATCTAGTCCAATCCCCTTACCTTGATCAAGTAATTCAGAGCCCCATCCAGCCTGGCCTTGAGCGTATCCAAGGCTGGGGTACCCACAGCTCCTCTGATCAGCCTGTGCCAGGGGTCTCACCACCTCACAGTAAAGAATTTCTGCCTTATATCCAATTTAATTTCACCTGTTTCAGTTCAAAACATTACCCTTGTCCTGTCACTACAGGCCTTGGCAAAAAGTGTCTCTCCATCTTTCTTGTAATCCCTCTTCAAGTACTGAAAAGCAGCAATAAGGTCTTCCTGACACCTTCTGTTCTCCAGGAGGAACAACCCCAAGTCTCTCAGCCTGTCTTCGGGCAAAAGGTGTTTCAGCCCTCAGACAATTTTTGTTGTTTTGGACCTGCTCTAACAGGTCCATGTCTCTCCTGCATGAGTCAGTTCCCTCAAGATCCTGGAAAATCCATGGCATCTCATCAGGTGCCACGGATTTGTGGATGTTCAAGTCCCTCAGAGGGTCTGAAACCTGATCTTCTCCTGAGATGGGTGGGACTCCATTCCTTCAGACCCTGCCTGGAGACTGATGGACTTGAGAGATGTGAGAGAAGCAGCTGACAGAGAAAACTGAGACAGAAAAACTTGTTGGGCACTTCAGCCTCCTCCATGCCACCAGATTTTCCATCTCATTTACCAGACAGGGCATAAAAACATTGATTCATTTAACAAAAGCAAACTAATAGTTTCCCATTAAACACAGTAATTGATACTATCTTATAAAATTTGAATTTGAGACCAAATTTGAGAAAAATGATTGTTCTTTTGTAGTGACCTTCATAGGAACAAAGAAAACATGGCTCTTCTTGAGCAGGAGAGTGGACAAGATGACATCCAGAGGCTCTTTCCAACCTCACCACCTTCTGTGAAACCTTCAAACCCCAAATAGCTCTGTTTGCTAAGGGAATTGTTATGTTTTCATAGCTGTCATCAGCTATCTGGAAGCACAACTCATTCTTTAACTGTGACTGCTTTTTGCTTATTTGAAAGAGATGGAGGCAGAATTTTCTTTCTGTGTTCCTGAAGCAAGGCTCATCATGAGATGCATTAGGAGGAGGAATGTCTCTGGTTTTCTTCTGAAAGTGCTTTCAGAACACATCCAAGGCCAAAACATGATGTTATTTTCATCTGTGTCCCTGAACATGTAATTATCTGTGTTGCTCCATCCAGAGAGCTCTCACTGGTGCTTTCAAGTAGAGAAAAGCACCCTGTGTTCATAACAGAGATTTCAGTGGTGTAGGAAAGGAATCTGTGGTGTGAATTATTTTATTCTCATTAATGAAGCTTACTGTAGCCCATGGAGGACATGTGTGTAGGACAAGATGAATTAGAACTAATAAAAGCAGTTAGGAAATTAGGTAACACATCTCTCCTCTGTTGTCCTTGGGAGGAAAGTTTAGCCCAGACATGGGATTTAGAGATTCCTGCTTGGTGTTTGGAGCTGTTCACCTCAGCCCTCAGGGATGGGTGAGAGGTGATGATGGCCCTCTGCTCTGTCTGTGAAGCTGCCTTCCTCACCAGCACCATGCTCCTGAGGACAATGCTACCTCCTGTCATCTCCTCCTCCTGTGCAGGGGAGGAAATTGTGATACCTGTTCATCAGGCCTCTGCTGTGCTTTTCTGTGGTTTGATTTGTGTTTTCATAGAAGAGATTGCTTTGGGGCTGCACTTGAATATCCCAAACACTCCACTTATATTTTGTGCCTAACTTTTTCAGGTAAAGGCAATGGGTTTCTCAGTTCAGTAAGGTGTGAGAAACAGCCATGTCCCCTCCATCAAATGCTGATTTAAACAGGATTGGTTTCTTTATAAGTTCAGTACTGCAGGAAACAGAAACTGTCTATTGTAAACACTGGGGATTTGGGAAAATTAAAAAAAAAAAAAATAAAAGAAAGGAGAGAAAAGCACATTTTGGAAGGGGGAGGAATTTGTTCTAATCCCTCTGAAATTATTTTCTTGCTGAAATTGTTAGATCTGGATGGACTAAGCCAACTGAGTTACCAAGACAACCTCTCCTGTCGGGAAGATGACCATGTATCTGTTGATTCAAGAACAACAACAAGGAGTAGGGGCACTGGGCAGCACAAAGGGCCCAGGATGGAGCCCAGAACTGGGGATGGTGTCAGCCAATCTCACAGGGAAGGACGCCTGGAAATGGAGACAGCATTTGCCAACCAGGGATTGGAAGTAAATGATGCTACTGACAGCTCATCAGCTTGGAGCCCTGAGGTATGGTGGATTGTCATTTATTACACACTCTAAAGCTTTTGAAGGATACTGGGGGCCAAAAAAGGTTAGAGGAGAAATGAAGTGAAAAATTGATCAGCACAGCACAAGATAACGGTACTCCTGTGTGCTTGTGTGCATGACCATACACCTCTTCTTTGTGTTTCCCCTTTTTTCTGGTATTTTACCTCTTGCTACTAACACTAATTCCCAAAAAGGCTTTCCTTGCTTGATTTCTGACAGCAGTCTCTGAACTGAAATTGAAACTTTAGCTACCCAGCAGCATTTACTGACATTTAGCAAGGAGCTCTCTGTGGTGGCCCAGGGCTTGGTCCCTGGCTGTACGTGCAGGGTGTGTGTCCCAGGACAGAATATGTGGTCACTGGGTCAGAGCTGTGTCTTCTTCCAGGTATTTTCTATGACTTAAACAATGGGAATAATCTGAAAAGCTGGAGGCAGCTGGTGGGGTGGCCTGTGACCTGCCCAAGTGACAATAATCATGTCCCCATTGATACCAGGCAAACTTTTAGGGAAGGAGAGAACCTGAGCCTGCTTTCCTTTAGTTCTGCACTTTTATTTTGAATCCTCAAGGAAACATTTTGGATTTTAAGGCATTATAAACACCTGATGACTTTGCATCCCCCTTTTCTCTCCTAATCTCTCTGCATGATGTGTTGATTTTCATTATCTTACCGCAGGATTAAATTTCTGGAAAAAATATCAGCTTGCATCAGACATATTAAAAGAACAGCACAAAGGTCATCTCTTCTGCCTGAGTTAAAAGACAGCAGTGGAAATCCATACCTCCATCAGACTGTGAGCAGCAGGGCTTTGAAGGAAGGTGCCTGTCCTTGGAGCAGCCAGTTCAAAGCCGGAGGGCAGCTCCTTGCTGCAGATGCTCCAGCCCTAAGGGGCGTTTGGAGCAGCATTTTGGCTTTCTGCACAACCCAATCCCACAAAACACTACACACACATGGGAGCTGTGTGTGGCAGCAGCTCTGCCCTCTCTTTGCTGTGTTTCTGACACTGTCTGCCCATCTGAGGCTCGTTTCTCCTTTTCTGTGTTTGATGTGCTTTGCCATGGTTCACGTGTGCTGCAGTGTCTCCAGTATCCTCTTGTGTTTCTTTGGAATGCATGGCCCATTTTACTCCTGGTGCCTACATTTTAAAAATGCAAAGAAGGGTTCCAGCATACTGGAGCAGAAATGCCCAAGACACAGTTTATCTCTTACAAGCAGCTTCTCATTCAAAGGTATTGTGTGGATTAATGAAAGACTTTTTATTGCAGGAACTAAATGTTCTGACATGCCAGAAATGTCCAAGTGTTATTATGCTCCACTCAAAGGACCTCTCTTACAGACAGAAATGGTAATTTTATGCCCCTGCAGTGGAACCACAAGTACCATTTCAAGCCTTGTCCATAATTAGCTGCTCTTTCAGGTTTCTCTGGCAGAAATGGACTTATTTTACTTAGTGAAGTGGATGTTGGCTGTCCTGAATGACCGGGTTAGACGTGCAGTATCAATCAGGATTCTTGGCTTAGCCTCTCAATAACTGTGCTGGGAAGAGGAAAAAAAAGAAATTCAGATGAAGTACCTAAACCCCAATCTTTGCTTGGATTTCAGTTCAAGTGTCTGTATAACCAACACATTCACAAATCACTTACAACCCAGCTGGGCTCTGAAAGCAGGGGGGAATTCTGTCAAGGACTTCCACAGAAGGAGGATTTGTAGGTAGCAAACCTGCATGGGGGTGAGTCCTGGATAGCACAATGCTCTCAGAAAGGGCCAGGCTGTGAGGTCTCCAAAGCTTGGTTTCCCATGGAAAGCCCACTGAAGGAGTTTGGCATTTCTCTTTCCCTCTTTGCCTCCAGTTCATGCAGTTTTCTCTGCAGTGGGTCTGGCCACTGCTCTAGTAGCACAAGCTGAGCTTTCCTGAAATCCAAATATTTTCTAGCTGTTCAGTCAAAATGCAGATATCTGACCTTCAGTCTGCCTTACACACTGCCAGAAGGTGATGATTTCAGCCCTGCTGGGGCAGGAAAGTGTCTCTTGGATTTTCATTCTTGTGGGTTTGTGCTGATGCACTGGAGTTCACGTTTTCCAGCTCAGACATGTAGATGAAAGCCAAGTTTTGCCTCAAGCACATTTGTCTCTAGACCTTAGCAGCAGTCCTTAAATGTGCCTTGATTCCATCTCCTCAACAGCAAATGCACAGATAAAAGTGTGGAGGGGAATATGAGTCAAGCCCAACCCATCACATATTGAATATTATTTCATCAACCAGACAGAAATAATTTGACTGCTACACAGGAGCACTTAACATTTTTCTAATACCATGCTCTCTCCAGGCAACCTGGCCTGCCTTACATTTTTGTTTTTAGCAGCCTGCTGTTCATACAGAAAGGTGTTTCTGTAGCCAAGCAAGTCATTTTGTGTGTTGTTCTCCCTCTGACATTACTTCTGCAAGACATGCAACAGCAGGTCTCTAATCTGCACACTTGGACTTCTGTGTTCATGTGCACAAGTCTTAAACACCTCTGAAAATATGAAAATCTGGAGCTTTGCATGTCATGGCAGATGAATCTGGGCACTTCAAAAGTAGATTGATGGGAAGTAAACAAAAATTTTGATGTTTATCCTAGGCCCTGTTTGAGACACCCAGACACTTCTGAAGGGACTTAACACCAGACGTCCCATGGCCCATCATCTGTTCCCTGAACAAAAAGACTCCTGTGCTGGAAAGAAGTGTTACTTGAAATGTGAAAAGAAGATAAATGTTTGAGGAGGAGGGTGACTCAGATGCTGGTGACAGGCCTTAATTCACCTTCTGGCTATTAACTGAAAATCTTTCCCTAGTACAGTGTATACTCGTGTTTAAATACAAACCATTGATCACTATAGCAACCCCTTTATCATATGAAGCACATTCTAGCTCTAAGATAAAAAAGTACTGTTGAACAGAAACCCACACACCCACTCAGCAAAAGGTAAGGTGAGCATCCATGGTTTTATCTTGCTTTATCAAGATGGTTTTTGTTTTAGGAGTAGGTAAAAGAATGTGTGTGAATTAGTGTGCACATGTCGTGGTTGTTTATTTTGAATTTTTATTCTGAATTTATTAGTAACCAAACTGAACAGAAGGAACAGATGCTTCTCTTGGGAGATTTTAGAAGGGTATAAAGAATCAATATGTATTTAATCAGACTGCTTATCCCCATTATCATTGCTTTAGCTGTAGGAAAAGTATTGAATTATAGGTTAGCATCTAGAAATGGAATTTTCATTCCACAAGAGATTCTGACATGGTGATTTCCTCTTCATATTAAACATAGTGCCTAATTTTTTTAATTTCTAGCAGAACAAAATATAAAAAAAAATTAGCAGGTTTGGCTGAATTGTTTGATTTTAATAATGTAAAAAAATTCCCCCTTGAAAAGCAGTTCCAGTGTATGTTCGAAGTAACAGGTTAAGGTTAAGTAGGTCAAATTGTTTTGCTAGTGCCTCAATATTGACATGAATGAAATGTAAAAATTCCTTTGTTTAGTTTTTCTCTATGTAGAATGTTTGCCAAATTAACCATCTCCTGCAAAACACTTAAATATTGATGAAACTTTTTGTTGGAAATGTTTCAACAAGTGCTGCTACTTACTAGAGCGTATGGGGACTATTACACAAAATCAGGCAATTAACTATCATTGGCCTTTCCAGAAACAGTTTGGATCCATATTTCACGGAACAACTGCCTCTACTTGCAGGCACAAGTGAGGAGAACAATTTCTTTTTAATTGGAATTGGAACCACAGAGGCAGTTGAACTCCATTGTGGGTTTTACTCCTTCCTTCCCTTTGCAGGAACACAACGAAGTGAACATTGTGCCAGCTCACCATTGTGGCCACGAGCCCATCTGCAAATGTGGTGACCTGGATGTCATCTTCACCTACAAATCCTCAAGCCAGAAGCTGATAGCCACTGTCCTGGAGGCCAGGGACATCCCAGACAAGGACCGCAGTGGCGTCAACACCTGGCAGGTGCACGCGGTTCTGATGCCGGGCAAGAAGCAGAGGGGCAAGACCAGTGTGCAGAGAGGACCCATCCCCATCTTCCAGGACAAAATCACCTTCAGCAAGCTGGAACCAGAGGAGCTCAGCAGCCATGCCATTCGCTTCCGCCTCTACGCCGTGCACAAGATGCTTGGGGAGAAGATGATGGGGGAGCAGCTCTTCTACCTGAGGGGCATCAGCCAGGAAGGGGAGGTGAAGGTGACACTGCTCTTGGAGCCACGGAGTAACCTGAGTGTAAGTTTGGTGAAGGACAGATGGAGTCCATAAAATTGTTTGGGTTTTGGTGAATATGGAGTTCCTGGAGCCTTTCATTCATTCGGGGCTGTCAGTGTGTGAGTGGTGGGTCTGACCTGCTGTCACTTAAAAAGTTATCAGGAAGGGGAAGCTCAGGGCATTTCCTCCCTGTGCAAAGCTGTGTTTTATTAACAGCTCAGCTAGCAAGCTCACACAAAATCCTGTGGATCTACTACGTCTGCGTGACTCACCACATGCTGTGCCATTCAGATACCCCAGGATGGTCTGGGAACCACCAAGGCATAATTAGTCTTAATTCCAATAAGAGCAGTAGTTCTTGTGCGCCCCAGTGCAGAAGATACCTCATTTGGCCCTAGATACCAGCTTGTGGCTCTCCACTGTGCAGTTTCCATCTTGCCAGAAATGCTTAGTAATGTTCTCCTACATGACAGATGGAAGTGGAGAGCTGGGTCATGTGAAGAGGAACTGGCTGTGCTGCTTCTTAATTTTCCACGCACATCACAGTTGTATCCAGCTCTGGCTATGCCAATCAACTGGTGTAGATGAGCTCTGTCATGATTCATTGTCTACAAAAGCTCAGAGAGAGGTTGTGCACGTGAGATGAATAAATCATCCTACCTCAGGTGAAGTGGAGAATAGTGAAAGAGTTCTGGTAGCAAGGAAAGAAAGTAATAAAATGCACAGTACATGGCCAAAAACTGCCAAATTGAAAAGTGTATTCCATCCAAAAGCCATTATCAAGGAGATGTACAGAGTGTTAGTGTAGCAGGATGTTTGCTTATCTCAGAGGCTTTGATTTACACTCGTGATAACACTTTCCTCAGAGTTCCTCATCTTTAAAGAGAAAGTTCAGAGATGTGTTTTTGTAAAAGTGACGCTCTGATTCTTCTGCTGCCCCAGCATAATTAATTCTCTGTTATTGTCATTTCTTAGCAGAGATCTTACTAAACAAGGCCACAAGACACAAATTAAGGAGGGGAGGGAGGGGTGGTGAATGTCCTGATGATTCTCTCAGTGCTCTTTCCCTGCAGAGTGCAGATTCTCAGCTGAGTCTGTCAGCAATCTCTCACAGTGATAGCGCTTCCTCAACACAGTCCCTGTCGCATGGAGGGGTGCCAGAGCTGCTCGTGGGACTGTCATACAATGCCACCACAGGGAGGCTGGCAGTGGAGATGATCAAAGGCAGCCATTTCAGAAACCTTGCAATTAATAGGCCACCTGGTAAGTACTTTCACTGCTATTTAGTAGCACCCTTGAGCCAAAATTTGCTTTTCTATTTTCTTCCTCGAGGTACTCAGCTAGAGTGTTCCTGAGCTGGGTTCCCTTGCAGAGCACCTGATTGAAAATTAAGTGTTATTTTAGATGCATGTGCTGATAAATAGTACAGGGCAATTGGAGGGAATAATCTGAAGGCTCAGCTGATGAGACAATAATACCTGAATATCTGCATTATTGTTCGTACCTTTACAATACCTGATTATGGCAAAAGTGCTGCTGTACCCAAAGCACAGAATTCTCAGCAGACCCATAAAAAAAGTGAATAAAAAACTACTTTCCAAGTGTTTTTCCATTAAAAAAAACCCACCTTCCAAGTGTTTGAATGTTATCATGTGACCCACAGAGGCCCTGCCTGGTGCCATTAAGTGTTTCCCAAGGCTGCACTTGGTTTAGTCCCCTTGCTGTGCTGCTAAGTGCTGCGGGAGCTGCTGTTCTGGGCCCTTTGGGGACCCTCCTGCTGTGAATCCTCCACTGCTGCACAGGGAAATCTTCTGCAGAAAGAAGATTTTAAAGTTGTTGCAACAGCTGAGTTCCCTTCCTCCAGCCCTAAAGGGAAAAATGGAAACTGCCTAAAGTAGGTTTAGTTGGTGCCTGAGCTGCCACAGGTCCTGGAGGAGGATGGTGCTGGTAATGTCCACGATGGAGATGAAGTCACAGCCACAGTTTGCTGCTGGTTGCCTCACTCAGGGGTTGAACAGAGTGCTCCATTGATCTCCTGCTGTCCTTCTGCCTCCTGTCTGAAACCAGCAGCTAGTGGCAATGTGAAACAACCTTTTTGTTTGCTGTCTGTGATGTGTGCCTGCTTGTCAAAGTAGGCAAACCTTTGGCAGTTCCTTGCTTTCTCTGGATTTGACAGAGCATCTTGAGCTGCAAAACACTGAAATGGCTTTTGCAAGATGCTCTGCTCTTTGGTTCAGATCTAGCATAATATTTATGAAATATTTCAGTACATGGATGTGAAAACTCAGGTTTTACACTAGACTATTCTGAAGTGGATTACTGAAATTATCTGTCATCAGTCAGTCCCTTGAGAATTAAGGAAATTCTGTGCAACAGTAAAACCCCTGAATCCAGCCTGTGCAGCCCTCACTGTCTTTTATTAGCTGTGACTGGATACCTCACCACATGGGTTACTTAAAGGCATGTTCTTGTTTGCATGTACATGTTTTAATAAAAGGTTTTAAATTGGGATCTTCTTTAGTAATTTAAAACAAAGGTAGACTAAGGCAATCATGCCCCAGCAGGAAAGCTCTCCTGGTTATATATGCTGCAGAGTAGACACATCCTAAAGTTTTACTCTCAGAAATGAAATTAAAGTAGCCCCAATGTAGGTCCAAATTAATTTTCAGGCAACTGTAATGCCCACTTCTTTTTCCCATAAAGGAAATTTCATCCTTTTTGTATCCAGATGATACAGACCAGTGTCAGACCAATGTCTCTCAGTGCTAGATGAACTTTTAGGTGAAACACAGAAATCCATAAATTATTACAGGCAAATTCTGAACCTATCAAAATCTGCTTCTTTTATTCCAACTCACATTGTTGCTTCTGCCTTCTGAATTGTTCTCCTGTGCCTGTAAAGCCCCAGTAGTGTGGTGAGAAAAAGAAAACCCAGTGAAGCAGAAACTGAAAGAAATTAAAAAGAAGGAAGGAAACCAGCCCTTGTCTTGGTGCTGGAGTAGCACTTCACTGATAACCCCCAGGCACTGCAGAGCAGTTTGTTACTGTCTCAAACATGCTGCTGGCTGAATGAGATGCTCAATAACTCCTTCACAAAGTGAAGCTAAAACTGCTGAGCCCCTTTCTGGAGGGTGAGCAAAGAGCCCTTGTGTTTTCTTAAATAGGTGCTATTTGAAGTTCTGCTGTTCAAGGCTCAGAGGGAGTGATTTCTTTAAAGTATCATGGAAATTTTGGATATAATAGCACTGTGGAACACTTAAACAGCCAGCCTAAACTGCTATTCAGGGCAGCCATTTATGGTAAGACTGAAGGGGCAGAACTCCTCACCACTCCCAGCCCTGGATACACAGACCCTGTGCAGGACCCATATGTGGTCCTGCCAGCTTTTAGGAATGGCAAAGGAGATTTGAACAACAGCAAAGTCTCCAGCTGTGCTTTTTGCCCACCTTGACCCTCTTCCCTGCCACCTGTAGACCCACACCATGTGTGCTGCCTTCTTGGCATACATGCACAGGGATTTCACTGTGTGCAGAACAAGGAACTGGTCTGGGGCATTGGTGATTTTAGGTGTTAAAGACTGCAGAGGCTGAAAACAGATGGTTTTATAGAGAAGAAAAGGGAGATGGTGCATGTCTCAATGTTTCCTGGGCACATTTTCTCCTTCACCTAAACCTTTCAACTGTCAGGTAAATGTCAGAGTCATGGGTGCTTATGTGGGTAATAAATGGGTTAGAAAACAGCTGGGCAGCAGAAACCTAAATTGTGCAGGCAGTGCCTTCCCTTCAGGACACATATGGGGGATTTAAGAATAGTTTGGTCAAAGATAAGTGTCCAGGTATTGTTCTGGGGAACATGCTGAGTTACAGGCCTCAGCTTACATTCCCTGATCACACAAATAGATCCATTATCACTCAGAGCACTTAAGCGCACTCAAGAGTGTGGCTCCAGCACTGGACCGTAAATTATCTGGGTGTGCCAAAAAGCCTCGTGCAGAAAAGCATCCACAGCTTTGTCAGATGTGGACACTGTTGGTATTTTAGTGCTAATGGCTTGGTGCTGTGCACCTCATTCTCCTTGCTTCTTGTAAAAATCATTAACCTGTGCTAGCATTTTGTTGGAGTTCATCTTTTGGTTTGTGGTCTTGTATCTTCTTAGAGCAAAATGTAGTGTGTACATTTAAAGGGTGTTTATTTAAAAAAAAAAACAAGAAAAGGCTACACCACTGGCAGAAATGTCTTTAAAAATTTATAACCAGTTACATACAATGTGCATGGAAGTAATACCTTGGGATCACAGTGATGGACCAGGAATCATTTGAGCTAGCCAGTGCATAAACACAAAGCACAGAAATGTGTCTGCCTATGTGATGCTAAACCTTCATCAGCTGCTCTGCTGGGGGCTGCTCTGTCTCCTCTAATCCAGCCTCCCTTCTGTTCCCTTCTGCATCTCTTTTGGGGTTTATGTCTGTGTGTAATGCAGTGTGAGAAGAACTATTGTGAAGTTATTCCCTCGCCTCAAAAAAGTCCTCCAAGCTTTTTGGCAGCTGCAGAATTAATCACACATAATAATTGCATCCGTGCATGATCATTATTATACCAGCAGCATATTAACCCCATTAAACAAATACAATAGCACTGATGCTGGAGAAGACAGGAGGGGAGAGAACAAGCTATCAGGATTTCTATGGGGAACAGGAGAAATGCTTGAAGTAAAGACTTGTCTGAAAACAAACATCTACCTGAGCCACAGGTAACAATGCCAACAAGTACAGAAAATGTTCCCATAGGAAAATTAGGATCTTTAAATTAGGATCCTATTTGCTCTGGGATCAGAGGGCTTGAAAGCCGTTAGTGGATTTTATTTTATCAGCTTCTTTTTGATGGAAGAAAAGTTATTAACCCTGTTACATTCCTGGAGAACAAAGGGACAGGTTAATTCCTTTAATTACTTCAAAGCAGGCCAGGAAGCTGAATAAAATAGATTGACTTTTAACCTGCATATCTTGCTCTGAGCAGGGAACTTGCATGAGCTCCTAAAGCTTTGTGATTCATGTTCCTATGTCATCAGTAATAGAAGAGGGATCTGTGCCAGGGCAAGCTGGGAGGGATTCAGTCCTCCAGACATTGGGTAACAGAGCAGTAGATGTGGGAAGCTTCTTGCTGCTGACTGCTTGCCAGTCAGTGACAGTAAGATTGTAGAAAACCACCTCTCCTTGTGCACATTCTTGTTGCCCATCCATGAATATAGCTGGAATAAGCTTATAGTAAGAACAGCTGAGGAAGCTTTGTTCTGGGTGGAAAAGATGAGGCCAGATGCAAGGAGCCCCAGGAGGATGTCTCAGTAATGAGCAGCTGGGCAGTGAGGTGGAAGAGGAAGTGGGGATGAGTGTAAGATATTGCATGGGGACACAGGTGGAATCCAAACGTGAGCAGGATGGACTCAGAGCCACTTGGGAGTGAAATATGAGGCTCATGGTAAATAGCTGCAGGAAAATGTCAACTCAAGGGTCACCAATAGTGGTGAAAAAAAGCCCTAAAGTTAAAGGTGGACAAAATGGAAAATTGGTATTTGATTGTAAATACGCATTCACTGGTGTAATGGACACTGTTTGCAGTTCTGTCTTCCTCTGTTGGAGACAATCAGGGGAATGGGAACAGCTTCCAGCTGAATAGACTGTGCATCCTACTATGCTCCAACAAAATGAGGTGGAGGAGGATTCATGGAGGTCTCTAAGTGTCATTGAGAAAGTGAATTAACAACAGAAATTTGCTGTTTTCTCCTGATACAAAACCAGAGGATGGTAAAAGGAAGCGAGGAAAGAGCAGGTTCTGAAGAGGAGACAGCTCTTCACCTGAGCTGTTAAATTCCTCACTAGAGAATGCCATGGATGCCACTGGAAGCCTGCTTCCAGTTCTGTGCAGCACAGGAAAAATCCACAGAGAAAGTTCCACAGAGGATTGTTAAATACAAAGCCTCCGGCTGAGGAAGTTCCCGAGTCACAAATCACTGGAGATTTGAGAGTATTTGTGAGAGAACCAGCACATGCCATATTTTCATGGATTTACTGCTCTGTGTGGTACTGGGTGCTGTTGGGTGGATGGGCTGGCTGGGTACAGCTCTCCCCACCACATGTGGGACCTGGGACTGAGTAGGCTTGGGAGAACAAGTGTCACAGTCAAAATAAGTGGAAAAGGGACTTTCAAGGAGCAACTGTGAGATTTTTGCGGGGGATATTCCATAATAATTAGACATCCTGGGATAGTCCATGGTTATCCAGTAATGTTTTCAATAGCTTTAGGTTTCTAAAAGGTCTGTGAAAAGCATAGTCCATGATGCAGTTGCTGGGTATGGAAATCAAGATCTTTCTGAATCAAAGGACAAAGTGGATGGATGGTGATGCTCTCCCACTCCCATGGCTGTGAACAAGAAAATTCTTCCCCTCCCAAAACCAAAACAGGCATTTCTACCAGAGTGGCACCACCCTAATTCCAAATTTCAGCTGGAGCTGAATGTTTAGTGGGAATCTCCAGTGGCAATGCCGAGCAGTTTGCAGGAGGTCTGATCACAGGCTGTGTAATCCAGCCATGCCCACGGGCACTGCTGCTGGAGGCGACAAAAGCCAGGCTTAAGCATCCTTACATCCTGCTGCTCCCATTGCTGGGCAGGTGTGTATCCTCCCTGATCTGCTCAGCTGTGCATCCCTACTTTCTCTGGTGAAGCCCCAGCCCCCTCTCTGAGGCAGCAGCAATGCACTAATGTGGGGAGGAGTAGAAATGCCCTTTTTAGAGGAGAGTCACGCTGTGCATCCCCAGAGGTGTCTGTGCTCTGCTGTAGCTGTGTCAACCCGGGCTGGAGCCGCACCTCCCCAGGGCTGGGAGTGCAGGCAGGTGTGAACTGGCTCTGCAGCTGACATGTGTCCCAGGAGAGGGCAGCTGCTGTGAAATGGAGTGGACATGGGGTGTTGAGGCAGCAGAGGAGGGTCACTGAGCTCCTGGGTGCTCCAGGAGGAGCCTCCCTTCCTGAGAGGCCTGTGCAGTGGCTTCCAGGGAGCCCTCATCTCCTGCCCCTCTTTCATGTCACTGCTGCCAGCAATTCCCCTCCCTGGAGCAGTGCTTCCAGGGACCAGGGCATTCTTCTCTGCTGCATTTTAAATGAAAGGCACTGCTGGTCTGTTCTTTGATGACTCACATGTTGTGAAGGTTGCCAGCTCCCAGCCTCTCCCTTGTGAGAGAGCTGCCAGCCCTGGGGAGGGAACCTGAGAAGAGAGGCTTGGTGGAACAGGGAAAGGAAATTTGGCTTCTCAACAATGTAGTAGGCAGCTCCCAGCTCTTGTATGATTTATACAGTAGGCCATAAACTGCCTTAATCCAGACTTTCATGATGTGGTGTTGGGATCAAAAAGGGCCTAATCCTCCTCCCTGCCATTTTCCTGATCCAGCTGCAGTGAGCCCGGCTCAGAGAGTGAATGTTCAGTGTTCTGCCCCACTGCTGGTTGAAAGGGGAGGCAAAGGCAGCACTAATGGTCTTATGGACCTCAGACTGAGAGCTCCCATGGAGCTGCCTGTACAGAGCAGCACAGAGTGGAGCTCTGGGGCTGCTCTGCCACGCGGCGCTGCCGTTCATTATGTAGGCTGGGAGCGTGGGCTTGCCAGCTGGGGGAAATTAAGCTCCAGGCCCAAGGCTTTCTTTCGCTGTGGCTGTTATTAGTCTGGGTTGCAGCATGCTGACATGGTTATCCTGCTTTTGGAAATGAGCTGGCCTGCCTGGAGCGCGGGTGGGAAAGTCCGCGCGGCGCTGCGCGGTGCCCTGCAGTCCTCAGACGTGAGGGGTCAGGAGTCTTTGGTTGTTTACTTCCTTTCTAAATATAAATTCAAGCAGGGGGGTTGGATGCTTTTGTATTTGCAGTGCTGTTGCTCATGGGTCAGCTTTACTAATAATGGTGGTGCTTAGTGTAAGTGAAAGCAGAACGCTGCTCGCTATGGTCCCTGCTCCAAAAACAGGAATGCATAAATTACAGTTGATTATTCCCCTGAGTTGTCATTATCAGTTAGTTCCCTCAGAAGAATCATGACAGAAATGGGTCATTAGAAGAATCCTGGAAAAACTGATTGCCTTTGCAGATGAGCTCTCCAGAGGTGTTTGATGGTTGATGGAGACAGAGCAGTCTGCACGAGGAGAGGTTTGCCCAACCCTCTGGAGTAATAAGATGCAGCACTAGCCCAAAATGTGTCTGGCTTATTACAGCATTCCTTGATTTAGTGCTTTTCAGTCTGGTATTAAATGCTGAGATGTTGGTATTTTATGTATATGTGGACATTGTGCAGTCCACTCATACCAGAGAGGCAAGATGAATTCAGAGCAAAAATGCTCTGGTTGCAGCAAGAACTTCTCTTCCAAAACCTGCATGGAAAGGAGAGCCTGGTAGATGCCATGCTAAAATTGGTCTTGGCAAAATTAGACTTTGTTCTTGATTCTTCACAGACTTCTGTGTAACCGTGGGCAAGCTGCAGTCTCAGACACTCCCAGATATTTAGAGGTCTCACTCTTCCTCGTGTCAGTGAGACGGGTGCCTAAGCAGAAGGTGAGCACTTAGGCATTTTAAAGAGTGTCAGCCCTAATCTCTTTTCCTTTTGTGCTTGGTGGAGGTGGCACGAAAGTAAACACTCTGAAGAGCACAGAGTGCTGAGAGACACACGGTAATGAGGCCATTACTGAACCTGAGCATGTAATTAGGTGGAAAATGTTTGCCTTCATAATGAATAGATGCTCTTACACATACATTCCTCAGTAAATCGTCAAGTTCATCCTTGCTGTAGCTACACTAATTTCGGTGTGTAACTGGGGATGGATTTTCTTTGGCAAAGTCAACAGGAGGGGAGAGCTTTCCATCCCAGAGGACCAGAGTGGATCATAAGAAAAGCTGTGTTTTCTGATGAGATACCCAAAAAGAAGCTGCAAAGAGCACAATGCAGGAAGGCAAAACTACAATTTTAAAATTTTAGTTAGTGAAGCAGAATAACAGCTCAGCCTCATATGTACCAACTCTGCAAAGCAAATTTCAGATACTAAATATATGATCCACACCTACTCTTTTATTTCTGTTCAGGCAAGCTTGATTCGTTTGGCTGGTAAAATACACCCAGTGGAATAAACTTGAGGAGAATTAGCAGCCTGATTTAGTTGTGACTTGCACTGGCTTTGTGCCTGTGTTTTCTTGGGGGTGAATAGGGCTCCTGGTATTAGCTCTGCCTTGAGCACTGTCTCCTTCCAGCCTGATCCGGATGATACATGCAGGATCCCCACCCACCTTGGTACTGAACAGATGGGGTCTTGGTGTAGAATTATGTAGAAATCTGACATATATTAAAGAAAAAGCCAACTTTTCTGACTTTATCTCATTGGTGGTGTGCCGGTCATTTTTCCTCAAAGCCAGCTGTGTTATCCCTCACTTGCAAAAGTTGAGGCCTCAGTCAAGGATGTGACATCCTGGAGTTTATGACTGTGAGATTCTCATCCATTCATTGCCTGCAAAATTAACTGGGACATGCTGAAACAGTATCCCATGAGGTGCTTTAGCTGTGGCACTTGCTTTAGTGTTAACACCTAAATCATCTGAACTGTTATCACTGTCTGCTGGATCTGTGCTGAATTATGGCATCTGCTTTTTGGATTATGAATTGGTTGACTCCTTTGGGCACTGTTCAGATGGATGTGCCTGCAGTTAAGTGTGATGAATCCCACCTGAGCTGCCAGAACTGGTGAAAGTCAGAAGGAAGTATGACATCAAGGTTTACTAAAAGTAAAATCTAGACCTCAGTGCTTTCCCCGTCTTCTTAGAAAAAGAGATGCAGGCATGTGTGGGACACCTTTCCCTAAAATAGCATAGGAAGGTAATGCTGGGTTGGTTGTGAAAAGAAAGAAGAATTTCAAAGTTCAAACAGAGAATTGTACTAATTACCTTCTTGTTTGTATTTAAAAATCAGCCTGGTGGAGTTCTTCCAAAATTTTGAAATCCCCTTCTCAGAAAAAAAACCAAAAACCCCCAATGAATACATTTTAAAAATCCATAAAACCCCTACTTATCTTTATTTTCAGGGAGCTGCCTGCAGTCTAGACCAGCAGCCAGGACTTACACATGAGGAATGCTTCAGTGCACATCGTGGTTTGTCAGTGCCAAGTACAGTGACATCCCTACAAACACTGTAGGAGTTGTGTCTGCTTTCGCATTGACTCAAGCTGGAACAGAGGGTCCTCTCTTGGGCTTTGTGTTCCTGATGAGCCTGAAGTTGTTACAGATTTCAGTCCCTCAACACTGAATATTACAGTGGAAATTAGTGGAAATTACACCTTTCAGTAAAGTGGGTTTTTTCCTTCCCAGACACAATCAGGAAATTGAATCAGAGCTTTCCCTTTCTGTGTGACAAGTTGGTCTTTGCTGGCAAGATCCTCTCCATCCCCAGCGTTCTGCTGGGAGCCAACCTGGCACCCCCAGCTAATGACTGGGCTGAACTTTCCCCGCAGTAACTCGATAGCTGTACAGCTGTGCAGGCTCACAATTTGCTCCTTGATTGTCAGCCTCCTGACAGCTTTTTCAGGGGAACAGTTTGAGAGGAGCGGGAAGCCCTGCTTTGGAGACGTGGAAGTGTTTTCACACCTGAAGTGCAATTTCACACCTTGTGTTGCTCAGTAGATAAGTGCGTAAAATAGCACATCAAACGGGAACAGGAGAGGGTAGAAATGCTGCAGACGAGATGGGAGGCTTGTTATTTATTTCCTATCTTCAGCACACTCTGAAATAATACTCACTTGCAGGAACCCAGGCACAGATTATGAAGAGGTTAGCAGAGGACTTGTCTAGCCAAGCAATCTGTCACTGTCATGTGCAGAGCGAGGTGAAAACTTACAATGAGCTGGGTCTGTGGAGCTCTGGGAGCTCTGACACCACAGCATTAGCAACCATGTAATAGAGGAGGACTGATTAATACAGGAGGCAGCAGGAATTTAAAGAGTAGATTTACAAGAGCACTAAATTGGACCATCCCTTCTTTGTATTTGCTAAGCATGTTTTACTCCTTGTATGGGCTTAAATTGTAAATAAAATTGACCCACCAAAAAAAGTAATATGAGAATTTGGAAAAATTATGAAACTATTATGGGAGACCAAATAATTTCACTGTTTATGTAGGGTTTTTCCCCCTCCTTTTCAAGACCCTTATTTTTTGGTATCTCAAACAATAAACCATAGAGAGTGGTGGAGAGGCAAGGGCAGGTGAGGGAAGCCTGGGTAAGGCAGCCCCAATGAAGCTTGATTGTGAGGGAGAGGAAGGGAGGGTGGAGACACCATTTGAAGTGGAGAATCCATAGAGATGCTCATAGTTTTAGTGAGACAGGTTTGTTAGGACTGGATACCTGATATCTTGTTCTTTCTAAGAGAGTGATGTAGGTACAAAGTTGGTGGTGATTGGGAATGGGGCTGTGGCCCAGCCTCATCCCAATGGGTGCAGCTGTGAGCAGCAGGTGAGCAGCACTGACAGCAATGAGCCATGGAGTGCCCAGATGCACTGACCAACCACCAACGGGAACAGAGAGCACATAGGTGCAATGCATGACCATGAGGGGGTTAAAAATTTGGGCTAAAGAACAAGGGTCAGACCCTTGCAGCTGTCTGAAGTGATATGATGTTATTCTGTATGGGCAGATGCTTGAAGCCTTTTGATGTGGTAAGGTGTTATTCTGTATAAGCAGATGCTTGAAGCCTTCTGAAATTGTATGGTGATGCTCTGTGTATTATGGCTGTCTCAACTGTGATATATACTGCAACAGAGTGGGGCTGAAACATGCATCCGTTTTCTTTTCTCCTCAGCTGAATATGAGAAAATCCAAGAGGTGCTTTCATCTTCTAATTCTCATCGCATGAATTTTACCATGAGCACCATCCAACCCTCATCCACTGTTCACTGCAGACTAAACTGCTCTGATTGGATGGTTTTTGGGGGTGCTTTTTGACTGCCTAGGTCTTTCATTTAGCCTCTCACCTGCCCCAAACATGCAATTTCCTCTTTTTTTTTTTTTTTGTCTTAGACACCTACGGGAAGCTCTGCCTGCGCAACTCGGTGGGTCAGGAGATGTCCCGCTGCAAGACCTCCCTCCGCCGGGCACAGCCCAACCCTGTCTACAAGGAGACTTTCATCTTCCAGGTCTGTAGGAGCAACAGGGGTAGGATGGTCAGGACAGATGGAGACAAGAGATCTCTGAAGCCACTTTGTGGAATTTGTGATTTATTGCAAAGGGCCTGGGTGCAGGGGCACTGCTGGGAGCTGCCAACCACAGCTCAGAGCAGGCCTGAGAGAAGTAAAGAGAGTGGTTGTCTTGGTTTGGAAAGACAGGAGTCTACTGAGGAAGGCAGGAGCCTTCCCTGAAATGGAGAATGTAAACCTCCTCACCCCTCTGAATTGCTATAAATTTTAAATCAAGGGGCTCTCAGGCAAAAAATATGGGAGCAGGGAATAACAGTTCTTTAATAGGGAAGAAAAATAAAAGGATAAAAAAAAGCAATGCAGTACATAGAACAACACTGACAGAGTCAGAACCCAGCCTGACACCCTGTGGGTCAGGGTGTTGGTGGCAGTCCCATTGGAATTGTGGCTGCAGCCCTCCTGCAGTGTCAGGGGTGGTTCTGCTGGAGCAGGGATCCTGTAGAAAAGGGTGGAGTCTTCCTCCAAAGATCCAGTGGGAGAAGAGGCAGCTGCTGTTCCTCTGCGGAATCCAGTGGAGAAGCTGTGCAGTTATTCCAGGATCTCCAGATTATATCCAGGTAGGAATGCTTGGCTCCTCCCTCTGGGCTCACATCTCCCAATGGGATGCTGTAGTTCTTATCAGCCATGCAGGGACATTCAGTGGCTGTTATCAGCAATGTCCCCTGCCGAGGGAGGAGTGATTGTGGTCACTCAGAGAGAGAGATAAGGCAAACTGCCCACTTGGCAAAAGATAATCTGCCATACAGATGGTGATAGAATACATCTTGCCTTGCAATCTGGAACAGTAGTAAAGAGAGAGAAGGCAAGAGTGTGGTGAATAGGATGAGAGAGTAAAAGAGAGGGTCAGAGAGCAAGGTTCCTGTTACAATACAGTAAACCTTCTCTGTTGAATATTCTAATTGTCACAACCAATCTAGTACAATGTGGTGGTGTTCACAGGGGTCCCAGGACGAGGGAAGAGATGACAATCTTGACTCCATGTTTCAGAAGACTGATTTATTATTTTATGATATATATTATATTAAAAGAAAATGATATATTAAAACTATACTAAAAGAATAGAAGAAAGGATTTCATCAGAAAGCTAGCAAGGAAAGGAATGATAATAAAATCTTGTAACTGACCAGAGAGTCTGAGGCAGCTGGACTGTGATTGGCCATTAATTAAAAACAACCACATGAGACCAATCAAAAATGCACCTGTTACATTCCACAGCAACAGATAATTATTGTTTACATTTCATTTCTGAGGCCTCTTAGCTTCTCAGGAGAAAAACCCTAGCAAAAGGATTTTTCATAAAATATGTCCATAACAGTACAATATACAAATCCTACAGCATTTACATACAGCCTATAAGAATCATTACATTACCATACTGTGCTACATTTTAAACCCTAAAAGGTACTCTTTGGACCCCTTCTGCTAAGCTAGTAGGGTCTGCTCTGACCCTTGGACCTGTCTGCAAGCAGGTTTTTATTGTTTAATCAAAAGGGGATTGCCTTCAGTTGGCCATACCATTGTTTTCCAGTTGTTCAGTAGGTAAGGTATCTCCAAAGCTTGCTTTCATTTCAGTCTTGCTTACAGTTTCCATATTCTCAAAATCTTTTGCCAGACAATCATATTTATAAGGCTTTCCTGTTTCATCTTCCCCGCCACAGGTCGCCCTCTTCCAGCTCTCTGAGGTCACCCTGCTGATCTCCATCTACAGCAGGCGCGGCCTGAAGCGCAAGGAGATGCTTGGCTGGATCTCCCTGGGCCACAGCAGCAGCGGGGAGGAGGAGCAGAGCCACTGGCAGGAGATGAGGGAGGCACAGGGGACACAGGTCTGCAGGTGGCACACGCTGCTGGAGTCCTAGCGGGCCCCAGGGCAGCCTGCAGGTGCTGGCACAAAGGGCTGTCTCTCCTTGATCTCTGCCAGCACAATCCAGCTCTGGCAGGGCACACAGCTTTAATCTGCCCCCTCAGTGGCAGCAGCTGTGGGTATCAAAGGTGGCAAGGCCTGGGAAGCAAGTTTAGTTCTTGCCTTACCAGCTTGCCCTGCATTTTCTACATCCACATAACCCTAGCGAGAAGCAGTGGGAATACTTGGAAAATCCTTTCCTTGGACATTGTCTTGCTGATTTTTCTATAGGCTTAATCACCACAGACTGATTCTGATGTGATGCTGTTTTCTTCTGGGGTAAACTCTCACTTCCCTCTTTTCCCTTATTTGTATTAATGAAGTTTGCAAATATTCTTGCCACGCAGATAGCTCACAGAAAAGCTAACCTGCATGCAGGTCACATCCTCTCCCTTTTATTATCGTGTTTCTAAGTCCTAGAAAAAAGCATTTGATACCACTGTAGACTGGATGATATATTTTTCAGGCAGCATGAGAAAGCACTCTTGAATTCTCTGTCAACTTTTAAGTGCCTAGACATTCCTACTGTTCTCCTGTACTAACAATTGATATAAGGACTAACTACCACTGGTATTTTTAATTAGGCACCCTGTGCACCTGTTAGCCTGCATTGACATAGGTTTGCACAAGAGATAACAAGCATCAGTTTTATATTGCATTATACAATGCATGTTTAGATGTTTACTTGAAGTTATGGCTTCTGTCATCACAAATACCAAAAAAAGATCAGAACAAACTGCACAGCCACCTTTGTGCCTGAATCACTCCTTTCTGCATTGTTTTGCCCATGTGTTAATGTGATTTTTAGAAGTGAGGTTCATTCAGAAAAACATTCCTGTGAGCATCACAGGAGAGGGCTTCAGACCCGTGGTTTTTCTGTGATTCAGCAAAGCACTACTCAGTTTGCTGAGGGCTCTTCTTCAAACCTCCCGTAGTGTCTCCTTGGGATATGGAAGGGGACTGGTTTTGGCATGCTGAGCAGTAGAGGATGCCAGACCATGTCACCTGACCTGGGGAAGGAGCTCTCTTGCAGGCCAGGAACAGGATCCAGAGAGGCTGCTGGCTCTGCTCAACCAGCACTGGAGAAAAGAATTGTGCTTCCTGCCTCCAACTGAGAGCAAAGCAAGGAGCAGCCTTGCTGGATGAGGTGATGACACTGTCACGTGGTTACTTTTCAGACTGCGCTGTCCTTTTCCATTTTAATCTCTTTTCCTGTCTCTGGGAGCTGAAGTCATGGAGATGATGGATGGAGGATGTGTCTCAGTCTGCTCCTTGGCTAAGTGGTTGTTGTTGCAGTGCTGTGTGTGACACAAAGGAGAGTGTTCCTCCTCAGTGGAATGTAGGCAGTGAGGTGCTGAGATCTCCAAATGGTATCAGCTGCCCAATCTCCCATTCCCCACACTCTCTAGGAGAGGACTGTCTTTTCTCCATTCCTGCTGATGACAGCAAGACACAGGAAATATTTTGCTGAAGAGCTTTGTCTGTTCTGAGTCACTTCATGGTTTGTTTTTGCCATTTACAGAGACCTGGCACCTAATTCTGCCTCCTCCTGCACCACAGCCACTTCCTTTGCTTCAATGGTGCTGTGCAAATCTAACTAATGCAAATTTTGGCACTGGCTGTTTGACCAAAATTGGTCCTTGGTGCTGGTTTTTGTCACATCCAGGCTAGACAGGCCCTGAGGGCACTCACAGGTTATCACTTGGTGTCACAGAGGCTCTGTCTGGCCAAGGAGGCAGACAGAATAATCTGCACAGAGAAGCACTTCTGCTACAGGTGATACAAGTTATTCTACAGACCACGCTCTTGTACCTTCTTATCACCTGTCTGAGCATCATTTTTCCAGGGAGACTGGTGGGTATCCTATGCAGGAGGGTTTTCCTCCACTGTCTAGATAAGCTGGCATGTCTGCTTTGCACTGCTGGGGCTTTGAAACATAAAACAGGGTTTAACCCAAATGCAGCTCATCCCACAAATGTCTTCTTGACTGCACTGCTAAAACTGCTGTATTATCAATGCAAGAAAAAGTGAACATCTGAGTGGTTTAAACCAGCAGAATAGAATTTCTTTTATCATACACTTTTCTGCTGGGGAAAAAAAAAAAGTAGAGGAAACATCCCAATTCAAAAGGTGCATTTGCTGATTCTAGTTGTTTTCCAATCTGTCCATCTTTTTTGTCCTGAACTGCACAAAATGTATATGCAAGTGTTTATAATTAATTTTTATTACCTGGAATGTGTGGGTGTAATAAACTTATTGAGATTCTCTTCAGAACTTCTTGAACATGCAAAGCCTTGCCTATGCCTCATGATTAGCTAAGGAAAAAGTGTAAGTTCATAATACATTTCAGTAGTGAACTGGAGATAACCCAGATTTATAACAGCATGATTAAAAAAAAAACAACCTAATGAAAAAGATAATTTAAAAAAACAATGAAGTACACTGGGTTTGGACTTCCATGCTGTTTTCACATTAAGATCTTTTCTGAAGATACGGCATTAAGGGTATTGAATTTTAATATATAATTTCATTGTAGAGTTTTTGGAGTCAGAGAAAAGCAAGTGAAAATGGCTTACTTAGAGTAAGTCAATACCTAAGCATATGTTAAAACTTTACTGTCTAAGGGAAGCAGGTTGCTGCATCCTTGCTGCCACAGTTTACCCTTCTATTTTGTCAAAAAAGGTTGGAGGGAGGGGGCAAGGGCTGTGGCTGGGGGACCATTGGGTTTTTAGAGCTACTGCCAAAACTCTTGGCATCCATGCCTTGAGAAGTGCTTTTGTGGGCTCCTTTATGTTCCTACTAAAGCAATGGAGAAATTTATGAATCTTGGGATGAACAAGGTGCTGGGGGTACTCATGTTTGCTTGCTATATTTTGGGATTTTTATTGCTTTTGTGGTTTATTTTTTCCTTCCATTATTGACTGTCTGTGCAATGGAGGCTTTGCAGCAGCTCTGGCATACTCCAAAGCTCCTGTAAATTCTTCCCATTGACAGATTGAATTAGTCATTGCTAATATTGATACAGGCTGGGCTTGTGCTCATGGTCTTTCTTATGTAAACACCACTGCCCTTTTAGTCACTGCTTTAACCCCTTGTTTCCTTTGGAAGTGGCTGACAAGGCTGAATTTCCAGGAGGTTTTCCATTCCTTGGGAATCCTGACTGTCACTTGACTTGCAGATAGGCTGTAGACCCTGTGCTCCCCTGGCCTTCTCCATGTGGATGCTGATGCTCTCTGCTCCTGTGGGGTTCCAGGTGGGGAGAACAGCTCTGAGAAGGCCTTGGGAATTTCAGGGAGCAGGATAGGAATAGATAACCTGGTTCTGGGATGCTTGGGAATTTACAAGTCTAGATTATGGATGTTTCCTAATGCACTCATGTTTTCTAAGATAATTTGTTCCCTTTTGACACCACTGTTTGTAATCTCTTTATAGTTTATTTGAATTTTCTTAAAAAAAAAAAAAAAAAAAAAGGCCTGAAAATGTGGAAAGATATTAACTTATATGGGCCCAGAGTATTATGGGCAAGTGCCCTGGACCCACCTCTGTATCTTGAACAGCATTGTTCAGCTGATGGCAGCCTGTTCTTTCCTTGTTCTCTCCCCAGCCACCATGCCCCCGTCCTGCCAAGCTCTCTGCTGCTACTGTCTTTTTTCTTTTTTAATGTTTATTGACAACAGAACAGAGTGATCTCACCGTGTCTCTACTGCCCATAATAACGGTGATCTTCAGCTGATGCCCACAGAAATGAGCTCCTTTTTTAGCCCACTGAGCTGCAGCAATGGCTGCTCACTTTGTGAAGTGCCCATTTGCAAAGGCTTTATCTGGAGGATCTTCCACATCCTTTGATTTGTCTGGGTTTCCTTTTTGCCAGTGTCTTTAATTAGCTGGACCCTGCTGTGGCCTGCCTGTTCCTGTTGCTCTGCCTTGTCTCCTTTCCCTCCAGGGGCAGTGAGGGCTGCGCAGCTCCCGGGTAGGTGGACAATGCTGGGATGTATTTTTAGCAGCTGCAGATCCTGAGGAGTTATTTGGTGCTTTACACAGCTGACTGATCTTCAGTCATGGATGGCCTTAGAAGTTCCTGGATGCACAGATCCAAAGGCTGCCAGCTGCTATTGATCATTTTCCCAGCATAAAGCTGAAGGTGGCAGCTTGGCAGAGGAGCAGGCTTTTCCTCTGGTGGCATTTCATTTTCCCCTTCAGCTGGAGCTGGCAGTGACCTTGGAGCTGGCGTGCCTGCAGTGCTTGCTTTCCCATATTTATCATCATTTTTAATCTGTGTGATCACAGCACTTCATCTCTCTGCCTCTCTCTCTCTCATCTCTCGTGCCTTCTGCCCTTCAGCATGAAAGATGGACTGAAAGGCTGAGCAAAGAATATGGCCTTCTCCATCCTATTATCCCATCCCAAAGTTGGGATGTTCCTAATCAAGACCTTGCCTTCCTGCTCTCTTGTCCACTTGTGGAGTTTGAAGTTTGTTGGTTGGGCTGTGACACTTAAATATTTACAGAGTGACACCTGTTCACCTCCATGTGGACCAAGTTAATGACAGAAGAAAGATCCTGGTTTGTATTTGCTTTCTTCCTTCTCTCATGGGCATTGTGCTCTGCAAAAGGACAACAGAGCCTGCAGGAATTAGTATGCAGGAGCATCCTCTTTCCATTTAAAATGTGCTAAGTGTGATGTTTGCAGCTATGGTTTGAGGGGAAGAAACAAAGCAGCCAGGGTTTGTAGAGAAGCTCACACTTTGGATGAGGCAGGTTTTTCCCTCCAGCATGTGATACCCCAACAAATACATTCTCATCTCCCAGGAAGCAGTGCTGGCTCTGAGCTCATCTGCTTCTGTGATACAAGCAGCCAGAAGATGACAGATCCTAAAGCTTGGAAAGGCATCCAAGATAATTCCACAGAGCTGGTCTGGGTGTTTATTTGGGATCTGGTGAGGATTTAACAAGCTGTCATGCAAGAAATGAAAACCCCAGGCAGTGGTGGGAAGGTGGTGGTGGGGGAGAGAGGCAGGAGGAGAAGGCTCTTGGTGTGCTCGTGCTGCTGAGAGCTGGGAATTTGCTCACTCCTTACTCCAGAAAGCAGCACAGCCAGGCTGCAGTGGCACCAAGCCTGAGCTGAAACCCAGTTTCTCTGCCTGGCTCTTGAGCTCCAGCTCTGCTGAAGGCACACAGCTTTTTTATTCAGTGCAGAGTGAGCTTGTGTCTTCCTGCAGCCTACGCTGTGGGCCCTAAGAAATGAATGTGTAAATATTTTGTCTCTCACAGCAGCCCAAGGTCATCTTTCTGGAACAGCAAACAGGCACAGAATCCAAAGAAGATCAGTCTGTCATATGAGTAAGGTTAGCATCTGCACTTACAAATGACAAAGGCTATTAATCCTCATGCTGTAATCCCCAAGCTGTTTGCCAGCTGGCAGCAGGAAGATGCTCCTGCTCAACCCACACAGCTATCCATGTTTTTTCACCTTTGTAAAGCAGATATAGGTCAATATTGTAGCCTCAATAAAAAACTTGGTAGATGCCATTCATCTCTTTTGGCATTACAATTCCTCTGTTCTCCACACAAACCCTCTATACAAGTGAAGGGATAAGGGGAGAGCTCTGGGCTGGGCTCTCCCTGTGCTGCTTCTCCAAAACAGAAGGCTGAAGGTGAGATTTTCTCTGTCTTTTCTGCCCCTGAGTTTGTCCTGGGTGGGTGAATTTTGAGATCTCTCTGCAAAGCTGAAGAGCCTTAGCAAAGGTCTGTCACCAGACAGGTCTTTACACCTAGAGCAAGGAAAACCTAATTCTGGCAGAAGGCAGAGAAAATTCCAGTGGTGGGACTTTTTTTGGTCTTAATTTGGGAACCTGCATAGGATTAGGGTATTGCCTATCACAGGAGCATTGAACCCCTGAATCCTCTGAGGTATCACTGGTGGAGCAGAAGGAAACTGCAGGTAGTGATGCAGGAAGGCTGTGAGAGCCTGATCTCACACACCAAAAACCTGTATGGCCACTGGGTCACAGTCAGCATTGGGCAGCTGGGGTTGGAAATAGTTGAGGAAGAAACACAAAAACCAGACAGGAGCTGTGAAACTCCATTCAGAACTGTTACTTGCTCATCTCTCAAGGAAATTGGAAAGCAATTTTTTTTTTCTGTGCTGAAATCACAGCTGCTTTGGCAGCTGCAGGTGTGAGGAGCTAAGGATGTTTCCTCCTTGCTTTTCTATTTCCTCTGGCTGTGGTGGGGAACAAAAAATAGACACCAAATACTCTGGAGGTGTTTGTCCCCTGTAGAGTCATTCCCAGTGTGGGCTGTTCTTAGTGAGAAACAAGAGTCAAAAAGCTGATATTGGCCATGGGTGAGGAACAAGGATTCAGGGTTCACACAAAAGCAGGATTCTTCCTGAGCCCCACAACCATTAATTAGCTGTGACCTTCAGGGAAGGCACTTCATCATGCCAAATACTTCCTGTCCCTTCATTTCTCTTAGGGTAACATTGCAAATTTCTCTCTTCATTAACAACCAGGAAAAAAAAATCATAAAATTTTGCCAGCTTTCCTCATCCCTGTTATGTCTTGTTAGCACTTTCCAGGTGTTTTTCCTTCATGCTGAATCCATCACTGCATCTCCCACCCTCTCATTAATATCTGCAGAGCTCTGGTCCAAGGCAGGTCAGTGCCTGGTAGCAATATTTTATGTTCATGGTGCTCAGGATAAAACCTGTCCTCCAGTCCCTTGTCACTTTGTGGCACCTCAAGCACAAGTTTTCCAATTAAACTGGTATCACATCTCTGCTGTATTCCTCTGCTGGCATTGCTGTGGTTTGTGTCTTGCTGGGTTTTGTTCTCAGCTGTAACTTCATTGACTTTTCCCAGCAGAGAGTTTTGTTTGTCAAGAAGAGTAAATGAAGTAATCATTTGGTAGACTTAGCATTTAAATACTGTGTGACATTTATATGTGTGTGTGTATATATAAAAAATGGTTTTTATGGCAGAGTGCCACGGGGCATTTGCATGAAGCACATCTCAATGTATATTTGACTGTTGATTTAAATACACAGTATGTAATAAGTTATTTTTAGTGTGTATTGACTTCTTTCTATATTGGAACAATATACCATCGCTGGCAGGGTTTTGTTGTCTCTGTTGTGGGCACAGCTGGACGCTGAGGGGTGTCCTGGTCCTGTTTTCCCCTTGTTTTCCATGAGGTGGGAGTTGCTCCCCTCAGCAGCTTTGTGGGTGGACAGATGTCCCTCCTGGGGTTTGCTGCCACAGGACAGAGTTGTGAGCCTCCTGCTGCACCTCCTCCCTGGTGTTCAGTAGAACATTTCACATTTCTCCTTTCTCTGCTGCCATCTCCTCAGCACAGAGAGCTGCTTGGTGTTTGGAGTGATTCAGCCCCGTGGCACCAGGAGCAATGGAGATCTCAGCTGCCTTTCCCAGCCTGAGATCACAGAACCTCTGAATGGTTTGGGTTGGAAGGGACCTTAAAGACCATCTCACTCCAACCCCCTGCCATGTGCAATATCCCACTAGACCAGGTTCCTCAGAGCCCCATCCAACCTGGCCTTGAGCACATCCACAACCACTCTGGACAAGCACAAAATTTATCTATAAATTGTTTACTTAAAAAAATAATAATACAGACAAATTAATAAAATGTCACATCCTTAACTTCTGTTGGTGCAAAGGCAAGGCTTCTAGAGCTTGAGTTTATTGATGAGTTATTTTTATGGTAAATAAATCTACAAAGGTAGAACTTTTCCTACTGTGAAAGTTATAAGAAACAAGTTTATACGTCCTTTTCATTTTTGTAAAGCTCAAATATTTGCACTGAAAATTGTACCTTGAATCTAGTTACCATGGTTGGCATTGACTGGTGAGGGGCCACTGGGATGGTGTGAGCATTGTTTCACTTGCTGGGTATGTGATTGAAAGAGATATCTGCAGTGCAAAACTGTGATAAAAAGATGAAAGGTACAAGGAAAAGATGTTTAGATACTCAACTGGGAAACTGGTATGGGTTTATTCTTAGCTTTTCATGTATTTGACAATGAAACATTTTTTATTTTACTTAAGTGCTAACGTGCATGATCATACAATATATTGCCTCTTGCTAATTATATGCTGTGTTAGGAATACTAATGTCTGGATGATATTTGACTGGAAAAAAATCAGCATTAAACCCAGCTTCTGCAGAATTCTGGGCTGAAACTACCCCTGCACACACACAGCTGTCCACACCTTAGAAACAGTCTTATTTTGTCATGGAGAATGCTGCTATTACAGGTTTTATCAATAAAATAGAAGCAGATGGCTCATGTAGACATGCAAACCCAGCCTGTCTTCCTTTTTGTTCTCTCTGTGGCAGAAAGGAGTGAATATGCATCCAGGAGAGGGGGATGTGCTTTGTTCAGGGCAGGGATGCAGGTGCCTGGTGCATAATGCAGGACTGGCAGGAATGGGAAGTTTCTGCCCTGCCCTTGGTCCCCCTGTCCATCCACATGGACACAGGGGCCCTGTGGCAGCGGGAGGGGGCATTCCAGGGGCTGAAGAGATTCCCATGTTTCACTGATGCCTTGGAGTGGCAAAATTAAGATAATAAAAGTGGGTATTTATTGAAGGCCTTCACTAGGGACACCTTGGGCAGGCCTCTGAGGGGCTACACACAAGGTGGACAACAGTCACAAGTTTTTCATACAGTTACAAGTTTGGTGCATTCCCATATCAGGGGTTAATCCTGCCATTACAGTTTCAGGTAATGAAGCAATTTACTCCAAGTTTGCCCCCCCAGCTCACTGTTGTTTGCCTCTCTCAGGGCCTGAGACCATGAGGTGTCCTTGGGTTTCAGGCCTACAGAGGAATTGTTTTGTCTGAACAAAATGGGAGAACAGCAGCTGACAGGCTATGGAGTTTTAGAGTTACACACCAAAGCAGTACAGGACCTGAAAAATATAAAAGCTAAATCCTAAGGCATCACCATTGTGTCTCTGCTTCCCTCTGCATGGAGCCATTCAGCCAACTCTGTGGGGAAGGAGAAGTGCTGGCTGTGCCTTTGACATCTGCTCTTCCCTGCTGTCCCATCCAGCCCTGGCAGGAGCTGGGGGAGAAGCCCCTCCAGCCCCTCTGTGGTGGTGCCCTGCACTCAGCATTTCTCCTGCACACCAGGGATGTGTGGGCACACGGAGTCAGTGTCCCCAGTGTCCCTGCTGTGTGCAGACACCAGCCTTGCTGCCATCCTGGCTGTGTGTGTGGGGCATGGGGGTGTCGCTGGTCAGAGTGACCCGAAGAAATGTTGGAAAGTCTCTTTTCCCAGCTGGGTGCTTGAAGAAGGAGTCAGGGCTCTTAATTTCTTGGTCTCAAGGTTGTTTATTGTTCCTTATCTATAAAATTCTTCCTCCTGTCCAGCTGAGGTCCTCCCAGCAAGACAGTCAGGTCACACTGCCTGCCCCTGGGGCGGTGTTACATCTTTATACTAAAAACTACATGTACAATGTTTATAATTATTTTCCAATACCTATCACCTATGTTAGACAGTGAGCTTCTACTCTAAACCAATCTAAAAGTGCCAACATCACAGCAGAAGATGGAGGCCCAGAAGAAGAAGGAGAAAGGCTGGGCACACCCAGATCCCCCCATCTTTCCCCCTGAATCCCCATTCTAAAAACCCCAAAATCTACTTTTTCACCTCGTGATAAATTCACTATCATTCTACTTAATTTGTCATGGCTTGCAGATGTTCATCTAAGGGTGGTAACTTGCTCCATGGGTCATAATCAAACCCACAGGCATTTTGGGCTCTGTGCCAGGGTCTCTGAGCCCCCTGGCAGGGGTCTGGGCTGCTCAGGACAGCCAGAGGGATGTGCTGGGTCCTGACATGCAGGGATGCCCCCATCAAAGCTGGGGTGGCCCCTTGGTGGAAATGAAGGTAAGAGCTCAAATGATGAGCTGGAGAGGGAAATTGGGCCAACAAAGGGTGTGTCAGTGTCTGGTGGCTGCTTTTGTTTGCATCTACCTTTGGTCATAGTGTATTTGTGAGTGGTTTACTTCTGGCAGGTTGCAGTTGTAATCCCTGCCCACATTAAGATGGAGAGCGATAGAAACTAAAAAATTCCCAGATTGGTGACTTTGAACTGGGGTTAGTTTGTTCCTCTCAGAATAGCAGTGGCAGATTTGAGGGAGACATGAGAAACCACGATTTGTGCAGCCCTGCTGGCACCCACAGGGTTGGCTTTCCAGGACCAGCCCTGAAATAGAGTTTCTTTTTCTGGCAACAGTTGGTAGCTTCAGTACTTGGAAACCTCAGCAAAGGCAGCTGATACAAGACATGTCTGAGGACACAGAAAACCCAGCCCAGGGCCCTTCAACTTAAAGACAGTGGAGAAACGGGAGGCTCAGAGAGAAACTAGGAAATTTGGGAAAACTCACCCTCCTTGGTGTGAACTGGGGATGAAATACGCGTTTGGCTACGGGCTGATGTTTGTGGGTGTCCAGGCTCAGCTGAGAGGGCTGGCAGGGGCTGCAGGGTGGGCTGGGGTCTGCTCTGGGTTGCAGCAGACCCCCAGCAGCTCCTCCAGGCACAGAGGGGCACCTGCAGAGCCAGGCACTGTCTGCAAGTTGCTCAGGGGTTTGGGAGCTCAGGTGGGTGCTGAGCTGACCCCCTGCCAGGGTCTGAGCCAGGACCAGGACAGCGTTTTCCTGGCTTGGTTATCCTAACACTGCTTCATCCCATGAATTTTCTGAAAACCACTTAAAAATTCTCCCTGCCCAATCAACCAGCCTCAGCTCTCCCACCAACTCACCCTACTCCTTCCTCCCCAGTATGGGATTCAAGGCAACCCCCGTGGAAGGGAGAAATGATGCATGTGAATCCATTGATATCAGAATTAATCACTTTATTATATGATATTATTCTATACTATATTACGCTACATCTAAACTGAAACTGCACAAGCACTCAGCCAAATCTCCTGACTGTCTCCTGACCAACCTTCAGGACACAGTTTGCAGAGATTGGTCAAGAAAACAAAACACTCACACTAGAGTCCAATTACCGAATTCCTCCAGGTAAATAATCTTCCAACACATTCCACATGTTCCAAAACACAGGAGCAGTAAATGAGATAAGAATTGTTTTGATCATTCTTTTCTCTGCTTCTCTCAGGTTCAGAAAATGGGAACCCCACACCCCAGTGCTGAGGGATGCTGGTGATGGCTCTGGAGGATTTGGGCACTGCTGGGAGCACCAGGCTCACATTGCCGTTCCTACAGCCTCATCCTGTCCTTGTGGCAGTGTCCTCAGCCTCAGGAGGGTTTTCCCAGGCTGATTCCCAGTTCAGGGCTGACCAGCCCAGGGTTGGTTTCATTCCTGCAGGCAGCCTTGCCTGTGACCCTGTGTGAGCCCAGCACACACCAGGATGGAGCTGCTGGCGCTGAATTTGGGGAGAGGCAGCTGGGCCATTGGTCTTGGTGCCAGCACTTGGTCAGCTTGGCCCAAATGAGGCTGCCCATTAATTTGGTAGCAAAAACTCAGGTTTGTGCTCTGTGTACAGCAAATGCAAGGGCTCAGCACTCCACTTGCTGCTCCTGCTGGGACAGCACTGCTCAGCACGAGCACGTGTGGGCCCTCCTGGCTGTGTTGTGTTTTATCGTTCTGATTATCCTCTCCTTCCTCCAGCTGCATTTTAATTCTTTAGAATGACTTCATCCCTTGGCAAAACACCAAGTGCTGTTTTGTCAAGACATCCTTTTTTTTTTATCCTAATTTTGACCACTTGGAAAAGTCACATTTTTAATGTCAGGAAACTAAGTTTTGAATTTCAGAGAAAGAGTGATATCATTTTTCACGAGAGGGTGAAAGCATTCCCACTTCTCAATCAGCTCAGTGGAGGCTAAAGCTGAGCTGTCTGCCATCTGTCTCCTCGCCAGTCTCTCTTCCACCACCATCACTTTTTAACAGGTTGGCCAATTTCAATCACTTCTGAGAGCAGGGTAACTGTCTCAAAGGCAGTTATGCTTCCACAGATTTTGTCAGCTGGCAGAGGATCATTTCCAGAGAAGCAGAAAGGAGTGGGTTTGATGGACAAGGGTCAGTGAGCTGGCCCATTGTGACAGCTCCAGCAGCCTCTGGTTGAGCTGGGGGTGCCCAGGGGGACATGGTGGAATTTGGTTGGGGATGTGGGGAGAGTGTAGGGGGTAAAGAGCTCAGATATGTTGGAAAATGAACTTCATTTTTTCTACTCTTCCCCAGCTTGTTTCAGAAGGTTTTAAAAAGTTTTTCTCAAATGTAAAAAAGTAAAAGAAAACAAATAATAACAAATTTTCGTGTACAATGATTTGGAAGATAGAGGTGGAAAATAGTGTTCTATACAGAAAGAACAGAAAGAGAAAGAGCTGTCTGCATTTTAGATGGAGGCAGGATTAGCCTCCCAAGGCATCTGGTCCCTCTGAGGCTGGCCAGCCACTGGGAGGCTTGAACAGGGTCCAGAAACTGGAGCCACTCATCTTCATTTGCTGTGACAAGCCAATGGCTGGGAGAGCTTTGGAGTCTGTGTCTGAGTGGGCCAGGCCAAGGATAAAACCTAGCCCAGGAGGCAGCTCCTCACATCTGAAACTGCTCAGGTACAAATGCAGAACATTTTGGGTGCATTTTATCTTTTGAAAATGCCTTCTGCATGCTGTGTTTAGAAATGCAGCACCTGTGTAGGTATTTGCAGCCTGGGAGGGCTGGTGCTTTTTATACACACATTTTTGAATGTTTGGTGCTTGAATTCAAAAGGATACATTAATTTAATTCAGTTTTTTAAACACTTGACTTGAGAAGACATAACTGCTTTGAAATGAAGGAATTGATCTTTTTTTCTAATTCTGTGAGACAGTTAAAGTAAATGCAAATGTTCCGGGGTTTTATATTTCCGACTGCTCTAAACCATTTAAAAACATGTATTTGTTATAGCACTGAATATGTCAGGCAATCCTGCTTTCGAAAAACTAAAATGAAAGGAAAAAGCTGCTCTTCTATTGTCTGCCTGTCCAGGTTTTATCTTGTGCAGCACACATTTAAAATCTTATCTTCTCACATAATATCCCTGTCAATAGAGACTTTGGTCCCAGCTCATGGGTCTGTTTAATTTCTGCTGCACTAAAACACTGTGTGAGTCAGCTGGGCAGTGATTCCTGACCAGGCAGAGGGGAAAGCTCCTCTCCAGACAAGGAGAGAGGTGATTTCTTGAGCTTCCATGGCAGGAGGAAGGGGATGGGATGGGATGGGATGGGATGGGATGGGATGGGATGGGATGGGATGGGATGGGATGGGATGGGATGGGATGGGATGGGATGGGATGGGATGGGATGGGATGGGATGGGATGGGATGGGATGGGATGGGATGGGGCATCTTCTCTTCTTCCTGATGGAGTTTCCTTTGAGGCAACAGAGCAGTGCTGGTTTACACTGGCAGGGGATCTGCTTCCCTGCACTCTCTGCCCCCTTGGAAAGTGGGCAAGGAAAAGCAGCTACACTTGGATTGAGGAACAATTTCCTCAGGGCTGATCAGGGGATGGAAACACTTCTTGGATCCAGCTGAGGAAACACAGCTGACCTTTTGGCTGTGTTGTTATTGCCTGCTAGTAAGTCCTGCTTTTGTGCTGACAAGAGAGAGAGAGGTGTGTCTCTGTAGTAGAAATTGTCTTAAATGTTAAAAAAAAATGCCGTAAATTCCACAGAGATTGGAGTGAGTGATGCTGTCGTTCATTCAGCTCTTAGGCATGGAGTAGGTGCTTCTGTGTCTTCCTTTTCTATCTCTGCTCACAGAAGGGATGTTACTGAATTAATTACAACATCTTTGTGAAGAGCTGAAGAATTGCTCAAGTCCTCAATTCAGCAGAGAAATGTCAGATTCACCTCACAGTAAATTTAACATTACACCAACCTGAACTACTGCTACTGACAGCATAATAATAAGGCAGGCAATCAAAATCAATTACATTCTAGTGCCTTCCTATTGTCCTAGAAAATTCAAATTTGGAATTAGTTGGAGTTTCATTTGACTTCTCAATAAAGAAGCAGAGCTTCAGAGATAATTTAAAGTAAATATGTGGCCCTGAGTGATCTTTCCTCAAGCTGCAAAGACCAGGGGCACCATGTGTGCCCATGAGTTTGTGCACACTGAGAACCAAATGCAGCCAGGGGATCCAAGTCAAGGGAATTACTGATCTGAGGCTGCTGCATTGACATGTGCTAGGTGAGACTCAGGCTTGCCAGGACCCAGTTTGTTAAAATTTGGGTGAGATATTGATCCAGGTGGATGACAAATTTGGGTGACATATTGATCCAGGTGGATGCCAAATGCAGTGTGCCTCCATTTCCACTGTCTAAGAGGAAAGAGGACAAAGCCTGGCTCAAAATTCTTTGCAGAATGTTCATGGAGCAACCAGAGGGAGGGGAAATCCCTGTGTCCTTCCAGTAGTGACATGGCCTGATAGAATATGCATTAGACATCTTACAGATCCCAGGAGAACAGGGAATTGCCCAGGAGCTTCAGAGGCTGTCAAAATGAATATGTTCCCATTGCACCTTGCCTTGTTTTTGGCACTGTCTGAGCCTTTGAGTCACCTTTAGCACCAGGATGGGAGGTGGCAGTAGCTGTTTTGGAAGTGTTCAAGGTAAAGCTGGATGGGGCTTTGAGCAACATGGTGAAGTGGGAAGTGTCCCTGCCCATGGCAGGGGGTGGGAAAAGATCATCTTTTAGGTCCCTTCCAACCCAAACCACTCTGAGATTCTCTGGGCTGGGCTGAGTGTTTGGATAGGGAGGCTGTGGCATGAATGGGAGTCTGTCAGGAGCAGCAGTGTCATCCATGGCAGTTGTGAGGAAATGGACACAGCTGGGAGCTGCAGAGGAAAATTTATTGTCTAGACATGTTTCTTCTTGCAGAGAAGTCCTGATCAAAGCCCAGGCTTGGTGCTGGGGCTGATCTGAGCCAGTGCTGTACCAGTAACTCCAGTGCAGCCATTGGCACCAATCTGGCTGTCCAGAAGAGCTCATCTTGTGCAACTCCTTTTCACTCCGGGAGTGACCCACCTCTTCCAGGAAAGGTCCCTACACATAGCTGGTGTGTTTTTTAAAAAAATACTTCTTTTTTTTTAACTTTCCTATCTGCTAGTATTTACATACAGAGCTAGGCTTTCAGGAAAAGGATTTCCCTTCTTTTTGCTGTATTATACAGGTAAGATTTTAATGACTCCTTTTGAACTTTTTCTGGGTGGACCTTGGTTGTGAGGGTAGACTGAGCCTGGTAACCCACCTAGTGCTCAGCAGTAAAATCCTGCTATCTGTCTGAGATGCAGGAGCTGTCCTGCCCCACAGTGACCTGCTCTTTTATTTGAGGGGAGGTCTGGGTTGTTTTGCTGTGCAGCTTTTTATCCTACAGCAATCCAATTTCTGGCCACGGGATCATGGATGTAAGTGCCAGGGTGGGACCCAGGGCATCGTGGTGGAACATCCCAAAAGCTCAGGGGAAAAAGTGCACCAGGATCTGATGGAAGGAAAAGGGAGACTCATAAATCAGGAGGGAAGAGGAACACGACCCAGTAAGAGAGCAGAAGGTCGTGTCCCAGTAAGGAACATGACCCAGTAAGAGAGCTGGGCTCTGCCAGCAGGACCGAATTGACTCCTCTCCCTCCAGCCCTTCCAGGCACTGGGTTGTATTTCTCCCGGTCTTTCCCTGAAGCGAGCAGAGCTCTCTCCCTCTCAGTGCCGCAGCGAGCGCCGGGCGCCTCCGCGGCTGCCGGCCCGCTCCGCGCACCCCTCAGCCCGCCCTGACGGGAGGTTTTATGGTCCCCCTTGCCCACCCTCTCCCCGAGCTGTTCCCCCGTCCCGGTCCTGGCCTTTCACGTCCCCATCATCCTCTGCAGCTCCTCACCGCCTGTCCCGCTCTGAGCCGCCACACCCGCTCCGTCCTCCGGCTCACCCCGCAGCCCGGCCCGGCGCGGAGCATCCCGGTGGCAGGACCCGCTCCTCCCTCCTCCCCTCTTCCTCCTCCCTTCTCTCCCTCCCTCCCTCCCTCCCCGCGGCCTCGAGTCGCGCCAGTGATGGAGAGAGCGTCACCGTCTCCTAGCAGCGCTCCTAGCAACGCTCCTAGCAACCGGGCAACATCTGCTCCCGCTGGACCAATCCGCGCGGGGAACATCTGGGCACCCACCTCCGCGGGCTGCGGCCGGGAGGTGATGCGCTCCTCAGTGGCTGCAGGGACCCGCAGGAGCTGCCACCGCCGCCGCCAGCAGCACCGCCGCCACCTCGACCAGGAGCAGCGAGGGAAGGACGGAGCAGCCCTCCGTCCCTCTGGAGCCGGGGCTCGCTGGGTGAGTGCCGCTGAGCCCCTGAGCGGCGAGCCGCGGGCGTGCCGGTGTCAGGGAGGCGGCGCGGGGCTTTGCTGGTGGGATGCGCTCCGAAGGGTTTCGCAGGTGGCTGCTGGCGTGGAGAGGAAGTTTTGCGCTTGTTTGGGAGCTCTCGTGGCTTTGCTGCAGCGCGGGAGAGGGAAGAGCCGGGGGGGAGGCTCCGCGCGTCCTGCAGTGCCACGGGCAGAGGTGCTGGAGGTGCTGCTGCTCTGCCGGACTCTAGGAAAGGTCATTTCCATCAGAGCCCTCTTTTTACGGTCAGAGCTGAACTCTGCAAAGTAACCATAGCTCCTCTTTCCATCGCCTGTTAATGCTGTCATCCTCTGGGATGACACAACTGTCTAAATTTAGTTGCCTTATAGCTGCGAGACACGAGTGCACACACATAGCAGCTCTCCTTTCCTTTCTCTCTTGCAGCATTTAGACATGTCTAATTTCGTTCATGTGCTCAAAAAGTCTGAGTGTCTCTGGCACACACGTGTAAAAGTGCAGAGTTTAGGTATACACATGTGTCTGTGATGGCTTTTTTCCCCCATGAGAGCGGGAGATGTTTTTACTACAGCGTGCCAAATACTTCACCCGGAAGGCAAGGCATCAGCCTGGAAAATGTATGTCAGGCAAACTCTGAAATGTGCACCCTGTTAAAGAGAAATGGGAATCTGACTTTTGCCAGACCTGTACTGCTCTGCAGGCAGTGTGAGTGTGTATGATAGAGAATTAATGCTGTTACTCAAAATAATGGCATGGTTTTAATAGCAGCCCTTTAGCTTTCCTCTGAGGTTGACAAGAATTAATGGAGAAAATAATGTGCCATTTTAAGAGGTGATTGGGGCAGAATTAATGTTCTAGCTCCAGAAACATCCGGATATTTAGAGGAGCAAGCTGTATTTTTACAGCATTTGCTCTGAGTGGGTTATAGCTACACCACTGAGAGACTGAAATGTTTTGGTTTTTTTCCCTTAATGTTTTATCTGCTTTCCTGATGTGTGAAAGGGACTCCAGAAAGCAAGGTCAAAGTTAGAGAATTGGGTGTAACATCAGAACTCTTATTTATCCCTGTTACTAAGCCCTGTGGGGATGCTGAAATAGCACTTTGTCCTCTTGTGGTCCAGCTGCTCGCCGTGTTTGTCCTGATTTTGCCACCTGAGCCATGAGTGTTTCTCCTTGATCCACCACGGCAGGTGACCCTTCAGCAGTGCCGTGCTGCCAGAAATGCTCGCTGAGCCCGTGCGAGGGGGAAATCTTACCAGAACTGCTGAGATTACCCCAGAACGACCCTTTGCAGACTGACTCCACACCCTCAGGTAACCAACAAGTTTGCAAACTTCAGCTGGTTGGGCGGGGTGAGGGAATTTACCAGGATTAATGTCGAAAGGGGTGAACCTGGAATTATTATTTTATTCTGTTGGGGAAAGCAGTGGGACTATGAGGAGGGAGACAGGAACAGTCACTCAGCCATTAAGCCTCATGCCTCCATGCCCTCACGAGAGCTATTCAGACGCTTGTGCCTTGCACACATGTGTGCCCAGGGAGAATCTGCAATTAGGGAGGTCTGCAGAGCAATCAGCAAACGAAAAGGCGTTTTTGAAGTGCAAAGCCGGCAGACAGGAGTGCGGCTGGGGGTCCCCACCTCCCCGTGAGGCAAGGAAAGGGGGCTTGCTCTGGCTGATAGGGCTCGATGTGCTAGAGGGGCTCGATATGCTTAGAAGGGCTGCCATCGATTGGCAGCCGTGTGAAATCCCGGGGCTGGCATGTGTTTTCGATCCACATGTTTCATCTGCCCGTGGTCTGGTAGCTTTGCATGATCAGCTGGGAATCCCACAGTGGGACCAGCTGCTTGTGCTGCCCTAGGAGAGGAGAAAAGCGGCAGCGGAGCATGTGAAACCAGGAGCACGTTTCAGCTGAGCACCCCCTAATTGCGAGTGCTCTGAAGGTTGGGGACGGGGGAGTTTATCACCGCACTTTGACAGCAGAAGCAAGGACACGATGATGCGTCCTGCCATGTCAAAGTCACGTCTCCCGCTGATGATAAAGGCCGGTTTCCGTGTGCTCAGAAGCCTCAGGTTTTGTGTTTGAGCTCGCAAGGGATGCTCAGCGAAGGTCTCCGGCTCAGGCAGCTGCAGCTCGCATATTGATCGCTCTCCTTCAGGCTGCGATGGGAACCCTGCAGGGCAGCGGCACATTTGAGCCACCAGCCCGGCGGGCCCGGCTCCGTGCTCACCCCCTGCAGGTGTCTGCATCAACAACCAAACAGCATCGATTCGGATGAGCCCTTTCTCTGCAGCGCTGAGCGGGCAGGGAGGAATTTTCTTCCCGAGGAAAGGCAGGGCAGGTGCAGGAGCAGGCAGGTGTGGGGATGCTCCCACGGGCTCACGTAACAAGTTCTGTGACGGGGCTTGCAGATCCCTCTCTGTTGTTTGAGATGCAAGAGCACAAGCTCAGGTGGTTTTTTTCCTGGATGTTCAATAATTTTTAAACCCCGTCCTAGCTCCTGTCTCGGGTAGACTGGAAATCGCCCGGCATTAATTCATGCCGAGGAGGGGCTGCTGTCACCGGGGCGATGCAGGAGCACAGGTGAAGTGACTTTGCTGCAATTTGCAGTTCAAACGGGGAGTTGCCACGATATAAATCTATTTCCAACCCAATTTAGATAAGACAGCCCTCTGTCCAAACACGCCTAATAACTCTGCGAGTACCACGCCACAGAGCACCACAATTATTCCCGGAGAAACAAACAGGAACGGACACATTTTGCTCTGTTGAAAGTATAATTAAAACCCGTGCAAAGCCGGCCCTGAGAGCTCCCAGCCTGAGACAGAGGTAGCCCTTTATCTGTTCCCACTGCCGCGAGTGGGATTTCTATTCCGAACTCCCATTAGCGCTAATGGCAGCTCCAGCCGATGTGCCCTGCATTCCGGGATGCAAACACCGGGAATCCCTGGGGCTGCCGAGCCCCCAGCACCGCCCGCCGGTGCAAACTGCACCGAGCCCTCGGGGAGCAGCGCAGGGCTCCGGGCTGAGCAATGCCGGGATGCTGGATGCGCTTTCCTGACCCTCATCCAGGCTGGAAGGACAAAGCTCAGGCTCTCCGGGCTGAGCAATGCCGGGATGCTGGATGCGCTTTCCCGACCCTCATCCAGGCTGGAAGGACAAAGCTCAGGCTCGGCACTCAGCGCTGTGCTGGTTGGTCCCCGTGGGGAGGTTTTTGGCCCCGTGCCTTGACTTGTGGTGAAGCGCTGGAGAAAACGTAATGTGATTAAGATGTATCTGTCTCTGAGCTGGAGTGAGGCAGAGGCAGTGACTCACAGCACCTCGCTGGAGCTGTCAAAACACTTGGCTGGCGAGAATAGCCTTCTACACAAAAAGCACTGATTCAATGTGTTTATATTTAAACAAAACGCCAAGGGTCTGATTCACTGCGGCATTACTACAGCCCCGGGTGGCTGTAACCCCGGCCAAGCAGCTCCCAGGCACGCACAGAGCCACGGAGAGCTGATTTCCAACGAGGGTTAGGGAAAGGCTGGGTCCTTGGGAGCCTCCTGCATGGAGAGGGGTCCCTGGAGGGCTCCAGCATCGCTGCTGGTGTCGAGGGCACAGCGCAAGGGCACAGCTGGTGCTCTCGCTCCCCTGAACCTGCAGACAGATGTGTGGGCACCAGGAGCAGCCACGAAAGATGATGGTGATGAAATGAGTGGTGGTGGGATGGCAGCTGCACTGACCACAAGAGCAGATCCTGAACTCCTCTAGAGCAGCCCTGGGATGGGATTTGAGCGCCTCCAGCTCCCTGTCTCACCCTGCCGGTGTGCAGGCAGCACCCCTTCCCTCCCAGGGAGCTGAGCTGAGCCACCTGTGACAGCCCCTGGGGGCTGCTGAGCTGGGCAAGTGGGTGCTCCAAGCTCTGCAGATTTGGAGCTGCTAGGATTTGCTGACAGATGGTGTGGTGTTGAGCAGCTTGGGGCGACTTTGCTCCTCAAATGTAGTCTTTCTTTTAAAACTGGGAACACATTTCAAGCCAAACGTACAGAGCCTAGAGGTGCTCTTGGTGTTTGCTTGGTTGCTGTTTTCCTTCCTTGCTCCTAAACTGAGTTGTGGGTGTTGGGGTGAGTGGGTCGTGAACAACTTTGCTGCTTTAGCTGATGTAAGGAATTTAAATAGAGCCAACCATTATTTAGGAATTTAAATTCAGCCAACCAAGGGCGTGTCCCAGGCTGGTGCTGAACCTAACCCCAGAAAGGGGATGCCAGCTGGGTGCTCAATGAACCCTCTGCCAGGATGGTCATGTGTGTCCCTCGGCAAAATACAATTTTTCTGTCTGCTCCTGCCAGCCAGCACCAGCCTCCAGCCCGTGGCATGTGCAAACCCACAGCCCTCCTTCCCTCCCAGCCACAGGCTGCCAGAGCTCCTTCCCTTGTCCTGGCTCCCTGATGTCTCCAGCACCACCTGTGCTCTGGGGATGCTGAATTTCACATCACCCTCCTTCTCTGGGGCAGGGAGAGGAATTCCCGTGGCCTGGAGCAGCAAGGGGGAGTTTTGCATGGAGCTGGGGGAGCTGCAGAACTGAGCTGAGATGCTCTGCATGCTGTGGTTGTCTGTGCTGCCCCTGCACTCAGGGTGATTTTCTGCTTCCTCTGCACACAGGCAGTGCTTCCAGCCTTTTCCCTGAAAAGCACTGGGGAGTGTGTTTTAGCATTTACAGGTTTGGTTTGAGGGAAGAGATCTACCTGTGTGCTGGCTTTGGCTCCTTTCCCAGCCCTGACAGCCTGGGTGGCTGTGGGAATGTCATTTCATCTGTCTGTACCTTTGTCTTCCTCAGAGCAGTGTGAGGAAAGCTGTAATGTTCTCCCATCCCACTGGGAGAAGAATGCATTTGTTATTGTGCTCAGATAACACAGCACAGTGGGGTTTCACCCAGGAGAACACGATATCAGAGTAATTAAATATCCAGGCTGCCCAGGCTCTGCGGTAACTCAAATATTGGAGTGAAACCTGCAAGCAGAGGAGGTTGCTGCACATGAATTTAAAGCTGTGTTTGCAGCTATGCCAGTGGAGTGGTGAAGACCACAGCCCTGCCCTTGCCCTTGAGAGCTGAGCTGGGTGCTGGGAGCATCTCTGATGTGTGTGATGGTGCAGGGCAGCAAGAACCTTGGCAGTGTGGTCCCACTGTAGGAGCAATAGTCCCTCTCCTGGAGAGATGCTGCTCTCGAGTGCAGCCCATGTCCTGATGGGTCCCAGAGCAGGGCTGAGGGGTTTTGACTCCAAATGGGGTTTTACTCCACCAGTCAGTTTTCTGCACAGACCTGCAGAATCCTTCATGAAAAACCTCCGTCCCCACAGACTTAAAATTCAGTGAGAAAATGCAAGGATCCTCTCACTGAAGGGATTTCTTCTTCAGCCCCTTCTTGTGGGTTTTTGATGCAGAAGAAGGAAGGGAGGACACATTGCTGCTTCCTGCCATGCAGGAGGATGCTGCCAGTGCCTGGAATGGTTGTGTGGGTATCTCAGCAGCCCCAGCAGCAGCTGAGGCTCAAGGAGCCCCTCATGCCCCATGGAAGGATCCTTCCAGCAACAGGAGGTCTGTGCTCTGGCTGTGCAACACATCATCTCTTTTCTATTGTGTCAGGGAACCAAATCCTTTATTTCTTCAGAAAATCAAAGTTTCAAATTCTCCCATAAGGAGATCCCAATTTGGGGAAGAAAATATTTTCCATAGGACCTGACTTTGAGTTATTCTGTCAAGTGTCTCTGGATACTCTCTTCCCCTGGATTGCCTTTAGACAGCAGTATAATAAAGTTTGGATTTTTTTGGTTTTGTTTTTTTTTGTTTTTTTTTTTTGTTTTTGTTTGTTTGTTTTTGTTGTTGTTGGGGTTTTTTTTTTTGTTTTTTGTTTTTTTTTTTTTTTTTTTAAGTAGAGTTAAAAGCAAATAACAGAAATTATAAAAGGAGGGCTTGGGAGGGGACTGTGCTTCCCAGAAATGCAGAGGGCTCCTCATGTTTTCTGGTGAATAGCCAAGCAAAGCCCAGCCCTGGCTCTCACAGGGACCCAGTGCTCACCAGGCTGAGTACTACTGGAATTATGGACCTCATTAAGATGCTGAATTAGCACCATGTCACCTTCCCAGGGAGATGAGGAAGCTCAGACGAGGCAGCCCAGGGAGCCCTGGTCCTCTGCAGGGGCTCAGCTCTGGAAGAACCGACCTCCCCTGGGGTTTTGCCACAGGACAAAAGCCCAATCATTCCTTTTCTTATCCCAAATGTTGACCTTCTGTCCTCTGTGCCCTGCAAAACTGAAGCCACCCGGAGAACAAACCCACTCCATCACCCTCCCACTGAGCTGGGGCTCTCCTGCTCTTCTGAGACAACACCACCATCTAGTGAAAGCACTCCGCATTGGTTTTCCAGGGAAGCCACGGAGCTCCGTCTGTGATGGGTGGAAATCAAACCCCAATCCTCGGCCCACACACCCCACAGCAGGGGATGGGGTCCCCTGTCCTGCACTCAGGTGGCCGCATCCTGGTCAGGGCCATTCCCATCTCAGGCACCACCTGCCTGCTCTGTGGGGCTGTGGCTGCCCTGACACCCACTCAGGTGTAGGACCAGGAGACCCTGCCTGTGCCCAGGGCTGTGGTGGTCACTCCAGAGAGGGCCAAGGGGCTGGCTGTGCTGGCAAGCCTCAGGGTGGCTGTTTCAGAGACAGCTTCACATTTGCCAACCTCTCAACTGTTATTCCAGCAGGTTGAGGGCTGCAGGCTGAATGTTGACCCCCTCTGGATCCCTTCTTGCCCTGCACACCCCAGACTGTGATGCTGCAGCCACCCTGGCCATTACTGACTCTCCTTTTCCTCTTTTGTGCAGAGCTGATCTGATCGGGGCCTACCAAAGACATTAACGACGTCGAAAGTAGCTTACTTTAAGAGAAAATATGCAGAAGAAGAACATTTACATCAAGATTACCATGAGTATTGTCCAAAAGTGAGTATCTCCCTCTCCCCAGACCCCACCCTCTCCCTAATTTCATTCCTTGAAAGATTACCATGAGTATTGTCCAAAAGTGAGGGTCTCCCTCACTGCAGACCCCTAATTTCAGTCCTTGAAAGAAATTATCTCCCTCACTGAGAGGAGACCCCTAATTTCATTCCTTGAAAGAAATTCTCTCCCTCACTGAGAGGAGACCCCTAATTTCATTCCTTGAAAGATTACCATGATTATTGTCCAAAAGTGAGGATCTCCCTCACTGCAGACCCCACCCTCCTCCTAATTTCATTCCTTGAAAGATTATCATAAGTATTGCACAAAAGTGAATATCTCCCTCACTCCAGACCCCAACCTTCCCCGAACTTCGTTCCTTGATGCTAAAGACCCACCCATTTACTCCCCAGCACCTGATACTACCAGAGGACCGGACTTGTATCCTAAAACTGTCTCTGCAGAAGCTGCGCTTCCTGGACGACCCCGAGGCCTATCTCCGTAGGTCTGTATTAATTAACAATCTGTTGAGGAAGATCCACCTAGAGACAGAGAGGGAGAGCTATGAATACTTTAAGGAGGCTCCGTGCTGTAGGACTGCCTACTCTGACGCACGAAAACGGCTGAAGCTGATGGTGCAGGAGTGCTGTTCCCAGTCGCTCTATTATGAAGAGCTGCACTCGTATCGCATCGTGCCTTACTCCGCAGAGAGCGCCGTCTACGGCATGGGCTACACGGGCAGCCACCTGGAGCAAAATTCTCAGTTGCTTATTTATAAATGAATTAAAAAGTAGCTGTTAGACCCACTGATGTTTGTTTCTGAATGCTTGGACTGCTTGTTGAGGCGTTGAGGTGAGGCACTGATTGCAGAGGTGTTTGCGATGATCATCGGGAGGCGGAGGGGGAGCTGAGTGGAAGGTGCTTTGGATAATGCTCTGTTAACCCCCGGTGTGAAGCACCTTGCTGTGCACACACAGAGGTGCAATACAGAGGTCCTAAACCTGCAGAGACTGTGTGCAAGGCGGTTTGTAGAAACAAAGCTGCACTTGAAGTTACCTGTGTGTAGATACGGATGCTCCCAATCCCTTCTGCAGTTAAATTCCTCCATCCCCAGTGCAAGGGGAGCCCCTGAAGCAGTGGAGTAGTCTAACAGTGAGGAGTAAAACACAAGTTATCTGCTGTAAAGGTATAGACAGAAAGTTTCTTTGAGAATTGCTTTGACCATGAAGGAGTCAGTGCCAAAGGAATCAGTCTTTAGCTTAGGATTTTCAGAGACTGAACTCGCTTGCTACTTACAGACACTCTGTACTGAGATTTGCAAGGGTTTGTGGGTTGATTTTTTTGGAAAAATAATTGCATTCACTTTTTACTTATATTATCTCTTAGCTGGTATCTACTTTGCTATTTTAATACAAACCAGAATGACTCACAGGAAAGATTGTTTCTTCAGCCCATCATCAGTGTTCCCTTAACTTCATTTGCCTCTTTCCCTAGCTGTTTCCCTGAATACTTCTTTGCATGCTAATTTGCTGTTTGGCCCGAGGTTCACACTGGTGCTAGGGAATAGACAGCAATTTCTTTTTATGTGGACTATAAAAGGCAGAAAAACAATGATAACTCTCATAGATAGAGAATGAATGTATCTGACAGATGATGGTAAGACCTCAGAGGCTCTCCTGATAAAACTGCTCAGCATTAGTAATAATGTTTCAGGTTAAGTGAAATGTCTAACTTCAATCTGGGAATTAACTTTAAAATATGTAAATATATATATTTCACAAGCTATGGCATGTGGGATGTTCAGCAAATGGAATGACTACAAGTGGAAAGTTTCACAGCTGCCAAAGCTACGTCATGAAAATACCAAAGAATAACATTAGGGAAAGGATGAAGCTCCAGCAGTGGGGCCAGAAGCAGAGATTGCACTATAATCTGGGGGAATGTGATTAATGAGCCTGTAAATTAGCTGTCAGGGACCTGCATCCCAGAACTGCTGAACAAATACACGAGATGGTTCAAAGCCTGTCAAAAGTCCTGCAGGTCTGTTGGCTTTGCCTTGCTGGCTATCACCACTTTAAAGCTTTAAAACAAAGTAAATAATAATGCACACTCAGCTGGAGGCAGATATATATATATATATACATATATATATACATATATATCTAAGAACCAAATTTTTTATTTGTTTTGAAAGGCTTTGCTCTTGCAGATGTGGCTGATGCTATTTCTGAAGCATTATATAGTGTGAACAAATACTGTGGCTTGCCAGGAATGTGCTTTTTGTGTCAGATTCCTCCTGTCACCCTGCTCAGAGCACCCTGGTCGTGTGTCACACATATCATCACAGCTCCCAGGCATGTGTTAGTGCTGGAGAAAAGGCAAAAGCAGAAAGGTGTGAAGAACAAAGTTAACTCTGGTATCAGTAGTTAGAAGTCAGTACAGGTTTAGGAGACAGAAGGAAGCAGTAAAATCCAGATTTTTTTTAATTAAAAAAAAAAAATTAATGTCAGCAGTGTAATTCAAAACAAGGATAACCTGCAAACTGGAGAATATAAACGTCTCAGATACTGTGGGAAGGCTGAAAAAGCAGGGCAGTGCTGTTTGGGAGGTGCTGCTAGTCATGATGAATGTGCAGATCTCTGTTTTAGCTTTGAGACAAGTCATATTTACTTATCTCTTAGAAAAGGCTGTCTTTCAATCCTCAGCCAGTGCAGTTCAGCCTCAGAGCTTCCTGGCTGTGCATGGTTTGATTCCTGCTGCCCCTGGGCTTGAGCCAGCCCCAAATCACGCAGCTGGTCCAGTTGCATGATTTGAGAAATGGTTTCAATGTGGTTTGAGAAATTTCCAGTGGGAGAGCCCGGGCTGCTGGTCAGGGGTGTAGGACAGCCCCAGCATGAGCAGTAAGAGCTGGCAGGGAAGCCCATTTGCTGCTGTCAGAGGTGCCATTGTCCCCCAGGAGCTCCGCGGCCTCCGTGGCACCGGGAACGCCTCGTGCCACCCCAGGGCTGGGGGAATGGCGAGGGAAAATTGCTCCTGTCTTCTGATTTTTCAAACCATGTAATTTTCCACTCTGAAGTGGCTTGAGTTATGCATTTTTTTTCCTCTTAGTGTCCATTTTCACTTGATTTCATAACGATCCAGCATGTACAGGAAATGCTTAAATGCTTCTTTTCTCTCGCTGGCTGACTTTTTATATTCATAGGATGGCTCTGGCTTGAATAAACAAATCTTTTAACTTAAAATTAGAAACGTTCCAATGTAATGAAAAAAGCTCAGTAGGATCAAAGTCTTTAACCTCACCTGAACAAAAAAACATTGGCCCTGTCAGATTCACCTTTGAAGAGGTTCTTTGCCTGCTGAAAGAGGCAGATACTCTCTTGCCTATTGAAAGCTTCTCTGTGAAGGCATTGTGATAACTGAACAGATATAACAGACAAAAATCTGCATCAGGTCACAGAACTCCATGGGCTACCTAGGAAAGAGGATGATAATTTACTCATGTTTTTCTCATGTGCTGTTTTCTTGAAGAAAACATATTGTCTCTTTTTAAAAAAAATTTCACTTGCTCCAGGAGCTGTTAAAATGGATTATTTCTTTCTAGAGAATAAATTGAGTTTTTTATGGTTGACTTTTTGATATGGAATTGAAAAAAAGGTTCACTATTCTATATGCTTTAAGTCTGCTTCAGTTTTTTCTGCCTTCTGCTTTGCCCAGTGATTGGTGCTGCTGAAAAGTGGGTCTGAAAATTTTGATTTGAATGCTTAAAAATAGTTTATGGGGTGATAAAGAAGTAAAAATGTGCAATAACATTGCAAGTGACTCCCAAAATATTTGACACCTTTTGAATTATATACTTATATTGATTTTAACATTTAGTTGCCAAGTTACTGGGTACCAGCATTTTAATACAGCTACATACAGTGATTTTTCTTTTTTGGCTTTGTAGCTACAGTTCAGCTCTTCTGGCTTCTGATGTGAGAATCTGTCTGTAGGTGGTCAACTTTCAGTGAGATAGATTTATATATATATATATATGTTCTATTATGGCTGCATTAGGAACTCCTACATATGGGCTATGTTTGCACTGGATGTAAAGAAAGTCCTTGCTTCCCTTTGACTCAGTTGCCTTGGAGATGGAATATTCATCAGAGAGAATATAGATGAGCTGGGTAACAAGGACAGACTTGGTGAGGAGAGCTGATCATTTCGAAAACAACTGGCTTAGGACGTTTCATTTCCACCTGGGAACAGCAGCACACTTGGTTGTAATTAGTGTTTCTGTGGGTTGAGTTTTCTTTGTGCTGCTTTTCTGGCTGGACATGGGTGGGATCCGCAGTGTGGGTGTGGGTGGGGTCTGATGCAGAACCCCAGCACTGGGTTTGAGCATCCTGCCCTGGTGCAGGTGTCCCCACCCATGGCAGGAGGGTTGGAACCTGACGGTCTGTAAAGTCTCTTCCAACCCAAACCATTCCATGATTCCGTGATTCTGTGACATTAGGGCCCTGATCCTGTAAATGCTTGGGTTATCACCTGATTTCCTCACTCAGAGCCTGTTGCTGGAGTCTGAGAGGCTCCTTGTGTGCTTGATGCTCAGCATGTGCACGAGCTTGTGGGGGCTGGGGCTGCCAGACCCCCCTCAATCGCCGTTATCGGTGACAGTGACCCCCGAGCTGCTGCTTCAGCTCTCCAACACATCTCTCTTGCACTGTAAATTGAACTTCTGTTTTCCAATGAATGTGTTGAGTATATGGACTATTGTGCCTTAAAGTCCCACCCTCGTTCGAGCCTCTGTAAATGTTCTGTAAATCTGCAAACCGTCCATCGCTGGTATCTCTGTGCACTCTCTCCAGATCTGATTTGGTACTTGGCAGGACCTTGGGAAACCCAACCCTGACCTCAGTTTGCCATGAACACAGAGGGGATTTGCCAATTCTCTGTTTTCTTTATTCAGATTGCTTTCCTCTCCGACATTCATAAAATTCTGTTTTTCTGATTTCTGCCACAGCTGGGCTCTGGGGCCACACGCAGCACCAGGAGCCCCTCGTAGGAACTCAGAAAGCTGTAAAAAAGTTGTCTCCAGATTTTAAGCACCACCTGTGGAATGCTCCCAGGAGGGAATCACAGCTGCATATGGCAACTGTGGCAGGTGTTGTCAAGTATATCATCATATATTTGACACGATTGACAAAGCAGAGAAGGGAACACCTATTTCTATTGAAATGCATGAGCCTGCATTATGTTAAGTACATGGTGATTATACACCAAATAATTGGAATAATACTTACTGGTTCTGTAACAAAAAAAAAAAAAGCTTTTTAATGTTTAAAATTACCTGGGACCTGACTGAAGGTTTTTATGAAATTGTTTTCTAAAGTGAATAGTAGAAAAAATGTATATGTATTTTAAATATACGTATGATGTGCATGTTATTAATAAAGATCTATTTCTATTGAACCAGATGGACTCTTGCTGGTTGTATGTTGTTTGCTTTACAAGTTAACATGTAATGTTTCTAAAGAAAAGTTTCTAACTCCATCAATCCCCTAAAAAACTTAAAACCACATATTCTTTAAAGGACCTGGATCAGAGAGTGAACCGGGGGTAACTCCTCTGTCATTCACTTGTCCGGCTCTGATCACATTGTTTGCATCCCAAGTTGTCTCTGGACTTGCAAGACTCTTCTTCTTTTCCTTGTTTCTGTATTTTATTTCAAATTCTACAAGGAACCATTTTCCTAATGATGTTCTGCAGGGCATGTTCCAGATGCTGCCAAAGGGTCAAAGCTAAAATAGCTAGCTTCTGAAGCCTTTCAGAAAAATGAGATTTTTTTACTAAAAATCCTGATTATGATGGAAAGATCACCATCTTCCTTACCCTCAGGAATTTTCTTTAGAATTCTTTTCTTGAAGAAGCTGAAGTGAAACACCGAACATATTGAAGAGAAACTGAAAAGGAGAAATATTTACAAAGGATGGGCTTTCCCCTGTGGGCAGGAGCCTCTTGAGACAGTCACAAGGAAACATCTTCTAGGGCCAGTTGCTTCAGCCCCCATGTCCAGCCAAGACTTGGGTACCACCTGGGCTGGAGGTCCAAGTTTTGCAAAGACAGAACATCCCAACCAGGTGCCGTAGCCACAGCAGCACATCAGTCACCTCCTCTGAAGCTGTTGCACCAGGAGACAAGAGCTGGATGCCTCAACCTGAGGACAGCTCTGCAAACACTGATCCTGAGCCCCCTACATGCCTCATGTGAATGTGGTGTTGCCAGGATTAGCAGCCACCACTCAGATCCTGGGGGGTTCCTTATCAGACACAGTCCTCTACCTCTCTCTGAGCCACTCCTCTTTTTAACCAAAATCAATACCTAAACCTTGGTCTGGGGATGTGCATGACTTAGAGGAATGGGCTTGCTGCATGTCAGCAGTTTGAATCTGCTTTTGGGTGAATGACCAAGGGTCTTTGGCATAGAGAAATATATTCAAATGCCCAAAATTCCTCCTGGATGTAGGTACTCAGTTTGTGGTGATTGGGAGTGGGGCTGTGGCCCAGCCTCATCCCCAATGGGCACAGCTGTGAGCAGCACTGACAGCAAGGAGCCATGGAATGCCCAGGGGCGCTGAGCAACCCACAAAGGGAACAGAGGGCACACAGGGGCAGTGCATCAACAGGAGGGGATAAAAGGTTGGGCTAAAGAACAAGAAGGGCAGATGCTTGAAGCCTTCTGGAGCGATGTGGTGTTGTTCTGTATGGGTTGAAGCCTTGCCTTCTGAAATTGTTTGGGCATACTCTGTGTATTGTGGCTGTCTCAGCTGTGACACCTGGGAACCTTGGTAGGAGCTGCCACCTCTGAGGATTCACCACACAGGTAAGGTGTGCTGAGGCTTCCTTGGCCCAGTTGTGGGGAGAACTGCCTTATTGTGGAAACCAAAGGCATTGGAGCAGCTTCCTACCTCCCAGAACAGAGGCACTGGCTTGTCCAGCACAGGCAAACTCTTTCCCCCATGGATCTTTTCAAGGATCATCCTGCCACCAAGCAAACTCAGCTGCAGACTTAAGTTGAGGTCCTCTATGCCAATTCCTCTGCTGCTTAAGGAGATGATGAAAATACCATGGCCAGACCATTGTGGGCTTGCTCTGCACTCAGCTGTATTTTCTTTTTAGTTCTTTACATCCACTTTGAATTGAAGTAGCTGCTGGGCTGCCCTACCCTGGCACTGCCAGCCCTGGCACAGGACCCAGGGAACCCAGCTGGGAGCTGTAACTCATCATTACATCCCACCCTGGGTGCATTTCAGGGCTTAATTAATCCAGGCCCCAAGATAAGCAGTGCTGATGGCCAAACCAGGTGATGCTTTGAGTGCTGTGCTGAGCCCTGCAGCCTCCCAGCTCTCCCAATCCAGTGTGGGGTTCTGCTCTGCCTTGCTGCCCACAGGCTGATGTGCCACTGATGGGAAATTGTCCCCAGTTAGGCTGAGTGGTGCCAAATTGTAGCTCTTACTGGTTGAAGGAGTCTTTTTTTGTGACATAAACTGCTCAGTGGAAATTGATGCCAATTTGCTGCAAGGAGGTTTGTGTGAAACATCTGCTGCCAGGAGAGAGGAAGGATGGCTGGAAAGGAAAAGGTCTTTTTCCCTGTAAGGTGCCAGAAATCCCTGTTCATACTGGGGAAGCTGCAGTTGCTCTCCTGTGTTTGAGGCTCAGGGCCATGCAGACATTTCAGGTGTGCTGGGATCATCCCATTACAGGGTTCCCTGGGTTCTGTGCCAGCTGCTCCATGGATCTGGGCTGGCAGTGCCAGGATAGTGCCAGCTCAGCACAGTCTGGGCACCTGAAAAGCCCACAGCCTGTGCTGGGGGGAGCCACTGGAGTTTTGGGACCATCAATCCCACACCCAGAAAGCATTCCAAAATGGATGCACCATGGGATGACATTCCAAAAGGCTGGATGCACCATGCCCCAGGCAGACAGGGTCTCTCCCAGAGCTCTCTAGTGAAAGCAAGGGTGGCATCTCAATGGGGTATTATCCAGGGAAACATTGGGATTTTGTAGGTAGATGGAATTGCAGGGTGGGACTCTGTGAATGCTCCCAGTGTGACAGTGCCATAAGGTCCTGCACTGTGTTTGCAGGCATTGATGCAGGTCCTGCATGGCCAGGTGTAGAGTGTGATATCCCACAAAGAGATCCCATCTTTTGATAATGGAATCAGAGTGCTGTTCCTGATGATCCTAATGAGATGGGTCACTGGCTTACAGCATTAGTGTAACTTGCTTTTTTCTGCAAAATTGTGTCTAAGGCAAATGGGCATCTCAGTACCCTTGAGGAGCACAGGTCTATCTGCAGATGGCTGTGGTGAGGAAAAGTCTGCCCTGGAGGAGAGCCAGAAATTGTCTGGCTGCTGCTCAGACAGGTGCAGAATGCTGAGGTGTCCTAGGGTGACGTTATGATGCTTGTATCCCCATTCATGTGTTCTGTTTATGGTGGATATTATGTTCTGTGCCTTTAAGACTGGCTCTGAAGAGTGAAAGTTTTGTTTTGGTTTTCTTATCAGCCTGATGGGACACAGACAGGGCAGTACATAGTGCTACTTTTGCTTTTTTGCTTTGGCTTTTCGCTTTTGCTCTCTCATTCTTGCTTCTTCTTTGCTCCTGCTTGCTCTTGCTTCTGCTCGTTAGTTAGTTTAGCTAAACAGTCCAAATTACTTCCTGGACTGTTTCTCCTTTCCCTTTTTTGGAACCATCTCGAGCCTGCTCCGGGCTGGGCCCTGGCAAACCCCGAGAGTTTGCACCTTGTGGCCTGGCGGGGCCTACTCTGGGCAGCAGCTGCCCCAGCGCCGGAGGGACTGAGAGCAGATCGAGCACCCCCAGAGAGACTTTCTGAATTTGTCATCTTTTTCAGAGCGGTGACAGAGTGGTGTCAGCCAGCATTGTTCATTTTGTGTGCTGGGGGTGCTGTGCCTGTTAAATAAACAGGTTCTTTCCACTTCTCTCTGAGGAATTCTTCCCGAACCGGTTGTGGGGAGGGGCCATGTGGGTTTGCTTTCTGGAGGGGCCCCTTTGGAGATTCTCTCCCAAATTTGCCCTAAACCAGGACAAGAGGTTTGGGAGCACCTGAATTAGGACAAAAAACCTGGGCTGGAAGTTCTCAATTCCCAGAAGTCTTGCCCTTGGTACCAAGGAATTCCTCTTCTCCTGGGATTGTTTTACCCGTCAGTTTGTGTTCTGGGAGATGGGTCTGAGTGAAGACATGACCACGGGCTGATGGACTGGCTCAGAGCTGTCTGCTCTGGTTCCACATGGGAAAAAAAACATCAGTGGTGGAAGGGAGACTTGTATGAGGCTTGAAAAGCCCAAATGGCTCTTGCATTTGCAGTTCTCAAGGCTGGGATCACCTGGAAAGTGATGGCAAGCTGCAGACAGCACAGGGCGGTAGTAAATCAAATGCTGGTACCCTGGGGACTGAGCCTGCCCCCCAGGACACCTTGTCCCTTCCTCCCCGGGCAGGTCGCTGTTCCCCAGGGTGCAGGGCAGGTTTTGGGCCTGAAGATGGCACTGCTACATTGGAGGAGTGCTGGAAAATTGCTGCGTGGAAAGCAGAGCAGCCGAGAGGGGCTCAGGTGAGGATGCAGTGGTAGGTCGAGGCTCAAAGGACAGGCGTTGCCCACCCCAAAACAAGGGTTATCTCTGGACCTCTTTGCTAAGTGATCCTGAGTTTTCCCTTAGCTTTTGGCCCCAGAGAGTGCCCAAGTCTTGCTAGATTGGTGTAAACTCTCTCCTGTGCTCTCTTAAGAAGCTGTAACTTTCGTGTTGCTTACTGGGCTCTGCAGAGGTCTGGTGTGAGCAGGACAAAATGCAAGGAGCTGCTCTAATTCACAGGGGGTTAACTCCCTTCTTGCTCTGGTGGTGAGAGGATGGATGGGAGTGTGACCCAGGCTCTGCCCTGGTGCTCACATCAGGTAAAACAGCAGTGGCTAGAGCCAAAAGGTGTGCATGTTGTCTTATTTGGGCGCTTTCTCTCCCTTCACTTCTTTGAAAGACCCGAAGAAGCAGCAAACAAACTCTAAACTGTGCAGGTAAGAATTAGACCCTGCAGTAGGGGAATGATGACCTTCCCCAACCCCTGGATGACCAAGGTGTCCCAGATCTGTTGTTGGACCATCAGCTTTGGCCTTTTCATTGCAAAGGTGATGGGAGACCATCTGCAATTAGGGTGGTGTCACAGACATTTTTTATGAAAAATCTTTAGGATTTTTCTTCCTGAGAAGCTGAGAAGCCTCAAGAAAAAAATGTAAAGAATGGTTATCTGCTGCTGTAGAATACAGGTAGATCTGTAATTAGTCTCATGCAGTTGTTTCTAATTAATAGCCAATCACAGTGAGCTAGCTCAGAGTCTGAGCCACAAGCCTTTGTTATTATTCCTTCTTACTTCTGTTCTTAGCTAGCCTTCTGATGAAATCCTTTCTTCTATTATTTTAGTATAGTTTTAATACAATATACATCATAAAATAATAAAACAAACCTTCTAAAACATAGAGTCAAATCCTCATCTCTTCCCTCATCCTAAAACCCCTGTGAACACTGTCACAGGGTGGATTGGCAGTGATGTCTTGAGCTGGGTCTGGATTTGCAGTTTTCTGTGCATTGGCACCCCCAAAGGCCACCAAGAGAGAAGAATTGTGTGCTCGTTACACACAAAATGCATATCTGTGTGTCTTTCTCCTCACCACTGGAGGGCTGCATCTGCCTGCAGACTCTATTTAGGTTACACTAAACCCAGAGCACCTGTCACTTCAGGAGATGTGTTGTGCCAGTGTAATTGGGGAAGGCTGAAAAGCAGAATCTGTTTTCTTTTGGGAAAAATCTGCTGTAAACTTCACTGGTTTGCAGTGAAAGTGCTTTTTTCCCTGTTGGAAGCTTTGTGGTTAGTTCTAATAAAGGCAGAGAGTTAGGAGGGAACGGGGGGAGAAATTTTTTTCAGGATAGCAGGGCTGTGAAAATAAAGCTTTGGCTTCTTTTGTGCTGAAAAACATAAATTAAATACTAGTGCCATTGGAGATGAAGAGGTCCATGATCTCCTGAATTTACCACCAGCCATCTATTTCTGAGCTGGACAGTGGCTCCCTGAGGCTCAGCCCCTCTGGTCTCCAAACCCAAGCCCTTCTCAGTCCCCTTGGGATCAGCTTTCTGCAGAGCCTGGCAATGGGCTGGGCTCCCTTTTCCTGCTTCACTCCCAGGACTGAAAGGTGCAGTTGGGCAGCAGGAGCTTGACAAGTGAAATATTTTATCTGCAGATGTGTTAGAGTGTGCTGAAGAGTTGTGCCCCTCCAGGGCTCTCTGCTCAGACTGTTGTGGGGCTTTTTTTTCCAGCTTCACACAGAGTTTGCAGATTTCTACTCTAGCTTTGAGCTCCTGTATCTTGGAGACACAGCACTAGGAGCAGCAAGACAGGCATTGCCTTAAGCCATGCCTGTCCCCTTTCTAACTCTGCAGGGTGGTGAAGTTTGATGATTCATTCTCAGGCAGGGCTTCCTTGGGGATGGGAAACCCTTGGGATGACTGCCCTAGTGACGATTCACTCTTGGCAGGGTGACTTTGTTGTTTGTCCAGTTGGACCCATCACCTTTTTCTCCCACCACCCTGGGCTCTCTCTTCCAAGGGCTGCTGGAGGAATTCAGCTAAAAGCAGTAGAGTTCCTGCTGTGGATTGAATGAAGCTCTGCTTGGGCTACAGAGGGCAGCAAATCGTTCAGAATACAAAAAGCTTCATCCCAGGGTTATTTTAGTAGATCTGCTGGAGAAGATCCCTGCAGTTAAGAGGAATGGGGCTCCAGTGCAGGGACCAAGTGACAGCAGGGTCCTTTCCTCACTGAGGGTGGCTGCTGTGACCTGTGGCTCTTCTCCACAAACTCCTGAGGAAGTGTTTGCCAGTAGAAGCTACCTGGGGTGGAAAATTGTGCTTTGTGTTTTCCAGACTATGGTGTGATATTTAAAGTTGTTTTTCCCCCCATGTAGCTATGTGCTCTCCCCTGAAAAGACAGAGGAGCAAGCAAGGAAGGGCTGCCAGGTTAAAACCACAGGAAAGTTCTCCATGGATAAAGTCTTCTGCATTGATTGCAGGTGTTGCATGTGCACACAAATCCCTCTACACCTTGGTGTTTGTGATTCTTGCTGAGAGTTGGTCAGGGAAGTGTGTAACTGCTTCAGTGAATGCTTTTGGGGATTTCTTAAAGAAATCTTTCATGGAACTTCAGAATCTGAAAAGGGCTTTCTAGATGTGAACTCTCCTTTCTGTGTCTCTCTCCCTCTCCTCCCAGATGACCGGGTTCCCTTTAAACTCCTTTGAAAATAAAAGCTTTGATAAATAAATCAAACAGCATCGTGCTTCAGAATCACAAATGGGATCTGACACTGCTTGGCCACCCAAGTGCTCCATTTGAAACCCTTGCAGAAAGGGGGACAGTTCTATCAGATATCTTGCGATATCTTCGTGATATCATGAGATATCTTGTGTCCTCCTGTCATTCATATTTTCAGAGTTGTTTGCCCAGGTTGCCCAGTGAAGCTGTGGCTGCCCCATCCCTGGGAGTGTTCCAGGCCAGGTTGGATGGGGCTCTGAGCAGCCTGGAATAGTGGAAGGTGTCCCTGCTGATAGCAGGGTGGTTGGAAATAGGTGGTCTTTAAATTCCTTACAGCTGAAACAATTCTGTGATTCTTTGGGAGATCTCATTTCTCTGGGAACCCATGGCACAGTTTTCTTTTTGGCATACAGGAGGAAGGTGCCAGGAGAAACCGCCATGCAGCTCTGTTGGTTCCACAGAGCTTTCGCAGGCCTGTGAGTGGTGGTGTCACCTCTCTCTGTCCTGAGTGATGCTGGTGTGAGCAATGCCAGCAGTGCTCACTGCTGAGCAGCAGAAATGAGTGGTGAAGGTTCTGGAGCACGAGGCCCATGAGGAGCAGCTGACGGAACTGGGAGTGGGCTCAGCCTGGAGTAAAGGAGGCTGAGAAGAGACCTCATCACTCCCTACAGCGCCCTGAAATGAGGCTGTAGCCAGGGTGGGGATTGGTCTCTATTCCCAGGTAACAAGTGACAGGACAAGAGAAAACAGCCTCAAGTTGTGCCAGGGCAGATTTAGACTGCATATTAGGAAAGCTTTTCACTGAAAGGGTAGTCAGGCATTGGAACAAGCTGTTCAAGGAATCAGCATCCCTGGAAGTGCTCAAAAAATGTGTGGGTGTGGTGTTTAGGGTCAAGATTTAGCGGTGAACATGTCAGTCAATGATCTAAGAGGTTTTTTCCAAACTATGATTCAATGAATGAAATGAATGGAGTGAATGAATAAATGGACTGAAATATAAGTCTGTGCACTGTGCATGCATTTATTTAACTCCCTCTTGCCCTTCCTGCCTATGGGGTGGTGGGAGCAGGACAAAATTGCAGCAGGCTGTAATTGTTTTGGTTTTTTTGCTTTTTTTTTGGAAAAGGCAGCTTCTTTTCCAGTTCAAACATACACCAAAAGGGATGGCAGCAGGCAAGAACCGGCTGGAATAAGGTATTAACACAGTGAAAAGGCATTGGGCTGGCTGTTCTGGGTGGTCTCTTCATTTCAAGGATAGCTTTTGATGGAGGCACAAATGCTGCTAAAGCCCAGGTAAATGTGGACATAAATAGCACTGCACTGTCATTGTTAGCAAGGATTATTTAGTATATATATATTTAATAGAGCTATTTTGAGGGCTTAGATAAGCTCAGAAGGAGCTGGTAGGTAAAATTTTGGTAAATTCTAGCTGGCTTTCCCTTTTGAGCTCCTTAAGGGGTGACAGAAGGGCAGCTGCCATAAAGTATCCAGTCTTGGTTTGGACACCCTCCTTTCCAAGTAGACTGTCCCAGTGGTCACAACCTCTTAAAAAGGTGACTTTTTTAAAATTCCTTTTTAGAGTGTCTTGTTTCTAATTGGAACTGGTCTGGACTCAGCCTCTAGCCAGAAGCATTTTGTTAAGCTGCTCTCTTAGATTAAGAATCCCTTTTAAGAGCCTGTTATCTTCTCTATGTGAAGACAGTGTAATCAGGTTGCCTCCCACTCTCTCCCTTTTGAGACTAAACAGATTGATCTCCCTGTCTGTGGCTAAAAGGCCTTTTTTAAACCTTCCATCAGAGCTTCACTTGGGTATCTGGGCCTGAAATGGGGCTGCAATCACTAAGTGAGGCCTGGGCTAAAGTGATTTTCTAAAGTATAACATGAAGCATTAAGGATTTCTTGGCCTGTATGGAATGTAGTCTTTTTTTTAAATCCAGTTTCTTGACCCTTGCCTTTTTATGTTTGTTTCAGTGGTTTGGACTCTATGGTGCAAAATTGATTCTGGATATATCACCCTACAGTGCCAGGAGAGAGGTTGTTGGCTTGGGGTGCAGATCTCTTTGTCAAAACCAGAATATTTCATATTCTTGCTAATTCCAGAATAGAAAAGGTGAAAGGACAAACATCTGCTGGAAGGGGTCAGGGAGACAGAGAGTGCAGCTTTGAGCTCAGGAGATCCTCATGCCCCTTCTGACTGTGGCAAGTGCTATTGTGAAGGCTAGAGGAGGTATTAAGATTATATTGGTCCAATATTGGGGTTCATAACAGCTCCTCATTGCCTTACATTATGTTTTCCTAGCATAGAATTTCTGGCATGAAATTCTTCACAGATAAATCTGAGATCTGTTTTTCCCTCTACCACAAAGGTATTTAAAAAACACCTGCATGTTGAAAGAAAAAAGAGAAAAATATAAAAGGATGGACAACACAGGAAGGAAAAGAGGCAGATGAAATAGTTTATGTTGTCTCCTTGAGTGTTGCTCAAGCTGTTGTCTGTAATCCTACACTCAGTGTTGTGGTAGTGTTACAGCTCAGGGGATCATGCAAGTCCCAAAAACCTCATCCTCACAGTGAGTGCAGAGCTCTCTGAGGCCACCCAAGTGTTACAGATCAGCGTTAATCAGGAATTCTCAAACCTGGGAAATCATGCTCTATCCCTGTAACGTAACTTCAGGAGCTCCTGAGTGCTTCTGTAGCTGGAAGCTGCGTGCTAGGAGCTGCTACTGCAGATCAAGACTAGGAGAAATTTCTGTTAAATCAACATTAGATTAATATTTATAGTGCTATGACTGATGAGGAGACAATCTGTCTTCACAATGATAGTTAAAATTCATCCTGATTCCTGCTCCTGCAGGAGCTGGTTCTGTTCCCCCTGCAATGCCCTTCATTGCACTAATGCTGTCCAGAACACGCCTGCATGGAAAACCTGGTGTGTGTAAAACTCAGATGACTTCAAGCAGCTGTCAAGGCATGCTGGATCCTTTTAGTGAAGCAAACTTCCACTGATGCAGTGCAGACTTACAGTGCAAGGGGTGGGATGGGGTCTGGGATGTGTGGTGGGAAGGCCAGAAACCATTTTAGTGGTAACTTGTCGCATGGATGAGTTTGTGCAGATGGGTTTGGTGCTGGTGATGCCTCAGGTTTCAGCTTTTATATTTTTCAGATTCTGTGCTGCTTTAGTGTGTAGTTCCGAGCTTCATATGAGGGGATGGTGAGCTCTCTTCACAGAGTAGGGAGACAAAACAATTCCTTCTCTAGCTGGGGACCAAGGACAAATGATCCAAACCTCAGGCCCAAAAGCACAAACAACGTGGACTGAAGAGAGAAAAACAAGAAGGGTGGGATAAGCTTCATAACCTAAAGCTATAATTGGACAATTAACTCAAATATGCAAATGGACCCAAACTTACAAAAGTGAACAACCTCGTGACCTGTTGTCCATTTTGTGATCATTTTGGGTTCATCTTGGGTGCAGCACTGGCTGGGCTCTTGTGCTGCCCAAGGTGGATCCATTGAGGCCTAATGTGATAAATGCTGGGTCCCCAGGATGAAGGAGGAATTGATGAATCTGACTCCATGTTCTTAGATGGTGAATTTATTATTTCATGATATTATATTATATTAAAGAATGCTATACTAAAACTATACTAAAGAACAGAGAAAGGATACAGACAGAAGGCTTAACAAGATACTAATGAAAAACTCGTGACTGACTCCTCAGAGTCTGACACAGCCTGACAGTGATTGGTCATTAAGTAAAAACAATTCACATGAAACCAATCAACCAACCACCTGTTGCATAAACAATCTCCAACCACATTCCAAAGCAGCAAAACACAGGAGAAGCAATAAGATAATTATTATTTTCATTTTTCTCTGAGGCTTCTCAGCTTCCCAGGAGAAGAAATCCTGGTGAAGGGATTTTTCAGAAAATACGACTGTGACAGCCTAATAAATCCCTACTTTTTTCTTTAACTTCCTACTATTCTAATAAATCCCAGCTTCATTCTTTAACTCAGTCTAGTCTCTGTTCTAGCTCAGCCTTCACAGGGCATCACTGGCCGATTCACTCCTGGGGATGAAGGAGAAATGCAGGGAGGGAGAAAAAGATCTGTCCAAAATAAGAATTATGGTGGCACATGACACAGATGTGGTGTGTGTCTAGTTATGCTCTAGACAGCATCTAAGGATGCAAGGAAGGATATAATGTTCCCTCTAAGAACCAGTAGGGTTCTTTTCATTCCAGATAGTTACTGGTTTATGTTCCTGTTTATCTTTTATCAAATATAATAACAATAAAGCTCCAGGATTTTTAATAACTATAGCAAAAACATAACAAGTAAAGCCTTTTCCTTTTTTCCTGGTAACTCCCCTGCCTTCCACTAGGAAAAAAACAAAAAAGATAAACTCTCCAAACTTGTGTGGGAGAGAAAAGCCATCAAACAATCTGTGGCTGCCAACTTATTTTTTCAAGTCCAAATTAAGGAGAGGTCAAGGACTGAAAACAAACCTCAGATATGTAAAGAATATATGTGATGCCAAAGGCAGTGCTGTGCTCTTGGCCACTGTGATTGCTTTTCTGAGGGTAAAAGAAGCATGTGTGGTTGTGTATTTGTTAGTAGAAAGTTGATAAAATAGAGATATTTCCTTCTGGATATTATGGAAATGATAGAAATTATGAGATGAAAGTTAAGAGTTCAGAAATAAATTTATAAATACCACTAAAAAGGCTCTCTTGGTGAGTTGTAATAATTAGCAGGCTTTCATTTCCTAGCGATGAGAACACCTTCCATCTTTCTAGTGAGCAGCTGAAGCCAAACATCCATAACAAGTGAATATGTGGCTGTGACATATCATGATTGCCACATGGCTGTGGATGTTTAGCAAAGCACAATGTCCCATAACAACTCATTAAATATTGTTTTTCTTTGTTTCATATACTCTCATTAATTTGTCAGATCAAGGGTTTTTTTTTTTCCTTTAATCCTGTATTCTTGCTCTCTCTGAAAATCTTGTAGGCACCTGTTCAATTTGAGCTTGCAATAAAAGAAATGCCATGAAACCTTCCTGCAACAACAGAAAGATGTCCTGATGACCCTGTTGTTCCTATCCCAGCTGAGATAAATTTCCAGGTGTGAAAGTTTGTGTAATGCTGATGATGCCAAATGTCCTTTGTACCTTCTGCTCTGATTTCACACAGAAATTACTGTGACAGTGCTGTGGAGCTGCTAAATGGGGCTGTCCAGGAGACAACAGTATCCAGAATATGAAGTAAAAACAACTCATTTAAAAACTGAAACCTTCATTCTCTTTGGAGCAGACAGGAGAAAACATGGATGGACTATATTTGGGAAAGGTTAGCTCCTCAGATTTTCTCCTTTCATTTGTGGGATTAAGTTCCCTGAGGAGACTGGTATGTGACACTGAACAGGTAGCCCTTGTCTTAAAATGTAATATTTTAAGTTTGATATTTCTTTGAAAATGGATCTGATATTTTCCTATTTTTGAAGCACTTTAGAGCTTTACACTTCTGTTTCTCAGTGCTGCTGTCTCAGGATAATTAATTCCACAGATAACTTCATCTTCAGGCCAAGGGAACTTTTTAGGAAAAAAAATGAAACAAACCAGAGAACTAAGTGGTGGAAACATACATGCTTTGTTTGTTATACTTTTGGTGAAGGAATTAAGTACATAAAAGTGCTCCTTGCTTGGTGTGTCTGGTGCTGTGTTATACACAGGAGTCCCAGAAATGCAATTTGTAATTTGCTTGAAGTTTGTGCATGGTCCAGTTTTAATCCTCCTGGTCCTGCAGCCTGTACTGAATTCCAGTTGGGTCCAGTTCCACAGCTGGACAACCTCATGGTGCCCCAGTAAGGTGGTTGTGCCAATGACCTGGCTGCATGCCCTGTGCTTGGGTAGGAGATCTCACCCCTGTGGGGTAAATTGAGGGTTGCTGATGATGTTTGATTGTGGAATAAAGAGATTGCACAGCAGTCTGTGCTCAAATGAGAGTGTCAGAAGTGAAAATTGGTACTTCTGCTCTTCACTCCTCCTTTTCCTCCCTCTGCCTCCCCAGGCAGGGATGTGCAGGTGGGTTTGTGACTGCAAGCTGTGCTCTGGTTTGTGGGCTCTGGGGTTAGGCTGCTGTGTTGTCCCATGCTGGAATTTCAGGCTCTTTCTTGCTCCGAGGTCAGGGTGAATACAACTCAGGAGATGTTGTTTTTGAAGTCTCACTCTGAAGTTTGTTATCCTTATCTATTACAAACTCATGAGATGTGAGATCTCCTTAAGAAGCTGAGAAAGTGACTTAAAATGGTGTCTGTTCAAGGCTATTTAAGTCCCAATTACCCAATAAACAGTTGACATCTATACTATTTATGCTTCTAACCCAATTATGATCACCCAAAACCTACAATGTGGACATCTTTCATCCAATTAGAGAAAACCACCCAGATTTGTGATGAAAAAGGTGCAAAAAGACATCTAACCCACGCCCAAAGTTCTCCATCTTAGCTCGCATGTATCACCATATACTAAAACCCCAAATCTCAGTTTTTACACCCTGTGAGATCACACACCTCTAACAAACTACACACCTGAATCCCAGTGCTATTAATCGATTTTGGAAGCCCTATCCACAGGCCAAGGTCAAATGTAGTGTTCTCCAGTGGGGTCTGTGCCTTTCAGCACAGTTTAAAATTCTCAGCATCCAGGGTTCCAACAGTCCCATATCCCTCTGCTGGGCTCTTGGCCCTCCTGTGCGGCAGGGACTGAGCCATCCCCTGGCCAGGGGCAGGATGTGGATTGTGGATTATGCAAGGGATGTTTCAGCACTGACAGCACAAGGAGCCATCAATCTGAAACAACAACCCAGAGGCGTGCATGAGAATGCGATGCTTTTTGCCACGGGAGAGAAACGACTGGCACAAAATGACTGTGGAACAGCATTAAACTCGAGTAAAGAGCTGAATTAATCACAGGCTCCATCAGAGCCCTGGGGAGGGTGGCACAGAAGGAAAATGAGCCACTGCTGAGAGCTGAGCCAGCAGCCAGCTGATGAGGTGCTCTTCTCTCCTCCAAGGGACTCAGCAAAAGGATTTTTCTCCCCCTTGGAAGTGAGGTGGCCTTTCAAATGTGGGGAGGAAGATGACAGTAAACATATGTTCTGCTTCCTGTTAGCTGCTGTCAGGGATTTTTCTCCTCCTGTGTATGACTGATTCTTGATTTGTTTCCACGCTTCTTTTGCTGTGCCCAAAAGCAGGAACAAAAGGGCAGAGGAGCAACAGAAATGTGAAGACCCAGAACAGCATTCACCACCCACAGGCATCACTTTGGGGTATTTTTCATAATATTTTTCTGTCAGGGAGGGCTGCATGTGATGAGAGGATTTATGGCTCTAATTCCTTGTTCCTGCATAGTCACCACATCCTTTGGTCCCCTGCTTCTCTGAAGCATCTCTCAAGCTCATTTCAGCCATCAGCCGCAACTTTTCAGTTTCAGTGTCTGAAGTATTTCTGCCCATGCTCCCTGATAACTCCCACAGGATTTATTTGTTAAATGAGGAATTTCTGGACCAGGCACCATGTTGCTTTCAGAACTTTGGTGCAACACAACCTCCTGGATTCCTTTCTTTTTGTGGCTACACCTGGCCCACACAGGAGGTAGGTAGTGGCTTAGCTAATTCCTGGGCAATCAGAGAGGTGATTAAATCCCTGCTCTTGAAGGGCAAACAAAGTGCAGTGCAGCCCACTACTGCCCTGTGACAAAATGCTACCAGGTAGAGTGAAATCTTGGAAATTTGTAAAGCCATGAGAGTCATGGATTCTTCATGGCCAGAAAAAGAACCTGGGGCTCCTGTTTTAAATAATTCCTCTGGGAGGCACAAGGGGAGAGAAAGTAGAGACCTTGTTTTATGATTCTCCCTCTACAAGTCTCACTCACAGCCTGTGAGGCTTTAGCCCAGCTTAGAGGCAGGAGTAATCCCAGTGGGATGTAAAAGCACTTGGGCAGGACAGTAGACCCTCTGAAATGTGGCTCTGGGCTCTAGAGAGCAGATGGGGTTATAATCAGCCTTTTATCTCTGTGCTGGGCCATTTAACATATTTACACTCTGCCAGCTCCTCCATCACATGCTCTGGCCAGATTATTTTCCTTGGTGGATACCAAGGCTGTGCCCACCCTGAAATACACCAGTTCAGTGGGTCACATTGCTCTTGTTTTCAGTTTTGTCCTGGCCTAGGCAGTGCTGGGTCAGTGCTGATGCTGTTTCACCCTTCTCTTGGGTGTCTGTCTCCTTCAGACCCCCTCCTGCAGCTCCTGTTTGAATCAAACAAGAAGTGTCACTTCTGGGAGCAGCTGCAGACCCCAAGTCCTCTTTGGCAGAAATGTCACCTACTTTCTCTCATCATCTTCTTGGAAAACCATCCAGTTTGCCTCCTTGCCTAATGCTTTTTAACATTTTTGGGCTGCTTTTCCCACTCCTCATGTGCTCCTCAGTGGTGTCTGTGCCCCAGAGCTCCAGGGCTGCCATGTATAGAAATATTGGTGAGCTGGAACAAGGCTGAGCATGAGAGAGCAGTCAGATTTATTTATTTTCTCTGACTGTAACTTTTGCCTTCTGGGCAAGCATTGGGAACCTGCCATATAAGCAGTTACCAGTTGAGCTCAAAAGCCAAAGTTCTGCAGTTGGAGTTATAAACAGCCTCTTATCTCTGTGCTGGACACAGACAGTGACCTATTTAACACATTTGCCGCCATATCTTAAAATAGTTTTAAAAATTGCAAGTGCATGACAAAAAAGCTGTGCAGAAGCACTTCAAACAAATTTTTGTTCTACAGCTTTTACTAAAATCAGCCTGTCCCCCCACTCCCCACCCCTCACCATTCCCCTCCAAAAAAGTTGTCTTTACTTGTCACTTGCCTGCATGGTTAGTGCCAGATGGAGCTTAATAGCAGGTACATAATATCCTACTGTTTAAGGGTTCAAACTTTTTTTAAAAACAAAAAAATTCTTTCCTTCTTTTTCTCACTTTTTAGGAGGGTCATGTCTATGAATAGGCAAAAGCTTGGATTGTGCTATGTTCTGCTAATCTGCGGTGTTTAAAAATGGCCTTGCCCTTTTGCAAGATGCTGTGATTTTTAGCTTGAGTTTAGTTTTTCTTTGAAATAACAGAAGTGAAACTCACAAATATCCCTGAGAGTTTTAGCTACTTTCTTGTTCTTGTGGCTAAGTCAGCAAAGTTTTAAGTGTAGAGGATATCCAAAAATCATCCTTATACTGAAGGACAACCACCACAATCACCCTGCTCAGCAGGAATACAACTGCAAAGTACACTAGAAATTGAGAGGAAAAAAAAGAATGATAAATATCCTGCCATAAATTCTTTATTTCTAAGCATCATTTTCATAGGTAATTATGAATTTTAATGAAAAATTCTTTAATTCTAAGCATCATTTTCATAGGTCTGTTCTGAACCGGACACCATAATGCTTTCAGAAGGGTAAATTAATGGCATGTTAATTCAGTATTTACAAAATGTCTATGTTTGTTGAGGGGACTGTGACAAGGAGGGATGGGAAAGATTTCAGGATACAAAGGAAGAATGTATTCCTGAGGAAGTTGAAAGTTATTCCAGGACTGAGAACAGCTGTATGAGGTCTTTGCATCATTTTTTACTAATTAAAACTTCAGGAAAGCTTGTCTCTGCTGCCTTCAGGACCACCTTGTGGAAAACCAGAGCATGACTCTTCCCTAAAGTAAGGATCTGCCCTTAGGTGTGATAGGAGTGCCCAAAAGCTCAACACCTTCCAGGTAAATTGTGTTTTGTGCTCAGGTTCCCCTGCTGCCCCTCCAAAGCTGAATCATTTTGTTAATGACAGTGACTCAACCATGGGCTTCAACTCTGTGCCTTTGCCTGTAAAGCTTCCTTTGCAGAGACACCAGTTTTATTTCCCAGATGCAGTGATCAAAGGCATGAGACAAAGGCTCAATGTTGCTGTGTGCTGCAGAGGAAGGCTGGGAGTAATTTGGGTCAACTAAAGTTAGAAACCATCCTCACCTCACGAGACAGAGATGAGCTTTGAAGTCGGGGAGATGAGCAGCAAGACAATCTAGGAAAGACACTTTTCCCCAGTTCAGTTTCTAATTTGTGGACTTGAAGCCAGTGCAGGGCTGGATGCCTGTGTCTTGGGTGAGGACAGTCTGCCCAGTCCTGTGACCTGCCCTCAACTCAAGAGGCTGAAAAATGCTGTGAGAAAATGCAAAGCACTTGAGTGTGTAATGCTGCAGCGTATTTCTGGGAAACAGTCCTTTCTCACCAAAGGGGTTTGTGGACAATTTAGGCTGAAGAGCAAAGGAAGAGCAAGAACACACAGGTTCTTGTATTTGTCTGCTGTGTCTGATGTGAACTGTACAGTTCCAGCATCTTCAGTTTAATCATTTCAGTATTTTGTCTTGTGCCTTCTGGGGCTGGTGGGAGGATGTAGCCCCAATATTAGTGTCTTGTACAGCAAAATAAACACTGTCCACAGTCCAAGTGGTGTTCTACAGGAAGACCTTTATCTCTGCCTTGCACCAGAGGTGGACAATGACTTTCCTGGGGATAAGGACAGATCTGTCTCCTGGATGTTCTCCCCTTGCCTCCCCTAGCTCTGCAGACATAGATTCTGTGGTTAAAGAGTGCAAGTGGAGGCTTGATGAAATCCAAGTCTCACAGAAACTGGAAAGAGCAGCTCTGGTGAAGCCCCAGTTTTGTACCTATGTGTACACTACCTCCTTTTTACTTTTTCTCTTCTCCTGCCTAGGAGAGGAAGCCAGCTCAGGACCTTTGTTTTGATGAGTAACCCTATTATCAGGGAAATCCCTGACACTTATTTCTGCCTTTCCAGACTTTTCCCTACTGCAGACTCCCAGGGGATGAAGGGCTGCTCACAGGCTGTAATCTGTGCCAGCTCTGAGGCAGGCTCTGTTCTGGAAATGCTCTTTTACCTTTCCCTATGGTCGTATGGCAACCTTCACTTACAAATTCCAGCCCAAGGGACTGCTGAAACAGGATCCTCCCTCTGCAAGGGTTTTATGGTGCTGCTGGTGGACTAAAGCCAAGCACAGGCTGAAACAGAAACCCCTGGGCCATGAACCCATTCTGTTACAAATGAGCAAAGGCCTTGATCCTGCTCCTGGTGTACTGACCCAATTAAGGCTATTCAGAAAGTTAAACTTCCTCAGAAATATTCTAATGACAGCTCTTCAAGTGGTTTATACATGAGAAGATAGCTCATGCAGAGCAGTTTTGCTGCTCCAGGCCATCTCTCTGTGTCCTTTCTGTGTCACACCAGGTGCCATTGAGTGAGTTACCTTGTCCTTCAGAGGTAGTTTTACCTCCTGTCCTGCCACACCAGGCAGGCAGAAGGAAAATACTGATGCAGGTTGTTGATTGAGATGTCCATCACTCCCATCCACACCAGGATCTGCCCACAGTGCTGTCCACTTGGAGTGGCAGGGAAAGTGCCATCTTCCATGGGAGCTGAGAACAGGGTCTTTCAGTACTGTAGGAGTTGAAATAACAAAAATCAAATGTGGATCTTGAAGGAAAGAACAGCTGTTGATGTCTCTTAGCCCATTTTCTACTTGCTGACATCCTGCAGTTCGAGGTTTTCAAATAAAAATCCTTTCCTTTCCCCCAGGTGTTCCAGATTGCAAGGCAAGATGTTTTCTATTACCATCTGTATGGCAGATTATCTTTTGTCAAGTGGGCAGTTTGCCTTATCTCTCTCTCTGAGTGACCACAATCACTCCTCCCTCGGGAGGGGACATTGCTGATAACAGCCATTGAATGTCACTGCATGGCTGATAAGAACTACAGCATCCCATTGGGAGATGTGAGCCCAGAGGGAGGAGCCAAGCATTCCTACCTGGATATAATCTGGAGATCCTGGAATAACTGCACAGCTTCTCCACTGGATTCCCCAGAGGAACAGCAGCTGCCTCTTCCCCCACTGGATCTTTGGAGGATGACTCCACCCTTTTCTACAGGATCCCTGCTCCAGCAGAACCACCCCTGACACTGCAGGAGGGCTGCAGCCACAATTCCAATGGGACTGTCACCAACACCCTGACCCACAGGGTGTCAGGCTGGGTTTTGACTCTGGCAGTGTTGTTCTATGTACTGCATTGTTCATTTTATCCTTTTATTTTCTTCCCTATTAAAGAACTGTTATTTCCTGCTCCCATATTTTTTGCCTGAGAGCCCCTTAATTTAAAATTTATAACAATTTGGAGGGATGGGGAGGGTTTACATTCTCCATTTTGAGGGAGGCTCCTGCCTTCCTTAGCAGACTTCTGTCTTTCCAAACCAAGACACCAGGTCTGGCAGCAGGGACCAAGCCAACATCTCCACATTATTTTGTTGTTTTAATTTTTTTTCCTCCTTGAAAGCCACTAAGCTAGTTGGTTTTGAACATTCTCCAAAATTGCTCCTTGAAGCAACAACATGAACCCTTCAGCACAAACATTTAGCATTAAATTGAAAACCAGAAAGAGTTGGGCAAGCTTAATACCAAGCAGGGTTGTAAATCAGGCCCATAATCTGAGCAGATCTGGCACATAATTAATCTTTGGGGAGTCTCCAGGTAGCAACTTGCAGGTCGTTAGTCAGTAAACTCCCACAGGTCTCCCTGGGTTTGGGATTAAGCTCTGTGTGTGAATAATCATCTAATTAATTACCTCATGTAGGGGTTTTAGAGACCTTCAATGTCTGCTCTTGGAAGAGGTGTAGGTTTAAGCACAGTTGTGCTGCAGCATGCTAACAAGAGTTGAGAGAAATTCAGAGAGGAGGTAGTTTTCATCTCAGGTGGTGCAGGAGGGTTTGAAGTTCTCATTTATTAAAGAGGCAAACATTTCTGAACCATGAAATGAACCCAGTTTGCCCTAAGAGGATTCCTGAAAATGGTAAAACATTAGAGACTTTTTTTGAGGTGAACTTAAATTAAACTTTATGACAAAGGCTGTCCCAGGCTGCCTGCTGTCTCACAGATATCTATAACAATTTCTGATTCAAATTATCTGCATTTGAGAACTTTTTTTGCCAGAATTAATATTGCCTTGTCAGGACCAGGTGCTGTGAGCTTGTGCTTCAGTCTCAATTTTGAGTGTCTTGATAAGGAGAAGCATCCTGTGGGATGAGGGTGGAAAGGCCACAGGTGAGTTTTTTGCAGAATCTGGGCTTTGAATTGTGGAAGAGCCACCTAAAGCTGTGGCTCTTCCATTTGAGCTACAGCTCATCTTCTCAAGGGGTGCTTCACCCTCACCCACCTGGGAGCTCCCCTGCTCCCCACACCTTGGTGGGGACCTGGGCTCTGCAATGGCTGGGATCACTGCCATATGAAAAAAATCAGTTTCTCCACCTTTGTAATGGAAAAGTCTCCATTAGCAATGTTCAATTGGAGCATAGTTTACCCTCTGGGTGTGCTGCATTTTACAGAGCGCTCAGGGTTTTCTTGGTAAACATTAAAGAGAGAGCCAGAGTTAAAGCTCCAAATTCAAGTTGAATATTTGACTGCTGTCACAAGAAACAGGAAAAAATTTGGGATGCAATTCCTTAAGTACAAGTTTTCTGGGCAAAGGGTCTAAATTACAACTATTAAACTCTTCAGAATTTTGAGACCTTTTGAAACCTTAGAAAAAGATCTTCTATAATTGTTGTCTGGAAGGAAACTCGGGCATAGTTTCTGTTCTTTCACTCTGCTGCAGCATTCTTAATGCCCTTTTCCTATGATTTAAGCAAGAAGAAAATGAGCATTGATATGTGCAATAGAAGCAAATGTCTGTTTTAAAGGTACCATTCTGCACAGCAAGGCCATGGATTTAGTAGGCTTTTACTGTATTATGGACAGCACAATGCTGTGGCATTGAACCACAACTATAGGGAACAATCCAATTATCATTCAATTGAACCAAAGCAATTAGTTGGCTTAGGCCAGGGGATAATGCAATCAGCTGAAAATGTTCAACAATCAGATTTGCAGAAAGCTGAAAGTCACATTTTCTTTCTTTTCTTTCTTTTCTTTCTTTTCTTTCTTTTCTTTCTTTTCTTTTCTTTCTTTTCTTTCTTTTCTTTCTTTTCTAACTTTTAATGAACTTTGGGGAAACTCAGACAATCTCCAAAATAATGAACATGGGGAAAGCAACAACTCAAAATATGGTGGGAACTTCAAGAAGTCTGTGGCCAAGGTAATGAAGGATTTTAAACAGGAAGGTTACTTTTGTGATGCACAAACTCATGGTTCTCTCTGTAGTTCATCCTCCTATAGCACTGCAAAATATACATTCAAACTAGTCTTCAGACTTTGACACTTATTTTTCCTATTTAAATCTTGTTATTTTTAGGTCTGGGATATGCAGATTGAAGCAGTTGTTTAAGTGGATGAGTAAATTTGGGATACTTGGGACTAGTTCAACAAAAAATTGTTAAACCAAAGTTTTTCCTGTAAAATGTATGTGTTTATGGTAAGGTCACTAACTTATTCTGGAAAGGTTTTTCTCAAAACTTTTTTTTTGGACGTGGCACTGCATTTTGGTAAATATGTGGCCTGTGTTAAGGAAGAGATTAAAAGATTCCAGCTGCAGCATTATGTGAGTATCCTGTGTTCCTTCCTGTAGCTTAAGGAACTTTTGAAGGTGGAATTAACATAACCAAATCATTAAAGACTCAAATACTTTCATCTCATGCTGAATGAGCAATTGGTACATTGTGGGCCTGACTGCTGTTCCACAAGTGTTACACTCCCTTTGACTTCTTTTGGGATTGTTAACACTCAGACTAATGGTATATGGGATCCAATGATCTTGTTTCTGGTTGAAAGGATTGGAAGACTGTGCCTCATAACTGAACAGTGTCGCTTTTGCCAACAAAACCTGAATACAGAGCAACTCTTCCTCTCTGAGGCTAATCTGCTCAAATATACTTTTTGTTCATCTGCCTTATTATCCTGCAGTATGGAAAGTGCTCCTGTGTTTTGTTATGCAGAAGAGTTGACATGGTGCTGGATAAGAACTGGCAAAACACAATTTGGATGGTGTGACTCTGGAGATCCTGGTTTAACACAAGTGGTCTTCGGTCATTGTCACTGTCATATTTTCTGGAAAAATCCCATTTGCCCAGGATTCTTCTCCTGGGAAGCCTCAGAAAAAAAAAAAGGAAAACAAAATTGTCTCATTGCTTCTCCTGTGTTGTGCTCACATGTGGAATGTGTTTGGAGATTGTTTATCCAACTGGTGGTTGGATAAACAATCTCCAAAATTGTTTTCATATGAATTGTTTTGGCTCATTGGCCAATCATGGCCAAGCTGTGTCAGGGCTCTGGAAGGAGTCACAAGTTTTCATTATTATCTTTTTAGCCTTCTGTAAGTATCCTTTCGGTATTCTTTAGTATAGTATTCTTTAATATAATACAGTATCATAAAATAATAAATTAGCCTTCTAAAAACATGGAGTCAGATTCATCATTCTTTCCTTCATCTGGGAACCCTGCAAATACAATCAAACATGATCTGCTGAAAATCTCTGGGGCTTGATTCCATTACACTGAGAAAAGCTGGAAGAGAACTTGATTTATCCAAAGGCTGAGGGTAATCTGGGTTTGAGCAGAAAAGGCACAGAAAAGTTTGTAATGTTGTAGACATGATTCCATCTGCACTCAACCAAAGGAAAGACTGCCCTAAAACCAGTAACCCGAACCATCACTGAATAGGGAGATCATACTGTAGTAACCCAAAACTGCCTTGGCCTCTCTGCTGGGGTTAGAAACAAAGTGTTGGTTTTCTCTGAATCAAGTAAAAACGTAGAAATCATGCACACACTGGGGTGTTTTGAAGGTTGACATGAAACTAGGTCATGGCAGCTCTTTTGGAATTCAGTCTTTTGCCTGCATTTTTGTGTGAGGTGTTGTCTGGAGCACACACTGGGCATTGCTGGTGAGATAGACAGGAAGCCTTCCTTGGAGCTGCCTTTTGTGCAACTCTTTAACGTTAACTCAGAAATCTATCCAAGTTTGTCTGGATAAAGGAGAATAGTTAGGGTTTTTCCTGTCTAATTAATAGATTGAAGGCATTGATGTGGAGTGGAAGGGCTCAAGCTAAATTCCAACCTAACATAGTGTTGGATATTCAAATACTCCTGCATTAAAAACAAAACAATGGGATTTACAGACTCTCATTTGCCTCAAGTATTGATTAAAAAAAGCCTAATAAGCCCTTATCTTGTGCCTTCACATCTCAATGGATTTATAAGATGTGGATGGGGGAGTGGAAAAGAGACCTGGAGGTGTCTTCCCCTGCACACCGGACTGCAACATCAGCTGGTTTGGATTATAGCACCTCTGCAGATGGATCTGGCTCCTGTGTGCTCTTGAAGGGGAGAAAACATCATTATCCTTGGAAATTCTGAGTGAATTCTAAGTCTTTAAGTGTGAAAAAAGGATTTTTCTTGCTTTTTAGTTTATCTTGAGGCTGTTTCTGAGTTCTGCCCATTTGCCTTCATACATTCCAAAGAATTTTTCTCTGCAGTTGAAAGCAACTGTTGTAATGCTAAGTCAGAAATATTTGGGGAAGACATTAAAATAGAATTCTAAAGGGTTTATGACATGCTGTGCCATTATCTACCGCTGTATAAAAGTTGAATAAAAAAATCAACCAAATGAGCTGCACTATTCATGAAAAGCTTGTAACCTATGAATAATGTGATCACCCCAGATACAGCATTGTAAAGGTTTTATCAGCATCATTGGAGTATTTTTATCTGTATTTGCATGTCTTTACAGGAGGAAGTGAAGGTACTAAGGTTGTAGAGTCAAACTTTCAGTGCTAAAGAACTTGGCTCTGGGTTCTGCTTTTCTTTTTTTTTCTTCCATTTTTTCCCCTGAATTTGATTGCCTGTGGTATGAAATGCTGAGTTTTCCTTTACCAAGAAAGCAGAGATCTGACATTATGCTGAGCCCGTATCTGCCTTCCTGTGTTGCATGGAGTCATCAAACACATGCAGCACCACAGAAGGAGTTTGTATCTGCTCAAAGCAGTGCCCACCTGCCCAGACACCCCTCTCCTTTCCATTATGCTGGGTGCTAAAGCATTCTGCTCCTCATAATGAGAGAAAAAGGAGGATTTTATGGCTTAGCTGGAGGGTGCCTTGACAGCACAAACTCTCCATCTGCCTGGTGCGTTCCTGTCTGATGCTGTGCAAACCCAGCTCTTCCTCAGCTTTCAGGACCCCTGATAGAACTGCAGTGTGGGAGGGTGTGTGGCAGCTTTATCTTTTTAAGAGAGAAAACTCTACTGCTTTCCCTGCTCTCCCTGGTTATGCTGTTCTGGAGTTCCTGCTGCTGCTCAGCTCTTGAGTTACAGTAAGAGGTCGTGGGGAGAGAGCTGGAGAGGGAATTTGGCATGGGCAGGTTTTGAGAGGCAAGGGGTAATGGCTTTAAACTGAAGGTGGGTAGAGTTAGATGAGACATTAAATATAAATTCTTGGCAGTGAGGGTGGTGAGGCACTGGCACAGGTTGACCAGAGAAGCTGTGGATGCTCCATCTGTGGAAATGCTCAAGTCCCATCTAAATGTGGCCTGGGCAACCTGGTTCTGGTGAAAAGACACTTTGACCATGGGTTGGAAATAAATGGTGTTTAATGTCCATTCTAGCCCAAACTGTCCTATTTTTCTATAACAGGATTTAACATAAAGGGGTAGGAGAAAGGATAGACTTCATTTCCAGAAAAGATGGAAAAAAAATGCTATCTTGAATTAAAAGAATATTTTGTTACCTTTTCTGAGTCTCTGTTCAGGTGGAATTTGTGCAGTTCCTTTCCTGTGATCTTCTGAAGCATGTCTGGAGTCAGACAAGTGTTGCAATGGGGGTTTGGCAGTAGTAAAGTTAGGAGGAGTGTGTGGAAACCTCTCCCTCTGCTGCTCTTTGATGTCCCCCCTTTAGAGGAGACCCTTCCTGGTACAATGGGCTTACACTCAGTGGTGCTCATTTAACTAAGTGGAAAGGAGCATGGATCACACTGATGTGTAGCTGGGTTTGTTTAGCCTCTGGACAAAACCACTGCTGCTTATTCACCTTTGTGATTGATCACTACAATGTGAAGTTCTTCCATGTTGTGAGTCACTTAGGAGACAGGACAGCCCTGCTCTGGCCACTGAACACTGCACAGAGGTTGCTGATTGGGTGACTCACCTCGGCGTGCCACTTTAAATGCCAGCACTCCTTTGGTCATTTTTCCAGGTTTACTCTGGATGGGGTTATTGGTTTTGTGGGATGCTGAAGCATTTGGTTCAGGTGAAAGGATCCCTAAAGGCATCAGTCACCAAGCTGGTCTGGTAACCCAGCCATGAACATTTCCAGCCACAGAAAGGATTCCTCCTCTCACTCCTGAGGGCTGTGTTGTTTTCTGTTAGGTTTTCTCCTGCTTTGTCACACCTGCCCAGGTGTGTTCTGTGATAACCCAAGGTGTTCTGGTGTTGTACACATCTCCAGGATGGGCAGAGCTTTGCAGACCTTGCAGCCAGCCCAGCTCAGCTGTCCAGATGTCTGCCAACCCTGGGGCTTTTTGTGCCCATGAGCATGGAGGTATGAGAAGCTGGCTTTCAGAAAAGGGGCAGAAAACACCTTTTAAATGTAGCTATGTTGTTTGGTGTAGTCCAGCTGGGCACAGAAAGCTGTTTTCTTCCATGGCTGTGATCCTGCTCTGTGATCCTGTACTTGACAGGCACTTCATGATGATTGCTGGAGGTGTGTCAGCCCTTGGAGCAGGCCAGTGTGCAGAGCCCAGAGGAGTTAGGAGACAGCTGTGTGTCTGGTGCAGAGCTTGGAGCCAAGCAAGGGAACAACTGAGGCCTGGAGGCAGCAGAAGTCAGGGCTTTTCACTGCTGCTGCTAATATATAATCCTGCTGGGGCTCTTACATGCTGACACAAAGCAGCATCTCTCACCCCATGTGGTCGAGAGAGGCCCTTGGTGTCTCAGTGATCTCTCTTCAAGAGCAGAAATTGCTGTTTATTCCTCTCTTCTTCATCTCTGCCTCAAATAAGTGTGATTCCCTAGAGGTGCTCCAGTCCCAAACACTATATGGAGAGAAGTTGAGAGCTGTGTGGAAATGGATTGTGAGGACACAGAAAAAAGATTCTCTGCAGTGTCTGTGCTGTCACTGCATCTCCTGGGGATTCCCTTTCCCATCCACAGTTCCCTAAATTGATGCCATCTGCTGGGGGATGTTTTTGGGAAGTGTTTGGTGCCCAAGGCTGTTCCTGCTCCCCCAGCATGGTGGGAGTCAGGATCTTCAGTTGCAGTGCTTGGGTGAGAAATTGCTGAAGGCAACAATCTGCACCAATTACCAGCAGTGAATGCTGAGGAGTGAAGGCTGGGGAGGATGTCAGATTGTTTAAGTCTCTTCCAACACACTTGTGTTGGACATGCATTCCTTGAGTTCTGCAAAACCTTGGTCAGCATTTCTGAGGTGACTGAGTGTTGTTTGCCACCCTGGCTTTAGCAGGACATGGGACAGTGGAATCGAGCTCTTCTGGGCCTTTCCCCATGGCCTGGATTTTTGACACCTTGAACTCCAGAGGACTCCTGTGCTCAGAGACCAGATCTGAGCAAAGAAACCACTCTGGGTTTGAAGATGAAGAGATCTCTTACACATATTCTAAACAGGAAGGAGGGAAAGCTCAGATGAGTACCAGTAATATTTTTAATGGATTCCAGAGAGGGACTTTTAGACCTGAACTGTAAGAGGTGAACTCTAGAGGGTGAGAAGGAAAGTCCCAAGTTCAGTTTGTGGTCCTTTGTTATGATGAGCCTGGCAAAACAACAATCTGCTCATGTTTCTGCTGGTTCAGTCACCACTGGAGCTCCCACACAGAAAAAGTTGTGAGAGCTTCTGGCAAACCTGGTTGAAGTAGCCCAAGCCCCTTGGGCAGGCTTTGATTTTGCAGAGGAATTGCCTGCACCATGGATGGGGAATTCAGCTCTCTGTATTTATCCTCAGCAATTTGTAGATACTGCTTGCATCTTCTTGTAATGTTTTTTTCATTACTGGCCAATAGCAATGGCTGATTTATTTAAAGTCTCCCTGATGCAGGATTAAAAGTCAGCAAAGTCAAGGGGTCCTCAACAAAGTAAAGATCCTCTAGAACATGGTCAGCAGCTGTCTGGAGGAATAAACAAATAAGCTGAAAATCGAAATATAATTTAACCACAGCACAGATGCCTCTACATCAGCCAGGAATTTTTCATTTTCCTCTATTATGTTTTGTTATGAGCTTTATTCATATTTGAGTCACATGCAGAAGAAGTTTCAGATCTTTCATGTCAGACTATAAAGAAATGTAGAAGCAATAACTTCTTCCAAATATTGTGTTCTAACCTTCAGATGGATTGCCTGCAATTATCCCACTGATGAGAAATAGTAATTCTCCCCAATGTATTTCCATGACACATCCTTTGAACTCACAGTGATCTGTAAGCATTTTAGCTCCTTGTAGAAAGAGCATTTCACTTGCTGCCTTGTAAACAAATTGAAGAATTAATGGTAAACTGAGAGAAAATGGATGGTGTTTTTTTTTCTTTTAAACCAATAATTTGGAATCATTTTGGGTGCAGGAAGGGGTAAGACATCCAAGAGAAATGTCTCCCCACCTCAGTACTTGGCTCAGGAGTGTGTCTTCATTTTTAATTAGCCATGGTTGTTTTCAAGGCCAGGTTTGCCTGTCTTCCAAATTTCAGACTGTGGCATTCACATTCTCTGAACATGATTTCTTCACCCAGGATTTTTCTCCTGGGATGCTGAAAGGCAGCAAGAGCAGCCTCAGAGAAAAGGAAAACAATTCTTATCTCATTTGCTTCTCCTGTGTTTTGCTCACATGTGGAATGTGTTTGGAGATTGTTTACCCACAGGTGATTGTTCCATTGGGTTCTGCTGTGAGTTGTTTTGACTCTTTGGCCAATCAGGGCCAAGCTGTGTTGGGACTCTGGAAAGAGTCACAAGTTTTCTTTATTATCTTTCAGTCAGTATCCTTTCTGTATTCTATAGTATAGTATAGTTTAATGTAATATAGTATGATAAAGTAATAAATTATCCTTCTGGTAAGATGGAGTCGGATGCATCACTCTCTCCCTGTGTCAGTGACCCTGCATTTACAATACAGACTTGTGTGAGTGCCAGAATTTGGCTCTGTTTGTGTTTTCAAGCACAGTGGCCCTGGCCAGAACTCTTCTTGTTGTGGTTTCTGACAACCAGGTTTGGCTGGAGCCAGCTGAGCTCCAGCCCAGCCCCAGCAGCTGAATTTTCCTGAACACAGGGAACCCAAAGATGGGATGGGACCTTCTTGTGGAAGTCCACCAGTACACACAGGAGTGAAGGGAGACGGATTTCTCTAGGACACTCCAGACACACTGCAAGTCTCAAAACAGTCCCATCTTCTGAAATTTCCACCCTGATTTGGAGGCTGACACCTCCCTGGTGTAGTGGCAGTCACAAGCAGCTGTGCCTGGGTGTCCTCTCACAGCAAGCACAACAACCAGGGAGTGTTTTGGCTGGAATTCTCCCACAGCACTGGGAAGGATGTCAACACTTCCCCAGGCTGTCAGGACTGCTGCTGTATCCACAGCTGCAGGATATTCCCAGAGCTATTTCCTCTTGTATGATAATTGTTTCCCAAGTTCTGTCACAGGACTCTCAGCAGAACCATGCCATGTGTGCACTCTGTTGCAGGACTGATCTTTGTTTGGGGGGAGAGGAAGGTTTCAGCCAGCTCTGCTCCTTACCACAGGGCTTGCAAGGTATCTCCTTGATAAATGAGGTGATTTTTATAAAAATCTGAGGCAGGGTTTGGCATTTGCTGAGGTCAATGTGCCAAGGACAGGCAGGCTGTACACCAAGGGCAATTCCTGTTCTGGGGAGGAAACCTGCTCTGTTCTGCTCTGTGCATCTTCCACGATGAGGAAACAGAGCTGTGTCCATCTCAGATGGTTTCCTGAAGGCTGACTGTGCTTACATGGATTTCTGATGTCAGGAAAGTAGAGAACAGCTCTAAGGCTTTAAGCACAAATAAAGCAAATTTATGATTATTCTGAAACCCCTTAAGGAGGAGGAGATGAGGGGAAGGAACAGCAATTAAAGTAGATTTGCAGTTTAATTTAATAAGTTATGACTGGGCTGAAGAAAAGCTGGCAGAACATTGCTGAAACCTTTTAAACCAAAACAGTCCAAGCTTGATGGGAAAGTCTTTGAGCCTTCCAGGAATAACTCATATGCTAATGAGGAGGCTGTATTTTGTTTCCTTCCAGTAACATCTATGGGTGAATCAAGAAGAGGTCTCACTGTGTTATGTGGTTCATAGACTGTGAGTTGGGCTCTCAAAATGTTTCTGAAGAGTCCTGAAGAGACAAAGGATGTAGAAGGCATGGAGGAAAGAAGAGAAGACTTGGTAATTCTATAAAGAAAGTTAAAGTCAGCTGAAGTGAAGGAGGTTTCTGAGTTCCCATAACCTGCCTTGTCTATATATTCTGGATTTATAAATGTTCTTGTTAAACACCAATCCATTTCAAATGCTGTGAGTCTTCTTGTTTTCTATAATTGGAAAACTTTGACTGTTTCTCAGCTTCATGTTTTTGAAGATCCTCAGACAAGAGGATTCTCATCTTATATAAATGATAAATTATTGGTAAATACACACTTATCTCATGGCTTCTGTAGCATCAGCATCCCCTTCCCAAAGGGTGTTTTATCTTATTTGACAGCAAATGGAATCAAGGCAAGTCAACATTTTCAGGAAGGTAGTTTGCCTGTGGCATGGATCAGGTTCTCTCCATTGCCTGGTCCCTGAAGGGTACATATTTTCAGACAGGATGATGGTGCTGTGGGTTGTGATGGCTATCAAAGAAACCACTTTTCCATTTGGTTGCAGAGAGTCTGTCCCAGTATAAAATTATAGAATAATTTGTGTTGAAAGGACCTTTAAAGATCATTTAGCCCAAACCCACTGCAATGAGTAGGGATATCTCCCACCAGATGAATATTTTTCAGGGATGGAAGAATATTACTGGTATTTCTTGCCAAATGAACCTATAACACAAAGCTGCCTGTGAATAAAAGAAATTGGAATATTCTTGCAATGTGTCTCTTCTGCTTCTAGGATCATGACAGCAAATGTGTAAAAATGGTTTGAGTGGCACAGAACTTAAACAGCTCTTTAAAAATCCACCTCAATTTAAAATGGAAAGATTATCCAATATTGCATAAGCTTGAAAAATTTGGACAGATATGAATTTAGCAAAGTGGTTCCCATGCCAGTAGGAGATAAGCAGCAGAGAAGGAGCTGTTAAAGTTGTCAGAGGATGATGGAGCAGAGGCAGATTGCTTTGCAGGGCCAGCTCATGATCCCACTGCAGGACAGCCTCCACTGGGAGGGGTTGTGTATCACAGCCTGGTGGGACCCTCTGCAGTAGGGTTCCTTGCTGGGTTTCATCCCTGGGGCTTTCTAGCCTGGAAAGTTTCATGTGGGAGTCGACGGGAGACAATTGCACATCCTTTGATCAGCAAGTCTCAGTTTATTGATTATTTAGCTTGTACATTTATATGCATGTTAATAAGGCTCATACATATTGCAAAGCTAGAGCTCATCATTGGTCCAAGCATTAGAAAACAACCCTGCCCCTTTTTCTACATTCCAGCGGTAACTGGTTTCTTTAGCAAGGTTAGTTTCTATTCTAGCATCTTGTTATTTGTCTCTCAAGGACAGTAGGGTCTCCTCCTGATATCCACTTATAAAGACATTTACTGTTCTCAGCAGCAACCACTGTTTGCTCATCTGGAAGGCCCCTGCTTGATCAGCAGGATGGAAAATCCCTGCTTGACCACTGTATCTTAAACATGGCCTTGCTCAGCTAACCATGTATCCACAAAACTCTCCACAGTTTCAGCCTCTGCATTTCCTACAAAAATGTGGGAGCATTTGGGGAGTTGCTGAGTGCAGTACAACTGTGTGGCCTCGCTTGTCTTGAAATGTGAATTGTTCTATGACTAATGAAATCTCTTAAATTCCTGTAAATAAAAGATGGGAACAGATTTGCTGGTGGAAAGCTCAGCAGTTCCCCTCAGCCCCAGACAACTGCCATTTGCTTGCATTACTCTCATAGATTTGTAAATATTGCAGAACAGGAGGAGTTTAAATTTTCATGCTTTAATGTGAGGCTGTGGCTGTACCACGGTGGGGGATTGGGCTGAGCTTGCTCACCAACCTGGGTGATTGATAAAAACATACAGGGGGGATAGGGCAGGAGGCTTCCCAGGGTGTCATTTGAGTTTGTTATCTGTGTGGATAGAAATGTCCCCTCAGGTAGAGACAGAAACCTCTTGACTAGAACATTGCAGTGAAGATTTCTGTTTGAGCAGAGCCATGAGAGAAAATGGTGGTGATCTAGCTTTTCTCACTCCATCCAAAAAAAAAGCACAAAAACCCCAAAACCAAAACAAAAACCACCAAAAACCAACCAAACAACAACAACAAAAACCAGAAAAAAAAAGGGCTAATTGGTCATATTTGTTTTTCTTTTCCTGTTTGTGTGATTTCTTACTGTTAGGAAACACTTTGGTTACAAATCTCAGACCCAGCAGAGAAATACCCTTTATGTGTTCTGGCTAAGCCTCTCAGGAATGGAGTACTAAGCTCTCAGATGGTTCAGGTGGTGTTTTCCTGTATTTAATGACTCTAAAGCTGCCCATTGCAGGTTGTGCTGGGCTGGCCAGCCTTAAGCTCATCCACATGCATTCATTTAAGCAACTTAGAAAAATCCCCAGGCTTCTAAGAGAAGCCCTACATATTTCAGAGCTTGCTGGGATGGTATAAGCCCTTACAACTTGAAGTAAGGGTGCTTGTTTGATGAGAACAATTTGCTGTGGTCAGAATTTTATAGCAGCTGTGAGCACTTGACTCTTTCAGGGTATGGTGTCTGATCATATGATTTGGCCCTTTGTGAGCTAAGAAATAATTTCCCCATTGAATATCTTATTTTTTTTTTGTAGTTTTCTTTCCTGCACTGCTCACAAAGGGCATATAAATCACACAGCCAAACTGCATGTGGAGCAGACTTGCTTTTAGGTCTGTGAAGATATGAAATACATAGCTTGCATTTTGCAGTCCAAAAGAAAGTGTACAAGCTTTTTGGAAAGCATCCTGAAGGTATTTTTCAACATCTTCATTTTTATGAGACTGGCTTGAGGGATTTTTGGAGAATTTCTGCTCTGAAAAATTTATTTGAGTAAGCAACAGGGTATGAATACATTCAAGCAACTGCAGTCAGTAGTGAGTCCAGGGGCAAGGAGAGCTGCCAGACCTGATGTGTGGAAAAGGACGGACACATTGGAAGCAGTTATTAGCAGTAGACCATGCTACATTAATTTTTTTCACCACCATTTGGAAGCTGAGAGGTTCAAGACCACCCTGTTCATTTTAAGGTGGATTTACCACCATTAATCCAGTCACCAGGATCTGTCTTGCTCTGTTTGCCAGTCCTGGCTGTGTAGGCATTCCCTGATTGTAGGGCTTGCACTTGTACCTCCTGCATGGACAAAAATGGTGTTTTTCCCCATGTATGCAGCAGTAGAAGATGAACTGTGGCATTCACATTCTATGAAAAAATCCCTTCTCCCAAGATTTTTCTCCTGGGAAGCTAAGACGCATCAGAGAAAAGGAAAACAATTCTTATCTCATTTGCTTCCCCTGTGTTTTGCTCACATGTGGAATGTGTTTGGAGACTGTTTACCCAGAGGTGATTGTTTCATTGGATTCTGGTGTGAGTTGTTTTCACTCTTTGGCCAGTCAGGGCCAAGCTGTGTCAGGACTCTGGAAAGAGACATGAGTTCTCAATATTATCTTTTTAGCATTTTATAATTATCCTTTCTGTATTCTTTAGTACAGTTTAGTTTAGTATTTAACATAATATAGTATCATAAAGTAATAAATTAGCCTTCTGAGAACATGGAGTCAGATTCATCATTCCTCCCTGCCACAGGGGTCCCTGCAAATACAGCAGTGAACTGCTCTAAAACCATTTTGTTTGTTTTGGTGATGATGGGTGGCATTCTCACACAGAAATGGTGTTAGCTGAGGGCAAACCTCCACCAAGGTGGCAGCAGAGGATGCAGAGTCCCCTGCCAATGTAGGTACCACTGTTTCAAGCCTCCTAAAGAGTGATTCACATGGGGATGCCCATCTTGGCTTGCTGCAGTTGTGCTCAGTGATGTGTCAAAGCCCTGTGGGATCACTGCTGGCTCTCTACTCCCACCTGTGGATATTTTGGCATGGCACTTGCTCAGGGAATTCTCCAGGATGTGGCCTGTTATTAACAATTCTGAAATGATGGCTGCTCACAAATCCTCTTTAATAGAGACAGTGAGTTATGTGTGTGTTCAATCTAAAGCCTGTTTGCTTGGGGTTGAGGCAGCTGGGATTAATTACACCCAAAAATGGTTTGGCATGCAAAAAATGGTGCTCTTTGCTCCTGCTACTATTGCATTGAAGATGCACAGTGTTTGGCTGGCTGAGAACTGTGTTTAATAGGTACCAGTGCAGTGAGCACAGCTCTTGGGGGCCAAAATAGCTTTGCTATGACCATTATGACACTGCATACCTGAGTGTGCAAAAAAACCCCTGAAAATGCACTGCCTGTCATGTCTTATTGCTTAATGATGTAGCCAGAGGCAGACCTGGCATTAAGGGCATTCTTTGCTCCCAGTGGGGTTCACATCTTTAATCCCATCAGAGCAGATGCATTTAGAAACTGCAAACAGAGCCTGCTCAGAGCTGTCACTTCACTCCCTTAATGAGTCCATTCTTCAATCAAGGTAGTTTCTTCTCTGGGAGCTCAAGGATAATGTTTGAATATGGGATATTTATAGTGTTAGTCAGGCTCTTAGCAGCCTAATGGCTGAAGCCAGGCAGCTTTGCTTTCAAAGGCTGGCTCAGGTGGGGAGGGGAGGGGAGCATTCTGGAGGGCTTTGGCTGAGCTTGGAAATTGAGATTTGCTCAAAACAGGGGTCTGGAAAGGCTGATACCTTATTAATTTCCCTTCCTTTGGGACAGGCCACTGCTTAACAAGTCATGCCATGAGAGGAGAAGGGGAGGAAAATAAAGAGTGTGAAAATTAGTGCAAGCTGAGTGCTGCTCTTGCAGCAAGGACTGCAGCATTGTGCTGATGGTGCTGGGACTCACCTGCCTCTGTCAGCAGCTCTGCCAGCTCCATTTGCTCTGCTTAGCCTGGCTTTGCTTGTCCTGATTTGCCTGGACTATTCCTTTAAAGTAATGGGACTTGGCTGTGGCAGAAGAACTCATCTGGTGGCATGTTGTGCTTCGGGAAAAGTCAGTTTTCTGTAACAGCATCTTCTCCCCCCACACTTCTCCTATTGCTCAAACTCCTCAGTTTTCAGGAATTATTTAGGACTAGACAACATAGCAAGTGGGTGTGTGCTAATACTGCATTTTGAGCCTGAACTGGAGCCGTTGTGTCAAATTTTCCTGCATTTTCTGTCAAAACTCTCAGGATCTGAAAATGTATGATTGATACCTAAATTCAGGCCCTGCTAATTATGGATTTTTCCCAGGTCAGTGGAAAAATGGAAGAGTTTTATCCAATCTATAGGCAGTGAAAATGCGCCTGACCTGGCCAGAGGGTTTTCACAGCCTCCTTCTGAGGCTGCCTGGATTTTCAGGATAATAAAGGGCATGGCCCCAGCTCCCTGCAAGTCCTGGCACTCAGCCCACCTTGCACACTCACCTCCTATTTTGCAAGCTGTCGAATGCCTGCTTGCAAGCTAAGAAGAGACTGCTGTACAGCTTTCAGATAAAATATTTATGAGTGGTTGAAAATTATTACTAAAAGCATCCAACCATGGCTACGCAAAGAGCAGAGTTAGAGCTTTACCAACACCCAGCCTTTCTCAGCAAGGAAAAGCTCTGCCAGTTCTCTTTCCTGCCACCATAAGCGCTTTGAAACCAGAGCCCAGACTTGCATAACAGGTAATTTTGAGGATCCTGCCCTCATCTTGGTTTTAGTTATCACACTGTCATGCTGCAAATAATTCTGTGTGGTTTTGGAGGAAGGTCATTGGATCAGTAACAATTTCCCCTCTGGAGCTGTGACAAACTTGCAAGTACCTGGGAGAGATTTTGCGTGTGTTTTAGTGCACTTACTGCTTCTGCCATGAAAGTGCTTGGGTATTATTTTATTTTAAAATACATTTTCTCAGGCCTCGTCATCTTAAAAAATAATTGTGTTCAACAAAGCAGCATCATATCAAAATTGCCTTTACTCCACAGCCTCACACTTCAATTCTGCCCCTCTTCCTGCTTTGAGAAAGCTTTGCTGTTCCTCATGCTGCAAAATATGACTCAGAGTGAAAAAAAAATCATCAAATCAAATCAAACCAATATATTTTCATAAATGAAACAAGGCTCTGTGGAAGCTTGGCATTGCCACTGATATTGCAAACAAATCTTGTTTATAATAATCAAATAAGCTGTGGTTGTTTCTGTGCCAGTAAAGGAGGCACTTGGGAGGACAGGGCACTGCAAGCACCACCTGTGTCTGCTCCTACCTGAGGTGGGCTATTTTGGAGTCTAAATCAGTGTCTAGCACACTGCAGCTGAAGCTCTGAATTTCAATCCTCAAAGTGTTTCTACAGAGTTGTCCTGTGAGGGATGTTCTTCATGTTGTGGAGGTCTGGGTAGGCTTTGGACTATTCAGATTAGCCTCATACACTGTTTATTCCAGAGCTGCCTTTCTCCTTCCATGGGGAAATTCAGATCCCCAGGCCTGAGGAAGGCTTAGAGAAAAGTGAGTGCCCATTCCTCAGGGCACATCCGTCTCTGCAGCTCTGTGTGGCAGAAAATTCCAGTGACACTCTTGAAATTTCTGTACATCCGATAGGGATTTTCCCTCCCGTCACACTTTTTTCTCTTCCAGGCTTAAATCACCACAGATCTCACCTGGCTGAATGTTCCAGATTGCAAGGCAAGATGTATTCTATCACTGTCTCTATGGCAGATTATCTTTTGTCAAGTGGGCAGTTTGTTTCATCTCTGTCTCTGAGTGCTCACAATCACTCCTCCCTCGGGAGGGGACATTGCTGATAACAGCCATTGAATGTCACTGCATGGCTGATAAGAGCTACAGCATCCCATTGGGAGATGTGAGCCCAGAGGGAGGAGCCAAGCATTCCTCCCTGGATATAATCTGGAGATCCTGGAATAACTGCACAGCTTCTCCACTGGATTCCCCAGAGGGACAGCAGCTGCCTCTTCTTCCACTGGATCTTTGGAGGATGACTCCACCCTTTTCTACAGGATCCCTGCTCCAGCAGAACCACCCCTGACACTGCAGGAGGGCTGCAGCCACAATTCCAATGGGACTGCCACCAACACCCTGACCCACAGGGTGTCAGGATGAGTTCTGACTCTGGCAGTGTTGGTTTAGTTTACTGCATTGTTCATTTTATCCTTTTATTTTCTTCCCTATTAAAGAACTGTTATTTCCTGCTCCCATATTTTTCACCTGAGAGCCCCCATAATTTAAAATTTATAGCAATTCAGAGGGATGGGGAGGGTTTACATTCTCCATTTCAGGGGAGGCTCCTGCCTTCCTCAGCAGACTCCTGTCTTTCCAAACCAAGACACTGAACAAATCTGGGATCCCTGGAGGTCCTGTCCTTAGGGGCACTCCAAGCACTAGTGCTCCCCACCACCTCTGAGTTTTGGGGTTCCTGCTGCCAGGTGAATTAAGCAGAAATGTAGTTCCTAATCCTTTATAAGTCAGTGAGTACCAAGGCAGACAAAACACAGAACAGGAGCTTCCTTTTATTCCCTGAAAAGTTAATGATTTTGTTGTGTAAATGACCACTCATTTCAAGGCTTGACGTGCGAGTTGCCCTTTGTTAATTAGAGCCAAGGGACAAGAAACCATTGCACCATAAATTCCAAGTCTTTATGCATTTATTTACTATTGTTTCACTGGCTGTTAAACTATTTGTTAGTACTCATCCCAAATTCATGAAGTACTAAAAATACTCACAGAGAAAAACTTCATTATTTTTTCATAAAGGACAAGAAATACATATGGGAAGTTCAGTTTAGTAGACGTGCTTATAAACAACTGAGGGTTGCTGGGTTCCCATTAAAATCTTGTTAGGTGGCACCTATATTCTGAGCTCTGGGTGGCCTATTCCAAGTGTAAGATGAAAAAATTAAGCATTTCTAATTAGACACATTCCCATATGTGAGTGGCACAATCACTCTGATGATGTACTTCATAAATTCTCTAAATTTGGTGGAAAATCCTCACTACCTATTGCCACCTGCCAAGCTCCATGTTTGATTTTTAACCCCAGGTCCTCTTTTAGGTCCCTTCATGCTGCCAAATAAAATTGTTTTGGTATGGGTAGGAATGGAGTTCTCCAATTTTTTAAGGAATCATTTTGGTGGACTCTGGCTCTCAAACTCAGTGCTTAGGAATCCTTAAAATGTGCCAATCTCTCTCTCAGATCAGATCAAATGAGGGCTGATGAAAAAAGGGTGGTTTTGTTCCTTGCTTGTGGTGTCTTGGCCCAGACCTGTGATGGTGATGGGGAGCACTGCTGTTCCCCCTAATAGATTTTACTTCAGATATAATCTGGCTCAAGTTTTCAAATTATCATTACTGTACTCATTATACCCACTTAAGTGATATTTTAAACTTTGCTCTGAGTCACCAAGTGGGTTTTCTCCCTTCCCACTCATTCGTAATATTTTCTAGATATTCACCCAGGTTAATGCTCATTAATTTAGGTACCAAAATTAATAATCCCCTGATAAAATACTCCAGTTTAAATAACTCCTTAGGCAGATGTCATGTGTGAGTCATAATGTACTCCCACCACTTTGAGAAGAATATTGTTCACAGTCTCATATCCAGAAACATCAAATTATCTCCTGAATATTTAGAAATCAGTGTATATTTGGTAACTAGAAAGAAGAGATATGAATGCATGCTCCAAAATGTTATTACTGTAGTGATATTTATTAGGTGTTTTTATTTGTTGGCTGCAATATAGTAGTTTAAACAGATCTGACTTATTTTCAAAAGTCAAATGGATAAGATGCTCTTAAGGGAATGCTGGTAAGCATTTTCTAAACTAATTTTCTTGCTGGCTGGGAAAACTTTGATATATCCTTCAGCCATCCCTTTTATAGCTTGGTCTGCACTGAGCTTGGCTTCAAAATTAGGCAGTCTGGGAGAGCAGAAGTAAATGTGCTGCTCTGTCCCTGTCCCGTTGCCAGTTTTCAGGAATGCCAATGCCTTGGCTTTCCCAGGTGGTGTGGTTTAACCCTCAATGGCAGCTAAATACCACACAAATGCTCACTCCCACCTGCCCTGCTGGCATGGGGAGGAAAACCAGGAGAATTAGTTTGTAAAAACCCCAAACTCATGGATTGAGATAAAAATAGTTTAGTAATAGAAACACAGTAAAATATATTAATAATAATAATTATAATAATGATAATAATAACAAAAATAATAGTTGTAAAGGAAAAAAAAGAAAATAAATTAAACCAAAGGCAGACAAGTGATGCACAATGCAATTGCCCACCGCCCCCTGACTGATGCCAAGTCTGGTCCCAACCACCAACCCTCACCTCCTGGCCAACTGCTCCTAGTTTGCACACTGGATGTGGCATTCACATTCTCTGAAAAAATTCTTTCGCCCAGGATTTTTCTCCTGGGAAGCTGAGAAGCCTCAGAGAAAAAGGAAATCAATTCTTATCTCATTTGCTTCTCCTGTGTTGTGCTCACGTGTGGAATGTGTTTGGACCCTTCAGCTACACCAATAAAAGGGAGGAGAAGCAGGTAGGCAGCAGGGAAAGGTCTACAAATCCTGTGGGCACTGCAATCCAAGAGGGATGGGACCAGTGAGGCATGGTCTAGGTGGGAAGTGTGGTGCTGGACATAGGAAGTGAACTGTTTTATGGGAAGATGGAAAGAATGGGGTCTCCTGAAAACAGAAAACTGAAGGAGAACAGTCCTCAACTGTGTTAAGTGTGTGAGTGGCTTCAAAGAGTGGGGGAATAATCTGTTCAAGTACCTGGTGGGTAGAACCAGTAATAATGAATTTAAATTAAAACAAGGGAGGTTTAAATTAGCATAAGAATTTTGTCTCTAAGTATAGCAAAAAAACTGGAATAGGAGGTGGAGCCTCTGTTATTCGACCTGTCCCTAAATTCTTCAAACAAAATCAGTCAAGGATGGATCAGGCAGAGCTAGATTTTAACTTTTTTTTCCTCAGTCTTATTTTGGATGGGGGTTGGCAGGGAAGCAACAAGGTATTTTTATCTTGTTTTGTTTTCCTCCTTCAGAGTGAGTTTCAGCTCTGCTACCTTATTCTTCCTCAAATCATCTCTATTTTGGTGGGGTCATCTGAAATGACAGCCTTCAGCTGAGCAAAGAATTTATTTATTTAGGATAAAACTGTAAATTTGGGAGTTCTCCTTTGATTTTTGGTAACCACTGTCTAAATCTTTCCCCAGAAGAAGTGGGAAAAATTACATTATATTGTTCTTGATTCTGTGACAGTCTTCCTGTGTTGCCTTGGGCAACTCTTTAATACACCCCAGAACATCCAGGTGAGGACAGCAATCTCTATCCTTCAGAGAAAAGAGCAGATGGTACTTTTTTAGTGGCAAGGACTATTTCATCTCTGTGCTGCCCCCATTATGTGGAGTCACACTCTAAATCTCCCTGCAGCTGCAACAGGCAGTCATCTTCCTTTGTCAAAATCTGAGATCACCCATGTCACACAAACACAAAAAGCTCCCAGACAACACTTCCTAGATGAAACCCTGTAATAAGGTGTTTAAAGAGTTCAGAAAAAAAAAAAAGGCAAAGAGAGCTCACTACTAACACAGACAGATGTGCTCAGCCCAAGGCTCTGTGTCTGCAGGGCAGGTGTGTGCTGGGGAGACCTTGTCAGGGGTTTTGGGGTGCCAAAGCCTGCTGGCCTTGCAGTGCTGAGCTCTGCAGTCCTTAGCAGAGTTGGGAGTCATTAGCAGCTCTTTGCTTTTGGAGGCTCAACAGGACATGACACCACTGTCACAGACGTATTTGATGAAAAATCCTTTCGTTAAGATCTTTTCTCCTGAGAAGCTTCAGCTTCTCCATGTTTTGCTGCCTTGGAATGGGATTTGGAGAATTGTTTACCCAGCATGTGAAATTGTTTTTACTTGATGGCCAATGACAGCCACCTGTGTCAAGGCTGTGAGCAGTTAAAATATTTTATTATCATTCCATTTATTTCCTTGCTAGCCTTCTGATGAAATCCTTTCTTCTATTCTTTTAGTTTAGTTTTAATATATCATTTTCTTTTAATATAACATATATCATAAAATAATAAATCAGCCTTCTGAAACATGGAGTCAAGATTCTCATCTCTTCCCTTTTTGGGGTTGCCTGCAAATTCAACATTTGGTGAGCCCCGAGTGAGGAACATTGCCACACATCACTGCAGGGAGTTATGTGCTGCAGGAGGTTGCACTTCTGGAAAGCAAGGGGTTTAGAATTCTTGAGGTCCTTACAGGGGAGAAAGAAGTTTTCTGAGAAGGCTCAGAAAATGCAATAATATTTGTCTTCATTGCTGTCCTAAAACTTCTGACTTCTCTGCCCTTGAGAAATTGTTTCTGCCTGGTTACTGACTCGTGTTTCCTCGTGAACATTGCTCTGGGGCACACCAGAAGTGTCTCTGGTCATGTCCACGCTGGGAAATGGCTCTGTTCACTCTGCAGGCAGCACATCCATGGTGTTCTTCTGGATGTGCAGGCCCCTGAGGAGCCTCTGCTGGCCAGGAAGCTGCACTCAGGTGGGAATGTTCTTCTTTTTGGAATGGCAGATTCCCAATCATACTCAGTTTCTCCTAGCGTGGTCCTCAGGGTTTTATACCCTCTCATGCAGGGTTTTTTTGCTTGCTTGAGTTACTGCTGTCATCACAGCAACTTGATTTCTGTGCTCCTCTCGTGTTCTTTCCTTGCACACAGTTAGTATGCAGACTATGGGAGCTCACCAACAATTTTCCAGGGAAGAATAACCACTTTTAAGCTAAAAATCAAGACAGTCCCAGGGTCTAAAAGCCAGGAGCTTTCAGAAACTGAAGATACCTTTTAAAACAAACTCATTAGGTTTGATCCAAAATTCTCCATGTCTTGAAAAGTGGCAGTGGGAACAGCTTTTTAGCCTGGAGAAGTGTTGGTCTGATCCTGACTTTGTAGTGTCAGTTTGTGCATGGTGTTAGCATCTGTTTTCCCTGGCACTGAACCTTGAGCAGTGAGGAAGCTGAGATGGGGAAAGTGCAGAAAGCAGGATGGGCTGAGCCCCTACAGACGAGCACTGGAGAATTTATCTTTTAGCTGGTCTGTCATTGTGCAAATCCATGAAATCCTGTGGCATTTCAAAAAGCTTAAGAATAATTTCTTCCTTTCAGAATTCAAAATTCCATGACTCTTTTGTTCCAATATCTTTTCCATCACCAGGCAAACTCCAGGACTTTTCTCAGGGCACATTAGAAGGTGGCACTTTGCTCTTCACCTGTTTAAAAGAGGAAACTGAAAAGAACACTCCTTCTGCAGAGGAGGAAAAATCCACCTGGCATTGACAATAGCAGAGAAGTGAAATTTTGCATGGAGGGCAGGCACATTCAAGGTGCGACCTCTTTGGGATCACATTTCAATGGGATGCAGAGACAATGATGCTTTCTGAGACAGGATTCAAAGAGGAGCAGAAGAGTGAGAGACTGAAACATTCTTGGATTTGCCTGTGGAACCAGCTTCAAGAAGAGAGCATCTGAGGCAGTGGTTTAATAACCACGAGAGAAGCTGCAAAACCTTTGATTTAAAGCTGTTCTGCTTGAATGCTGCTGCTATCAGGCACCCTTTAACAGCACTGAAAGCTTTGCCAGGGAAAAAAGGCAAGGGGCCTGAAAAATAGTGCAGCAGTTTGACTGTATAGCTGTTAGTGCATGGAAAACTTTTGGATAGCATGATAGCAGCAGCAAAAAAGCTCAAGGTTTGATAACTTCTTGTCTTCTCCCTCTGATATTTGTGTGCTCAGCAAGGGGCCGAGAACAGACATGGTTTCTAGTGGTATCCAAAACCCCAAATTTCATTCCACATCTGCTTTGGTCTGGCAGTCCCCTGTGTGGAGAGTTCTCCATTCCACATCCTGCTCTGCATGTGAGAGAGGTGTGTGTCTGTCTGGAGGGATTAGATCCCATCTTGTAACGCTTGCAAAAACGCTTATCAAGCTGTGGGACAAAGCGCAGGGAGCTGAAGTGAGAAGCGACAATCTGCTCTGTGCAGCAGGGAAGCACTTGGCAAAGATGCAATTTATAACTGAAAGCATTGCCAAGTTGGTGTGGTTTTTTTTGTTTTAAGTTTTTCTGCTGACTTTTGCAGAAATGTAACCTGGGAAATTGTAGGATGGCTCCTCTGAAACAGATTTCTGTAGGAAGTGGGGTGTAAAAGAAGAAGATATGGTGAGGCAAATTCCCAGCTTCCCAAAAGTCACTTTATGTTTGTAGTTGAAGTCAAGAAAATCTGAGATGACCATAATTGCAAATGATAGTTCAGTAATTAATAAATTAAATTCTTGATGGGGAATGGGGAGTTTAAGGCATGTCTGGATAGCTACTCCTGTAAACAGGGACTTCAAAAAGCCCCAGACTGGTATAAAACCAATTATATAACTCAAATATAAACAAGCCAGTAAATAAATATATACAAAGCCAGATCTATAACCCAAACCATCTGCCCCGTCCCTGGAAGTTTTCAAGAGCAGGTCAGATGGAGCTTTGAGCAACCTGGTCTAGTGGAATTTTTGGTGCCCATGGCAGGGGGTTGGAACTGGATGGTCTTAATGGTCCTCAAGCCATTCTAGAATTCTGTAATTTGGAAAAAAAAAAAAAAAAAAGAAAAAAATGGAAACTTCCAGTCTAGCTGGAAACTGCCATCAAAGAGCCAAAAAGTGCCTAGAGGGCTCCAGGTTAATTTCTGTTTATTTTGGTGGGGATGCTGAGTTTCAGTTTGGATTTGGCCTGGAAAGTCAGGCTGTTTTAACTGCCTTGCAGGTAAATATTGGAAATATCAAGGCCAGGGAGGGCTGGGGGCTCCCCAGGCCAGCAGGACAGGACACCACAGCCAGGACCTGCCCCACCACCTCACCAGGGAGGGGAGCACTGGGTACCCAGCAGTGGGGGTGGAATGACAATTCAAAGCCAAATCTCCAATCTTAGAGGGGATGTCAGCAGGACAGGACCGTGGGCATGGAATGACCGTGAGCTCTGCTTTTCTCATGGATTGGGATCCGATTGTATCTTCTATATTCACACGAACGCCTGATAAATTGTCCTGCAGCACTGTGTGCATTCCTGTCCCTGTGGGAGGGGTATCCCAGAGCAGGGCAAGTGTCACACACAGGAGGGTTTGCAGGCAGACCCCACCATGAGAAGTTCTCACACCATCACAGTTTGGACACTACAAGAAATCAGTTTCTTTGACTAAGACATAACAGAGAAACTTTCTTGCTTTTCACAGGGAACAAGATTCAAATATACATTTTATTTTAAATGCATATTTCTATTCGCTTCAGGGTCTATCTCTCCAATTAATCTTCCTATCCATGCTCATCTTCCAGACTTAAGTAATATTTGTGGTTCCAGTGTTGCTCAGAAAGGTTTTCTAATTGCTCCTGGATAGGCAATTGCCTATTTTGCAGGTTGGTTGAATTCTGTTTGATGATTAGTCCCACATCACTTGTATAAATGAAATAATCATCTGACCAACTGGAAGTTGCTTGCAATGGCAAAGCAGCTAATTAGAAAACATTCATTTTGTGGTGCTCTGTTAGATCTGCATCCTTAGTGCACATTGCTGTGCACACATTGCTGGGCTTTGCTGATCTGCTGTCCAGCCAACAAGAGCCAGGTCACTTCTTCCTCAATTTCAGACCCAAGTTTAGGCAAGTCTCTATGAGCTGCAGCCTTGAACTTTCATAAACGTGAATCCTCAGAGTCTTCGGCAGAGCTGTGTGAATCTGCCCATTGTAAATAAGGGAATAGAAGGCAGGGTTGGGATATTATGAGGGGTAAAGCCCAGCCATTTATATCAGTTTCTGCATTTAGGAAAAGAAAGAAAAACCACTGATGTATTTAATTCTCTGTTGCACAGTGTGCTACCAATTAAAAAAAAAAAGTCTCAAGCAGATTGTATACCATTAGAAGCAAAGGAATAAAATCAAATGAGTGTTAGAGCAGAACTTGTTAAAGGAAAAGGAGAAACCAGATCCTTGATGAACAAATCCTTGGGATTTGTTCCGAGTCAAGCATGCAATACTTGCTTTTAACCAGATTTCCCAGTCAGACTGGGAATCATCTGGGGCTCTCTCTGAGTTCAGAATATCAGACCCTGTGAGTACAAAACACATTTAAACATTTAAGATTTCTGCTGGTGCTTGCCTTGGCCAGAAAAATGGGCTGTGCTTAGAGGATATTAAGCATGAATATAAGTTATCTGCATATCTCTTCAAAAGGCAATTCAGAGAAACAAATTATATTCAAGCCCTCTGAAATTCCAAGTTCTAAGTTAGGCTAGAGGTTGGGATGCTTGCTGGTCTGCCTTGCTTGGGAGAAGGACTGAAATGGAAGATGCCTCTCCCTTTCCCTTTTCTGAGGGATCTTAATGTGAGAGTGAAAAATAAATGCCATGATGACTGTCAGGAACTGAGCAGAGATTGATGGATTTGTTTTCTCATTTCCATTCGTAGAGTTCTGTTCAACAAGCACTGCATGGAATTAATTCCTCCCAGAAGTTTTTTTTTTTTAATGAATTATAATTTTACATACTGCAGCATTAACTGGCGTTGCATCATTCCTTGCACACAGCCTGTAAATGTCCTGTGGCTCTTGTCACAGGCTGTGCACTCAGAGTTGCCATACTCTGTTCTTAATGGTTCAGAATTGTATGAAATAATATCTAACTAAACTTAATCCACGTTATTATTTTCCCCATCACACCTCTCCTACTTTACACAGGGCAGATACTCTGATAAAGCTGAAGACTTTGATGTGTTTATCTACTTGACATGACAGATTTGAATTCTGTTTGATGATTAGTCAGACATCATCCTTATTTAAAATAAGAAATAATCATCTGACCAACTGCAAACTGAAAAGTTGCTTGCAATGGCAAAGCAGCTAATTAGAAAACATTCATTTTGTGGTGCTCTGTTAGATCTGCATCCTTAGTGCACAAGGTCCTGTCCAACACAGTGCTCTATCATTTTATGATTTTGCTGATCTGCTGTCCAGCCAACAAGAGCCAGGCCTTGACTTCTTCAACAAAACCACAGTAAATGTGAGGAGATAATAAAATTTCAGACCCAAGTTTAGGCAAAGTCTAAGAGAAATGAGCTGCAGCCTTGAACTTTCATAAAAGAAGAAAATCCTGGGAGAGTCTTCGGCAGAGCTGTGAATCTGCCCATTGTATCAAAAATATATGGGAATAGAAGGCAGGGTTGGGATATTATGAGGGCAAAAAGCCCAGCCATTTATATCAGTTTCTGCATTTAAAAAAAAGAAAGAAAAACCACTGATGTATTTAATTCTCTGTTGCACAGTGTGCTACCAATTAAAAAAAAGTCTCAAGCAGATTGTATACCATTAGAAGCAAAGGAATAAAATCAAATGAGTGTTAGAGCAGAACTTGTTAAAGGAAAAGGAGAAATTTATATGCTGATGCATATAAGATCCTTGATGAACAAATCCTTGGGATTTGTTCCGAGTCAACATGCAATACTTGCTTTTTAACCAGATTTCCCAGATCAGACTGGGAATCATCCTCCCAGGAGCTCTCTCTGAGTTCAGAATATCAGACCCTGTGAGTACAAAACACATTTAAACATTTAAGATTTCTGCTGGTGCATTTGCCTTGCAAAAAAAAAGAAAAATGGGCTGTGCTTGGAGGTATTAAGCATGAATATAAGTTATCTGCATCAGAGTTTCTTCCAAAAGGCAATTCAGAGAAACAAATTATATTCAAGCCCTCTGAAATTCCAAGTTCAGAAGAAAAGTAGGCTAGAAAAAAAGTTGGGGATACTTGCTGGTGTGCCTTGCTTTGGGAGAAGGACTGAAATGGAAAATGCCTCTCCCTTTCCCTTTTCTGAGGGATCTTAATGTGAGAGTGAAAAATAAATGCCATGATGACTGTCAGGAACTGAGCAGAGATTGATAGATTTGTTTTCTCATTTCCATTCCTAGAGTTCTGTTCAACAAGCACTGCATGGAATTAATTCCTCCCAGAAGTTTTTTTTTTTTTAATGAATTATAATTTTACATACTGCAGCATTAACTGGCGTTGCATCATTCCTTGCACACAGCCTGTAAATGTCCTGTGGCTCTTGTCACAGACTGTGCACTCAGAGTTGCCATACTCTGTTCTTAATGGTTCAGAATTGTATGAAATAATATCTAACTAAACTTAATCCACATTATTATTTTCCCCCATCACACCTCTCCTACTTTACACAGGGCAGATACTCTGATAAAGCTGAAGACTTTGATGTGTTTATCTACTTGACATGACAGATTTATCCAAGTGCAGAAGTGTTAAAGGACCCATTTCTCAGTCAGCAGCTCCTGAGGTGGGGCTCACTCTGGGCTACACAAGGGTTGAATTCCCAATTTATGCCACAATTTCATTGGGTCAGATGATGGCAGAGATGCACATCCTTATTTAAAATAAGATAAATACATAATTCTAAGAACATGAGGGAGGCCTGTGCAAACTGGAAAAGTGGAAATTGTTATGTCCAACACAAGGCCAACAATGACAATGATGTTCCCCATCCTGGGAGTGTTCCAGGCCAGGTTGGAGGGGCTTGGAGCAGCCTGGTCTAGTGGAAGGTGTCCCTGGTCATGGCAGGGGAGTGGAACTGGATGAATTTTAAGGTCCCTTCCAACCCAAAGCATTCTATCATTTTATGATTCCATGATTATCACAGCTCAGTATAGGTAAGTATGAAACACCAAAAGCCTTGGAGAGCAACACACCACTTGTAGCCTTGATATCATCAACAAACCACAATAAATGTGTGAGCATAATAAAAGTGTGCACATGGGTCTATCACAGCTCAAATTTCTGTCTATTAAGAGAAATCAGCTGCTGGAGTGAACTTAATAGTTCATGCCAGCCAGCGCAAGGCAAGAAGAAACCCATCCTGGGAGAGGAGATTCTCTGTCTGAGAGTGATCTCTGTTTAAATTGCATCTGTATCAAAAATATATGCAGTGTAACCATTGCTTCTCTTGTCAATTTAAACTGATCTACATCAGAATTGTAGGGCAAACAAGACAACAGAAACATTTCAGTTCTCTCCCTCCAAAATGAAAAAAAAAAATTAAACAGGGAAAAATTTTACAGGAAGGATTGTACTTGTTAATGGAATGAAAGGTTACATTCTCAAACACAAGACAGGCTGCTTAAATTCTCTACCTTCATATGCATCGTTAGTATTGCATTCTGGAGGACCAAAGGCCCAAATGTAAGAAGTGCAGAGAGAAAGATGTAATTTTTAAGCAAAAGAAATACAGTGATTAACAAAAGAGTTTGTAGGTTTTGAGTTTTTTAACAGCAACTCCAGTTTCTGATCAATTCCTAATTTGATTTTGAAGCATACAGGTTATGGAAATTTCATATGCTGATGCATATAATGATTCCTTGATTAAAGCATCTGGTTTATAAAGCTTTTCCTCTCTTTCAAAATATTGATCAGCTGCACTATTCTAGACTCAGTGGCTGTGCCCCACTGGATGGTAAATCAACCACACAAAGCCATTCAACTCCACATTTGCATTGTTCCAGATCTGGACAGCTCTGCTGAAAAACCAAACAAGAGAATCAGCAGCAAACCAATCCAAAAATCCTCCCAGGTGATCCTTTCGTCATTTCTCTCAGTTGCAGAATTAGTGCCAGCTACCAATCATCCCTTCTGTGATTAGCCTTGAAGCTACTGCATGGAAAAATGAACACCCCAAGCTTTGTTTGGAAACGTTAACAGAAGACTTTAAAGAAATACAAACCAGCATTCCCACCCATGCAAAAAAAAAAAAAAACCCTAAAAAAATCCAGAAGTTGAAAAAAAGCATTAAAAACAGGGATAAGGAATCAACGTCAGAGTTTACTGCACCAGAAATGGCAGCTATAACAACACAGATATCAAAGCTCAGTTTAGAAATACCTGATCTGAAAGAAAGCCCAGGTAAACAAACACCACAGGCCTCATCAAAATTCCCCCAGAAGAAAGAGAAATGAACAAAAGAAAAAAAAAGGATAAGGTGGAATCCACATAGATGTAAATGGACCACACAGCAAGAGGATCCATGCAGGTGGAAGGACTGGAAATGGCATTGATAAAACAGCACACACTAGAAACATGACACAAACAAGCAGAAAACAAAAATTTGGGTATTTGGTATGGGGAAAAATATCTGTGGAACTGTTGTTAACATATTTCAAGAGTCCCATACCTTCTCAATGGTTTCTTGGGGGCAGCTCTTCACAGCACAGACTCCTTCTTCTATAGATTGTTCCTGCTCCTTCAAGGCTCTCCCTGACTGGCCAAACCACCCCCTTTTATCCCAGCTACATTTACTAGTCACAGCTGTAACCCGTCAAGAACAACTGGGACTTATCGGGGCAAGGCCTGTATTTCCCCCTTTTCTTTTAATTAATAGACATATTACGTATTCTGCATAGGGTTAACAATTATACAGATATTTAAGTACAATGCATATATTTTACTTATGACTCAAAGGCCACCTATATGGAAACTATGGAAATTATGTGAAACTATGAAAACTTAGGAAGGAGCTTTTAGGGGAAGTTGCAGGAAACATGGAACCTGCTTGCATATCAAATAATGGCTCTGTAAATGAAACTGAAAATGTTGGACATTTTAGATTTCTGCAACATCCTTTTACATCTCCTTCCAAGATGCCTACAGGCAGGTTGGGAGCTGAAGTTTTTCAATCAGAGAATCTTTTTCATGCAGGAACAGAGGAAATGCCTGCTAATCTTTCAAGGAGTGTTGGATCTAAAGTTCTTCCCATCTGCAAGGGAGATAGAGCTTCCACAAATACCGTATTTAGAATTTCTGGTTTGGGTTTGTCCTACATTAATATTCATTCTTCCAGAATTGAACAGCATTCTGCATTACCAAAAGGGAATGCAACACTAAATATCAAATGAACATTTCAGAATCTGAATCAAAAATGTCATCTCTTCCTGATACGAATCTGCAACAGATTTTGAAATTTTAAATGAAGATGGATCTTTGGAGCAAAGAAGCCTGAAGCCAGGAGGGAAAACACCATCTCCTGAAATATCTGTGTGTGACACAGAATGTACAGTTAAAATACATGAAACCTAAACTAAAATTTCAAATTTCTTGCTGTAAGAGAAAATTGTCAGAAAGTGACATCAGTTCTAAAATGGAATCTGAAACTTCCCAGAGGAAAAAAAAACAAGTTTTGCTGATGAAGACATCATTCAAAAACCAAACGAGATGCTTCAGCTGAACTGAGAAACTCTGAAATAGGAATCATGATCATCTTTTTCTGGCTGGAAGAAAGATTAAATTGAAATTTGTACAAGTCTGGAATCTCCCTAAGAAAAAGGAAAGAGCCTGAGTGCTGCTCTCCAGAAGTGGAGCAAGCCCAGCTAAAAATGTCATTGGAAATTGCTGACATTTCTGTGCAAGTTCCAACACCAGAACTTTAAATTTGATACGTCAGAGCCTGGAGGAGAGGGAGGTGTTGAGAACCCCGAGGAGAAGGGAATCAAATTAAAAGGAGAATAGGAGATAAAAGCTGTCAAAGTTGAAACCAAGGCACTGCAGAGATGTTTTTGAATGCCAAAATACAGAATACCTGCACTAGGCTGGACATCCTTAAAGGCAGAAAACAAAAGGTGATGCTGATATTGAAAGAAGTCTGGAAAAGCTTCAGGTAGGTGATCCTGGTGTCAAAATACAAGTTGGAATAAATATTCCTTAAGATATCTTCCATATGCAGAGACCACAATTACAGCTGGCAAAAGAAGTGTTCCAAAAATGAGGAGATTACATGAAGAGTTCTGGTGTTAGCTTGCCAGAGATGGGGAAGATATTTCATTACCTGCAAAGAGAGCAGGGATTAGAGTGAATATTCCAAACCCAGATATAGTCATATGTACAGATACAGCTCATCTTGGTGTTGAAGGACAAAACTGCATAATTCACAATTCACTGTGCTCTCAGCAGAGCTGTAGAAACCAGAAATAAGTGCTTCAAAAAAAAGACAAAGTGAGCAGTTTATTCAAACAAAATCCTACATGTTCTCTGACTCTTCAAGAGCACAAAGTCAAACCAGGGCTATAGAGATCCCCAAAGCAGAAAGATCTACCGAGTTAGGAAATTCAGGAGTAGAATTTAAATGATCATTAGCTGAAATTAATGCAGGTGGAAGACAAAATACATAGCTGTTTGCTTTCCAAAGGAAGAGCTGGGCATTTAAAGTCAAGAGGAAGCAACCAAAATGGGAAAAAATGTGGGTGAAATGAATATTACAGGAGAAAATAGTGAAGACAGTTGATAAAAAAGGCTTGGGTGTGAATGGTCTACAAGAAAGAGATCAGAAGATGCTGCTTACATTGAAGCAAAGCTGGGACATGTAATGGTAGACGTTTCAGGAATGAAAAGGGATGTAAAAAGTGCTAGAGAAGATCCTGAAATAGAATTTCAAGTGGAAAGTGTTGAAAAGGACACGTCTGCAGGAGTGGAAGAGCGCGTAGCAGAGAGAGCACAAGAATCCCCGTCACCTATGGAGACAACAGGTGCTGAAAAATTTAAGTTGATGAGGCTCCATCCAATGTTCCAGTTTCTCAGACTCTTGTTACATCTCCAGGAAAAAACGACCTGATCTTGTTGGGGGAAGAAAAGCACAGTCATTCAAATATTCCTGGAGATATTACTCCAAATGAGGATTGTCTTTTGTCAATATTCAGTGAAATAAAATGATACCTGTGTTCTTGACTTTCTAGGAACTAAAAAGGAACAAAACCCAAACCTGACACTTATGAAACTTTGATGTTACAGCATTTACCATTAAATTCTTAAGTATATAAATGTGCTGTACTGTGCACAAATAAGTTCATTGATTTATGTCTGTCCAAAAGGAAACAAACCACCATGGTTATCTGCTGAAATGTGCCTTAAATGATTCCTAGATTTGGTGGGAATTGCTCCTAACAGATCTGACTCCTTTCACCCATTATAATCCTGAGTTTAATGGATGTCACCATGATATTTTCTGAAAAGTCCCTTTGCCAGGATTTCTTCTCCTGGGAAGATGAGAAGCCTCAGCTTCTCCATGTTTTGCTGCTCTGGAATGTGGTCTGGAGATTGTTTATCCAAACATGTGAATTGTTTTAACTTAATGATCAATCACAGCCAGCTGTGTCGGACTCTCTGAGTCATCCAGTCAGGGTTTTTATTATTCATTCTTGTTAAACCTTCTGATGTATCTTTTCTCGATTTCTTTAGTACAGCATTAATATAATATAATATAATATAATATAATATAATATAATATAATATAATATAATATAATATAATATAATATAATATAATATAATATAATATAATATAATATAATATAATATAATATAATATAATATAATATAATATAATATAATATAATATAATATAATATAATATAATATAATATAATTAATATAATCAGCCCTCTAAGAACATGGAGTCAGATTCTCATCTCTCACCTCATCCACAAACACCACAAATGGATGTGTAGAAATGCCTATTTTTCCATCTTGTATTGTCTTTCCCCATAGCCTTATACTTAATACAGGAAAAGCAAAATAATTAGAAATTAACTCATTAAGGAAATGTATTTGGTTGTCAAACCCTTTCTAACTCCATGGATTCTTTATTCCTACCCCTTTGAGGTAGGCCTGAATATTTCAGTGAGAAATGGTGGCTGCCTGTGTCCATCTGCTCTCTGAAGAAGTTGATCCCCAAGAATTAGGCATGGATCAGTCATTTGGATTATTTCTCTGAAGTTTTTCCCTCTTTCCATGTCATGATAGACCCAAAATGACCATGGCAGACACCAGAACTGAGGAAGGGAGTCCCAACAACCCAGGAGAACAGGCCAGGGAAATGTGAGGTGTGTGATGAGGGACATCCCATTTATTCCATCAGCAGCTCCTGTCTGCCTGCAAGGGCAATCTCCCTGTGAACTTGCTCAGAAAATTTGCCCCATCAGGAAACTTAGTGAGCATTTACAAATTTGAGAAGTTTTCTTATCTTTTTTTTTTTTTTCTACAAAATTTACTCCCATTTTTTTTTCTGATTATAGTGCTAATGTAGCTTGGGTTTCTCATCCAAGAAAATGCTTCTGTTGGTCAAAAACACCTTAAAAAGATTTTCAAGCTGACCCACTATTCACTCAATGTACTTCTTGCAGGGCTCTAGGAAAAATCTATCCAGAGATGTTTCCTGAGCATTAATACAGGACAGGGTTAATTGTTTTTGTTGGTACAGGATAATAAACCTGTGAAACAGTGCTAATAAAAATCAGCTTGGGGTGTTTCTATTTTGCAAGACATTTTATTTAGTGAATGACAGTGTCAAAATGCTGAGCAGCATCTAGAGATGAAATGAGGTAGGAGAACACTAAAAGCAACTCCATCTCAGTTTGCTCCTTGTAGGTGAATACTCCTGAAAAGTCGGTGTTATCTGCAGTTTGTGCCTTAAAACTCTGCATGAATGACAGCCTTTATTGGCTTGTAAAGGTGAATACATCAGCCCAGCAGGAGCTCAGGGATGGAGGCTGCTGGGGCTGACTGCAGGGAGGGAAGGGACATCAGAGTGGTTGAACATCTGAGCTGTGCTCTGGTCGTAGAAAGAGACTCACCTGGGGAGAGCTCTGACTTAAAATGTGCCTTGAGATCCCTGAATGGAAGAAATGAAAAAAGAAAAGGTTGGTTTTGAGGTCAGGTTTGTAGGTGAAGTCAGTTCTGCAGCTGATATGAAGTGACAATCCCCAAGGGATTTAAGGAGCATTTGCCAAACTTGGGGTGGTGTTACTGTGCCTTTAAAGAATATGTGATTTTTTTTTACCTGGAAGGTGAAATTTTGTTTTTAAACCTCTGAGTGGAACAAGTTGAACTAATCAAAGTTTTGTGGAAGAATGTCTACAGGCTCCTAAAAATCTTAGTGGTGATGAATAGCAGTCTTGGAAAAAGAGATAGGGGTACAAGGGACAAAAGAAGGGATTGTTGAAGCTGGTCTTTCACTACTGAGGAATAGTTTTTTTTTAAAAAAGAAGATGATCTGATCAGGCAAGAGAATACTATCTACCAGCTGGGGTGAAAATGTGTTGGTAATGTGCCTGTGTTTTGATGCATCAGTGAAAACACACTAAATAAACCAAATATTCTGAAACTGAGTTCCTGAAGGTTGTGAACTCTGCTGAAAACCCCTTGAAATCCAGAAGCACCAGGGCTGGCAGGAGTCCCTGTGCCCTTTCAGAATGGCTTTTTCCATCAGGCTGCAGCAGAGCTGTCCTCCCTGCCAGGAGCACTGAGGTGGAATGTGAGGTGCTGGGTGGAGGAGGGAGAGTCAGGTATTGCTTTGGCTGGCAAAAAATCGTTGTGGCTTAAATGCTGTGAGTAGGGGCCTCTCAAGCTTTTGTTCCAACTTCCCCTTTACCCACAGCATAACTGATAAAAGTTTTTCCCCATGAAAATAATGGGGAAATTTGTCTTGGTCCTGTCTCGATGTGGGGAAGAATAGTTGCCACTCCCATCAATGCTGGTGGAAATTGTTAGAGGTCACAGTAGTCACTATCACTGCAGTAAATATGAGCATTGATGCTTCTTTTGCAGCAATAAATACTAATGTTTGCAATGCCACAGCTTGTGGTTAGGGAAATTTAATGTGCCCAGCACAGTTCCCTAAAGGTGAATGACCCCACAGAATCCATAATAATCTAAGGGCTTTTGTTTCTGGTAATTTAGAAAACCAGTCTTGCTCTGCTGCTGCAGCTGTTACTTTTGAAGTTTTTCATTACCTACAGAGAAATCATGTTTGACACAATGCTGTAGTTATTGAGAACAATAGTTATAGTGCACACTGCACCTAATATATCAAACCCCACATTCCCCTGGATGCAGGCAAGATCGTTTTTTGATCTTTTTCTGAGTCATGCACGACAGCTACAGCATTGGTAGAGACCACCAGAATTACAGCAGACAGGTCAAAAATAATAGAATAGAACTTGTTTACATATCAATCAGTATTTTTTTGTTGTTGTTGTTTTTGGGGTTTTTTTTTTTGCAGTAGGTAGGCTATTCTATGACTTTAGCACTGTTGTATCATCTGTTGAAACAGCTGGTAGCTGCTGTTGGTCGCAACAGGATGCTGTGAAAAACAATCCTCTAGTTTTGATCCAATTTTCTCTCATTCCTAAAAGCACTCTCTGCTCTGTTAGAGATGTGCTCTGGTTTTGCCATTATTCTCCTATAAGAACCTGCTGTAGCAGTAGATCTGGTTTTTAGGGGAGAAGCCCAGTTCAAGTTAGATGAGAATATATATAAACCAAACATGACAAATTTTGTTGATGGTGAATTAATTCATGCTGACATCTCCATATTTCTAATTGCTCTGACTTTCCATCTCCACCTCTCAGGTGATGGGGGAAGAAGAGTGTGTAACACAGCAAAGCATCCTCATCCACAAGGAAATTGCTTTCATCCAAGTGTTAGATTTTGTCAAATAAGTCTGCTGCTGGAACAAAAGAAATTCTGCTGAAATATCTGTGCTCCAGATTGGAATTCACATATAGATTAGCTGGGGTGAGGGTGGGCACTGGTGGGGCTGGCTCACAATCTGAGTCAGGCTTAAGGGAGAGTAGGACCATCACTTTTTTTCCTTAAAATCCTGAGTTTCTCATCAAGAAATGCAGCGTGTGTCTAATAAATTACAGATTTATTAAGAATTCCCCTAAGAATAGTCAGAATGAGAGGAGAATTAATTCATTATTCATAAGCAAAACTGCTTAGACTGGGGAAGGAAGTGTTTGTGGTCTGGAATAATGTGCAAAGTGATGGCAGGGTTTAACAAGCTGCCAGATCCCTGCCATCAGGACATCCTCACCTGTCTGCCTGAAGCTTTCTGCAGTTTCCTGGGGGTCATTGTAGCCCAGCTGCTCCCAGCTCTTTGCTGATCTCTTCTGTTTTAAATGGCCTCTGAGGTAGTTTTCTGCACGGAACAAAGTCTCCTTTCTGCTTTGCTGGCCATGTGCTCTCACAGCACACAGGCACCTGATTCTGGGGAATATTCCAGAGCTCAGGGCTTTGTTTTGTGTGGCATTTATAGCAACTCCTCCTTGCTGAGACTTTTGTGCTGCATAAGGCATCTCCCACGGTGCTGGAAGCATCTGTTGTCTGGGTTTAATGATATTTTTCATAACACCCCTGTATGCAGCCTTATGCCTGGAGCCCTTCTCTCTGGTCCCTGCTTCCACCATGGCCTGTTTCTTGCTAAAGTGGAATTATCTGCTTGTCAAAGCCACATTAAGAACTCTGAGATAGTTTCTGATAGTTTGCACCTGGATGGGTGTCTCTTGTGACCATATATACCTGCATCTATGTATATCTATATATATATCTAGATAGACAGATAGATATATATATATGTATTCCATTATAGGTTAAGGGTCCTCTCTCCTTTTCTAAGTGAAAAATTTCTAAGGTGTCACCATCTCTGTTATTTTTTTAATTGCCACTGCTGGAGATTTGCCATTTCTATAGAAAAATCAAATTTTCCCCATATAGCAAAAAAGTTGTTTAGTTTCTTTTTTTTTTCCCCAAAAGAAAAGGAGAAAAATGTTTCCGTTTTCAGGAAACTTTGAACACCATCCCCTTGCCTTTTGTTATTTGCCAATGGAGAGAGATTGTTAGGTCATTTTAGCCCAACACTCACTCATTTGGATTTCCAGCCCCTCCATTTCTAGGAATTTGTCATTGCCTTTGTGCAATTGTTCTAGTCTTCTCTGCTCTCCTGAATTCCCCCAGGGTTTAATAAAACTTAATATTTTCTCAACTTCTTGGATGCCCTCAACAATCACTTTTACAGCACAGGGGTATAATAATAATTTTCAATTCTGTTTCAATCCTTTCATATCTTTCCAGCAGCAAATGCATACAGTCTTGTGAGAATGCTTATATGCAGCTGATAAGTTTATTGAAACCTATTTTGATTCAAAAGTAGGATATTCCTTTTGCTGGATATGTACGAACACTTGGTGTCTCTCAACCCTAAATTCTGTGACCATTTATGCACGTGTTTAATTTCACAAATTAATTTCACAGAGACTGTCCCTGTGTAACTTGTGACGAACCAAAAGCCTTTCTTATGTTGTGCCCTTCCTTTCCTGCAAATCCTCTCTGCCAGGGGGTCGTCTAGAAATGGTTTTAAGGAGAAGCTCTGCTCAAGGTGTGCTGCAGGACAGACAGACACCTGCAGGACAGACACCTGCAGGGACAGACACCTGCAGGACAGACACCTGCAGGGACAGACACCTGCAGGGACAGACACCTGCAGGACAGACACCTGCAGGACAGACACCTGCAGGGACAGACACCTGCAGGACAGACACCTGCAGGACAGACACCTGCAGGGACAGACACCTGCAGGGACAGACACCTGCAGGACAGACACCTGCAGGACAGACACCAGTGCTCCCTGAGGACCAGGGGGGATCTGTTGGCTCACCTGGAGCTCTGTGCTCCTCTGAGTTAATAGATCAGTAATTTACAAGAGGGAGGAATGTGTGAGGAGTGCTGCTGCAGGAAACTCCTGCTCAGGGCAGGATGCTTGAAACATCACAGAACGCCAGAATGGTTTGGGTTGCAAAGGATCTTAAAGGTCACCCAGTTCCAGCCCCCTGCTGAAAGGCTGAAATTTCCCATTTTACACTAGAAGGGAGATCCCTGCTCTTTTGTGGTTTACTATGGGAGGGACAAAGGAGTTTCTTGAGCACTTGGAGGAAGCTGCTTAAACCCTCCATCCCTGAGAGATGGGAGCATTGAGTGAAAAATCTGACCCACGAGTCTTTGTCATCCTCAGACCTTGGGATAGCTTTATGTAGATTATTTAGGTTGGCTTTCTTCTTTTTTCTTTTTTCTTTTTTTTTTTTATTTTTCTCTTATGAGGGGAGTGCATGATAAAGCAGTGGAGAAGGAAAATGTAAATCCAAACACAGATCTCCACAATGGGTTTGGAACAAGTGAAGAGCTGTCTATGAATTAAAACCAGTGTTTGGATTCCTCCTTCCCATGCCTTTGCAGGCTGTGGCTGTGTGCACACATGGCTATTGCAGCCTCAGAATCACAGTGGATCACTTCAAAGATTGAACTATTATTTTCTGAATTAAATACATAATGAAAATATGGCATCTTCTGGGGCTGCTTTCAGTCATCCCTCAGCATTAAAACTTTGAAGTTAGCCATTTTTTCCAAGTGTGCAAGCAATTCTCTTTCTTCTTTGGATGCTGTTTAAAGTGGGTGCTTAACTTCAGCAGCATGGGAGAAGTCTTGTCTCATTAATTTTAGCCCATTTCTACATCACACACAGAGTAAAAAAAAGGGCCACAGAAAAGGGATTGATAACTTATTTTCTCTGAATCCATCCTTCAGTTTCTGCTGGTTTCTGTGTGAGAGAATATAGAATGGTAGATATTGAGCTCCTTCTTCCTCTATAAAAGCAGGATTATGATTATTACAGGGAAATGACAGTTTGCTGATGAATAGGTAATTTTATCAAGATTGTTTTCATCATGTTGCTATGATGAGGAATAATCTGTAATTAGAAAGCTGTGTTGAAGTTTTTAGTCTGGAATCATCCCACATCTTCTCTGACAGGCAGGTTTATTAATGTCTTAATTTGAGTTTTGCATTTGCCCCTTACTAAATCTATACCTTGCTATGCAGTACTGAGTATGATAATTTGTTTTGTTCTCCTTGTCTGTTAGGAGATGACCCAAGATAGGAAAGTGAATTCAGTAAACTTCAGAACTATGAAAAAGTTAAAATCCTTAATTTCCAATTAGATACATTTTGGAAACCCTTTAGAACTTAAGTAACAGAAGATTTAAATTTTTTTTAATTAAGAAAAATCTGAATCTTGATGAATATTATGAAAAAAAAAAGGTTAAAATGTATTTGCTGTTGATGTTTAATATCATCACCGGCAGTGAAAGATTTAAATGTATTTCAGCATCTAAACTGTCACCCTCAGCTATCCCACATAGAGACTTCAAATTTCCTTAGGCAATCATTTGAGATTCTTTGCAAGATTAGGAAAGCAATGCTTTTTCTTAGCTGATATTTTTTCCTGAAATTTTGCTTTTCTTTAAACTGTTGCACCTAGAAACTTGTTTTCATAACAGATACTGGACTAGAGCTCCTGTGAAGGCCACAGCAGAGTGGGAAACCAAAGTTTCTCTCCAATGGCTCCCAACCTTTGGACAGAGGCTCCTGACCACCCTGCTGGGGGGCAGATTGCACCTTGCTTCCTTCTGGGGGCTGTGCTGCTCCCTTCCCACTCTCCAACAGTAGATGGGGATGCTCCATTGACAGAACAGATCCCCTCTGCTGCCTCACAGTGTGATGAAGAATTAATTGTGCAGTTATTTAGCCTTCAGGCAGAAATGCAAGTCCCCATCCCAAAGACTCTGATGCTTATCAAGAAACATCCCAGATTATCTGAGCTCTGCTGTGTGTGTCCTGAGAGGCAGAAACACGGCAATTTAGAAATTGCAATGTGAAGAAACCCTTGCCTTTTTAGTGTTTGTTTTTGACTCCCATTATTCTGCCTGAAGGGATTGTGTGGTGATAGCGGCCTTGGCAGCTGACTACAGGAGCTGGGAGGCTGCACTTTTCCCAGGGAGTGTCACCACACATTTTTCAGTGCCACCTGTCTCATTTGCAGCAGTGATTGCTGCCTTCTTGCTGGATATCCTGGAGGAGGGAGTGACTGGCATCCCAGCCCTTTTCCCGCTTCAGGCATAATGAACTCCTACTCAGTGTGACAGGCAGAGCTGAGATCCAGAGCACAGGGAGGGGCAGAGTTTAAATGGTCAGAAGTGTTTGGGAATGAGGATGTGGATGTGACTGTGGAGGGTATTCAGCTCTGGAACTGCTGTTTACAGACTAAGCTGAAAATTTTCTTGGGCATGTTTCTGGTGAAGTTGGTGCTGATGCTGACAGGAACCTCTGTGGCTCTGAGGAGCACCTTGGGCTCGCAGTAGTAGTAGTATTCATCAGTGGGATCTGATAGACTAGAAATTGTTTTCTGTGTTGGGGTTTGCCCTGAGCCCTGAGTTGCTCTCTGGCTTTTCACATGGCCGGGACCCTGAGCCTGTGCACCAGAACAGCAGCATTTGTTCTTTGCTGATACAGAAAGTCATTTATCTTCTTGTGTCTTGCTGTGCAGAGCAATAAGGGTTTCAAGCAGGCAGGGCTGCTGGTTTCTGGAAAATAAGCAAACAAACTCTACTTTGCAAGATTACCATTTCCTCTTACTATTTTTGGAAGTGTTTATTTTAAAACCCTGAAGTTAATCTCAGGAATGCCAAGCAGCACTTAAAAGGAGGAGGGGTAATGGGGCCTGGGGAGGAGGGAACTAGAGGAGAGCTTATGTCACTGAGTTTTCTTCATGTAATTGAGTTTGTTCTTTAATCACAAAAAACAGTCATTTGGTTCTGAAATAACTGTCATTGCAGTACATCCTTCTCTCTTCTGATTCCTGCCATTTTTGGCAAACACTGCATACAGTACAAAGGCCTTTGCAGAGAGTTATTAATCATGTTTGGCAGCCAGGCTGCACTAATCTACTGTCTGGAAGCAGAGAAAGTACTAACTTGTGTGGTTTTAGATGTAGTGATTAAAGCTCTTTATGCCTTTGTTGCTGCAATGAGAACTGCAGGGAAAAACTGGATGACCACAGGAAAAGCAGAGCTCCTCATCCCTTCCCTCCATCCTGTTAATCTGTGCTGTGCTGGGTTAAAATGGACACTTTCTGTGTTTTATGGGATACAGTTGGTGCCAAGCACTGGGGAAGTGGTGGCTGTGGTGGTGTAACCCAAATTTCACAGCAGGTGGATGGGAAGGGCAAGACTTTGTACACTTTGCCTAAGGGACCCGGTGATTTAGGAATTGGGAAGGAGCAAGAACTTTCCTGGCTTGATTCCCATCAGGAATTTTGAAACAAGACTCCCTGTTGAAGGCATCTAAGTTGATGGGAAAGGGATCAAAGCCTCTTTCTTTCCCTCCAGCCCAGTGGCCACATCCTTCATGTCTACATTTGGAATGTGTCAGGCATGGAAAAGTGGTGCCAGCAATTCAGAACTTGGAGCCAGCAGAAAGTGGCTGCATGTGTGTGCTGTGCTCCATCAATCAGGTCTGCACAGATGCCAGGGCAGCAGTTCACGTGCAAATAAAGTCATTCTTTGGCTCTGAACACCTTCAAATTTCAGCTGTACCTGGAGTTAAAGCACAGACACGCATCAACTACTCTGCACCTGACAAATGCTCCTTCCTGTGCAGAAGGAGAAGCTAACTGCCAGCTCTGAAAAGACCTGCAGTGTCTCAATTCTGGGTGCAGGTTTTTGGTCCAACTCTGTGACCCAGCATGCAGGGAACAGGAGCCAGACCTGTGTTTACAAATGGATTATTTATGGCAGACAGACCTGGGGTGATTTTTCACTTCATTGATGGCCAGCACATGGATGCTGTGCAGGTGACATGGAGCAGAACAGTGGTACAGGATGCTCTTGGGCAGGAACAGTATGGTTCATCCTTCAGTTCTTTATTTTCCTTCACTCCTTTTTTATTCATGTACCATGCTTCTGTTGGGCATCTCCTGAGCAGGTGAATTTTATATGAAGTTTTCCTATTGCCAAATAATTGAACTGAAAGCTAATGGGGTGTATCACTTCTCATTTAGTGGAAAAAGTGGTTTAGGTAAAGGTGCTTCTGACTGAGTGTTTGGCTTCTTACCAACAGCAAGGAGTTCCTTAAGGAGTGTCAGCATTTACCTTTTGAGACTTTTTAATACAGTAAGAAATGGTATAGGCATTGCTTTTCATGGACTTTGTGGCTTTAAACAGTATTAATTTACTCTCCTGAAATCATAATAGAAAGTAATGATTCTGTGATCTGCAATGAAACTCAAAAGAGAATAAATTCCCTCTTCTGCTGTACACGATGGCATTGCTTGTTGCATCACACAACACAAAAATGGGTCTGAGGTACCTCTTGAATTTGGTGTAGAACACAGTGAAATTAGTGGGTAAAAGAGGTATAGAGAGGTCCAGTCAATCTCAGTAGCTGAAAAACCTCAGTAACAGCCAATTTTTTTTAATGACAAAGAATTTTCAAGCAAACTGTTTAATGAAAACAAAAGTTGTTTATGAAATCACATTGATTTCATTTTCCTGCTCAAGATTTCTAAGAATTTTGGAATCTATATTGTTTGTATTTCAGATTTTTCTAGGTTAGATTCTTTATTTCCTCTAGTTTTCTCTAGTTTCTGTCTTATGCTTTTGTTCTCCGAGTACTTTGTTTGTTTGTATGTTCTTATTAGACCTGATGGAGAGATTCTGTTTTGAGCCAAAAAATCATTATTTGCAAATTCTGTATCTTCACCTTTTTTCTTTAGAAGTGGTCTAGGCTCCATAGCTCAGGGTAGAAAGACATTCCCCAATTTTGATAATTTTGATTTTTTTTCAATGTTGGATTTGTTTTTTCATCTGTTCCTCCCTGCTGTCCTGTCTCCAAACAGTCCTGGCAGCTTGCTCTGAATTTTAAGATGAAATTGTGGAGGTCATCTCTAAATGCTGAAGTGAGTTTTGGTGAAGAAAATATGAGTGTTCACCAATTCTGTTTTCATGGGACAGAGGGGGAAATGAGAGGGATTAAAATGGCTTTCCTGTGCTTTACTCTGCACCTCTTCTGATGATGATTCTGCACAACTTTCCAGAAGGTTTAGAAATAAAAATGTTCTTTGGTTCCCCAAACTTTGAATGCCCATTGGGAAAATACTTGTGTCTGAGGGCGAGGAAGAGGGAAAGCAAATTGTTCACAAAGTCCTCAGTTAAGGCTCAACCAGATGAACCTGGAGAGTTAAAGAAAGTGTAAGTACCATCTTAACAACCATCCAAAGTTAAATTTTGTCTCTCTTTCCTAAATCAAGCAAACCAGAGGAATTCTAGTGTATGGACAAAAAGCATAGATGATGTAGGCATCTCTCCCTCTTAAGAGAGGGCAATTTTCATACTAAATCCTGTTTTTTAGGGTCCTGAAATTGTGCTACTAATTCAATATTTTTCACTGCTGCTGCACTTTTGTGACAGTATGTCTTAAACTGCAGTCCTGAGCTGTTAAATTCTTTTAGCCAATATATTTATATTTTCATTTTATAGAGTACTTTTATAACACATTGCAGCAGCAGCAGCTTCACCTGTCTGAAACCTCTAAATTCAAAAAGATGCAGGTTGTAGGTGGCATTCCCTGATGAGGAGAGGTGCTTTGAAGAGAGGTGAATTGAGACTGGAAGGATTCTTCTCATCCTGGATGTATCCAAACCAGGTAGAAGATACTCAGCGGTGAGCTCTTGAGCAGGGAGCTCCACATGGACAAAATTGAATGGCTAAAACAACACCATGGAGCCTACTCTTTATCTGGCTCCTTACTCTGGTAAAAGAACCTCACATTTTAGAGGACAGTAGCTGTTTCAGAAGGCCTCTCTGATATTTTTTTTCCCTGGGTACCATCTGAGCCATGGACACATAAGTGTGGGGAGGAGAAAATGAATTTACAAACTGCTGACTGTACATGCTAAGGGTCTGTGGTGATTAGTCTGTGGTGATTCCTCTGCTGGGTGTTCTCTTGCTGCATCCATAACTCCTAGTGGGGCATGGGTGGGATCTGGATGCTCTGATACCATGGTGCTTTGATTAATCAGGAGTGTATCTATTCCCACAGAAATACATAGAAGAGCCACTGTGGCTCTTCTCTTGCTCCCCAGAGGTGATGCAGAGGTATTTAATGTCCCTCTCAGCCTAACTTAGTTGTTGAAATAATAGAAGAATTTACAATTGCCTTTGGTTATTTGAGGTCTACAACTGTTTTTGATCCTATGCTTTTATCTACAAAGATTGGCTTTCTACATGCAAATCAGATCATTGCCTGAGAGAAAGTGTAAGTACCATCTTAACAACCATCCAAAGTTAAATTTTGTCTCTTTCCTAAATCAAGCAAACCAGAGGAATTCTAGTGTATGGACAAAAAGCATAGATGATGTAGGCATCTCTCCCTCTTAAGAGAGGGCAATTTTCATACTAAATCCTGTTTTTTAGGGTCCTGAAATTGTGCTACTAATTCAATATTTTTCACTGCTGCTGCACTTTTGTGACAGTATGTCTTAAACTGCAGTCCTGAGCTTTTAAATTCTTTTAGCCAATATACTTATATTTTCATTTTATAGAGTACTTTTATAACACATTGCAGCAGCAGCAGCTTCACCTGTCTGAAATCTCTAAATTCAAAAAGATGCAGGTTGTAGCTGGCACTCCCTGATGAGGAGAGGTGAATTGAGACTGGAAGGATTCTTCTCATCCTGGATGTATCCAAACCAGGTAGAAGAGACTCAGCAGTGATCTCTTGAGCAGGGAGCTCCACATGGACAAAATTGTATGGCTAAAACAACACCATGGAGCCTACTCTTTATCTGGCTCCTTACTCTGGTAAAAGAACCTCACATTTCAGAGGACAGTAGCTGTTTCAGAAAGCCCCTCTGATATTTTTTTTCCCTGGGTACCATCTGAGCCATGGACACATGAGTCTGGGGAGGAGAAAATGAATTTACAAACTGCTGACTGTACATGCTAAGGGTCTGTGGTGATTAGTCTGTGGTGATTCCATTGCTGGGTATTCTCTTGCTGCATCCATAACTCCCAGTGGGGCATGGCTGGGATCTGGATGCTCTGATACCATGGTGCTTTGATTAATCAGGAGTGTATCTATTCCCACAGAAATACATAGAAGAGCCACTGTGGCTCCTCTTGCTCCCCAGAGGTGATGCAGAGGTATTTAATGTCCCTCTCAGCCTAACTTAGTTGTTGAAATAATAGAAGAATTTACAATTGCCTTTGGTTATTTGAGGTCTACAACTGTTTTTGATCCTATGCTTTTATCTACAAAGATTGGCTTTCACATGCAAATCAGATCATTGCCTGAGAAAATTATGACTGAGAGTCCAAATTCTATTGTTTGCACAAATAGAATACCCCTTGACATGTGAAATATTTAGAATTGTATGATGTACAACTGAGCCTTGTCTCCTCAGGCACTCAAGTGGAAGAAATCAGATTCTGAGAGGCACCACCACGTAGAAAGGGATTTTTGGTTTCTAGTATGACTCACTCTGGTATCCTCCATGATAAATCTTTCTGTCTGCTAAATTAGCACATGGGTGATGTTCATTAAGTCATGGTGTCCCAGAGACTCTGCAACTGGCTTCCAAGAAAAACTAATTTTAGCTCAGACATTTCTGAAGACTCGGAAGAGGTCTCCTGGTCTCCTTCATCAGGTCTTTCTTACTGTCTTCCAGAAGGCAACCAAAATCTGTCTTGGATGAAATTAGAATTTCCCTTCACCTCTGTTCTTACAGAAGATTTTCCAGAAGATCTGCTCTTTTTTCTTTCCCCACACATTGAATATATTTTTATTGTAATGCAATCACAGAAAACTGCAGTTTCCCAGTGTTGCATCTAATTGTCAGTTTATTTTGCATGTAAATTCCAGTATTTCAAAGAGTGCAATTAAATATTCTGAGTATCATTTAAAATATTTACAATTCTCTTAGCCAGATAAGACACAATATTTTTAGTTGAAGATATTCCCCAGACATCTGCTTTTTTCTAGCCCATATGGTGGAATGTGTGCCACATCTCATCTGTACGTTATGCCCTACAATTGCTGCCAAAAAGGATTCTAAGTTACTATCTAAAGCAAAGCTACTCAGTAATCTGGAAAAAAACCCTTTCCAGAGCTCTGTCTTTCGTAATCTCTGAGCAACCAGACACCAGTGTCTTATTCTGCCCTTTTTTTGGGAATAGTGTTGGAAAATGATGGAATCATTAGTGGTGGCTTAGTCCAAGACCCTCTAGAACAAGAGGTTATTCACAGTCCTGCAGATGATCTATATCTGTTCCACCAAGGACCCTTCACCAATGGATTTTTTTTGCTCTGGTCTCGTTAGCATAATCCAAAGGCTGCAGTGAAGCTCTCTTGGTTACTGCCTAGAGATTAAATAACAGCAGAAATGTGTATTGGGGCTGTTTTGTTGTTAGAGCCACGGTCTTCGTACTTTCTCTGCAATGTTTTGGGGATGTGAAGTTTGGTTTGGGATATTCTCCAATTAAACTGTAATTTATGAACTATATTAAATGTGATTTATAAACTATGTTCTGGTATTTCAGCTGGATTTAAATGGCAGAGAAAAAGAGACAAAGAGAGAAAGAAGGGGAATCATAGAATCCTAAAGGGTGGGAATGAGTCTTAAAAACCATCTCGTCCCAACACCTCTGCTATGGGCAGGGGCACCTTCCACCAGACCAGGTGTCTCCAAGCCCCATCCAACCTGGCTTTGAACACTTCCAGGGATGGGGAATCCACAGCTTCCCTGGGCAACCTGTGCCAGGCCCTCAGCCCCCTCACAGTAAAAGATTTCTTCCTAACATCTAGCCTAAATTTCTCCTCTTTCATTTTGTGCCCAATTCTCCTTATCCTATCACTACCGTTCCTGACAGAGTCCCTCTCTGTCTTCCCTGCAGCCCCCTCAGATACTGGAAGGTGCTCTGAGGTCTCCAGACAACCTCCTCTTCCCAGGCTGAACAGCCCCAACTATCTCAGGAAGGATTTCATAGAGAAGTTGCTGCAATCATCTCATCAACCTCATGGCCTCCTCTGGACTTGCTCCAACAGTTCCATGTCTTTCTCATGTTGGGGACACCAGAATGTCCCAGCCAGTTCTTTATTCACCCAGCAGTCCATCCATCAAATCCATGTCTCTCTGATTTGGAGGCCAGGATGTCTGTCATGCAGGACAGTATCATATATATATATATATATATATATGTATGTATGTATATGCTTTTTTTTTTTTTTGAAAACCTTAATTGTGTCAATTCTTGACACCAAGAATTGACACAATTAAGATTCTGAAATTTGATTAGAGCCTGGTGACATTCCAGATTCCTGTCCCAAGTGCTGGTGGCCTTTGCTCATGCCAGAAGTGGAAGTGTGTGAGAGTGAATGTACATTTCAGCGAGAGCCTAAATTGCTCAAGGCTTTGTGCTTTAAAACTTCTGTACTACAAAGTCTGTTCTGCCATAACAGGACTTAAACCGGACCTCTCTCATTTGAGCTGTGTCACCTCTCTGTGCTCTCTGAAACATTTTGAGCAGCTGTGTGATGTGTGCATCAAATGAGGAGTTCTACTTTTCCACCAGTGTATGTTTTTATTGTGTTTTAATCACCCAATGCAGGCATCTGGTTGAGTTTAAAATTACTGCTGAAAAGTTTCTTTACCTGGTGCTCAAAAGAATGTCTTCTTATAAGCCTCTTCTTCCTCCTTTCTTAAAGATGTCACCATCCCTATGGAGTTAGCTGCAGTTCCTGGACAATTAATGTAGGAAGACATGTAGGATATTAGCTCAATAAACTCATTTTTGCTGTATTGTTTATCAGCTAGGTTCTACTTAGTTTCATGCATTTATTCTGGACACAGAAGGTGTTTGCATGGAGTCTTCTTACTGCAAATGATATTTTCCTGAACTGCTGTCTAAGCCAAACCTGATGCTTGCAGCAGAAAGATTGCAGGGAAGAGGAATCAAGGTTTTTAACAAGGTGGGGAATGTAGAAGATTCTCTCTGTTCTCATTTCCTAATCTTGAAAGAGGTGAAAGGAAAACACTATCAGCCTGCTAAAACCCCATTTCAGATTTTGCTCTCCTTGTCCCTTTCCATTTGAAGAGTTGCCTGCTCCTCTCCCACCACTGAGGGAGAGGTGTGAATTGCTCTTTAATTTTGTCTCAGTCCTGTGAGTAAATCCTGTTGCTGGATCCTCTCAGTTCAGCTGTTCTCTGTTGCAGAGACCTTACAGAGTGTCTTTCAATTGTTGTCCCTATTACCATCTGTGACATTTACTTTCTCTTGCTAAGATTCTTGTCCCTTCCCACTCTCAGCAGAGGTGGGTGGTGGGGAATAATTGCACCCCTTTTTATTTAGGTTTTGGTGCCTTTCACCAGAATTTTTATAGACCTCTTGATATTCTGAGGACCTGTCTTTGCCTTTCCCAAGTGTATAATTATTCTTGTTATCTTTAATTAATATGTGCATGTAGGTACATCAAATTAATTCCTTCTCTTCCCTTGCCTTATTATAGCTCTGCAATAGGGGCAGTTTTGTTATTCTCTTATCTATTTTTGTTATTCTTTCTCTGTTTGGGGCCTCTCCGTTATTGTTTGAGGGACAGTTTGTGCTGTGAGGAGGGTTTGCTGGTTTTTGGTAGGGTCCCCACCCCAGTCAGAGAGCCCTGGTCAGCATGGTTGGATGGCAGGTTGCATGAGATGCTGTTCCACCAAAAGCTGGCTAAGAGAATCAAAGGGAAATAATAACTTTTCAGCTCTGTTTTTCTTGCAATGTAAGTTGTATTCACTTATGTATTCAGAGTATGATTAATACCCCAATGGTTTTAGAGAACAAAGCAGATAAATACTTATCACAGAATGATGGAATGGTTTGGGTTGAAAGGGAGCTCAGATACCATTTAGTTCCAGCTCCTCAGCCTTGGGCAGGGACAGCTTCCACTGGACCAGGTTGTGTATAAATGTATATTAGGCCCTGAATTCAAGGAGGCATCTGCAGTGCTGTGCTCCAGGGGACAGCCTATGGGAAATGTTGAACTGGAGCATTCTGAGCCTGGTCAAACACAACAATAAACTGCAGAAGTCAGTGCCCATAAAAAAGCACAAAACAACCCAGATTTCAGGAATGCATGTGTTCATATTTTTGTGTCTTATTGGCAGTCAAAGGAGCTGGACTGCAAAGATGTTTCTGTTGTGTCTATTTTGTTCCCCTTTACAGTTCTCCGCAGGGTGTCAGGGAAGCTGCTGGTGAGAGAGCTGCAAGTGCTGCTGTTGCTGGGAGGGGATTCTGCTTTCCTCTCCCACCACAGAGATGCAGGCAGCGCTCACCCATGGGCACTGGCCAGAGAGAAGCATCCACAGCTTGGCTAATGAGCACCAATTAAAAACCTGACCCCATCTAAACCAGCATGGGCAGGAAGGGTAGGAAGCACAGGTGAAGAGCAAAAGGACAAAAGATTTTGAAGTAGCCTCTTATGCAAATAATGCAAAAGCCTTTTTTCACTTGCCTATATTAATCTTGAAGAAATTAGCATTTAATTTCTATAATTAGCCTTTCATGCACTCCAAGGAAGCAAGCATACACTTACACACTCATTCCTGTTTCTTTTAAATCTTGAAGGCTTTGCCACTCTGTTGCTAAGGGGAAGCAAAGATTGGAGTCGGAGAGAAACAAAAAGCAGAACTTGCTCCCAGGTGTTGGTGAATCATCAGGGAATGGAGGTTTTTAATAATGTCTAAAGGAAGGCATAGGGGAAGTGTGTGGGTGTAAATTTAGTTTTCCTGAAAGGTGCAGAGCTGACAGAGCAGGGACTGCTGGCCAGGGAGTGCAGGGGACCAGAGGGGACAGGGCTGGTGTCCTCTCTGCCTGAGTCACCACCTGGACAGGATGGTCCTGAGCATCAGAGCAGTACCCTTGGTGTTCCTTTGAGAAGTGATGGACTGAAGAGAGTCTGTTCAGCACAGAGAAGAGAGGGATTTTTAAGGATAGAGAGCACACCATGGAGGCATGAAGTCTTAAATCTTAAAAAAAAAAGATCAAGGTTTTCTGTTTCCTTAATTTCAAAACCAGGAAGATACTAGGGGGGAGCAAGGTACTGAATAAAAGGATGAGCACTGGAAGGAATTCTCCCACATATGTTGATGATAACTGAATCTGTGGAATAAACCTAGGGACTTTTTATCATGAATTTCCAAAGTTAGTACTGTCTCTTAAATGTATATTTCAATATTTGCACCATAAATCTGATCCTGAGAGTTGCATTTTTAGTCCTGTGGCTGAAATTCCCCTGTCAGCAATTGATGCAGATCAAATGTTGAATTTCAAATACGTGCAGCAACCCACAGATCAAAGATTGTGCATGGAAACATTAGCAAACAGCTAAGAAAAAAAATTTCCTGTACTCTGCTTGTAGGTAGCTGGCAAACAAGAAGAGCTGGGGGGTGGAGAATGACTGGAGCAGTTTACTATGAAATATCTACTGGGATGTAGTTTGTCATCTGTGGCTGAACATTATAAAGTGCTGCTGCAGCCCTGCCAATAAAATACTGATGGTGGAACTGCTGCCCAGCTGGAGCTTTCTCAGAAAACAGATATAATTATTTAGATTCTGTAGTCTTTGGACATTGATCATGTCAACAAAGACATCCCACAATTATTAGATGCCAGGTGATCTATGTTACTGTTCTGTAAGAGGTTCACACTTCCCCTGCTGTTCTCTCAGCAGCTTCTGCCATGAGCCTGGGACGTGCTGAATGATTTTATTCCAGATCAGAAGAGCTGAGCTGACTTCAGCCCTTGCCAGGTGTTGGTTGGGTGCATCACCTTCCAAGCTGTGTTCAGCCACCACTGCAGCCTCCTGCTCCATGCACTGTGCCATGCAGGCTCTTTTCCTCAGGAGGGGTTTTCCTTCCATGCACTCAGTCCCTGTTTTGTGGAATCTGTGGGTTGACCCAGCTGGTGGTAGCACCCAAAACACATCCTGGGATACCTTCTCTGCACCAAGCTCCTCACAGAAAAGGCTGAAGGAAGATGAGAATGGTTCATTAGGAGAATTGGACCTCAAGTGCTACTGAAAATCAAATAATCAAGCAAGATAAAGGACAATAGGCAAATGGGAAGTTTTCAGGATGATCCTCTCTTCCTCAACCCACTGAAAAAAAAAAAAAAAGTTTATATTCTATATTCTATTGACTGTGCCAAAGCATCACTTGGAGAGCGAAGTGATATCCCTTCATCTAGAATAAACTGTAAGAATGAAACAGTAGCCAAATGTCAGCTTGGTTAGTCAATAATATTGCCTCTGACTTTCTCCTGAAACTCAAATACTGCAAAATTTTGCTGAGGAGATTATTTCCTGCCCTGTTTGTTTGGGGATTTTGGAGCCTTGTTCTTTCCCTTGCACACAGTGGATGACCTTGTCTTTGTCCTTCTGTTCTGCAGCAGATAAACTTCACAGCTTTTAATACCTGTTAGGGTTTTAGTGTGATGTGCAAGATTTCCTCTTGTGGTATGACTGCTATAAAAAGTGTCTTCCATTTTGAAATATTCTGTTAGATTAAGGTTTTAAAAACAGACATTCACTTTCTTCTCTTTTTAATGTTTTTGGTATGATTTCCTCACCCCACTACTCCTATTCTCTCAACTGAGTCAAGACTCCCCTGAATATTTTACTGGTATTTCATCTTGGTTCTCTGAACATCATTACTGAGTGTGATGCAAGCCCTAGAAGGTTGTTGATTATTTTTATTAATGTCTTGAAGCTCATCAGGGAGCTGCCAGGGTCAGAGCTGGAAATGGAGCCATTCCTTGTGAAAACTTTTTAGGAGGGAGAGGTGCAAAAGCAGAGTAATTCCTCCACATTCTGATATCAGAGATGAGAAGTTTTTGTCTTGCTTGCTCCTGCTTCTAACAGTCCTGCATATTCCAGATGAGTCTGTAATTTAGGATTAGAAATGTTACCTGGTCATGCCACCTGAAGTCAATGAGGTTGACTGAAACTATATAATACAGAAACACTGAAACTACAAGAAAAACACCAGGAAGTTACTGGTGCTTGAAATTTTGTTTTGCTATCCCCTGCAAACAAACACAAAGCTTGATGATTCAGTGCATCTGCAGTTTCAGAGACATATATTGGAGATTAGTAAGGGAAAACAACATTATCCTGCTATGCAAAGCCTGCAGCAGGCAGGAATATATTCTCACACTTTCTGTGGGACACAAAGAGGTAAAAACCAAGCAATACCTTGTCACCTTTGATGAATTTAACTTGTTCAAATCATGGGCCAATTCAACAACAGGAAGGGATGTTTGAAGTTCATTATTATAAAGTTCTCAAAAAAAAAAAAAAAAAAAAAAAAGAGTTCATAACAAGACATTTTATTCCCTTCTGTCTGTGACTCCTCCTAGAAAATCTAGGAATAATTATCTAGAGAATGTGACTGGTATTTTTCTTGCTTCTTTCTTCCTTTGCCTTTTAAAAGCAAAGCATGTGGGAGTGCAGGAAGAATACCTTCCAGTTTCTCAGGCATTATTTCCCTCAAAATTATTATGACAATACCCTGGCAGTATTTTTGTATATGTATATATATGCACCTTGAATTGAAAACACCAACAAAACCAAAACTAAAAGCAGAATCTAAAACTCCAGGCACTTGTTAAATCTAAGCTAAATTCCCTGCTGGGCCTGTGTTGGGAAGAGCAACAGTGGAGCACTGCTCGGAGGGCAGCATGACAGGGAAGCCCCTTGGAGCTGTCACCTCCACCTGGGCAGGGAGGGGGAGACCTGAGTATCTGCCTCTGCTTCGTGCTGGGGGAAGGAGTGCTGCTAGGAACAGTTCCAACATGCTTCTGACAGAGCTCTGTGCTTTTAAAAGCTCTGAGAGAGCAGCAGCAACATGTAGCACAAGCAAATTGCTGTACACTTGCTGGTTGTGCTCATGCTGTTCTGTCAAAAGGGCCCATCTGTGTCCTAAAAACCAAGATCTCTGGCTGTCTCTGTCATGGATCCTTTGGAATACCCTTCCAGGTGCTTCTCCCAGGAAGTTCAGGATATTCAGAGTGTCTAGGAAAGGTCACACTTGTGTTCTGTAGGATTTTCTTTCCATCCAATTTGGTCTGGTCACAGGCATTGTACCAAGCCTTTTGTCTGACTCTTGCTGCCATTGAGTACCACTGTAGGAGGTCTTTTATTAAAAAAGCCTCTAAATCACATATACAGACATTATTATTATTATTATTATTATTATTATTATTATTATTATTATTATTATTATTATTATTATTATTATCATCATCATCATCATCATCATCATCATCATCATCATCATCATCATCATTACCATCAATAGGACACGAAATGAACGACACACACATGCTGAATCGCCCAAGGTAAAAAAGAGAGAGTTTATTTCCAAACTTTGATATTTATAGAATTTCAAAAGTGACAGTGGATTGGAGGATGAAACTGCCACCTCTCCAGCCACACTGGTCAAATCAACAGTCCATCAATTGTCTCCTCCTCCAGAAAGGATGCAAAACAATAATTATTTACATGAAAAGGTGCATGAGGAACTCCATTACAAAAATGTAAATATCAGAAGGCTTAGAAGAACTTAGAAGAACAGGGCAACATTTTTTTTTATTTTATTTTTTATTTTAAAGTGGTGCCACCACATGCTCAGGCCCAAGCTGGTAACCCTCAGTGCAGTGAGGGCACAGGACCTGCTCTTGACTCCTCCATGTCATTTCTGTCATTTTTAGTGACTGTGGGTTGGGAAGAAGCTCCTGGCAGCCCCAAGTCCAGGGCTGAGGGGCTGCAGGGACACATTCCTCTTGCAGATGGAGGAGAGGGCACAGTTTGTGACCTCCCCACCCAGCATTTTGGGGGATTAGAGTTACTTGCTCTTTGGCAGTGCCCAACCACTGACTGTGAACATGGACAATCTTCTTTAAAGGTGTCCCCAGGCAGAAGAGCTCCATAAGGAGCCAGCAGCTGTGAGCTCTTGCTGTGGTCTGTGTCAGTCCTTGAGCCAAATTACATTAATATGGGTGAATTTACTGTCTTGGACTCCTGCACAAGGGAGCTGGTTGTCTTCCTTAGCTTTGAAAGTCAGGGCCCAGACTAAAGACTTCTGGCAGTGCTGCTCTGAGAAGGAAATATGTAACAAAAAAATGAAAATATTGAGTAGGTGGCTGTTGGATTGATTGCTGAAAGCTCTGTTTGACAGGCTCAGGTGCTTGGGTACAAAGGAGCCTTGGCTATTTGCCTGTCCCAAGGGTAAAAGTGTGGGGTCAGTTTAGTCAGAGCTAAGCTTTTTTAGCCATATAAGATTTTGCATCTGGCATTAGTGCACTGGCCCATACAGAAAAAGAACTGATTCTCATCCTGCTTTAAAATTCAGATCAATAAAAATTAAGCCCCTGCAGCAGTCTTCTGTCTTGTTTTCTTTTTACTTAGCTCTATTGAAAGGACTTAGAGGATTAATTTCTCATATGGCGTCTTTCTATTCAGGTGCAAATGAGCAGAACCAATGACTGCATATGTTGAGTTCTTTATCATTTGAAGCTGAAGCATCAGGATTGGGAGTTTTTCTGGAAGCTGTGTGTTGGGACAGTCAGAAGCCTTGTGGTTATCATAGGAATCATGGGGAAACTGCTATGTCACCCATGTGGTTACAAGTTTAGGCCAGGCCAAATGGCCAAAATTTGCTTTATCTTGGACTTCTCCAAGCTGTAATGAGAAATTTTTTCAGTCCTATCTCCCTGCTTTGATTTCAGTGCTGGATTTGTAAATCTGCAGGACCAGAAGGAGAATTACTGACAGTCTGTTTTGACCTCCTCCTCAATAAAGTTGATAATGTTTCTCAATCAAAACACTTACATGAACTAAACCAAACCATTACTTTGAAAAATAAAAATAAATAATCCTGTCTTCAATTAGAAATTACCTAAAATGGCAAATCCACTGGTTTAAAACTTGGGAAATGAGTAGTCAGTCCAAAATTTTAATATCCTTGGGATTTAATCAGGTTTTTAAAGCTACTTTTTACAAGCCTACTTTCAAGGTTGGATAAAAAAAGCCTCACAACTCCCACCATGAAGTTCTGCTAGACTTACTATCTACTTTGAGTCTTCAAAGCATGAGTGGGTGGTGATTGATGTAGATGTATTGCAGAGTGAATATCATCGTCAAAAATGTTAAAGCTCTTTGAATTTTCTGTTTCTATAGAAAAATGAATCTACTCCTTTTCTTTGCCATGAAATGCTGAAGTTGGTGTTCAGTTGTGTTGTTTATGGAGACTGAGAATCCACACATGTTGTTTTGTTAAATTTGGGTCTGATTCCCACACTATGTGTTGAGGTTTGTCCAGAACTGGAATAATAGTGTTCCTTGCTGAAAACAAATATGGATTCATGTCTTGTTCATATATGTAAGATGATTTATAGGTGCATTACTTACACATCTTTTTAATTTGCTTTAAATGTAATATCTAGTGCATGTTTTAAATATATAAGTGCTAATTCACCAGGAGAAATCTTTACCCCATTTTATTCTGTAAGACTGAAATTTATTGTCATTATTTTCCCTTACACCAAGTGGTGGAAGTTTTCATTCCCTACAAAGCAGTGGTATGTGACACTTCATTTGAGGTGTTGCACCATTTTTTCACCTACTTTTATGGATACTGAGTCTCACAGCCCTGTTTGTGGTTAGGCACCCACAGACACCTCCCAGGGACGTGGTGTGTGCCCCGATTACAAACAGAGCAGACGGAACCAGTGCAGAGTGAGGCAGCTTGTCTGGGATCACACAGGAGATCAAGAAGGGAACAGGAGTCAGTCATCCTGCCTTGCCAGGCCAGGCTGGGAGACTTCTTGTGATGTACAAATCTGAGACTTCCCAAAGAATTGAAGAGCACTCTATTAAGAACAAAACTTTCCTGGCAAAGCAGTAAATAAGGTGGTCTCTGAGAGTGGCAGCTAAGCAACAATGTTATGATAGTTAATTATTATCAAAGTGAAAAAAATCCCAGTTTAAATTAATATTGTTTTAACTGTTTAAATGCTGACCTTGCAGCAGTGACCATGGCAGTTCAGAGTCTAAAGGTATAATTTTCGGAGTTATCTGCAGAGTTGTATGGCTGCCAGCTGATGATTATTTTTCTTGCAAACCATTTTCTGTGCATATACGAGAGCATTGTTTTAGAAAATTTGGAGCATCACTTTACCAATTTCTCTGTATATCACAGGAAACATGTCAAAGCACAAAAATAGCTGCCACCAGAGCGCTGCACTCATCCCTCCCTGTTTGGCTTGGGCTTGTGTGGGAAGTCAAGCTGCAATAACAACAGGCTCCACCTGTAGTTATCACTGCAGCTCATTTACTTGCAGGGAGACTGATGAACTTGGAAAAGCAGCATCTTTTTGTGCTCTTTGTCTTGACCTGAATGAATCTGTACAACTAATTAGTGAATTACCACAGCTTCAAAGACAGAATTTTACTTACCCTGAAATACACCCTTTTTGAGAAAGGTATTTAAAGATACATTTTTCTTGAAGCAGTGAATAAATTGAGAGAACCAGTATTTTGCTTTATCAGGTTATAACTGGGTAGAAAATGAAGGATTTTGGTAAACTGGGGATTCTAGAATCTGAATGGAAGTTACAAGAGAAACAACTGGATACGAGGCAATCCTGGAGATTGCAGGTACTGAGGAAAAGAAGTAGCAAAGGCCATAGGCTTTTGGGAACAGAAATCACATAACTGTTAGGTTTGACCTTGTATATTAAGCTGTGGAGGTGAAGGCAAGAGCTAGGCTTCTGAATTTCAATAGACCCAATTTCCCCAGAAGGAGAGAACTGATGGGCAGAAATAATTGGGTGATGCTGCTGCAGGGTCACCATGGAGGCGGGGAGGTCAGCCTGAAGGAAAGGCTGCAGCTGCTAATGGCTCAGCAGAACCTGTTCTTGCTGGAGATAAATATTTAGAGGGGCTGCAATGACTCTGTCTAATAAAGAAATTATGCATGCAAACTATAAAAGAAAGCAAGGCTCATAAAGACTTTGGGAGGGTTGCATGGAGATCAGTCAGAGACACAAAAATGACTTAAAAGAGTGAGGAAAACAGAAAATTTTACATATAGTCCATAAAATCAGTTAATTTTTTTTTTTTTTTACTCTGGAAAAACTGGTCAGAAGGGGTGGTATGTAGATTGATTACTGCATATTTAAACACAGATTGAAATGTGTTTGTTATAACCATACTTGCTAAGGAGTCTTTGAAACAAAGGGACAGGGAAATCCTGATTTTTTTTTTTCTCACTTTTTTGGAATAGACTGCAAGGATCCTGGGAAAATGATTGTGCATTCACATCATGCCATCATCTAAGTACATGGAAAATGTTTTTATAGGATGTTGAAGACTTGCCACCAAACTACAAGGGCTTTACATCGCATCTCCAATAATCTTCAGCACTAACAAGGTACAGTTAAACTTTGGGGTTTCTCTGAAGCATCTTGTCTGCTTCCCTCTTTTTCTTTGTGATTATTTTTGGTGGTTTTTTTTGGTTTTTTGTCGGTTTGGGAGGCTTTTTTTTGTTTGGTTTTTTTTTTTTTCCTTGTGTTTTCTCCTTGATTTTGGTGTTTCTTGCAATGTGGTGTCATTGGGGGTACTTCAGTTTTAGTTTTGATCAACAAGCTTGTGACAATGTCTTCTCCAAAGGGGAAGAGTGTCCTCCATGAATATTGTAGTGTTTTGTTGTTTTACTGCACCAAACATTATCTGAGGGTTGTGGGGTGAATTTCAAAAGAATGAGATTTTAATGATCACCAGAACTTGTGGGTTCTTCATTAAATACTTCATGAGGTGATTTGTGATTTATTCTTGAAAGGACCTCTGGAAGTCCAACTCCCTCCTCTAATCAAAGATGGGTTATTTCAGGTTGCTCAGGGCCTTTTCAAATACAGTTCCAAATATCTCCAATTATGGGGACTCTAGTTTGGGCAGCTCATTTCAGAGTTTCACTAAACTCAGAGAGAAAAGATGTTTTTATTTTCTTTATGATTTCTTTTTTTTTTTTTTTTTTTGGAAGAATAGGAGGAGGTGGTTGTGGTTTATGCACCCAGTCTCTAGCTGGAATTACCATCCTGTCCATTTTTTCTTGTCCTATCTCTATGCACCTTTAAGAAATACTTAAATATCTAATATCTAGCAGTAAATCCTGCTAGTAACAAACAAGATGTTTGCATTTCTGAACATTTTTAGAGTGAGTAAAATGGAGTCCTCCTTGAGGTCACCTGCAGCTTTAAGTGTGGAAACACCTAGAAATCTGGTCATGACCAGGCAGTTGTGGCAGTAACAACTTCTGCCTGGTTTATCTCTGTTTCACAGGATTTGGTATCACAGTTAAATTGTGTTATACCTCAAGAACTTAGGTTAGAGAAATGCTAAAACAAAGCAAGGGTAAAATGTGTATGGAAACTTGGCTCATTTTTACTTCCCCCAGTGGTAGCAGCTGAGACATCAGGATTTTATTCTATTTCAAGTCCCTCTTAGGCTTGTCAAATAATCCAGTATTTTCCAGATTTAAAGCATTTCAATTTTAAATCCATCAAAGTCCTTTTGAGTAAGAGGGTGCCGATATACAATATCCAGTAGACACTGGTACATAATTCCAGTGTGCTCTTAAGAGTAAGTTATTAATTAGGCCAAGATAATATGCATGATTTAGACCTGCTAAACTCTAAATGCAGAGAATTTTTTTGTTTCTTAAAATTGCATTCTAGCTTGTAATGAGTGTTTTGGAGCAACTGAAGGATTTTCTGTTTTTTTCATCCTAAAATCAATTTTTTCTTCCAGTCTATTTATTTATAAGTAAAGCTTGATAAAAATGTGGCATTTGAAACCAGATTCTGGGGAAGACATGGGAAATGAGATACACATTTGGAAAAACCTCAAGAATGATTGCAGGTGAACAATTACACACAGGGAGATGTTGGAGGGATCTTAAGGCAGAGAAATAACATCTGTGTGGGAAATTGTATGTATCTGGATGCATCCACTGTGGAATTGACTGCAAAGATAAGAAATCAAGGCAATCATTCTGTGTTCCTGGTTACAGCCATCATCAGTACCCTCCTTTCTCAAGCTGCTGAAGCAACAGTGCTATTAGCAAAGCTTTTTTATTCATTTATTTTCACCATCATTTATTTGACCTCTTCTGGTTTTATTCTTAAAAGGAAACAAAGGAGATGGAATTTCAAAGATTTTTCTGTGGTAAGTGAGGGATAAGGCTGGGATAAAAATTAAGAAAATAAACCAGCAAGGGAGTGTCAGGTTTCTCCACTGCTGCTGTGTTTTCCTATCTGCTTTCCCCTTGCTTTGCACAACAGCACAAAGGAATGCTGTTTTGTTGACTCTGGTTTGTAGTATTCATGTTCAGCTTCAAGTCTTCAGTGAGGTTCAGCTATTCTCTTAGTGCTCTATAAGCAGAATTTTGAAACTGAATTTCCTGAGTTTGTTCAGTGTGTTGCAACCGGCTGAATCTCCAAACATAATCCACCTCAAACAGATTTATCTTCTTGTTGGTTAAAGCTGTACCAATCACAAGACAGGTGTACCCAGGCAGGTTCAGTGCTTTTTGAACCAGTATGAAATCAGAAGATTTGGAGCCAACACTTTGCTCTTTAGCCTTTTTGCAGCCATCCCCAGTCACCTGGCTGAGAACAAATTTTGCCCTCCAGTTTGCTGTGGGAGATGAGTCCTTCACTTGTGCCTGTGGCAGGAATCTTCCAGCCTGTAAAACATTGTGTTTTGTGTTCAGGAGAAGAGAAGCTCCAGGCCTGAGACTGCAGCCATCCTCAGGCCTTGAAAGGGACACTTTTCCTCTCTCCAAGCCTTTCTTTGTGCAGTCCCACCTGAGGGAGGTTTCATGTGGTCCTAAGCCCCTTATTGCTGGGGTACCTGTGGCTGATCCTCCGACTTCTGGGACTCTGGCTGGGCCCTCCCAGGGGGCTCTTCTGTCGGGGGAGACCTTCCTGGAGCAGTCTAGTGTCAGGAAAAAAAGACCCACTGGATTTTTTCAGTCTTCAGGTTCTTGTTTATTGTTATCTTATCCAGAGTTTTGCACACTGTCCACACCAGGCTGAGCACGCTGGAAAAGCACCTCAAAAATGGACAAGAATCTTTTGTTACAAGGTCTTTTAAAGCTAAACTAACCAACTAAGAACTGACACCTAGATTATTTCCCCTTTTAACCCAATAACTGATCCCCCAGAGCCTGCAATGTGGACTTTTCCATCCAATTACAAAATGCCACCCAAACCCATGAAGAAGGAGGAAGAAGGAGGAAGAAGAAACCCAGGATGACACCTGTGCCCTCCATCTTGCTTCCATCCACAACATACTAAAAATCCCCAAACCCTAAATTTCTCACCAAGTGATACACCTACACTACTCTCTGCAATCTACTTCACACTTTAGTGGATTCTAGCCTACCTTGAAGTTTAGGAAACTTTTTCCATGAATGAGGGTCAAAGTCAGTGCTCCTCTGGGGGTCAGGGTACCCTAGAGCAGACAGAGAAATATTCCCAGTGCCCTGGGTTTCTGATGAGGTCTCTGGTGTTGAGATGACTCCAAGGTGTTAGAAAGTCTCTTTTTCCAGCCCTGAAACCAAAGAAGAAGCTGAGATGCATCAGTTCTGCTTTTCAAGGTTGTTTTTTTTTTTTTATCTATTATATTCTTTCTCTGACCTGCTGAGATCTGTCCAGCAGGTCGGGTTGTGGCACAGTGCCTGCCCTTGGGGTGGTGTTGGCTTTTTATACTAAGAACTACATGTACTTTATTTACAATAAATTTCCAATACCTATCACCTATGTTAGACAGTCTGCCTCTACTTTAAACCAGTCCAAAAGTGTCACCATCACAGCAGAAGATGGAGGCTAAGAAGAAGAAGAAGGAGAAAGACTGGACATTCCCAGATTCCTCCATCTTGCCTTCTGAGCCCCCATTCTAAAAACCCTAAAATTCTGTGATAAATTCACTATCATTCTCGTCAAATTCTTGTGGCTTGTAACTCTTCACACAAAGTTGGTCATTGTTTCCATGGGTTATAAATGAAGGCACAGGTGTTTTTGACTCTGTGCCAAGGTCTCTGAGTCCCCTTGCCAGGGTCTCAAGTCCTCCAGGGCAGCCAGAGGAATATACTGGATTCCAACATGTTTCCACACCTTATGAATGTCAGCACAGGCATCTGGGGTGGTTTCATCCCTCAGAGCTGTTTTGTGAAGCAGCACTGGACCTGCACCAGCTGAGGATGTAACCAAGTTCCTCCAAAGCCTCACCTCGAAGCCTCCTTGTTAACACAGCAGCAAATGCACCCAGTGCGATGAAATCTCCTCCTTCTCAAGTAAACATATGCTGAGGTTTGTGCTTTATCACTTTGAAATAAGATTTTCCCAACTTTGCTAATTAGCAGCGTTGCCCAAACAGAAAGAAACATATGGCTCGTGCCGTGCTGACTTGAAGGCTTTGGAGTTTCACTGGAGAATAATTAAAGTGATTTTGATTTACTGGAGTGATGAAGTACGAGCCACTCTCGTTTGGCCTTATGTCTAGAAGCTCTGAGACAGTGAGGCACCTTAGCAGGAGAGCTGTAATAATTAACATGAGCCAGATTGTTATTATTGGGAGAGCTTTGTTGCCGTTAACAATCATTTGTAATTATCAAGAGGCTTTACATAATTCATGCTAAAATCTCACATTTACCTGTCGCTGGAAGCTTGTGGGTAGTTCAACTTATTTTAGACTGAATGCTTGAGGGATTGCAAGGTTTCAATTCTACTTGGAATCATGTAGCTGGTTATAATGAAAAATCTCTCCTGTCAAATGAAATTCTTTCCCTTTTTTTACTGATAGGACCAAGGAACATGATGTCCACTGCAGATTTTGGGAGGTATATATTTATCTCAGTGTTTTCTTTTTGAAAACAGATGTGCATGGGAAGTGCATATTTCTTCACTGAACAAGTGAAAAAATTTAATACTAAAATTTTGACTAAGATATTCAAAACCAGGTCAACATCTTCCCTGGAAATCAGAAGAGATTCTGATGTACATAAAAACTCAACTTCCTCCTAGGAACAAATTAAGGCAGAATTTTTGCCAGCATGGATAATTCACTCTGTGCTCCTGATGCTCACCATGAACTGGAAATAAGTGAGCTTGTTTGCCCATTATTGTAAATTTTACTCCTCAGATGGCTGTTTAACAAAAGGTGTGTCATCTCCTGCAGGTTACTTAATATGAACACAAATTCCTCTGAATAATTTGAAATTAAACTGTGTAATGTGGGTAGTGGATGTCATAAATACACACTGCTTATAAATATATACACCTCTTAGAAAATGCAGAATAAATAATTTATGCCAAAACCTTTGTTCAGAGGCAAAGGATGTGAAAACCATGTAGCAGGAAGAACCTGAGCTTCTTGATTGAGAGCCATGCCAATTAATTTTCAAAATAGTGTTCTCTGGACTCTGTTGAATGTAAGCTTCTAGAGATGCTCCAAGGTGTCTGCATCTGAATCTGCACAAGTTGAAACTAAAGCCAAGCCATGATTTGGTTTGCATTCAGGATGAAATCTGAGGTGCTTGGCAGGCTCTGGTGAAGCTGAACAAGAGGATGGATGCCTGGAACCAGATAAATTCATGAACACATGGTCAGATACAGTCTGATGGGGACAGTTTCTCTTGAAGGCTTCATCCTGCCCTGGAATTGAAATTGCTTTTTTAAGTTTTGAATTTAAATTTGTTTGACTTTTTCTCTCAGGAAGTGCGTCTGAATTATGTCATCTGAAGCTACAGAACTTGCTTGATGCTATAAATGGGACTTTAGTAGTCTTTGGAAAGTTTTAAAACAACTGAATCTTTAAAGTTGATTTCTCTTAATTAATAGTAGAAGGTTTCTTGGCTTTAGATACTGAATCTTCTAAACTGGTATAAAAAATCTTACCTCATAAGTGGAAAACTGATTTTAGCTCTGTAAATCACTGAATATTTCATGTGTCCCTTTCAGAAAACAGATGGAAATATGCACTTTGGGAATGTTCCTCTCTAATGCAGATGAGTGACTTCAAGTAATGTAGAACTGTCCTTTTTTATTTTTTTGGAGGTAGAGGAAATATATCTAAGGTTTTCTTGTTTTATCTTACCAGGGCCAGGGCCAAATTCTGTGTTGGAAAGAGCTCCTTCTGTTTTCTTGGCATAACCTACCAAGAACAGATGTCACCTTCCTGCTTTTGACCAGACCATAGAACCCAGGGAAGCAATTTCTTCCCCATCCTTGCTGGCATCCTCAGCAGGCAGGTTCCTTAGGACTCAGATGTGAGACAGAAATGGAACAGGATTTTGCTGGAGTGGGATGCTTTGTGTTTGAGGAATTCAAAGTTGATCTGTGCCTGAAGAATCAGGAAAACTTGCATTTTGTATGGACAGTTGCCATGCAGCTCCCTGCTGTGGTGGAGGGCACTATAAAAACTTTGGTGCCTAAGTAATTTATGATTAGTTGAAAACTAATTGTGTGAGCAATGAAACACACTAGTTGTGTTTCATTGCTCACACATGTTCTACTCAAGAAGAAACTGTAAAATTGATCTGAGGCCCATCCTAATGTGAATCTTTGTCTCTCTCTCAAAGAGCAAAGCTCTCTTTCAAAAATGTAACGCTGTGTGTGACGCAGGAGTTGCCATGGAAAAATACATTGAGCCAATCATTCATGATTTATTTATAGCAATTAGAATGCACATCCCAAGATCCAATAGTAACTTTGATTTAAAAAAAAAAATCATCCAGACAAAGGATTGAAGCATGTAAATTGTTGGGAACACTTGTGAGTCTGTATGCTTAATACATTATTTAAAAAATTGACTATGTATGTTCCTGGACAGGGCTTTGAAGTATAAGTGCTGCTGATATTTGCTTCTATATTTCTGCTGCTGATAATGTTATTGCTGTTGTCCTATACTTACCATCTGTTCAGTGCCTATTAAATGGGTATAGTAAATAGCCGTTCAAAGTGAGATTTTTTTCTTCTAATCATCTCTTTTGGAAAACATTTGTGTAAAAATGAATGCTTTGAAGAAATCTGTACACCTGTATTTTGCTGGAAACACAGTACCCAAGATCCTTAGAGCTGGATACACTTATCTGTGGTCCTTTAACTGCTACAGGTAGTGAATGCCTCCCTCCTGATTGTTTCAAATTGTATTCTGTGTGAAACCTTTTATTTGTCTATTTTGATGAACATTAACTGTATTTTGTGGTTGAGTTTTTTGTAGGCAACTGCTGAAGTATTGAAAATTCTGATCTCCCACACATGGGGGGGATCTCAATATCCAAAAATGGGATGCCTCCTCACTGGAAGTGCTCAAGGCCAGATTGGATGGGATCCTGAGCTACTTGGTCTAGTGGAAGGGGTCCCTGAACCAGGGGTGATCTTTATGGTCCCTTTCAACAAAACCATTCTATGCTATCTGCTTTATTTTGGGACAATTATAAAAATCAAACAGCCAAAACCACAAGTTTTCAGGTTAGAGTATTTCTATTTCTCTAATGTGTATGGACTCTTCGGGGTTTTATTTTCTTATTTTTCTCCTCCAGGGACTTGTCTTATGGATACTTTGACTCTGTTAGCAGCTAAGGAACTTCTCTGGAGTTTATTGCCCTTGTCCTTCTATGATTATGTGGCTTGCTTGCTGAGTTTCATTTCAATTTGGCAGTTCATGGAACTGTCAGCTCTCTTTGATGTATGTCTCCCTCAGAGGTTAAATCAATAGTGTTTTAAGCTTATCTCTTGCTCTCCATGAGGGCAATGCTAGAGGAATTGTGATTTTCAAGCTTTCATATTTTGCACTGACAATGTAATGTTGAGGGACAAAATCCACCTTAAAGAAAATCTGAAAGCAATTATTGTGTAGCTGTTTTTAATTGACCCAGAGTTGATGTGAGGAGTAAAAAGCCTGGTAAAAAACCTAGAGGTTTTTCCGATCATACCTGTGCCTTCTCATTCTGCACCAGTTCCATGGATCAGTGGACTTCTGATGGGAAAGGCTGCCAAAAGCTGCTGGAGCTCTTGGGCTTGTGCTCCTGGCCTTGCAATCAGTCAGGATTCCTGGGAGAGGCTCCTTCATCTGCTCCCAGCTGATCCTTCAGGTCTCCAGCTCCTCCCTCCAGAGGGCTCCACTGCAAGTGTGTGAGGGGTAAGGGGAGTTAGGGAACGAGAGAAGAGTCAGAAGGCAGAGGCTTGGGTAGGGAGCCTGGGATTGTCAGGAAGCCCTTCCACAAAAGAGAGAGGCTGTCAGAACTGTACTGGGCACACCAGCAGCATGGGGCTTTGAGGATCTGCTCTGAGCTGCTGCTTGGAGCCACACGATTGTCACGATCTGCTGATATGAGCAGGGAGTTGTGATGGGTCATTTTACTGATTTCGGAGTGTGAAAAACACAACACAGAAAAGGGATTGCAGAATCAATCAAAACAGATGCGCCTTTTATTGAATAACCACAGCAAATACCATAGAAGGATTAAGAGAGAGAAAAAAGATAAAGGGAGAAAGAGGGGGGGTTATAGCTACCAAATGTAGAGACAAAGTCCTTTGCAGTCCAGCTGAGGATCCACCTGCTATGTCGGGGAAATCTTGAATCCTCTGGTTAACTCAGGGATTTTTATTATGATAAACCATCATGGGGGGAACAGGTAAGTCTACTGAGAATTGCCGAGGGGGGAAACACATACAATAAAGAATAGATGTTACAGGTAGTCCATGTTCTCAGCAGTAGGCAAGAACCATTGTCTTCTTGGTCCAATGGCCACACCTGCAGGCAAACATCTCACTTTGGTCAGGTCAGGTCCCCCACACACGTCCCTCATATTGGGGGTTTCAGTCTCAGTCCTTGGGAGGGGGGAGTTCTCTGTAAAGGGGTCTCATGTCTCAGTCCTTGAGAGAGAGGCTTCTCCCATCTCAGTCCATCCCTCACAGTGGTTGAAAAGCAGATGGGGGGGTCTTCCATGGGGGGACCACCAAAGGTTACCCCAGAAAAGTCCAGCCAGGCCAAGAGGTGGGGAAATTCACAAGTTATTGGAGCAGGAACCATGAAGCAGGTGCAAGCATTCAGGGCAAGTCGCCTCCCTTTACCAGGCTCAGTGTTCCATGGCAGCAAACACACCTGCAAAAAACAGCTTGGCAAACCAGCAGGGTTCTCAGAATGGTGAGCAACCATCTCAAGCAAGGCCAGAATTCCCACCAGGGTCTTTTTGGTGGTCCCAGTTTCTGTCCTTTCACAACAATCGTGAGGCAGATGAGAGAAACTTTGTGCAATCAGTCAGGATTCCTGGGAGAGGCTCCTTCATCTGCTCCCAGCTGATCCTTCAGGTCTCCAGCTCCTCCCTCCAGAGGGCTCCACTGCAAGTGTGTGAGGGGTAAGGGGAGTTAGGGAACGAGAGAAGAGTCAGAAGGCAGAGGCTTGGGTAGGGAGCCTGGGATTGTCAGGAAGCCCTTCCACAAAAGAGAGAGGCTGTCAGAACTGTACTGGGCACACCAGCAGCATGGGGCTTTGAGGATCTGCTCTGAGCTGCTGCTTGGAGCCACACGATTGTCACGATCTGCTGATATGAGCAGGGAGTTGTGATGGGTCATTTTACTGATTTCGGAGTGTGAAAAACACAACACAGAAAAGGGATTGCAGAATCAATCAAAACAGATGCGCCTTTTATTGAATAACCACAGCAAATACCATAGAAGGATTAAGAGAGAGAAAAAAGATAAAGGGAGAAAGAGGGGGGGTTATAGCTACCAAATGTAGAGACAAAGTCCTTTGCAGTCCAGCTGAGGATCCACCTGCTATGTCGGGGAAATCTTGAATCCTCTGGTTAACTCAGGGATTTTTATTATGATAAACCATCATGGGGGGAACAGGTAAGTCTACTGAGAATTGCCGAGGGGGGAAACACATACAATAAAGAATAGATGTTACAGGTAGTCCATGTTCTCAGCAGTAGGCAAGAACCATTGTCTTCTTGGTCCAATGGCCACACCTGCAGGCAAACATCTCACTTTGGTCAGGTCAGGTCCCCCACACACGTCCCTCATATTGGGGGTTTCAGTCTCAGTCCTTGGGAGGGGGGAGTTCTCTGTAAAGGGGTCTCATGTCTCAGTCCTTGAGAGAGAGGCTTCTCCCATCTCAGTCCATCCCTCACAGTGGTTGAAAAGCAGATGGGGGGGTCTTCCATGGGGGGACCACCAAAGGTTACCCCAGAAAAGTCCAGCCAGGCCAAGAGGTGGGGGAAATTCACAAGTTATTGGAGCAGGAACCATGAAGCAGGTGCAAGCATTCAGGGCAAGTCGCCTCCCTTTACCAGGCTCAGTGTTCCATGGCAGCAAACACACCTGCAAAAAACAGCTTGGCAAACCAGCAGGGTTCTCAGAATGGTGAGCAACCATCTCAAGCAAGGCCAGAATTCCCACCAGGGTCTTTTTGGTGGTCCCAGTTTCTGTCCTTTCACAACAATCGTGAGGCAGATGAGAGAAACTTTGGACAGAGATTTACAACGATGCACTCAGCTGGAGGAGGATCTCATCCCTCAGCTGCCTCCACATCCTTCCTTGATTTGGCCACAGAACAGTAAAGACCTGCCCCTGAAGAGGCTTTGCTGTGTCACTTTGTGTGCCATAGGCTGTACCTCACTGTGTGGGGGTTTCTCTGGTGTGAGCAATAATTTTGTAGCTACAGAGAGATTTAAAATAATTGTGGGGTTCTTCTGGAAGTAGTAATAGAGAGCTGTGTCTGTTGAGAGAACAAAGCATCGACAGTGCTGAAGCTGAGTAGAAGTTATACCCTACATCCTGTCTGCAAAACTCTGAAACTTCACAGAGAAACAAGCTGACAACCAAGAGATTGCTTTTCCTGCTTTGCCACTGGGAATTACAACTCCAGCTGACTGGAAGCTTCCTTTGTCTGCAGGCTGCAAGTGTGGCAAACACTCTCCCATCTTTATTAGTGCAGCTTTCACCTTCAGTAATGTAGAGAAATGCCTGGGGTTGGGATGGCATTTTGAGCTGGGATTCATCAGCTTCAGCTGGTAGACATCTGCACTTCAAACAGACTTGTTGTTGAGGCTCCCTTCAAAGCTGATGGAGAGAACTGGATATATTTAAGAGGTGATTTATTTCATACCATGACAGCTCTCCAAAATCAGTCAGATGTATTGAGCCTTAGAAGTTTCTCTTCCTTCACTGGTGAGCAAGGAGTCTGGACAAACAACTTTTTCTTTGTCTGTTTACATTTTGCTCAGTTAAATCCAAACCTTGCAAGTTGTATTATTTATATAAGCAATATTTCAGTCAAAGGAGGCTAACATCTCACAGAGGATAAGCTGTTCTTTGCTTGTCTCTTTTGTGACAAAATGTGCTGGCCACAGATTCCTGCCCTGAGTGAATTGCCCTTAACCTTTCTAGTGATACAGACACATGGCCTTGTGAATATTTGCAAGGATCAACTGGATGGCTGCTCAACTCTATTTTCCTAGACAAAAGCTGACAGGTTTTTGTTTCATTTTTTTTGCCCTAGAGTGAACACTTTCCAAGGTGTAGCTGTCAGCTACCTGCTAAAGCTGAAGAAACAAGAAATGTGTTGACCCAGCCATAGCACAGGCCTCACTTGCATGCCTGAAGGCTCTGACTCCAAATCAGCTCTGAGACCATCTGCAATTCCCATCCCTCCCATTTTAGGTTTATTAGGTTTTTCCATGTGTCTTTCCAGTCATACATTACATGTTTAGGTTTTTAAACTTCTGCAACCAAACATAAATGGCTGGGCTGTGTGTGCCCTCCTGTGAGAGGATGTTCTTGTGCTGTGGACAGCTGAGGCCATTGCAGTGGCACTTTCTTGTCCTGGGGAGGGCACAGCCCAGTGCTACAGCCACCACCTCCAGGGTGGTGATGCTTCTCTGCTGGTGTCCTGGTTTAGGGCAACTTTGGGAGAAAACCTCCCAAGGGGGCCCCTCCAGAAAGCAAACCCACACGGCTGCTCCCCACAGCCGGTTTGGGAAGGATTCCTCAGAGAGAAGTGGAAAGAACCTGTTTATTTAACAGGCACAGCACCCCCAGCACACAAAATGAACAATGCTGGGTGACACCACTCTGTCACCGCTCTGAAAAAGATGACAAATTCAGAAAGTCTCTCTGGGGGTGCTCGCTCTGCTCTCAGTCCCTCCGGCGCTGGGGCAGCTGCTGCCCAGAGTAGGCCCCGCCAGGCCACAAGGTGCAAACTCTCGGGGTTTGCCAGGGCCCAGCCCGGAGCAGGCTCGAGTGGTTACAAAAAAGGGAAAGGAAAAACAACCCAGGGAAAAATTCAGACTGCTCAGCTAAACTACATAATGAGCAGAAGGAAAAAGCAAGAGCAAAGCAGGAGTAAAGCAGAAGCAAGAGCAAAGCGAAAAGCCAAGCAAAAAGCAAAAGCAGCACTGTGTACTGCCCCATCTCTGTGTCCCACCAGCCGTGGGGGAGCAACTGATGACAAAACCCAAACAAAACTTTCACTCTTCAGAGCTGGTCTTGAAGGCACAGAACATAATATCCAGCATGAACAGATCGTACAAATGGGGATACAAGCATCATAATGTCACCCTGGGACAGATGGTTATGGGCAGAGGAAGAAAAATGCAAACTTAAATTATGTTCTTACACTGGTGAAATCAAGAGAGCTCAGATGTTTACTCTGGTGTAAATGGCAGGTTAAATTGATAAATACTGAAAGATGTGTCATGGAGACGGGACTGTTCATTTCCTGGCTGCATTGGAAAATGCTGGTCAGCACTAGGGATGTACCTAGTCCAGGGAATGCCCTAGTGTGCAGTGAGGGATGCTGAAGAGGCCTCCTTTCCCTGTGTGGCAGCAGTCAGACTTGTGCCCTCTGAATCTCCTCTCAACTCATTTGCTCCACCCCTGCAAGACTGTCCTTGAGGAGGTGAGACTGATGTGATTCTGTCTGTCCCAAATCAGTTTCTACTGATGGGACCTGGCACAGGAGAGGAATTTCTGACAATGCTCAGAAGTGCCCCTCAGCATTTTTTTTCCCACCCTAAATGTGTTCTTTGAAAAATACTGGGATATGAATGGTGAAGGCATTTTACTTTGTGTGGGAGGACTGTGCATGTGAAAAGCAAATGTTAATATTTCATGAAGGGCTCATCTCCTAATGGCAGGAGGGTTTCCAAACCTGAGGCTATCACAGAGGTGCCAGTGTTGATGAGAACCACCAGATTTATGATCTTCCTCCCCTCACTGGCAAACAGGGAATCATCAGAAGCAAAGGCAGAAGTCATGCAAAAGCTGATGTGGGAGGCAGAAATAAAGCTGTTGAGGAGCTGAGCTCATCCACCTTTGTGTCTGTTGGGATGGCTCTCTAGTGAGCTGTGGCTAAGCAGGGATGGACAGATGCCAACCTCACACCCTCCATGGGCTGCACATGGAACACACTCCTGCAGCACCCACAGCAGCAGCTCATATTCAAACAAACATGATTACAGTCAAACAAACATGATTCTATCTGTGAGTCTGGTGTTCCCACAGCAGTTAGGAGACAGTCAGGATAGGCCTGATATGTTCTTGGAAGAGTTTCAGAGCCCAGTATTCACCTCTCCTGGCAGCAGTGCAGTGTCTGGCCACTACCACACTCCTGGGCAGCTGCCAGGAGCTTTGGCAGGGTTCATCTGCCTGTTGAGGATTGAGTGATTCATGCCCTGGTGTTGGGAAGTGCTGCTGACTGTGTGCCTGCTGTCTGTCCTGGCTGGGCCAGTCTGCAGAGCTGGGCACATTTGATTAGCTCATAATTCTTTGATGCTGGATATTTTTTTCATCAGTGCTGGAGTGACTTGTGATTTTTATTTATGGCACTGTAATCTTTGCCCAGTTACTAGTGTGCAGATTTGGAAACATGCTCTGTTGGACAATTCTCTTCCCACTGCCAAAAGCCATCCCAAATCCTCCTGGGTATCTGTTCTTAAAGATTTCTCCACCAGCAAGTGCCCACTTCCTCCTCTTCTCTTTCTTCAGCTGGAGGCATTGCATCATCTCATCCCTCCATCTTTCCAGATTGTAACAGGGCTTGGCTTGAAAGCAAATTTGGGGAAATTTTAGCTGAGTCTGGCCCAAGGGTTGAATTAATTTTGGAACATGCGGTGCTGTGGAGCCTAGAGCAGCAGCAATGAATGCCACTTGCCACCTGACCAGGAGAGGAAACTAAAAGGCTCCAGCAAAAGAGCTGTTGCCACAATGTGTGCATTCCTCAAAATCACTGAGGGCAGACCAGGGCCCTGCTGAGTTTGATGTTTTCTCAAATTGGCAACTTCTTGCTATTTTTAAACAGTACAAGCATTTCAGGATGGTGTGAGCCAATGAGGTTGTCTGTATAAATTAAGAAATCAAAGAGCTCAAATATCTCTTCTAAGCTCACCTAGGTTTGAGTTAAAAGATGAAAAGCTAGAAATAAACCCAGAGGCTTATTTTGTTTATTCAATAGTAGCCCTTAGATCTTGGTTTATGACTCAGATTTCTATTCCATTCCATGCAAATCCCCAAGGTTGGCAGGAGTGTTGATCTGCTGGAGGGTAGGAAGGCTCTACAGAGGGATCTGGACAGGCTGGATCAGTGGAGGGAGGCCAATTGTATGAGACTCAACAAGACCATGTGCCAGGTCCTGCATTTGGATCACAACAAACCCAGGTACCACTGCAGGCTGTGGGAAGAATGCTCAGTTTGTGCCAGCAGAGGTTTGGATTGGATATTTGGGAGAATTTCTTCACTGAAGGGATGTCAAGCACTGGCACAGTCTGCCCAGGGGAGTCACCACCCCTGGAAGTATTTAAAATAGTGTAGATGTGGCACTTGGGGACCTGGTGAGGTGATGGGCTTGGCTGTGCTGATCCAACTGCTGATGATCTTAAAGGTCTTTTCCTACCCAAATTATTCTAAGATTCTGTGAGAAGAGAATATCTTCTAAAAGAAGAGTCTCTCTTTTTAAAACTGTCTACCATGTAGGCTATGAATGAAACTTCCTTTGGAGGCAGGAGAATAAATATTTCCATATTCTATTAAAAAACCCCTCAGCATTTGCTATGTCATCCCAAAATCTATCCCAATTCTGGATGTAAAACTGTGCAAGTTTCACTCTTAAAACCTGAAGTTTTAAGTAACCTCTAGGCTTGTAAAGTGTACAAAAGAATAAGTGAACCTGGTGCAGTCTCTATGAGCCACTTCATTTTTGGCTGATGAGACAACCAAAAAGAGAGAACCATTGGTTCTCTTTAGGAACCAATATTGATTCATGGGAATGTGAACCTGGAGAATGCCTGAGAGCCCAAACTGCATCAAGTTCACCTCACAAACAGTGTAAATTGCAAGCTTGAGCACAGCTCTCTGCTGGAGCATTAACTCTTCCCCCCAGATGCTTTTTGTGGGTTGAGGCTGAGTCACCAGCTGATGTGTGGGGCAGAAAGGAACAATGCCCATCTAACCTCTCTTGCTAAACTGGAGAAGGAAATCTGTCTGCAAGTATAAATTCCTTTGTGCTGCTTTGCTGCACGGGGAGCAGGGGTGAAGGTTCATTGCCAGCCATGGGTAGGAGCTAACTTGATGAAGTGGATCACTCACTGCTGTGACACAGCACAAAAAGAGCATTTCTGCCCCAGATCCTCTGTGGACTGAGCTGGGGCACTGTCATTGTAAACGTTTGTAAATTCTTGTGGCTGCTTCCTGTAACCTTCACCAGGTGATGCAGCAGAGGGAGAGGGGGAGAGGCCCAAAGTTGTTTTCTGGAAGGCCTTGGTGAGCTTCTCTTGGTGGGAGAGAGCGTGGTAGAAGGTGGGGTTTCAAATCATTACCTGACTTCTGGGTAGTTCAGGGCTTTTGATTAATCTGAGAGATAAAAAGGAGAGCAATAATGTGAGTGGCATTGAAACTGAGGAGAGATGATTTAGATTTGGTGAGATGGAAAAGTTGACCTGCATCTAAACTTTTTTGTATCAGGTTTTTCCTCAAAAAACAGGCATAACACACTTTTCTTTGTTCTTATCCACCTTTCACTTACTTTTATTTTAAAAGTTTTTATGTCAAAAATACCTCATATAAGCACTTCCATTTAGCATAATGGAACATGCATAGCAGTTGCATTTCCTATTGGTGCTGCAATACCAGGAGTTTATTGCTCACAAAACCATTTTATTTTACGTCTCTATAACAGTATAGAAAAATCAATGAACATCTAATTAAGACTTTAAAAAAATGTAGGTTAGTACTTTAATCCTAGATCAATTTGCTTTTATTTCATAACAGCATAAAAATTTATCTGCTGAGACTATAATTAACTACTTCAGCTTTTGGATACCCAGATACAATCCTTTGGAAGGAGTGCAATTAAATTATTTATTTCACATCCATCTTGAAAATTCATGAATAATATTAATATTAATGGAGAGGACTTAAAACACTGGTTTTGTACTGAAGGAGGGAAAAAAAAGCTCTAGATGCAAAAAACATTTGTGGCATGAAGTTGTCTTCTCTGTGGAAATGTAAGTACCACATACTATTGGTGTGAGACTTTGCTCAGGAATGTTGTGAATATTTGTGCAAGAACAAATAAATAGCAAATGAGCACTTTTTTTGTCATTTAATTTTCAGAGGAAAAAAAACAGAGATGTATTTGGTCAATATGGACTGGTGGCAGACAAAGCTCAGTGCTGGTGGTATTTACTCTGGTATGTTCTGTTACAGAAACCAAACTACTACCTCTCCTCCACTGTACCAAGTTCAGCTCAAAAACACAATTAGAAATAATTGCAAAGTGTAGAAATAACATCAATTGTACAGCTGCAAATAACCTTATCAGGCTTAAAAATACAGCACCTAAAACTCAAAGCAAAACCTTCACATCCCTTTCCTTCCAAGGGTTTCTGTGTCTGGTCATTGGACAGAACACACCTTGCAGAAGGACCTAGAAGTCTCATCCTATGGTTTCCACCTCCTGCAGATGCTAATTTCTTCCCCAACCAGAAGACAGGTTATGGGAGGGCATCTAGAGGGAAAACACCATTCAGTGAGTTTCTGTACTCAAAGGCAAGGTTTTGGAATCTTTCCTCTGAAATGGTGAAATGGGTAATTATTAGAACAGTGGGATTCAACATGTTTTGAGATATTTTACTCCTGCAACAAATCGACTGAGGGGCTCAAAAGTTTGGAGGAGTTGTGTATGTCCACACACTGCCAAGTGGCATCTATTGTGCAAGCTTAATTCTGTTTGAAAATGAAGGCAAGAATGGTAATGGTGACAGAAAGATGCTTTTCTTCCAAAAGAGATTGAATGAGGTTTGAATTTGACATAGGAAAATTAAATCACTGCTGGACTAAAGAAGACATTGCTGTCAAAAGCATAAGCTTTGGGACCATGTCTAGAGAAAAATTGGCAGTTTTTGTGAATTCCTGGTTTGTGTTAACTAAGCCAGTCTATTATAGTTGGATTGAACTCCTTTGCAAGATGAGCTTTGTGGATGATATAAAACTCTTTGAGATCAGAGAAGGAACAGCACAGGATCCTTGTCCACTCACAAGCAGACAATGTGAGAGCTGCTGTATTCTTAAATTGATTTTCTGGCAAGCAAAAAGTAAAATTATTTTTTTTTATATTAGAAACCCATTGAATTATAAAAGAAATTGTGCACTGAATTTAGAGGTGTAATAAGTTTAAATTCCATAGGTGAGAAATTTCCTCCCCTGTTGTTATCTGACATGTCTGGTGATAACCTCTAGTTCTGTGCTGTCTGTGTCAGGATGATGAAATCAGATACTGAACTGCCTGGATCTGCTCTTATTAGAACTGAGAGGATACAGAGTCTGTGAGTAACACAAAGCTTCCATTTGACCTCCAAAGGCAGAGGATCAGATTTAGGAAGGAATACAATGCTCTGCAAACAGATCCCTTGCAGGGTTGGGGAGGGGATGAAATGGATTCACCTATTTTGTTTCCATGTTTGAGCATGGGAGGATCTGGGTTTAAATTCAGCCTTCAAAATCAAAGACTAGAGTTTTACCAGAAAGCTGCTCAGAATCTGATGTGAGCTCACAGTAGGCTCTTTGCTTCACCCATTGCCTTAATGCAGGAATTGTATAATATTTAAGCCACTTTATATGGCTCACATAATAGCAACCACCACACCAATAATAAAGTCCCTCTGGAATCTGCCAAACAAAAATGCTATACTTTTTTTGTAGGAACTTTCTGTGCTATAAATGATGGTTTATACATCAGAAAAGTAGTTTGAGAGGACTGCTGTCTCCAGCTTTGCTTTAGAGTTCTGGATCCAGAGCTTTTTAAACAATTTATAGTCCACTTTGACTGACTATGCTTCTGGAATGGCCTTTCTGGCATGCCTCAGCATGGGATTGACAGAGGTAAAAACATCCTTTTTTTCCATCCCACAGATTTCAAATGCCTCAGACCTGCTGATTGCAGCACAGCCTGGACAGCAGACATTTTTTCTGCATGTTGTTTCTGTGGAAGGTTTGTATTTGAAGTGCAAAGAGAAGACAGCAGCTTACACAGGTACAAAGAGCAGAAGTTTGCCCCGGTTTCTCTGCTGTGGGGGGCAGTTACATTTGTGTTTTATTTAACCGGCTCCCAGTAGCACTTCTGACGGAGCCAGAAGTGTAAAAAATGGTTCAGCAAGTGCACTGAGCTTTGCTTTTCAGTCTGCCTTGTGCTCCTGCCCAGAGGGTCTCCTGAGAGATAGCAGAGGTGGCACTAAGGACATTCCAGGTGTTTCTGGGAGGAGCTGCAGCTCCCAGGGTAAACCAGAGTTAAGCAGGGAGAGACAATCTGTATGTGGCTTCAGGACAAGGGAAAGAGCAGTGAAGCTGGGCACAACTTGGAGTACCCAGAGATGTGTCAGGCCACAAACCTAACTCCAGAGTCCTTGGGATACCCTGCATTTCCATGTTAGCTTTGTGTCTGGATTGCAGCTTGGCGTGGTTATCATCACTTGGGTGCTTGGTGGGGTTGGAAGAGCAAGAGTGCTGCTGCCAGCCTGACTCAGAGATTATTCCCCTGCAAGATGGCTCAGTCCTGTCAACCACTCCACTGGAGTCCTGCCTCGTCTCTGTGCACAGAGAGCAGGCAGAGGGACTGCAGCTTGTTTGGGAGTGTCCCTGGGCCAGCTGAAAGCCCTGCAGCAAACCCTGGGGATGTACATGCTGCTAACTGAGGAGTCTGGGCCGCCCCATTTCTGTAAGCCCCATATAAAAAGCAGGTTGCTGATGGATGTTTCCTCCTCTCACCACTCTCTCTCTGTGTGGCTGATCCAGAAAAGGGTGGTTTTGTTGAGACTTGAGTATTTCTGAAGGAAGGGGTGTGTGTGCATGTGTGGGGAATAAAAAAAGAAACATCAGCGCGTTCTGACGGAGTCGCGTCCCCACTTAACTTAATGACAGACACCCACCCACTTCACAGGGGTCAAGATTTCAGTATCCTGTGTGTGGGGGATCTGTCAGTAATGCTGTCCTTGTTACAGCAGTAGCTGAACTCCTGTTGGCATAGCAGGCTACAGAGAACTGCCAGTTAGCAGCTCTGTCACTTACGCTCCCTTCATGCAGTGTTCGTGTTTGATTGCTATCTTGATTAGCCAAGAAGGCTTCATGTTCCTGGAATGTCCCTGGAGTTATCTTAGTGCTGAAAGAAAATGAGGGAAGAGTCTCTCAAACTGGACAGTTAAAGTCTTGGGTCTCATCTTACATGAAGATCAGCCTTACCTCTGTCACCACTGCTCTTCCCTCTCCTCTTAAACCCTGTAGGCACAGAGCCACCCCTGACTCATATTGAAATTCAAACCTTTCCAGGCTTGTCTCTATATTAGGTAGAAGTCTTCTGGGCTCTAGTACACTAAAGGAAAATAAGCATGGGCTGAAAAATTGCTTTTGTGACCCTTGGGAAAGAAAGAAAAAGATGGCAACAACCATTTAACACTGACTTCATATCCAATGAATTGAAACTCTAGAGCTGTCAAGGCTCTCTGGACACTTTACTTTGCTCAAATAATTTTCTGAAGATGTCTGTTCAAACAAACCTCTGCAGAGGATGGTTTCACTTGTGCACAGGTGCTCTTTTATGACTCTACTCTTCAGGGCATAGTTGGGTTTATTCCTTCCAGGACCTTTTTTTGCTTGGTGTTATACAGACAAAATTCTCTCTCTGAGAATTATCGGTAGGGACTGGATCTAGCTCAAGAACAGTTAATCCTCCAAACAACTAGAAAATCATTTTTGAAGCACTGCATCCACTGTGGAAGCATTAATTCCTCCAGCAGTGCCTGTCTAACTAATGTCTACATCCCTGTTGTGGTGGGCTGAGTTTGAGTTCTCACAAAAACCAACAAAACCTCTCATGTCTCTCAAATACCTGATCTGTGCACTTCCTTCACAGCCTATTTTAAATAGAAGGCTGATTTCCTGAGACAATTTGCATCTATTTTCTTGCTTTCTGGTCAAGATCTTGATAAACTTCCAGATAAAATTATGCATGTTGGGACTCAAAGCTGTTCCTTTCCTGCTTACAGGGGTCTCTTGACTAAACTCTTGTGGCACTGCAAGCTTGACATGGACTGTACCTTTTTATTCTTCACACCTGTGCAACTTCTGGCATGGTTAAAATGTTCCCTATTTTACAGCTTCAGAGTGTTGTCAATAAAAAGGTTGTGATTCAAGCTAGAAACAGCACTTTGAAAACTTGCATTTCTTCAGTTGAAAAGTAATGCTGTTCTTCTTGTGAATGCTCTTCAGCTCTATAAATCTGTTTTAAAATCTGGAAAAACTGGAAAAAAAAGCTTTTCAGGCAGTGCTTTTTTAGGTCCTACATAGGTTACATTTTGTCTTCCATGTTCTTAGTTCTGCATTTCCTGTGAGTTTTTTAACTTTGCATACATAGCAATGCCCCATGTCACTAAATTTGCCAAACATGATGTGCAAGTGCTGCAAAGGTTCCTCACCTCCTACTGAAGCTTTAGATCTGCCCTCTAAAGTCACCCTTTTAGACTCATACAGGCCATTTCCAGTTAAAATCCCTTCCATGTTCTTTCCATTGGGCATCCCTGGCTGCACCTTGGACCAGGAGAACAGATTTCCCACATCCTGGAGATGTCTCTATGGGCCCTGTTGTCTGTGTGTATTTGTTGAAGGTTCTCCCTGATCTTCCTTTGTGATATGCAAATGATATACAAATGATAGGTACTGATAGCAGTGTTTTAACCACAATAGTATTGAAACTTGGGAGCAAATAGCTTTTCTTCATATGAAGAAGGGACCAAAAGATGATTTTCCAGTTGTAACTTTGGCTTAATGTGGGGAAGCATGTGAAGAAGAGATTGTTACTTGAAATTTCATAATGTTAATCTTACTCACTGGAGGTTAGGATTTGTAATTTAAAACTGGCAAAATATTACATGAACAAACTATAGTTGTTTCTCTCAGGAAAGAGATTGATTTATAAGGAGAAACAAGAAGTTGTTCATAGCTCATTCTTTTACCCCAAAATCTTTAAGAGGTAAAGAAAAGCAGGGACTTTACACACATTGGTATGACATGGAATACATGGCAAAAGTAAGTCCCCCTTGATGTAGCTAATGTCTGATAGATTAATTAATGTTAGATTGAGTAATTAGAGAACACAGTAAGAGAGAATATGAAGTGACAGATCTGGAATTCAGACATTTTTTCCAAAGGACTAACTTGTTTAATGTGGGATTTTTTTAGACTAAATGAAGGATCTTGGTAATATACAAGATATTGTGCAATATTTTTTCATTATAGAATATTGCTGCAATTAAGTAAACATATTTTAATATTACTGTGACACAAACTAATGCACTAATCCTCACCAATTGACTACTCCATATCTGTCAGATTATATGCAAAATACATAGTTAATAAGTAAACATGAAGATGAAAAGGGGATTTTGGAGCTGTTTCTGAAGATGATGTGGCATCTTGCCTGCTGCTAATCATGTTTCTAACACAATGGGGTTTGGGCTGGAGTTAGTTTAAACAAATTCTTGTGAGGCTGATTAACTCAGTTTGTTTGGTTTATGTGAACACACTTCTGTAACAGCTTTGGTCCTATTTAATAGGCAAGGGGTTATCAGTCTGAGAAATAAGCTAATAAACTGAAGAAATAATTAGATCTTTCTAAGCAGACAGATGGCAGGGTCATGTCCTTTGATACCAAGAATGCCAACAACCTTCTCTAGTTTTGCAATTAGATTGTTTCATCTGATAATTTTAAAAAAAAATACAAAAACAAACCTAAAAATAATAGCTGAAAAAACCCAAACAAAACAGATCATGGTATAAATCTTGGATTTTTTTCCTTTATAGGTGATCTTTACTGTAGCAACATTTTTACCATGATCTAAAGCCCAATAAAGCTATTAGTGGCATCCCAAGTACCAAGCCAGACAGAATACTGGCATGCTGTTAAAATAAATAAAAATAAAAAGGAGAAAAAAATTTCAGGGTTATGAAAGCTTCCTTCAAAAGCTAAACTGTTTAAGCTCATCACTTTTAGGAACTAGGTCTGGCGTTGGAAGGCAGGGAGGAGAATATGGACTGGTTGAGAAAACGTGCAAACCACTAGAATAGCAGCAGAAAGACATTTGCATTTGTGCTGGATTTGGGTGTGCCAAGTTCATAAGAGGACACTGGCTGGGAGGGGATCAGAGGAAAGTCCAGGGCAGCACTGCTTTAAATGAGGAGGGGACAGGAGGGGTTCTGGCCACCTTGGTGTAATCAGAGGTGAGTACAAAGTGGGTTGGAAAGGTCTGAGCAGTACCAAGTGTTACCAGTTTGGTTATTGCTGAATGGGTAATACCTTAGCCTTTTAAACAGGATATTGGCCCTTTTCTTGCAAGTCACAGAACCATGGAACAGTTTGTGTTGGAAGGGACACCTTAAAGACCTGCTTGTTCCACCCCCCTGCCGTGGGCAGGGACACCTTTCACTACACCAGGTTGCTCTAAGCCCCATCCAACCTGGCCTGGAACACAGACATGGGGCATTCACAGCTTCTCTGGGCAACCTCTTCCAGTATCTCACCACCCTCACAGTAAAGAATTTCTTCCTAATCTCTAATCAAACCCTGCCCTCTTTCAATTTGAAGCCATTCCCCCTCATCCTGCCACTGCATGCCTTTGCCAAAAGTCCCTCTCCTCTTCTTGTATTCCCTTTAGGTACTGACATGTGCTCTAAGGTCCCCCCAGAGCCTTCTTTTATCCAGAAAAATAATTTTTAAAAGGTTCAAAAGTGCTGCATCCCAAAGAGGAGGCTAAAACTGTGGTACTTAATTCACACAGACCTTTTGGTCGCTGGATGAGGTTCAGAAGGGAGTAAAAGGCTGCCACTGAGAAAGAAACATGGGAATGTTTAATTCTTCATAGCTGCCATTTATAGCCATAAGAAACAATATTTAGGAGACTTCAAGCTCTTACAGACATGCAATAATGTGATTTTAGAGATGTATGCACCAGACTGCACCTATTTACAGTCTTTGCCATGCTTTGTTCCCTACATAGTAGTAAATTTCTGTTTGTAGAACAGTTTATCAAACCTTTCAATCATTAAAATAATTCCCTACGCACCTCAGGAATGTTCTATAATGACTATAAAGAAGCAGAAAATCTTTACTTTCTTAAAATAACTTGGAGTGTAGGAGAAGGCTTTGAGTTCAGTATTGCAGCCTCTGCCTTACTTTCACTGATTCTGCTATTGACTGGGTGTAATGGATTCACTTGATACTTTATCCAAATAGATTCAAACAACAGACTAGCTGAAGACTCAGTCTTTTGTTTTACCAGGAATTGCATAGCTGGATCTCTCATTCTACTTATGAAATATGGGAAGTTATCTTTTTAATTGCTTTGGTCGCTACTGTTGTCTGGAAAATTAATATTTCAGTGAATTTCACTCAGTTTATCACAGTGGCTCTTTCCATACTAGGTTTTGAAATAATAGTGGAGATCCTAAAACCTAGCTTTGGAGGGTTGTGGATGACCACAAAGCCTATTCCCTTTCTGGAAAGGTAGCATTTTTAAGCTCAATTCAGAGCTGATGGTAAGGGATGTGATCCTCTGAGGCTGCACCAGGACATCTAACTAGGTCTGTCTCTCTCTCTACAGGAATCTGTTTCTCTTCACTGACTATGGATGAAGCTTGGGAACCTTTTCTCCTTGTGCTGACACAAGCCTTTGAGTAACTGCTGAAGACTTCATAACTTTTTTCCCCCTAATGAGGTCCATTAGTGCAATTTAAATCTCATTAAGCTAATTGTAGTCTGTTAGACTACACATCTCTGAAAATATGTTTAAAAAACATGAGGGATGTTTAACTCATCAGCATGTTATATGAAGTACTCAATTAATATTCGAGTAAATTTCCCTTGCAGTTGTGCTTGTATCTGGAGCAGTTGGGCTGAGGGGATATTCACCATTAAACATCAGTGAAGTATTGTGAAGTAATTGCCCTTTTCTATCAGATATAGCAGTGTTTTTCCTAGAAAATTAACCCCTTAGAGTGGTGGAAAGATGAAATAATGTTCTTGGAGTATATTCATTTAGAGGATGGGTCTATATATTTTCAAGTTTTGCCTTCCATCAAAATACAAATCAAAGTGTCCTGGATTCTGGGATCCCTCCCAGATGCATTGACATGGATGCTGCTGCCTATCTGTAAATGAGTGCTTTCCATTTCCATAAGATTGAATTTCTTTAGGAGGTCTCCCAAAGCAGAGGAACCCCAAATCCCTGCTCAGCCTAGGAAAAATCTTGGCTACAGTCTAAGGTTATATCACAGAAATAGAAGCACTGGCTCTCCTGTGTTAGAAGCTCTTTGACACATTTGTGTTACTGCAAAAACTTCTCAGATCTTTGTTTCTCCAAAGACATGTCAGGCTCGAGCCTTGAATGAATTCCTGCTGGGAAAGGTTGGATTTGCTGCCTGCAGGCAGCCAGACGTGGTGCAGGACCTGTTTTTCACACTGGGGAGGGAAGTGGGGCCCTTCCAAAGATTTTTGCCAGCAATATGCTGGGTTTGGCAGGGCAACCCCAGCCAGCCCTGTTTTTCCTGGGGAATGAAGCAAGCTCTCAGATCTTATTTCATGCAAGTTTTTGTAGGTCAGAGCTCACATGGTTCTGACTGGGAGTGTACTGGGGCTGGGTGTTCACAGCCTTCACCTGGTGAGGAGCTGGCTTCTTCCTTCACCACCTATTTCTTCTGGTGCGTGGCTGTGCTCTGGCCCACTGGGATCAGTACAAAAAATCAATGTCCTCTAGAAATGACAGTGGGTGTAGATCAGGTTAACAAGAGACACAAATAAGAACTGATGGGATTTTTTTTTTCATATAAAAACAGATAGTCTTCAGTTTTTCATGTTGAAGTTATCACTTCCCCATCCCAGCTCACTGGCATTGACGCAAACCTCTGCAAACACTCATGGGAACTCAGACCTTAGAAACTTAACTTTTTTCTTCCTTTCTTTTCTCCATGTTTTGTAGTCACTTAACTTCCCAGATCTGAATCTTGGTCAGGGGTACAAATCCTCCTTGGGGTTGTACCCTTCTGGGCTAGTGAAGTCTGTAATGAATGGAAGTGGTGAGTTACAGGGATGGATTTTGACATCTGAGAATCACCTGTGAGAGAAGGCTGTTCTAATTAGTAAAACTTGTGACTAAAGTAAGGATGGAGTAGGGAATGAGAGAAGAGAGGTTGCTGCAGCAACAAAAGCTGTGCTGGTGTTAAATCTGCTGATTATAAGCTTGAATTCCTTGGAGAAAATGGACTCTAATGGCTTTTGCTGACAAAAAGTGATTTAGATGGAAAATTGAAGTGTAACATGTTTGGGTATGTGGAAATGTTACTTGTGGCTTTCAAAATGGGAGAGTCACTCTCCATTCTGCTTAACAATGGGGAAAATTAATGTTGAATTTGGGGGTTGTAATAGGAGTAGAAATTGGAGATCACTGAAGCTTCCAAAATCAGGATGATAGATTAGTGCAGCGCTTGGTATCAATTCTTGTAATGGTTGGTAAATTTCCAATGGAAAAATAGCTATAAAATAGAGTTGTGTGTTTCCTGTAATGACACAAGACATGTGCAGCTCCTCTCTGGGTTGTGGGAACACTGAGAAATAGGGGTGGGAGGTGACCCCCACCACCACTGATGTGGCTGAAGACCAAAGAGCAGTAACAGGAGGGTTACTGTCAGCCAAAGCTGTTTTCATTTTTAACACTCCCTCTATTTCAAGAGCAAAGATTTTGTTGTTGTGGTTGTTTATTTAAATCATAAGATGCTCCTTGCATCATATTTTTCCAGAAAGGAAGAGTGAGAATAAACTATTGACAAAGTCGGTCATGTTCCTTGGTATGGTACCAGAAAGCATCACAGATGAGCTCCAATAAATGAAAAAAACAATGAGGGGAAATATGGAGGGCATGGAGGAGAAACACCCTGAAAAGAAGGAGGAGAAACATCAAAGCAGTTCTAATCTGGGAAGACTCCGTGACTTTAAGATCCAGTTAGGAGATCAGGCAAATGTTAGGGAGCTTTTTTTTGCTCTTTGACTTTCTTTTCTTGTTTTCTTTTCTTCCAATGAGAAGATGTTTCATCTGGACAAAAATTGTATGTTGACAACAATGAGGCTGTACTTAAGTTCAGGAGGTCAGGTCCTCATCAGATTTTCATCTTTCAGTCATAATTCAGAGGAGGACTGAATACAAAAGAAATCTTTGTGCAATCTGTTTGAGAACACACTGAGAGAAACATTAAACTATGTATCTTACAATCCAATCAGGCATATCTTTGAAATAATAAGATTTCCCCATGAGGTAGGAATTGGTATGCAGATCTGCCTGCTGTCTCTTGACTTCGTGGCACTGAACAGATGAGTCTCTGTCCTCATTGCTCTTCCTCTGACCTTACAACTCCTGGGTCATTCCCTAGACCCAGTTTTTAATTTGTGCACTCTTGCACAGAAGGGCAGAAATCAGGATAGACATATCAGCTGCTAAGTGCAGAAGGCTTCACCCTGAATTTTGATTTCCCTGATGCTCTTTTCTGCAGTCCCAGGACAGACCTGTGTCCAAGAGGGTGGCAGTTTGACACGTGTCCTCTTGACTTCAGCAGTGGTTGGCTTTGAGCATCGCTCACTCAGCGCATCGAGGTGTGAACCTCGCACAAAGTGTAACTGAGCACTGTGAATTTTATCCTCTGAACAGCCTTTCCATGCTCTTGCAGATTTTGCCATCACACTCATGCCCTTTTAGCTTCTGGCCTCAAAATGCTGGGGCTCTGTCTGATGCAATGTTTGAGCTCAGCTGGGGCATTTCTGAGGCTTTGAAAAACGCCATTTGGGTTCTCTCTCAAATAACTTTTGTCTTTTACTGGTAGAGTTCTAAAAAAAAATCTTCCAGTAAAAGATGCCCCACTTTGATTAAAAGAACTCAAATGCAAGAGTGAGTTCTGGCATATTTTCTTTGGACTGCGGCTAAACTCACCATACCTTTTGCTTATTTCTTTTTGAACTTCAGCTTCCAGTCTTTGCATCTTATTTTGCTCCACTGTCAGGCACTCAGCTGTATCTGAAATCTTGCCCCCCCTAGAAGGATTAGAATAGGTGCAAAGTGCCAGTCTCTAAAGTAGACACTACGTAACGTGGTAAAACACAATGAACAACCCTTTATTAAAAAAAAAAAAAGATATGTACATGTGCATCTCACTGCCTGATTTGAAATTTCCAGGTGATAAAAGGACCTGGCACAATGAGGATGTAGTTTTGTTCCTCTATTCCTGTTCTTTAATAATATGAGAATTTGAAAGGCATAAATATGCAAGAATTTTTTCCCCAGCTATTTTTATATCACAAGGCATGATAAGAAAAGATACTTTAGGTGAGGTATTTTAATAATGGCCCTTTTTCAGTTGCTGATGATTGAAAACCAGCAGCAATAAGGTACAAAACCCGTCCATGAGGCAGCTTCTAAATAATTACTAGGCACAAGCTTTTCAATGCAATATTAAAACATTATTAAAGTTAGGGGAATAAAATCAGCAAGAGTTGTTTATCAGCTTGCTTATGTATCTGGAACAAGTTGAAACAGACTGTTAAGGGGTTTTCACAGCATGTGGGAAAAGGATACAGTTCTTTCTTTGGGTGGATTGTCCGTAGTGGATTTGTTTCAGCAGAGCTGTGCAGAACTTTCCCTTCTCCTCTTATGTGCCCTGGTCCCAAAAATCACAAGCAGAATGGAGCAGGCTTTCACCAAAGGGGAGGGCTTTCTGGTGGGAACAGCTTTAAAGCACCATTTTCCTGCAAAGGTTGCTTCTCTTCTAAGTAAATAAATAAATAAATAATTTTGTGTGGTTGTTTGACTGCAGTAATCCAGACTATAATGGATGTGAAAAAGAGAAAGCTCAGCTGGAGAGTGAGGAAATACTGGGAGACAAGGTTTCATGGTTTTTTGATGCATTTCCTATTCCATGAAGAATACTCTATTTATTTAGGTTTAGAAAGCTGTAACACATTTAATATACCTGAATATGTAAGTCAAGCAATCCGAAACTGAAGTATGGGAGACAGAATTAGATATAATGTGTGATAGATTTTATGTATTTCAGTATTTCTTCAATATTTTGTTCTCATAATTGTGCTAAATAATCCTTAGAGTGACAGAAATTATACTTTTCAGTTCACATACAGGTTTTGGTAAGTAAACTCCTGTTTCCCTCCATCTTTCTCCCGTTTCCTTTGGAAATCTGGACAGACAAAAGAACCTGGGAATGCTTCTATAATTAAATATGGGGTATGTAGTGCAGTGGCCTTATCTCCTTGGTCTCTCCCACAAGGAAGGCTCTGGGGTGGGATGTGTTTTTATAGAAAAAACAGTGGTTATCACTCTCATGACACAAGATAAGGCACAGTTAGCTGCTCAGAGATGGATGTAGACAGCTGATGCTCCCTCAAGAGAGACGGACTGATGTCTCTTATCTCATGTTATTTGCAAAATCAACAGTGTAATTTGTTCCTGATGATGTTTTTCTGATTGCTTAGCTGCGAACTAAGCCTTTCCCAATGGGAGCACATTGAATTGATTTGATCAATTGTTCCTTCTGAAATCCTGAGGAAGAGGAGAGGATCAGCACAGCACAGGCCAAGATGGGCCATCCTTATGTGAATGAGTGTTTAGACCTTGCATTATGGGTACAAATGAGAAGGAAATTCTGTTTAAACATATGAAAATACTTTTGCTGCAAATGTGGTCAAAGAAGGAAACAGATTTCCCATGGGGGTGGTGAAATCTCCATCCTTGGAGCTGTTCAAAACCTGACTGGGCACACAGTCTGCTCTCCTTGGCTGTGTTCTGAGCAGGGGATTTCAACCAGAGCTTCCTTCCAGCCCCTGCCATGCTGGGATCAGAAACTCTCCCAGATCAGGAGTGGCCAGTCTGCTCTGTGTGCTGTTTCCAGTCTAATGCCCTGTGGACAAAGAAAGGTGGAGTGAGCCAAACACTGCATGAACAGATAACCTGCAAAATTATATGTATTAAACATTTCCTTCTGCTGAATTCTCCTTTGTCTGTCCTTTAACTATTCAACCTTGAGTCCGACGTCCCAATATGTTCCATCCTTTACATTGGCCCACTCCAAAGCCAGGTGAAGTTTCTATGCTGTTTCCTTCTGATTTTGGCAAACAGGGATTCAGATCCTAATCTAGCTTTGTTCTCTGCTGGTGGCAAACCTGGATTGTAAAGAGGAGGCATTTTCCTCATTAATGACTGAGTCTCATGCTGCTGCCTGGCTATTCTATGACAGGATCTGATGGAAACTGCTGTTCTGGGTCTCTCTAAAGGAAAAACCTGGGGGAAAACCTCAGTTTTGAGGCAGTTGATGGCACTGCTTGGGACACACAAATTAATCACCCTCCAAAGTGATTTGTCTGCAGAAAATACTGCTGTGCTGTGCTCCATGGAGCCTCACTGAGTGTGTGCACGCACACACACTTCCTGCCAGTCCATCCTCTCTGACTGGCAGCTATTTTTGCAGAACTGCCTTCTGTTTTGTCTCCTGCTTTGCTGCCTTTGCTCACACACGTCTCTCGCTGCTGCCATCCCTCCCTCTCATGGGCAGGGAGCTCTTCCCCCACTTGGAGCTGCTTGGCTTTTCATCCCACTCCACCATGTCCACCATCATGGGCACTGCTCTGAGAACTCTTTGCCTTTTCATTTGGAAGGACAGATTTTCAGTTTATTATGCCTATTTCTTATAATCCATAACCGTGTGCCACATGTCTTTTTTTTCCCTCCACAGAAACTTCCTTTGCTGCAGCCTTTGTCTTACAGGCACCTGCAAGCTCGTTATTGATTTGTCTTGCCAGCTCTCCCTGCTCAGTCTCCATGCTGTCAGGTCTCTGGCTCTGTTTACTTCCTGCAGCTTTTCTCTCCTCACACAAAGGTGAAGGCAGATATACCTGGGAGGCCTCTATTGTCAGCAAAAATGGACTTCCACTGAGGCCAGAAGTATAAATATCTTTCCTGTGATCTCATACAAAAAAAAAAATTTAAACAAAGCCCTTTTATCTGTCTGCACCCACAAAAAGTGCAAAACCACTCTACTAGTGTATTTTCTACAGCTTTATAAATAGACTGTTCCTTTCCCTGCTTGCTCAGGGCAGCTGAATGAATACCACCCAGGGACATTTAGTGCCCTCCGCCCCCTCAGTAGACATGGCATTAAAAAGAAAACAAAAAAGATAAAAGGGTTTGATGTAAAATGACCATTTGCTTCAAAAGAGCATTGACTGAATAATAGATCAAGCTTCACTTTGGTGCAGTGTTTTTAATAAAGGATGTGCCTTTGCCCACATGTTTCTGCTCAGCATTAACTTGAGAGACTGAGATGTTTGAGTATTCTCTCTAATTTAATAATCAGTGGTTAATTCTCCTCTGGCCTCTCCTGATCCTTTTGCTAGCATGTATTGGCCACTCAGAATATAAAGCCGAGATTTAAATTGAGCTCAAGCCTCCAAAGCTTTGATCAGCAGACTAGCTTGGGTTTCTTTAGCAGAAACTAAAAGGTGTTGGCATTCAAATTCCCATCTAGAACAAAACCAGAAGGTGCTCCTGCAATCCCTGCAGTGACACTGCCTGGTTTTGGGAACACAGCTGAACTCTGTGGTAGGGGTAGGGCTGACTCAGCCACACTGAGGTTTTAACTTTAGACTGTTTCATACTTTCCAGGGAGTCTGCCAGTGGTTTAAAATAGGGAATTTGAGGTTGTGCATCTTGGATCCCAGTCCCATGTCATCACAGGTGACGTGTGACTTGTCCTCAGCCCCTTTGCACTGCAGGAGTTCTGCTCCTCCTGTCAGTACATACAGTGACAATTTGGCTTTTTCTCTTTGCTCCTGTCCCATGGAAAATTCCTTCTTTCACCCTCCATGGGAGACTTGGTGAAATTCTCAAGCCCCCATCACATCATGACCTCTTCTACTCCTGACACCATGAGCTGTGCTGCTCCAGGTGCTGTCCCAGCTGAGCTGGATCAATGGCAGCTCATCTTCTCAGGCTGAAGACTGACACTGGCAGCTGCTCTAAACTGAAATTGCACTTCCATGGGCTAATTTCATTCTAAACCTCACTCGGGCTTTGCTGAAAGGAAAAAAATAAGATCATTTGTAACACATCCTGTGTTGATTTGCTGTGTGTTAGCCTTGACTTTCTCAGTATTACCTCAAAGACTTTAGGGACATTTGTTTGAACCTCTGTGAGATGGGAAAGGATAATTCCAGATTTCCATCTGGTTAATTAAAATCAATCCCTGCTCTTCTCAAAAACAAACAAACAAACAAACAAAAAACCCCAACATTTATATTTTTGTAGTTTACTTGTGACAATCTTTTGTACTTGCTGAGACCCAGATTCTTTAGAACCTAAGGTCAGATTTATTTAAGCTGCTCTCTATGGAAATTTTGCAATTTACATGAAGGACAGTAAATTCAAGTCATCACCATCAGTATAAATAGTTAAACCCCTATTGCTCTCATCCAAATTCAAATTCCTTGCTGATAATTTGAGCAGTACACTGGCTTTGATAAATTCCTTTCCCCACATTATTTTATCATCATAATTATTTGCTGTTCTGCTTTGAATGTGCAAATTATCTCATACAGTCATATTTACATATGCAATAAAACTGGGCAGATGATTTATTGTCTTGTCAACAGCAAAATAAATAAAACAGTTTGTCAGAGATTATCCCTGACTTTTGGGCAGAGCTGTAATAAATAAATAAACAAATACCTAGATGATAGATTTTTAGAAGAGATAAATATGAAACAAGTTTGAGGTGCAACACTTTAGCAAATACACATCTGTGGGAGTTTTGTCTGAAGGCTGACTCTGAGGTCCTATTCAGATTAGAGATGGAATTCCAATAGGTTTTCCATTTTGAAACATGTGCTGCTAAAATATTCCTCTGCAAAAGGAACACAGCCTTTGAGCTGGAGCATTTGTAGCTTAGTCAATAAACCTGTCTAAAAGACACAGTGGATGAAGGTCCATCAATCACATTTTATGATTATGATAGCAATGTGGCAAAGGAGTAATGTACCAAATAAGTGTTGAAATTGATGTCTGTAGCTTTTATAGGTTATAAAGAATAAAAGCTTGGGAGATGTATTTTTAGTATTGTTGGTAAATTACTTGGGTATTTTGATTGCAAATATTATAAAATTAGATGTAGAATTATTGGCATGCATTTTTTATTTCCAAGAATGTGTAAAAAATGCTGATTGAGAAGACCACCAACCACATGTAGAATAAAAATCCACACAAAAGCATATTTATACAAAATTGCCTTAGAGCCTCTCTCATGGTTTCTACAATTTTTAAATTATTTTCCTACATTTACTGATAACCCAAACTTTCAGTTAAAAATATTTTTAATGAAATCAGTTAAGTATCTGAGAGTCTCATCTGAAATTACCAAGTTAAAAATTAACAAAACAAATTTTACTTGTTCTTTATTTTGAAGCTGACCCATGAACCTCCACGGCACCTTCAAGATTTGGTGACAAATCAGTACACTCAATTTGCTGAACAATAAATAATGCATGAGCAGTCAGCACCCTGACAGAAGTTGAGAAAGACTGTTGCAGAAATGTAGCTGTAAAAAAACTGAATTAAAATATGGTGGTGGAAGTGATTTGTGAAACGGAAATGGGTCAACAATGTCAAATTACCAATTTCTTCTGAATGACTCACCCAACCATAGTACTTATAGTAGTGTGCAGTCAGCAAGAAGGAACTGGGACAAGAACTGTGGATTTCCTTCCTTTTTCCTTCACATTGACCTAAAATTCAAACTATCCCAAGTACTGCCAGGACAAGGTGTGTCTTAATACCTCTCCTAAATTTGTCTACCCTCTCTTCAGTCCCCCAGAATCTAGTGGCAGCCTTCAGGTCAGCAACACCTTTTCTGTAACTTCATGTGAGAACATGAAGTTTTCCCTACCTGAGCAGAGCCAGGTTTGGTCCCTGCAGTGGTGAAAGTCTCTTGTGAGGGATTATGGAACAGGCAGGGCCTCTCCTTGCTGGGCTGGAGTTCTGGGCATGCTAACCCCATGGCCAGCATGTTTCTGAAGATGCCATCAAACATCAAGTAGGCTGGGAAAGACCTCTGGGATCACTGAGTCCAACCTTTGAGCTTGCCAAGCAGAGAACAGCACCAAGTGCCACATCCAGCCTTTCCTTAAACACCTCCAGGGATGGGGACCTTTGGCCATGGACCAAAGGAGGTGGTAAAACCATCATGACAAAAATCCTCCTCTAGACATGTCTCAACAGACTTTAGATGATCCACCCTGGATAACCAACAGCCTATGGATGTACCCAGGTGTAACCAAATCTCAGCTCACCTTTAGGACTGGCAGGAGCTTGGTGTCTGCAGAGAGGAAGCTGGGGTCTGTGGAGTCCTGCCTGGAATGGGAAGACCAGACAAAATATACAAATTATTAGTGCCCGTGTAGTCGTCTGCTCCAGCCTGCACACTGATTCCAGCCCAGAGCTGCCCTGTGGCTGAAAGAATGAGGAGATCTTGCTGGTGTCCCAACGTGCCCTCAGAGCTCCTCAGCTCCCCTCCAGCCTTCTGTGGAATGCAAACATCCCTGTCTCTCCCAAATCTGTGGGGCGTTGCCCATGGGGATCTTGGCAGGTCCTGGAAGACTCTGCCTTTCAAGGTCAATGAATAGTTCTCAGGTACCTGGAATATGTGTGGGTATGAGATTTTTCTCTGTGCTTCTTCTTCCTCTGCTAAGGGTCCTTTGATCTTTCAGGCTAGGAACCTTATTCTAATAAGCCAAGGTTTGTTTATTTTGCTGAAGAAACATCAAAGAAGGTAAAGACCTCTTGGGTTGTGTAAGAAATAACTAGACATGATCCTAACCTTGTATATATGCAATGGGTGATCTGTTTGTCTGGAAGGAATCAACACAGACTCATCACACTTAGAGAAGTGAACAGAAGCAGAGCAGAATTATTGAAAGCAGCAAACCCCAAGCTGTGTATCAGGTGAATCAATTCAAGGGGAGCTGCAGCGAGAAACTCAGCATGGGTTTTTTTTTTAAGTCTTTATGTGCAAGTTGCTGCACTATAATGTCTCCTCCCAACCTGCAATACTTAAAAAATTACTATAGATTTGTTATAAATCAACACTAATAACAGTCGTTGAAGGACTCATTGCCAGCCTTTTTGCTTGGTGTTGGAAGTAATCAACTCTGTGTAAAGTAATGTTCATGGAATGCAACGTTCCCCTGGGGAATGATTTGTCTTGCCACATTGCCTTGCCCATACCCTGCAGGTATACTTCCCTTAGCTGTGATTGCTTTGCAAATAAGGATATTTGCTTTCACATAACTGCTTAAATGCTGCTGTAAATATGAGCCTGGGGTGGTTGTTCATTCAGCTTTAGTCTGAAAGAGTGTTACAGCACCAAGTGAGCTGCTGGAATAAGTCCTTCTGGCCCTTACCTGCAGTGGCAGATGTGGGAAAGGATTAGAGAATATTAACTGTTTGCTCTTTTAGCTTGCACATGGGGTGAGAGAGGATATCTGCTTGAGTTTTGAAATGCCTGTGTTGTTGGGCAGAGCTATTTGCACCCTGACTTGCTCTAGTGCACTCCTGGAAGGTATCCTGGAGAGTCATGCTCCTTCCCACCTTTCCAGGCACAGGAATGGGCAGCAGTGAGCTGAACTGAGCTCATGGTAAACACTTTTGCTTGCTGTTAAGGTGCGAATGTTCCATGGTCTTTGTTTGAATGGCAGCACCTTGCAGTCACCACCGGAGCTGAGCCTTGCTGAGTTCTGCAAAGGAACAAAAGTGGAGTGATAATTTCCATTTACAGCTGCAGAAGTTGAGATCTCTGTCAGATCCAGGTAATTTCTGTGAGGTTTTGCAGCCCATACACAGCTGAATTGTGACTTGAACTAGAGATTCCAGCAGTGTCTAGTTCTCTTGACACAAATGAAGGTCTCTCACCATTCTTGTCTGGAGATTTTCTAATGCACAGAGCAGAGCTACCACACTGAAGACTCTTTCTCCTGGACCATCCACACCTTTCCCCAGGTGTGCATAGTCTTTTTCTGAGGAATATGGAGCACAGCTTCTGTCTGCCACCTCTGTGCTCTGCTCTCCCTGATTTTGAAGGGGTGAGTCTTGAGCAGAGCCAAGCCAGTTCCTGGCTGCTCTTTCTCAGTGTGGCCATCACTGATGCTCAGTGCATGAACAAGGGGAAAACTTGGAGTCTGGTGGTGACTCCCAGACAAAAATGTGGTTTCTGCCCCATTTTTGAAGGGAAGGAACATGAGGTCAGTCCTTATACAGGGCTTGTGCCCAAATTGCAAGGAAATCCCAGACCCACTCCCCTGCCCAAACCTTTTTCAAGTGTTCTGGAGTGTAATAGCATGTCCTGATAACTGTTTCACTCAGCAAAACTGCAGCTTGTGTTAGCCTGTGAATAACAACCCTTGTCATCATTGGCAATTAATTATGTCCTGGAGTTTTGCTGTGTGTCCTGTGTTTACCAGAACCCCTTACAAACATTGCTCACCTACCTTTGGTCAATGCATGTACTGGGCTCTAAAAGCCCTGAGTGCATTGAGTAAGTTCAGAGGAGATTTGCTCACATTTCAAGGTAAAGAAATTTAGATTCTGCTCTTTAGAGTTAAAGCCTCCAGGGATCTGAAAACTCTTCCCCTGAGTTTACAGAATTTTATCATTTTCTATCCTCAGCATCCATCCTGCACATACAATATTCAGAGAGCTCCATGCAAGAATGCCCAGCTCGGCCAGCATATTTGGGCATTCCCTTTCTCTTGGGAAGTTCTGCTTTTCATGAAAAAATTAAATGCACCTGGAAGCATAAAATGAGAGCCATGGAAATGGACAGCATGAGCCAGTAACAGTTTTGTATTTTTTATATTATAGTATTTATATTAATACGTATTTGTATATTCACATGTACATTTACATATATATGTGAAAATATATTTTAATCAAAATCCAGAAAATGCAACTCATTCCCAAAAGCCATTTAAATGCTGCCTGTTCCTGCTGCTGGAAAAGCACCCCCATGCTAATTTAGCAGGGATGAGATGGCTGTCTTCCAAATGCTAAAGGAAAAGGACTTTATAAACTGGAAATTCCAGGTCCTTAGTAGGAGACACAACTTTGTAGGACTTCTGCTTTGAACATGGTTATAAGTTTTCAGTGAAATGTCTTTTTTCTCCACAATCAAGAATTCCACTTGGGGTTTTACCTGTTGTGGGGCTGTACCAGAGCAGGGCTGCACACACACACCAAGGGGTCAGGGCAGAGTGGGAAGGAGGTTTCAGCATGGAAATTTGGGGCATTTGCCACCTGAGTAGCAGAAACCCTCCAGCAAACCAAAATATCACAGCAGGCTATTGTTAAAAGTTGCAGCCAGTGGCAAACCCATCAAAGCAGTGCAGAGGTGTACACACTGTGTATCTGTTGTGTATCTCAGTTGTATTAAAGATTGATTGAGCTGCACCAGCCTATCTTAGCAGTCGTCTGACTTGGTGCACTCTAAAACCAATATAATCCTGTAAACCTATTTAACCTTCCCATCTGGGAATGCATTTCGTTGAAGATGGCAGCCTGATGTTCATTAAAATTAAAGACAGAAAATAATATTAGGTAATGCAGTGCTTTTCCCTTCAGAACATAGGGCTGGCACCTCCTTGATGTTCCAGTTTGACCCTTTGTGTTGTTTTGAGAAGATTTGTTTTCGTGTTATTTGGGATATTTTCTCTCTTTGCTCCCCATACTACTTATGCATTGATTTCCCCTAGTTTGTCTTTCCCCATTCAGATATTTTTAGGAGGACAGAATACCTAAATCAAAGAGTTTTCCAGCTGTTGGCCTCTCTTTTAGCATATATCAGTTGTCAGTAGAGACCACTGGACTTGCTGTAAGACAAAGAAGAAGAAAGGAGATTCAGCTGCCAAGGTATAAAAAAATGTTTCTTTCATGGTGGGCATCACTGTGGCTGTTTGAGTCTAAAACAACAACAATAATTCCAATTCTGTAGATATCATATGCTGGTTATAGCTACAGAGGTATCTTCCCAGTGTTGTGTTGGATCAGTAACTAGAGGATTTTTTAACTTAGCACGTGTCTGGCTTACCTCAACTTCTGGAATTGGGCTGATTTCTCTTGAAAAGTAAGAACTGGGAATGAATAGCAGCTTTTAAAATGTTGACGGTGGAAGATAGTGGTCACAAGGCTGCAGCCCCAGGACTAGAGCAGCTACAGATTCAGAAAGGCAATATTTCAATATTAACATGTATAGACCCTGTGCAGAACACCAGGATTATGATAATGGGACAAATGCGTGCTGGGTGTTCAGCTGTCTGAGGTCTCTGCTGTTCCAGCAAGGCTGCTGATGTGCAACATAAAAGAAAGAGTGCTCTGGGTTTTTTGTTCTTTGTGGAGAATTGTTGCTAAGCAATTGGGAAAACAGTAAGGCAAAAGATATGAAAGCATAATTCACTTTGTAAACAATAAAGATCCTTACAATTTTGGAAGAAACTGCAGCAATAATACATAACATCAGAAAGGAGAAGCTCTACAGAACATCAATAGAACATTATTCAGGCTCTTTTTTTTTTTTTTTTTAAGAGTGCCAGAAGACTGACAATTGATGCTGATGTAGAATTGAGTTACCATCACTGATATCAATCATTTCCCTACCATGGTTCACAGAACCCAAAACCACAATGAAGTTAGAGAGCAATGCCCATGCACACGCTCACAGTGCAGATATATTTCACCACTGTAACTTTATCATATCAAAACTCATGACAAGTTTGAAGGTGGGGGAATTTTCTTCACATTAATATGGCTTTGTGCAGTTATTGCTTGACAGATGGTTTTGCATTGTTTCATTTTGTTTTTCAAGGGTGCCAATAAACATCTGTATTGCAGTGGATTTTGTGTATGAATTAGTACAGGAATCACTGATTTCTCAAAGACTGCAGAAAAAGTCCTGATCCTAGCAAAGGCAATTTCTTGTCAATCACTTCTCCAAAAGTGTTGACTCCCTGGTTGGGCGTTTCCAGGTCAGCACCTACCTGGGTGTTCTGCAGCATTATTCCTTGTATCAATCCTTGTCTGATTAAACTGATGTTGCCCTTTTGAAATCGATGGAGTGAAGTCATTTTACATTTCCTGAGGATCTGTTCTAGAGTGGAAATACTTCCTTTTCTGTCAGCTGGTGTTTTCATCTGGCTTGGAGGTGAGTTTGAAGGCTGCAATAGACTTTTATCTTTTAAATCAGCTGCCAATACATTAAGGAAGAGTGGCATAATCTGTTCTCCCCGTCATTTTATCAAAAGATCCAGTCTTTTCTTTGAAATTCCCAAAACTGGGAGTCCACAACAGCTCAGTGCTCCTGGGTACTTTCTGAAGCCAGCTTCACTTCTCTGTGTTTTGCACAGAGAGTTGAGGGAAGATCACACGTAGTTCATCTGGGCCTGTGAAATTTTGCACAGAAACTTTATTCCTGCCTATGGTTGTTGTTTTTCACTACAAACTATTCTCCTTCAGTAAATTTAGGGGAGAAAACCCCAACATTCCTTTTTAAATGTAGATTCTAGCACCCTCACCTGAGCCAGCCCATGCTGTGCTGCTGCCTTTGCTTTTGCCCAATTCCTCTGCTGGTTTGCTCCTGCCTTTGGGATGGGATGGGATGGGATGGGATGCTGGATTTTTCCAGGCTGTCCCCTATGTCTTCATCAGAAAGGAGACCTGCAAACACAATTGTAAATCCCCAAATGAGTGACAACATTTAATGCTGCCAGGAAAGCAGCATAAATGGCAGTCTGGTGATAAACCTTTAATTAAAGTTCTGAAATTAAATTCTAACAAGTTGCCATGTAGCTTTATGATCCTTTGAAACCAATGGCCCAAATCCTGTTGATTACAGTGGATCCAGGATTTCTCCTGAGGTGTTTCTGCTATACTCACACCCTCAGAAATGCTCAGGATGTCACAGTGTCCGTTCATTTTGTGAAGAGCCTTCCAAGTTCACAAGGAGGCAGAATAAAAAATACTGTGGGTTTTGGCCACCTACAGACAATGTGAATGTTTGGTTCTTGAAGTTTCACTTTGGGTTTTAGATATTCATTAAACAGCAGCAATTCAGATGTTTTTTTCTACATAACTGTGGTAATATAAAGAGTTTGATACATAGGTGATCTCATCCATAACAAATTACATGGAAACTATGGAAACACTCTGCTTAATGGAGTACAAGGTCAGGCTGTCTCATACTAAAAAATTAATCATTCCTTGGGGTTTTTTTCACCAGGATTTCTTGGGAGGTGGGGTGACATGGGAAACCTGTACAACACGAACAGGACGGGACACGCAGAAGCAGTATCTTGAGCTTTATTTTTTTAGCATCAGTCTCAATACTTTGAATACAATGGAGACAGGAGAGATGCTAACAGCTCGCTGTTCCCAAAGCATGCCAAAGAATTCCAGTGTGACAGCATAACATAAGACAAGTCCAACTTAAGATTCATTCAATCATACAGAGTAAAAGCATATTGACAGTGGTTCTGTCCAATCACCTAAAGAACACGTAACTAGGGTTAAAACAATAGTGTTCTATTCCTTAAGACAATGGTTCGTTCAGAAGAGACACAGCACAGAGCTCTATTCATGATCGGCCTTCTAATAATATATATATAATATATACTTAATATACTTAATATATACTTAATATATACTTAATATGTACTTTTTGCAACTTAGAAAGCTAAGCTAAAGAGGCTTATTGTTATAGCTTACTTGATTTTGCCATAGCCTAGAAAACATGTCCTGCTGTTTTAGCACTATTTCCCAACCTGCTGTCTGAGGCCTGTCTTTTCTACCCTATCCTAAAATCCTCTGGCTTTAAGGATTCCTGCAGTGGGGAAAAGAAATTCAGATCAGTAGGACATGGGAAGACTAAATAGTGGAATTGATTAGACCTAGCTGAATTAATCACTGAGAACAAGTTGCCTCACAAATTTAATTTTTTGTTTGTTTCTTTCTTTACCCTTGTGTGAAAGGAAGTGTATATCTCTGCAAGTATTGATCAAATTATTTACCTGACACATTCTGGAGCACTTATGTCACTCACAGATATGCCTTTATGTCCTTTGGGATCCTTTGGCCTTTCTTGCTCCTCAGTGGCTTTCCTGGTGGTGGTTCAAACAGGCCCCCCTGCTATAGAATGCCAAAATATTTTCAGGACATGGGACATGGATTTTCCAGTTTCCATTCAGTCTGACTGCAGGAAGGTTGGTTCTGTACTGGGATTTTGATTAATCCCCAAATGAATTTTTATATTTGCCTTTGTGGCAGCAATTATCTCCTCTTTTCCACACAGACCTCCTGTCCAAGACAGGTTTAGCCAGCACTGTGAGTGCTCAGCAGAACAAAAATAACTTTTCATGGAATTTATCTTAGGATAAATTCCTTATTCCTTATCTTGGAACTTGGGCTTTGAGAATTTGATAAGATCTCCAGTTTTTTCCTCCCCCTTTAGTGTTTTCAGATTGTGATAGAAGTAGAACCATTCTTTTAAAACTGAGATAATTCGGGATATTTTCTCTCATTGCTCCCCATACTACTTATGCATTGATTTCCCCTAGTTTGTCTTTCCCCATTCAGATATTTTTAGGAGGACAGAATACCTAAATCAAAGAGTTTTCCAGCTGTTGGCTTCTCTTTTAGCATATATCAGTTGTCAGTAGAGACCACTGGACTTGCTGTAAGACAAAGAAGAAGAAAGGAGATTCAGCTGCCAAGGTATAAAAAAATGTTTCTTTCATGGTGGGCATCACTGTGGTTGTTTGAATCTAAAACAACAACAATAATTCCAATTCTGTAGATATCATATGCTGGTTATAGCCACAGAGGTATCTTCCCAGTGTTGTGTTGGATCAGTAACTAGAGGATTTTTCAACTTAGCACATGTCTGGCTTACCTCAACTTCTGGAATTGGGCTGATTTCTCTTGAAAAGTAAGAACTGGGAATGAATAGCAGCTTTTAAAATGTTGACGGTGGAAGAGAGTGGTCACAAGGCTGCAGCTCCAGGACTAGAGCAGCTACAGATTCAGAAAGGAAATATTTCAATATTAACATGTATAGACCCTGTGCAGAACACCAGGATTATGATAATGGGACAAACGTGTGCTGGGTGTTCAGCTGTCTGAGGTCACTGCTGTTCCAGCAAGGCTGCTGATGTGCAACATAAAAGAAAGAGTGCTCTGGGTTTTTTGTTCTTTGTGGAGAATTGTTGCTAAGCAATTGGGAAAACAGTAAGGCAAAAGATATGAAAGCATAATTCACTTTGTAAACAATAAAGATCCTTACAATTTTGGAAGAAACTGCAGCAATAATACATAACATCAGAAAGGAGAAGCTCTACAGAACATCAATAGAACATTATTCAGGCTCTTTTTTTTTTTTAAGAGTGCCAGAAGACTGACAATTGATGCTGATGTAGAATTGAGTTACCATCACTGATATCAATCATTTCCCTACCATGGTTCACAGAACCCAAAACCACAATGAAGTTAGAGAGCAATGCCCATGCACACGCTCACAGTGCAGATATATTTCACCACTGTAACTTTATCATATCAAAACTCATGACAAGTTTGAAGGTGGGGGAATTTTCTTCACATTAATATGGCTTTGTGCAGTTATTGCTTGACAGATGGTTTTGCATTGTTTCATTTTGTTTTTCAAGGGTGCCAATAAACATCTGTATTGCAGTGGATTTTGTGTATGAATTAGTACAGGAATCACTGATTTCTCAAAGACTGCAGAAAAAGTCCTGATCCTAGCAAAGGCAATTTCTTGTTAATCACTTTTCCAAAAGTGTTGACTCCCTGGTTGGGCGTTTCCAGGTCAGCACCTACCTGGGTGTTCTGCAGCATTATTCCTTGTATCAATCCTTGTCTGATTAAACTGATGTTGCCCTTTTGAAATCGATGGAGTGAAGTCATTTTACATTTCCTGAGGATCTGTTCTAGAGTGGAAATACTTCCTTTTCTGTCAGCTGGTGTTTTCATCTGGCTTGGAGGTGAGTTTGAAGGCTGCAATAGACTTTTATCTTTTAAATCAGCTGCCAATACATTAAGGAAGAGTGGCATAATCTGTTCTCCCGTCATCTTTATCAAAAAGATCCAGTCTTTTCTTTGAAATTCCCAAAACTGGGAGTCCACAACAGCTCAGTGCTCCTGGGTACTTTCTGAAGCCAGCTTCACTTCTCTGTGTTTTGCACAGAGAGTTGAGGGAAGATCACACGTAGTTCATCTGGGCCTGTGAAATTTTGCACAGAAACTTTATTCCTGCCTATGGTTGCTGTTTTTCACTACAAACTATTCTCCTTCAGTAAATTTAGGGGAGAAACCCCAACATTCCTTTTTAAATGTAGATTCTAGCACCCTCACCTGAGCCAGCCCATGCTGTGCTGCTGCCTTTGCTTTTGCCCAATTCCTCTGCTGGTTTGCTCCTGCCTTTGGGATGGGATGGGATGGGATGGGATGCTGGATTTTTCCAGGCTGTCCCCTTTGTCTTCATCAGAAAGGAGACCTGCAAACAGAATTGTAAATCCCCAAATGAGTGACAACATTTAATGTTGCCAGGAAAGCAGCATAAATGGCAGTCTGGTGATAAACCTTTAATTAAAGTTCTGAAATTAAGTTCTAACAAGTTGCCATGTAGCTTTATGATCCTTTGAAACCAATGGCCCAAATCCTGTTGATTACAGTGGATCCAGGATTTCTCCTGAGGTGTTTCTGCTATAATCACACCCTCAGAAATGCTCAGGATGTCACAGTGTCCATTCATTTTGTGAAGAGCCTTCCAAGTTCACAAGGAGGCAGAATAAAAAATACTGTGGGTTTTGCCACCTACAGACAATGTGAATGTTTGGTTTTTGAAGCTTCACTTTGGGTTTTATATTTTCATTAAACAGCAGCAATTCAGATGTTTTTTTCTACATAACTGTGGTAATATAAAGAGTTTGATACATAGGTGATCTCATCCATAACAAATTACATGGAAACTATGGAAACACTCTGCTTAATGGAGTACAAGGTCAGGCTGTCTCATACTAAAAAATTAATCATTCCTTGGGGTTTTTTTCACCAGGATTTCTTGGGAGGTGGGGTGACATGGGAAACCTGTACAACACGAACAGGACGGGACACGCAGAAGCAGTGTCTTGAGCTTTATTTTTTTAGCATCAGTCTCAATACCTTGAATACAATGGAGACAAGAGAGATGCTAACAGCTCGCTGTTCCCAAAGCATGCCAAAGAATTCCAGTGTGACAGCATAACATAAGACAAGTCCAACTTAAGATTCATTCAATCATACAGAGTAAAAGCATATTGACAGTGGTTCTGTCCAATCACCTAAAGAACACGTAACTAGGGTTAAAACAATAGTGTTCTATTCCTTAAGACAATGGTTCGTTCAGAAGAGACACAGCACAGAGCTCTATTCATGATCGGCCTTCTAATATATACTTAATATATACTTAATATATACTTAATATATACTTAATATGTACTTTTTGCAACTTAGAAAGCTAAGCTAAAGAGGCTTATTGTTATAGCTTACTTGATTTTGCCATAGCCTAGAAAACATGTCCTGCTGTTTTAGCACTATTTCCCAACCTGCTGTCTCAGGCCTGTCTTTTCTACCCTATCCTAAAATCCTCTGGCTTTAAGGATTCCTGCAGTGGGGAAAAGAAATTCAGATCAGTAGGACATGGGAAGACTAAATAGTGGAATTGATTAGACCTAGCTGAATTAATCACTGAGAACAAGTTGCCTCACAAATTTAATTTTTTGTTTGTTTCTTTCTTTACCCTTGTGTGAAAGGAAGTGTACATCTCTGCAAGTATTGATCAAATTATTTACCTGACACATTCTGGAGCACTTATGTCACTCACAGATATGCCTTTATGTCCTTTGGGATCCTTTGGCCTTTCTTGCTCCTCAGTGGCTTTCCTGGTGGTGGTTCAAACAGGCCCCCCTGCTATAGAATGCCAAAATATTTTCAGGACATGGGACATGGATTTTTCCAGTTTCCATTCAGTCTGACTGCAGGAAGGTTGGTTCTGTACTGGGGATTTTGATTAATCCCCAAATGAATTTTTATATTTGCCTTTGTGGCAGCAATTATCTCCTCTTTTCCACACAGACCTCCTGTCCAAGACAGGTTTAGCCAGCACTGTGAGTGCTCAGCAGAACAAAAATAACTTTTCATGGAATTTATCTTAGGATAAATTCCTTATTCCTTATCTTGGAATTTGGGGTTTGAGAATTTGATAAGATCTCCAGTTTTTTCCTCCCCCTTTAGTGTTTTCAGATTGTGATAGAAGTAGAACCATTCTTTTAAAACTGAGATAATTCAAATGTTTGCAATTCCATTTAGTGTGTAAACCCTGTACATTTGGACTCACAGTGTACAACAATTATTACTGAGGAAAGGTTGCATATCAATCTGTCCCTGGAGTTGAATGTGATACAGCCAGGCCTGTGTAAAAGAGTGAATCCTGAATTCCAGATGGGGAGGGGTTTCATGGATTCCAGGAACAGGAGAAATGAGCTGCCAAACATGCAAGCCTGCCACCCTTAGTCTAATTTTATTTAATGGAAGTACTTCATGGAACTGAACCAGGTGGTTTGACCTCAATGGGATTTTAGCATATGCTTGAATTTTCTGCTGATTCTGGGCTCACAAATCTAGTTAATCTTTATCATTCTGATGAAACAGTGCATTCACAACTGCAGTTTTCTATAGAGGTGAGCTGTTTATAATGATATTTTCTTTTGAGAGGAGATAAGGGAAAGAGGTGATGGAGACTCCACTGCCAGCATTTAGGGCTGGCAGGAGAAAACTCTCCAGTGCTGTGCCCTGCCTCTGTCAGAGACCTGATGCATGAGGAGCTTGGCTGTGAGACCAAACAGGCTCAGGGTTCTGAACTTCAACCTTTTCCATCCTCCCCATCCATTTGTCCAGAGGAGGAGAAATCAAATCTCCATTTCTGTGGCTATATTTCCATTCAGAAAATTTCCCTAAACCCCTTTTTTGTCTTCTATCTTTCTAGTTTTCTTGGTGATTTTCAAATATTCTTCCCATAAGATTTGAAATATTCTGCTTCAAGTTCTTCTAAAACTTGACATTTTTTAGTTTTTCCTTTTCTTTTTTCTTTCATCATATAGGAAAGACTCGCACAAACCCAGCTGAGACCTCTGGGCTCATCTCACACCACCACGAATCTGTTGACCAAGGCTTGTCATTTTTTGGTAGTGCTGAGTGTCCTGCAGCTCTGGGATGTTTTGTTGCTTTGCCTGACACTGAATTGTCAGTTTTGTATTAGAACACTTGTTTACAGTTTAGTATTTTGAACAGTCACAGAAAATGCCACTTTCCTTGTAAATTATTGCTTGAATTCACTTTCCTCTTCAAGCTGCTCTGGCTTCCACATAGCTCTGCTTTCCTCAGGTTTATGTAATAGTTGATATTCTCTGAGTGCTGCCTGGCTGAAGGTCCTCCCCTGTCATTTATCTGGGCTGGTATGAGCTAGGAATGCACATCCATTTTCATGAGCATCCCCTCTATTTTATAAAGCCAGAAAACATGCAGGACTTGGTTTCTGCTGACTTTCCTATTTAGGGTTATAGACACAGGCACACCTGAAGCTTTTCTCTCCAAAGTTGCCTGTGTGGGGATGAATGATGCATACAGGGAAAGGACAACTTAAACCTAGGAAGGAATCTTGGGTTGCCATTCAGATTCCTGTGATTAGACCCTCTGGCTTGTATCCTTAGAAGGAGCATGAATCACCCAACTGAAGATTTTCTGTAGCTGAAATCAGCTGCCCTGCAGGTTGATTCAATATTGCCACAGCCTTGTCAGCTCCCCCAGGTGAGTTCACCCACCTTTTCTTCAGGGAAAATGAGCTCATATCGAGCACCATTAATAACTTTCCTGCATGTGGGGATGTGTCCACATCTACTCCACTCCCAAACTTCAACCAAAAGTATTTCTGCAGTGCAGTACAGGCTCGTTCTCCTTCTGCCACCCCCTTTACCTCCATCTCAGCAACCTTCTTCTCCAGGCAGATGGCTCCCACCCCCTCCCAGCTCCCCTTGACGCCCTGCCAACACCGTGCCCAACCACCCCTGTCATCTGCCTCTTGTCTCTAACCCAGTTCCCTCAGATATGACAGACTACAGTCTCCTCCTTCTCTCTAAAAAGAAACACTGCACCAGCACACCAGCACCCAGGAGGCCCTGGTCAAAGAAATGGGGATGGGGATCAGAGAGGGAGGGCAAGGCCTTACTACGGAGGTTTTTTGACTTTTCAGCCAATATAACTGACTTTTTTAGGGCATTTCCATTGTATTTGTTGGGAATGCCCTGACAAAGACAGGAATGATGCATCTGACTCCATGTTCTTAGAAGGTTAATTATTATTTTATAATACTATATTATATTAAAAAATACTATACTATACTAAGCTATACTAAAGAATACAGAAAGGATACTTACTGAATGCTAAAAAGATAATAATGAAAACTTGTGACTTTTCAGAGTCCTGACACAGCTTGGCACCAACTGGCCAAAGAGTCAAAACAGCTCACACCAGAATCCAATCAGACAATCCCCTGTTGGTAAACAATCCCCAAACACATTCCACACAGGAGAAGCAAATGAGATAAGAATTGTTTTCCTTTTCTCTGAGGCTTCTCAGCTTCCCAGGAGAAAAATCCTGGGTGAAGGGATTTTCCCAGAGAATGTGAATACCACATATTTCTTTCTTCCTGTTCAAAAAGGAAAAAAAAGAGAGCAAGCACATCCTCACTTCCTCCTCCCAGTCTGGTTGGAAATGCTGCTGCAGCACAAGGTGGGAGCTGTAGTTCAACACTTGGTGCATTCATTCTCTCACGAGGCCTCCTGACCACCCCCCACCAGGGCACCTTGCCAGGCCTCCTGTATCCCATCTCCATGCTTCCCACAGGAAACCCAGACTGCAGAGATGGAAAGAGCAAGTGGCATTTCAGCATCAAGTCACCTGTCATTTCTTTGGGTTAAATCTGAGAAATTTTCAGAATACAAATGCTTTGGTTTTCCATTTTCTCTAGTGCATTGATTTTTTTATGGGGAAAAAATCCCTAACAATCACAAGGTATTTTCATTCCCTCAATTTCTCTTCAAAATATTTTTTTCAACTTTGGTAACAAACTGATTTCTGTAACATGTAAAGTAGCCTTAAATGTGGCTTTTCTTGGGTCATCTCTCTAGGATATGTTGGCTCCAAGCTCAATAAGTTTCTTCTTTTTGTTTTTGGTACTCCTGAAGTCCCCTGATCACAGCACCCTGGTTAAGTTTTCTTTGTGTGTTAAACAACGTTGTGGTCTCACCTCCCAGCACTAGACTTGCACACAAACCTTTGCAAATTGGCCCCAGGAGAACCTGCAGAATTTATAATCAGGATCACAACATAATCTTCAGTCAAGTGTCCTCATATAAGATTTCACATTTGAAGTTAGACACGTCCCTTTCTCATTCAGGCAACAATTTGGGGCTGCTTCTGCCTTTAAATTCATGGCTATAAACTACACTTAATCCCACTGGCACACTGGGCTTCCAGTGATCTGTTAGGCAACATTTCATCCCTTCTTTTCATTGATCTCTTGTTTGTTTAATGTATTTTCCATCCCTGAGTCCTGCAGCAATGTGATTTCTCTGTTGTGTTTGGCTTAGTGGTACTGGGGAAGGCAAGTTTAAGAACCAGTCCTTGTTTTCCTTACTTTTTTAATACCTCAACACAGAAGCTCTGTCAAGAGAATACTGCTAGTACTGCAGAGGGTTCTAAAGTACTTTTAGACAGACTCTTCAAGATTTCTCAGTGCTTGATGTATATTTCAGAAGACACAACCCCAGGTAAGGGAACTAAAAAAATCAAGAAAAATACTGCTATAATTTGTCACCATGCAATATGCATACATATTATCACATTAATTGATATTTATCTGTGCCTTGAAAGGTGCCAGTGGATGCAGAGAGGTGTTCTCATGCTGCATCCCTTGGTGTTGTAGCACCTGGGGCAGGGGACAGCTGCTCTTTGGGTTCTAATTTTGCTTTCATTTGATGCCCATAGAGTTATCAATGAGAAATGTCAGCTTAAATTTTCATGCTTGAAACTGTGCTAACATTTGAAAATGTCACTAATTCCATTTATAAACCTAACAGAGGTTAGGTTTATAAATGGAGTTTAGGTTGGATGGGGCTTGGAGCAGCCTGGTCTGGTGGAAGGTGTCCCTGCCCATGGCAGCAGGGCTGGAGCTGGATGATTTTTAAGGTCCCTTCCAAACCAAACCGTTCTGTGGCTCTGTGATTAGAGGTGATCACTGGCAGACTGAAGGAGCTGCTTTCTTCTGAGACACTGAGCTGTCATCAAAGAGTCTACAGGACTGAAAATCCCACCATAAAAACCATAAAGAAGGACTTCATGACTTTCAAAATCAGCTTGGTGTCTTGGGTGACAGGTGATACACTGAAAATCAGTGAGATTTTTGTTCTTTAGCAATTTGGGTTAAAAATCCCCTCATTTACTACATCTGAGGCTAAAGCTGAGATAGGCAAAATCCCAGATGTGAGCGGTGAGTCAGGAAGACAATATCATTGCTTCCCCAAAACTGAAACAGTGATCAGCCAGGCTGTGGTTCCCAATTCCTCTAAAATTACTGAAGCTCTTGAGGAAAAAATTGCATGAAAGGCCACAATATTTTTCCTTCTGTCAAATTGTCACAGGAAGCCTTTATAATATGTTACTGATTTTCAGTGGTTTCTAGCATCAATTCTGCTTTTAGTTTCAGCTTGGACAATGTAAATTTCATTGACCTATTTTTAGCCACACAATATTTTTGTTGTCATTATGCAGCAGCCTAGAAATAGCAGTGGGAATTGGGAAGAAATTTTAATTTACAGGACTCTATAAACCTTACCAAGCACAACTGTTTGTATTTTGTATTTCAATTTACTGAAGGTGCACAAAGCTGTCCTCTGTAACTTTTACACAAAAAAGTCACATTCTTAACATAAATGTAAAATGCAGAAGAAAATGCAGAAGAATAAAGTTGGATCTGTGATCACTGTGTTTTTTTTCTCTAAAACTTGTGTCAATGCTATTAGAAAGAAAGTGAATAACTAAACACTATCTTCCAGAAACAGCTTTTTCTGGGATTCTATTTAACCAGCTTTGTTTAGAAAGCTTCAGACTGATGTAGTTTTAATGAAATTTAAATTTAGCATTCATTTTGCAGGACAAGGAGATGGTTGCCCCTGTACAGCAGGGCCCCCAGTTTCCATACAGGCGTGAAGTCAATAAAGATTCTGCTCATGGTACCATGGGTAGTAACCATGGAAGGAAAGGAAAACAACACCCTACTTGCCCCCTCGTTGCTAAAAAAGTGTTTGTGAATTAATAACTGCTCATTTTGTAAAGCATTTAGGTTAGCATAAAAAGGGAGAAAAATAATCACTTTGTGACTGGGGCAGCAACCCTGCTGACTGCCTGAGTGTGACAAACAGCAAGGGTGGGAGATGGAGCAGACAGAATATTCATTATTTTCCCACTGAGAAAGAAGGAGGAAAGTCTGGCAGCTGATATTTGGAGTCCATGTAAGCCAAGACTGCTGCCTATGGTCCCCTTCAGCCCCAGCCAAAGGCCCACTCAGCAGCTCCCTGGGGAATTGGTGTAGCCAGTTCCCCATCCTGGGTCACTTATTTATTGCAAGGGGGAGCTCTGCCTGCTGTGCTCACATTCCCATGGCCCAAATGTCATCCCCCATTCCCCTGATTTCAAGATGTGACCCTTGGGTGTCAAAGACCAGGTGCTGTTGGTTAGGAGGAGAGGGGAGGTGGCATTAACAAGACCATGGATGGAAGATGTTGAGTTCTGGTAGCCATCCTGAAAACAGAGATTCAAAAACTTAGAAAAGAGCTACAGAAATGTCTGTAGACATGGGACTCTGCCCTGGAGAGGCTGAGCTTGAAGGTGAGTTAGTTTTCCATCTCTGATGATGGATGGCCTCTGAGACTGGGGAATGGTCTTCAAACTAATGAAGACAGAATTTGGTCAAAGAAGTGGAACAGGAAACTCAGACTAATTCATGCTGAAACCAGAGAGTGTGATTTTGATAATGAGGATTATTGACCACTGAAACTGCTTATGAGGAAATATATAGGAACATCATCATCCCAGACTTGATTAATCAGCCTGCTAAAACTTGGACATTTTTCAAAGAAACTGGGTTTGATGGTGGTTTTGGGGTGGAGGATCTTTGATCCCCAAGCTAGAGGATGGTACAAAGCTCTAAACAATTCCATGCAATTTTTTATAGGAAACACTTTCTGGGCCACAACATATTTTTCTTTACACACTTAGGGTATTTCTCTCTGTCCTGCAATGAATAATATGCTAATCTTAATGCTCTGTTGTTTTTCATTTAAAATTGCAACATTTGAGGGAATTTTTTTTTTTTTGCCTCTTAGAAACTTATGTCTTTTCTCTGGTTTTATGGCCTGGAGGATTTCTCTCCCTTTTTTATTTATCATCTCATATTGCTATGGTTTGAAGATACCCAGCAGTGATGCAGACTGCTGTAGGGTTTTGGTCCTTTGACTGCTTTCTATTTTTAGAGTGTTCTTAGTTGCACTGAAAACAGGCAGCAGCAGCTGGATTGGCCCCAGTATCTGGCACACTTTTTGTCAGAAGCTGCTCTGTGAGTAACACATCTTGCCCTATATTTAGGGACTATGAAGAACATGATCCTTCTAAAGAACACAACTCCACCTGTATAAGTAACTGGTCTTGTGGATCTGCCCCTGGACAAAGGAGAGCAGAATTAACCTGGCTCACATCTCCCCTGAGGCAGGTGCTGTGACCAGCTGTGTTATCTCAGCTGCACAAAGCCAGGTGAGCTCTGCTGCTGCCCAGCTGTCCCCCTGGAGCACAGAGCTACTGCCTGGCAGCCCACAGGATCAGCCTGCCTGCTCCTTCTGCCCAAAGTCTGATTAAAAAGTGGAATTTCTCCTCCAAGAGCTGGAACAGCTCCTCATCTCAATCCTCAGAGCAATCAGAGATGACAGAAGAGCCAGGATTAGCTAGCTCTTGCTGGCAGAGCAAGCCTGTCCTTCAGCTTGCCAGAGTCCAGCTGAGCATCCTTCATGCAATCAGCCATGGACTCTTCTCATTGCCAAAAAAAAAAAAAAAAATGGAGGCATAATTTTATCCCAATGTATGGCAGGATCACCTGGGCACTACAAAATTTTCACTGGTCAGAATAATTTTTTTAAATCCATGCTCATTACCTGGTATAGCTTTTTATCAGTTTGTTTTAGAGGAATGAGAAATTCCCAGTTCTATCCTTTCCTGCAGCCACCTTCTGTTCTTCAAACACCCCATAGGAGAAACATTCACTTGGGACAAATAAAATGAAGTAATTTTCTTAGCAGTTTACTGAAGAAGAAGCCTTGCTTGTGAAAGATTTCTTGAAAGTGATTTTCCTGGTATGTGGTTTCCTTTTTTTAACTTGAATTTCCTCTGAGGTTTTGTCTTTATATTTTTCCCTGGATTACCTGAAGTAAGAAACTTTTAGCTGAGCTGCACTTGATGAAGGAATGCCAGTATTAAGAAAGAAAGATTATGTTTGAGATTGTAATTTCTACCATTTAAAAATATTACTAAGGTTTGTATCAAAAAAGCCCCAAGCTAATAAGAGTGAACAGGGCTAAATGCAGCCTGAGTGGTGGTGTGGGTTTTGAGTCGATTAAAAAGGGTTCTTTTCCCATCCAGTGGGAAAATATTATCCATGCCAGGCATTTAATGCTGTATAAATGCCCTGGCTGAGGGAAGAGTCTTGTACAGGCTGTATTATTTTTCACATTTTCCTGTGACTCCTCTTCCATGCTGTGTTCCCATGTCCTGCCCTGTTCCTGTGGCTATTTTGAGCAGTGATGGGCACTGAGCAGACCATGACCATGTCCATGCTGCAAGGGCAGGTCCAGGCCCTGTCCTGGGCTCAGGATGCTTTTATCCCCAATCGTCTCGTTTTGTTTATGCTGAATGATAAGTTTTGCACCTTTAAGACTTGTTGCAGAGAGTGAAGCGGGGAGAGAAGAAGCGCACAGTTTTTTTTTCAGACACTGTTCTCACTCCTACACATTCCTGCTCCTGACTGTGTTGTCTCAGGATGGACAGACAGCGGGACAGAGCTCTCTTTTGCTTTTAGTTAGTTTAGCTAGCTGAGGCAAAGAAGTTCCCTGGACTGTGGTTTTTTCCCTTTTCTTTGGACCTCTCGAAACCTGCTCTGGACTGAACACCCAGCAGAGCACCGGCAGCTCCCCCTGAGGCCCACCAGGCCGGGCCTAGGCCGCGCCATTTCCAGCACTGAGGGACTGGTCAGAGACTGAGTGAGCTGAGCCGCAACCTGGGGATGGGGTTTTCTCAGTTTGTCATCTCTTTTGGAGCAGCAAGAGGTTTTATTGTTTAATATTGTTTAGGTTTTATTGTTTAATAAACAGGTTTTTTTCCACTTTTCTCCAAGGAGGTATTTTCTCCTGGACTGGTTGGAGGGGGGGGGGGGGTCCGATTGAATTTGCTTTCCTACCAGAGCCCCTTTGGGGATTCTCTCCCAAATTTGCTCTAAACCAGGACAGTGGCCCAGTCAGGCAGCATGAGATTTCTCTGAGGAAAAGCCTCAGCCTAACTCAGACTCCTTCCTGCCACATGGAGACATCAGACACAGTCCAGACAGTGAACTGACAGCTCTGTCCCCAGAAATGTCTGTCTTAAGTCAAACCTACTTAAGTCTGCCAAGAGACAATGATTTGCTCAGAATCTGCAGGGAGTGTGGCTCCCAATATGTTGAATTTCACTTTCTATCCTGGTTTTATCACCCTTTCCCCATCACAGACCAAGCCCCTGGGTTGAAATGTACATGAGAGAACCTCACTGTCTCATTTCCCATCTTGGATCAGGTCTCATGGACCTTTGCCTTGTGACTACACTTAAATAATTCTGTCTAGCATCTGATTTAAAAATATCTCCAAGTCAAGCTTTGTGCAATATCATCTGTTCAAAGCAACACCTAGCCTGAACTGCAACTGTACACTCAGTGCCCCTGCTTGTTTCTGAGGAGGAGTGAATTTGGTCCAGGAATGGAAGGATTTCTGCAGCTTCTGTATCTCCTCTATGACAAACTTCTAGTTTGGGATGTGTTTTGGACTCGGAAAAGGAATGAGGCCTCTTCAGTTTTTGCATTTTTTTGTAACTGTTCTTGTTGATTGCTACTTTTGTTGCTGATCTTACACTGCCATGTGACATTTAGGTTTATTTTTGCCCTAACTAAAGGCATAATAGGAAGTTATTGAAAAGAGGTTGTTTGTGCTTTTTTAGCTTAATCAGAATGTTATTAACAATTAATAGGCTTAATTAGAATATCCTTCTGTGTATCAGTCCTATATCAGGCCCTAAAATTTTTCCCACTATGCAGTATTTTCCACCTTCACCTGGATTGCTGTTTTTACCCCTCCTGCTCCTCTCTGTGCATCCCTAGTGACTGAACATGGTCCTATTATCAGTTCTAGGGCATGTTCCACTCTCTGCTGCCTGGCACCCCCTTCCCCAATGAAATTCATTGTGAAACTCCAGGAGAGACCCCTGTTGCTGTTGTGTGTGATGAAGCAGGCAATGCATGAGCTTAGGTATGGTAGCACCTTGGTAATCAATGCATAATTTGGGTCAGGAAGGGATGTCAGGAGGTTTTCTAGTCCAGAGCAGGCAGAGCCCCCAGATGTAGGGTCTGAACAGAGGGGAAGGATGGTTTCCGTTTTCTCAGTGGCTGCACTTGGTTGTTCTTTTTTGAACATGAACTAAAGCCAAGTTTACCCTGGAGGGAGGCTGCCATGGGAAGAAACACCAATATTCCTCTCTTCTCCAGAACAGCCAGGATAGGGCGTGAAAGCAGCAATGCTGAGGAATTTATTTAATGTTTCCTCGGGTGTGGGCTAGAGCTGTGGATGTAGAGGAACATAAAGGGCAAAGGGTCCCATCCAGTCTGTCCTCCCCACAGGCTGCAGCCCTTCAGAGCCCTCACATCCTCAGGGTGATGAGTTTTGTACTTCTCTGCACCAGAAAGCCATAATTTAAATTTTAAAAAAAGAGGCTGTTTACTGCTTCATTCTAAACCTCAGCCTAAAACATGCCAGAGAATTGCTCCCAGTAATTCCTGCCCTGTGCATTGCATCCCAGCCTCTGTTTCAGCTGGAACAGACCTCTCAGACACAGATTTACTCATCTTTTAACAACACTATGAGCTGCAGAATTTGCAGCTTCCCTTGATAATCTTTTTAATCTAAACAAGACCCTGAGTGGGAGAACAGGCTTCAGACTATTCCAGAATAAACTGGAACTTTAAAATATTCTATGAAATATTTTAAAATAGATTTGGTAACTATTTGGAGCTTAATCTTAGAATTGTTTATCAGGAAAAAGGTGTCTTGACATCAGCAGCAGACCTGGCAGGGACTGGAAGACAACTTAATTTCACTAAGAAATGCTATAATTGCTCCACTATCTTAAGGTTATTCTTATAGACATTAGCCTTTACAGTAATGCAAGTATTTTATAATATATATATAAATTAATAATATTTTAAATAATAATGTATTAATAAATTTAATATTAATTATTAATAGATTAATAACATTTATTATTTAAATCTCATTTGGTAACATGCTGACCCAGCATGCAGATGCCAGTCAGGCAAAAAAAAAAAAAAATCAAAACCTAAACCCAAATGACAAAATCTTGATGGCTGAGGCTTTTGTCATGAGCACTCATTGCCTGTGCAATTGTTGATAAATGCAATGTTTTTCCTGTATCATTGACCAGCAGCATGACAGTCCTGTTCTCTCATGGCAGTAGTTTATAAAATGTCATTTGAATTGTTTTTTTTTTCCTAAATGTAGCCTGAGATCTGGGTGAGACCCAGATGAGGGCAGGACTTTGGGAATACCTGAGCAACCTGATCTAGTGTAAGGCTGGAACGAGATGGTCTTTAGCGTCCCTTCCAGCTGAAGCCTTTCTGTGATATTTTTGCATCTTTGCAGCCATTTGGAGACCAGCTGTGCAGCAAACTCTGGCTGCCTCAAAAATTTGAGGAAAACTATGCCCTGGACAATTTTTTTCAAAATTGTTGTTGGTATATATAATAAGGGATGTCCTGTATTCCTCAGGGTCTTCAGCAATCAAATTTATCTCAGGTCTCTTTCTGCCTCAGGGCTGAAGTTCCAGGCTCCATGGGGCTGTGGCACGAGGCAGGTGCAAAATCTCAGAAGGGTTTGAGCTGTGTAAGCAAACAAGAACAGGAGTAGAAGGAAATTAGGAAATTTCTGCACAAATGTGTTGCTCAGAGCCAGAGAAATAATTGTTCTTTTTGAGGGATTATTAAGATCTCTGTAATGGAGTCGTTGCTGTATTTCATTCCCATGACTGGAGCTTCATCATGAACTCCTCTGTGTGGTGACTCCAAGGTGTTCTCTGAGCAGGGGCAACAAGAAGACACAAAATGAGAGCTGTGTCCCCCTGGCAGCAGAGGACTGACTGGAGCACAGGCAGGATTCCATCTGGGAATGTGCTGTCGGTACCTGCAAGGATCTTTCCACTTGAGTTCATTTATTTGTTATGAACTCCTGACCTTTATTTCCGGGAATTGCTCACACAATTAAGATGTGCCCTACAAGATTGTTAGTGTGATCACAGCTGAAAAGATTTTAGGTACAAGAATAGGGTCTAAGATGATGCCAGAAATGCTGCAGTATCTCCTTACAGTTAAAATTGGGGTGGTGATGGTGAGTGCACTTCACGAAAGTAAAATATTTAAGCACTTTTCCAGCACAGGCAGGTGTCATACCTGTTACAAAGCACGCTCCTGGCAAACTCCATGTGCAAACACATTCCTGGTCAGTCCCAAGGACAGCACAATCTCTGTTTTACAGTTAAGAGTCTCTAGTGATGGAGATCCCAGGGCAAAAGGGTTTTTATTATGATAATCCAGAACTGGATTACAGTACCAGAAACAGTTAAAAGCCATGCCACAAGAGTTTCCCAGAGCCTCTGGCACTCCTGTGAGCCTGCTTTTTTTTCTCCAGGTTTTTACATTCTGCTCCAATGCTTACTTATTGTCACCATTCAAAATATCTTATTCTGTATTTGGATTTTGCAGATTTAACCTCCAAGGATTTGCTGGTTTGAAGTGTCCTTTTCGTGAAGCCTGTTTCCACTCTCCTGTCTCTTTAATTCATTTAAATCACACCCTTATTTTCTCTCTGATAAAGAAAACAGCATAAATGGAAGTCAAAAGTTCTGTTCCATGAAGGAAAATGGGTTGGGATATTTACATTAATTGTTGTCAGAGCACAACTTCTGTTAAACTACTGCAAAATGCAGGTAACCTGTTGGAACAACATTAAACTGCAACGTTTTAACGTGACTCAAATATTTCAGTTGGTGTGTTCCTGAGGGAAATTTCATTTAAATAGATGATTTTTGTATTGAAAACTTCTCTTATGAAAAAGATAGTTTCAGATGGGAGATCATGCTGTTGGCAAATTGCTGCTTTTCTTGGGCTTCTTTTCTCTTTCAAGATGTATCTTTAAGACAATGCAGTTTCTCAACATCCTTTCAGAAGATTTTCCCTCAATGGCTTTATAATTCCATATGTGAAGACATGAACAGAGTCTATGACACCCCTTTATGAAAACAAAGACCTTGTAGGAGCTCTTTATGTTTTGTTCCACTTAGTTAATTTTCCTCCAACAGCTTCTTTTTCAATAGTTTTCTGCGTCTTCTTGGTCAATTACCCAAATGAATTGCCAGGGAAGTAATTTGCTGTCTGCTCGTGTCATTGCTGTGCATAGTTTGACTTGATTAGACTTGCCATGCCACCTTGCTTCGAGTCTTTCTGCCACTTACTCTGCCAAATGAGATGTTAATCCATCTTTCATAAATGCAGCTCAGTGGTTTCATTGTCAGTGATTTTATTAACCAACAAACCACCTCACAGCCACTTGTTGCCCTCAGCTTCATTACACGACCCTCTTGGGATCCAAATAGCTGCTGCTTCCTGAACAATTCTCCTTTATTTTGCAAACTGTAGACTTCTGTCTATCCTTGATCTCTGCATATTTTCACAAGGGCTTTTCTACCCTTATTGTTTGGTACACAGCTGATTGTCAACACTCCTATAAATCCATGGAAGTTGTTGTGGATGAGCTCCACCCAGCGTGGAACTGCTCAGAATTTTGCCCCAGACAATTTCTCCTCCAAATTTCTACATTTTCTTTTTGTTAGTCTGGCTTTAGTGGTGACTCCATCCCAAAAATGCCCAGGAATTAGTTTATTTTGTAGCTACCTCACTGATAAGACTCTCATGTGGATGGAGGAGCCCGGTGGGAATGGGATCCCTCACGAGGTGTGGGTATGAGGGAAGATGGGGCCAGTGCACAGTTTTGGGAAGCTGTGGTGCACACCAAGTCACTGGATTAGGGTTAGGGACCTAGGGGACCTTCCTGCCAAGGTCCCACAGCCACATTTTCTTTACACACAGGAACTGCTCTGCCATCTTTGGTGAGAAAACTTTAACATTTCTTCTGATTGTCATGTTTTGCTTTTGTGTTTATAACCCAGGGTCTGAAGGCTGGGACTGTGCTGCCCTAGTTAGTCTGTGATCCCTGTTCCCTGCTGGTTCTCATCCCAGACAGGGTGATGTGCATCTTGTGGGGAAACGCCATTCTAAGGAGATCAGAAGCTTTTGATCTGCCATGGCAGATGGGAACTGTGAAGTGTCTGATCAAAGGGGAAAGGACCTGAGATAAAGCCATGCCCATGAGATGAGATTCAGCCCAAGTGTGCTTCCAGCTCCAGAATATATTTCTATCTTTATTTTAATTCCTAGGGTGAATTTGTCCAGTTTCTAAGTTATAAATGGCCACTTCAGCATCATTTCTTGTTTCTTTTGCATGTCTGCTGTTTTGCTGACACATAAACTCCTCCCTGTTCTTGGGGACAGTGTCCTGGATCTGAGTTTCCAGAATTGCTGCTTTCCCCACAACATTTTATGTACAATATAGAAGCTAACACCTCCAACAGGAGAATTGTGGAAAGCAGTCAGAAACCAGCCAAGTGCTTGGATGTAAGGATTTTTTCTCAGATTGCAGGAGGTCTGCAGGTTTTGAATCTTTACTGATAACTTATTAAAAATTGCACACTCACATTGAGGAAAAATAATTTTGTGTTTGGGTTGAGCAAAACTTTGAATTCTGCACTAATGTTAACAAACCTTCCATCAAAATCAGTATATTTCCTTGAAAGGGTTTGGTTTCAGTCAGTCAGCAGGTTTTGATGAACAATCATAGTAATTTTATTTTTCCCTCAAAAATTCCTGCTATGTTTCCTAATTATATGTCCAACAAAAGATTGCAAAAGATGTTTTAAGACCCAATCGTATGAGGTGTGGTTTGAATCTTCCAAAGATCATCTGTTCATCCAGGTATCAGGATGCATAACCCAGGATATTGCATAAGTATGTAGGCTATTGATGACAAAGAGAGCACAAGATTGTGCCTAAAATAAACAGAAAAATATAGAAAATTTTCTGTCATCAAAATCACCTCCAAGCATGTTTCAGAATTTTCCATAAGGCATCAGGAAGGATCTTTGACCCAAGCTGAAAAAAAATTATTCTGTCTTTCGTTATGTATCTTAGTCACAGACTGACACTTTAGGTTCATTTCAGCAGTGTTTGTGCCATCAGGATCCAGTGTGAATTCTCCTGTGACAGCATTAGATCAATCATGTTTTAAAGAATGCAAGTAATTGCATCTACTCCATCTTCTGAGACAGTCCAAAACTGACACTTTGGGTTCACTGCAACCTGAGTTGCTAACACGGGTTGGAAGGTGAGAGATAAGTATCACAAAGCTGTATTTTTAATATTCTTATGTAAAACAAGCTGGTTTCAAGTAAAAAAAAAAAAAAAAAAAAAAAAAGGAGAGAGAGAGAATATAAGAAAAATGCCTAAAATCAGTTTTTGAAAAATGGGATAAAATGATAAAAGTTGGGGACTGCACTGAACTCAAAGCACTGTTAGTACTTATTGAAAATACACTGAGGTTATCATTTTAATGGGTAGGTCAGGCTATTTGAAACACTGGTGTCTGCAATAACCTCTGTGATCAAGGTCTTTAAAGGGAATCTTTGCTACAGAGACAGACTTAAATGGAGAGTAGAAAATGCCACTTGGGTCTAACATCTTGGTGAAGGGCTGGTACTTGAGGTCTTTGAGAAAAATTGGTTACAAGCCCAGAAAAAGAGCTTTTCCTCATGCTGTAGGTGTTCTAAAAGGTTATCACATTTTGTCCATCTTTGCTAAACCTGCATTTTCTTTTCAGAGCCTTGAATGCAGGCACTGGGATTTCCAGAGAAGCCAAAACCAGGCCAGGACCAGAGTGTGTGGTAGCACTTTTGCCATGGCAGTGGCAGATAATCAGTGGAGCACATGTGGAATATTCTTGTCAGCTGTCTGTTGCTGGCATGTCTTAAAATGAGATTAAGTGTTTTTCAAAATGGAGCTCAACTCCAAATGGGGAAAAGTCCCAGGAGGTTCTCAGGTGTATATTACACAGAAAGTCAGTCTAGATAACTGCAGTATTTTCTCCTGACCTTGCCATCTGAAGATATATTCTGTACCACCTGGCAAGGCTGTGCCACCAGAGAGGAAGGGCAGTGGGAATTTAGAGATTTTCACTGTGATGAATTTGCATTCAGAGAGATTCCCTGTGGCTTTACTGCTGCAGTCCTGCCAAGAGAAAAGCCCTACCCATTTCTCCTGCTCTTCCCATGTGCCTCAAGGGACCACCCCTGGTGGGAAGGTTCCCTAGGGACGTCCTGCAGCTGCACCCCCTGAAGCCTTGGCTGAGGGGGATGAGAGACACTGGAAAAGCTATTCCCTTCCTCTCCCTTTCCTCATATCCAGATGGAGCTTAAATCTGGCATTTTGTTCAGGTGGAAGGAGGGTGAGCATTGAAAGCAGTTGGGATTACATCTTTTCCATTTCTCAGGATTTCTTCAGGATGGAACAGTAAAATTCTTCCAGAATGGCACAGGAATTGCACAGGGATTAAACTTTCTTCTTCCCACTTTAATCTTTTCATTAGTCCTTCCCAGGCTTCATCCACAGGTAAAAATGGGTATTTGATAGTCACTGGTTGAGTCTGAGCCATCAGTGTATAAGATCTGTGATGAGGCTCGAGGTAATGAGGACACATCAGGGCAGTTTTGTCTCTCCTTGTTGCCTTAAGCTATTCAGTTTTCTACAAAGAAATGGGAATCAAAAGGTTTTATTGATTACCTTAATCATCTGAATCTGTTTATCATGTTCCCTTGATGCTGTGAAATCAAAGCACTGCACCCCTGCCAGGCACTCAAAGGTCAGACTCGAGGGTCATTAAAAGCTTAATCAGGAGCCCTTGCAGAGCAGCACAAAGACACCCCTCCCTTCCTACACATGATTTATTTTTTAATAACAATGGCCAAGATGGCAGCCCATGTAACAAACACACTGTGCTGTGCTGGCTGCTCTGCAGCAGGGCAGGCCCTGTGATTTGCAGACCCTCTCTGCAGTGTTAATGTCTGTGTGAGCATCCTGGAGCAGGCAGTGCTGCCTTATTGCTCTGAAAGCTCTCCCCAGCCTTGTGGGCCTGACTCACTCTGGATACAGAGAGCAGTTGCAGGGCTCATTATGCAGATATGAATTTTTAAATGGTGTGGTTTTATTGCCTTCTGGTTTCCTACACAGACTCCACTGCTGGGTAGCCCAAGGTACAGGAGCTCACTCCCTGGGTCTTTATGGGCTGTCCAGCCTTCATCAGAAGATGCTGCCTGGCTGTTTTGGTAGATTTGGTTTACTAGTTTCAAACAGCAAGGAGGATGGATGTGTGTGACCGTGTTCACAGGGGTCCAAGAATGAGGGAAGAGATGAGGATCTGACTCCAGGTTTCAGAAGGCTTGATTTATTATTTTATGATATATGTTATATTAAAACTATACTAAAGAATAGAAGAAACAATTTCATCAGAAGGCTGGCTAAGAATAGAAAAGGAATGATAACAAAGGCTTGTGTGTTGGAATGAGTGTCCAAGCCAGCTGACTGGGATTGGCCACTAATTAGAAACAACTCTATGAGACCAATCCCAGATCCACCTGTTGCATTCCACAGCAGCAGATAACCATTGTTTACATGTTGTTCCTGAGGCCTCTCAGCTTCTCAGGAGAAAAAATCCTAAGGAAAGGATTTTTCATAAAAGATGTCTGTGACAGATGTGGGACTAGATGAACCTTCAGCTGAGAGTTTGTGAGTGTGAAATACAACAGAGGGAGTTAAAAGCTAAGCTTTTATCCCACTTTGTTGTAGCCCCAGGAATCCCCTTGTGTGGGATTCATCACTCGAGTTGAGCACAGGCCTTCCTTGATAAGCGGCGTGGTCCTCCCAGCATCATCTTCCTCAGAGAAGTTTGGAAGGGAGAGTGCCTGCACCAGCTATCCACACATTTTATACAGAGAGAACACGGCCCTGTGTGTTCACACCCTGAAGAGAAACAGCCACCCTGCCCTGCATGCTCTGCTGCCTCTCCTTCACCCTCTCAGATGAGATTCACTGCCCCATCTTCAGCCCCACAGCCACAGTGGCTCAGGGCTGTGTGCACCTCGCCCTCTCCTCTGTCCAGCGCTGCCAGCTCCACCTGGAGCTCCAATCATGGAGCCAACAGCAGCTTCTGGCTTGGCTGCAGCAGGCAGAGTCCCAGAGGTGAGGGACTGGTGGTTTGCAGTCTCAGTCTTCTGGGGTCTCTTGCTGGTCAGAGTGACCCCGAGAAATGTTAGAAAGTCTCTTTTCCCAGTCCGGTGCTTGAAGAAGGAGTCAGGGCTCTTAATTTCTCAGTCTCAAGGTTGTTTATTGTATCTTATCTATAAAATTCTTTCTCCTGCCCTGCCGAGGTCCATCCAGCAGGACAGTTCTAGGCACTCTGCCTGCCCCCGGGGTGGTGTTATGTCTTTATACTAAAAACTACCTGTACAATGTTTACAATGATTTTCCAATACCTATCACCTATGTTAGTGAGCTTCTACTCTAAACCAATCCAAAAGTGCCAACATCACAGCAGAAGATGGAGGCCAAGAAGAAGAAGGAGAAAGGCTGGACATGCCCAGATCCCTCCATCTTGCCTCCTGAACCCCCATACCAGAAACCCCAAAATCTACTTTTCCACCCCATGATAACTTCACTATTATTCTACCTAAACTGTTGTGGCTTGCTGATCTTCATGTAAGGTTGGTAACTTGCTCCACGGGTCATAATCAGAACTACAGACATCTTGGGCTCTGTGCCAGGGTCTCTGAGCCCCCTGGCAGGGGTCTGGGCTGCTCAGGACAGCCAGAGGGATGTGCTGGCTCCTGACAACAGTCCTGGTAATGCAGGTGTGAACCCAGCTTGGCTCTTCTCCTGTGGCACAAGAGCTGCAATCACACACAGCACCTCAGAGCACAGAGATCAGGCTGTGAACCAGCAGCAGGTACCAGAGGACAGCAGCTCCTCTGTCCTCCCACCTTTCCCCCTTTGGGATACAAGACTATCATGGTATTTTTCAGAAAAAGGAGAGGGTTTACAGTGGGAGAGGGCAGGCAGAGGGTGATGACATGTGAACAATACACAAGTCACAAGTGACAGAGGCACCTGCTGTCCTAAAGCATTTTCAAATGTTAAAAACATATAATTGGGGGCAGTTGAAAGTTGAAAGAGTACATGGGGAGCTTTTAAAGTGGAGGCCTGGTGCTTACATGAAGGATTACCCTTTCATTCCCTGATCCTGGCAGCCTCCAGGAGCAGTCATATTCAAATGGTGAAGGATTAGGAAAAGAAGTTCCATGTGGTGGACACAATAAGAAATACATTTGCCCTTTCCTTTCAAGTCATCCTTTTTCACTCTGAGACTTTGCTAAATAAATAAATCTTCACACTGAGAGCTACCACTTATTGTCTGCATTTCTGACATAAACCTGCCTCTCTCATGCTCTGTTTTGTGAGCCACAGAGACCATTCCAAACCCCGGGGAAATGCAATTGTGCATCTAATTTCCTACTGGTGAAGGCAAAGGTTTTCAAGCAGATCTGATGACTGTGGGCAACCACTTTGTGAGAAATCCAAAGGGAACCTGCGACTCAGAAAATGCTGAGCCTTCTGAAAGCTGTCTGCTCAGACAGAATTTGATGGGGGGAGGAAAAAAGTTTGCTTGTTTTTCTTTTTTTTCCATTTTTAAGTTTGCAGATGGTGCTCAGCTCATATGGGAGCAAAGGATGAGTAGTGTGGAGATGAGGCAGACACAGGACTGTGGGCTGTGTTGAGACTGCCCCAGATAGATGTGTTGATCCCTTGGTGTGAAGCATCCTCTGCTGTTCCCATCCCAAGCAGCTCCTGATCACAGACTAACAGCTGAGCTGTGGAGCTGCTTATCAAAACTCTCAGGGAAGGTTATAGAGGAGCCTGCTTTTATTGCAGGCTGAATCGGGAGAGCTCATCTCCCTCTAATTAAACCAAAGTTTTCAGATCAGTTGGGTATATTTTACTGATCTTGTTGCACCAACTTATCCCACTTGTGTGGCCCTGAGATAGAAATATTTGAAGATTACCCTGTGTTTGCTATGTGTGCACAAGCTGGTTCAAAGAGCAGTGAAGGGAGAAGCCTCAGATTTCTCTCTTTCATTATAAATACCCTACACCAGTGAAATGTCACCATTTTTAGTAGTGACACATGAGGTGTAGCTGTGGGTACATGGATAAATATCACAGAATCACGGAATGGTCTGGGTTGGAAGGGGCCTTAAAGATCATCGCATTCCACTCCCCTGCCATGGACAGGGACGCCTTCCACCACACCACGTTGCTCCAAAGTCCCTTTAACCTGGCCTTGAACAGTTTCTGAGATGGGCCATCCACAGCTTCTCTGGGCAACCTGTGCCAAGGGCCCACCACCCTCACAGGGAAGAATTTCTTCCTAACATCTTGTCTAAATCCACTCTCTTTCAGTTTGAGGCCATTCCTCCTGGTCCAGTCACTCCATGCCCTTGTCAAGAGTCCCTCCCCAGCTCTCCTGCAGCCCCTTCAGGTACTGGAAGGTTCTCTAAGGGTCTGAACTGCCCCAGGTCCCCCTGTCTTTGTAGGAGAGGTTCCAAATCATAATGAAATCACACCCTGAGGACACGATGTTGCTGTGAACTTCCTTCAGCACAAGAAGGATTTTGTTCTTATCTGAAGGACCAAGGCTGGTTAAACTCTTCTTCTGCATTCAAGAACTCTGAAGTGGTGATTGAACTGTGCCAGGATTTGAACTTCCTCTAAAAGAATCGATTCACTTCAGACAAAGTGTTATGAAGACACCATGTGTTCTGCTGTGCGTGTCCTGATGTAACTGAGAGAAGGATCTCCTGTTTGCAGAGCACAGTAGTTCTTTACCTGCCTCTTGCTTTTTGAGAAGAAACCTATCCTGCCCCAAAATCAACCCCAGATGTCCAACAGGCAGCATTGCTCACAGCATATGAAAAGCCCACAAGGAAAATATTTTGAAAATGTTGCAATTTGTTATTGCTAAAATACTATTCACTGTGCTTCTACCCAGAGAGTCTGGCTTGGCTTGGCTGTACTTCTCCTTTGTGTGCTGGTCCAGAGCCTGAAAAGGAAGTGGGCATCCAGGTAATCCCTTCCCCATGATTGCAGTGCAGGGACAGTCTGGGGACACTGGCCCCAGAAGGCTGATGGCAGCACAGGTTTGGGGGGTTTTGTGTCATTCTCCAGCCCATCACCAACCCACCACATACATCACTGCTGGCATGGAGCCCTCCCTCTCTGCCTGTATTGCCCCGTCAGAGCAGTGTAGGCAATGCAGTTTGCATGTGCAGTGGTTTGAACCCAGAATATTTCATTTTATTCATGGAAAGTGTAACCATTTTATCCTATGCTAGACACAAAGCATGGGATGCAAGAGATAACAAGGAGATCTCTCAGGGCTGCAGAGAGATAACAAGGAGATAACACAAGCTATGTCTGGCTCTGGCAGCCTCCCCTTGAGGAGTGTGTGAGAAGGGTAGCCATGTTTATCTGCCAAGAGAAAGTGATTTTGGAAGGTTTGAAGCCCTTTGGAAGCTTTGGAGCCATTAATTTATCTGGAATTTTCTATATTTTTATTATTATCCTGCATTGTTAATATTTCCAATGAGTGGTTTTTTTTTTTTCTTGTAAGCCATATTGGTAACATTTGATAAAATAATTTCAACTGACTGTGTCTCAGGTGGAAAATTTAAATTTTCTTTGGAATGATATTTTCATTTTGTGAACTGGACCACCCATCCTCAGAACAGCAATGCACATAAAAGCCAGCAGAGCTGTGATGTGACCACAGAAAATATTTCCTTTGAATCAGAGCTGTTCCATGGCCTGAAGCAACATGAGCTTTTTGTGTGCTTGCATGCTTCAGACATGAAGCATCAGCAGGGAATCCAAAGAGAGCAGAGTTTGACCTAATGGACATGGAAGATACACAAATTTCCTGCAAGAAAATCTCCCAGCAGGGTGTGGAAGTGTATTACAAGTTCTGGCCTTTTGGACAACTGTTCATTTGTCCTAAAAGTAATTCTGCTTTTTAAAGAGTCTTCTTCATGCTGCTGAGACCCTTCCAAACAGAAACACACTAGCACTGGCTGGCCCACTTAATGAATATTCATCATTAATGCATAAACCATAATTTGTATTCAGGCAGCTATTGCTTCCCCCCTCTATGTTGGCATCAAAGTACTTACAGGGGTTTTAAATGTGAAGGGCTGATTAGGAGGAGAGGGGAAGGCAAATTTCACACTTCAATTAATGCTTTTGAGTCAGTCCCTCTGGTTGCAGATTGCCTAAACGCAGTCGGCTGCTCCCACAGCTGCTGCTGAGGATGAGAAGCAATCCAACTTGCCCTGAAGTCTCTGGCTAACAGCAAAGGTCATGGGAAAGCAGTGTTGTGGTGTTGGACAAGTTAACACTGCAATTAAAAGAGGCTAGGAAACAAAACCCTGCTGATGGCTGCCTTGTCAGCATCGCATCTCTGCATGCTGGCTGGTGCTCGGGCCAGCTGCCTCTGAAAAGCAAATGAAATCCATCCCTACTGCACAGCCTGCAGCAGGAGTGTGTCTGTCACACCAGGAAAGGCACAGACAGGACTCAGAATTGCCCAGATGACCACGTCCTGGCAGCATGCCCCTCTGCTGAAAGCGGTGTTTGGTGCAGTGCAGCCAGCTCTGCAACCTCTCCAGAAAGGCACTGGGCTGTGTGTTGGTTTCTGTTATCCCCAGGTTCATCCTTGTGGCCTCCTTCAGACCCTTTACCTTTATATCCCCTCCTTTTCCTACTCATTTTAGCTGTTGTGGCTCAAGGAGGCAATGGAAAGCACAGGAAAGGGGGATGCTTTAGACAACACACAAAACTTGCTCCCAGTGCAAGGATCTGCAGAAGATCAGGCTGAAGGACCTGGATCCTTGCTGGATGGGAGGGATGGTTTGGTATGCAGGCAGACAGAAGGACATGTGTGTGCTGGTAAAGGTCCCATTAGCAGCCTCTTGGTTGTTAACCACATCTCTGGTCACCCCCAAACTTATTGTTTTGACTTCATGGCACACAGCCCACTTGAGGGGCCAGGCAGCAGATTGAGGGGTCTCTCCAGAGTGGCAAAAGTGATCCAAAAGTAGTTTTTGGCCTTTATACCATATGGAAGCAGAAAAAGAGGAGGAGAAGCCTGGGCATCCCTTCTGTACCTCTCTCCCTGCAGGGACACTGAGAGCACCCATTTGAGTCCCAGCCCAAATGAATCCCAGCTGGTTTCTCTTTGGTGGCTGGGGTGGAACAGCATGCTGTGGGGCTGCCCCAGTGCAGAGCTGTGCATCACAGCCCCTGCATGTACCTGCTGCCTTCTCTCCTTTCCCTTGGGAAAACGTGCTCAAGACTTCTGTGGATTGCAATGCTTATTGCTGTCCTTCCATTCTATCCCTCAGTATTTTGAAATATGAAATACATCAGTAAGTGAAAAAAAACCAAAGTAGAACATTAAAATGTCTTCAAACTGTGCAAATCCTTGAGCATGTTGGATGGGAAGAGGTTCTTCAATTTAAATCCTCTCTGTGGTTCCTCCAGGGAGCTTCATCTCCACTGCCCACTCTGTCCAGGTGTGGGGCATGAGCATGTGCAGGACAGAAGGCACCACAGAAATACCTGTCTGGTCTGTTCTCCACAGAAAAAAAGCCTTTCCAAAGGGCTTTTTCATGAGGCATTCACCATCCCAGAAAAGCAGAGAGGTGCACACCAAGTATGTGGGTAAAAAATGCAAACTAAAATTCCTTAGGGCTGTCTCCCTCCACTCTTTCTCAGATACAAATAAGTATAAAAACATAAAATATTGGAAGGTCTGAGTCTGAGTTGTTTATCAAACCTAGAGATCAAACATTGGCACCCCATTGTATCTCTGCAAATTATGTGAGAGACCCACTGTCAATCCTGTGAAGGGTAAATGGGTTCTTTTAACTCTATTTCCTCTCCTTTTCTTCCCTTCTAGTGCTCTCTAAAATGAGTTTCCTTTCCCTTGATTTATTAGATTTGTCTGATTTTGGCTTTGTAATATTTTAAAGTGATGAAGACCCCTCCTGGCTAGTTTTGCAGGCTGATGGGCTGTGTGCAGCTCACTGCTGCTGCCCATGAAATATTATTTGATGCCCAGTGAGAAGAGGAGGAGGTTCTTGGCAGACCAAGAGACAACTGGGACAGTGTCCCACAGCAGTGTGTGGAAATAGACCCATTTTATTCTTCTAAATTACATTTGAAATATCTTTACTGAACGTGACAGGTCAGAAAATGAAATATTCATTCTGCAGGAAACTTACAATTTTATTTTCAAACAAGCACTGGAAGTCAAAATTAAATACCAAGTGAAGTTGGGGAATTTTTTTGTTCCTGTAACATTGAAATGTCTTGATTGAAATGCTTCATAATGGTAATTTAGAACATTTTGCTCTTATTTCTGCTTGTCACAATGGTAGTTGAAATTATTCTATTGAAACAAAATGATTGAATCTATCACAGTGAAATGTAATTTCTGGTGAAAGAACTGATGGAATTTGATACCTTCTTGCAGCATTTCCCAATTTTCACACTTCAGTCAAAAAAGCTCTGATTGTTGTAAAACTTGGCCAAGCGGCCCTTTTGAACTCATTATTCCACTGTCATCTGCGACAGTGCCAATGGATGGAAAGGCAGATCTTGATAACCAGCATTGAGAAAGGCATCACAGAGATTTAGGTCTCTTTTCCATCTGATTTTCTGTTCAGTTGACCTAAATATTTAATCTTAGAGTTCCCTTCGTCCTTTCAAGTATTTGACTTAGTTTGGGGATGAATGTCTGGCCTGTGATGACAGGAGAACCCATCACAGTTCTGAGATGATCACTTTCCTTCTAACATGGAATTTCTGATGCACCAGGCAGGCACCAGACCTGAGAAGATTTTCTCTCTCCATCCTGACAGGACTGCTAGCCGTGTCTGCTAAACTCAGTGGGGTTTGGCAGTCCCTTTGAGTCTGCCTTTGCACAGGATGTGCTCCCCTTCTCCCGATGGAGGCTGTGACTTTGTTTCTTTGGAACCGAGCTCAGGGGGCTGCAACAGCCAGACAGGGTTGTGTGTAGGGGTGGAGGAGGTGACAGCTGTTAGATGCTGCTTCACAAAGTTCTTCCATTGCTGTTTAACCTTCTTCTCATCCATGCTGTTCAAAGACCAGCCAATCCTTTGAACCACTTGGGAGCTATAAATGTTGAGTTTTTGCATCAGGTAGGCAGAGGGGCACCCTGAGTGCCCATGGGGGCTCTTGGGGGGGAAAGATTCTTCCCACAGGGAGCAGCTCACCCACCTTGGCAAGTGTGACAGCTCTCTGACACTAATACTCCTATCACCTCAAACATATCAGCTTTGCCAGGCAGGAGCATAAAGCCCACAATATCAGCATCCAAGATATTTGTCTATTAATAGCTGCTCACCAGTTCTTCATTAGATTGACATATATTGAAGATATGTAGCTGAATTAAAGCAGACTGAATGCAGAGCTGCTATCAGAATTTCTAAACTTTTAATTGTGTTTTCCATTGTTGCTTTGTCTTTATGAGCACAGTGAAATTTTCTTTAGGATGCTGCCTGGGCAAAATGCAGGGCACCTATAGAGAGATAATAAATAACCTGGTGTTCCTTCCCACCCCACTCCCCTCTGCATGATTGAATTCTTCACACCTAATAACAGTTCCTGCCAGCACAGCACCAATTCTAAATCTCAACACACAGGGAAAAAACCGTAAGTTTAGACAATATTGAAGTGAAGCAACTAAAAGTTGGAATTGAAGTCTTGGCACTGAGTACGAAGTCTGAAATTTATTCTACTTCTGAAACATCCCAGACTCCACTTTGGAAGAGCCTATTGTGGATATCTTAATTCAATGTCTGAGGACTTCATGACTTCATTCAGGCCTTTTAAAAAGTCTATTAAATGTTCCAATTGCTTTCTCAGAATTCACAATTGTCCTCTGTGACTGACTGGTTTTTTGCTGTTGGGTTGGGGTTTTTTTTAACCTCCAGCCTCAATAATTCAGACCTGTTAAGTGCTGGCTGATTTTTTTCAATGCCTTAAAGAACACTAGAATTTCAGCCAGGTGCTGTAGCTAACTGGTTCAGGCTATGAAAATTCAAAAGATTTCCAAAAGACCTGGCTTGTTCCCACTCATGATGCAGCTGTGCCAACCTATTCTAACATTTTTGACAGACGTGCAGTGATTGGTGAAGGCAGGCGAGGGAGAGTAATATATCACCAGAGTATAGGATCAGTCAGCTATAGCAACAACAACAAAAACCAGCAACACTCTCTCCAAACTGAAATAGAAAGTAATATCTTCAAACACAGACACTCCCTCCTCCAGTGGGAGTCACTTGCCCAGGTTGTCAGTCACCCATGCTTTACGTATCCTGTAGGGACATTGTAAAATAACTCCACAACCATCAAGTATTTGTGCTTTTGTAACACTTAATGTTATGCAAACTCTCTGCCAGACCATGCCTCAGAAATGCCTGTATGGCCTCGAACTCTGCTCGTGTCAAAGGGGTATTTTTGTTTTGTTACACAAGCCAGTAGTTAAATTCACCTAAATGTGTCAAATCAGAAAAGCTGGGGTGAGTTTTCTGCAAGAATTTCTGATCTCTTTGAAGAGGTGGCACAGCAAGTTGGGGTTAGCATGGAGGTTTGATGCATCATCTACCTTAGTGAGGAGGGAAGTGAATAATAAAATGAAATGACTCAATGAATTTACTGATGGATTTAAACACTGTGATCTGAAATTGAAAGTGCTGGAAGTGGAAAGACAGTTCAGGAAATGAGAAAAAGCGTGAAAAGAAAATTTGTCATTTGACCATAGGTATTAGCTTTGGGAGAGACTGGCTAGGGGAGGTAAGGCATGCATTCTAATGATGGATCATCAGACACCTCAGGAGAAGTTCATCTCATACACAACCTCTTCACTCAAGTCTTCAGTGAAATGTGTTTTAATTCCTGTTGTTTTTCCTTAATAATGCAGCCTTCCAGTACTTGAAGTCAGCCAGCAAGAAAAGGGATTTGTTACAAAAGCATGTAGTGTCAGGACAAGGGGGAATGGCTTTGACCAGAGAGTAGAGTTAGGTGAGATATTAAGAAAAGATTCTTTACGGTGAGTTTGGTGAGAAAAGATTCTTTACTGTGAGTTTCTGGCCCACACTGCCCACAGAAGCTGTGGCTGCCCCATCCCTGAAGTGTTCCAGGCCAGGTTGGATGGAGCTTGGAGCAACCTGGTCTGGTGGAAGGTGTCCCTGCCCATGGCAGGGGATTGGGAATAGATGATCTTTGAGGTGCCTTCCAAGCCAAAGCATTCTGTGATCTGTGTTTCTCTGATAATACAGAGAGGTAGGATCCACAGTGCTGAGCAGAGGAGGCTTGGCTGGCCTTGTGCAGCTGGAAAACATAAGGGAGAGGCATGACTTGTTCTGAAACCAGAGAGCAAATCTTCTGTTTGTGTCTCTAACCATTAGGAACTGATGTTTTCTTTCACTGTTCATGTCTTGGGAGATTGCAAATGAAAACACTACGAAATAATACCACAACAAAATTACATGTTGCTATTATATGGAATTACACAATTAATATTTTAAGACAACAAAGATGAACATAATTAAAGTGGCATTATAAAGACATTCCATGGCTTTTGGGCTTTCAGTTGCTTTAGTGTCTGTCTGGGTTAATTGACCATATGAGAGAGTTGGCCTCCAATTTATCCTGTTTTAATCAAGATTGAGAATATTGCAGTAATGCTGCATCCTTTCCTGAGTCTGAAATACAGAGTTTACCCTGAAATGGACAGCTGCATGCTGGTGGAGATTTAGCAATTTAATAAAAAACCTGCACACTTTCAGCTGGTATGTGCTATCTTTTGAACAAGAAGATACAAACCCAGGAGCTTTGATCTAGTTGTTGTTTTTTTGTTAGTCATGCCTTGGTTCATATCCTGATGAAAAGAAAATAGCTCAGGTTGACTGCCCACTCAGGCTGTCTCTGAGGACAGCTAACAAATGCTCTTCTTCAGCATATTTTCTTCAAAATCACAGACATGCAATGGTGGAAAAATGGTTTTTTGGAGGGGTAAAAGGCATTTGTGCTTCTATTGTAATAATAAAATTTGTTCAGAAACTGCATTACTTTTGTCTAATAGGACCCTCTCTGCTGGGCAACATTTTGCTGATCTTTCAGAGGGATCAAAATATTAATCATAGGCCTCATATCAAGGTCCTTGGTTTGGTTGGACCTCAACCACTTGTTGTGATAGGACATTTGTATTGAGGTAGTGATCAAATCCAGGAATGTACAAAACAGTGATGTGGGTGTAGTGGTGTTCATTCAGAATGTAAAATTTGCAATCCAAATAACTTGGTGACTGTTTGAAGTGGGGTCAGTTTAAGAAAGGTTTTGTGTTATGCTTTACAGACACTAAAATGCCTGGATCTAGAGTGTAATGATTTAATCACTAAGCTTTGAGATCTTTAGATCCTGATATCTTTAAGATCTCTAGATCTCATAGCACTAGCACACTGATGGAAACTAGGGGTTTGCTAGAGGAAACCACATGGTGCTGAGACCTTCACTGGTTTTATGCCTGTGGCAAAATAAAAAACCCTGCAGATGTCATTGCACAAGAAACAAGCTCACCCCAACACACGGTGGTCAGAATCTGCTGGTGAGGGCTGCTGGAGCTTCTTAATTTCTTTTCTCCTGGCCTGTCAAGGCTGCTCTCTGCTTGCAGCACTGGCAGGTGGAAGTGAGAAAAATGTTGTTTTGGATGAACTTGGCTGGGCCAGTGCAGTCAGTGGTGACCCCAAGGACAGAGTGGATGTGTCATTGTCAATGTAGTTGCTCAGAGCACTTCCATCCATCAGGGTGGTGGCCCATATCTAAGGGAAGCAGAGTGCCTTGCCACAGGACATTTTCAAAGACTGGTGCTCAGATACTCTACTTCTTGCTCACTCTGTCTTTGAGACTGGTAATCCTTGAAAGCACCTGAGATTTGTCACCAGGTGTGAGGCAAACAAGCCTCCTTGCTGACCACAGGGCCAGAGGGTTGCAATGATTTCTGGAGTATTTCACAGCTTTTCAGCTTTGGTTGGAATTCTGTGTCATTTTTTAAAGGAAGAAATAATGGACTCTGCTCAAACTGGATGGTCTGGTTGCAGGGCACAGCCTGTGCATGAAAAAACTGTATTATTGTTGTATTATTTGTATTGTATTATATTATTTGTACTGTTGTATTATTTGGTTTGTCCTTTCCACAGAGCTTGGTACTGCAGATCAGAAAGGCAGAGGCTGGGGAGAACAAAGGCAGGGAGAGCCCAGCTAGACACAAGGGCTGGTGAGGATGGCCCAAGTGAAAGGAGAAGAAGAAATGACCTCCAGGAGTGCCCAGGGGAAGTTCAGATTAGATATTAGTTAAAAAAAAAATCACTAAAAGACTGGTTAGGAATTGGAATAAGTTTCCATGGCGGGTGGTGAAGTCACCACCTCTGGAAGTGTTGAAGAGCAATCCAGAGGCTTTTGGGGATATGGTTTAGGGGTGATTAGGCTGACAGCTGGACTAGATGATCTTGAAGGTCTGTTCCAACCTTGATTACTCTGTGATTCTGTGAATATTCATGCCCTGCCCTTGTGGGTGCCATATCCTTCAAATATGAACCACAAGCAAATAAAAATGATCAGAATAGAAAGCCAGCACGCTCACTGCTGTGTCTCTTAGGGAAAAACAAGCAAGGTGTTTTTTCTGTGCAATTTTTATTTTCAGAGACTGAAACTGAATTGCCTGTAAATTATGTTATATAAACTGGCACTGTAACATTAGCCATTGCTCTAGAGAATCTGCAAGGTGGGAGGTGGTAATCAGGATGAGTGGCAAATAAAATCCTCATAGAAGACTGGGGCTCCTAAAAGACTGGCCTTTTTAACTGCACGGTTAAAATGATGCTTGAAAGAGCTCTTGTACTAAGGGAAACTAAATGTTGCTGGCATAGCCTGAAGCAACCAATATCTGGATATTTTTAGCAAAATTTTGGCCCTCCTCCTCTTTTCCCAAGCCTTTGTGCTCATGACACTGTCAGAATAGAATGATTGCAGGAAGCATAGATATTATGGAGCATTTTTTAACCCTTAGAATCCAGTTTTTAGGTAGGTTCAGGTGATATTTTAGAACTTTTAGGCTCATGTATAGCTATAGTACAATTTCAGCAGCCTGGTAATATTTCATCTCATTCATGTGGGTTGTTGTATGTTTTGCATTTAATGAAAGGTAAATGAAATAAAAAGGCACAGGCTTGGAAGAGGGACCCCAGGGCATTGATTTTGGTCTTTTGCAAGAGAAGGAGACGAAGAAGCACTCAAAAAAATCCACAGGCTTATCCTCACACCAAGAGGCATTGAAATCATGTCCCATTTGGGCCTGTAGTAAGAAATAAAATGCCTTAAATGTGTGACAGAAAGAGAACAGAAGAGATTGAAGGGATCAGCAATGTCTTTACACTCCTTTGATACCAGAGAACTCAATAAACAGATTTTCCTTGAGATTATGGAAGAGGGAAAAGGCACGTGAAGGGGGCAAGCCAGAAATGCCTCAAAATTCTTGCTTATCTTACCTAGGGGGGAAATTCCCTCCTAGGGAGTTCCAAACCTGTTGGAGTGCAAGCCCTGCACACTTCAGAGAATAGAATTTCATTGAGAGCCCCAGAAAATCAGCCTCTCTCTCATGTTGAAATTTGGCTGTTCTTTGGTGTCCAGAGAAAGCAGAAGAAAAAATCCACCAACCAGAAATTAAATTATGCAGCAAGATAAGAGAGAAATGTGAGATTCTTACTGTCTGCTGCATGTACCAGCAGCAGCCCTGAAGTCTGAGGTTTCTATCATGTGGCTAAAAAAAGAAGTCACTGGCTACTGTCTCCCCTTACAAACCTGCCTGGGTGTGTAACAGATCACACAAAATGCTTTATTCTCAGGGAAAATCTGGGATGATGAAAATAGAGCATGAGAGAGTCTTAGAGGGGGTGTAAGGCAGAGACATTCTGGTCAGTATTTCCACAATGACTCTGCAAATGAGTGCTGGTTTTGCTCTCTAAGACAATCAGTTAATTGTCTTAATTGCTTTTAATTCTGCCAAGACCTTGACTCCCTCAGTGCATCTGGAATTATGTAGTTCTTATGCTGCCAGACCAGGAGTGGCTGTCACTTTTTTAGGCTGTTTTGTGATTTCTTTGTTGAAGAGAAATGGGTCTAGGTATTTTTTTACTTTTAATACATATCCAAGCAAGCTCTTTGCTGGACATGTTATTTTTAAAAATAATCAGTAAAATTCTGGTGATGGTCAACCAGAATTTCTGAAAAAAAAATCCCTCAGATGGAGAGGAAGCCTTCAAGTGACTGCTTAGAGTTGATTTTAATCCAAGTATAGGGTTTTAAACATATCCTGGCAGCTTTGACCAGCAAATGCTGTTAAAATGTAGTCAGACTCCCTGGAGAGGATGTCTCCCTTTAGCTGCACTGAAAGGAGTGCTTCTTCTTTGTCTGAGGTTAATGTGGAGAACAGCACTGCAGCATGTGTCCCCTGGACACCCAATTCCACTTTCACACCAGAGCAATAAAACTGAAGCAGGGATTCTCTTTGAGCCAGGTTCTCCCACTCCTCCAGCAACCACTCCACAGGGAATGGCTTTGTTTTCTCACTGCTGTCCTCTTCTCACCCTTTGGCCACAAGGGCTGTACAAACTCCTGCTCCTTCAGCAGCTTCAGGCAGAGCAGGGGCTGCACCTGCCTGGCTCCCACATCCTCAGGGCGCTTGGCAGCTTCTGTACCAGCTGATCCTTGGATTTGGGAATAGGTACCAACAACCCTCACTTTCTTCTGGTCTTCCCATTGGTGCCTCAGGTCTTAGCTTTTTATATTATATTTTAATTGGCATTTTTTTATATTTTTCAAATTCTGTGCTGCTTTATTGTGTATTTCTGAGCTTTACATGAGGGGATGGTGAGCTCTCTTCACAGAGTAGGGAGACAAAGCAATTCCTTCTCTAGCTGGGGACCAAGGATACATGATCCAAATCTCAGACCCAAGAGAATAAACAACATGGACTGAAGAGAGAAAAACAAGAAGGATGGGACTTCATAACCTAAAGCTGTAATTGGACAATTAACTCCAATATGCAAATGGAGCAGAACTTATAAAAATGAGATACCTGTCAACCTGTCGTCCATTCTGTGACCATTTTTGTTCATCTTGGGTGCAGCCTTGGCTGGGCTCTTGTGCTGCCCAAGGTGGATCCATGGAGGCCCTTTTAATAAATCCCTACTTTATTCTTTAGCTCTGTCCAGCCTCTGTTCAAGGTCACCCTTCACAAGGCATCGCCATCTGTAACAAACCTGTTTGAAGCCATTTTTGGCAGGCAGCTGTGGTTAAGTGGTCTGTTTTGGGCATCTGAGGTCACAAATGTTTCCTTCAAGGAAGGCACATTTTGGGAGAATGGGGCAAGAAGTGATCAAAGGGCATCCTGCAGAGCTCAGGAACCTGGCAGAGCCTCGGCCTCCAGTATTCCAGTTCTTTCTGTGGCCTCTCCACAGCCCCACAGGGGAGTGATTTCTCAGGGGAGCTTCCTTGACACCTCTCGCTCCTTGTTTCCCTGCAGGAGCCCCCAGTGCTGAGCCCTGTGAAGGATAACATCACTTCTGTCAGCTTTGCCTGTAAGAATGGAGCAAAAATAGGAACAAACCATCCCATTTGTGCAGTCCCAGCTCTTCCCATGTCAGAGACTGCAGCTGGCAGGCTGAGGACCAGTCTTACCAGAGCAGCAACTGAACACATGGAGGGTTAAAAGTCTTCAGGACTCTTCCCTGCCACATCCTCACCAGGAGGGTTGTGCAGTTATTCACTTTATTTGGCCAAGTGAAGCAGCTCCCTACTAAACAGGCTTGCCCTCTACCCTCCAGCCCCTGGGAGCCTGGGCTGTGGAGGAGTTTCCAGCTGAGGGTACCTCTCTTTTGGATACCCCAAAGGGCTAGGGCTGTAGCCCCAGGAGATGCAGTGGATGGTGACCTTTACACATTTTGATTTCAAAAATTCAGTATCTAAAACTTGTTCCTAAGACTTTTTTTTTTTCCTTTTAGTCCAGGATTAATCCCTGCTAAAATAGCCTGCTTGTTTTAAAATGAAAAATACATCTGCTGGCCTCACCTTATAGAAATTGCTTTGGAAAAGGCCTAAATTCAATGTGGAGGCCTGCAGCCAAATTCATCAGTGTCCAGCCTGACCTTGTGCCCACCACTGTTAGAGAGCCAAGGCAATACAAAAATGCCTGTCCTCCTCATTTTGTGCAAGAGGGCTCAAAAAGGGGCTGGTGCTGCACCAGGGACATTCAAACTGCTTTCATCTGAGGAGATGCAGCCTGTCAGTGGTGCTCCTACTCCACTGCCTTTCCTTCTCCCTCCCCTCCTCTCCCTGTACCTTGCTGTGAGATCTCACCTCCTCCCACTGTCTCTCTGGTGTCATAATGCACATTTGGCATCAGGCTGAGCCTCCAAAAGTGCCTGCAAGGCAGCAGGGTGGCTGCTGGATCAGACTTTTGCTTGCAAGGTGGATCCCTAGAAGGGAAGAGAGCAAGTGAATGGTGCAGGAGGTGGATTTTCCTTAATAAAAATCCAAATTCTCCATGCTAATATTTTTTAATGCCCTTTACATTCACATAAGCAACGGATGAAGTCTTGCCAGTGAATGATTTTGCTGAAGATGACAAGAAGAAGCAGCAGCTAAAGTTTGGAAATCATGCCTGGTTACTGGAAAAGGGGTGGCTGGAAGAAAAATGAGGGATCAGCCCTTGGAGGTTCCATGCCCAGCTCTGATTCTGTTGGTAATGCATGAAAAGTTTCTTACCCTCTTTCTGCCTTGGGTTATCAGAGTGGTACACAGTGGTGCTTGGTTTTCCCCAGGGCATTGAGGAGATTTATGAATATGAGGCTTGAAAAGTACATTGCCATCAGACAATGAGGGATATTACTGTCTACACATGCCAAAAAGCATTTGTAGCCTCAGCACTCCTGGTGAAGGCTGAACACAGAAAATGTTTAGAAATAATAATAATAATAATAATGAAAAAGGAAGCTGTTAGATTTTCCCAAACCTGCAAAAAGTTATGGTGCAGTAGTTTTTGAAGGCTTTGGCCATAGTTTAGAACAGTTTAAGCCCTGCTAATCTTATCATTGGAGATTAATTTTGCTGCTGCTGGAGAAAAACAACCATATGCTATTCATTGCTTCTTATATGGCATTTACAACAGAGTCACTGTACACAGAAAAGCAGTGCAAGGTGAGGTGTCAGAAAAATCCAGGTTTAGCCCCCAGAAAGAGAAATTGGGGAGCAGGACATTTTTCTTCATAAGACAAGCTGCTCCCTCAGCAAGCTGGGAGAAAAGTGTTCAAGTCTAAAAACTTCCAAGTGGAAAATCATCCCTTTAAATGCTGGAATTGTAGGCTCTAATTTTAGGATTTTTAGGTTTAACTGACTGACTGTAGTCATTACAATGCTCCATTTTTAGGCACTGCAGGTATTGTAAGTCTGATCCTCTTCTAACACCCTGTTGCTAGGAAAAGCTGTGTTTGATTCTTTTTCAGGCAGTTCAGATGGCAGTGAACAAAGTCAAGCAGGCTTACAAAGCAGAACTTATCTGTGAAACATTCCCCAAGTTGAACTTGTGCTCTCTGTCCCTTTTTTTGACTCACAGGAGTGGAGAACAAGCCTGGCTGGGGCTGTGATGGAGGAGTGAAGTGGCAAAGAATAGTTTGTGGCTTTGATTGCTGCTGGCTGAGTGCTACAGATGTTGAGGTCTGACTGTCTGCAGAGTGGCAGGCTGAAAACTGGGAGCAGTTTTTCCTCCAAAGTGAGCAGCAGGATTTACTCACAGGCTTGGAGGCAGGTGGAGGTGTGCAGACAAATTCACTGCAGGTTGGGAAGTGTGGTGGTGTTTGCAGGGGTCCCAGGACAAGGGAAGAGATGAGAATCTGGACTCCATGTTTCAGAAGGCTGATGTATTATTTTATGATATATATTATATTAAAAGAAAATTATATATTAGAACTATACTAAAAGAATAGAAGAAAGGATTTCATGATAAGGCTAGCAAGGAATAGAAAGGAATTATAATAAAATCTTGTGACTGACCAGAGAGTCTGAGACAGCCAGACTGTGACTGGCCATTAATTAAAAACAACCAACACAGACCAATCAAAGGTGCACCTGTTGCATTCCACAGCAGCAAATAATGATTGTTTTTCCTTTCCTCTGAGGCTTCTCAGCTTCTGAGGAGAAAAATCCTGGCAAAGGGATTTTTCAGAAAATATCATGGCGGCAGGGAAGACAGGACTGCATGTCCTGTTGGCATCAATGACACAAGGTTTGTGGAAGTGGGGAAATGCCACAGCACAGTCTGTAAGGCTTCCCATCCTTCCTGATTAATCTTTATTTCTGGAAGATCATCTGAGCTAATTATTCTCTTAGTTTAGATTGACTGCCCAGTGAAAATTTGATGCAGTGAGATGGGAGGAAGCCAAGTGGAGGTACAGGAGATGTGAGATTTTCTGGGGTGTCCTCAGAAGGGACTGCTGAAGGAAGGTTATTATTTTGAGACACACACAGCTGAGGCCAGACCCCTTCATGCTGCTGAGGACTCCCCAATTCCCACAGGAGGAGTCTCCTGTCCAGGTTCAGACAGGCATCCCAGGAAGCCTGGCTGGAGAGCAAGCAGGATGCATGGTGCATGAGTTCAATAAGCATGGTGGAGCATCTGCTGGTACTAGTAATATAATTCAGACTTGAAATTCAGAGTTAAGGGAAGCTTTTGACATATTCCTCCTTGTAGGTAGCCACCAGAGACTTGGAAATAAAAACACACATGGAAAAGTCAGAAATTTCTTGTTGCTTTAGGCTTATTTTAATTTGTCACTTGGTAGGGAATGTATCAGCCCTTCAATTTGCTGATATAACTGAAATTATTACCTCTTCAACTCTGAGTTTTGGAGGTTTTTTGTGGTGGCTCTGGAGCTAAGACACTCAAAAGAATGAATGCACCACCTTCCAGCAAGTTTAGCTATTATTGTTTGGTTTATAACCAATACGTCCATATGAAAAAAGGAATCAATCTTCCTAAACAAAGGAGGAAAGAGAGGATTTGAGCAGTTTAATAAAAGGAAATGGGACACAGACGTTGAGGATCCTCTGAGCATGGGGAGATGCTGAAGGTTCCAAACAAATGTAGCTGTTTGCTTTCTTCATTTATCATGGTGTGAGGAATTTGTCCCTGTCCTGTGTAATGGTTGCCTGCAGCTCCCTGTGTGTTGTAGCTCAATCAACATCCCCCTGTGCTTCTCTTTGCAGTCTGTGCAGGGCAAATCAGTGTCTGCATTCCTTCCTTTCGCCATTGAGTGGGGATTGCTTTGTGTGCTGCAACTGCAGAACATTTTTGGCTAAGTTGCAAAATTCTGAGGTTGGCATTTACAGAGCAGGGTTCAGGCTTTGCCCCAAACTTTAGAATCAAAGATTAATTGGTGTTTGTGCAGCCTCCTGCCCTCCCATGTGTCCATCATGGTCAGGACACGCAAGACATGGTGACACTGATGGAAAGGCCTGGATCAAAGTCTCCCTTAGCATGTTGGTGCTCAGGGTCATTCATGAGAAAAGTTTTGGTGGAAAGCAGGGATTTGGTGGGCTGGTGTCCAAATCACTGGATGGAAGTTTGGGACCACCTGTCCATGGGTTCTTCCAACAGTAACATCAGAGTCTCAATCCTCACAGCATCTTTGCAATAGGAAAGGGTGGCTTGACCCTGATGCAATTCCATTTCACTGATGATGTTTCACTTTCTGTAATCCTGGATCAAGAAGTCTGGCCTGACTGCTGTGTCCTGCTCTTAAATGTGTCCCTGAGAAGTCCCATTCCTAAGAGAAGGGAATGTGACTGTGGAATCAGAAATCAAACAAACCCTAGGCCTGCTTTTGGCCTCCATCTCACTCAAAACCAGGCCTAGGCTTGTAATCTCTCCTGCATAATTTCTTGATTTGTAGAAGGAAAGATCAGGAAAATTTTATGTGTGCACTTCTCTGTTTATTCCTTGCTAAAGCCTTCCTCAAGTAACCATTTATTTTGCATTTGATGTGTTTGAGCATTTCCAGCACACTCACCGTGGTTTCTCTTGTCTGAAACAGGATTTTCAAATTCTTCTACCACTGCAATGATCTTTTAGAATAAACACAGGTTTTGTGTCAATTTGGTGCATTAGGTAAAGGGTGCACAATATCCACACTCCTTTCCTCCCTCCAGCAGTGGTCATCCTCTGTTTAGCTGAATGTGCTCCCTTCCCAGGCTGCTGGGGTCTGCAGTTTTGTATCTGGTTATGGACTTGTGCTGTCACTTTAACACACTGATTTTTCTTTTTTTTTTTTTTTTTTTGCTCCACTGATCCACTGATTTTAGCAGCGATGGAATCCATCAAAGGAAATTAATTCAGTTTAATATATTCAATGTGTTTGTTAGAAGACCCTTTGTTGAGTTTGAATAATTGGAAATAGTTCATTTTATCACCACTCTCAGGTCCTGGCTCCATCATTTTGAGTCAGATATAGAGATCTAAAGGTAAGTTGAAGCCAGTAGCTTATTAGACTATATTCCTGATGGAGCCAAAGTGTGGTGATAAATTGTTCGTAAACCACATCACAGAATGCTCCTTATTTTGTCTTTGAATCACGTTGCTGTCTCCCTAATTGGCTTTGATACTGCTGTGCTTATTTTAGGACACTTCTGATGAGTGAAGAATTTTCTTTCTTCCACTTCAATATAAATGTACTATCTGTAGTTCTGTTCACTCTGTTCAAATTTTATTCCAATGCTGTGGAAGACATTAAAACAATTTCATTGCATTAGTTTCTGCCTGTCTGATTTCAACGCCAATTCTGGGGGCATGAAGCAAATCATTAGTCCGAAGTAAACTGAAGAAATACAAAATATCTATTAATATACTTTCCAAAAAGTAAATGTCAGGTCCATGTGAGTGTTTTGCCCTCAGCGGGTTCATTGGGCTCATCTCTCCTGAGCAGTGGCAAAGTTTGTCCTCACACCAACCACAGATGTACCTCAGCATCTGACAGGAGGCCCTCACAGCCAGGAGAAAATCCAGCTGGATCAGCTCCAGGCCACACATCAGCATCTGAGTGTCCAAACTTGGGAGCCATGGTTGCTTTCTCTCCAAGTTGTTCTTCCACTGCCCTGCAATTCCTGTGCCTCTGGCTGCTCCATGTCCCAGGAAAGGCAGAGTTCCCGTCCTCACCCACCCAGCAGCCCCAGCCCACAGTAGCCAGGTGTACAACCCACAGTAGCCAGTAACTGTCACAGACATGTTTTATGAATAATCCTTTCCTTAGGATTTTTCCCTGTGATTGGTCTCATGTAGTTGTTTCTAATTAATGGCCAATCACAGTCCAGCTGTCTGGACTGTCTCAGTCAGTCACAAGCCTTTGTTATCATTCCTTTTGTGTTCTTAGCTAGCCTTCTGATGAAATCCTTTCTTATATTCTTTTAATATAGTTTTAATCTAATATATAACATAAAATAATAAATCAAGCCTTCTGAAACATGGAGTCAACATTCTCATCTCTTCCCTGGTCCTGGGACCTCTGCAAACGCCACCACAAGTAACCAAACGCAATAGTTTAGTCAAGGAAATGTTGTCTTTTCTTTTGGGTACACAAGGAACCCCCTGGCCGTGTCAGGGCACACTGAGATTCAAAGGGTTAATCAGTGCAGGGGAGCAGAGAGGCTGCAGGAGTTCTGGGACCTGAGCAGAATTTAGGCTGCCTGGATGTCACCTGAGGGATCTGATCAGGAGATAGAAGAAAGTGTGTTCCCCATCCATCCTCACTGCCTTCAGGATCAAGTGGCCTCTATTGGGTCTGGGAAGGGTTTGTCTGAATTGTCACCCAGTTTCTGCACACTTAGGGATGGACACATCCTGTGGCAAAAAGATAAAAGTATTCAGAAGCTAATGTACCAAGCTGTAAGAAAACATAGTACAGAAACTATTGTGGCCAAAGAGAGACAGCTGCAGCCAACAACTCCTTAGAAAGTGGTGCCAAAGTCAGAAAATTCCCTTTGTGTCTGGCTGAAAATGGGGATACTGTGGGCTGACTTCATCCTGCTGAGCCTTGCTGACCAACAGAGAGCAAGGAGTCAGGAAACCACTGATCTCCTGAGTTTGTTATGCATCTCTCTCATCGCTTTCACCCCCATTTCTTATGATTTCTGAAGGGCAGGATGCCTGACTTTAGCCTGTGGTGTCCACTGCCCTCACTCTTCCCTCTTCTGATTCACTGCAGGATTTCACATTTACTTTATGCCTTTCAAGGGAACTTGAGTTCCTCATATGGGGAGCAGCCCTATCCTGAGCATGAGACTTCCTTGGCTCAGAGGTTTTGTGGAAGGAAAGGAGCAGATTTTTCCATGGTTTCTCACTACCTTTGCTGCTCTTGCACTGCAGATGTTGCAGCTCATGAAAGGCCTGAAGAAACAATCAGTCAAGTGGTTTTTTAGGGACAAATATGTACCCCACACATGGTCTTGTGGTTATTAAACAAGGTTAAGGAAATCTGAGAAGTATTTGGAGTCCAAAAAGAGGAGCACTGGAAAGGTGAGGAGCAAAGCAGGTACAAAGCAGATTGTCTCCAGAGGGACCAGGAAGAATGTGTAATCCTTTTACAAAATAGCAGGTCTGTTACCTCCATAGTGCTTCACTTTAGAGTGGTATCCTGGCTTTCAAAAATCCTTTGTAAACTGAATCTGTGCAGATGTGTGCCCTGGGAAACATCTCAGGAAAAGAAATAGGTGGCTTTCTGTGCTTTCTGTCCTGTAAATACAGTCAGCCTGCATTTTCCTTCTGAAAATGATGCAGAGTTCAATAGTTCAAACGAATTAGAGTGGCACTCACATTATTTATTTCAGCCCTGTAAGATGAGCTTGACACAAGATATTAATTACTGAGATCTGTCTCCGTGTCAAACACATAATCAACACAGAAATCTGATTCTGACAAGTGAAAAGGGAAACCACTATTTGCAAATTCCTCTCAAAAGCTACCTCTTTCAGGGGTGACTTCTGGAGGCCACTTCTAGCCTGTGCTTGTCACAGAGTACAGGGATTTATGGTCCAAAATTCTTGACTATAAAGAGATTTTAGTAAAGCTGTACCTCAGCCCAGGACAATTTGTGAGAGCAGTGTCAGTCTGAGGATGGAAGGAGTCTTGGCTCACACAAAGCATGGTGAGAGCCACAGGCCATTTCAGGGAAGGACAAGGATGACAGACATCCCATTGTCCTGTCAGGTGTGCAGAGCATCACAGCACCCTCTGGTCCACCCATTCTTCTACAGACCCAACATACGCCTCCTTCACACGTGCAATGTGATGAATATTGTGCAGGTCACCTCTTGTGCTACAGAGATGGGAAGCACTTGAGTCTTGGGCTCTTTTCAGGTTGCTGCAACCCCGAGAATCTTAAAAGTCTCTTTTCCCAGCCCAGCCCTTGAAGAAGGAGTCAGGGCTCTTCAGTTCTCGGTCTCAAGGTTGTTTATTGTATCTTATCTATAAAATTCTTTCTCCTGTCCAGCTGAGGTCCATCCAGCAGGACAGTTCCAGGCACACTGCCTGCCCCCGGGTTGGTGTTATGTCTTTATACTAAAAACTACCTGTACAATGTTTACAATTACTTCCCAATACCTATCACCTGTGTTAGACAGTGAGCTTCTACTCTAAACCAATCCAAAAGTGCCAACATCACAGCAGAAGATGCAGGCCAAGAAGAAGAAGGAGAAAGGCTGGACATGCCCAGATCCCCCCATCTTGCCCCTGGAACCCCCATACCAGAAACCCCAAAATCTACTTTTCCACCCCATGATAACTTCACTATTATTCTACCTAAACTGTTGTGGCTTGCAGATCTTCATCTAAGGTTGGTAATTTGCTCCATGGGTCATAATCAGAACCACACAGGCATTTTGGGCTCTGTGCCAGAGTCTCTGAGCCCCCTGGCAGGGGTCTTGGCCATCCTGGACAGCCAGAGGGATGTCCTGGGTTCCCACACTTGACTTAGCTATTTATGTTAGTTTTCCTTTTTGAGCTCCCATGTCCATGCAGAGACAGCCAAGAATCCTTTGACTATCCCCTGGTGAGCACCACCTCCAGCACCCTGCAGGTCTGAGCTGTGCCAGCCCAGGGTGATTAATGTGCCACATCCAATTCTGGAATTCCAGCAGAGTTTTGCTCACAGAGGGGAATTGTGTGGAGCAATACTCAGTTGAGTTTGATCAATGCAGGGAGAACTCTGGGTGGCATTTCCTGCTCTCCATCTCCAGTAATTGACTGTATGTGTTGATATGAAGTTTTGGAAGGTTATAAGACGTTATAAGGTTAATGTCTGCAGCTGAGCTGCCATCTATCCTCAAGCCTAATGAGCTACCTGTGTGCCTTCCTGATGCCTTTGGGTGGAAAGCCAGAGTACATCCAGTAAATAAATTGCTTTCCACCACTGCCTTCAAGTCTGCTTCCTTCAAATGAGCACAGACATGAAACACAGCTGTGAACCTGTGCCACAATCATTTCAATTTGTGATTTTAACCAAAGCAATAGTCTTCCCAAGGCTTGCTTCATCACAGTTCAAAGGTGTTCAATAGAACATTAACTATTGCTGGTGCAGTTTCTCAGATTTTTTGGCTGGCTGGGAGAGCTGCTTGTGGCTGCTTTGCATTCAGAGCTTGCTGTGTGCTGCTTGGGCTCATTCCGCTTCCTCACAGATTCATATTTAAGTGTGGTCATCTCTCAGAAGGAAGGCTAAGTTAACTTGCTGAAAAAGCAAAGAGCTTTCTCTGCACAGAGTGAAATTGCAAGTCTCTTCCAATCTCATTTTCGTGGCTGTTATACCACTGTGGACACCTGATTTACGATGCTGGCCTGATTTACAGCTCTCTGAGACCAGATTTAGCCCTAAGAGTTTTTTGAATTAATGCAAGTGGAAACATAGCTGGGAGGAAAAAAAATGGGAAGGAAAATGCACTGTAATGGCTGCTAATGAGAGGAATAATTATGGGTAACTGGTGATCCAGTACACAGCATCACTGAGCTGAAGCAGTGACATTCGGATTTATGTTCAGGTCGTTAGGGCACTGCACCACCTCTTATAGGGAAAGGCTGAGGGAGCTGAAAAACTCATCAGGCAAGTGCCAACCCCCTCCTTTTTGGGTTGCCAACCTGGTGGGAAGAAAGAAGAATGAAAAAATGCTCTGGTTCTGCAGATGTTGGCTCCAGAAATACTCTGCCTGGCTGATTCTTGCTTTTTATTTAATATTAAGATCGCAGTTGTCACCTAACCCATGAAGTCAGGAGTCCCAAGTTAAGTAAATAAATACATGTTCACATTTACTTTTAATAAAAAATATCTGCAAAGTATGTTTTTCTATGGGAACAGATGGTTTGATAATTTCTGTGTCCGCAGAATGTCTTGTTTTGGTAGGATATGGTCATTATCTCTGTTGGTTTTTGTTAAGCTTTTGCTTTCTGTCAGTTTTACCATTATCACATCTCGAGTTGCATTGGAAACCCAACTCTCTAGCTGCAACAAAGTGGCTTTACCAATTATTTTCATGATTTCTTAAAATACTTGCAGCTTTCATTCCAATTGGCAATGAAATAGCAAAATTTCTTGGGCCTAGAAATTGTCATAAGCTCTCATTTTAAAGTAATGGGCCAAGAGACAGAGTTTAAAGCGCAAGATAAATAACTTGCACGCACTGCCTGCACTGGAAGAAGATGGATTGTGTGTGTTTCCCTGTCTCATCTTTGTCTTGTAGACCATCTTGCTTGATGGACTGCCAAGCAAGGGCTGAAATGTGCTTTGACATCCTTCAGTGGTGCTGCTTTTCTCCTTCCTGACCAGTGGGATTTAACTCACAGTGTTTAGAACAGAACTGCACACTCCATTTGGTACAGCTTCAAGAGCACAATAATTACAGGAATAAATCACCAATATCTGCACAGTGTTTGTGGAAACTGAGGTTATAAAGCACTAGAGAACTGCAAACACTGGCAGCTAGAGAAGATAGTGCTGGAAGGCAGACTGTCTCTAAAGTTACCTCCCTAAGAAAGAGGTTTAATTATGATAATTATATAGTTATTCTTTCAATTCTTTGGGGACCAGAACTTTGGAAATGGGTCTGAGCTGGGGTATAGGCAGAAAAATCTAGAAATTACCCCAAATAGAAAAACTGTCGTGTTCAAGACATCACCTTCCAGAGATGAGAGCATGGAAGATACTTTTCCTTATTCTCTCAGACAAAATTATGTCTTGATCTTTGAAAATATTCCAGTTTATTGCTCCTGTAGAAAGTAAAGGAGCTTAAGATGTCCAAAAAGTGCTTATGTCTGCTATGTAAAGTTCATTTTTATGACCTTGGTCCTCTTGAAGGAGTCACAGCCAGCCCTAATTTACAGACAGATTCAATATACAACAAATTTAGTTTGGATTGCTTGAAAACCTGCAAGCTTGGCTTGTTGACCATTCACCCCTTGTCCAGCCATGGCAATACTCAGTATTATATTATACTCAGTATTATAGAGCAAGACATATTTATGGAAGGTGCCTCCAAGTTGTGGCTCCACTCAGCACCACCAAAGAGCTCTCCAGAAAACTTCATGGTGTGTGTACAGACACCCAGCTTTGGGGATTTTTTGGCTTGACATGCATTAAAGAAAAGATAACCTCAGCTACTGAGTAAATTTGTTATGGACAGTTATGGGCATTACATGTATGACCTTGAAGGTTTATGGAAAGGTTCTGTATCTCCCTCATGTTTCTTGAAGGAGTTATAGAAAAATAGAAACCAAAGAATGGTTTAGGTTGGGAGGGAACTTTAAAAGTCATCCAACTTCACTCCTCTGTCTTAGAGGAGGAGATCTTCTACCAGACCAGGTTGCTCAAAGCCCCATCCAACCTGGCCTGGAACACTCTCAGGGATGGAGCAGCCACAGCTTCTCTGAACAACCTGTGCCAGGGCTTCACCACCCTCACAGCAAAGATGTTTTCCTAATATCTAATCCAAACTTTCAATTTGAAGCCATTCCCCCTTGTCCTGCCTCTCCACATTTCTCTCATAGGCTCCTTTCAGAATATGGAATTCTGTATTTGGGTCACCCCAGAACCTTCTCTTTTCCAGGCTGAGCAATCCCAATGCTCTCTCAGCCTTTCTTCATAGCAGAGCTGCTTCATTCCATTCATCCTCATCCTCTTGGTGGCCTCCTCTGGACTGGCTCCAGTGTCCCAGGGACCCTCCTGTGCTGGGGGTCCCAGAGGTGGGTGCAGCACTGCAGGTGGCTCTCAGCAGGGGGGCAGAGGGGCAGAGTCCCCTCCCTGGCCCTGCTGCCCACGCTGCTGGGAGTGCAGCCCAGGATGGGTGCTCCAGATTGCAAGGCAAGATGTATTCTATCACCATCTCTATAGCAGATTATCTTTTGTCAAGTGGGCAGTTTGCTTTATCTCTCTCTTTGAGTGATCATAATCACTCCTCCCTTGGGAGGGGACATTGCTGATAACAGCCATTGAATGTCACTGCATGGCTGATAAGAACTACAGCATCCCATTGGGAGATGTGAGCCCAGAGGGAGGAGCCAAGCATTCCTACCTGGATATAATCTGGAGATCCTGGAATAACTGCACAGCTTCTCCACTGGATTCCCCAGAGGGACAGCAGCTGCCTCTTCTCCCACTGGATCTTTGGAGGATGACTCCACCCTTTTCTACAGGATTCCTGCTCCAGCAGAACCACCCCTGACACTGCAGGAGGGCTGCAGCCACAATTCCAATGGGACTGCCACCAACACCCTGACCCACAGGGTGTCAGGTTGGGTTCTGACTCTGTCACTGTTGTTCTAGTGTACTGCATTGTTTATTTTATCCTTTTTTTTTTTCTTCCCTTTTAAAGAACTGTTATTTTCTGCTCCTGTATTTTTGCCTGAGAGCCCCTTAATTTAAAATTTATAGCAATTGGGAGGGGTGGGGAGGGTTTACATTCTCAATTTCAGGGGAGGCTCCTGCCTTTCTTAGCAGACTCCTGTCTTTCCAAACTGAGACAATGGGATTGGCTTTCTGGGCTGAAAATGCCCTTTGCCAGCTCCTGGGCAGCCTCTCACCCAGCACAGCTCACAGCAGGATCTGCCATGGCTCATTCTGGGGACAGCCAAGAGGGGAAGGGCGGAGCAGGAAGAGTGATAGCTGATAAGGCACAGCAAATCATAAATGAGATACCTGCAGGGGCTTAGGCAGCCCTCAAGCATAAGGAGTGATTTCTGCTGTTTTCAGCTGATTGCAGGGAATGAGGAGTGTCACTGGCCTGTTGGTACAGATTTAGGCTGCCTTGCCAAGGAAAAGCTTGTTACCTGTGAGAAATTGTCTAGTGTCCAAATAAAACACATCATAAATGAGAACAAGTGCCCAACATTTATATGACCAGGCTGGCTATTTTCTTTTTGTGATAAATACCAATGTCGAAAGGCAAACAAGACACAGAATCTATTCTGTTCTCCAAAATTTAGGATAACAGAGTTTCCAAACTATTTAAATTTAGAACGACTCAAATACTAAAAAGACATCAAAACCAATATAATTTTTTTTAAATATAGTTCAATATGGCTTATTCATTTTGCTTTGATTAAAGTAAGAACAAATTTCTTGTGACATTTTCAAAACAAAATGGGACAACCTCAATAAGTCATTTACTTTTTTTTTCTATCTAATAATAGTTTGAAAACAGTACCCAGAGAAACATTTCACTTGCAGTAAAACTTGCAGGGAAAATTTCTTCTGGCTAAAATATTTCAACCAGCTTTGGGATTGAAAAAATTCTGGGTTAACATTTATTTTAAAGACAGATCTTTTTTTTTGTGCAAGACCACCTGGATGGCGAATAACAGGAGATAAAACCAAGATAAAACCAACATATACTAATCTCAGGACAAAGGTTTCTGTCACAAATAAATCAATGTCCCAGCAGCACATAAATGAAAAGTGGAAAAGGAGAGACCTTAAGGCCCTGATCATGTGACTTTATTAGGATTCAGGTCATGCTGATGTATGAAAAATATTGTCAGGGAACAATAATTCACTTTCCTTTGGACTAGATAGATGAGGAAATATGGAATCTTGCATTAGTTTTCAGAGCTGGCACTTCCCATGCATGGGAAATGTGAAATTCTCAGTACCAGTTAGGAAAGAAGCTGTAGGGGAGAGAAAATCTAAGGCTTAGCCAAAACTTTTAACGGGACTGGTGACACTGGATTGCTGATGGAATATCATTTGTGCAAGAGTAATCCAGAAACACCTGTGTCTCTTTGATGCCTCTTCAGAACTCATCTAAAAAGTGAGGAACACATCCCAGTTTAGTAAAACATTGTCTTAGTGATTAATTCTAAATCATTTCTGGAGGAGAAAGTGGGCACCAATACCAAGGTGGGGTTTGGCCTCTTCTCCCAGGCAACCACCAACAGGAGGAAAAGAAATGGCCTCAAGCTGTGCCAGGGGAGGCTCAGCTTGGACATCAGGAAAAATTTGTTCATGGAAAGGGTTGTTGAGCATTGGAATGGGCTCAGGTGGAGTCACCATCCCTGTGCAAGAACCAGCTGGATGTGCCATTAGAGTCATGGTTTAGTTCACAAGGTGGTGATCAGTCAAATGTTGGACTCAATTATCTTGGAGGTCTTTTCCAACCTAAATGATTTTATGATCCTGGGGTTCTCTGGGCAAAAGAAATTGTGGATTTGTAAGTAATTTGGCAATGGTCAGTACTGGTTTACAAGAACAAGTAAGCAAAATAAATATGACCTTTTAATAGGACTTTTTTAGCACTTTGCTTTTCCTTTTTCTGACATCTTTTTCTAAGAACATTTAGTTACTGCCCAGATTGGGCTTTAACAAGATTATTAGCATGGTGTCAAGTGACATCAAGTGGTTATTTGAAGAAGTCTTCCCATCAAAGCAGTGGCCTTGGGCTGCCCTGCAGGCCCCCAGAGGCTGAGACTTACAGAGCTGTAGTAAAAGCTCAGCACTGACCCATGAAGCTGAAATAAAAATGAACATTCATAAATGTGTCCATTCTGTACTTTGTGCAGTCCATCAAGGACCACCCACTCCCCCTGAGTCCACTGAGCCAAATATTTGGGAAACAAATCCTTAAAACTACCTAGGATTTCTCTACTCCCTTGGACAGCTGTTTGCATCAGCCAATAAATTCCTAAATATATTGAAAAAGGTATTATATTGTTATATTTAATAAGTTATGTTTAATATTACATTAATTAATTTGTATTATATTTAATAAGTTTAAGTTTATTGTCATATTGTTCAATAAGCCTCATACTGTAAAAAAATCCATGGTCCTGACCATCAGTGCTGGCTTCAGAAGCATCTGAGGACTTTTTGTAAAATGCAGGTGGGTCATGTTCTGCGGGAATGGGTAAAAAACCAAGGCTTGTTAGATGAGCAGCCCTGAGCAGCCTGCCCTAGGAGACTCTTCTTGAGCATGGCATTGTGGGACTAGGTGGCTTCTAGGGATATTTCCAGCCTCATCCATTCCATAAGCTGTGATTCTGTTCAGTTGCAACAATATTGAAATATTTGTTTGGAAAACACTTATGTGTGTTGGTTTTGCTGTCGTATTTTCCCCCCTCAGTATGTCCTTATGTGGTTTCAATCTTCTACAGTGCAATTTTTCCTAGTGTAAAAACACTTCCACAAAACTTTCACCTGCTGTAATTACCAGAGTTGCTGTTGTGAAAACTTCCCCATCCTTAATAAACTGCCCAGCTCTGGAGGCAGAGACACCAGTACTTGAAACATTGCTGTCTACACCAGTTCTAGATTCCTTCCAAGCCTGATGTACTCCTAAGTGGACTCTGTGCATGTTTTTCATGGAAGCTTTGGACAAAATAAATGTTACAAGTTCATCTCAGTTACTCTCTATGGAGGTTGTTGCTGCCTTGAAGCCTCAGAGTTCTGGTAACAATTAATTGCAGAAATTGTAAAATTTTTGTCTCTGTTTTTGCAAGCACTTTTGATTTAATAAACCCAGTGACTAGGCTAATGTCATCTCATCCATTCCCCTGGTTTCCCTTGTGATGCTTTGCTGGGATTATGCAGCTTCAGCCCTTTTTTCAGCTGTTATGGCTTTATTCCTAAGTGTGTAACACAGAAGTGAACAGCATCCTGAAAGTGCTGTTAAAAGTTGTGAATTGAAATCACTTACAGCATTTGTTGTATCTGTATTTCTGATTTGTTCATCATGTTTTTCTTCAGCCTTTCAACTAAGCCACGTTGAATTCATTTGAGGTACAAGTATTAGACATGAGACACCTCTATCTCTTTAAAGGTTTAAAAAAAGCTAGCTTGACTAGGAAGTAGGAATATTGGCACATTCAGCCTTTCTTATACCACAGTGTTAATTTCTACAAAGGATTCCCTGTGCCACTGATAATATAAAAGAAAGGAGGTCAAAAGTTTCATGCACCTCTGGAAAAAAAATAGTGACAGGGTTTAATGCTCTGTGGTGATGGGATGGCTTCAGATCCATCTGAGAAATGTACTTCTGTGTTGTTAGACAAGATCTTCCATGAGACCTTGCTCCCAGGTCCTGTGAGTGGGACCTGCAAGTGTGAGGGGCTGGAGAGAAGCTCTGGTGCTCATACAGGACCTCAGGATAGAGTCTGTTCCCATCACATCAGGGGATCTCCTGGATGCTCCATCACCAGGTGATGGTTGAGTCCATCAGCACATGAAGGAACCTCTTTCTTCCTTTGTAGCATAAATAGCCATGGCAGCTCTCCTGTCCTTTCTTGGTCCAAAAAGAAAAAAGCCTGGAAAATGGAGTAACTTTATTCTTAAAACATCACCAGAAAGGATAGTCCTCAGTGCTGTAAGTTTGTTAGGTGTAGCTCTGTACTGAGCAGGCATTTCCAGAGAGAGCCACTGCCCTCCTCCCTGATTTTGAGACTTTTAACCAATCTTTGGTAGGAATGAGAGTCCAGTACTGGGAAGAGTAGTTTTGCTTTTGGGCAGAAGAAGAAATGTCAGGAGGCAGCTGGAAGAGAATGATAGCAGAGGGCTGCTGTTGGGCAGGATTCCTCTGACTTTTGATTCCGAACTTTGGGTCAATTTTTGATTTGTCCCTGCTCTACTCACCTTCTCCCACAGCAATGAAGCATCTGTAAATGCTACTGCAAGAGTAGCAAACTCACCTAGAAAAAGGTTCCCTTTTATACCATGCAAATTCAGATTGTGGGAAGCTTTGGCTCAGTCCCTTTCTGTCATTTTTCAGATATCAGTTCTTTTATTGGAACTCATCCCACTTCAGCTACTGAATCCAGACTTTGCAGAGGTTCAGCAGTGCTTCCTGTCCCAGTGTAGTCACATTTCCATGTGTAATTACATTTGTATCAGTCGTTGATCAAAATGACTGATACAAATGACACTCAAAATGTCACTTTACCATTTTTGCAGTCGCCCTCCTGCGAATTTTCCCTTCCCACTTTGAATTTTTTCCAGACATTTCAGTCTCTTTGAAACCTCTGTTTTTACAGGAGCAGCAGTGCTTTTCCCAACAGGTAAAATTATTTCCATTGCAGGTATTTGCTGAGCAGTTAATAACTATGTCTTATAAATCAAATGACCAAGCACTTTCTGAAAAGCAATGGAAACTTTTCTATCAGTGGGAATGTGTCAGTATTTTAATTAAATGCAAAATAATACTCATTGCATCTAACAGTGCAAGTAGAATAGGCTTACCATTTATCCAAATAAATGAGCAAACAGTCCAAATCCCAAAGCAACAGAATGAAATGGAATTAGGCTGCCTGTGATGGTCTCCCCCCCTAAAATAATCATTCCTGGTCACTGTATCACAGGTGCTTCCATTTTTCAATTTATTTCTTAATTACATTTTCCTTTCAGAGTTTTTTTCTCCGACTTCAAATGCCATAATTCATCTATCACTTTTTATTCCTTGGACTCAGTCAGAAATGGAAGAGGGGGAGCAAGCAGGGTCACTGATTGAAATGGAAAATGGCATCACTATATTAAGGTCCAAAACAACAAATGCAAAAGTTTCTAAAAGGTAAAGAATTAAAAGGAAAAAAAAAAAAAACCAGAAAACAGCCATGAGTATAAAATATCAGCAAAGTTCCCTCTGGCTGAGTCAATTTTGTCCTACACATTATTAAACTACTTCCAGAGGGGAAACCCCAAAGTTTGGTTTTGCAACATCCAAAGAGACAGGTGACAAGGCACTGCTGCAAGGGGGATTCAGGACCTCAGATGCAGCATTTGGGCACCCATGGAGAGCTGCAGGTGGGGGATCCACAGCCAGGAATTCTGTCCTGCCATGGAGTTTTGGAGTGGCTGTGCTGGGTCACTGCCCTGTGTGGGGACCTCACTCTCCAGCATCACAGTTTTGGTTTCAGTGTAGTCCAAGCACACAGTGACATCCCACCCTTTGCCAGGCTCCCAGGGAATTTCTGCACTGCTGAATGAAAGGCATGGAACCAGCTTAAGTGCTGGACATCTATTGTCCACATTGCTTAGCTGATAATTCACTTTTCAGCTCTGTTGTTGACCCATGCAACTCACTTCCAGACAAATTCAGGACAGAAGGGGTGAGCTGTAAACAGCAGAGATGTGAGCCAGCTGCTTCCACCTGTGCTTGGTGTCTGAGGCTGTTTCCTTTAGCAGCACAGGCATGGCTCAAGCAGCTTTCTGGAGGAATTGGGGTTGATTTTGTACCCCAAAATAACACTTGCAGTTCCTTAGGGTGGAAAGTTACTGATGAGGATTGAGTTTGGGGTCACTGCTCATTCAGAGGCTTCACAAAGAGACATGTGGAGCAGATTCCAGAATCTCCTGGACTCTTTGAAGGGAGTGGGAGAATTTTCCATGGCTCCAGGGGCTCCATATCTGACCATGGCTGCAGAAGAGCTCCAGGGAGCTCTGGGGTTGTGCATGGTCTTCTAGGAAAGTGTCCACACTAGGGTTTCTCCCCACCAGCAACATCTTTCTGCACATTGCCTGACTGTGTTCTGGCCAGCTGGAGGAGAGCAGAGTTTTTGAGCAGTCCACCATCACGTGTCACTGCCTTTTCTGTCCTGTCTGCATCCCACAGGCACTGAGCTCTATTGAGGTGTATTTTTACTAACAGAATCTGAAAGCCTAATAGGAGTGACTCCTCTGTCTTTATCAGCAGAAAATGCATGTATAATCTGATATGAAAACTACTAATCCATTAGGACTTGGACATTTCATTAGCATGCAGAGAGGAGCTTTTATTGCCTGCTCAAGCTCATAAACTTGTCTCCAACTGGAAGGAAGTGGGATGTAGTTTGAAATCTTGGGGTTGGGCAGTACATGTGCTCAGCTGCCAAGTCAATCTCGTTTGCCCCAGGGGGATGCTTCCAGCACTGTACCAAGCCCACACATAAAGGTCACACGAGGAGAGGCTGCTCCTTGTCATGCTCTGCAGCAGCAGCTTTGCCTCTGCAGGCACTCTGCTGGGAGCTGAAGTCTTGCTTGGTAAAGTGCTCCTTCAGTTGGGATGGTTTCTAAGCTGCTGATCAGCTAAGCTGTCCCCAAGAGCATGGAAATGGAGAAAGGAAAGGAAATGTAATTTATTGAGAGTCACAGGTGAGAATTTACCTGGGCTTTCCACCTGACAGCCTCAGTTCCTGCCTGAGAGTGATGAACAGTGTGTAATTCACTGGAGAAAATCTTGCGTCCTTTCTTCCCACCGCCCCTGTGTGCTGTCCCAGTCAGGATCTGCTCACAATCACTTTGGCTCTGTTTCACCCTCCCAGTGCTCTGCTTCCCTGTCTTCTCCTCTCCCCTTCTTCTCTCACTGGCTCTGCAGATGCCTAACTGGGCTTTCCTGCTTCACTTCCCCTTCTCCTACATGGTTCAACCAGATTTATCCTCCTTCTCCCATTCCCCAGGCCTAGGAAGGGTTCTTATATGCCAGCTCAGCTTCCTAAACTGGAGAGCACAGATTTGAGCCTTGACTGAGGGCACTTCTCCTGGAGAGGACAAGGAGGTTCAGGGCTGGCTCTACTCCTGGAAAGAAAAGGTTCAGTCCAGTGTTTGCTCCTCCTGAATCTTATAAAGGGTAGAAAAAATCATGCATAGTCTATTACTGTCAGAACCATGGTATAGAACTACTGTAGGAAGACTTATGCGTAGTACTGGGGTTTTATAGTGGGTTTTATAGATTCTTCTCCTATTCCCCAAGCTTAGGAAAGGTTCTTCTGTGCCAGCTCTTCTTCCTAAACTGGAGAGAACAGTTTTGAGCTTTGACTGAGGGCACTTCTCCAGGAGAGGACAAGGAGGTTCAGGGCGGGCTCTGCTCCTGGAAAGAAAAGTTCAGTCCAGTGTTTGCTCCTCCTGAATCTTATATTTCATCCAATGGTAGAAAAAATTATGCATAGTCTATTACTGTCAGAACCATGGTGTAGAACTACTGTAGGAAGACTTACTAGTACTGGGTTTTATAGAGGGTTTTCTGTTGTCCCTCATCGAACCCAAAAGTTGAAACTTGATCTTAAGTTTTATCTTTAACTTGTTCTGAACAATCCGATGTACAACTCAGTCACCTGATAAAGCCAAAACCAGTCCTGATCCAGAAACACATGCTCCATAAGGAAAAAGGCAAAATCCTCAGTGTATTTCTCTGACCACTTCAGCTGTTACACAATAACTATATGCAAATCCAGAGTTATTCTCACAGCTGGCACAGCTTGGCTTAGATAAATATAAAACTTGCTTTAAGGGAATAGCTCGTAATTGGGTTAGGCCCAGGGTTTTAATTAGATTTACGTAAATGCACACAATGCATGGCAAAAATCAATAACCTGGAGAGCTTCTTTGGGCTTATTGTTTAAATCAGCAACACCAAGTCAGCTGAATTTAACAGGATATTTGCATACCCCATCCCTCCAAAAATGGCACTTTTTACATGGCATGTTTGGAATATGCTGTGCTCTCCCATGTTTGTGTCCTTTTTTTATCTGTCTGGCCACTTGCAGTTTGGGTGCTTGCAGGCAGAACCCTGTCAGCACAGAAGAAGAAGGTAGGAAGTATTTTAATCAAGGAAAATTTAGAGATTTAAACTAAAAGCTGTGGTGTGCAAACAATTAACGTTCACCTTGTAGGCTGACATGAGGTTGTCAGTTGCTGAAGTTAAAGCATTTACCATCCCTGCAAGTGGTAGCAATGGTAAAGAGGGGAGCAAGATCTTCTTGTTGTGGATAGAAGTAAAAGCCTGTGAGCTACATGCACATTTCAGAGACAGGATGTGTTGATTTTCTGTGAAGGACTCAAGAAAAAAATAATTGTTTCATTATTTATTTCAACTGAGAAATTGAAATTGTTAAAAAATAATTGCTTTACTATTTACTGATAAAGACTTCCTTACCTCTATTCATCAACTAAGAGGAAAATGACAGATAGAAAATGGTATTATCAGCTAATTCTTAAATGGAACAAGTTTAAGTGCAGTGTGAAATGGATTTAAAATACCCTTAGAGTTCCAAATTGCTATACATTGCATTTTTTAAGGAAAAAAAAAGCAGATTTTCTCTTCTTTTCTGCTTTGTTTCCCACCTCAGTACAGTCTTGTTGACACTGCTGCTTTTCCATATCTTAAGGAGCCTTTCTTCCCTTAGGAAAATTTACATAAAATAAGGGTGGGACTTTTAGCACAGCTTGGGATTGAGCTCACTTATAGCCAGTGGAAAACCACCACCACGAAGTGATCAAAACCCTTAAACCATCCCTGGACACAGGGAAAACTCTCACTTCCCAGGAGCACCATCAGGTGACTGCCAGGGTTAAAGAACTCGTGCAAAATCCATTTCTGCAGACAATTTGTGATGTGGTTTTTAATTGGCTGACCACCATCTAATCCTCCTGACCTTTCAGCACCTGAGTGGACACAATTTTTGTCTCCTCACTGGGCAAAGTGTGGCTTCAAGCCTTTTTACTGCTGCTCCAGAGCCCCTCACCTACTGGGATTATCCCTGTAGTAACATAACCAGATTTTGAGGTGTCTGAAGATGTTCAGAGAGTTCTAATGGAAGTTTTCAAACTTTCATTGTTTTTCCTTGGAAATCCCAACTAGATCCTTCTGCTCTTCCATCCACAAACCTGAGCTCTTCAGCTCTCCACCTCCAACCTGGTTTTTTATTCTCTTTTTTCTCTTGTGTCATTCAATCCTGCCTTGAACCCTTCTCCTTAATTCAGACCCTGTCTTGCCTCTTTGCTCTTTCTCCATTCTGTCCCTTTGATGGCTCCTCCTCCCAAACTCATCTCCCCCTTTCTTCCCTGCCCAATTCCTGCCCCACCAGGGCTTCAAGTTTTGTGTGCTTTTCATTTTCTCTACCTTGTCCCTTCTGTCCCTCGTTTGAGGGCTGCACAGTAAGATTCAGCAGTGATGAAAGAGAAATTCCAGCTCCAATCCACCACCCTGGCTGCAGCAGGTGCTGCCCCATGGATTGCACACGTCAGAGATGTGCAAAACTTCTCAGGTGGAAAATGCCACCTTCAAAAGCATCAACAGCCAAATTCAGAAAAAAAAAAAAAACCCAAAACAAAAACAAAACCACAAAAAAACCCCAAAAAACCAAAAAAAAAAAAACCAAAAAACATTAAACTGATCCTTATAGCTTGGTGGATTTTCACAGCAGAAGGGAAAGGCAGAGCTGTAGCTCCAAAAAACACACATGCACTAAATCCAAGTGTGCTCACATTTCTATTGAAACCAAGCAAAGCAAAGCAAAACAAAACAGAAAGGCTTGCCAATATTATTTTAAGACAGGAAAGGAAAATATGCTTCTCTTCTCTTTAATTTTGTTTCAAAGCTCTAAATTTTTTTGCTCAACCTTCTTTACCTAAGAAGAAGTGAGAAAAAAACCCACACCATAATAATCAAAACAGAAACAAAAAGCCCAAGCAACTCCTCCTTATATGAATTCTCAGAGAGGAAAAGTTGGGGTCACCTGTCCTGGCTGTGTCTCCTCCCAATCCCCTGCACTCCCAAATTCCTTATCAGTGTGGCTGTAGGAAAAAAGCAGAAAGGTCTTTGTGTGAGCCCTGCTCAGCAATAACAAAAACATCTCTGTGTTACCAACCCTGTGTTCAGCACAAATCCAAGACACAGCCCCACACCAGCTGCTGTGAAGAAAATTAACTCTACCCAGCCAAAAGCAGCACACCTCAGCAAAGTTTGATGCCAACACTGATTTATAACATCATAAAGGTGATGTCTAAATCTGATGAAGGAATGGAAATTGCCATTGCTGAGGGCTTACATTCTCATTTTGTCTGCAAAGTAGATAGACTGAACAGTAGTGGCATGTTTCTATTTACACAGGGTAAGAAATGGGCTATCTGAAACCTAGGAAAACAAGCACCTAATAGAAATAAAATCTTTGGACCAGCTAGGTTTTGAGTTTCCATGTTTGTTACTTACTTCTGTTATTTTTCCTTCTTTACCTTGTTACTTTTTTTTTCCTTGTTTTTTTGTTGTTCACAGCAACACTGTAGTTCCAAAGAAAATAGGGTGGACTGATGAGTCTATTGAGACTTGTCTTCATGTGAAATTTGGATTGATGCTGTAGCCAGGAGCATCCATGTTCATATAAAAAAACCCCAATATTTATATCTTTACCCCAATGGTAAAGATAACTGACGCAGTTCTGTGCTTGAGCATCTTCATCAGACATTCCTGAAAATTATCTTGGTCGTCTCAATGGGCTGAGAACTGGTGACCAAAGGATGGCTTGCAGGAAGAGTTAAGGTGCCATTTGCACCAGTGCAGAGTCTTGTGTTAACCAGGAAAACTGACAGCCACCGAGCTGTGCAGGCCAGACTTAGAACAGAACACCTCAGGCTGAAATCAGGGTTCCACAGCTAAAACACAAGGAGTCATTTTGACTCTGTAAGGAAGAATCAAATCACTTGGCCACAGATACAAAATTTGCACACGTCAAGAAACATAAAAATGTCAATAAAATATTTCACATGAAAACAACAGCCACTAGAATAAGCAAAACAAAAAATGAAATTCTTTCCATTCAGCCTTTGAAAGAGCATGAAAGAAATTCCCTTGCAGAAATTTGAAAGCATGCCCAGACAAGATATATATGGAAAGAAATCTAAATTTGAGGTAGGAACATGCATCTCATATAAAAATGTTGTGAAGTTGTTTGGTTTTTTTTTTTTTTTTTTGGTTTGGTTTTTGGTTGGGGTTGGGGTTTTTTCAGAATAAAACATTCTTCAATGAATTTTTAAAGACTCAGTTTATGCAGGGAAATGTTAATGTTACTGTGTAGAGGCAGCTGCTGGGCCAACTCAAATCAAGTTTGGACTGCATCCTACAAAGTCTGTCTGGAGGAAGCATATGCATTTTTGGTGCCTGGATTTGAAAAGTAGTCTCTGAAATAACTTGGTTCAATATTTGGCAGACAGGGAACACAGAAGAAAAGCTGAATCTTCAATAAAATTGTCACTCCTATTCACAAGAGTAATAAAGACCAAAGTGAGGTGCTTTGAAACTGCACAAAGGAACAAACAGGAAGATGGAGCAAAAGGCATACAAAACCACAAGAAAAGATAAGTAAGGGTCAATTTTGTGGCAGAATTGACAGACTGTCTAAATGAAAAAGGAAATCAGTTCCACATGGCAGCTAGGAGCCAATAACAAATGATTGATGAGAACAGGAGACAGCAAAAGAAGAATTTGGGCTAAGAACTTGAAGAAATGGCACAAGGAAATGGTCCTGGACAATATTGCTTACCTTAAAAATAAAGCTGAGTGGCTGTGGCCTGGGTCAGCACTCTTTTTGTAATTAGTTTTGTGGTGAGAAGACAATTTTGTGAGCTGCACAAGCCCATGTCCTCTGAGCCCTTGCTGGTGCCCAGAGGTGAGGGGAGCAGCACAGGGGGAGCTGGGCTGAGCTGTCCCTCCCCCAGCTGGCCACAGTGGTGAGCTCTGGTGACCCTGGATTGTGGTGGTGACAACAGTCTGAGAACTTCAAAACTTCCAAACTCTCAAATATTATCCCTCTCAAATTTAATTACTCAGCCCTGGCTCACTGCAGCTGGAGCTGTTCTGACTGCACAGTAGGGCTGGATTTTTCCATTACATGTCTCATGGAAATCCATAATGCAGAATTTTCAAATTGGACTATTGAGATGCTAAATTAATGGGATGGTAATATTTTTCCTGTGAAATGCTGCAGAGAAAGGAATCTAGATTCCACTGCCTTATTTTTTGCTCATTTTTCTCTGTTAAGAATTTGTTCAGAAGGAGTCAGGTTCTCTGCAGTCATCTGGGTCTTAAGGTTACTCCTGGCACTGGTCAAGTCATATTGCAATTCTCTCAGAAGATGTTTTCTCCTGGGTTACCACAACTCCTGACACTGGCCAAATCCTCCTGGAATACTTTCAGGAATGTTTTCTTCCATGGTTACCCCAGGGCCATAGGAAATAGGAGCTCTTGGTGACCCTGTGGCTCATGGCACTTCCCAGGAGATGGTCTGAGCTGTGCTGCTCAGTGGCTGCAAAGCACAAAGAGATCCAAAAAAGGTGGTAGTCAGGGAGTAAAATGAAGAGATCCCTGGCCACAAGGAGTCACTCTGATCAACCAGTCTCATCATTTACATAATGAAAAACTTACTGAGGCAGAAATATATCTATAAAGATCAGAGTCCTTCTTTACTTGCTTTGGAAATTTGGCCTTGCACAAATTTCAAGTAAGGTAAATCTTTTAAGTGTCCCATGAAAGACAATTAGGTTGAACATGGTTTGAAAGTAAAATTCTTTAATTAATTTCTCCTCTATGTTCATGTAGCATTTTAAAGCAAGAATGAAATGTTAAACTTCAAAGATCCTTGAAAAGATCCTTCAAAGATCTTTGAAACACTAGGGTGTGAGATAGCCTTTTTGCTTTTGTTTTCTTCCAAAGATAAAATCCTTGCAGAAGATCAACATGACTTTAGTATTGATTCATTATTTTCTTAAGCTATATTTAGTTACATTCAGGTAACATTTTTTCAGATAAACTCAAACTTGCCTGTATCTGTTGGTGAACAAAGCTGACCACACATGTGGGGCTGGCATTTTTACTTAGCAAGAGAAAGAATCTACCATTGTTTCTCCCAAGGTTTGGTGTTATACACTTTAATTATTGCCAGTCATATCAGTGAAGCTGTCTGTGTAGTAAGGTACTTGGAAATGTTCAGAAAAGTGATAGAATCCAGCCCCAGCTCATTACCATGGCTATAGTGAAATGGTAATGGTGGAATAAATTGCCTGGTATAATTATGTATATGCCAGATGCTCTTAATCATTCCACTTCAAGCCTCCTTTGCTAACTGCAATTTTGAGCCTTTTCTGAATCGAAAGGAATTGGTAAACATGAGTAATTAAAAAGAAATTAAATGGATTTTAGAAGTGAATTACTGCAGTTCCTGCAACACTAATATAATTAGCACCTCTACAATCAGTCTGAGCTAGAAGATGTGCACAGAAGATGTTTCATTTGTGGTTTGCACTAAAATCATAGTCACTGTGTTAGTGTGGTTAAACAGTTCAATAGAGCCATGCCAGGCTAGTAAGGAGAAACTTATTCTCTCAGCTGATTTATTAAAATAGAAAGCCACATCTCAGCTGGTGTAAATAACAATATTTCCACTGACTGTGAGATGCTGAACTGGCTGAGCCTGTTGATGGCTGAGCCCATCCTCCATTTGGATTAATGCAAGCAAAGGTCTGTTGGTATCCCTACCCATAATAAATGATTTTTGGCTCTCTAGCTAGAACTCCTCTTTCAAATGAGACAAAGTTCCTGTAGTGAAAGCAGAAGATACCTTAACATCAGTTAATTTTTTTTATTACGTTGATATTTGAAGCACTACTCCATTTTCAATACTCAGGGGACATGAAGGACAAAAACAGATTGCCACAAAGAAAACAAATTTCTGATCAAAAGTTTTCCTCAGGGGCTCAAAGACACCTGTGCTTTGTCAGAAGTTTGTGATATATCACAAAAGTTCCATTTATCTGGGAGAATGAAGGTTTTACCAGCAGAGGAAGGTGGGACAGAATGACACATCTGTTGCAGGAATCACCCTGGAGATCTACAGTCTGATTTTCCACTCAGATGTGATTTTGTCTATCTTGAAAGCCACCAAGAATGGACCTGAAATCACCTGCCTGCGCAGCTTGCTGTGGTGTTGTAGCACCCTCCTGATGGCAGGTTTTCCCTGAACCAAAAAGGCAATTTATGGGGATTTTCCCCTGCTATATTGTCTGCTTCTACTTGATCTGCCTTTGTAATTCCAGCTGCAGGAATTTACACATCTCTTCTTTGCACTCCATGAGTTTTCTGTTGTCCCAGTCAAATTTCTCAAGGTCCCCCCAGACCAAAGTGAAGCATCAAGAGATAAAATTCATTTTCTGTGCATTTTGTGCTAAATACAAGGCACCTCCTTGATTCTATCCAAATAAATTCTTTATTTACACCTAATTATCTCATCCCAAGTGTATTTCCTACAGACTGGGGTGGTAGAAACACTATTTGTGTTCTTAAATACAGATTTATTGGTAGCTAGGGCACACAGCTAGCTTGCAGAAACCCAGATACCTGGGCACCCGAGTACCTTGGCTGCTGCCTGCCTTTGGCTCTGGCACCAAACAGGTGGGGACATAGCCATGGTCATGAGCTGGGGCTGGATTCTATCACTTTTCTCTCCTTTCACCAGGCTGCAAGCTGAAAAGAGGAAAGTTGCTCCAGCCATCTTTATGTTCAGAAGTGGGGAGAAAATGTGAAGGAAAGTTTTTCTGCTGAGATGCTTCTCTGTCTCCTTAGAAACACAGTGGACCAGATCTGCTGTTCCTGGGTTGGCTTTCACTTCATTGAAGATGTGGAGTTATTTCAGCTGACAGCAGGGCCCGAGCAACAGCCCTTTAATGGTTTTTGCCTTATTTAACTATTAACATTTGTTATGGGATCATTCATTAGATGAGGCATAAAGTACAAGTATTTTTATTAGGTTTTCATCTCTCCTCTCCCATTAGGGAAAGGCTCCACTTTCAAATTAATGTTGGAACGGACTTTAAAGTCTTAGCTATCCCTAATCTTTATGGTTTCATTCGAATTCCTAATATATCATTGGGTTTATCCTGTGAGCTGGGAGCTATATATTTGAGGGACTTAGCCCAAAGATACAGTATAAGCAGATAGTTTGGCTAAGCTGATTTTTGCAGTTTAAGTGGGTCTAAAGCCCATCATGCCCAGGATTATATTTATACTTGTGGTTAAATTTGACAGAATTTGAGCATTCTTTGTGTATTGCAGTGTACAGCTGGGAAAGTAGAAGGCAGCAAGGTTAGTAGTTTAAATGTAAAGTAGAGATTGAAGGAGCACGTAGACAATTTACATTTTCATTCTTTTGTACATCACTCAGGGAGAAAGTAAATATTTTGGCAGCCCAGATCATGTGATAGTGAAACAAGAGACTTCATTAATTCAGATATTTCAGATTCAGCAACAGCAGAAAGGAGGGATTATCAGTGCCCAATTTGAGCCAGCTGGAAAAAACTAAATCTAGACCAAGGTCAGGTATATCACAAATGAAGGAAGGGTATAAAATGCATTTAATTTCCTGAGAGCTGTGATAAAATTAAGATAAGAGCCCTGGGAAGAGAGTCTAATACACCACTCAGCCCTATCAAGCCTTACAGGTTTGCTAGGTGTGTCATAGCTGATTTGAAACGATGATTCCTAAAAAAAAAACCAACCTGCAGAATGTTCTATTTTTGTTCTTTTAAGAGTTCTTGTCTTTCTGAGCATTGCCATTCACAGAACTGAATTATATTTTTGTGCAGTATTGCTTAGTGAAAACACTGGTGCTCTTTGTAGGTAACTAGGGACAAGACCAGCCCTTCACTCCTGCAGCCAGCGGCTGGCTCTGTGAAAAGCTGTGAAAAATCCCCTCCTGTGGCACTGCAGACCCCAGCACTGCAGTGGCCTTGCCTGCCTTTAGCATTTGCCCTTCACAGGGTCCTGGTGGGAATGGCTGCTCCTCCCAAGCAAAGCAGAGCCCTGGAGGAGTCCTGCATCACTGAGGCTGGGAAGCATTTCCTTAAGCTTAATTTATTTTGCAGAGGCCAAAAAGGAAGGACCAGCACCAAATAGGGGAGAAAGAGACTGTGGGAACATCACTGCTGTCTCCTCAGCAGTTATTCCAAAACCAGCCTTTGTTCCAGAGGGTGAAAACCTGCCATCTTCCTCTACTTTTTTCCTTCTCTCTTCAGTCCATGCCTTTGTCCTAGGATGACGTTATGATGTTTGTATCCCCATTCATGTGCTCTGTTTATGCTGGATATTATGTTCTGTGCCTTCAAGACTGGCTCTGAAGAGTGAAAGTTTTGTTTTGGTTTTGTTATCAGCCGCTCCCCCACGGCTGGCAGGACACACAGACAGGGCAGTACACGGTGCTGCTTTTGATTTTTTTGCTTTTGCTTTTCGCTTTGCTCTTGCTCTTGCTTCGGCTTTGCTTCTGCTTGCTTGTGCTTCGGCTCATTAGTTAGTTTAGCTAAGCAGTCTGAATTTCTTCCTGGACTGTTTCTCCTTTCACTTTTTTGTAACCACTCGGGCCTGCTCCGGGCTGGGCCCTGGCAAACCCCGAGAGTTTGCACCTTGTGGCCTGGCGGGGCCTGCTCTGGGCAGCAGCTGCCCCAGCGCCGGAGGGACTGAGAGCAGAGCGAGCACCCCCAGAGAGACTTCCTGAATTTTTCATCTTTTTCAGAGCGGTGACAGAGTGGTGTCACCCAGCATTGTTCATTTTGTGTGCTGGGGGTGCTGTGCCTGTTAAATAAACAGGTTCTCTCCACTTCTCTCTGAGGAATCCTTCCCTAACCGGCTGTGGGGAGCGGCCGTGTGGGTTTGCTTTCTGGAGGGGCCCCTTTGGGAGGTTTTCTCCCAAATTTGCCCTAAACCAGGACAGATTCCAATAATTTTATTTGCATGTACATGGGAGTATGGGAGCACACTCATGTGTAAAGCACACATTTTTATATAGGGGTGTGTGTACATTTTAATTTGAACAGAAATCATGTTGCTGCTTTTCTCTCACAGACTAAGGGCCCTGTTCTAAATGGTGAATTTTCATAAATATTCACTTCTGCTTGAAAATCACACCCAGCATTTTCTTATTAGACCAGATCTAGGGGTCTGATCTTACTAGACCAGATCTACAGGGGGAAGGAATTTACATTGCCCCCTAACCCAAACCTGTTTTTAATTCCTGACATGGTGAAGGTTTGACGTGTCTGTGAAAGATTCTCTCTGTGTTCTGCCCACTCCTTTGTTCACTCAGGTAACAAAATCCCCTGGCCTCATCCAGGGTGTAACAGCTGGCTCTGCAGCTCAACCAACAGCAGTCAGGAGCAGCAGCATTGAAAACAACCAGCAGTGGAAGGGGAGGATGGCAAAATACCTGCAGGGCACTGAACATCTCCCAGCACTCAGCAATGGCCAGCTGTGAGTGCTAATTAGAGACACTGCATCACTGACCTGCTGCTAAAAGGGAAGGGAAATGGGGCTGTTTACCTTTGCTGTGCTCAGTTCTGCTTCCAAAGGAGTGGCTGCTGCTCCTGGCTTTGCCAAGTGTGCTGCAGGTCTGATGCTGTATCCAGAGCACAGCTCCAGCAGAGCTGAGAGGGTACAGCAGGACAGGGGAGCAGTGAGGGCTCAGCCGTGAACTGAAAATTCAGCTGGGCTATGATAAAAAAAATATGTATCACTCTGAAATTCGCTTGTGCAGAGTCTCCATATCAAAGTCAGATTGAATTTTGTTTAAACAGGAAAGAAATCAAATGTGCTTTCAGAGCACCAAGTTTAGTGTCAATCCATGGTAACCAGCATTGTGAGCACTGCCCAGCCAAAATCCATGAGCCTGGTTTGAGCCTGGTTCCCCTTAGAGATCCAGGTGATGAACACAGCAGTTTGAGGTCATAATTCCTTCTGATGTTTGCATGTTATTCCCAAGGGTTGGTGAGCATGCTTTTCCCTTGAAAACCTGTAAATGATGGCTCTGGTGTGCTCATACAGCTGTAGGGTCTAATGCTTGTACAGCTGCCATGTATCAAGAAATTTTCCATAAAAACAGTAATAAAACCCCAAGATTATTACTTTCTGTAATGCTCAACCCAAGCAGGCCTTGTGCTAGATTAAACCCCACTGCTCTGAATACCTCTGTGCTACCTGCTTGTGCCTGGTGTGCTGCTCTCCTGATAATCAGCTCCTAGTTACAATTGTCTGCCACACTTCTGTGAAGCCAACCCTTTGCTTCATTTATTTGGGGTTTTATTTCTCAGCGTGAAAAGATGTGATTAGATAAAGGAAACATGAGCTGATTGTTGTAGTCCTGTACCAGCAGCTTGTTTTGGCTAGACACCAGGGTTTAAATGGAACACACAAGTGCAAGCCTGAGGAAGCAAGGCACAGGTCTGAATACTCTCAGCACAGGGTGAGGTGATCTGATCACTCTCATCACTGAGGTGATTCTGCAGGAAGGGCAATGTGCTCCCAGGAGCTGTGCCCAGCTGGGCAGGCAGCTGGAGTGGACCTTCAATTAGCAGAGCCAGCAGTGGTGTGCTCTTGTTTCTGCATTCCCCCCAGACCAAAGCAGGAATTATCAGACTCCATGTTCTCAGAAGGCTAATTTGTTATACTATATTATATTAAAGAATGCTGTACTAGACTATACTAAAGAATACAGAAAGGATACTTACAAAATGCTAAAATGATAATAATGAAAACTCCTGACTCTTTCCAGACTCCCAACACAGCTTGGCCCTGATTGGCCAAAGAGTGAAAACAACTCACACCAGAACCCACTGAAACAATCACCTGTGGGTAAACAATCTCTAAACAGATTCCACATGAGCACATCACAGGAGAAGCAAATGAGATAAGAATTGTTTTCCTTTTCTCTGAGTCTTCTCAGCTTCCCAGGAGAAAAATCCTGGGCGAAGGGATTTTTTCAGAGAATGTGAATTTCACAGTGTGCAACTGAGTGTATGGAAGAAGCCCCTGTGGTGATGGAGAAGCTCAGCCTGGAAGCCTGGGCTGCAATGTAGGCTGAAATTGCTTTCTCAGGATAAGGCTGGAGACTTCCACTGCAATGGAGGAATTACCAAGACACCTTAGTCGTCTCTAAGGAGAAGATACACAAGTACTGAGTCCTCAGTGGTTTTGTAACAAACAACCCAACAAGCTCATCTTCCTTTGGTGAATCCCCAGTCACAAGGGTGAAGAATTTGCTGCTTGCTACAGCTGAGCACAGAACAACCTGCACCTCTGAGTAATGCCAGGGTAATGCTGATGTTATGCAGAAAGGATCAGCTGAATGTTGTGTGCTGGCTGTTTGGGAAGCAGGTTTTTGTATGTGCCACATGGTAAATGAACCCTGGGATTGCCCAGGACCTTGTAGGTGAGTTTTACCCTGCCCTGGGAGAAGAGGAGGAGCTGCACCACCCACCCAGGCTGGCACAGAGTTCTGGCAACATGGCAAACTCCACAGAGACATTATGCAAACCACTTCAAGGTGGGTTAGAGATAGGAACTGCAAATGCCAAACCAGGGGTTAATCATGTGAAACATGCAAAGGGAAGAGATATTCACAAAGCAGCAGCACTGAGAAAGCTCTACTGAGCGCCCTATTTAAACCCCAATGAGCTCAGCAGAGTTTCAAAGTGATAATCTGAGTAATAAAACGTTCTTGTAGCCAAGATATGGAGCAAAAGCATGAGAGCAGTAGCCAGGGTGCTGTAACCAGAGGCTGGGAGCACTGCTGCACTCTGAGGGCCCTGGGACCAAAAGTTTGTAGTTATCTGCTGGTCACAGTGGGATCAGAGCCTCCAAGAACAGATGGGATTTATCCATGCAAAAGCATGCACCTGCCTCTCTGTGAGGCCTAATTTAAGAGAAGGGAGGAAGAGATGCTTATGCAGCATGGCTCATCTGACCTATCTAAATGTTTTATTTCAAGAAAAAGTTTTGCTTAGGAAAATTCTGGGACAGGATCATCTTCTTCTCTCTTCTCTCTTTCTATGGGTGTTGCACAAATATTTTGTCTATTACCCTGGGCCTTCAGGTGCTCAAATGGGCAGTACCTGCGTTAATGAGCACTGCTAGGCTCCAGGTGAGCAGGACAGGGCTGAAGAGCCCTGGGTGGAGCTGGGCATGGCCTTAAACAGAAATGGGAACACAGCAGAGCCTTTTGGGGTGAAACTCCAGTTCAGCAGGTGACCAGGACAGCAGCACTGGCAGCATGTTGGGCTTGGGTAGTGTCCTCTCTCTGACTCCAGCCCAAAGGCTTGGCATTGATTTTTAAAGTATTTGAAAGCCCTGAAAGGTTCTCTGCACCTTGCTGCTAATGAGATTTCAGTGTAAAATAAAAGGAACATTGTCTAACCCAGATTAAACTTGCTCCTGAGTTATTTTTAGCTTGCCTAAACTCTTTCAACCCCTTTGGTAAAACTTATCAAAATTCATCTCTACTAAAAGGATGTAACTTCAAAGAAGGCATATGCATTAAATGTCAACATGCTTTACTCATTATAAATTACAGTATCATTAAATCTAACATGAGTTAAATGGGAAAGATTTAATTTCACTATCTTTAAAATGAAGGCATTTTAGCATGGGAATAAAATTTTCTTTTAAAAATATTTTTAAAGTAAAAGGGGGCACAGAAGGTTTATTTTACATGTTATCATATTTGTATGTAAAACCAAAAGCAAAAATGCAACATCCCATTGTTCTGAGGAAGCTGTGGCAATAGTAGCTGACTTCTGCTCATTTTACAACCCTCTTTTTGGATACACTTCTAATTTAAACTGTGGAAACTGAAAACGTTCCTTTAAAACTGGTTGTCATGGTTATAAAATCCCGAAAGAAATTATGTGCGTCTGCATCTGCTGAGGGAAACATTTATGGCATGATTTAGCAGAGGGGGGGCAAACAGCCACCCACCACAACCCATTTTCAGACTCGCTTATTACATTACTCAAATTAATTTATCACCCTCCCCAAAAAGGCATGGAAAGGATTCTCACACATTTTTCACTGCATGCAGTTCATTAGCAAATATCATATGGTGAGGGGTTCGTTCTGTCAAGTTCTGAGAGGTTGGGGGGTTTTTGTTTGTTTGTTTTCTTTAGTTGTCTTTGTTTCAAGCAAGCTTATCTAGAAATATAGAGTGTGCTAGACTGCCAGCATACAGTTGCTGTCACAATTGATGTCTTGGATCTCTTCCATTCTTTTTCCTTTCCCTGGTACAGCTTGAAAGTCATCTGGCCAGAATAAAAAGCCAAGCTGAATGCTGCAGGTCAGGCTGGCCTGAACAAATGTCTGCATTTCTGCATGGAGCTCAAAAGGATAAAGAAAAGGACAAGAGGAAAAGAAAGCTAAAGAAGAAGAAAAAAAAAAAAAAAAAGAGAGAAAAGGAAAGAATAAAGGAAAGAGAAGTGAAAAGGGAAATGGAAAGAGTCATCACCTTACTGAAGAAAAACTAATTCTTCTGCAAAGCCACTGCACTTTCATCTGCTCCCAGGACAAAGGTGACCAACCTGTTGAAACTGTAGGTTTATTAAAAAGGAGTCTATGTTGAGTTAGGCCTCTTCCTTCACAGACATGCAGAGTCTGCACATGGCTTAGGAACCATGGTTTGGCACATTTCATTTTTCATTAAGAAAAGCTGACTGCACAGACAATTAAAAAATTACTGTGAAAGGCTGAGGTAGCATTCTTTAATCTTTAGGGTGAGTGATCTGTTGACTGCAGGAAATCTGTGCTGTTCCTGGCCCTGTTCATGTAAATAGAAGATAAGGATGATGAGGGCATTTTAGATAAACAATACAATTTGTGTTATCAGATTGTGAGCCTCAAATGGGATTCAGAGTCTGCTTATACCCATTGGTCCAGGGCTTTTCCCATTTGAAAACTTCTGATGGAGAAGGAAGTCCCAAGCATGAAGCAGAACGCTTTGTGAGAAAGTTTGGAATATACCAACAGGCTGAGCCACTTCTGAAAGGCTGTGGATATTCTCAGACTCCTTGACTTTCTGCCGCCCATGAAATCAGGGGTGTCATTCTTCACTGTTCTATTTCTGTGGAAAATTATTTCAAGTGAGTATTTTCTACACTCCTGATGGAAGCCCTTAATTTATGGCACCTGAATGGAAGAATACAAGAAACTGGAGAAGAGGGAAATCACTGGGGACAGTACTGTGCTTCTCCAATCCTCTTGCCTCCTTCCTTTACATCTCAACAAACAAAACCTTGCCATTGATTTTGAATCCTTTATGTGACTTCTGAATGTTCATGTGTTGCATGATGACAGATTTGGATTTTCTCTTGTTGCCTGTTAAGTGAAAGGTGAGCTTTCCCATGTCTGCCCTGCCTAGCTCCTCACTCTGATGCTTCCTAATGGCTGGAATAAACCTGAGAACAGGCAGGGAGCAGAGCTGCATCCATCCAGCTCCCTGCAGCTCTTCCCACTGGTACCTCCTGCCTCACCTGCAGGCTACTGCCAAGCTCTGGAGTGGTGGAGCTGAGGGCTTTGAATTGTGTGTGTTGTGAACAACACACACACACACACACACACACACCCACACACACACACACTATATATATATATGAAAAACAGATAAATATGCCCAAATTCTCCTCCCATGTTGAATAGTGTCTGCTCTGCAGTCCTAGCTCTCACACAGAAATGTGCTTTTCTTTGAGTAGTGTCTATATCACTGATCTATAATCCTATAAGTTGGTTGCAAGACTGATTAATCCCTCATTTCTCTCTGTCCATCTATTTCTCATCTCAGTTCTTTCCTTTCCCATGATTTATTTACCTAGCAGGAAATAAATTGGTTCAATCTATTTCCTCATCCTATCTTTCTTAATTCTGTGCTAATTATTAGTAGACAGACTCAGCACCCTCTGCCCTTTGGGTACCTTTGGAGCAGCAGTCTCACCTGCTCTCAGCTGGGATGGATCACACCCTTCTGCTCTCTCCAGGGGCTGATGACAGCCTGCTCCACTGCAATCAGATTAATTTGGAACCATGTTACTTTCCTGGAGAAAATGTCACGGGATTACCTAGGGGAGGGATGGCAGGTTCATTAAATTGGTCAGTCCATCTTCCTGCCCATCAGCGGCAGTTCCTAGCAGGGCACACTCCAGCTCTGCTCCAGCAATGTTCCCTGAGTGCCTGGTGATGTGCTGCCAGCCTTGATGATGTTCCCAGCCAGCACCTTCCCAAGTCAGGAGCACTCAGAGCTGCTCCTGTGCTCTGCCCTGCTGCCTGATCACTTTCCCTCCTGATGTCTTCCCCTCTGTGAGCACCACAGACAGCTCTTGCTAAAGGAGGTGTGGAGCAGCAGCAATCCCTGCAGCAGCACTTGGGAAGGAATCCTCCCTGGGACAGCTTTGCTGCTCTTTGGGAATGTCACCTCAGTGCCTCTGTCCCACACAAACATCCCTCTCAGGCTTGCAGGACTGCTCATGTAATGATTTATAAATTTCCTTTATTGCAACCAAGTGAGCAAGAGGCTTTACTCAGACAGACCTGGCTAGATGGAAATTATTGACCAGGAAAGGGTCTCAAAGTGTCTAGAAAAATAGCTGACACCAGTGGCACACCTCTCTTTTTCCATTTCTGAGTTGTGCATTACAAAAGGTCACATGGCTTTCAATGCCTGGCTCAATTTGTGCCCTGAAAGCAGCTGTTTTATTTCTACGCAGACAGAGAATTTTCAGTGCTGAAGAACTTGCTTGGTCCATCTTCATTACTTCACCTAATCAGATGTGTAAGATGATCCTTTTTGCCTCATTTTCTGCCAAATAACAGAATCACAGAATCACAGAATGGTTTGGGCTGGAAGGGACCTTAAAGCTCATTCAGTTCCACCTCCTGCCATGGGCAGGGCCACCTCTCACCATGCCAGGCTGCTCCAAGCCCCATGCAGCCCAGCCAGTAACATCACTGTGGACAATTAGGAAAATCTTCTGTAAGAAAGGTGCCTGTAAAGGGTGCTCTGATGTGAGGAGGGAGCTGGACTGAACTAAACCTCTGTCTCTGCCCTGTGCTCCTGCCCTGTGCTGGCTTGTGCATATTGTTTATATCTGGATCCTAAATCAGGAGCAGCATCAGCCATGGAGAATAATTCTTCATCCTGGGGTGTTGGATGATGCTCTCCTAAAGGGATTGAGATGTGCATATATTAACTTGTTTCCCTGGCTCCACAGGGCCTGCTATGAGCCCAGGCAAAGCAGTCTGCAAAGCAAAATGGGTGCCCAGAAATTTTTGTGGCTGATCCTGCATTTTGGAGAGCATCCTTTTCACTGCAGGTTACAATGCAAACCCCGTCTGGGGTTGTGGAAGGAGTCTGGGATCTGGTGAGGGCTCATCCCATGGATAATGACAGGAGTTGCCAGCTTGCTCAGGCACAGCTGCAAGACCACACAAACCAGTGCTGTCAGCCAAACCAGCTCCTGCAAATAAATCCATTCTTGCTTCATACTCCATCCTGACAGTTCCCTTTCCAGCAAGGCTCCCAGGGCTGGGATGTACAAATGCCCACTTGGAAAGAGCTGCTGTGCTGATGTTGCCAGCTCCCAGTCTGGCAAAAGCCAATCCCAATTACTAAAGACAAGCAGCAGGAGCAGTCCCTGACACTGTTTTCTTCAGCAGTGGAAATAATGGCCTTTTCTACAAGGGTTTGAAGGCTTTAGCCTGTTCTCCATCCTGTGCTGAGCTCAAGGTTTCCTCATCCCAGCTGAAGATGCTGAGAGTAGGCTCAGAGAGTCAAAAAAATTAAAAGCTCCCCAATTAATATTTTACACCATAAATTACAGAAGTTTTCTGCACCTGTCCCTAGAGATGGCAAAACCTATCTGTGGACACTTAGATTTGGGTGCTTTATCCTCAAATTGAATTAATGCCACTCTGTCTCTCACAGCTGTGATTACACCACACCCAGGCACCATTCCTGGCTGGGACAAAACCTGTAGGGTCTGGTCAAAGCCACTTGCAAGGGAATAGAAAAAGCTCCACCAATTTCCACATGCTTTGGTTTCTGCACTGAAGGAGCCCCAAAGCAATGGTGGTTTCAAGAACAGGTCAGAAATGTTGTGTGTGTTTATGTCAAAAAATCTCTTGTACCTTGGCACAGGCAGTTCTTTTGGGAATGCATTTGTAACCAAGCTAATGATGCAAGAAGCAAAGGGAGCCATGTCTTAGAAATTATTTAAATTTCCAAGTGAAACACTTCTGCCTCTATCCAACCGTCCTTCAAAATCTTAATTTTGTATCTGAAGTGTAATTTTTTTGAAGCAAGGTTACTCATTTGCAGCAAATAAAATGGATCATTTTATGAACAAAAGGTTGAAAGAAAATACTTCTTTTCTACTTAGATAAAGTATTCCCTCTTCAGCCTGATTTGCTTGGGAGAGGGAATTAGAGGCTACAGAAGTTTTATGGATGAGGTATCTGTGACCAGCTCAGCTTGATTTATTTCCTATTGTCTTCAGGCTAACAAGGAGGAGGGTCAAGAACTGTTCCTATTGTCCTGTAGAGAAGCTCCATTGTAACAAGAGATTTATGTATCTCCCTCATCCCCAAACCACCTAAAAATAAGATTATGTTTTGCTCATTAATCTCAACAAATTGTGTTCTGCTTTGGTCAGAAAAACAAGAGCTATGGCTTTTATGGTGCTCAAGAAAAGTAAGGACACAAACACTTAAGGTCAATAAAATGCACTTTTTATTCTGTATCAATGAAAATATAGCCACATGTAAATAAAGACGTGTGGAAAAAAAAAAATCAACATTGATCCTCCCTGAAGAAGTACAGTTCATTGTGCTAAAACCCATTTTCCTTTGGGTTAGAAACAGTTGTCTGCCAATGCTTTAAAGTGACCCACGGTTTTCCTTGTTGTTGAATTTTAGCAAACAGAAAAGTGCAACAAGAAGCTTCCTACAGATAAACCAACTTCCCCCGAGCACACACGGCAACATCCAGGGGTGACAGGAGAGTCACAACCAGCAAAAGCATTCCCAGCTTCCTCCTGGGCAGCCAGACAGGCGGCCAAGGGAGCATCCATTCTGCACAAACTGATGTGTGATTTCCAGTAGGAAGATGGTCCTTCCTTGCTGCAATTCCTGATTGCTTTGCAGGTTTCAGATATGGTAGCAGAGATGCATTCCTTTCATAGCTGTTCACTTTCAAACATTTTTTTTTCTCCTCTAGGTTTTTATAAGCTTCCTGCTGTCAAAACACAGTTCTCAATTGCTTTTGTAGAAATAATCCTGAAAGGCAGAGGCATTTAAAATCCTCCCAAATCCTCAGTATATTAACAACAGCAAAAAAGATAGCTGGGCTGTTCAAAAATATTGTTGGGAACATGAATGTCATTTGCATTGGCTAGTGTACAAAGAGCAGCAAGTAGTAACAAAAGAAACACCACCCCAGCAATAACCCTTTCCCCCAATTTCTTCCTTGCAAAAAAAAGAGTTTTCTCAAAATACTTTTCCTCCCCACAGTCCCGTGTCTGTGAATCACATACATTCAAAAGCAGCAGTCACTCTGTAGATCAGGTTTTCCAACATGAGCTTTTAAAACCAGTTGTTTTGCCCAACTTCTCCACGAGGGTTGCACAAACACAATTATACCAGCTGGTGCTTTTTCAGCTAATGGGACACCTTGAAACTTGAACACAGAAAGTAAGGACCTCAGGGTAAAAAAACAAAAAGAAAAAGAAAAAGAAAGAAAGAAGATTTAAAGCTCACCATGCTTTCAAAGTCTTGCTAATGTTCGTGGAAAGATTCCCACAAGCCAGAGATTAGTCCCTGTTAGGTGCTGGAGGGTGGAGAGAGACACCACAGCACAAATGTGCCACAAATGTGGGGTGGGGAGTGCTGAGCTAGTGATACAAGGGAAGGAAAAAAAATGCACATTACAATTTCAGCAGAGAAAAAAATAAACAGAATAAATAGAAGGCAGGTTATGCCAAGGTGGGGTGCTCAGCACAGCCCCGTGGGTACCTTGTGAGGGCAGGCTGGTTTTCAGGTTCAACATCTCTGTGCAGGCTTGCACAGCAGCTCCTGCTCAGTTTAGTTTTGTTGTCATTTTGGGTGAGGGGGGGGAAGCCTAAGGAAGAAAACCCAGAAAAACAGTACAATGTTTTGACTGTAATGAGGTCCCCTGCGATGATAATTCATTAAAAAATAATCTCCCCCTGCCACTAATTGTGATTATTCTGTGAACATGCTCCTACCAGGATACTTCTGCAAAGCTGAGGGTGCACAGATCATGCCCACCCCTTGTCCCTCTTTCTTCCCAATATAAATTCCCTAGATTTTTCAGCATTTAGGAGCCTAGGATGACTAGTTGCCTAAATGTGTGGGAACTCATAAGCATATCAAAGGGATGGGGGAGGCAGGGGAGGAAGCCTAAAACCCACGTGTCCGTCCCAGAGCCAGGATTTCATTTCAAAGCCTGGTCTGGGGTGGGGATACACCTCAGGAACCCCCCACAAGCTGCCTCTTCCTCCTCTGCTCTGCTCCAGATGTGGACACGAACAGGACCCAAAAGTTGAGCACATCTGCCCACAGCTGGATCAGCAATGTTCAGCTGGAGGGCTGCATGGCAGGATTCAGCCTCACAGCACCTGGTGCTCAGCCCCTTGTCTTTGTCATCATCTCTCTCTGTGGTGGCAATAATAGCTTTATTTTTAACTGTGCTTCTCCCCAGAGAGAGTTTGCACAGCTTCTGTACATATCTGGCTTGTGCAAGGATATTCCAGACAGCCATGAATTTTGAGCAGTTACTTTGGATGGAAATTACTGACAGTTCAGACACCAAGAATGTGTCTTTTGGTTCCAATATGTGTTAATTAAAAAGTGCCCTTTCCCTGATCGGGTCAGCTGGTTTTTATGGCAATCCACCTTGCTGTCCCAATCTTCAAAGACATCCTCCACATTTCTGCATGCAGCATGCAGCATTTAGTAGGGCATGAAATCTTGGACCCATTTGCATTAGACAAGGGCCTGAAATTAAAATTCTAGTACCCACAGTTCTCAGTTTTGAGAAAGCTCAGCCCACGCTGGGACTCAGTGTCCTGGTCCCTCTGCACGAACTGGGTTAGAGAAATTAATGGAAAGACTTCCACTGACCTTAGAAGGAATATTTATACAAGATGCCCAAAGCTTGAAAATATTTACCTCTAAAACAGAGAACACAGTTTAGAAGATCTGCTGAGACCACTTTACTGAACCATTCAGTCACTGGCTGGTATTTAAGCAGGACATTAAAAAATCTGCTCTTGCTACAATTCTTATTAGCATATTATTTCTCCTGAACACAAACAGCAAAACAGATCATTACCTCATTAAATCTGCTGAAGCAACATCACTTAATCAATCTCCCCATTTCTACAATTTGCTAGCCTAATGATCTAGGGAGGAAAACATGGGAGGAAGGAAGGAGAGAGAAAAAGATAGAAATAAACAAATAAGGAAGGAAAACACCGCATTTCATTGTGGAAAATATCCTGCTTTGTATTATGTAGCTTTCAAAGCACAAAAATTACCTCAAGATACTCAGCTACACCTGCACATAAAAGCCCAGGCAAGTCTCTGTGCAGCAGAACAGTCAATGGGTATGTAAGGTTTATGAAGCATATCATGTCCTAATTCATGTGAGGGTGGTTGGCAGGACTAATGGGATTTTGTTACATAAACTGTGCTGATAAGGCATTGGAGCTTTAAACTGTTAGCAGGAGTATTTTTATGGCTGGCATGTTTTCCAGACAAGATATGGTGAACCTTTACCTCTGCTTGCAGCCCCACAAGCTGCCCCATATCCCTTACAGGGCTGCAGATCTCTTAAAGGGCAAATAATCAACAATCAACAAGGAAGGGGGGGAAACAAAGCTGCCCTAGGAGAAATGCTGCAGCATTTCCAGCTGTAAGAGCATCACTGAATCCCTGTGAAACCAGGGGCAGGGGGAGGCTGACACTGAGGTCGACTGTGAAATGTGCCCATGGAAGGGAAATAGTGCCAGCTATTACATTGGAGAAAACATGGTTTGTGTGCAAGTTTTCTGGGAAAGCTCATTAGCCAGTTATTCCCTCCACAGAAATGAGCCACAGCTCCCCTTGTCTGAGAGCAGGGATTTTACTGGGACAGCTGAAAGGAACATTTACAGACCTGCTTCACACTTCAATGCTAATGAGCTTTTCCACTGGTATCAATAAATTCTCCTGCTCACAAGTTTAGCATTCCTTTGGCATGCATTGCCAGATAAATCCTTTATTGTCTTTCTGGTAGCTTGCCCAATTCCCACCAGGCAGATTTTTAAAACCCAAATCCTGCCTTATTGCTGGCTACTGCCTCTCTCTACCCGATAAATTCAATTTACCACCTGATAGAATTAGGCAGTTGGTGGCCCTCAGCCCTTCCTCTAAACAGAAAAGAGACATGGCTGGGAATCTACAGACCATCAACAGGCAGCAGGAAGGGTTGGGAGGTGCCATTGCATCCATCCTTGCACCATAGTCCTTTTCTAAAAGTCCCATTGTGGGGGGATCCTGCAGAATAAAACCCTTTCTGTGATTGATTTCAGGAGAAGGATGTTCACACTCACCTACTGATGACATCAAAGGGATGAGCTCTAAACGTGCATTGGGTGCAGTGGGGTTGTTGGTATTCAAAAAGCTGGGTATAAACAACTAGTTGAGGTGATATTTCAGCTCTGAAATTTTAAGGTACAACCTGACTGAGCTTGTTTGTAATGCCAGGACTCCTAATTATACCTAAAATAAAATAAAATAAAATAAAATAAAATAAAATAAAATAAAATAAAGAAGCTGTTGCCAAATAGCATTTGATGATTCGAGTGAAGAAGGCAGTAATTAATCCTGCAGGGACAACAGAGGACTAATTAGAAGCAGAGCAGAAATTCTGTTTTCCTTTAGAAAAAAAAAAAGCCTTTTTCCATGAGAGCTCAGATAAGACACCCAATTTACAAACTGAACTGTGACCTCCAACTAATGGTCCTGGCAGCAGTCTTGGATGCAAGTGAATTCCCAATGATTAGTCAGAAAGTGCTGCTTTTTTTTTTTTTCTTTTTCTAGGAAATAAAAGTGATGACAGAGAAAAGAGGTGGAACATGTCAGGAAACTCTACTGAAAACAAGTCCAGAACAGGAAAGTGCCCACATGTCTTGGCACAGGACACGTGGAGAAGCTGAGAAGAGCCCTAGGTTTGCCTGAGGAAATACAGAGAAATTTTACTATCACCACATGGCACTGGTTCAAATTGCTGCTAGGGCTGAAGCTCACCCAAAGTATAACTGGAGTAGGAATGGTCACACACATGGCAGAAACTGGTGTCTCACTCCAGTTCCCCTTCTCAAAGTGGCTCATTAAAACCCACAAACAGCCCAGTCCCTGCCATTCTGTGGAACACTGTGCTGCTCAAGAGTGTACAAATTAAAACAAAAAAAATAAAATAAAATAAAATAAAATAAAATAAAATAAAAGGTATGTTTAATAAAACAATGCCCTGAGAATGGCAGAAGCCTTGCCCTGTTATTCCTGTTTAATCTGGAGACCTGTTGCTAAACCACAGATTGGGAAGGATTTTGTGAGTAACAACCCTGCGAGCCATCACAGAGATTGAGGAGGTTAGAGAGTCTGGGGAAGATATCTAATAACAGAGCCAGGTGTAACCCTTTAAATGTGCCTTGACAAGCAGGGAATAAACCTGGGAATGCGGCTTGGGCAGACCCTAGGAATGTGCCCAGATCCCATGGATGTGCCCAGAACTTTTGGACAAGCCCAAGTCTTTTCATCAATGGTGTCCACACTCCATGAGAGGAGCAGGCTGAATCCAGAGGGATGAGAATCATGGAAATCACCTCCAGATCCAGCCACTAATGAGAAACCTGCACATTCCCTACAGCCCTGGATGTGCAGGACTGCCAGGGCAGCACTGAAAAGCAGCTCGAATGCTATTGATATTTTGATGGCATTTTCAGACACTGCAATCATCTTTCACTGGACTGGGGAAGAGGCTGGAAGAGGGTGTGGGCGTTGTTGATGTATCCATATCAGCCCACTGCTTCCAGAAACTGCATAGTCACCGAGACATTATTCTCAGTGTTTGGCACCAAGTGTGGATTTTAGCTGATGCCCAACTAAATGCTTAATTTATTTCTATGCCATAGTTTTAGAATATGCCAGATTTCTCTGCTGTCTGTTTGATGAGTATTGGCTCTCACAGCTATTATCTGGAAAATTGGCAACATGCTCCTCCGCATGGTATTTAAACTGAAAACCAGAAAAAAATAGGACATAACTAAAAACCTTCAAATTTTACCTCCTGTTTGTGCTATTAAAATCTACAGAATCACCAAACGATAAAACAGAACTTGGGACTTTCTGGAAATCACTTGGTCCCACCCCCTCTGTTCATTGCAGGGCCAGCTGCAAATCCAGAGTCCATAAACTGATGCTACATAATTTAGATACTCCATGCCCATTTCCAACAGGTTTTTGGAATACTGGAAGAGCTTTGGCTCTCCTGAAGTCCACATTTTCCCCTAATAGCATATTTTTGAATATCCTTTAATGGACTTTCCCTGTTCCACAGGGGAAAAAATGTCTGCCAGCCTCATCCTGTCCTGGAGCAGGGAGGGCTGAGCCCAACCTAGCACAAAATCCTTTTTATAGGGCTTTTAATTAAGGCTAATTGATGTATTCATGGCAGACAGCCAGACACAGAGTTGGTGCACACCAGCAGTCTCAGATTATGGGCCAAATAAGCTTGCATCTCCAAGAAGAAAATAAAAGAAAAGAACATATCTGCTTTATAGAAAACAGATAAAAAGGTTTGTGAGAATACTGCCTCAGATTCCTGGTTCCACGTGCCATGCATCAGGGGGCTGATTAGCATAATATAAGAAATAAATACAATTTATTCCGTGTGGCCTGGTCAAGCCCTTTTTAAATGCTTCTGCTATTTGAGTGTACAAAATCAATATGTGCCTTCTTGTCCCACTGTGCACTACAAGGTCAATTTTCTGCCTGGCTAAATGCACCCTCAGTAAGGATGATTTTAGTTTGTTTGTCATTTGTTAGATAGCACAGCACTGATCTTTGCACAATATTCTTTATGCCAGTAAGAACATTCACTGCTTCTCTGCAAGAAGAAATGTGGACTTTTTGTCAGTTTTAGCTCCATCCAGCACTTTGCTTTAAGAACATATTTCATTTGAAAATGCACCATAGCATATTAAACCAAATAAAACATGTAGAGATTGTGTTATCTGCTTGCACCAAAAAAATTAGGGGAGAATTATAAAAAATATCCCCAGATGTGGAAATGTAGACGAATCAAACTTTTCCTCCTACAACCTATTAAGAGCAATGTTAACAAAACCGATTCAAACCCTCCTCTGCAGGAAAATGGTATTTGAAAACCTTTTTTAAAAAATAAACCAGGTATCACTTTGACACCACCTCACTTAGGGAAAAAAAGTATTTATTTTAAAAGACGATCTGCTCAATTCTGACATCCAAAAAGATAGGCTTGAGTTTTCTAAATGCTCAAAATCCAAGTAAAAAAGGCGGAAATTTCTCACAATATATTCCTCTATGTCCTCACTCCCAAATTCCTATTAAACCTTTTTTTGTTTTCCCTTCCAGTTCAGGACATCTTTTCCCCCCAGAAGCCTCTAAGCTATTTCATGAGCACAACATCTGGTTTCTGACCCAGGCAATGATGACATCTGTGGAAGGGTCTCAGTTACTTCCAGGGCAAAAACTGCTCTTGGCTTTGCAAAGAGTACAACATTATTTCTGCAGTCCTCTGAAACTGTCCTGGGATCCAAAATGCATATTAAAGTCTGATCTGATTATCAGATTCAGCCTTCACACCTGTGCAACAGGGTTACTCTCCATGTGGTGCTAAATGAAGACTGAACTTGAGTCCAGCAATGAGCCCAAACTCTAGTACAGCATCAAACCCCTACGGTTGTGCTACTTCTGCAGAACACAGAAAAGAAAAATGGACAAAGCTTAAGTTTGTCACTTCCAGAATCAGCTCTGCTCTAACCCCGTGCCCTGGCAAAGACAGGAAAAAAAAAAAAATTTACAAATACAAATTCAGAAGAACTGAATCCTCACTACAACAATATTTTTTTCAGTAATTATCCTGAAGTGCTGTTCTATCTCTTATATGCAACATTACACAAAAAAAGCTATTAAAAGTACTCTAGTTCATTTGCTTTGGGAAGTGTTTACTTTTCTGTACACATTTTCTGTACACATTTTATTTCTATTCCAGAGTCCAGAAAGATAAAATCCACTGGTGTGCAGGTAAAATGCTTTGGACACACAAAGCACAGGGTAGGTGCTAAGGATGCTGTTCCCAGCATCTGGCAGGAACATCTGTACAGGTTTTGAGCTCTTAGAGGAAAGGAAAGGAAAGCATGCAGCCAAGAGCTCCCTCCTCGTGGTGTGTCACTGCTTGAGCACTGGCCTGGGTGGAAGTGACACCTCGGTGTCCTTATTGCATTTAATGACTGCAGGTGGTTGCTTTCAGTCCAACCTGAACTACAGGACTGTGAATCATGCTTTTTAACAGAGAAGGAAAGCCCCAGTCACTCATCACATCATGCACAATGACATCTCCATGAGGGGACAATGACAACCCCATGGGGGACGAACTGCTGACGACTCCATGAAGCAACATGTAATGCTCCCAACAGGGATTTTGGAGGCAAAGTCCTTCAGAATTGCACCAGCCATTGCCAACCCCACAAACTGGGCCTCCCCCAGCACACAGAGCCTGGGACAGCCCATCCACAGGGCACCCATCACTCCACTGCTTTGTGCAAGGTACAAGCTGGTTCCACTGAATTGGCAATGGACAGTGCTGGGATATCAGAGTCAAAGCAGCACTAGAAACAGACCTGGAGACATTGTTTCACCAACTTAGTATTTTACACTATTTAGCCACTCACTACACATCTGAACCACTCAAGCTGCACTTGAACTGTAATAGACATTCTGGGCCTGCCCAAATGATTTTCAAGGTCAGACTAATCCTGTTAACACATTCTCTCATTGTAAAGTGGCACAAAGTTACACCTGACTTGCAAGATAAACCTAAACAGAGATCCCTTTGCAGGCCATGCAGCTCTACCTAGAATTAGTATCAGTCATAGAGAAAGAAAAGCAGTCTGTCACAAAGGCAGAGGAATTAAGGCTAAAGCTTTCTAACAAAGCCAACCCCCATTATCCTGCTGTCTCTTTTACAGCATCACTTCATGGCAGGTTCATGCATTCCAGGAGTTTTAACAAAGTCTGGCCCCCAGGCTGAGCCTGAGTGGCTCAGCCATTCACCAGGCAGCCCTGGGCAGTGGCTGTGTGTCTGTCTACACCAGCAGACCAACTCAGGCAAGAACATTCAACATTTGACATCTTGGCACTTAAACTGTACCCACAAGGTCTGTGCAGACTCCTGCAGCAACCCTGTAACTCCCTAACCCCACAACCCCCCCATTCTTTCAGAAACCCAGGGTGGGATTTGTCCCAGGAATGGGAAGTCCTGTTGTTTTGCAGGTGCAGGTTGTACTTGCAGTCCAAACCATGGCTGCAGAGTCATGGATTTGCACTTGTGTCAGAACAGCAGCTGCAAAATACAGCTGAAAATTCTGACAGAGGCAACTGCAGCTGCAGAGAACTAAAATGAGTGGGTGGCCTGACCACCAGGCTCTGGGAAGAGCTATCCCCTACTGTGGCTTTTTGCTCTTTCCCCCTTTTTTTTTTTTTTTTCTCTAATTTCCCTAAGAAAGGGGCAGAAACAGGACAGAAAAAACTGTGACCTCCCAAAAAGCCTCCATGAGTGGATACAACAGAAGCAGTGACTTCTCTGGCTTTCTTATGAGTTTTTGGAGCTCCATGGGTTTGGATTTTACAATATGAAGAAGATATGTTCACCCTAAGATGTAGATTCATAATTGCCACTACTGCAAATGATGGTTTGTTTGGGTTTTAGGGATTTTTTTAGTTTTTCAGGATGTGATTTTGTTTAGTCTAGTTTTCTAATGTTAAAAATGGATCTAATACCAGTGTGTGTTTAGAATGCTCACTAATTATACCCATGTATTTGATATAACTGAATCATAGTGATGCCTTGTGGTACACACATGTTTTACTCCAGGCACTTTTGAAAACACAGGATCTTGATACAAGAGGTCATTTAAGACAGAGCCAGGGGGAATCCTTCTCTGAAGGAGCCACTGTGCTCTGCTGGGCTGGCCTCAAACCACACCAGGTAACACCTCTGAAGTTGCAATGGCGATTTCTGCTATGCATCTTTGTACCTGGATTCAAAGCAGTGCAAATGGAGAGGCAAAACCCTCACCACACCAGGGGCAGAGTCCAAAAGTTCAGCTCCAAACAGGAGACCAAACAAGATCCAGTGCAAAGCCTGGCCTGCAAAGCCCTGCAAAGCCAGCAGCTCCAGCCCAGGAGTGGCGAGGGGGTCTGAGCACAGCCCAAGGCTGGGAGATGCCAATGGGAGTCAGCTAAGAGGAGGGGCAGAGCTTCTGACACCAGCCTGAGGGACTCGGTGTGTGTGGGACCTGTGGGCACTGCCAGCCTGCCCCTGAAACGCGGCCCCTCCATGCACTGAAACCTGCAGGAGCCCCAGGCAGGAGCAGCACTCCAGGCAGGGCTCCATCCCCCAGCACACCCACACATTGTCATCCAGGCACCTCGGACTACACAGCACTACATCCCGACCAGTTATTGTCTCTCTTTCTAAAGGCAGCTGCAGACTGATAAATGTCCTCATGAAAGAGAGTGAAGGGGATTTACTGCAGCCTTTTAACTTCAGGCTTTCAGACCTGCTCCTGTGGTTCCCAAGAAGCTGAACTATGAGCGTTCTCTCCCTTGCTCAGACTTCATGCAAAGTCTTTCTGCCAGGGGCAATGGGGGGACAGGGGGAGAGCAACCTCAACCCCACAAAAATGGGACATGCTAATGAAGATACTGACAGAACCAGACACCACCACTGAGTGCTGCAAAGAGAATTTACATAATGTTACTCTAACAGTTCAGTAAAAATGGCATCAGTTAAAAGGAGGCTTTCAAGAAAGAAGTTACCCCCAAACACTCAGGGAGTGCAACTGAGAGAGTTTTTGTTAGTTTCATTTTGTTACATAAATCACCATTGTTATTATTCTTATTATTATTATTTCTTACTTACGATGTTAAAAGAGCAGGAGGATACTTGAAATAAAAGGCTGTGCATGCACAATACCCACACAAATAAATTCCAGTGATCCACCCTAGCACCAGGCACGGTGCCCTTCCCTGCCCACTGAGCTGAGCCCTCCCTTTGGGGGGAGTAGGGGAATTCATCACCAAATATACAGTATATCGTCATGGAATGATACCAGGAAACAAACAATACTAACAGGAGTCTGAACGTGTCCTTCACGTCATATTAATCTACTGTTTAACTCGGCAGAAAAGACAGTGAGGAAATAAAAGCTCAATCCACTCAGCCTGAGATCAAAACTGTCATGGCAATATTGGCAGGTTAGACCCTGATTCTTTAAATAGTACATTGCCTTTGTTAAACAAAAGTCATTCTTTTATTACATAATAGAGATTATAAATAAATGTAAAGTGTGCATGCAGTCAACTGCATATTATACAAGCAATATCTATGTTAATAATTGCTTTCTTTGGCAGGCCAGAATCCAGCTGGACATGCAATATTTACATATCAAAATCCTTGGTGTGTTCAAGTCATATTGGATGCAAGTGAAAATATATATGTATATATATTTACCGTATACACACACATTTATATATATATATGTATAAAGGTATATATACACCTCTGCATATATACTGTATACATATATACACATAGGTATATGCTAAAAGTGGATTTCATCTTTTTCAGATTCAGGTGATGCAGGCCTCGAAACACTAAAAATATCCTGACAGGGTATCTGGGGAGGGGACTGGGGTGATAAATGAGACTTGGGGGAAGAGAGCTGGGATACGTTCTTTTCAGACAATATTTTTAAAATTTCTGCCACCTGCTTCTCAAGGGCAGCCATCCTGCTGCTTAGCAGCTGGATATCTTCTTTGAGTTCGTGCTTGACTTCCTGCAGCGTGGTTTGTAAGGCCTGCTCAGGAATGGGGTAGAAAGGACACCTAGCATCCGCCTGGATGGGGCTGTGCTCCAGGGGGCTGCGAGTCTCACCAGCTTTATCCAAGCGAAGGTCACTTTTTGTGATTCCACTGTCACAAGAGTCTGTTTTCCTCAGTGGGTTTTTATTTACACCGTTCTCTGAGTCATTGGACTTGGGGTCATCGGACAGCAACCCCATGGACTCGGCCTTTGTGACGTTGTTCCAGTCCTCCTTCTTCTCCTCGTGGGCGCCCATGGTGTTCTTCAGCCGGAGCCAGCCCTTCCCGTTCCCGTTCTTCATCCTCATGGGGCTGTTCACCTTGAGGCATTTCTGCTCTCCGTTCCCGTTCGGCTTCAGCTCCATCACGTCGCGGTTGTTCTGCTTCACGGCCTCGCTGCTTTTCATGTAGGCCAGGGTGGTCTGGATGGGCGTGATCTGGGACACGGTGACCACGCTGGTGCCCGTGATGGAGGCCCCGTTCTGCACGCTCCTGCTTTCCACCTGCAGCTGGTTCCGCTCGGGGTCGGCGTGGGTGGAGCCCTGGTTGCGCATCTCCTTCTGCTGCTTGAATTTCTGGAAGAGTTTCCGCACGGGGTGGTCCACGGGGATGCTCAGAGTCACCTCGTTCTTCTGGCGCAGGCGCTCCTCTTCCTCCTTCTTGACATCGCTGATCTTCCTGAAGATGATCTGTGGGGAGATAAATCCACAACAGAGTCAGGACCCAGAGGACATCACGTGAAAATATTAATTTGAGATGGGTAAAAAGTCTTGAGAACAGCAATTTCTCTCTTTATTCTTAATTCTGATCTTCCTTTCCATCTTAATTTTTTGTAGTGATTTCAAATGGAGCTGATCGACACAGCAACCTCAAGGTTAACCACTATAGATAGGGTACTTATGTCACAAACATATTTTCTGAAAAATCCTTTCCTTAGGATTTTTTCTCCTGAGAAGCTGAGAGGCCTCAGGAACAAAATGTAAACAATGATTATCTGCTGCTGTGGAATGCAACAGGTGCATCTGGGATTGGTCTCATGTGGTTGTTTGTAATTAATGGCCAATCCCAGTTAGCTGCCTTGGACTCTCTGTCTGACACACAAACTTTTGTTATCATTCCTTCTTTTTCTATTCTTAGCTAGCCCTCTGATGAAATCCTTTCTTCTATTCTTTTAGTATAATTTTAATATAATATATATCATAAAATAATAAATCAAGCCTTCTGAAACATGGAGTCAGATCCTCATCTCTTCCCTCATCCTCGGACCCCTGTGAACATGGTCACACACTTACACATGCACACACACACTTTCTTAACAGGATACATTAAAAGTGGGTTTCACCTTTTTCCTTGATGCAGAAGATACTACTACTTGAAGAACTAAAAATATCCCGACACCAACGGAAGGAAAGAAACTGAACAAAGAGAAGAAAGCCCTTGACAAAGAACCCAAATACTGTGATGCCAACCTACCCATTACTCACACTCATACCTGCTCTGTCACTATCTTTAGTACAGATCAAAAGGAAAGAGTAATTCAGCAGGGACTACACAGCTGCAAGATAAATTCAATGTACACGCCCTTCCAGAGGCTGCAAAATCCCAGCTTGCTCAATATTTTTTGATTTTGCTGTTGGGGTTAGGGTTTTTTAGGAGTGTTGGCGGTTCCCCATGGGCCACATGTGTGGCTTCACACACTTCACAAGTGTTTACTGCAGAATTAGTATGTCTAATATGTGTAGGTGAACTGGATGCACCACGGAGAAGCAGCGTAACAGGGCTGTGTGTGGCTCTAAATCCCAGCAATATCCACCATCTCATCATGCCATGCCATGTAATGCTGAGTTATTTCACCCAGCAGCATGGCTCAGGCTGCTACAGAAAAAGGAATTTGAGCCTCAAGCTGAGGGAGGATCCACAGAGAAAAATATTTTTGTTGATTTTCTGCATGTTACTCATATGAATTTTTTTATTTTTATTTTTAGGTTCATCCAGTTTTCTTGAATGTGGGACTGGGAATCTGGGAAACTGATTCTCTGTTTGACAACACTGTGAAAAGCAGCCTGTGATTAAATACAAATATGGACTGTGAAGGGATAGTGTGGTAAGAAAAGGAAAACAAAGCCCTTGAAATACACAAACAAAACCCTGTGTCAGTCAGCTGTAGGCTTTTGAAATATCAACTTGAGTATCCATATTTGAGAATCTATTTACTTTCAAGTCTCACATCTTCAGAAGTCAGTAGAAGTGCCACGATGGCAACAGATCTTTCACTGCATGAGTCTGGGATGAGCTGGACTTCAAAGCTTCATTAGAGAGCTTTCAAATGCAGTTGGTATCTCCTTGCCTACTGCCGATAGACACAGCTGCTTAAAATAATTTGGTTAACTTGCTTATTAGCAGCCCAGTTAAAAAAATACAAACAAAACCAAGGGATAACCATGGAAGTTACTTTAATGTGACTACTCTGACCTAGATGCAGTGACACATTCCCTCATTTGGAGGGTCCCCTTCATTAGCAGTTGCCCTCATGGAGCTACTCTCTCTCTCTCTCTCAGGACACTCTCAAGAGCAAATAATGGCAAGAGAAACTGCCCTTGATTCAAACTGAGTGATCACATTTAATTGAAGGCACGCTCTCTAAAGGCACTTTTGGAAGGTGGGTTGTGTGTGATGTTTTGTTTGTGCCTCTCTTGCCCCAGAGGGCAGCACAGCCCCCTGGCAGAAGATGCAGCAGTGAAAGCAGCCAGCTGCAAGGATGTGTCCCCAAGGAGTGTCTCAGGGGACATGGCTGGTTCCTCTCATGGTGTCCCTGTTTGGCTGTGCTGCTCTGCCTTGTGCTGAGTCCCTGAAAACATCTGCAGGGGGGGAAACATCCTCCACCCAATGCTTTACAAGGTTGTGTAGGGACAGGACAAAGGAGGAATGGCTTTAAAATGAGAGTAGGTTTAGACTGGATGCTAGGGGAAATTATTTACTCTGAGGGTGGTGAGGCGCTGGCACAGGTTGCCCAGAGCAGCTGTGGCTGCCCCATCCCTGGGAGTGTTCCAGGCCAAGTTGGATGGGGCTTGGAGCAACCTGGGATTGTGGAAGATGTCCCTGCTCATGGCAGGGGGTTGGAAATGGATGATCTTTAAAGTCCCTTTCAACCCAAACCATTCCATGTTTCCATGATTCCCCTGCTTTCTGGCCATGAATCTGTTTCACAGCTTGAGCCCCCTGCTCCCTGCAGGCAGCCTGTGCCTGGCAGCTGCTGTCCAGAGGCAGTGGGGGATGCTGGAAGGGAAGGAAGCTGGAAGGGAGGCAGCTCCAAGCAGCCTGGCACAGGCCCACAGTGGTTCCCTGGCCAGTGTGGCACTGGATGTGCCCTTGGGAAAGGCAGGAGGCAACTCTGACAACTTCTGTCCTACTGCATGTTTATAACAACCAGAATGACAGCAACAAAGACCACAGCAGCAGTTTCTGATTCCTCTCCCAAAGCTTGCACTTCACTGAAAATTACCCTCACCTCCCTTTCTCCCCCAGCCCAATTTTGGTTCTTTTATCCCTCTTCTAAACTCAGTTCAAACCTTCCCCAGACAGAGGTTATCTCCCTGCACAGAATATAATTACCAGCGGCTGCTGCTGCTGGGTTTGGCAGAAGAAAAGCCAAAACCTCTCTAATCTGACACCACCTGTACCTCATACTCCTGAAGTGTGTCCTTATAAAAGTGAGGAAATTACTGTGAAGCTTTTTACCCCAAAACCACTTGCCCAGGGTCATTTGGATGGGCAGAGCCCAGTGGCAGAGGGGTCTGAGCCTGAGTGCTGCTGTGACTCAGAGCAAAGCAAACACTTTGGGAACAGCAGAAAGGGATGGTGGCCAAGGTGGCAAATGCCATCAGCTACACTGTGTAAATCTGGTCTGCTGTGTGAGGCCAAGGACCCACTGACCACTCACAGCCATGCAGTGGAGAACACACACACCCAGAGCCCTGCTGTCACCTCCTCAGAACATGTTCTCTCAGCCTCCTGCAGGACACAAGCTGACAGAGCTCTTCAATGAATTATCTCCCTTTTCTTCTCTTGGGACAGAAAATGCTCCAGCCTGGGATGGTTCTGGGCAGCTCCTTTGGAGAAGCAGATCTGCCACATGCTGATTAGTGCAGAAAATGCCCAGGGACTCAGAAATCCAGGGGTTAACTGAGAGTCAAGAATTCAGGAGTGATCTACCCCTATTTCCAATGGAGCAAAGGTGGGCTGGTGCACAGCCCTGGGCCTACTCCCCCCTTGGCTTTCTCATGTAACCTGCAGGTGTTCATAGCTGTTTGTTATTTTCTTTTTCACTCTGAAATGCATAACCAAGCAGACCCTCACATCCCAACTGACCCTGTGGGATAATGACACTTTGGATGGAGACTGAGGTCTTGGTCCTCACTCACCCACTGAATGGCTTTGCCAAGGAAATCATTTCACCCCATGGAGAACTTCCCCCTCTTCCTTCCCCTCAACCGAGGAAGATGCACCCCTAGCACAGCAAGGATCTAGTTTTGGTCAGGAGTACTTGAGAGAAATAGAATATGTACAAGGAAAAGAAAAGAAAGATCCTACACAGACAAAGAACTGAAAAAAAAAAAAAAAAACAAGCTGTGAATTCTAGTACTAACAGAGCAATAGTTATTTTCATCACCCATTTTTTCCATATTAGGAGATTTTTCATGTGGCTGGATTTAATCTACTTCCACAGTGGTTTAAACTAAACCAGAATAGTTAAAATGTGTTTACATTTACAAATGTTTACATGGAAACTTAATTCTATTAATGTCTAATAACTTTAACCAGCTTTTTTTCTTTATAAATAAGAATTGAAGAACATCTCATGCAATCTGACATTTCTCTGCAGATTGAGAGAGCATTGTTTTGAAATCTTAAACTGGATGAGCTATTTAATTTGTCCCTGACCCTTCTCAGAGAAGTTACACATAGGCCTGCCCAAATGCATGTCCCAGGAACAGTCACAATCTTCAATGAAGAAGCTGAATTAAGTGTGTATAGAGTTTATTTCAAGGAATAAAGAGTCCTGTCTCACACCAAGTTCTAAATTCATTAATGTAACAGACATTAAGTGCAGGACTCCATTTCCTTTATGGATTGTGAAAGACAGTTCCATGGGGCACAAATTTTGTCCCATGGGCCCAGGTTCCTGGGTTTCTCTTAGTGTGTTTATTTTGGGAAGAAGGGGCAACAGAGATGACATTAATTACTGAGCTGGCAAAGATGAAGCAGAAGTTAACTAACTGACAGCCAGCCATGGGGACTGAAATACTCATGCTATTTATGAGGCAGGCACGGAGGAGAAAACAGCATTTTGAGATTCTCCATCTGATCTCAACCTCAGCCTCCTTTCCCTCCCTTCCACACCAAGAGGCAACTGATGTGAGTGTGAACTCTGTCCCTTCCAAACGGGGACCTTAGCCCAGGTCCTGGCAATGGATATGTCACTGCTGGAGCAGCTCCTGTGAGGTGCCAGCTTGCATAACCAGCTCCAAAACCAAGTGCAGATGAGGGCAACAGCAATGAGGAGTCAGGGAGGCAGCTCAAAGCTGAGACACACACACTGAATTAAAGAGTAAAGCTGTGGCCTTTTCAGGTGCTTTGAAATGCATCCCTTGTCTGCTGTCTTTTTTTGTAGCAGTACTGTGGAAATCATCCCTCCATGACCTTGCTCCATCCAGGAGATCTGCACAAAGATCCCTTAATCAGTGACTCCAAGGCAGGTACGTGAAGGGACTACAGAGCTGGTGAAAGTCTTGAAGAATTACAGTGAGTTCATAAAAAGTGGCTGCTGTTTGACCAGAGATCATCCTGTCCTGTGCCTGAACATCCCATGCTGTTGTTAGTGGTGTTCAAGGTGTGCCTGCTCCTCTCCACAGAAATGCCCAGAAAGGGACAGCCATGGATCCAAAGGGAGCACAGTTGTCATGGTGATGGATGCAGTGTGTGTGCGCTGACTGGGAGGGAGAGAGGGGAGGAGGGAGGGAGAGCCACACAAAGCTGCCAAAAAGCAAAGATTTTCACAGTGTGAAGACCCTGTCCTGGGAGAATTGGTTTGACTCAGCTCACTGGACATTTTGCAGCAGAAACACCACACTTCATCCACTCAGTAACCACAGGTCACTCTCATTAAAGCACAGACCAGGCTGATGTCAGTGCTGACCATCTCTCAAAAGTTTGTTTCAGGGGTAATTATTTTGTCTGATTCAATGTCTTGTAGGAGCCCCATCTTCCTTGCATCTGATTATTCACAACCCAATGCATTTGTCCAGATCCCTGTATTCTTGTTCCTATTTAATACAGCAACTACTTAGAAGGCATCTGAGATCAGTGAGATAAGAATCAGAGAATCACAGAATCATTAAGGTTGGAATCAAGATCATCAAGTCTGAACCAGGTTAATAAATTCGAAGAAATAGAGGCTCTTTTTAACCTGGACCCACCTGACAGCACAGGTCCAGAGCTGTACTTGAAAACATTGCAGATGGAGCAAGTGGAATGAGCAGGCAAAGTGAGTTGGAGCTTCCCAGGTGATGGAGGCAGGATCTCAGGGCAATGCACCCTTCTTTGAACCACACTGCAGAGCTGGCAGCTGGTTTGCAGTTGGCTGAGACCCACCCAGCAACTCCTTCACCAGCTTTCACACCCCACCAGAAGGATTTGGACTGGTCCACCCCTCCAAGAATGTCTAATTTCCATTCAAAAAGGGAAATTGAGTGTCCTCACAAGGTGTGTTGGCCTTGTCTCCCTTTTATATAAGCCTTTTTTTTTTTTTTTTTAAATAGGAGAGCTGCTTTCCCTTGCCTTCTTGGCCTGAAATTACACAGGCTTAGCTGAAGCTGGCAAATGGATTTAAAAAGTTTTAAGTGGCATAACCAATATCCAATACTGCAATAACACAGATCTCATTTTCTTTGGAAATAATGCTACAAGGCTGTACAACATAAATTTCCATAAAGATGTCTGCAAAAAATACTAATAATTTTCACATCTTGGAGTGTATTGTACAAAAGTAATTTACATTTTTGTCATGCTAATGTGGAAGGCAGATTTATGTCAGATCCAGGATTTAGACACAGGATACCCCAGTGCAGACGTGTGTGCTATTTCCTGCTCCTGAAAATACATAATACATAAATACATAAATACATTTCCTGCCCCATAAAATACACCCAATTTCCAGAGCACAGACACTCGGAACAGGGCTCACCTACAAAGCCTCTGTCTGCATCTGAACTCACCCTCCAGGAGCCCTGCACAGCGGGGGGAGGAAGACAAAGGCACTTGGGAGGTGTGAGTCATTTCCTTCACCTGCAGCTGGGTGGTAAAGCAGGTCAGACAAGCTGTACCCTGAGCTGCCTGCTTGCCTCTGCTGTCTGCACAGCGAGCTCCGTGCCTGTCGCCTCTGAGCAGACACCCTCCATGGATGGTGGGGGTGGAGGATTCAAATCCCCACCTCTGGCAGTGAAAATGTCAGGGTTTGGTGCAGAGTGTGTAGAAAACCCTCCTGTAGTTATTCTCTGTGTGTCTGTGTGTGTTTTGCACCCTTCATCTGATGCTAGTTTTATTTCCACCCCAGGGTGTTGGGGTATTGCCAGTTCCTGGCTGGGATGAATTCCCCACAGCCTCAGGGCCCAGCCAGTGCTTACAGACAAACTTTATTCTTCCAAAAGCTGCAGAGGGAGGACAAGCAACAACTGCCCAGGAGACCCTGCCAGCCTGGTGGCTCTCAGTGAGAGCTTGAGGAAAATCAGATGGAGCATCCCAGACCCCTGAGCCCATCAGAGCAGTGGCCTGGGAAGGGTTTGCTGGGTTTGGCAGTGCCAGGGGTGGGAGTGATCCCAGCAGGATCTGTCCTACAGCACCTGGAGTGGGATGAGCTTTGCAGTGCAAAAGGGTGGGTGGATAGGACAGACACATCTCAGGTGGTCTCCAATTTTCTGGATGAACCACTGTGCCGGTATTCACAGGGGTCTCAGGTTGAGGGAAGAGATGAAGATTTGACTCCATGTTACAGAAGGCTTGATTTATTATTTTATTATATATATTACATTAAAACTATACTAAAAGAATAGAAGAAAGGATTTCATCAGAAGGCTAGCTAAGAATAGAATAGGAAAGAATGATAACAAAGGTTTGTGGCTCAGACTCTCTGTCTGAGCCAGCTGGGCTGTGATTGGCCATTAATTACAAACATCCAACATGGGCCAATCCCAGATCCATCTGTTGCATCCCACAGCAGCAGATAACCATTGTTTACATTTTGTTCCTGAAGCTTCTCAGCTTCTCAGGAGTAAAAATGCTAAAGAAAGGATTTTCCATAAAAGATGCCTGCAACAAACCACCAGCAGGGAAAGGAAACCCATCCCTTCCCCCTTATTCTCACTACATTTCCCAGGAAAACCTTCTAGCAGGGGAATGGAGACGCCCTTCCCACAGCCCCTGAGAAATTGGAGACCACCTGAGATGTGTCTGTTCTATCCACCCACCCTTTGCACTGCAAAGTTCATCCCACTCCAGGTGTTGTAGGACAGATCCTGCTGGGATCACTCCCACCCCTGGCACTGCCAAACCCAGCAAACCCTTCCCAGGCCACTGCTCTGATGGGCTCAGGGGGGTCTGGGATGCTGCATCCCTCAGTCCTTGAGGACTGCTCCCCTCTAGGAGCCTTTAGCTGTCAAAACAGGGCATATCTGGGATCCTCTTTTCTGATATTCTGAAAACTAGGCCAGTCAAACCCAATTCCTAATGTATAACCCTTGGTGAAAAGGCATGCTCCAAAATGAACGTGTTTTTAAAATCTAGGCAGGTCCCAGAGAACTAGACTCACTATTAATACTTGATGTTAAAATGCTTTTAAATCTTATTTTTCAGACTTTCTTTTTCAGAAACCTCCCAAGACATTACTAATACCTGATACTAAAATGCTTTTAAATCTTATTTTTCAGATATTTTATTTTTTAAAAACCAAAAAACCTCCATTATAATAAAAAATCTTCCTTTTGTGTTTACATTAATTAAAAAGTGAATTTAAAAAGTCAAACTCTGAAGGACTAGACAGAAATGGATTAATAGGAAATGACCCCACACAAGCCTTTAGGCTGCTTCCCCTAATTCACTCCTGCAAATCTCCATAAACTCTTAGCTCACTTTATTAATCTGCACTCCAAGGATGCAGAGTAGATGGTTTGAAATGATGGCTTTATTGTTCTTCTGCTCTGTACACTCCTCAGCTAGCTTCACTTTGATGTGAAATTCAGCCTCAAAAACAAACTGCTCTAACAACTCTTTTAATTGCTCTCCAGTAAATTCCCCTTAATCCTCCTGTCCCAGGAACTGTTTTGTGTTAAACCACTGCTCCATCTGTGTGTGAGAAAGGAATCGCTGTCCTTGGCTGTGCAGTGAAAATGACTGACTGCTGAGCAATTAGTTAATCTCCAGGATAGGGATGTCTCACTAAACAGTCTTTCATGCTGGATTTTGGAGGAAAAGAAGATTTCTGCAGGTTAGTCTTCCAGCTGCTTGAAAGAAAAAGTAAATAATAGCCTTTCTGCAAATTTCCATTGATCCTCACTTCACAGACACAGTAACATGCTACAGCAAAAGCTTCCTACCAAGCACATTTTAATTTTGCTTTGGAGAAACTGTATTCACATACATTCTTCCTCAGCAACTACTGAATTGACCTGCAAAAGATGTGAAGATTCCCAATCCAAGTAACAAAGTGATGTGGTTTCAAGGAAATGAGAATTATTTCCATGATGCTGAAAAAGCCCTTTCTAAGGGATATTTAGTGGCATTTTATGTGCAAGGAAGAGGTTCACTCTTTTATGATGACTTAATAAAGATCTTTGTCCTCCCAAGTTGCTCATCTAAAGAAAAATCAGGGCATGTAATGAGGGAGACAAGTTTAGAAAAGCACAACAACAGCCAATAACTGATTTCCAAAGTCCAGAAATTCCATCATCTCTTTACTGTGTGTCCTACTGTTTAGAAATTGATTACTGTAGGTCAAATTTTAATCTGGTTCTATTTCATGTTCACAATCAATTCTCACAGCACCTGAGTACTCTTGCAGAGAGACATCTGTGCATGCTGGCAGCCAATTAGGCTGATCTGCATTTGTGAAAAAAATGAATATTAAAAAGTGGTTGATAGTTTGACCCATCCTCTTCATACTTGGTATGGATCTGAAGTCATCCTGGTTTCCTTTAAAACATGTCAGGATGGAAGAAGAAGGAGGAGAGAAGCAGGCAGAGATCCAAGTCTCATTTGTCACATCCCTGGAGCATCATGGCCAAGCACACAGAGCAGCAGGCTGGGATTCACAGGGATGGATTATCCTGCTGGCCTGACCTTCAGCCAAGTGGGAAGTCCTGGACAAATCACTCTTCATGTCTCCATCTCCCCCAGTGTAAGAGAGGATAATAACACTGCCCTCATTTCCCCAATTAACTGGAAATCCCTCTGTCACTGCTAACTATTTACAACTGAGAGACTAAAACCCATGGCTGACAGCAGAGAGAGGACAATGGGCTGGCCTGTTGCCAAAACTGAGGCAGTTCATTAAAAAAAAAAAAAAAAACAACAACAGAAAGAATGCACATAGGTGTCCTCAGGGTTTCAGCTCAAGATCAAGGGGCCAGGACACTGCTGCCCTGAGATGTTTAGGGCAGTGCACAATGGATGTACAGTGCTCCATGAAGTCCTGGTCTCATCCCCTGAGACATCAATCTCAGACTGATTAAAGGTACTGACACCTACTGACACCTACTCTGCAAGGAAGGATCAGTCAGATCACTCAGCTGGCCTGATGGATTCTTTAAACGAGTGATTACACCTTCAGCCAAGTGTGGGCTGAGCTATGGAGTCAGATTTCCAAAAGAAATGCCAAAACCTTCTCCTCCCTTGGCAAAATTATACCATTTTCCACCAGCTACAAGAGTGTTATCTGAGAGCAGCTCAGTTTCCTCTTCTGTTCTTTCAGTCACTCAGGCCTGAGCACCTCCTGCCCAGAGATGCTTCCATCTTTTCATATCCCAGGGGAAAACAACTCATGGATTTCTTGTGGCTGCAGGTTCAGCTGTTATCTCTGCTGTCTGCTGGGCTCTGTTTGTCTGCTTGGAAAGGGATGCTGAAGAAGGGCACTGTGCTCCTTTGGAAGTGGGGAGCTTTGCCACTGTTTTTTAAATGAGACTCTGGAATTGGAATTGATTGCTTTTTTTTTGCTGCTTTCTCACTCAGTATTTTCTGTTTTCTTTGCTGTAACCAAACAGCAGATGCTTTAGCATGTTGCAGAGCAGACAGATTCAGAATGATTTCTGCAATAGTATCCAAGTGAGCAAAATGCTCCTTCCACATACAAAATCATTTCAATCAATAAACCAGAAAGGCTACTTTGTTTATGAATTTATGGTGGGTTTCAGCCAGGGTCTGTTGCTGCTTGGCCTTGTAAGATCAGTGTGCTGCAGAGTGAAGTACTGATCTGTGTGGCCTCAGAAGGACTGTGACCATGGTCACAGCTCCTCTTGGGCTCCTGTCACAACTGGGAGCCCAGCTTTAGCCTCCTAACTCCTTTTTAGGACCCTAATCCTACACTGAATTCAATAAAAAGACAAAACTGGATCAGAGAGCTGAAATAATGCATTGAATCACAGTCTAATCTGTTTTCTGTATATCACACAGAGTTGGTTAAACATGGGGAAATTGAGCAGAGGACAATTTGAGTCTGTCTGCTGCAGTGTAACCATTACTGAGCAGTGTCTTGTGGGGACCCTGTTCCCTCTCACTGGTCACGTTTATCCACTTTGGGATTTAAACTCACGCCTTCCTTCACTCCCTAACAACCCTCCCATGTAAACAAGTCTAATCTGGACTGGTCCTTCTGTGGGTGAGCAAACTACTTGGAGATGTGCTCTTGATGCAGAGTATCACATATTCATCTCTCCTTCCCCTTTCTCTTTTCTTCCTTGAGGATGCAAATATTAGAGAGCAAAGGGCAAGGGAGATATTTCTCCTATTTCTTTGTCTGGCATTAAAGCAGGATTTTTTTTTTTTTTCCATTTAGCAAATGTTTCTTTCTCCTGCAAGAAGGGAAGCTAAGGTACTTACAGAGGGGGAAAGAGGAGCCCTACAGATGGCTAAAAATCCAAGCCCATTACACCCAAGATCTTTCACTGCATGTGGAAGTGAATCCCAGCAAAGACAGCCTCCACCCACCCCAACCAGACCATCTCATGACTTTCAGAGAACACCACAGATGTAAGGAGACGGTGACGTGTGGCACCATGTGGCACACTACAGCCACGTTGTCACCCCCAACCCTGCCAGCACATCACCACCATCAGGGTTCAGGAGCCAGAGGGAGCTTCCCACTGCCTCCCAGCCCAGCTGAGGGGTGCTGTGCTCACTGCCAGACAGTTTCCTCTTCCACAGCACAGCTCCCAACTCCATCAGGCAGCCTGGGTCCTTGCAAACTTATATTGACTGGCTGCTGGATCAATATCTGCTATTGGCACTGGCCTAATGAAATGTCAGTCAGCAGCACTGCCAATTGATCCACACTCATCTGTGCTGCAGATTAGTCACTGTCTCTGCCTTTTACCAGAGATGATTAAAAGAAGAAAACAGCCTTCAGTCCTCCCAGGATCTCCTAAGGGGGCCACGCTCCTGGGCAGGGAGAAGCAAACACAGTTCAAAGCCTGCAGATGACAGCAGGGAGGTTTGAGCTTGGGGCACACTGCAGAAACAGGGGAAAAGTGCCAAAAGACTTTAAAAGTTGCTCTTCAGCCTGATTTAACTTGGAGCAGAAATCAATCACCAATAATAATATGCAGCACTAATCCAGGCCCTCCCTTTCCCTGCATTGGAGGAATTTGGATTTACGTAGCTGCCATTGGTGCCAGAGGCCAGCACCAGGGCACAGAGAGGTCATGCATCCCTGCCCAGGGTCACTGAGCTGCTCAGTGGATAAGCTGGGGGGATGGAGCCAAGGTTTCCAACATAAAGCCCCTAGAGTAGGAAAATCCATACTGCAGGAAGATTAAACATACACATAATTTTTTAGAAATAAAAGAAGATTATTAATATAACAACAGCCTTTCTTTTCACCACTGTCCTCTTTGGTGTGTAGAGTTCTGGATTTGAAATAATTGAAAAGGCTGACATTTAATTGCAGTTAATTGCTGAAATTAAATCCAGACCAGGACAACCTCCTGCTGCTCAGGTTTGTGTTGGAAGAGGGGTGAGGAGGGAGGCAGAATTATTTCTGTTTATTTAGTGACAAAGGTTGTGCTTTTGTTCCAATGAAAAATATCAAAATCCTCATGTTTGGCTTCTGGCCAGCCCTGTTTGTGCAGTGTTCTGCACATCCCCAGCACAAAGCCACTCAGAACACGGGCACAGAGGATTTGCAGAATTTTTGTTTTCTTCTCTGCATTTTTGCCTCTTATTGCTTTTTGCCTGAAGACTAAATGGTCTCACTAAATGCCTAAGAGAGTCTCTCCATTTACAAAGTAATACATCAGCAAAAGAATTGCAAATTGTTCCCCAAATATACTACTCTCTGCTGTCTGCTTTAAGTGGAAATTTAAATTAATTGGAATCATTATGGCTTTCTTTTTTAACTTAAATATTACTGTACCAGACTATAAAGCGCCTGAAATTTAATCTGAAGTCTTCAGACCTGAAAAAGCGTTTTGCAACTGAAAGATTTTTGATTTTTTTCCAGCTATATCCACTGGCCCAATAAAAAATAACACCCGTAGCTATCAGCCTTGCTTCTGACATTGAGAACATTCCACCTGGCTTTCAGAAACCTTGATTTTTATATGGAATGTGCCACCAGCTACTCTGTTGACTTCATCACTTTCAAGGTTTTGTTAATTTATTGAAAAGCTTTTACAGCAGAAGCTTCAATTAGAACAATGCGCTTCCATTGCCATGCAAGGTAGAACACCCACCATCACTTTTGTTTGGAAGTGCTAAGTCAGAAATGAAGAAATAATTTTAAAAAACCCAAATGGAAGGGACAAGGGGCAGCCTCTGTACCTAGAAGAGCCAAGACACCAGCTTGTATTACAAAACAGGGAGGGAAAACATGCTGCTCAGTCACTGTCAGATATCCCTCACCTCAACCAGGGCTAGTAACAGAGACCAGTTTAGGGGAGACAGTCATTGATACCAGACCCAAGCTAGCTGAAAATCATTCCAGTATTCCTGACTGGAGCAGATTTACACTGCTGCATGGGCAGTCATTTGCTTCTTTCCCATTTGCTTCTAGATTCCAGTCAAGGACCTGACCTTTTGGGGCTAAAAGGGAGGGCCTGTCTATGTCACACCAGGTGGAAGGGCACCAGGACTCCTCTTGTCCCACAGCAGTGTCCCCCTGCAGAAAGGCAGGATCCAGGAGGATGAAGCCAGGCTCTTCTCAGCGGTGCCAAGCAGGAGAAAATGGGCAGAAACTGATGCACAGGAGTTCCACCTGAACATCAGGGGAAACCTTTTTCCTATGCAGTGACTGAGCACTGGAACAGGTTGTCCAGAGAGGGTGTGGGTCTCCTTCACTGGAGATATTCCAGAACCATCTGGACACAATCCTGAGCCCTGCGCTCTGGGTCCTGCTGGAGCAGGGAGGTGGGACCAGATGATCCACTGAGGTCCTTTCCAACCTGACCCATCCTGGGATTCTGTGAGTCTCTGATCAGGCTGCACTCAGAACCACTCTCATCTCTCTCTGTTTTCAAGCCTGAAGCTCACACTGCACCATGGTTCTGCTCTCAGCCAGCCAATCGTGCCAAAATTACCTCAGTTATTCCTTTTCCTATACAGCCTATTGCTGTATATCAGAGAAGAATAAAGTTTTCTAAATCAAACTCAGGACATTCCTGACAGTGCTGTTGACTTCATCACTTTCAAGGTTTTGTTAATTTATTGAAAAGCTTTTACAGCAGAAGCTTCAATTAGAACAATGCACTTCCATTGCCATGCAAGGTAGAACACCCGCCATCACTTTTGTTTGGAAGTGCTAAGTCAGAAATGAAGAAATAATTTTAAAAACCCAAATGGAAGGGACAAGGGGTAGCCTCTGTACCTAGAAGAGCCAAGACACCAGCTTGTATTACCAAACAGGGAGGGAAAACATGCTGCTTAGTCACTGTCAGATATCCCTCACCTCAACCAGGGCTAGTAACAGAGACCAGTTTAGGGGAGACAGTCACTGATACCAGACCCAAGCTAGCTGAAAATCATTCCAGTATTCCTGACTGGAGCAGATTTACACTGCTGCATGGGCAGTCATTTGCTTCTTTTCCATTTGCTTCTAGATTCCAGTCAAGGACCTGACCTTTTGGGGCTAAAAGGGAGGGCCTGTCTATGTCACACCAGGTGGAAGGGCACCAGGACTCCTCTTGTCCCACAGCAGTGTCCCCCTGCAGAAAGGCAGGATCCAGGAGGATGAAGCCAGGCTCTTCTCAGCTGTGCCAAGCAGGAGAAAATGGGCAGAAACTGATGCACAGGGGTTCCACCAGGACATCAGGGGAAACTTCTTTCCTATGCAGTGACTGAGCACTGGAACAGGTTGTCCAGAGAGGGTGTGGGTCTCCTTCACTGGAGATATTCCAGAACCATCTGGACACAATCCTGAGCCCTGCGCTCTGGGTCCTGCTGGAGCAGGGAGGTGGGACCAGATGATCCACTGAGGTCCTTTGCAACCTGACCCATCCTGGGATTCTGTGATTCTCTGATCAGGCTGCACTCAGAACCACTCTCATCTCTCTCTGTTTTCAAGCCTGAAGCTCACACTGCACCATGGTTCTGCTCTCAGCCAGCCAATCGTGCCAAAATTACCTCAGTTATTCCTTTTCCTATACAGCCTATTGCTGTATATCAGAGAAGAATAAAGTTTTCTAAATCAAACTCAGGACATTCCTGACAGTGCTCACTCCCTTTCTACAGACCTTTTGGATGAAACCTAAGTTTAAATGACCACTGATCATATCCCAGTGCCCACCTTACCCATGGGATGCCCTGCAAATGAGCCACAGGGATGCTGCCAGGGAGAATGAGCTGGGGCAATTCAGCAACATCTCTGCTTCTCAACCCAGAGACACAGCACAAAATCCACTGGCAGAGTGACCTGACAATTCTTTTAATTTGAAATCAAGACTTGGAAAGGATTAACACCTCTGAAAGACAGGGTCAGCCCACTGTGCAATAGATCTGAAATAACTCAGTTGAACCATTGGGAAATCCAAATTTGACAGGAAAAGAAGACCAAAAGGTTGTTTAAACTTTTAATATCTACTTCATTTAACTACAGAAAGCTTGGTGAAATAACCTTAAAAAGTATCCCAGAGATTCTTCAAGTGAAACATCTCGCCCAGCAAGAGCAAAGCTTTTCCCAGTTGGGAGCTCTTGGTTGGCAGAGTGTGATTAAGGAGTGCTGGCTGTTGGAACATGCTGAAATTGCCTTTAATATGATGACAGTCACTGCTTCAGTGGGGAGGAACCACTTGGGGAGAAAAAAAAAGGCCCAAGACACAAGCATGCAAACATTAATGAGTATGCTGTCAAGAAGAAATATACCATGAAGAGGATGGGCTACTTTCACCTAAAACTTTTCCCTTTAGCCTAAAGTGTCTGGCATAGCTCTGCCACTGAGGGTGCTTTAGCTCAGGAGACTGAAGGAATTACAGCTTTTTAGAGACATCTGTAATTGTCAGCAGAGCAGGAGCCTTCTACTTATGGCAGGATCAAATTAAATTAATTTTTAGACAGCAAAGACCCCATTTCCAAGATTTTGATGATGTTTTCTCATACTTGAATGTGCACCAGCAAAGAGCTCTTCCTTTCTGGTGCAGAGTCAGGGGAAATCACCCACAGCTGGGAAAGCCAGGAGGAGAGCCACCCACCAGCTAGAGAGCTCTCTACCACAGCACAGAAACACAGCATCAGCCACTTGTGCAGAGATGGAGCTGCTGATGACAGTCATGGCAAAGCCACTCCTGGACAGCACCATGGGGCTGCCTCTGTGACACACACCCCAGGATGAAGAGCTCTCCCTGCCCCCAAAGGGAGCACTGCATGTTCTCCCAGCTCAGGAGATGTCACTGAGGCACTTGGCACGTGGCAACTCTGCAGAGCCCTGCATTTATTTCTGAAGGGCACCCACAGGAGGATGAGGCAGCACAGGAGAGTTAGCTGGGGGGGTTATGGGGATGGCATGAACAGATGGTGTGGTGAAGAACCATTTCCTTCCCAGGGCACACTGACTGCATTAAATCAATCCCTGGGCTTTCATGGCAATGAGCTGAGGCTGTGCTGTGAAGGATTTTAACAATCTGACCATCTCCTGCTTGTGGGTATCATTCTATTGGGTCTCCACACTTTATTTACTCTCAGGGAAGCTCCTTCCATTTTTCTCATGTGGTTGTTGGTGATCTTCCCTGCTATCTGTCTGGCAGCGATTGCCTCTGTGCCAGCTGTGGATCTCTGTAAAGCTCACCAGCAGTGTTTTTGTTCCCATCCATGTACCCAGGCACTGACACAGGATGCTCCATAGGGGCTGAGCCTGCTGGTTCTGCAGCCCTCGCTTATCTCATTGCTCCAAACCTAAACAAATTAGTTTGTAATCCTCAGTATTGTATGCTCTGGAAAACCTGGCTTTAAAACTGATCAGAAATTACTTCATGTAAAACTGGAGTCAATCTCCTCTTCCTGTCTGGGGCTAGAAGAAAACCCTGTACCTGCATAAATAGCAGGTCTTTGCAATCAATAATATTGACTAGTCTGTATTTCCCTATTTTTGGCCATGCTTCACTGTGTTTACACACAGTTTGCATTGCTTTCTACCACTCCCTGTGCACACACAATTAATGAAACACCAGCTGGTGCAAGATAAACATTGCTGCAGGGATGTAAAAAGACACTACACGAAAGTACAGATCTCTACCTCTGTTATTTTCCATCTCAGATGCCTCCCAGAGCTCCTTCTGAGCTCAGAAACTTTGGCTAAAGCATCTCCCTGGTTTTCTCTTTGAATTTTTGGGTTTTTTTTTCCCCTGAGGTCCAAAAATCCAGCTAACTCCAAGCTTTCCACACAAGGCAGCAGTTCTGCAGTCACCTTCTCCCAGGAAAGCCTTGTCCAGGAGGCTGACTCTCCTCAGTGGGGTTTGTCACTCACCTTAGATGCTGGGTTGTTGGGAAGGATAAAAGTTTGACAAGGAAGTCTCACAGATATGTGTGTTTAGCAGAAAGATTTTTAAATGTAGAGTCTGATGAAGGAATAGAGATGGAAGCAAGTTTTGATATAGAGGAAAAGAATTGCTGAGCCAGTTTTACTGGATAACCAAGGCGGCAAAGGGTGTGTTAGTCAGAAGGGGTTTTTATGGCTTAGAGCAAAGGATAAACCCACCTCAAACAAGAAAATGTTTTTACCAAGCAGAAAGAGAGCACAGGCAAACAAGTCAGCAAAGTTGCAAGAAGAAAAAAAAGTCTCAGAATTTTCCACTGCAAGAAAACTGAAAAACAACTTCTAGCTTAAACTGTAATGTACTAACTTTTAGTGAATGGAGAAGAGAAACATGAATATGGTAATTACAGTAGTAACAATGGGCTATAGATAACAGTTAAGGTATAGATTGGTTCTACTGTATGAAGATGCTCAGCAAAGAAAAGTATAGAATGCATTTGTAACCTAAACTAAGGTCTCCAGGCCTGCCTGCAGCTGGAGCTGACAGCTGTAGGCACAGGCTCTGTCACCCATGACCCTGGGCTGCTGTAACTCTTGGATACAATAAACTGCATTTTGAAGAGCTCCTGGAGTCCTGCATCTCTCATTCAGGCTCTTACACTGGGGGACAAATGTGCAGCTGTGTTGGATGTTAGCACCATGAAGGTGCTCAGAGGGCTGCAGCACCTGACCTGTGATGTCAGGCAGAGACAGCTGGGCTTGTTCAGCCTGGACAAGGCTCCAGACCTGAGAGCCCCTTCCAGCATCCAAAGGGGCTACAAGGGAGCTGGAGAAGGACTTTTGGTGAGGACATGCAGTAATAGGACAAGGGAAGTGGCTTTATACAGCCAAAAGGCATATTTAGATTCAATTTGGGGAAGAAATCTTCCCTGTGAGGAGAATTTGCACATGTTGCCCAGAGAAGCTGTGGGATGTTCCACCCCTGAAGTGTTCAAGGCCTCACTGGATGGGGCTCAGAACAACCTGCTGTAGTGGAAGGTGTCCCTGCCCATGGCAGGGGTGTGGAAATGATCTTTAAAGCCAAACTGACCCAAACTATTCAGTGATTCTGTAATTCTGTGTTCCATATGGGGCAGGGCTGATCCATGGGGGCAGAGCATCTTGTCCTCAAGAAGGCCAGCAAGGCTAAAGAAGGCTGTTGGGCTTTTGCAGGCCCAGTCTCTGTCCTGGCAGACTCCTGACCATCCCCATTAGCAGCTGCCTGATGTGCTGGGATGAATTTGAGCCCAACTGGTCTGGCAGAAAGCTCTTCATGGGACACATACTACAGAATTTCTAAAAAATGCTTGAAGTTGCAGCTGATGGCTCATCAGGCTCAGCCAGGCATCTGTTTGGGACATTAATGCAAGGCTGCACTGGGCTTGTAAATTATTATTCATGCAGTTTTGTAGAACATCTTGAGGTTGTTGGCTGATTCCTTCACTAAATGGGAGCAGGGACAATTATCCACACATGAAAACATGCATGATTCAGTTCATCCATTTGCAATCCTAGTGTGGCCTTCCTTGGCAGGATGGCCAGTACAGCCTGGGAGAAGGATGGTCATTCATAGCTGAGCTGCTCTGACCAACAACTGCCCCATTTAACATGGATTTACCTCAGATAAACAATGGAGATGGAAATTCACTACAGTGGCACAGAGTCAAGGAAGGCAGAATTGGTGAAAATAGTGAGGTTAGACAAGAAATTAATTACGGAGATGACAGGATGTTCTGTCACACAGGGACACGGACAAGGAAAAGTGGATGTCTGTGCACTGAGAGGGAAGCAGTGAGCATGAACGGAAAAACTAAATTTAATCATAATAAAGGCTTCATTTAATCTGATCAGTTAGAAATATCCTGATTAGAAATGGCTGTTCTTTGCTGCTGTCATGGGTTGGTTGCTTAGGTCCCCATTTTCACATTTTTAAGGGAGTGTGAAGTGTCTTAGGCTCTCAGAAGAAGCCAGAGCCTGTTCCTGAGGTAACAGGAGTGCTGTTCATAATAAAAAAGAGGACAATGGACTGCTTCCAAAGGGATATGTACTCAGAGAGCACAGAGAGGTAAAGTCCCCCTGCTCTGCAGGTACAGTGACTGATGGAAATTTAATACAGGAAACAGTTATAGAACATTTCTGGCAGCTGAGACAGCTTTGTGGAGTACTAATAAAAAATCTGATATTCACCCAGAAGTCAGAGGGGAGGTCCCAAAGTTCAAAATATCAAAAGATCACTGACAGTTTAATTAAGGAGTTGAGAGAATCAGAGGCTTTTATAACTGCTCACACTGTGCTCCTTTTTTAACAGTAACCTACAACTAAAACCTATATTATGGTTTTGCTATCTTCAGGAAGGGAAACAAATTAAGAGCTAGGGTTGTAAGCTCTGAGAAATAAAAATATGGGGGAAAAACAAATGAATAATATATATTCCTTCCTAAATGCACAGAATATTTTTAGCTTTCAATAAGTTGCTCAGAAGTGCAATAATAGGGGACTCAGCTTATTTCAGGTGCTTCCCAGAATGTCTCTATCCCTCCTGACAGCTATGCCCACCTCTGGAATATATTTAAGCATCTCCTGAATTTGTTCCTCCAGAGTTTCTTTGCATGGGACCTAAACTGAGCCAGCTTGCTAATCACAGCCACTGGCAGACAATTAAAAAAGGCACAGTCAATCAGCCATCATCAAGTTGGAAGTGACAGGCTGGGTTTAATTTTTAACTAAAACTAGTGGGATTTATGCAAACTTTCCCACAAAATTCCTCTTGCACTTTGTTTACAATTTAATACTTTCCTACATGCACTGTAGGAAGCACTGAAAGCAAGGTAAATCTGGGATTTGCAGGACTGCAATGATTATTGTGTGCTGAACCAGCACATTTGGGTATTATTGCATCTGTGTAGTGTGAGCTGAAAAATAATAGATTAATGGATTTATACTTGCAGAGAAAAGAAAGGTCTTACACAGAGAGTTTTATTTAGCATTTGAGAAGCTATTTATTTATTTATTTATCTGAGGAGCCTTTTTGTTCAAGCCAAGGCAAAAACCTAATAAATAAAATCAGCACTGTCTCCATTGCAAAACTGCTGTGAAATTGTTACTGATCATTTCTGGATGGGTCAAAATGGATCCCACCCTTGGACAGAGCCAGACAATTCCCACTTGGATGAATGCTCAAGCTCTGCCTGTGCCTTGTGAAGCCCATGGGGATCCACTGATAAGATCCAAATGAACAGGCAGAGGTTCTCTTTCCCCAGCCATGGCTTTGGGTGCATTTCTACCTGCATTCCCAGTCTGGCAGAAATAAGGTTTAGGGAATGAGAAGTCTGGGGTAGAAGCTCATTTTATACCTTCAAGTCATATTTTGCAGTTGCTAAAATGTCTGGTGTTCAGCTCCAGGAAGCAATGACAGAATAAACCATCTCAGTTTTTAACATCTCCCCGTTTTCTTGAAATTATCAGGTTGAAAAAAATCATAGATCTACACAGGAATTAGACTCAGCAGCCCCTGTAAGAAGAAATCCATTGCTCTGGAATAATTGTTTGGAGGGGCGTGAGGTAACCTCTGTCCTCACTTTCTGTGTGAATCCTGCCTGCTGGTAAAAACTTCCTTAACTGGAAATCAAAAATGAAATGGCAATGTTCCTTCCCACTGCACCATGCACATTCTCCCTCTCCTTTGCAGTGAGAAGAGATTAAAAGCATCAGTTTTAATTGATGAGGGGAGGTAAACACAAAATGCTTATTTTTTAATATTTACAAGATTAAAAATAGCAAACCTTTGATTTATTTTTTTATTAGCAGTCATGTCCTGTGCAAGCAATGCTGCCTTGAACTGGTATCAGCAGACAGCCTGCAGAATGCCTTCTGTGTCAACCAAGGAGAATTTCTTAATTATTAGAGCTTTCTAAACAGAAAAATAGCATTAATTCACAGAAAGCACAATTGCAAATAATCATCAGTCTGGATCTTCACTCTAACACAGCCAGTCACATTTTTGTCTCCCTATGGACCTGCCCATCCCTGACATTCCTGTTTAATGATCTTCCCCCACACAAACAAATCACCCAGACTGCACTGTACCCCACTTTCACTGGGGTACATCAGCTGAGTGCCTTCAGCATCAGCTGCTGAGTCTCCGAGTGCAGAAAGCATCACACCAGCACACAGGATTCTTTTTTCTGCAGCCAGACAATGCTGTTCCAAGATCCTTGAATGAGAAGTAGGCTAAATTGCCTTGCATTTCTCAATAAAGACCAGCAGAAAAACAACATAAAATGACCTTTTGATTTAGATTTAGACAGGAAGTTCCACATACAGGAAAATAATAAGTCTACCTCTGTAATGCCACAGGATTATCAGAATTGGGTTCAGTCCTGCTTTTAACAGAGCTGGTGATTTGTCTCTGGCTCCTACAGCAGCATGGTCAGGATGTCTGAGGAAGGTATTTAACTCAGAGATTATATCCAGAATAGAATATTGGCCTGCTGGTACCGTGGGGGATTTATGTGGCTCTGAAACACTACTAGGGATGATAGTGCACTGGCTGATCTCTGCATCTACCTGCAGCCTGAAGGCAAAATGTGCTAATCCAGACTGTGCTGTGAATCCAGAGCACCCCAAACCTCCCAAAGATCCTATGGGATATTCACTGCCCTGGGTTTGAGGGAGAGAGAGGAGAGGAGAGGAGAGGAGAGGAGAGGAGAGGAGAGGGAGGAGGAGAGGAGAGGAGAGGAGAGGAGAGGAGGAGAGGAGAGGAGAGGAGAGGAGAGGAGAGGAGAGGAGAGGAGGAGAGAGAGAGGAGAGGAGAGGAGGGAGGAGAGGAGAGGAGAGAGAGGAGAGGAGGAGGAGAGGAGAGAGAGGGAGAGGGAGGAGAGGAGAGGAGGAGGAGAGGAGAGGAGAGGAGAGGAGAGGAGAGGAGAGGAGAGGAGAGGAGAGGAGAGGAGAGGAGAGGAGAGGAGAGGAGAGGAGAGGTCTACAACCATCATCTAATTCAACTGGCTGACCGTTTCAGGGCTGATCAACAGTTACAGCACGACCTTAAGGGCAATGTCCAAATGCCTCTTAAACACCGATGGGCTGAGGGTATCGACCCTCTCTCTAGGAAGCCCATTCCAGTGTTTGACCATCCTCTCAGTAAATAAATGCTTCTTAATTTCCAGTAAGCCTTTCCTGGAGCAGCTCTGAACCATCCCCACTCATCCTGCCACTGGACCCCAGGGAGAAGAGATCAGCAGTTCTGTCTCTGCCCTTCCCCTCCTCAAGCAGCTGCAGGGGGAAATGAGGCCACCCCTCAGCCTCCTTTTCTCCACACCAGAAAAACCCAAAGTGCTCAGCTGCTCCCCACACTCCTTCCAGCCTTTTCACCAGCTTTGCTGCCCTGGTGCATTCAAGAGTTTCACACTTAGAACCAAGCTCTGCACAGCCAAGCAAGAGAAAACCCTGTGTGCTCTGCTCCTCCAGGGAGGGGATCCAGACAGGATTCACTGCACCTCATTTCCCAGGGTCAGAATGAGCTGAAGAGCACCCAGAAGAGGTGACCTGAAGAAGAGATGAGTGTACAGGAGATGAAGCAGTGGCAGAAAGGGGAGGGAAAGGAGTGAGGCTCAGGGAAAAGAGTCCAGCTCTGTCACAGCTGCAGAAGTGAGACAGCAAACCCACAGCAGCTCCTGCAGCACTCACTCTGCTCCAGCTGTCCCACCCCGTCTGGCAGGGGCTGAACTTGAAGCTGCTGCAGTTCTCCCTTTCAATTTTTATGCTGCTCTTCTACCTAGGAAAGTCACACACAGTCCTCCAAGGACTCACTTCCTTGCTTTGAATGCCATAAATTCAAATCCCCATGTCCCTGAAGAGGGGCAAAGACACAAGGAATTGCTCAGGGGAGCAGGAGATGGGAAGGAAGAGCTGCAGAAAAAACTCTGGCCTCAGATCTGTAATTGTCACTTGGAAGGATCCGTGGGGCTCTCGGTGGCAGAAGGAGGGGGATGGCCTTTGCTGGGCTGTCTGTAACCACACAGCTACAAACACACAAGGAACTGCTGCACTATCTGTACTGATTAATTCCTCACATGGCTTTGGATTGCTCAGATCCCTGAGCAGTTTCTCCAGGAATTTCCAGCCCAGGACCACCAATCAACAATCTGGACAAGGTCACTCTATTTGAAGGCTTGGAGTGGGCTCTTCCCACCCAAGCCCATTTGACATACAACTGTAGACACCATCAGAGGTGGTGTTAGATATAAATCAGTGGAACAGTCCTTAAAGAAATATTGCAATTGAGTATTAACATATCTGGTGAGAGTGGTGAATGTAATAAAGCTCAACAATAAAAATCTTCAAAAATGTTCTGAAGTAAAACCCTTTCCAAGCATAATGGCAGCTACAAAGTCACCTAAGATGTGAACAAAACAAAACCAAATCGAGTTTTGAGGGTGTAACTTGCTTGGTAATCACACTAAACAGTCACTAAAGATAAGCTATCCCTATGGGACTTAATTTTTTGGGATAACATGTTCATATAAAAGAAAAAAAAACCCCAGATAACTTAAAACCAGAGAGGGACAGAAAAGGCCTGAGACAAGGCCAATGCTCTGACCCCTTTCCATGTAAGCAAAGTCACTCCCCAGGACTGGTGGGGACTGTGTGAGCACCAGCTGGTGAAGTGCTAACAGCTCTGAACTCAGCTCCTGCAATTGTGAGTAGCTCAATTCAGAGCTCAAAACGTGTGAAAGTCCTCAGGGTCACCAGAACACAAGTGACCTTCAGGGGCAAGGGCTGATAGCTGAACAATGCTCTCTGCCACTGTGCATCAGGACTGTCACTAATACACCACACCATTGCACCATTGGGAGTGTCTGGAAAATGAAAATAACGATAGTGATTGAACCTTGGGACAACCTTCACTTTAGGACACGTGAATGCAGAATTCAACTTAAAATAAAGCTTTTCTAAAAACCACATGACACAGAACTGATGAGTGATTCAGTCAAGAAACCATATGTGATGCATTAAAACCTCAAGCAAGAAGAGGAAGGCAATTTAAAAAGAAATTATTCTAATCTGAAGGAAAAAAGGAAAATAGGACGTGTGTGTTAACACAGTCTAATGGCCTCGCCTGCTAAAAAGCCCCAGAGATTCCGTGTGCTGGAGGTATTAGATAACATCAGTTGCTCACAGCGTTGTCCCTGGCTTTAAGAGCATCATCACAGGGAGAAAAACCTGAGCTCCCCAAATGGGATTTCACTGCCTTAAAGGCACTCATCTCTCCTCACATCTCCTGGCTCGCTCTCAGCACACCTTCCAGGAGCAAACGCACCAGGGGTCAGACAGGAACAATTGTCCTCTTCCCCTGACTCATTCCTTTAACACAGCTCATTCTGGCCACAGCAGAAAGCAGCAGGATGTGACTGTGTGCCTTAAAAGCTGTGGCTGGTATTTTTGCTGTATGGAAGCACAGAAGAATTTTAGCTGTGATTTCAGCAGGGACAAGGTTTCATCTGGATTTTCCCCCGCACTTGCACAGGCTGTGCTGGGCTGGCAGTTCAGCAGAGGTGGTACATTAGCAAATGGAAGCAATGATGAGAAAAGGAAAAAGAAAACCCAGAAAGTGGCTGGAGCAGGGGACATATGGAGGTAGGTAGGGAGGTAGGGCAGCACTTTTCCAGGACAAACATTCTTGTTCTGGCTCCTGGAAATAAACACAGCACAGCACAAGTGCAGGAATGAGGTTGAGATGTGGGTATGGACAGTAGCAGGGGATCAAGACCATCCAAGACCCTCAAAGCCTTCCCAACCCAATGCCAGGAAGGTCTGGAAGAACTGACTGTGCATGATAACTAATTTAGAAAATTAGTTAGAAAATAAGAAACTTATCTCCAGGATGGGAAAACCTATCTACAAACAGGTACCCCCCTGGGTAAAGCCTGGGCATGTGTGCACCCCACAACCCAGGACCCCCAGTTGGAACAATTGAAGCCAGGACTGGTGATCCCTCTTCCTCACCCTTCTTTTGCTTGTTTGCTTGCTTTCATTAATCTCTCTCTTTCTCTGCTCCCTTTCACCCCACTCCTTTATCCAAAACCCACTGCTGTGTGCTTACACAAGGAGAGCAGGGACTAACTCATAAAAATTCCCATCCCAAGTGTGTAATTTACTAATGAATCTTTGCAAACATTTGCAGACCCCCTGACTTCTGTTTTTCCTTTCAACCCAAGATTTCCACCCTGGTTGCTCACTTCCCTTTGATGGTTGGATGCCACAGAGCCTCCTAAAAATCAGTCATGACTCCCCTCCTCAGGCCAAACTCCATGGCTGAAGGTTTCAGAGAGAGCCCCCTCCAGCTGGGTGAAATCTTGAGAGGCACTTAATGAATTAGATATTATTAATATTCTCTTCCAGCCTCAGAAGGCAGTAATTAACTCTTTGAAGACTCATCCCAAACCCTGCTTTATTACTCAATCCTCAGAGGCAGCTATGTAATCTCATTGTGATTTTAAAGAATATCTTTTCAGAATAATTATTTTCCTTGATTGAAAAAAAAAAAATAAGACATTCAAAGTCCTGGTACTGTCTTGAGTGTGTATTAGTGATGTCAGACATGCTGTAAAGATATCAGAGCACTAAACATGATATGCTGCAATACTTTTGCTCAGCAGATGCCTTAAGGAGGTCATTCAACATGCCAGGCTCTAAATGCTATTTGGGAGTGAGAAAACATTATTTTCCCACTTCAACAAGACTTTAGCTTCCCTGTCATGTGGAAATAACCTTTTGTGCTCAGTGCTATTATTAATTTATTAGCCTTTTGAACGTCTAAATGTTTTGCAGTCTGTGGACTGCATCAAAGTGCTGGCTGAGGGACAGGGCAGCACAAACACATGGTGTGTGCACCCAGATCCATGGATATGTGTTTCAAAGAGCAGAGCTGGTGCAAGAACACTTCTGCCTATGTATTTTTGACAGTGAGAACAGCCATTTTCTCAGGCACAAACCCCCAAGGAGTTTATTGAAGTTATAATTAAATGTCAAACCTTATGAGTGATGACTATGTAGAAAAAGTGCTAAGTATATATTTCTATAGAAATCAATTAAAGGAGACAATGATTTTCTTTCCATTTAGGCTCCATGACTCCAGCACAAGCTGCTGCAGCACAGTGCAGCTGTCAGCCCAGCCTCAGTGCCTGAACAATTGTTTTCTGTTCACCTGATGGACCTGTCCTGAAAGGCACCGATTTTCCTCAGGGGTGAATTCAGCGCCAAACGCTTCTGTGATTCCCACCAGGGAATCACGTATCCCTCCAACAGATAGGAGGTTTGAAACAATCCCCTGAATATCTTTATGTAACAGGACTTGGGTTGTGTCCCTGGTGTTGAATGTAGCATGATCTATTATGTGCCCAGGAACAAAACACAGAATTTCTGCAAATTTCTGCAAAGCAGGCTCTGACTCAGCGCATCTGACTGCAATGCCAGGCTGCTTCCAAAACAGTTATTGACTGGAACTGCAGGAGAGGGGTGGGGTTCAGCTGATGGACGTGAGGTATTTAAAAGTTAGTGATCATGGACTCTGTGAAATCAAAAGGGATGGTTTTCCAATCCCAAACTGGGAACCTAAACTGGTTCCTCCCAGAGGAACCATCCTTCATGGACTATGAAGGTGATTGGTGACTACCTGGACAGCATCACCCAATTTTTAATGAAATTAACTCTACTCTCCACGCTCCACATTGACACAACCCTTCTTTGACTCTTCATACACTCTCACATACTGCCCACACATTCCCCCAAATGGCATTTTCTTTCCTTCTGTAAAATCCAACATTTCTTTAGGAATGCTGTTCCTTCTCACTGGGAGTCACTGCCCCCATGTCAAAGTCCGTGTACCTGACACTGAACTAAACTGCAGGTATCTCTACTGGCAACTTGAGTTCCATGAGTTTTCCCACCTGGGTGATTCCCCATGTCAGGGCCCTGCAGGAAAACCAATTTTCCTTTAATAAACGAGGAAGAAATTCTGAGGAGAAAGAGAGAAAATTAGAAGAAATTCTGTGACAACTCAGCCAGGAGGCTACTCCCCATACACAGCCCTGGACTGCAGAGCTGAACTCCAGCACAATGCTCTGTCAGGAATAGACATGTCCATGTTTTTCTCAGGAAGCCAGCTGGAGTGACAGGTTCACAGTTTTAAGAAGGAAAGAATACATTTTGGTACAATATAGTGGCATTATCTTGTCCCATGAAATCATCATCAGCAATGCCTGAGCAGAGCTGTCATTGCAGGGCTGTAGCTGGTGAGATGGCATGGAGGGAATGCTGCAGTCAAGGCTTGGAGCATTTCTTATCAACAGAGAAGTGATAAGCTAGAAATCATGAACCAGCTTCCAAGCCCCAAAGCCCTCCTTCAGGTCTGAAGTGGAGCTAACAACCTCGAGTCAGAGGTAAACTGACAAGCTGGAACCAAACCTGATTATAACTCAGCTCCTTCAGGCTCCAGCACAGACAGAGGGGCACTGTAATCCCATTGCACCTGCTTCTTGCCTTGGGTATTTCGTGCCACACTTGGGGTATTAATGAGCACAAGTGATGCACAGAAATTGAAACCTCCTCTGAAAGCAGCTCCAGTGGCTAGCTAGAAGCTACACTTAAGAAAGTAAAATTGTAGTTGTGTTGACGTCCTCTTACTGCAGAGGCTGAAATGGTCCTGTGAAATACTGAGGTAGCCTTGGTACATTATCAGGTGAGATGCCCAAGGTACAGCTGCAGAAAAACGTCTTTCAACAGCTAGAGGATCACAGCTAATGCTCAGCAATCTATAAATCATTGTTATGAGATTTCTCTATGCAAATGAAATTTATATAACCTTCATCAATCGTAAAAAAAAATCATAAAGATGAAATTTTGCAGCCGCAATGTGAATTAAAGGATCCCTTAACCTGTTTTCAAGATACGTCTTTATAGCTAATTAATTTTCAGATTGAGTGTTCTTTGAAAGGACTAATGGATAGTGAGCATTGCTGATTGATTATAAAATGAGCAGGAGGGTTTAAGAAGTGAGCTGTGAATGTAAAATCACTACCCAGCTTTATTAACTTTGCCATATTAAAATTCTAGACTATGCAACTGCAAGATGCAGGTATTAATACAGTACCTTTGATGAGTGTATTTTATTTATTTAACATCAACAGATTTCTCTTAGTTGGTCTATAACATGGAGATCTATCAGATTGTCCTCTGAACTGTATCTTGGAGACTTCAACTTTGAGAAATCCAGAATCTGGATTCTATAAAATATAACTTTATACATTTATGTGACGGGGTGGAAAAAAACCCAACAAAATGAAAACCAGCAAGTATGAAGAAAAGGAAAAGAAATGCAATCCATATGTCATCCTGCTCGGACTGCTCTCCAGAGCTGCAAATCTACAGGTAACTTTTATTGAGCCATCATTACCAACAGTGACAAGAGCATTTATCGAAAGGCCACTCAATCTGCAATGACCTGAAAACATCAGGAGGAAATGGGGGGTTGTTAAACACTGCAAGCACCTGGTCAGAGGAAGGGGAAAATAAGGACCTTACCCTCTTTCTCAGATTGCAGGTGAGCGTGAGGTTCCTCGAGAAGGAGTTGGCAAAAGCAGTGTAAAAGTCCAGCACTTTCAGCAAGGCTTCTCGCTTAATTATATGCAAATCGCAGTAGGTCAGAGCCCGAACGTTGGCACAGGCATGGGCCAGGCTGGTTTCCTTCCAGAAGATATCACCAAACACATCACCTTTACCTGAAAAACAGCAGGGCAGATTTGTTAAAAGGTAATGCTTAGGCAGAGTTTCTCAGCACACAGATTATTTTTTCACAACCTGTCGTATGCTCCCAATTATCCCAACACAAGCTCCCAGCCATGAAAACTAACAAGGGTAAAAGTTTTAAAATTAGCTGAGGTACTTGAGCATCCTTAGCAGTAGCCCCAGGTTTTTAAGGTATTAATAGATTGCTCTGTGAAGTGTCACAAAGCATAAGAGCCAGATTGTAAAGGTCTCCTTGTAGCTGAGAATTCAAGTAATGGATTTTTCAAAGGCTACCAAATATAATGAGCACTTAACTAATGTTCAGGTGATTGAATATTTCAGGTGTCTGTTCCCAAGTGATTTAGGAGTCCTGGTCTTACAAAAACCTTCTGACATCTAGGCTCTTTCATCCTCATGGCTCTACAATGAGGGGCAGGAGCCAGCTTCCAGGGCCCAAGGACCACATTTTAAAGGACATTTTAACATTTTTAATTCAGTGTAATTGGTAACACTCCTTCTGGAAAACCAACCAAAAGCCTCACTGAGACTTTTAAATAGCCACCTCTAAATCTTAAACACATCCAAAAATATAGTTCTAAACCCAAATTCATCCATTTTAAGGCTTAGGCTTAAGTATCTTATTTCAGTGTTTGCTGAGTAAGAGAGATTTGGCACCTGAGACACTTACATGTATATTCCCCCTAAACCAGAGGGGAAAATTACACCTAAGGTTACTTCTGCAGTGTAGCAGAACAGCTGATTGAGGACTTGGGACTAGCTCTAGTCCAGTGCCACGGACAGAAGAGCTCCAGGGACTGGGAATTCTTTGACTTAGCCCAGTTTTCTTTCCTCTGCAAGGAATCCACATCCCCACACCTGTGCTAGACACCCAAGCAGGAGAAGAGGATAAGAACACCAGATGCAAAATCACACTTCTGACCCAGCCAGAAGCACAGCATGGGTGCAGGTTGGAGATAGGCTTTCAGGTTTGGACCTTCTGGTTGTCCCGAGAAGAGACAACAGAAAACACACTGAAACATTCCAAAGCTGCCTCTGGCTGCCTGGGTTTGGCCAGGACCATGGTGTGTGGTTTGTGGCTGACACCTCAAATCCTGAAGCAGAAACCGTGGTACAAGGGGTATTTATTGTTTCAGACCCCAGAGATATCCCAGCTCTGTGTTTTAACAGTTATTGAAAGGGAACTCAGATCAGTCAGCCGGTGGCTATTGATTTCAGGCACCTCAAGCAGCCCCTTGGTGAAGGTTAGGGATGTTACAGTTTTGGCATGAAAAAGGTAATGGATTTTAGTATTTCCTCTTTTAAAAACTTTTAACATTTTCCTCCACTCTGTTGTGGAAACACAGACCAGAGGGGTAATCTATCCAACCTTATTACTTTCAGGGGTCAGAGGCTCTATTTCTCTATTTCCATTTCTGCTTTTGGTATTGTACCCAGTAAAACATATCTAACATTTCTCAGGCAGAGGGAAATAAAATGTGCAAGTCTTTATCTTCCCTTCTCTGTTTTTATTTTCCAAAAAATATCTCTATAACAGAACTATCCCTTAGAAAGGTTATAACTGCATCTCATTGAGCTGCTTTTGATTCTACATATTTTTATGTAATTAAATTTAACTACAATACATAACACAGCTGGTATAATTGATAAAACAAGGTGCTTTAAAATGTTTTCCTTAATACAGAGCATTTTATAGTAACATTATAATTTATGCAATGTACTGCTTTGAAATTACCTTTTGCAGTTAATTGTCCTTGTCTCTACTTAGAGTTCAAAACCCAGTTTACAGACATGCTCAACAGAGTTACATAATTTATAGAAAACAGTCCATCTCTGAAATGCAGAAAATTGCTTAATGGATTTGCTCTCTGAGGTGGACACAGGACAGAGCTGAGTCCTACTTTCAGTGCAGAGTGCAGTTAAAAGACAGTGGTTTTATCACTGAAATGTGAGCAAACCACTTGTTCTCTTTTCAAATTTAGGCTAATATGTAGTTAATTTAACCAAGAGGTTGAAAGCAGTGGATGCTCCCCCCAAAACTCAGGACAACAGTGTGTTACAGAATCTCTATATATACCATGGATAAATGAAATAATATTCATAAGCTTGAGAAGATCTTGGTGTCCTTCTGTGTGTTAGGGATGTGGGACTGCACTGGTTGGGACTTAAAGGTTGGGACACAATGAACTGAATTTATTCACTCTTCCATGAGCCATCACTCACTGGATTTGAAGGGTGAAACTCTAAACTCCTCTTACATTGTGGTTTATACTCTTCAGAAAGTACAAAATCTTGCAAGCCTTTAAGGGATCTTGAATTTGACATTTCCCACACACTTCTGAGCTTGTCTGCTGGTTATAAATGTGCTAAGGAATGTACAGAATGAAAACAAAACCTCCCAGATTCTCCAAAACAACGCCTCTTTTTTCATAAATACAGATTAATGCACTATACTTTATCCCTATTAACTGGAGTTCTCTGTGCAGAGAGGTAATTTCTCACTCAGGACAAGATCAGAAGTTAGGAAAGGATTCTTTACTCAGCGGGCATTGAACAGGATGCTCAGAGAGGCTGGGGGTGCCCCACCCCTGAAATGCTCAGGGCCAGGCTGGATGGGGCTTTGAGCAACTTGGTCTAGTGGAAGGTGTCTCAACCCATTCCATGATTCTGAGGGTAATTTTACACATTGCAACTAAATTAAAATGAAATTTTCATGGTTGCAAAACAGCAAATTTAACTGGCTAGGTCTGACACAGCCACCCAGAGACACAGAGAAGAATTTTTCACTTGCAGGAGATGTTCAGAGCTCCAGGGGAAGTGCTGCTGGGGCTGAGCTGGGAATGCAGCAGTGCTGATGCAGCCTGCACAATATCCAAAGGTTCTCTGGAGGTTTATTGAGACCTTAGTACATTCCCTCCCAAAGCTGCCCTGTCCTGAGTCCTGAGCACCTCCTGAATGCAGGCAAACCCTTCCCAAACCCCTTTCCCCCTGCTCACAGTGCCAAAAGCATCACTGGAAGAAGGAATGCTCTAAATTAGAGTGCAAGGGAACTACTTTCATACATTTTACACACCATAGAACCATAAAATCCTTTGGGTTGGAAAAGACCTCCAAGATATCAAGTCCTTAACCCAGCAATGCCAAATCCACACCAAAACATGCCCCTAAATGCCACATCTACAGAATCATTGAATCAGTGGGTTGGAAAAGACCACTAAGATCATAAAAATTCAGATTTTTGCAACAAAAGGACAAGTGAAGGTGGCAGGTGTAATTTTTGCTCAAATACCAACATTGCTATCATTCTGAATACTATGTGTGCCTGCACATAAAATATACATATATATTCATGCATATTCACATAAATATATTCAGGGACAATCAGATGGTATGCAGCTGTCAGGATATTTCTATGCACTGTTCTATCTTCTATATTCTGATGACCTTGCCAAACAGATTTGGGGGGACAGATGTTCTCTGCAGCCTTACACCATAGACTGACCTGCCAATTTGCTAGACAGGAGTTCATGCCGGGACCTTTCAGGTAGAAAAATTCTTAAGGGCTTTATGGAACCCCCCAGGAGCTTGCAGATGGAATGAAACACTCAGAAACACTCTGTTTAAACAACATCTCAGAATCCACATGTGTATTTATGCAGAGACAAAATTTATCCTCCTTCAGATGGGGACAGAAACTGAGCTAATAAATATCCTAGCAGAAATAAGAGCTTGATGGATCCTTTGGAAGAAAGTTTAGGCAGGCAGTTAAAGAATAAATCCTTGGTGGGAAATAGCACTGGGTAAAAACACATAAAGGGGACCAAGTCTTCTTAAGGAGGTGTTTTTTTGTGCAGTCTTAGCTAATAAACCAGCTACCCTTTAACCATTTGAAAATATCTCCAAAGCCTCATCAGTCATGCTAGCACGAGCCAGACATGATGAATGATGTTGGCTTTCCATCAGGATGCACTCAAATCTTACACTGCTCATGAAAAGCAAAGGCTGATACTGTTTGAAGATCAGTAAAACTGTACCACAGAGAGAAAATGTTCATCCAATCAGCTCAAGGCCAAATACCATGAAGTGATGGCAGCATGCACACAAGTGGAGGTTGGAGGTCATAATTACATATATTGGCATCTATATTCATACAAATTCGTATTTCTGTGTATCTGCAGTGAAACCTCCTGCTGCAGGACAGACATGTCCCAAACTGATGCAGAAGACAAAAGAGCAGGGAGTGAATCAGCTCCTGTCAACCAGAGCAGCTCCAAGATGGGTCAGTGAGCAGTTTTGCATCTCCTCACCACAGCACACTGGGACTGGCTGCACAGGTTTACAAAATGATCAATATATTCATGGAATAAAATCCATCTGTGGCTACTAAACACAAAATACTTCCCTCTGGGTGAAACCCTGTCGGAAGTGGAGGGTTGGAAACATTCTGGGGAAGTATCACAGTTTCCTTACTTCACCTTCCTACTTTCTCCTGCACTTCTGCTATTGACCACCTTTGGAGACAGGCTGCTGGGCTGGCTGGATTTCTGGGTGTCCTCGTTGGAGACAAATTTGGGAGGAAACAAATTTGGGAAAAATAGGGGATACCAGACGATAAAGTCACCCCAAAACATTTGGCTTAGCTGAAATGGTGGTTTCTGCCTAAAGGGGGTGTTTGGAGAAGGTGATGCAGTGGTGCAAATCCATCAGGTGCACTCCCCATCTGGGACAGCACTGCCAGCACAGCCCAAGATGTGCAGGGATGATTCCAAACTGTGAGAGGTCTTCTTGCCCCTGGGAATGTTTTAGCCTCAGCTTTTTCTGGGCCATCCAGAAGGGCCAGAACTTCCTTGAAAATCAGACCAGAGCTGATCACTGAGCTGCACATAAACCCACCTCTGTGGGGCTGCACGTGAAAGGGCAGAATGACAGGAGAAAACAGCATTTCCAGCCTCTGAGGCATTGTCAAACAGTCAGTAAAGCAGCAATGACAAGAGACCGTGCCAAAACCCTGGTCCATGCTGGCAAAGGTACTTTGCATTATTTAAACCAGCGCAACTTCCCCATCTGCACCTGGAAACACAAAGGAATTAATTACCTTTCTTCCAACATTCAGGACTGCTGCAAGCAGGGCCCAAAGACCAGAAAGATTTTGTGCAAGTATCGTCACTGTCTCACATCCTTCTAGAAGCCCCAGCTCCTGGAGACAGGTTATTTCCATTTTGATTTTATATAGAAATCAGCTTCTATCCTTCCTGACTGAGGAAATAAACCTGAAAGCATGACCATTCCTACCACCTTGAAAACTCATAGTGCAAATCAGATTGCCTCAAACTGTTAGTCTGATTTAAAAGAACTGTACCACACGATTTTTAAATAATTTTCCTATTCTTGTAGTGGCAAGACTTTCAAGTTTTGGCAGTGAAGCATGCAGATCTAATTCAAAAACATATCAATTCAGAGAAAGGAATCTTTCTGACTCTGGAGGCTATGGATCAAATCTGTAACACACTAGCTGGCACTAAATTAAGACTGATGTTTCTTATCATAATTAACCATCATGCAGAGACACAAAAATATATTAAATTTACAAAACAATATGAAAAATTCAAGTTTGTCAGCAAGAACTAATGGCACTTTTGAACAAGCATCAGTAGGACTAAATCTTACAACAGTACTGCAGGTGTCAATCCAGACCTGCAAGATCTGACTGATCTCAAGGCACTTAAGGAGAACTGCACAGTGCAGACCAGCAAATCACACTTGTTTTCAGACCAGTAACCCTTCATATTTTGCAAAATACTTTCAGATGCAGCACTTAAAACCCAGCCTAAATCACATTAATCTGCTAGCAGAAAAAATCCCCAACCCTTTCCTCTATGAATCATTTTCCTTTTAGTTAATTTAGAGCTTTAACTCATTGGAACACAGGGGACTTTTCCTATAGATGAAACAGGACACAGCCTGTTCTGTAAATTGCTACCAGGTGCATGCTACTAACCTGGGGAAATGTTCACAATTTGTCCGCCTTGGTCGACTTCACATGGAAAACAACACAAAAGTTCAGTGTAAATTAACAAGAGCTGATTTGACACAGGGGCCAATTCTGCCACCCTCATTCCACTTGAGAAGAAACCCAAGCTGCAACTAAACAAATTAAAATCAGGCAATTAGCCACTAATACTGTGAGATGGAACTGGACTAGCAGGTTTTCACGTCACAAAGTGCACCACATGCACACTCAGTCCTGTCCTGCACAAAGCACATGCCTGGCTGTCCAGGCATGGAAATTCAAAGTGCTGATGCATGGATACCAAATATCACCTTGCTAATGCCCATGGATGAGAGCTATGGAGCTCCTGGGATTCCTGGTCACCCAAATGGGAGCTGCTACTTGCTCTTCCTCTAAAGAACTTTTCTCTGTGTAATTTGGTGGGAGATATTTTATCAATCTTTTGACCTCCAAACACAAGTAGTATTAAGAGCAGAAAAAGACTCATCCTGATTTTCAGCCACCATAACAAACTGAAGAAACCCTGATACTGAATCATATTCCCTTCCCAGATAAAAAATTTGGAAACAGTTAATGAAGCAGACCTTTAATAAGGTCTGGTTTGTCTAATAACACTTAACAATGGGTTACTCTGGAATTATATGCAGAACATGCTGCAAATTAACATGCAATACATAAAGGCAAATAACTGGATACTATGGGATCAGGACCCTAAGCGGGGCTGAAACATGAACTATTACATTTATATTCATTTTGATTTGACTATCATACTGAGTTCACTCAGCAGCAACCCCCACCAGGATTTCACTGCTCAATATATTTTTATCGCTATGCAGCTTGAGCAATATTTTTGATCAATTCCTACAATCAACATCTGAACGCAGTAGACCATTATTTTTCTGCTGAAAAAACAACTTCTTTAAACCTTGTTAATCAATATGCCCAGTTTAAGTTACTGCACAACTTAAACAGCCAGCTGTGCAAATAGCAGGAGCTGGAAAGCAACTTTCAGAGCCACTTGGCTGGCATTGCCACCGATGTGTAACTCCTCATCAGGAGCAAATTCAGGTTAATTGCAGCAGGGTGAATTATGAGGTGCCCTCTGGTAGCTGATGCCTCTTTTCATTAGCCTGGGGACTCCAAACCCCTGGTCCTCCCTGAGATGCTTTGCTGGTAACACCTCCCTGTGCAGAGCAGTGGCAGTTAAATTGTTTACTCCTGCTTGAGACGGTGGAAAATTACTGACGTGCCTTCTCAGGGTCACCTCGCTTGCTGGGAAAGTTTGGATAATTAGAGACAAGACTGTTTGCCCTTCTCCAGTCTTCTGGCAGCTGCAGATGAGTTATGTTAAAATGTCTGTGTCTCCTTTTCCCTGGTGTAGCAGCACCCCAGCTCTGCACATGGAGTGCTCCCTGCTACAGCCAGGACCTGCAAAAGGTGGGACACTGCCCTCGAGAAGGGAGGTAACTCATGAGGGGAACATAATGGGGCACCTGGATAGCTCCTTTAATGAGTCCTAAAAACTGCAGGTCTACAATTGGAGTCATTCTCTCACTGTTAGTGTTTCTGTAATGCTGATTACTGCAGCGGCTGGGTGTTTAATTATCCACAAATGAGAACAAAATCAAACTGGAGGGAACCAAATATCACAGTGCTGCAGGTTGCCCTGTCAATCACCAGGCTCCACCTGATTTCAAGCACAGGGAACACCAAAACTGGCACTGCTGAGGCAGGGAGAAAGCTGCTGAAAGCAGGGATGGTTGTTCCATGAAGGTGGAAAAAAAGAAAAGCACCTGGACAGGAACAAGTTTCCTGAGGAGATACTTTCTGCAGGCAGGGAGGCTGGATGTGCCAACTCACCCTGGCTGGAGGCAAGGGAACACAAAAAGGAAGATGGACAAAGGGAAAAGGCAGCAAAATCCATGAGGTGATTCATGCCAGGACCTGAGGGAGGATGAAGCCCTGCACTTCAAACGGAAGCATGAATGTCAGAATGGACATGATGGTTCTCAACCTGTTTTAATGTCCCTACCTGACTCACTTCTCTTGGATATTCCACATGTAAAAATACACCAGACCATCCATCTGTGGGTGAGCATGGTTGAAAAAAGACAAAACACCCCTTCTCCCTCTCTCTTTCCTTAAGTAAGGCAAATCACACACTACTGTATTAAACCACATTGCACTATTATTTCCTCTGCAAGGAGCAGAGGCTGCAGACAGAATGTCCTGTTCATTCCTGCTCTCATAGAGGCAATTAATGAGGACAAGTTTCCAAGGGATACTTACTGCATTTCCTCTACTCTAGGTCACTGCTGGGAGATGGAGATGGACAGACTGGCAGCACAGTCCTGCAAGTTGACTTTCCCTGGGAAAACCAGTGTGGCAGCAGATGCTTGGAGCATTCAAAGCAGGTACTAAGGTTTTCCCATTAGTCAGTTTTTTTTAAACCTGGTCTCCCCCTTAGGCAGATTCATGTTCCTTGTGCTTGAACTTCTCAAGGCAGAACAGATCAATAAAAATTATGTTTTTCATTGTCTGATCTGCAGTTGCTGTTTCAGGTGCCACAGCTGCCACTAGAAATGCCTTTGCAGATACATCTGGGAGAGATTTTCTTCCACAAGTGAATTTTTAGGACAAAATATCCCATAATTATTCAGTTCACTATTCTGCTAAATAATCTATCAGAGCATGAAAAAACACTTCAGTGTGTTCTAGGACTAGAGGAAGCAGTTTATCTTGCTTTAAGTTACATTTACACGTTCTGCCAATCCCTACAGTACATGATGAACACAGTTCTGAGTCATGGAAGAATTGAAGGCACTTTTGGTAATTAAAGGTAATTCATTTAACCAGATATGGTTAAAAGTCTCTCTGGTCAAATGGGAATTAACAGAGATACTAGATTTAATACATCTAAAAGATAGAAACAAAAAGTTCTTACTGCCTTGTCATTCCAAACACACAGTATTCATTAATAACTGCAATCAAGTTTTGCATATAATCCAAGAGTGATAGCTCTTGATTCAGTAAATTACATACTTATTGTTTTCATTGTAAAAACCATTTATTTGTTTAAATACTGCTACTTCCTCTTAAGCCTTTTGTTTTTTAAATAACTGTAAGCAAATATAAGATATCATCACTGAGATTAATTATAAAAATGAAATGGTCCAGTGAGCTGGAATACAAGGAATAATTTCCTATGGAAATTGTTGATTTAGGAGCTTTCATCATAATGACTTCATGTGTGAATATGGAAACAGATTCGTTCTTACACTAAGTCTCTCTTTTTTAAAACCTTAGTGTACACTAGAATACGGAAAGGTGCAGCAGGCATTTCCAAAGAGCATGGATGTGAGTTTTCCTGAGCTCCTACTCCAGATGGGAGAATCCAAATGATGCCCTGGGGAGCTGTTCCCATGCAGCCCCATCCACACTCTGCCCAATCCCACCTCAGCCCCAGGCACATTTTTAGGGAAACACATCAGGAGCCCTCTGGAACCACCCTTAGAGGGAAGAAGCAGCACAGAGCTTCAGTGGGGTCTGACATCTGCCATAGGACCAGGTACCTGCTGGATTTGCCCTCAGGGTGTGACAGCTCCTTAAGAGAAGGCAAATATTCAACAGGATATGAGTTCTACAATAAATTTGGTCTATTTGAAACAGGCAAGACAGGCTCTGGGTAGTTTTTCTGCAGAGCCACCAGTTTTTCCTCCACATAGTTCTGCCTCTGAGGAGGATTCCTGCCTCCACAGTGGTGCTGACCACTCAGTCCCACCACTGGGAAAGGCACACTTTTCCCAGTCCCATACAATCTAACAAGGGTCTGCACTGGGCTCTTTCCCAAAACCAGACAGCACAGTGAAGTGACAGGCTGATTTACCTAAATTGCCCCATTACTAAGAGTTCTCATGACTGTGGTTTGATATATGGTGTAACCCCATCCCTTTGCAAAGTCAGATCAGACTCTTTATTTTCTGCAAAGCCAGCTCACTACAAGCAAAAATTGTGCCTCTTTGCAGAGACTGTTTGCAGGTGTTATTCCAGGCTAGAACACAGAAAAATGAAAATCCCAGTGTGAAGGTTAATGTGGAAACCCTCCTGAGGGAGTAAGATAAAACAATGTGCATTTCCTCCGTTTAAAACATGTCAAGCACACAGATGCCATTCTCTTCTGCTCAGAGACACTGTAGCTGTGACCACTGAGCCATACTGGGCAGAAAGAGCGCTCCCAATGGCACAAAACATGAAGGATTTGCTCCTAGAGAAGGATCTCTGGAGGCACAGCATCTCCATCTTATGACAACTGCTACCTTCCTGTAGTCCCAGCTGACGTTAGGCCAGACTCATTAATATTCAAACCTCAGCAAAAGGAAAACACACACAGACCACAGCAGAGATCACAGTACCTAAAATAGCCACCACCTCGTCGTCCTGGATGACTTCCAAGGATCCTGAGACCACAAAGCAGAGGGCATCGACGCTTTCCCCAGCGTGGTAGATGAGGTCCCCCGGGGCACAATGGATGGTCTGGAACTCCACGGCCAGGGCTCGCAGGCAGCCGTCGCTGGCCAGCCGGAAGGCAGGGTGCTCGTTGAAAACCTTCCTGTTCAGGTGCACACAGATGTCTGCTCTCATGTCCTTGGGGCAGATCGACAGGACCTGGGTGAAGGAAAGGATGGGAAAATAATCAGCTGGGCATGCAACACCAAGGCCACTGCTGTTTGAAATAAACCAGATGGGTGGGTCTGAAGATGTGCCTGGGGGTGGGTCTTGAAATCCATGCATCCATCCATGCCCCCATCAATGCATCCATCCATGCATCCATCCATCCATCCATGCATCCATCCATGCATCCATCCATCCATCCATCATCCATCCATCCATCCATCCATCCATCCATCCATCCATCCATCCATCCCTCCATCCATCCCTCCATCCATCCATCCCTCCATCCATCCATCCATCCATCCATCCATCCATCCATCCATCCATCCATCCATCCATCCATCCATCCATCCATCCATCAATGCATCCATCCATCAGCATCCATCCATCCATCCATCCATCCCTCCATCCATCCATCCATCCATCCATCCATCCATCCATCCATCCATCCATCCATCCATCCATCCATCCATCCATCCGTGTCCATCCATCCAGTCATTGCATACAGCTTGTGGTGGGAGTTTTATCCTGATTTGGGGCAGTTTTTTTCCCACCCATCTACAGCTTTCACTTTGTCTGAAAGGGTGATGTGGAAGACAGGACTGTTCTGTTACACTCTGCTCACTCCTCACTGCTCTCACACTCAGTTCCAGAATCTCACACTGATTTCCAGAGGTAGGAATGCTCTGTCCTGTCTGTGGGTGTCCCTCCACACCTGGTGCCCAGACTATCTGCCTGCTGCTATGCTCAATCCCTGCAGGAGCACAGAACAGACACACAGAGCTGAAGGAGCTCGAGGACATGCAAAGACAGACCATCCACAATATAAAACCACCACATTTTTTTCCACACTCAGAAAATCCAACTTTCTGAAGTCTTGATGTAGTGACCACTTACCAACACGTGTCCAAACACACCCAAGGCTCAGCTCAGTGAGATACACAAGGAATTACTTACTCAGGAGGGCCTACTAGACCAGAAAATCCAAAGAGATTGGAGGAAAAAGGAAGTATTTTGAAACCTCATGAAATGTAAAGTAAAGGTGAGTGAAGAACTGTCCACTATCAAGATATTTTCATTGTAGACCAATTAAATAAGACCTTCAATTAGTTTCTTACCTTAAATACCTTTCCCTATTGAAACAGTAACATAAATACACCTGAAGAAAAAAAGTGAAAACCTGTGGGTTTTGTTTGGTTTGTAAACTGTGTGTTTAATATCTGCACACCCTCCTAAACACACTAACATTCTCACAGCCCCAAAATGCACAGTTGCTAATTGCACTTAGAAACATATAAAGCCTCTTATGTTTTTCTAGAATAAATGATAGAAAAGAGCATGAGACTAAGAGCGCCCTGGAAGTCTCATATCAAGAAGACTGCAGATCAATAGTACTGATTAATTTTCCATCATATGGAATTAATCTGGCAGCTTGCTCTGCAGGCAGTGCTGGAGACAGGGACACTGGGTTAATGAGTTGACTATCATGGAATAATAGCAGAGGGAGACTCTGGTAACCCTGACTAAGCTTTGAGGTAAATGGTCATGTTAATGAACTCAAGCCATGACTTTAATTTCTATTTAATGCAGAAGAGGTATAAAACAAATTACTGCAAAGCATTACTAAAGCTCCTAAAACACAGAATGTGAAAAGAATAAATAACTTCTATTTTAATAATAATAATTAGTCCTTTTCTTATTCAGATAGATCAAAGTGCCTTTGGGATCAAAGACATAATGAATGCAGAAAGGTGAAACAGAAGTTATTCTCCCATTCTCTGTACTATGCCAGTGTGTGGTGAGAAGGGGCTGCTGTAATCATCTGCACTAACCTCTTCCACTCCAAATATTCCCATCAATCCCAGAATACCTGGTAAAATTATAGCCCGGAAGTTTGCAAATGCTACAAGGTATTTGTTCTAAAGCTACTCTCTGTTTCAAAACATGTGTTGTTTCTGAACTCTTTTTTTTTTTAATTTTCAACCAACAGCCAGAGAATCTATGATCTTTTTGAGATAAAAGACCTGCAATACTCATAAATGTCTTCCACATGCAGGTGTTTGTAGAATATGACCAGGTCATCTCTCAATTTTGAAAAAACAAGAGAGATAGAAGATGCTCTTTCTGCCTAACACTATGAAGCAGAGGCTCTCTTTGGAGACTTCCCCCTGCATGAGGTTTTCTCACTCACAACCAACTTCCCAGAGCTACCAGATCATTAGTTTTTATTTTAGTTAACACAGAGTAAGTCAATTTGAGTTAATGGTATTTTTCTTTAACAAAATGCTGTACAGAACACATTAAAATCCCCTGCATAAGTATGTTTTATCATAAAAAATAGTAATAAACACATTTGACAAGGCATATTCTCTATAAGCCATCATTTGCATTAGTAATAGTACCTCGTCTGAGTCACTGTAGACCATGTTCTGTATCACATTTCCATAATTTAGCAGGGGCAAATGTCAATTTTACAAAAGTCTATTTACCTGAGTCATTCCCTTTACCAGTAGAAATATGGGCACACTTTAGTTTTTCAGTAAAAAAAAAAAAAAATTACTTTTGAGAGTGATTGTTTCACCTCAGCCTTACTTGAGGATCAAACAGAAAGTTTGTCTTTATTACAATAAAACAGAAACATGCCATCTTTCTTCATCTCAATAGTAACTTAATGAAAAATTCTGCTTTGTTTTCTACCATGATTGATGATTTTGAACATTTTTATCTACTCTTGGGCCTGAATCGTGGTTATAAGTTTTTTATGTCCCTTTAATACTTTCAGAAATTTAAGTGCTTTTGACTTAACAAGGCCACAAGCTAGGAATTCTCAAACATTGCTCTTAAGAAAAATGTCTGTGTTCATACATGACTGATTACCAAACTTTGGCTTTTGAGCTTCTAAACTGCAGAAAAAAATTGGTTAAATTGATGCAGAGGTTGTTCCTGTAAGATTCTGAGATATTCCTTTGCTTGTTTGGACTGTAAAATAATTGTGTCCCTCAAGAATAAAAAACACTTGGGTGCAAAGCAGCATACCATTTCCTCACAAATACAGACTTAAATACAGAATATTAAAAGTGACCACACAAAGAATTATTCTTTTTATAGACATGAGCAGCATATCTATCACACACTGTAATATGAAGAAAGAGAAAAAAAATACATTGCACAGAGAATAGCCAGTCTTAGAAAGCATAATTCAGGAACTTTCTGTTGTCATGATAAAGTGATTCTCCTAATGACAAATCACTGTACAGAGACATATGGAGATATCAGTTACCAACATCAGCAGTGAATGAGTAATGATCTAAGAGTTAGCCAGGAACAAATATGCTTAATTTGATTTTTCTTGCCTGCTACATAGGCATTGAGAACAGAGAATGAAACAGATGACAAGTAAAACAAATATTTAATACTAGAAGATTTGGCAAGGCATTTTTGACTGCCATAGATAAATGTAGATACATGTAGGGGAAAAAAGAGAGCAAAGATTGACAATTGCAACATTCAGCTATGTGTTTAATGCATGCTCTTCAAATGAGCACTTCAAATTCAGATGAATATTCATGAAAATGACCCCTTACTGACATACAAGACTTTGGACATTCTTGTAGTGAATTGCTCTCACTGAGATCTCAGCATTTTTAAGGCAGCATGCAGCCAAAGAAATACAAACTAGTAGCACCATGGCTGTCCCTGAGTCCATATTGTGTACCAATGCACTCATGTGGGTGCAAATAAAAAAAGACAGGTTAAGGGATAGGATATCCTGCAATGCTCAGTCAGTCTCTTTTCACTGTGAGGGAAATACTTCGAACACATCCTGGCAACAGAACCAAAGCTCAGCTGGGACATTGGCTCTGCCCTGTGTGTTCTTCCAACAGCACAGCAAAAACCATCAGGACAAATTTTTTAAGAGAAGATTTTCTTGGAGATTCTGTGGCCTTTTGCAGTGAAACATGCAGTCTGTCAGGCAGGCAGGGTATTCAGGTGCTGAGGGGTTTGGAGCGCTTGGAGGAGACAGGTGCTTGTGCTGCTACAGAATTTGCTCTGTAATAAATCTGCAGCCACAGACTTTGCAGCCAGCTCTCCCCTACGTGTCCAGGCAGCATGAAAGAACAGAACCTGCTACATATCAGAACAAAGTCAGAGGAGAAAGCTGAATTCTACCCAGAGGAGAATCTTTGCTGGCTGTCTGATATCACCAGGAAAGAAGCAAGGCTCCCTAAACAGCACATGGGGATGCACAAAGACCCGACCCACTCCAAAGCTGAGGGAGGAGAAAGGAAAGCACAGAATAATATTTATCACTTTCCCTCTTTGTACAGGAATCTCCTCCAAGTCAGTGTAACACAATTGCTGAGCTCTGCCATCCCCACCTGGCACCCAGCAGATGCAGACCCCAGCAGGACAACTCCCAGAGCAAAGACACAACAGCACCATCATCTCCAGATCATCTCATACTGAAAATGCTGACAGTGAGAGAATGGCTTGTGGTTGCTGCTAGAGATTGGGAAAGGCAGGAACCAGCTCTGGAGGACTCACAGGGAATTAGCACAAAAGGTCTCACAGTCTTTTCAGCTCAAGATCTGTAGGGGTGGGGAATTAAAACTCCCCAGGAGGTTCCATCTGATTTTTTAACTCTCTCATCCATTTCCTCAGCATGTGCAGGCAGTTCAAGATAAGCTTCCTGAACAGCTCAAAGAGCTCTACAGGGAGCAGAGATTATAAAAAATTCAAACAAAAGCAAATGAATCAAAACAAAAACTGCACAGATTAAGAGTGCATTCAAACAATAACTTTAAGGATGGGTTTACAGGTTTAAGAATTTGTTAAAAAATCTTCCCCAGCTGGAAAACACAACAGGATGACTTAGCAGGTGTTACAGAATCTGTTAAGACTTGTCAACAAAACGCCAGAGGCCAATGAATAATGAACATTAGCTATCAATCCTCTTTCAGCACACAGGATTCCCACATTTTGGGGGTTGTATGTTGGGAATATATTGACTGATAACCAAGCCAAGAGCTTTGACATTCTATGGTGCAATAACCAGGACTGTTTCTGAATGAATAACTGTAACAAATATCAGAGATACTAAAAATGCCAGCTTTGAAAATAAAGAAAATAAACTCCAACCTCAAACCCATTTGAGGCCACAGATAGGTCTTTTTATTTTGTGGAGAAAGCCACTCTGGGTTTTCAGACATATTCAGCAGTCAGAATCAAGGTCAGCTCTTTACAAAAAACCCACAATACTCACTAGGCAGCTGACCAAGTTACTCAGATTTTTTAGAAAGATTTGGCTCATATGAGTATGGAATTCTATTTCAGACCTGGCCAAAACATTCAGCACTGGATGGAGGCCAAAGAGACAAAGGTAAGAAAACATCTGATTGGCAAATCACAGCATTTTTCTGTAATGATCAGGTAATTTTGTAAGGATCTCAAAGATGATGTATGGAGCTGAGCACTAATTAACCCTACATGCATCAGGGTAGTCTTTAGCACATCACTGAGTATCCTGGCCCTAAGAACTGAATGTCAGCAGCAATGCTGTGCTCTGTTTTAATTGCACTAAGATCCAAGGTCACTTGGATTTAAATGCTCTGAAACTGAGATCTGAAAATCACATCTAAGTTGAGTTTGCCTTGTTTTCTTATTAATAATATATGAGCTGAAGCAGTGATTCAAATTGATAGATTTAGTGGTATCACAACAAAATTAACTTGTTTTTTTAACCAAGTAACTTGTTAGAGACATTAAAAAATCCCTAGAAATTGGCTGTAGAGTCCATTAAATTCAGTTTTGTCAACACAGATGGAATCTGGCTGAGGGTTTGAAAATCAGGGCAAGATGAAAGGCAACAAAATGTCTTTTAAGGAATCAAGTGGTTCACCAGCACAGGGGCTACTGGTCTGTCCAATGCACTGCAAAGTGGCACACTAATAACATCTATGGATCACCTCAAGTAGTAGATCCCAGGTTTCCTAAAGGTTGCATATTTAAAGGTTTTACAGTTTTTAGTTTTGTTGTCGTAACTACAGCCAAGCAAAATTATTGCACAGCCTTCTAATGGGGCAAGGGATAGCACACTACTGGGAAATCTATCCTTAAAAACCAGCTTTTTAGATAAAAGAAGAAAAAGAAATATCAGATAGAATGTGCCATACATCAAAGAATTTCTCAAGTCATAACAATTTCTGGCACTTAAGGTCACCCTTGGAAGAATGGAATTTTCAGTGCATTATTTCATTTTGTGCTTCTTCTGGAGGTGGTTTCATTTTGTGTAAAGACACTCAGGGAAATGAAGGATGAAACCAGATGTGGATAGAGCTTCCCTGAGATGTGGTGAGGAACTGAGAGCCCCTTTGTCTGCTCCATCCCTTTGGTGGCAGTGCCCAGGAAATTGCCTGGCCCATCCACTCAGGAACCTTCTCCCTCAGGAATTAAGCTCATGAGCAACTCCATAGCCCTGGCACCTCCTCAAGCATGACAAGTTCACCGTTTATTCTGCATTAATCCCAAGATATCACATGCAAAAGGCAGAGATAACTGTGAATACTCTTTCCTGGTCCTGCAGAGTGCATCCAAGAGGCAAACAATCCTAAAGGGGAAACAGAAAGCTCTACCAGTGTACAGGCCCTGTTCACAGACCCATGGGAAGGACAGTGAGATCTTGAGCATCTCTTCTGCCTCCCACTCTCCAGATATCTGTGGATTCCAGCTGTACCTATTCCTAGCTCAGCTCTGGGAGGTGAGGCACAACTCCTTGCTCACCTCATCCCAATCTGCAAGGAATGACCAACAACTTCTACAGCCTCTACAACAAAACAAAAATGCTTGTCCAAATGATTTTTACCTGTCCTTTCCACCACGAAACTGTGTGCAACTGTCACAGCTAATCTTGTGGAAGTTCTCTTTGGCTATGAAGCTTGGCAGACTTCTACTCCTGGTCATCCACAAGGAAATCCAGCCAGCCCTTATGGGCACCTCAGTGTGATGGGACATGGCAGGAATGGCAGCCTCATTCCTCAGTTTGTCTCAGGGTATCACTAATTATTTCTACAGCTCTTGAAGCTCTTATTAACAGCAAACATGAATAAGCTGCACTGTCCTCATGTAGATTGATGTTTAATGAAGTTACAACCTGTGCCTATTTAACATAAACCCATCTCCATTATGAAAGCTTAGCAGTGAATAATTCTAATATTGTGTTATGTTCCTGTGATTTCCATTTCAGCCAGTGCAATATGGAATTGGCTTTCATTATCCCAATTGCCATTGATGTTCAGGTTGAAACTAAATAAGATTACTTTTTTCTCATTCAACCTATGGCTTTTCTGAAGGAAACTACTGTTAAAACATGACAGACATTTATTTAATTGCCTTCTGAGCAAATTGTAAGCCATACAACAGCACAAAGGTCAAGATGAGAAAATCTTTGGGTTTTACAGACATTTCAGAGTGTTATCATTAGATAAGACCTTGAGACATCTGTATGTTAGTTAATGGTTGTTCTGCTTTCCCAGATAATGACCTATTTCTTACAGAAGAGCTAGTATCTATAAATTTCTCATTTGCTGCCTGGATATTTTAATAAAAACCAAGATATCTGAATTCAGTGTGTTTCATATACCAAATTATTTCTGCAAAGATTTTTAAAATCTACTTTTAAATGATCACATATACAGAAAGCACTGCTTCTTTTACCTCTAACAAAACATGCCCAGGTTCTGATGGATGAGAGATACTGCTTAATATACAAAAGCTTTTCAGTTTTGTCATGTTTTCAACCCTGCTTGTTATTAGATGAGTAACCCCAAAATATGCATCACCAAACATTAAAAAAAAAATTTAAAAAACCCATCCAATCTTGTTTGAGCCACAGTTACACCAGGAGATAAGTGTCCATGTATTACATATCTCATCCCAGCTGTCAGAGAAGGGCTCTCATGTTTAAGTGATTTAAGATTATGGATCAGAGGCCAATTGCTTCCCCTTAGGTAATAATAATAAATATGCTAATGCTTTTAGTGTCATTGTTAATTCCTTGTTTGTGAGCACTCAGAGACAGGCTGAAGCAATGTGGTCTGAAGGCAGGATTTGAAGATGAGTTATTCCCAAGGAGATCAGGGAAACCAAAATTCTGAGCTTAAAGCAACTCCACTTCAGTGTGGGAGCCCAAATGGTTTTCCACATACAAGGAAAACACACTGAGGTTTTAAATTCTTTTCAGGACATCCTGCTACACAGACAGCAAGGACTAGATCTTCACTAAACCTCCTCCACTCTAACTTCCACTTTGCCTTCAGTTCTCATGTAAGGACTCTTCACTTTTGGCCAAGATCCTCTTTGGGACTGCACACTGAATGTGCTATTCAGGGATCAATATTTGAGGCAACAAGTCAACAGATGTGAAGTGGTAGTAATTTCAATCAAGTTTTTAACTTACATTTTAATTTCAAGCACATTAATTTAAAATCTTTAGTTATCAAAGAAACACATGTTAACTCTTCCTCCATCAATGCTGGGATTGTTCAACACCACAGAAACCTACTTTAATACTCATATAAAAAAACTCATTCTTCCTACTTGTTCTTTAAATTTGGGGTTCAAAACACAGACATTTCAACATGCTGAGTGACTGAATGAAATGTATTACAAATTTGGGGCAAATGATGTCCCAAAACACACTCCAGTGTGACCATGGAGATATATGTGGAACAATTTAGGATGTAATAGAGTATATTAGGTTGAAAAACAGCCTTGGATGATAGAAATTGTCTGATCTGTCTGATGGAAAATGAAAAGCTGAAATTCCCCAGTAATTTTCCTGTGTCATGAGCACATGTGCGTTTTGCAGGATAATAAGAACCTTAATGAAAAGTTCATAAAAATTAAGGAAAATGGGAAATCATGTGATGCAAATATGTCCTTACAACAGATTGCTCAGAATGTCATTGCTGGAGCTTTGAAAATGAAACTGCACAATCCTCTAAGGTCAGGTCCAGGCTGTCAGAAGAAGCAGTGCAGAGAAGCAATCCAAGACCTGGAAGCAGAATCCCCTTTTCCAAGGTGGAGCACTGTCTGGACTCAGCAGCTCAGCTGCAGGTGCAGTGCATCCTACCAGCCCCTCTGTAGCCACAAAAATAAATCTGATGTGACACTGGGTACCTCAGGGTCCCTCTGTTCCCTTCCTCTGGCTGCTCTAGGTTTGGTGCAGATGGATGCAATTTAAGTGCTGAGGTGTTACAGCAAGGCTGGAAAGGTTAATGAAAGATCTGAGGAAAGAGAAGCCACCCACCCTAGATGCCCAATCTCTAGGACTGTACCACTGTTTATACGATTTTTCAGCTGGAATTTACAATGGTTTCTCATTTATTTGGGTAAAGTACATCATAACACCTTCCTGTGTGGAGATAAATGTAAGACTGGCTGCAACACAGCTTCCCAAGCTTGTGCTAAAGGCAAAGTTTTTGCAGCAGAAAGCAAACTGCCTTGTCCTTGTCCTCATCCAGCCCCTGGGCTGCTCTGTGCAGGCACTACAGGCCACTGGAGCTGCTGCTTTTGCAGACTTGCAGGCTGTAAGGGACACAAAATACCAAAATATCCAACCCGGTGCTCAAGTTCTTACGTTTCTCTTGTCTCTGTTCTTCTGTACCATGGGCTTTTCTGGGAAGCTCCATTAGTTCAACTACTGATGTCCAGATGCAGAGGTTCCTGAAATCCTTCCACTGTTTTAAATTGGGTTTGCATCCAGGCCTAGGTTTAGGGAAATCTTCACCAAGGGAAAATTGTTAAAAACCTAAGTCACAGATTTTACAGGTAAATTAATTATCTAGCTAAGCAGCCAGTCCATCTTACAGACCAGACAACAATGTTTGCCATGAGTCAGAGATTAGGGCTCTAACTGTGTTTTCATCATCTATAAAACCGGACATGCGGAAACTATGGTAGGAAATTTCAGTAATTAAAGCATAGGTTCTCCTAATTAACTGCAAAGCATCATTAAAATCTAATGAAACTGTAGTGGAGTAACACAGGACTCTGGCTTAATAGCAAGGAGATAAATGCAAATGGCAGTTGAATTTTCATGTAGTTGGAAGTTTATACAGTAGCACTGAATGCATTTACAGGAGTTTAGAATAGAAAAGCTCACTTTTAACACTTATGAATCAGGATTACGAAGTTAGGGTATTAGAGTTTAAGAAGTTAGCTTATTAAAGAATGTGGTATACTGAAGCACAAGAATGAAAGAAATAAAGTTTTTTCCTACTTAAAGTAGTTGTATTTGTGGTGGTAAACTGAATTTCATAGCAGGTGATAAATCAGAGAACTGGTGTTGCATCAGCATGATGTAAGAGTAAATTTTTCTGTGCAGAGACTTCATCCTGGCATACCTGAACCATCTGCATCACCCTCCCATACTGCACCAGAGATTCAACTGAAGAAAGAAGTTTAAAGCTCTGCAAGCACATTTCAAGAGTCATCTGTCATCTGTCATGACTCTTCCTTAACTCCTTTGGACCCTTGGCCTTTAAGTTCTCAGGAGGGAAATCATGGATACTGGAGCTTCAATGCCTAATTTAAGCTGACGTGTACCAGGTCCACAGGAGCCACAGGAGCATGGCTGATCCACACTGAACAAAAATCTGAACCTAAAGCTGTTTTATCTTGCCTGATGTTCAAGGCATTGCAGCTGGAACCCTTCCCTCATCTGACTTCAGCTCTCTGAAATATCCAAGGCTGGACAGGCTCACTGCACATGCAGTGCAGAAAGAATTCTTGAGGACAAGCTATGAGGTCAGCCCTGGCACATGATGAATCACTCTCCAGAGCTGATCTTCCTAAACCAGCTTTTGAAGAAACCTAAATGACCAGTTCCTTCTGAGGGCTGAAGTCCTGCAGGACTTCCACCCTGGCATGGATGCCAAGGGTATCACATTCTCTGTGCCTCCCTACCAAAGGCCAGAAGTGCCATTCCAGAGAATCTGAACTCAGGGAGATCAATCTCTACTGCCATTAAATCTTATAATAATTATGCTGATGGATATGTCTATGGCCTGGGCATCAGCAAAAGGTCCAAGCCAATCAAACTCATTTAATTGCAATGCACATATGCCAATACTTCTCAGGATAATACAGATGTAGTTTAGACACCAAACTATGTTCTTGGGCTAATTTGAAGACTAATTTCCCATTGATTTCAATAGTTAAGTACATTAAAATTATTTAGCATTTAGACAAACCAAGACTGGAAAGCAGAAAACATTTACAACAATGAAAAAGAAAAGGCATACATTCAAAACAGCAAAACAGTCCACTCTAAAAACAACCATTTTTTTTTCCAAACACAAACATATTAAAGGTGTAGCATGCAGTTAAGAAATTTGTTAGTAAATTATAAGCTGCTTTACAGAAGAAAGCCCACAATGGACACAAACTCTTGCTATCTAAACTGTTACCTCAGGTACTCATACCTTTTCTGTGTCAATTCCTTTAGACATGGACCAGGTTGAGACAATGTAATCCATGACTCTTTCACTAAGGCCTTTTGGGACTTGATATAATTTTAGGAAATCCCTCACATTGTTCAGCATCTCATGGTACCGGTTGGTGTTGGCATACATTTGCTGGAAAATGGTGGTGACGTTTCCAAAAATAGTTGCATAAAGAAGAGCTGGAAAAAAAAATTGAAAATAAATATGTATGCTCTAGTAAATGCTAATCATAATTCAAAGATAATGTCAGAGAAGTTTATATTTTACACTCTAACATTAGACATTACAGATTTTCCAGAAAAGAGAAATATTCTGGTATCTCATAATACCAATGTGCTGCACTACTTTTGTTTTTGACATTATCAAATACACAGAAATGTGCCTGTCATTTTTAATAATCTCTGCTCAGACATACTTCATAGCAGAATTCAGCTATGCATTCCCATATTACTAAAAAAAAAATAAAAAAACCAAAACAACTGCAGCCTACAAATGGTAAGAAATAAACCACTGTGAAAGGAAAAAATGCCTTCTATCACTCAGTGCTTAATGTCTTCCCTCTCCACAACCCATTTCTACCTCATTCCAGAAATCTCACTTTATTTCAAACCAATTTACTATTGTACATCACCCCTACGTGAGAGGTGGCATTTTTAAAGCAACATGGTGTTCTCCTAAAACCTATCTAATAGAAGAACTGTACTCCCATTTCACACTGTGATACTTATGTGTCCAGCTAGAAATCAGATGTCAAGGTTCATCACACATACAGAATTCAAACCAAACAAAGTCACACAATGTGTAGCACAAATGAACACAAGATTTCTGTTTAGGAAAACAGAGCAGAATAACAGTCTGTGTGATGCTGCAAGGGCAGGTTTTTTCCTTGCTTTTCTGATTGCTGTGTCATATCTGCAAGTTACAGAAAGATTTTTTGTACCTCTAAATCCATTCAGACATGTATCAACACTTAAGAGTACAAGCATATGGATTATAAGAAAGTTTAGATGGATGAATGCCACATGACTTTTTTATTTCTTTAGCTTTCTCTGCTCTTTTGGACTTTTGCAGCAGGACAAACCTGATGAAATATCGCTTCTCTTAAGTGCAACATCCCTCATTCTTTTGAACAGTTGCTGATTTATCATGCACTCATCTCATCAAGTATGTGAGGGCACAATATCCCTGATGTTAGATGTTACTGCAAATCATTATAAATGTGTAGAGAAGCCCCAGTTGCCCCCAAAACCCTGTTTTTCTGCAGAAGTAGAATTCTTATAACTTCTAACTACAGCTAGACTGCACCTGCAATTCCAATGCCCACAACCCAACTGGCCATGCAGACCTACCCAGGGCACACAGGCTGATTGAAAATGTGCTCTGCAAGACTGGCACAAAGAGATGCAACTCTGTCACCTGCCAGGTTGGAAACAGCTAAGGATGATGCCATGGTGAAAACAGCTTGTCTGAAGCAGTTGGCATCTATTACCTCCCCTTGGCAGAGAGGATTTGTAGAAAAATATAAAGCCAGAGAAGAAATTCTAGTTCTGTGTCTCATAATATAGTGTCCTGGAAAAGCTGTACTTAAAAAAAAGTTTTTTCAAGAAATTATGGGTAGAATAAATCACTGAATCAAGCACACAAAATCCCTGTAAACACCATCTAGCCAGAATCCACCAGGCTGTGGAGACTGCACAGACAAACTCAGCATTTTTTCTCTGTTGGAAACCAAAGCCTTCCTTTCAAATTGGAAATGGTAAAAATGGTTGAGTTCATCCAAATACTCCACTTCTCCCACAGGTTACTGCATAGGAGATCTCTGGCAAAGAGTTACAGGGAACCTGCTCAGATCTTCACAGCTTTGGAGATGTGGCTCAAAGGCTCTCCTCACTCATGGTGCTCCCCCGTGCCCATACCCTGCTGAGGGTGGTTTGCAGGTTTTGGGGGGAGAGAAGATTTTTATAATTTACCTCTCTCTTTAAGTCCTCTCCCCATCTCCGTTCTCTACATAATAACTAGAAAAGGAGGTAAAATCAGCATTTATAAAAAGCTGATTTTATCTTTTTTCAGGCCTTGGTATGCAACAGAAGCTTGGAGATGCTGACAAGCATCTAATGCTGCTGTCACCTTCAAAGGGTTAAAGCTCTCCATCAATAGCCCATATTGTCCATAATTAGCAAGTGAAGATTTGTCAGAGAATCTCTATTTAATGAGAAAATATTGAAGTGACAAGTGTGAGTCTTACCCCTCACCTATAAAAAAAACAAAGGCAGATAAGCACTACCAAGGGCATTTCACTTTTGCTGTATTTTAATTATTTTTGGCAGGTGGAATTGGCAGTAAAAAACATGTACAAAAAGTTCTGAAAGGAAAGAAAACAAAATGCTGTGCCTCTCTTTACAGTAAAAGTATTTAAACAACCTCTAAAGAAATCTCTGAAGTTATTCATACACTTAAAACTCAATAGTTTTAATTTAGTCTCTCCATTTACAACAGGAGAGATGAGGTTGAAGGTGAAATTACCCAATTTCATGAAAAGATTGCTTAGGTCAAACTGCATTTATTCACCTTCTCTTTAATGACTTGAATTTCTCCAAACATTTCCTGTTATGTTCCTATAGTCATGCAACACTCATTAACTCAATTGTTCTATGTGTGTAGATCTGGAACAGTCTTCACTAAAATTTATAGAGATAAATTTGGTGTAATGATGCAGAAAGATTTTTTTCTCAGTCCTAAAGGTGAGGTAAGTGGTTCAACTATAATTGTAGTTTCTATTTTTACTCTTAAGTGTGGAAAATCTCCCCAAAATTACATACAAGAACCCAAGTACTATATATTTTTACATATAAAATGTTACTACATTTGAACTTTTATACAACATTTCGGAATGATTTAGCAATGGTGTTACATAAATGTTTTAGTCTATTTAAAATAAGGAACTTTCTGGAAGAAAAAATGACTCAGACTCACCTAAATAATCCCAAAGCATTTCAGATCTCTTATTATCCTGACTGTATGTTAAATACATCCAGATAGGAACATCTGCATTAAGGAACTGAAGGCTTAATTGAGAGATCTGATTTTCCTTACATCCTGGAGTATTATTAATCCAAGCATATACAATGTTCCTCTAAACTGAAATTGTAAAGAAGATTAGTGAGAAGGCACCAGCCTCTTCTTCCAAATATCAATCAACAGGACAAGTGGAAATGGCCTCAAGTTGTGCTAAGGGAGAGTTAGATTGGAAATTAGGAAAAATTTCTTCACTGAAGGAGTGTCCAGCAGTGGAGCAGGCTGCCCAGGACAGTGGTGGAGTCACCATCCCTGAAGGGATTTAAGTGACAGCAGATGTGGCTCCTGGGGACTTGGTTTAGAGGTGGGCTGGGCAGTGCTGGGTTAATGGTTGGACTCAATGACCACAGAGGTCTTTTCCAACTTAAACAATTCTATGAGGCCATGATCCTGGAAAAATATAGATTTTCATTTCTGCATGTTGAGGCTAGCTGCAACTTCTTCTTCAATCAATTTTTGAAATAAACCATTCCTGTAAGATTTTAAGGTATTATTAAATTTCTATCATTCAGGAGAGATCAAATAAAAACTCTAACATACATTTTTTGCATTGTGTTTGCACAGCCTAATTTTGGTACTGAGAGGGTGGCTTCTGTGTACACAGGGGTGGCTTCTGAGAGAAGCTGCTGGAAGCTCCCTCCACGTCCAGCAGAGCCAATGCCAGGCAGATCCAGGACAGATGTGCCACAGGCCAAGGCTGGGCCAATTAGAAATGATGGTCACACCTCTGTGGTATAATATTTAAGAATAATAAAGGAAAAAAAAAGGTATTGTGCAGATTTAACTGCAGCCAGAGAAGAGAAGGGTGGGATATGTGACAGAAACAAGGTGGGTGTCTGGCATCCAAACAGGGTCAAACCACTGCAATTTACTAAATATAAATAGAGAGAAACCCAGTACCCAAATATCTGATTTATATTTTTAGAAGGTGAACAGTTTTCTGTTATTTCTTTTCACCTCACATTAATACATCTTTGCTCAGACTGCAAAATGTTTGCAGGCTTTGTTTGGTGCAACACCAGGCAGTGACCATCTCCTACATTTCAAACAGCCTTGCTGAGATGCTGCAGCAGCAGCAAAAAGCTGCCACTTTCTCAACAGAAATAGCTTCTCTCAGATCCACCAACACATTTCAACCAAGTTACTACTTGGGAGAAAATAATCCTGCTGAGCCCCCTCCCCCATCAGTGTTTTATAGCACTTCTTTGATGCCAGCCCCAGCCTCCCACCTCTCCCCCTCAGGGACCCTCCTGTCTGCCAGCTGTGCCAGTGAGAGCACCAACACAGCCCTGTGGTTTTACAGCTCTTCAAAAGGCCAACCCTGATTCTAAAACCTTGGCCCCACTAAATATTTTGCTGTTAAAATACTCTCCGCCATCCCAGCAACATTTTACATCAATGTTCAATCACTGGTTTTCCCCATTTACAGGGAGATGCCAACAACACCAGAGTGCACTAACTTTTACATTTTTCTTCCAAAACCATCCAAAGCATTAAAAAAAACCCTTTCCTCCAATTACTGCAGCCAGTTCACTGTATTATCCCACGACACATCATCCAATGTATTTATCCTCCTATAATGCTGCATTGTCACACCCACTTTGCAGAGGAGAAACTAATGGGCAATGGTCTGGATTCAGCCATGAAATTCAGCTCTGAACTCCTCACCAAAACCATCTGAAATCAGGGGGAGTTGCACACAGCTGTGTCTGGTCAAAAGCCCACCATGACTGCAGGTTCCAGTCTGATCCCACCAGCAGCCTGGCCCAGATGTGTGTCCTGCATTGGGTGGCATTCCTACATCCCACTCTGCAGCCACACAAGGTGCACAGCTCCTCCCTGGGTCCAGCTGACATCCACCCCTGCTTTCCTGGCCCAGCAGATCCATAGAATTCACAGAATTCACAGAATCACTGCGTTGGAAGAGACCAATAAAGATCATTGAGTCCAACCCATGCCCCAACACCTCAACTAAACCCTGGCATCAAGTGCCACATCCAGTCTTTTAAACCTTCCTGATACTACAGCAGTGCAAATCCTAAATTAAGATAATAGTGGTAATAAAGATAGGCCTGTAAAAACCCTGTTAACATTGATATTTTCTTGACAAGAACTTAATGAATATGTAAATTAGATGACTATCAGTAGTAAAGTGTAGGAGATCTCACTGTTCTTCCCCTTGCAGGGGACACTGCACAGAAGGGAGGGACAGCTGCTTTGGAGGCAGTTGGGCATTTGGCATTCCTTATGCATAAATTCTTATTACAATGAAGGCTTTTAACTGCACTTGTATGGTCAGTCACTAATGTTTAAATGGTGAACCTGTGAGCTTTTTGGGGTTTTTTTCCATGAGCACACTCAGCTAATGGAACATATTTACTTTAAAGCTCCAATGCCACACAGATGTGATGACCTGACCGCTTGCACTTTTGCACAGGGCTGCAAGCCAGGACTAGCTGAAATGGTATTGCAAAACACAGTCTTAAATTAAAGCCACCATTGTCCACAGCTGTCAGTGAGTTTGGCTTCCAGTTCTGTGGCAGTGATGGACAAGAGCTGGAGTTGGCTAAGGTCATTCAGCAGCACAGACAAGAAAATTCCTCATTTCAACCCCCTGAGGATGAGGGGCCAAGGGCTCCCAGGTCTGATGCTAAGCAGCTTCAAATCAGTTTGCACACACATTCCATGCCCAACATCCCCTTCCACAGCCACCTCAGGTTATCAGATTACTTTGTCCCTTCACTGAAACACAGTGCCAGCCATCAGAAAAGAGAGCCCTGCACAAACTCAGGGGGTTCCTGTTGGTGTTTGGATTGAATTTCCTGCATTCCTTTCCATCTGAAAGCTTTACAGGTCTTGGGACTGCCAGGGTCTGCTTCTTCCTCATCACATTAGTCAAGGGTGTTAAGCAACATATGGGAAGGCACAGCCTGAAAAATGGTGGCAATTACACCACAACAGGCAGCAGGGCAAACAGCAGTACCCTGTGTTAACTGGATGGTAAAAACATCACTTTGCTGGAAAAATCCTTATTTTGCAGTGAAAAGACCTTAATTCTAGCATCTTTCCCTCTAAGAGCTCTGAAGGAAAAGGCTGATTAGAGCTTCTTTTACACATTTCATATGCAATAAAATTTGGGTTTAATGGGTCACAGCTTTGGAATGTGACAGTTGGGGCAGGAATATTTAACTTACCATTTAGCAGAACAGTATGACACAAACTCAGATAAGAATTAACATGTGAAATGAGTGAAACCATTTCTTATAATAATGCTTCACCATTCCTGTTTCTTCAAAAACCCATCACCTCCTTGCCAAATGGCACATCTAGCATTTCACGCACTGCACAAAGTCCTGTGCAAAGGTAAATGGTAATTAAAACACAATCACGTCCCTAAAGTAATTACAGTGGGTGCAGGAGGAAAGTAGAGAAGTAGAAGTTAATCAAAGTTCACGAGAATTAAATTCACCATGAATTCCAGCAACTTCTGTCCCTCTAGCACACTTTGCTCCATCCTTATTTATCATCTTCTCCATTTTGAATATTATCTCCAACATTGCCTCATTTCCATGCAAATCTCTCCAGTATTTCAGAAAAAGCTGAATTGTGTCTGTCAGACAATCATCCACCTATCACATAAATCTTTCTCTTCCCATTCTCCATCAAAAAAATAATTCCAGAGTGCTGTCCTTACTCTTGTTACTGTCCAGAACTAAGACCCAGGGATCAAAACCACCCTGAGCCTTCCTCTCTGTGCCTCAGTGTGTCAAAACTGTCACCAATAACAAGCACAGGACACAAAGGGTCTCCAGCACTACTGAACTGCAGCACAGGAACCAAAGGGATCATCTCAAAGAAAAAAGTTTCCTGAGCAAAGTTGGCAGCTGTCAGTATCCCTGTGTGAAACGACTTCACAGCTCCTTGCTGGATTTGAGCCGCGAGGCTTTTTTCTCTTGTTGATTCTTTTTCTCCCTTTAATACTTTTAAAGGATTTTTTTTTTTTTTTTTTAGTGGGACACCAAGTTCTTGTCACATTAAGATGAACTCAGGATAGCAATGTTGCTGGAGGCAGGATGCCAGAACATCACTTGCACACTGAGAACACCACCTAAATTGCCTGTCTTGTTAAAATATAATGGAAAGTTTGTAAACACACCTTCAAAGTACTGCACTGTATGAAAAGATGCTTCTAGCTCTGTGCTCCTGGGCTTTTTTTTTTGTGTATGCCAGTGCAGAAGTTTGAGCTGTACAAATCTGTGTGCTGGTGTGGTTTAGATACTCATAAATATACAGATATATATGTACATACACACATACACACTGTAAAGGTGAATGAACATCATCAGTGGCTGGGAATTTTGGCAGGTGCAAATTTTTCTTTGAGTTTCTAATTTGCTCATTTCTTTATAGTTCTTTAAAATCCAATTTTGTTTGTTCATTTACTTAAATGTTCGGTTTTATCTTAACACAAATAACAAGAATGGATTTGGGACAATTAAAGGAATTATTCCAGCTATAAAATACAGGTCATGTACAGCCCTGTGAGATGTGGTAAACGCCCCTGTTACCACAAGAGTGAGTATTTATACAATATCTGTCTGAAAATATTAATGAGACAGAGAACAGCTAAAGCAATATTGCTTTTATTCAGTAGAACTCAGCCTGAACTCTGTGTGAAGATGGATTTTTGTGAGTAATTTTAGATTATTTTTAGGAACAAAGTTAAGTACTTAACCCTTAATATTGAAAGCCTCAAATTTGAAGATGATGTTTCCATTCTATTATTTTCAGAGTAATTCTGCTTCATAAAATGACCACAAAACTGCTTCACTGAACTCAAGAATAATATTTCTTACTCATCTAAGTCATCTACACAAGCACTTACCCTCTAATTCTCTATCCAGAAAATTCAGCACTTCTAGACAGAGCTTAGCAAACTTTTGTATCCAAAAGTTTCCATCTGATGCTGACAGATTAGCTCTGATTAAATTCTCTTCCCTGACATGTTTGCACTAAAACCAATGGAAAAAAAAAGTCTCACAAAAAGTTGAAACAATTCACCTCCAGTCTTTTAATTTTTCCTCCAGTCTTTTAATTTTAAATATTAGTAAGCTGAAAAATGGAAGAATATCACATTTTGATGCAAAAAAAAAGAGAGTCTTAACAGCCTAAAAAAGTGGAACATTCATCATCTTCACACATACCCTCGGTTTATATTGCAATGGAATATTTTCCACAAAACCAAGCCGTGAGTTCCCAGCACACTGCTAGGAGGGATGAGGGCCAATCCAAACTCCTTTTTGCCCAATTTATTAGCACCAGATTTCTATTTTATCAGCACATTTGTGCACATGACTGGTGTGAAGCCTGCTCCCCACTCCCACACTTGGGCAGAGCTCAGGGCTGGGCCTCAGCACCTCTCCTCTTTTGCTGGAATAATGCTGGTTTTGTCTAAAAAATTTCACACCAACGTTTTCAGACTTTCAAGGTGAATTAGCTTTACTCTGATTATTCACTCTGGGAACCTGTCCTCCATGGCAGTATTGATTTAGCTGTGACAGATGCTGAGCTGTCACCAAGCCTGACAGCTTCTTCAGAGCTTCCTCTGTGGCCGTCTTGTAGAACAGCCAATCGCCAAGTGAAACCCAACTGTGAAAACAAGCACGTTTCCCACTTTTATACTCCATGAAATCATATGTCCTGCTCTGTGCTGCATCCCTCTGGGAGGAGGAAAGAAGCTAGCCTCTCAATTTGGCACTCAGCACTACCAATTAACCCTTTGTGTACTCAAAGCACGTCCACCCCCTGCCTGACACGTTGGTGGGACCGCGTGTCGCAGACATCTTTTATGAAAAATCCTTTCCTTAGGATTTTTCCTCCTGAGAAGCTGAGAGGCCTCAGGAACAAAATGTAAACAATGGTTATCTGCTGCTGTGGAATGCAACAGGTAAGTCATTGATTGGCCCATGTTGAATGTTTCTAATTAATGGCCAATCACAGTCAGCTGGCTCGTACAGAGAGTCCGAGCCACAAGCCTTTGTTATCATTCCTTCTTTTTCTATTCTTAGCTAGCCTTCTGATGAAATCCTTTCTTCTATTCTTTTAGTATAGTTTTAATATAATATATATCATAAAATAATAAACCAAGCCTTCTGAAACATGGAGTCAGATCCTCATCTCTTCCCTCATCCTAAGACCCCTGCGAACACCGACACAACCGCATTTGTCACAGGTCTGTGTCTTGGCAGTCACTCAGAGCTGCCACAAAACCATTCTGACCAGGGGAGAAGGCTCTTTGGGGAAGGTGAATCTGCTTAAGGAAAAGGTTTCATTCCTAAATTATGTTGATTTAAATTCCAGTATATTTGGGGAGTTTTTACAGCAGTTCAGAGAATACCTACGGTCCTACGGAGACTCTCTGTGCTCACCTTTGCAAAGTGACACTAAGCACCTTTGTGAAGGGCAAAATGTCAGGCAACACCCCAAAAATGTTTTTGCATTTGCATCAGAGGATCACAAAGCCAAATAGTAAAAGTTATTATTTATTTATTTATTTATAAATTTATATGTAGAACTGGACACCAGCACCCCAAAGGCTATAAAAAGATCTGTTTTCAATGAAACAAGCTGTTCAAATACTCTACTATTCACATTACCTCCACTTTTTTCCACCAGTCCCACAGTTCTGCACCATTCCCTTGTCCATAATACCAAAAATTAAAATCAGTCCTGGAAACATTGCTAGCACACTGCACAAAGTCCTGTGCAAAGGTAAATGGTTGCACAGAACTAGCTAGCCATCAGTGCTAAAACATTGCTAGCCATCAATGTTGTCCTGGCAAAAGGGGTTTGAGAATATTCAAAAGGAAACAAAAGATTGCATATACTGTCAAACTAAGATCAAAACAAAAGCCTGGTTTTTCATTTTGACCTCAGTGTATTGCTGAACTCTCCATGACTATGTAAGACTGGAAAAGTATCTTTATTTCCTGGCAGTAGCTCCTGGAGCTCCTCTTCTCCCTGTCCAACTCCTTCTGATCAGCACTTGTTTCTACCTGATTACCTCTCTGTTTTCTTGCTCACTATTCCAGGAAGGAGATGCTGGAATTAGATTTGCTGCATTTCCATTCCTACATTAACACTAATTTCACTGAAGTCAATGAAATTACACTGGTGTCTGGAGAATGTCTGAGGAGAATAATTGAGTGTATTTTATCACTTCGACTTTTTTGGTGATTGTTTCATGGCATTTTTAAATGTCCCATTTCACTAAAATGCACTCACTCTGCTCTGGGATGCTGCAGTGAAGTTGCTCTGTGGGACCAAGGAGTTCTTGCTGTAAAGGTCCAGACAGTGCCTGGAAGATGCCAGGGATGGGAACACAGAGATGTGTACAGTGATAAATGTGATGAGCAGCACCACACTAACTGCTCACCCAGCCAAAATCCATCCCCTGACTGCAGCCCCCTCCAGATACTTATGAGAACAGCTCCAGAAAGAGGGTGCAGAGCGCACTCCTGCCCTGGGCCACTCTTTTCAGATTTCCACAAACCCAGAGAGCCCAGGGACTGCAATCACACTGACCATCTCCACCAAGAATATCTAATACCACTCCACAAATCCATTTCTGGGTTTTTTTTCCTCACCACAACATTATTTTTTTGTGCTGTTCTGCAAGCCTGGCTGCTCCAGCCTTTACACTGACCACCCTCGGCCACCCTTTCTAGAAAGTGAGTAATTGCTCCTCTCCATCTCCTTCGCACCACTCTTGATTTTTTAAGCCATCGCCCACTCTGTGTTTGCAGCCCTCATGCCATGCCTCATTCCTGTCACCTTTCAGACACCCTTTTTAATATTACAGCATCTTGCTGCAGAGCAGTGCAGTGTGGTGCAACAACATTAATTTCAATTGCCTGCCCAGGAATCCTATTTGCCTTTTGTTGACTGGTACTGAATGTTGCACCGATATTTTCAAGGGAGTCTCAGCAGCAAGAGTCAGGTGTCATCCCTCAGTGGGAGCTGCTAATTTAGAAAACATTACTGTGTAGGTATAGCTACCTGCTCATTTGTGTGCACTGACACTGAATTTCATCAGTCCTTTTCACAATCCTTATGGCGGGATTGCTGGACCAAACCAGAAACCCTGATTTCAGGATTCAGCAGACCTGCAGCACAAGGGAGTTTTCTCCTACGCTTCTCTTAAGCTAAGCTGTCTCCTAAGCTGCATTTAGATACAACCATGAGTTAAAAATAGAAGTCTGTGCAAAATGTAATAGTTTTAAAAATTTTTAGGTTTATGCCAGTATCAGAGTTTAGGTCACAATAATTGGGAAGATTTTATCATCTTTCTACTACAAGCAGGACTGATTATTTCCCAGAGCAGGACAAAGCTGTTCTTGGATGTTACCCAAGAGTGACTAAGCCAACCCTGAAAGTCCAGTGAAAATAAACGAGAGATTTCACAGAATAAAAATATCAAGATTTGACCCAACAGTTGTAACAGTTATGGGATGGGATATCTCTCAAGCATTAACTCTTTAGCAGCAGGAGAAAGCATGAATTTCTAAAAGACACATTCAGCTGTCCAGTCTGGTAGCCTGAATGTGCCATTAACACTGAACATCTTGTTCTCTTTATTCACACACCAGTGAGATCAGCCACAAATGCAAGAGGTTAACTGCAGTGGCCTTGATGCCTTTGACATATTTGTTCACATGTTAAGAGCTGAGGGAATGACTGCAGGGCCTCTCCCCCAGTTATTTTGTCACCCTCAGTTGTCTTTCAGCTGTGGCAAGGCACTCATAGCTGGTCATGTGTGCCAATAATGCCCTTTTTTAGGGACAATGACATCTGTAATTACATACAGAACAGGCATTGCACATGGAATGAGGAGTTTGACAGTACATTCATGTTTTTTGCATGCTACTAAACACCTGCAAGTTTCACTCACATTGAGTTGTCCTACCACCAACAACTTCTGTAAGAAACTGCCCCAAGCCCTGCAGGATGGAGTCCTCAAACCCCAGGAAAATTATATTCAACAACCCATCTATTAGCACATCTCTTCAGGCCTTCCAGCCTGCTTCTCCCCAAGCCTCAGCAGTATAGTACATTAATTTTATACTGAACTATTAATTGCAGTTGACTTTGCAAAGCTCTTTTCTTTACATTTTTTATTCAGTTTCACAAACCCAATCCCAAAGGAGTTCATCTTATTCCCCACAGTTGTTTGATCAAATTGCAAATATTTCCTTTAATCTTTTCAGGCATTCAGGTTTATTAACTATGGAGCAGAGCCTCTTCATCTCCTCTACTGATGGTCTGGGAGAAACAGTCTTTCCCATATTTCTCATTTTATGCAAGTGCTTGTTCCTGCGAGCACATATTAGTAAGCATAACATTAAAACACGTTTACCTAACCTAAATAAAAACACTTTGAACCAAATTTGCAAGCTAACCTGCTTTAGTTCTTAATGGTATTAATCTGAAGTCATTTTTCCCAGAGGTTGTTGTCCATAATTCACTGAGGTCAATAAAAAGTAGCTGCTGATGTTAGTGAGTTTTAGGGTTGGCATTAAACACACAGGAGTGTATTTTCCTTTGAGAAGCTGTGTAAGAAATTTCCCAAAGGCAGGAGAAAAGGCCTTTGGGACACAATTTTAATTTTCTTCATGCCTATTCATAGTTACAATTAGGAATAATAATAATCATCATAATCATTTCACAGTCACTTCACATTTCTCATTAATACATACATTTTACAAAGAAAGGTAAATTATTCAATTTTGTTCCATACTTAAACATTTATGATTAAGTTCCACACTTAATCATTTATGTCAATTGTCCCCATTTCTATTTTTCATTAGGAAATTCAGAATGAAATATTCTATAAAATTGAGACGTGCACTCATGGTTTTAAAAATTACTATTTCCCACTTCATTATTTTGCTGCTATTATTCTATGAAATACAATAAGTTTTAGCAAAAAAACCAAAGTAACACCTTAACCTGAGTCTTAGTCTGAATTTGTAACTGCAGAAGACCTTCTAAAGTCAAAGTAGAAGTCAAATGTCTTATTTTTTTTTTAATATGTTCTACTTTTCCAACATCCAAGTAAAGTTTTTTTTAAATAAATTAAGATTTCCTCCCACTTTTCCAGCAGAAAAACCAAGGGAAGGATTTTTTTCATTTCACTGTAGTGTGAAAAATAAATCTGAATAGCCGAGTAAGAGAATGAGCAAGAGAGGACTTTTCAGTTCTCTGGAAAACAGGGACATATTAGTTTGGATGTAAAAGAAAAAAACCCTTGTGTATATCAATTATTTTCTTCAAAATACATAATTAAGAATAAGAATAAATTTTCAAAAAAACTAAGGATTTTCCCAAACACTTTTTATTTTATCTTAGTAAGTTTCCACCACAAGTTTTTTTTCACTATCTCTTTAACTCCCTTCATTTCTTCCTCCTCTCCACATCTGCCTTCAGCCTCTGTTGAATTCTTCCAGAAGTGATACAGCTTATTTTTTATTTTGTTTAGTAGCTCAGCTGCCTCCCACCTGACATGACTCTAAGCTGTTTTTCTTCATTTTACTCAATGTTGTTCGTAATTATTTAACCTAATTGATAGGATGCCTCCTCTGGGTAGAGCTGGTTGCCATGACACTGTAAGAAATTACTCCATATTTCTCCATTCCTGGATCTTCCTGAAGAATTTATGCAGAACATCTTCACCAGCTCCCTACCTTCGCACATATCCATAAAAAATAATTAATGAGCTAATCCTTGCAGGCAGATTTCACTGGAATAATAGGGCTGAAATTGGGGGTGGTTTTTTGTAAAGCCTTCTTCTGCTGATAGCGACCAAGACTGCAAAGCTTTCATGCAATCACAGAATTTTTTAGGTTGGAGAAGACTTTTGAGATCATGGAGTCCAACTCTTCACCCAACACTGCAAGGCCACCATTAAACCCCAAGTGCCACATTCACACCCTTTTCAAATCCTTCCAGGAATGGAGACTCCACCACTGTCAGGAGCCAGGACATCCCTCTGGCTGCCCTGAGCAGCCCAGACCCCTGCCAGGGGGCTCAGAGACCCTGGCACAGAGCCCAAGATGCCCCTGTGGGTTTGATTATGACCCCTGGAGCAAGTTACCAACCTTGGATGAAGATCTGCAAACCACAACAGTTTAGGTAGAATGAGAGTGGATTTATCACAAGGTGGAAAAGTAGATTTTGGGGTTTCTGGAATGGGGGTTCAGGAGGCAAGATGGAGGGATCTGGGCGTGCCCAGCCTTTCTCCTTCTTCTTCTTGGCCTGCATCTTCTGCAGTGATGTTGGCACTTTTAGATTGGTTTAGAGTTGAAGCTCACTGTCTAACACAGGTGATAGGTATTGGAAAGTAATTGTAAACATTGTACACGTAGTTTTTAGTATAAAGACATAACACTGCCCTGGGGACAGGCAGAGTGCCTGGAACTGTCCTGCTGGATGGACCTCAGGAGGGCAGGAGAAAGAATTTTATAGATAAGATACAATAAACAACCTTGAGACCAAGAAATTAAGAGCTCTGACTCCTTCTTCAAGCGTCGGGGTGGGGGAAAGAGACTTTCTAACATTTCTTGGGGTCACTCTGACCAGCGAGAGACCCTGACACACCACTGCCCTGGGCAGCCTGTGCCAGTGCTTGACAAACCCTTCCATGAAGAAATTATCCCTAGTATTCAATTTAAACCTCTTCTGGAGCAACTTGACACCATTTCCTTTTCTCTCATCACCTTTTACCCAGGAGCAGAGCCTGACCCCCACCTGGCTGCACCCTCCTGTCAGGGAGTTGTACAGAGTGATGAGGTCTTCCCTTGAACCTCCTTTTCTCCAGGATTAACACCCCCAGCTCCCTCAGCTGCTCCTCATCTGCCTTCTTCTCCAGACCCTTCCCCAGCTCTGTTCCCTTCTCTGCACACACTCCAGCCCCTCCACATCCATCTTGTCACGAGGGCCCCAAAATTGGACACAGGATTTGAGGTGCAGCCTCAGCAGTGCCCAGCACAGGGGGACAATCACTGCCTGGTCCTGCTGGCCACATTGCTGCTGGTACAAGCCAGGGTGTGAAGGGACATAGGCCATGCTTGATGGGACAAGCCAAGGGCACCCAGAGGAAGGAACCCAAAAGCAGTGAGGGGGCACAGCGCCATCAGCATGAGGCAGCTTATGAGGATACGATTTAGGAGACAAGCTGGGTCACAGCTGAGTGCTCTTGCAAAGCCCCCCCACCATTCACATCAATTAAAAACATGGAACGACAAAAAATGCAGTTTACAGTTCACAGATGCCTAAGAAGATGGAGCCTCACCCTAAAGGGTCAGGCAAGCTTCCTGTAATTCCAGCAATGTGATTTAAGACAGCGAATTTCAGAGCAGACATGAATGGCTGAGATGATTTTCAGGGCTCTGCAGCTCTCGAGGAGCTTTACAGCTACAGAAAAAGGGCCACCTTGAGAGGAGTTCCTGCAAAGAGCAGGGCACAGCCAGGAGCTCCAGATTAATTTCACATCCTACTTAGAAGAGTGGTCCTTGTTACAAGTTCCCCTCAATTCTGACAATCCCAACCTCTTCTGCCTGGCCCCTATACCACTCCAAACTTTAATCCCAGTTTTCTCACAACCTCCTCCACCTCCTGACCCACACCTTTCCAACGAGAACATTAATTTGAAAACATCAGGTGAAGCCAAAGCATGTTAAGTACACCCCAAGCAGCATTCACAGCTCAATCCCTACAGTCCTTTTTGGCCTGGCTTTGGACAGTGATCACACTGCTGATATTCCAGCCCTCTGGGCAATTATGAACAGTTAGAGGACCACAGTTTGTATCTAAGGCAGTCAGAAATGCACAGCATGGACACAGTGTATTTGTCCTTGTGAATATCTCTAGCAAAACAGAATATTAACTATATTCATTATTTTTACTTACACACATCACTGGAGCTGTGGTTCTGCTCTTCAAAACTATGCACTCGATACTGCAGAAATTATACAGATTGGGAATAGCCAAGCTTTGCACAGAAAGAAAAAATCCATTTATTTTCATTTATACATTATTAAGAAACTTGCTGAGCAAAACCTGCTTTTATTGTTGTTGATGAGGATTCATTCACAAGGCTAGGATAAAAAGCTAATGAAAATTTAAGGAAAAAGTCAAATAACAAAACTGTATCTGAAGTCCTTGATGTTATCTCCCTTTCACACTTCAGAGGCATAAGGCTATTATGAAATTCCATTTTTTTAATTGTTATTTGGGGCAGATTCACACCAGATTCAGTAACTGATTTATTCAGCTAATATATTTATTTTCATTTGTGAAACGTTTCTGAGTGCTGCAACCAAAGTAACAGCAAATTAAAATTCTCAAAAGTTACAATTTACTGATTATAATTACTAAGAGCTTGTCAATCTCCCATCTCATTTACACAAAATGAATTTACAGTCCATTTCCAGGTTACTCCCCTACAAGTAGTCAGCCAACAGCAAGTATTTCAAAGAACATAGAGGGACTGTGTGGAAAAATGATCCTTTTGACCCTGCTCAGAGCCCACAGATAATTTAAGCAAACCTGTGCCTACCCCATAAATCTCCTGCCACAAGCAGACATGGAGTCATTAATTGTTGCAAAATTTGACAAGTTAAAAAAATTAAGTGACCAAGACATTAATGAAGTACACATGGCAAAGCACGTCCCCTCATGGTCTCCTAATTAACAGGTACCATATATATTTTTATATTTGCCTTTGCAATCTCCCTCAAAAATATGTTCTTCCCAGGAAGCTTTGATTTTGAGTCCAAATGGGAAAGAAAGTCGAATTTTTAGATTTAAAAACTGCGGGCGGGGGGGCGGGTTATGGTGATAGGAATTAAAATTAAATTGGCTTTGCACTATTTTCTATTCCACTAGGTAACATGAGACAATAAAAATCTCAAAGCTAAGGATGGTTAATGACAAAATTGATAGGTCAGTTTGTGTCATATGGAATTTATCAGCCCATAATGGAATTAAGGGGACATAGAGCACTAACAAGTTTTCAAAAGGCATTTTGGCAAGATCAGTTAAATGCCTCCTTTTTTGACAAATTAGCTTCTTCTATTGAAGTAAAATTCTCCTTCAAAGATTTTAACTGGCTTTAATAATCTCCCAATGTTTTTCCTTGGAAGGGATTTCTGCAATGTTTCCAATGGTATTTGCATTCAGGGCATTCAGATCCACAAGGGGCACACGGAATATCTGTGTATTGAATCTCATGAGGATGTTCAGGCCGGTTACCACTGTGGCACAGTCCAGTATTAAATTACTACAAGCAATTTGATAGCAATTGTTCACCCAGTACCTTGATTTTTCTTAATTACTGCAAGAAGAAAACTCTTCTCTTTTTGATCTCATGATCCTCACATGGGCAGAGATGACATCTGGGAAAGGCTACTGAGCACATTTACCATGACTGATCCCCACATGATATTTTTCACTTTCCTTCAGAGAAAAATAAAAAATAGAACTTCTCAGTGCCAACTTCTAAAAATACACAGCACAGTCTTTCAGAAGCAAGTCTATTTCTCACTATGTTTCACCTACTTTATTTCAAATAGAAACTGAATCATTAAAACTCCTCTTTGTTAAAATCATGACAGGGGCAGCACACCTGTCCACTGAGGAGCAGTGGCTTTGTCCTCTGCATGGATCTAAAAGATGACTTAATGCTGTCACTGTCACTGATGAACTGGAGGCTCTGGAGGCTGTTCACCAGCTCTTTGTATCCAGCAGTTGGTCAGAGAAAAGAACATTACCCAGCACTTTCTTTTCTTAACTAAAAATAATTTTTAACAGGTTCTAAATTTATGGGCTTTACATTTAAATGACAAAAAAGACAAGAAGAATCTGTATTAAGTGTAATGTCTTCTATTCAGAGAAGAGTGACAATAGATGTTCTGGAGGAAAAAAAAGTTACATAAAACTGGAATCAGAAGAATCAAACTCCAGTGATTGCAGCAGTCCTTCCCTATGAGCTGACAGAACTTTTAAACAGTCCCTGGCTGGGAAGGGAAAGGAAGGGGATGAAAAAGGGTGAAAGATGAGGAAGGAGGACTGAGGCTAGACTGAAAATATTTAATATTTTTTCCTGTTGTTGGTAGTAAGGGTTTTAGAATCTTTTTACCTTTGCTACATGAACTTTTCATGATCCATTCAAAATCAATACAGAAAAGCTGCCACCTATTTTGAGAACCCAAAAAGTGTCTGTATCCTGACAGTTTGACATTACCTGCATTGTTGGAGGTGCTGAATTAACACCAGTCTGACAACAAAACCTCCAGACTGACTCCTTTGCCCCAGGCAACTCCAGAGACGTTTCTGGGAGTTGTGTATTGATTTTAGCACCAGCAGAAGTAAAGAGGAAATGAAAGAGAAAAGGCAAAAGAATTTAGATAGTGCTTTGCTTTGCTAGCCAAGCACTATTTCTGACTGAGGAAAGAAATGACAAACTGGGTGATCAAAGATTTTTAAGAAGTCAGCTGCACTGGGATGGCAAACACAGGTGCAATCTTCTCCTCTCCGCCCGTATCCACAACAAGCACCTGACCGTGGTTATTTTAAGCTGCCTGTTTTCAGTTTTCTTCCCAAGAAACGTACTATAGCTGCTGCTTTTTCCCACAAATAGCAGTAAACACACAGTGAAAGGCGTTTGACAAATAAAAGCCTATTACTTATGCAAAAAGTATACCTTTTTAAAAAGGCAAAACATTATCTTCATTTTCTCCCTTCTTCGTAAGGAGTATAAAATGGCTACAGCGTTCTCGGATGTTTTTCAATTGCTTGTTAATGTACTCAACTGTTTTTGCAAAAGTTGAAAAATAAAGCCTTCAAAAGTAGGAAGCATTTGCACAAAAAACACCATCTTGATAATTTGATTTTTTCCAAGAAGCAGGCTTTTTTTCAAGTCTTTTAAAATACCAATTTTGGAAGAAGCACTCCATTTAAAAAAAAATTTTACTTTTTCTCCTAATGCAATTATGTAATTGCATTAAATGCTCTTAGTCACAGAAATTATTTTTTTTTAGAAGAACCAGGGACAGGGTACTGCAGGCAAAACTGGTCTGTACAGGCAGCTTTGCTGTGATGCCAGAGCATTTCAGCATAAACATTCAGGATGCAGAATTTCACTTGGATGAGTGCCGTGCAAAGTGAAAACTGAATCATTGTTAGGGTCTTTGGACAGCATGGAACAGAACCAGAGCAAAAACAGAAGCAGAAAACAAACTTTAAGAAAATTCTGATGCCTGCATCATTGTGTTGCAATAAGGACTAACCCTGGAATTACTCAGAACCATCAGCTGCTTCTCTTTTTAATCTAAATATTCCCAAGTCACCTTGAATGCTGCTTTTCTGCAGAGACTGAGAGACTCAGCAAAGATATGAGAGGCACCAGGCAGAAGGACCAGCAGTCAGTGGAGGTTGCTGAAAACCTGGAGGATGTGGGCAAGGGTTCAGAAGTGTGGCCAGGTCCTAGATGAGTGAGTTAACTGGGAGGGAACACCTGGGGAAGAAACAGGCAGGAGCCCAGGGCAGGAAGAGGGATAAGCTGGAAAGGGAGCTGAAACCTCTGGAGGGTGAATGATGAGGGACTGAAATCCCTCAGCCCAAGGTGGTTCTTCAGGGAGATTTTCCTAGGAAAAGAGATGCCAGCTCCCCCTCAGGACACAGGGGAGGGCAGTGGCTCTGCCATGGGGAATCACCCCTGGCTCCTGTCAAAGAGCAGCCTCTGACTCCAGCTGCTTTTGTGGGGCTGGGTCCCAGATGGGCAGAGGATCCTGGCAGCCACCTTGCCTCATAACCTTCTGTTCATGGGATTTCCAACATTTAAATACTCACTGTGTTCAACAAGAAATCCACTAAAGCTTGAACTCATCTGGCCATTCCATAGTTCTGCCCCCTGCTCCCATGCAGGGAGCAGGGAAAAGGCTCCTTTTCCTGGACAGAATTTATAAGGTTTGTAGCTTCATTCAGTGCTTTGAAGATTTGTCATGGTGGGGCATTTTTGTAACCTCTGGTGTTCATCCTGCAAAACAAATCCTTGGAGAAAATCCTGTGGATCCAGTTTAGCTGTCCACATTCACTCACCCTTGAAAGTGGGTATTTATTTTTGTCTTCAGATAACACTCCAAAGCTAGTTTCCTTTCACTAATACATCTCTATTAAATTTCTCTCCTAATTAAAGAAGCCAAGGCCATAGCTGAGGAATTGAAAAGTACTCTAATGGCATTACTACTCTGAGGTGGCTTGAATGTCATAATTTCCTTCTCCAAACATAGCAAAGTCTTGACAATCACCCTAAAGACAAAGAGCAAGAATAAATGCTGCTGGCTTTTTCAGGGGAAATATCATTATGGATATTAACACCTTCTGTGGAGACAGTAATAGAGGCATTAAATATAGCAGCCTCAGTGACTGAAATGCCTGTAAAGCATCTGCCACAAGATAAAGCACAAAGAAAACCCTGTAAAACTGCAATTAAAAGATTCCAGCATAACTAACCTATGGCTTCCATCAGACTACAAACACAGTCCATTCCAATTCTTCTTCATATTTAAGAAATTATTATCTAAGCTACTTTAACATCAGGTTATACAGCATTTGTGGTTTTGTCATAATATCAAAGCTTCTTTTCACTGCAATATTCCTATAAAATAGGGACTCAGTCTTTGCACTATCACATCGTCTTAGGGAAGAGGTTAAATGATCCCTCAGCTTTACCCAGTGAGCAAGGACAGGTTAAAGAGCCAGACCTGTCTAACATCAGGTCTCTTGTCTTTCACACCACCACTGCTTCTACATTTAACAAATGAAACACAATTAAGACCAACAATAAAATGTAGGGTGCACTGACATTCTTGGTTTGGTGGAGTTTTTCCAAGGGTTTTTTGCATTACAGCTCTTTTAATGTATCATATTTGAGAGTCAATGTACTGTCAGGTATTTAATGTTTAAATTGCTGAGGCTGTTGAGTGGATACAGAGCTGGCATTTAATTTCAGTGAGGAAGGAAACAAAAAAAAAAAAGAGAGGTGGAAGAATAGCAGACAAAAACCTTCTCTTTAATTAAAACCAGTGGTATTTAAATAATAATTGGGATGATAATTTGCACTGATGAATTTTACCCCAAGTCAGGCAAGACTAGGAAACAGTCATTGGGATAAAAAGGAAAGAGAGGATGTTGAGGAAGAAATTTGACAATCCATTTCCTCCTCTTTTTTGTTTGATACTCTTGATGAACATCTTGTCAGCAGTTTTAATATGTACCTCTAGAGCTGATCAAAAGCTGGGATAAGCAAATGGAGAAGTTGTAAAGCAGTAATCTGTGGATTTTCCAGCAAAGTGAGAGTAAAAACTAAACCAGCATTTGAAAAATGCCTTCCTGCTGTCAGCAGGAATAATTGCTTAGCAGTAGTTGAGCATCAAACCCTAAATTTACTCAGATTAACCTCTTCCCCTCTACATCTTCTGCAGAAGGTAGAAGACAAACCAGATCTTCACAGGGCCCAGAAAACAAATGACTGCAATGCTGAGCTCAAGGCTATCCTGAAAACCAGCTCCAGGCCACAGCTGCACAACAGGACCTCCCTGCAAAGCTGATTGCGTGGATGCTGGGAGCCATTCCCACCTCCTGCACCCACTCTGCCCTTGGAAAATCAACTCTGAGTATCAACCCTGAGTACCAAGGGTGTCACAGGACCTCTGAGCCTTACTGTGCTTGCCAGCCACTGGACTCACCACAGACAAACACAGAGCAACTTCAAATCAAACTTCCAAATAGCATGATTATTTCCAGAGTGAAAGACAGAAGGAAACAAAGAAAGGGACTGAGCACTCAAAGTGACACAATGTAAACAGCAGATGGTTTTACATAACTGGCAAAAAGGGAAAAGTAAAGGAAAAAACCCAAACCTTCATTAGAGGAGCTAAAATATTGTAGATTGAAGTCTCATTTTAAAAATTGATGCATCCTGGGAAGCTGAAAAGCTCAAAAGGAGAGAAATTTTAGGATGCGCAGGCTTTCATCTCTTCATCCTCAGCCTCTGCTCAGTGCTGGCCAGTAAATCCGTATTCCTGGCTGGGTTCAAATACAGGCACAGCACAGTCAAACCCAAACCTTGCTGGTACTCTCTGAGCATCAACATCCAACTCTTCATTGCAAATCTTCCTAACTCAAATCCTCCCAGAGGACACTGCTGCAATAATATGGTAATCACATTTACAAGACTCATCAAAGGAGTAGTTTAATGTTCATCTAAGCCAATGGTACCCCTGGTAAGGTAACTTGCCACTGCTTGCCAACATTTCCTGCCCTAAATTTCTCATGATAACTCCTGAGATCAGAAATCACTGGTTGTCCCTTGGAACGTTTTTGGGTATGTGCATAAAAGCATTTTCTAATTCTCTTCCCACCATGTCAGTCTTTAATCAGAATCAAAGTAAGAAGGCACTGTACCAGATTCAAAGATGCCCTTACACAAAACTCCACTCAAGCTGGAGCCCTGGAGTGGAATCAGCAAAGGGATTAAAACCACAAGGGTGAGCAACAAAATTTCTGATGGAATTAGGATCACAAGGTAAAGGAATAAACTTCTTGAAGAGGAGGAGAAAGTGCCTTGAAATTCCCCCCCCTGCATGCTCCAAGCAGAATATGCTCTCCCTCTCTTTTCCTTCTTTCCCCACTGCATTTTTTTTTCAGGCCAATAAAAGAACTGACAGAGTAAAAGCTCAGAACATTTCAATCTGGCTATGTAGATTGTTTCCCTTACGGAAATTTTAGACTTGAAATGCACTGTTTTAGAATTATAAATAAAATAATGCACTGTCCTTTCCATGAAGACACTTCCACTGCAAACAAGCCCCTTGCACAGAACAACCATTCCAGTTCCACCCAGGTTTTAACATGAACCCAGGTCACTACTGACACTCCAAAGTCTGGGCCCTTTTTCTTCCATATTCCTAGAGGAGCTAAAATATTGTAGATTGAAGTCTCATTTTAAAAATTGATGCATCCTGGGAAGCTGAAAAGCTCAAAAGGAGAGAAATTTTAGGATGCGCAGGCTTTCATCTCTTCATCCTCAGCCTCTGCTCAGTGCTGGCCAGTAAATCCGTATTCCTGGCTGGGTTCAAATACAGGCACAGCACACTCAAACCCAAACCTTGCTGGTACTCTCTGAGCATCAACATCCAACTCTTCATTGCAAATCTTCCTAACTCAAATCCTCCCAGAGGACACTGCTGCAATAATATGGTAATCACATTTAAAGACTCATCAAAGGAGTAGTTTAATGTTCATCTAAGCCAATGGTACCCCTGGTAAGGTAACTTGCCACTGCTTGCCAACATTTCCTGCCCTAAATTTCTCATGATAACTCCTGAGATCAGAAATCACTGGTTGTCCCTTGGAACGTTTTTGGGTATGTGCATAAAAGCATTTTCTAATTCTCTTCCCACCATGTCAGTCTTTAATCAGAATCAAAGTAAGAAGGCACTGTACCAGATTCAAAGATGCCCTTACACAAAACTCCACTCAACCTGGAGCCCTGGAGTGGAATCAGCAAAGGGATTAAAACCACAAGGGTGAGCAACAAAATTTCTGATGGAATTAGGATCACAAGGTAAAGGAATAAACTTCTTGAAGAGGAGGAGAAAGTGCCTTGAAATTCCCCCCCCCTGCATGCTCCAAGCAGAATATGCTCTCCCTCTCTTTTCCTTCTTTCCCCACTGCATTTTTTTTTCAGGCCAATAAAAGAACTGACAGAGTAAAAGCTCAGAACATTTCAATCTGGCTATGTAGATTGTTTCCCTTATGGAAATTTTAGACTTGAAATGCACTGGTTTAGAATTCTAAATAAAATAATGCACTGTCCTTTCCATGAAGGCACTTCCACTGCAAACAAGCCCCTTGCACAGAACAACCATTTCAGTTGCACCCAGGTTTTAACATGAACCCAGGTCACTACTGACACTCCAAAGTCTGGGCCCTTTTTCTTCCATGAGGTCTGGATGAGGAAAACCACACTTCTCTGCCATTTCTCCCTTGGACCATCTCTGCCTGTAGTTGTGCTCATCCTTTGCTGAGGTGAAATCTCAGGGATCTGCATAAAACACACAGAAACAAGCTCTGCCAATGCCGCCACTGGAAGGAGGAGGCAAACTGAATCCTCCTCCTTAGAGAATTTAGCACAGCTATTTGGTACCTGTATTTCCTTAAAAGTGGGAGTCCTCTGCATCTGAAATAAGTTTGCTGTACTCTCTATTAAGTGCTTGATTAATGGACAGCCCTGCAGGTGCTGACTATGAAAAGGTGGGAATCTGTCCTTTGTGTGGGAAAAGTGTGCATCAGATTTTCCAGTGAAAAATGGGCAAGATTAAAGCCAAAGCAAACAGAATGACTGCTACGAAATGGGCCCAAAGTGCCTTTTTAATAGATGTTTAAAATGTCTCCAATATTCTGTACTTAAAGACTCTGACAACATAATTCTGTGAAAAAGCTTATTTATCCTGCAAAAAGAACACAGAGCACTCACCTCCCAAAGGAAAGAAAATACTTATGGCTGTTGCTGTGATAAATGTTTCAGACAACAGCAGAATCTCTCTCCTCTGCCAGCACAAAGAAACACAGGGAGGAGACCTCACATCCCAGTTAATTTACATGGATAGGGTTGGAAAAGAGGAAGAAAAATTCCTGACCATAATTAATTTTAACCTTTTCTAATTTCATCAAGAGTCATGTTCAAAAATATTGTCATTAACTAATCCATACAGTACTGAGCTAGATACTTAGCTTAATTAGATTACAGAAATGGTTTTAAATCAGGAAGGTTTAATTAGCAGCAATTATTTCCCATGTTCCATGCTATTTCCACTGCATGATGGGATCACATGGATTATTTGATAGCAAAACAAAAAAAGTATTTTCCTTGCAATTCTGTATTCTACTGTGATACACAACACAGGCTTATAGAAACAGATCAGCCATAAAAAAATAACTCTTTGAGAGATACTCATTTTTACATCTCAACACCACAAATACACCTAAAGCCAGCTTAGTGAGAGAAGAGAAGAGAAGAGAAGAGAAGAGAAGAGAAGAGAAGAGAAGAGAAGAGAAGAGAAGAGAAGAGAAGAGAAGAGAAGAGAAGAGAAGAGAAGAGAAGAGAAGAGAAGAGAAGAGAAGAGAAGAGAAGAGAAGAGAAGAGAAGAGAAGAGAAGAGAAGAGAAGAGAAGAGAAGAGAAGAGAAGAGAAGAGAAAGAGAAGAAGAGAAGAGAAGAGAAGAGAAGAGAAGAGAAGAGAAGAGAAGAGAAGAGAAGAGAAGAGAAGAGAAGAGAAGAGAAGAGAAGAGAGGAGAAGAGAAGGATTGAGGATTTCCTTGTTTTATTGAAAGGATCAGCCTCCAAGGTAACACACTCCATGTTCTACCTTGTCACAAAAAGTGAGCTGCAATTATTATCATGTTGCATAGCTGAGCCCATACATCCTGTAGGTTTTCCCTTATTGTCAAAACAACGGGGGTAACATCAGGATTTTGCCCTGATACAACACATATGGCCTGATCCCAATTATAGCCAAACGGAACTCCATAGTTGTGCCACAACAGCAATTTGGGGAGAAAGATTAGGAAAAAAATTATTATCATCTTCACAGAGACCATTTCAAGAAAAACAGTGTATGAGGATAGAGTCTCTGAGGACAACAACAGAATAATTGACAAAACATCTCAATCTGATCGATGAGACACCCAGATTGCTTAAATGGAATTGAATAAAGTCCATTGTTTGGTACTGGGTTTCTGAAATAAACTAACAGAATCAAAACCTAAGAAATGGATTAGTCAAAAATTAAATCTGTCCTTATTTTGTGATACTCTCAACTAAATCTGCTGATTAGGATATTCATTTTCTTGATATTTTTATTTAGGTGTCTTGAATGTGAAGCAACTATAAAATGAAGGAAAGAGGTTATTGCAAATATAAAGCTGATTGCCAAATTTCATTTGGGGCAGGAAATGGAAGTAAGGCAGTACTATGTCTCACAAAAGTAATAGTCAGCATTGGGGTTTTTTTTAATTAAAAGGTAAGAAAGTTAAACTATCATCTGCAGACTGAACACTGCATTCCCCAACTGAGACAGTTTCACCTCCCACTCTAAACTTCCTTCCTTTCGTCAGACTAATTTGTTTTGGCCTGATATTTTCCAACGTCAAGGTGAATGTTCCAAAGAAATCTGAGGGAAAATTATTTTGGCTGGTTTTTCATGTGTTGTAGCTCTACATGAAAAATAAAGACTTTTTCATTAATTTTTGGAAGTATGTCTAAGAGCAGCAGCAGCTATTGGCACACACACCTCAAATTCAATGCAATTTTTGATCACAGTAGGATAAAATGCACATAAAACTTTGGAAATATCCTTCTAATATGAAAAGCATTCAAAACCAACATTTGTTCATCTACAGAAGAACTGGATTTATTGTAGGTTTTTTAAAACTTAATCCAAAATGTTTCAGACAGAAACAGGTTGAAAGAACAAAAAAACCAAGAAAATCTAATGCAGAAAGTGCAAAGCAATATAAAAACTGAAACCAGTGAGACTGTGGTTTCCTGTTCTTTATGAAACAAAAAGAAGTGTCTAATATTAATTTACTCTTAAGGCTTAGAACTCCAAGACCCCATGCTCAGAGGTCAGGAGGCTCTGAGTGGTAGCTTGATGGCTTATCTTAACCTTGCTATTATCTCACATTTCCTTTCTGTGACTAATATTTCTGTGTTGTTTTGGAGAGCAAAAGGAGAGCGAGGAGCAGACCCTAAACCAGTTTGAAATGTTTTATACCGATTGCAATGGGAGAGGCTTACAGGAAACAGGGACATGATGTTAAAGCCAAGATCTCTCTGACAGGGAATGGGACATAAAACTCCCCAAAGCTGTGTTGGTGTTTTCAATATTTGCATATTATCCTATATAACTCCCCTTTCCAGCGTCTGTTAGGGGACTTTGGCATATTTATAGTAGATAGCTGTTGTGGCTTTGCAATGTCAGCCAGGTATTTCTTGCCATTCAACTAAATAACATTGGCTCTGCCTTACACACGTTACTCTATCAATTTAAAAGATCAGGATGTATCAGACCATTGCCTTTATGCCTACATATGTTCATCACATTTGTCTGAGAAGCATGAGACAGGGACTAATTTGAGCACAAATCTGTACAGTTCCCATGTACCCTGGCTATAATAATCCTGGAAGTATTTACCATGGAACACACTACACTGCTCCTGGTAGAAAGAATTGCCTCCAGCCCTACTTGTTAGGCTCCATCCACTGAAGCAAAACAATGTATGTATTTTATTATTTTTTAAATTAGGATGAACTACAAGGTTCATCTGATTTATTCCTAAAAATGCCACAGCCCAGGCCCATGTGAGCTGTTGGTTATCATGGAATGTCCTGCAGACTGCAGACAATCAGGCCATCCACAGCAATGCACACTATCCCACATTTACCTCTGCCTTCACCTCAGCTTTTAAGCTGTAGATTGGCAAAGATTAAATATCTCCTGCACTCTTTGAACTTAACCCAAAGTCTGAACCAGTTATGTGGAGTCAGCTACAGAAATTCAGATTAATTCAGTGCAGTCAGATGGGTTTTTTACCTTTTTTTTCTTTTGATTCCTGGAATACTGTAATTTGTTTTTCTTCATTCCCTGTAACTCATAATATGGTTTGGTAGGCACTTTACAAAAACATGTGGAGTTCCTGCCCACAACCATTTAGCATCAAACCAACAAATCAGGTGTGGGTTTGGAGAGGAATAAAGCCCCACAATATTTATCAAACACCAAAGTTCACAATTCTACGAAATGTCAGACCTGGAAATGAAACCAAAAAGTTTCACTTTCCTATATGAAAGCCTCAATCTTTAGATACCTTTACCCAAAATCTCTTGTTTCTATATTAAACATTGCCAATTAAAAGCAGCCACAGCTGAGTCCTTCTCCTTTTCATGTACACATGAAAACACATCAGTAAACAACCTCCATGTGTTGCCATTACACCTGAGCTTGCCTTGCTGCTGCAATTATAACCTGACAGACAATAAACTTATGAGAAAGTCTGATTAATTCTGACATTCTCATTGTAGTAACACAAAAACCATTAAAGATATCATGCCACTGCAGAGATGTCTGTGTCACTTTGACACGATGATCTGCCTTTACCCACAGCAGAAATTTGGTTAGAAACAGCAGAGCAGCACACAAAGGAATAAAGGGATAAATGCTTTTTGCAGAGATAAAGAACAGAGGACTGTGTTCTCTTTGAATTTCTAATATTTCAGCAAACATTCTCTTTGTTTTCTTCTCAGCTGGCTGAAAATGGATTAGAAGGTGAGGATGCATAACTTCTCTATGGCCCATTATTTCTTATTATCATCCAGATGGAGCGTGGCTATTAGAGCACCACTAAAAACTCTAATGAACTGCAGTGTTGTAGATTACTAATTCTTCAGCAGCATGTTTGTGTATCAATAATAGACTGTAAAAACAACAACAACCTGACTAATTAGGCTGGATCAAATCTGCTCAGCTCGGCTTCCTGTCCCTCCTGTTCTGGGTGTCCGTGTGGGTGTTCAGTACTGCTGCAGCTTCCATTAAACTCCTTCCAAAAGCCTCTAATCACCCATGGAATATTGCAACCATTTAGAAACATTTGTTTAAATGCTTATAAGAAGCATTTAAACAAGAGCACATCCATGTTTAAAGCATATGAATAATTTTCTTGCTATTTTGTCTGTAATGCAGGGGAGTTCAAATCTCAGCTGTTCCTTAGACAGGAAGAAGTGGGAGGGCCCCAACATTTATCATTAAATCCTCTGTTTAGCAAAGCACACAGGATTTAATTCATTAATATTTTCTGCTATTCTTGGGCTTGTTTGGGTTTTTAACAGGCTAAACCGAAACTTGTTCTAAGCTTGTGCTTTCATTTGCTTTGCTCCCTTAGCAGTTGGTGGAACATAAAAAAAGAGCTGCAGTGCTGGGTCCCACTCAGAAGCTTGGGAAAAAAAATACTTTCTTCAAAAATATCCAAATCAGCCTGTGGGATCCACAAAGTAAAACTGTAACCCTGCTCATCAACACACACACAAATAAAGAGCATCTGTTGCAACCCCTGAAAAATATTAAGGAAGTTCAGCCAATGAAGATTTATTATTTTGACACAGAGTAATGTTTCAGATAAATCTCTCCAATTCTGTCATTTTACATCCCATTTAACAGCCAGTGCCACCCCTTGACTTCCCAGAGGAGACAGAAAGTGCAAGATGTGATGGGGCTCAGCACAGCATCACTGCCATGAACCACACACACTCAGCCTGGCTCCCCACTGCACAGGGCTCTGCTAAAATCACCTCGTGCATGGGGCAGGGCAGGGCTGGCCAAGGACCTCCAAGGGCTGTGGCCACACCACAGGGTTTGTAGGAATCTCACACACTTGTCTTCCCCTTCTCTCCTCCTTCATTCATCTTCAGACAAGAAGATTTAATTACAAGATCCTTCTTGCATGACCAATCTTCACCCACACTTAATTATTTCAGACTCACAGCCATTAAATAGTTTCCTATTTTGGCACTGATGCCAGCAGCTTTACTCTGAATTTCTTTCTTACATTATGGACTTGCCTTTTTTTTTTTTTTCCTTTCAAGATTGTGTTTGATTAACCAGCAAGTTACATTTCTTTTAGGTATGGTGGATTATCAATTTCAACAGGAAATGCTTGCATTAATGAAGCTCAGTAGTAACCTTCTTTATGCGTCCATCTCCTATTCAAAAATAAGGGAGTGGAAGCAGGCATCAGATTTTGTGCTTTGAAATGTTCCTGGATGAGGAGGAAGAAGGAAGAAAATGAAGGTTATTCTTTCACCATATACAGGAATGATGGTGTTTTCCAATGTCTTTACCAATCCCATGTCATTCAAACATATAATGTAAAAAAAATAATTTCCATACATGGGACCTCATTGAAATGGATGCTGAGGTTTTTACAACACACCTACATGGATTTTAGGCATGAGCCTAAAAATGAGGCTTAACCCCCTAACTCCCTCTTGCCAATACTTGGAAGATTCACCAATAAACCTGAAATATCAGAAATGTTCCCTTCATCATGGTTTGTGGCCAGAGAACACATAAAGGTAAAGTCTCATTAAGAAACAATGAGGTCAATGGGACTTAAAAACACACCTCGAGTTTAAAGTTCCCAGTTCAGGAAGCACTGAAGGACTGGGAAAAATGAATTTTAAAAATAGACAGGAATTCATCACACCTCATTCTGCCCTCCTAGCCTTTAACCCAACATCCTTTGGTCACATATGAGGCAAGAGGATGAGGCCTGAGGGATGCAGCACCCATTCACAGGGTGACAGTGTTTGCCTGGGTGACACTGATGCTGAGTTCAGGTTGTTCAACCTTGCCCACACAATGTAGGAATCACAATTTTTCTGTAGCTGCCGCCATTACTGTTGGAATGTACAGACAAAACTACAAATTTTGTCAGGCCATGGATATGACTGCTCCTCCCAGTGTTCTAACTTCAGGAAAAAATCCAATTTAAGGGGCTTTTATCTCAGAACTGACCATCTTCCATTGAGAAAGAACTGGCACAATTCTCCCAAGACGATGCCATTGGTACAGAGCTGAGCTTTTCCTGCAGAGGAATGCAGCCTCCACTCCATCTCCCATTGTCACATCACCATGCAGAAACCAGCAAGAGATATTTATAAACCCTTTTCCATCAACTTCGTCCTATTCCAATTCTGATTACACTTCACAATGGAGCTTTGAGATGTGTTTTAATTTTCATGAGACACTTTGGAAGATATGAAATATTCTGCTCTATTAGAAAATCCTTCATGTTGTTATGCAACAAAAATGTAGACAAAGTAAGATAAAAACTTACTAATCTTTCAACTTTTTAAACTATCTTTTTCTCTCTGTTGGTCTTCTTCTTTTAACCTACTTGCTTAGTTTCCCCTGGAAAAATGAGAGAAATGGCTGAAAGTAAAAAAATTGCTCCAAATTTTCTCTTTTTTTTTCTCAGTCTTCAAGGAAAATTTTACTTCCATCCTTCTACTATACTTACAGCATGTCATACCAAAAGATGCAGCATTTAAAAAAACACCAAACTTTAAAGAAATAAGGACAAGGAAAAGAAAAGGGTGGGGGAAGGGGAGGGACAAAATGTCTTATAGGTTTTTTTTTTCTTTAGTGTAAATCTTTATTAATGAAAAAGTAATTTTGAAAGTCCAGAGGCAAGAACTTTTGGCTCAGAATTATATTTCAGTTACAAAAAAATTTAAAGCCAAAAAAAGTCAGAACTCCTGTACTGAAATTAATCACTAGGTGTTTAGGGATGGTCAACCACCTAGAAAAAGTGAGCTTTGCCAGCTTGGCCTTGCTAAGATAAAACAGGGATTTGTAGCTGTGCCTCACTCTCCCTCCAGCATCAGAGATTTGTGGGCTTGGGAGGGACCTCAAGGGAGTGCAATCCCAAGGAAGGAGCAAGGATACCTGTAGCAATGCTCACCAATGAACTGGAGTCTACCAAATCTGGCGCTGGCTCTGCCCATGATCTGCAAAGTTTTACCCGAGCTGTAAAATTTTTGGTGGACTGGTGTTGGAAATCCCTGTTTCCAACATCAGTCTTTCATTCCCTCCTAAGTGACCTGACCAGCCCCCCAGGAAACACAGAAGATCAATATTTTTTTCCCTTTCAAGCACACTCTTTCCATGGTAGAAGTCAATCTTCGTGCTCCCCTTAAGCTTCTATCAGCTTAAGCCAAAGTCAGTTCTTTCAACTGTTCCCTTGAGATCCTGCCTTGTAACACATTTTTATGATCTCCTCTCCCTCCAGCTGGTCTACAGCTTCCTTAAAGTGCTGTTTCCTTTCTAAAAAGGAAAGAAAAATGTGTCTACCCAGTCCTAGTCCCAGCAGAATAAATACCTTTTCAGCTTGTTTGTAGCACTGCTCCTGATACTTTCCAGAGTGAAATTTACAGGTCTCACCCCACTGCTGTGTTTCTACATTTAGCCTGCAGTCAGCTATCACTTTTCTCCTCCAATATCCTCCAAAATCCTCTCCAGCCTCACAGCAGCAGACCCAGTTACTCCATAGACTGTGCTAGACTGTGCTTGTGCATTTGATTTGCCCTCATTGCACGTGGTGCACCGCATTTCCCTCTCCTGACATTCACCTTGCTGATTTGGGGACACCTGTCCAATTGATTGGGATGATTATGGATTCTGATGCTGTCATCTGAACTGCTTGCAACTCTTCCCAGAACTCTCCCAATGTGCTCTCTCTGTTCTGTCACTCATATCTGCTAATGAAAGTGTTGAGCAGAATCACACGCAGGGCAAAAATCTTGCTGGCAATTCCCTCCAAGTTTGACAGCAAAGCCCTTGATTATATTTTGAGAGAGACTGTTCAATCAGTTATCACCAACTTTGTTATGACTGTGTTGAGATCATTTTTCACACATTTGCTGTAAGGCCACTAAGTAAAAAACTGTCAGAAAGACTTCTAAAAAGTTCAGATATATTGTATCTACTCAATTCCTTTTATTCTCTAGGCAGTTATCTTGTCAAAGAGAGAAATCAGATTAATTTGCCATGAATTCTCTTGACAAATCCACGCTGGCTGCTGGCCAGTGGAAGAAAATTAGTCTTAATCATTCATGACCAAAATATTCCTACTGAAACTCAACTGGATTTGACTCAGCACTTGCAGGGATGCACAGCAGGTACCAGGGGAGAGATGCCAGTTTGGATGCTCTCCTGTCCTTCCTTCAAAATGGAAGGGAAAGGAGAAAGCTCTTTAAGGAGGAACCCACAGTTATATTCCTACATAAAATATGCTTATTTTTCTTGGTTCTACAAAAGTTCTTGCAGAAAAAGCCACAGGAAAGATGAGCAAGGATGAGAGACACAGAGGCTGAGTCCTCAGTGCTCAGAATGTTCAAGAGGAACGTGACATTGTAATAGTTCAGACCTACAGAAAGGAAGCAACTAGAAACCAAGATATCTGGTAGAAACCAAGGTATCTGTCATCTTTCATCCAATTACCTGACATCCCCAAGTACCACCAAACGTGTTTCAGCACCATAGGCAGTACTGTGATAATGAAGCTTCCCAGAGACAGGGGATTTTTGTATATTTTACAGAAATCACACAAAATCCCCCAGCTCTGTCAGCGTCTCTGGATATGTGACAATGTCACACGGATTTTCAGTTCTGAAAGTCAGCCTAACAAAATTTAAGCATGGAAATCTATGCTAGACATGAAAAATGGTATTTTAAGGCCTGATTCAGTGGTATGATTCAAATTTTCTGCAACAGGACACTTGTTAAAACAACTTGTCTCCTTGCTGAAGTGCCCATCCTAACTTCCACTCCAGCTGATACAACACAGCAGTTATCTGCAAGCAAAACTGGACCAATATTAATGAGATTTAAGAGAAAATACCTGTTTTTCTGGCAGGACTTACCGGCTCTCTGGCCTGACTTACTTGGGTAACTCTCACTTTTAAATGCCAACCACACAGAGGTATTATCTCCTGGGTACACAATTAACCAAGGATGTCTGTGCAGACACTGACTCAGATCACTCACTTGGCTCTCTGAAACTTCACAACGGGGAAACACAAAGGGGCTCCCAAGCCCCTTCCATCCAAGCAGTGTGACACCCTGGGGGTTATCTTTTATCTCAGATTTGTTTATCCCTCCAGCACAATATGCTATAAAACTGAACTGTGTTGTGTTCTTAGCCAGTCAGATACAGTTGCTGATCTAGCTGGGCTAATTAAAACTTTCTGTTTCCTGAGAGATACAGTTGTTTTGAGTAATCCAGGACTACTTGATAATCCCTCTGGGACCATCTCAGGTGATTGCTTGCACTCTGTGTGTGAGCATAAAGGTTCATTTTCAACATTTATGTATCATTTATTCAATAACAATTTTCAGTTGTTTTAAATAATATAGCTCAGTAGCATGAAATAACATTTCCTTCTTCATTGTTACCTCTCCCACTCACTGTCCTATCTCTCTTGATACCATAATTTCCTTTAAACACATCAAGCCAATGACAATAAAAGTAAACCTTATATAAACACATGCTAGCTATAACCTTGACAAAAAAAAATCCCATAAAGCTTCCCAAGGAGGCTGTTTTACAGGTTTAAAGCTCTTTATAGAAAGACACATGTTTTTGCTATAAACGAGAACCTGAAAATCTAAAAATCTCCTGCTCTGACAGAATTACAGCAAAACAAAGCACATATGGCCCCAATCTGGTGGATACAACCAGGTCCTTAGAGGGGAAACAGAGCTGGGGAAGGGTCTGGAGCACAAACCTGATGAGGAGCAGCTGAGGGAGCTGGAGTGCTTAGCCTGGAGAAAAGAGAGATGGGAGAGATCTCATTGCCCTCTACAGCTCCCTGAAAGGAGGGTGTAGCCAGAGGGTGGTAGCATCTTCTCCCAGATAGCAAGTGACAGGACATGGGGAAACAGCTCAAGTTGTACCAGGGGAGGTTTAGATTGGATATTAGGAACAATTTCTTCATAGAAAGGGTGTCAAGTACCCGAACAGGCTGCCCAGGGCAGTGGTAGAGTCACCATCCCTAGAGATATTTAAAAGACATGTAGATGTGGTATTTGAGGACATGGTTTAGTGGTGGGCTTGGCAGCTTACCCCACAGTAATGGTTTGGCTCAGTGACATTACAACTCTTTTCCAACTTAAACAATGATTTTACAATCTCCCTCTTACACTCAAGTTCCATTAAAAAGTGGATGATGCTACATCTTTTACTGATGATTTGATTTCTTTACTGTAGGCTATTGAGATGTGATTATACTCTTAAGGCTTTTCCATGCAGCTGCTCAGAGAATATTGATATTGCCAAGTTCAACTGCTGCACTGACACCAATAACCTGGCTCAAAATACTTCATCTGCCCCAGCTGTGAGACATAAGTAAGATTGGTAACCACTTAAAGATATCACAGAAAGACCCTGATATCCTTTCTTTGTAGAGCTAATAGCACTTGGGCTATGGTTCAGCAATCCAAAAGTGTCAAAATGCTTTTTCAATAGCACTCAAGAGGGGAAATTTTCCCTTGCAAGGCAACTTCTTGTAACTTTCTGTGCCACTTTCTTCTTTTTGCACTAATGGGTAAATGTGAATGTACAGTTTTACTCTCTCCTGATTTGGATGTTGAAGAACTTACCACCTTTCTCATTGCTTGAGGATTACATCTCTTTGTAGCAGAACAGTTTGCACAGTGAAACTGTGGATGTGACATTCCTGGAAGTGTTCAAGGCCAGGGATGGGACCCTGAGCAACCTGGTACAATGTGTCCCTGCCCATGCCAGGAGTTTGCACCCAGATGATCTTTAAGGTCCCTTCCAGCCCAAATAATTTTATCATTTTGTGATTCTAAGAAAAAATTAACAGCTTGGTAGCAGGGCCATGTTCCTGTTGGAAGAGACATTCCCCTCGCTGGCCCCCATTTTAAGAAACTTTAGGAGCAGCACAAAAACTGGCACCAGTCCTCTTCTGTTGAAGAGGTCAAACAAATCCTTCTGCTGCCCCTTGATGCAGAGCCACATCTCTCCCACATCCCAGACCTCTGGAAAATGAAGGAAAAGAAGGAAAGAAAGGAAAGAAACTGCCCTTCCACAGATGACTCTTGTAGGACACCCTTAGGGGCAGACCTGGATTTCAACCAGAGCTAAACACTCCAGCCTATGAATTCCTACAGGTGTAAAACCTTCTCATATTAGTATCTGTTGCTAGGAAAAATACAATTCAATCTACGCTGCTGGCAGTGATTTTTGCTGGAAGGTGCTATCTTACACACTTTCCTCAGGATCAAAAATTAAATCCTATGGGCTCTTGGGATTGCTTGTCTGGGAGGCTGCCAGACAAGCGCTTCCCTGCACGGATACACTGTTGTGGCAGCGCGTGGGCTCAGCCACTGCTTAAAAAATTTGCTGGATAAACTTCCATGATTCATCCAAACAGCATTCAAGTGGCTAACTACCAAATATTGGCAGGGAGCTGCTGAACGCTGCTGGAACAATGAGAGAAGGCACTCAAATCATGGATTTGGTTTGACAGATCAATGGAGGTTTGACTGACAGCCCCTGGCACCCCATGTCACAGCTCTGAACGAGCTGAGCAGCAGCAAGGGGGGTGCCATGAGCAGTCAGCAGCCTCTCAGTGCTGTTTGCCAAATACAGGAGAGTTTAGGGCCAGAGGTGGCTCACATGAGAGCATCTGACTGGTTTTAAAAAGCTTAAAGCAAGTCACAGAATCATAGAATAATGAGGTTGGAAGAGACCTCTAAGATCACTGAGTCCAACCTATGCTCAACGCCTCAGCCAGACTATAGCACCAAGTGCCATGTCCAGACTTTTTTTAAACACATCCAGAGATGGTGATTCCACCACCTCCCTGGGAAGAGCATTCCTGTATTTTATTATTCTTTAAGTGAAAATTTTCTTCCTAATATCCAACCTATACCTTCCCTGACGTAACTTGAGACTGTGTCCTCTGTTCTCTCTGTTTAACAAAATTAGAAGGAGGGCAGGACATCAATGTGTTTAATAGAGATAACTATATTAATGTGTCTAGCAGACACTTTCTGGTGAAACGTGCCCCAGTCCATGGCAGGGAGGTTGCTATTGGATGATCTTTAAGGCCCTTTCCAACCCAAAGCATCCTGTGATTCTGGGATATCAAGAGGAACCCACCCACACTCTCCTTCATCATCTCCCCCATGAGCAATAATAACTTGGGGTCCAAGTGACAGCAATTACATCTGTCTCCTTTTCAAAGCTGAAAATCATGAACCTGGGTATTTTAAGAGGAAAACAAGAAGTTAGCATTTTGAGCCATTGAACTAGAAACTCTTGGAAAGAGGAATCTAGAAATTACTCCCATTTTCCAGAGGGGGCTTCCTGTACTATCACTACAACAAATTCTTCTGCTCATATGCAAAACCAATGTGAATTGACAGGCCTGTTTTCACCATAATTTAAAACCAGTCACTGAAAAATATCATCTCTCCCACAACATCTCCCCATAAAACTGGAGTAAATAGGAGCCAAAGTAATTATGTATATAGATAAAAGCATTTCCCTAAAGGAGGAACAACAAAGCACCCTTTGCTCAGCAGTTCTGGGGATCAATGGATAACTAAGAGATTCTTCTGAGTTTTTCACAGCCTGAGAAACAGAGAATTATTCAATGTTCACTGACACTCCTGCCTTCAGTATCTCGTTCTGACCTTCCCTTGCTGCACAGATCATCAGAGCATTTCAGTGACCAGTGGAATATACTGGATTTCTCCAACTGCCTGCATGTACATGCCAGCTCCACTCAGCTGGACAAATAAACTCCTGTAATTGCTGTTTTTATGGGGCCAGACTGATGCTGCAATCTGCTCTGTGCCACACAGAGCCGTTTCACTGGTGCACATGGACAGGGCCAAACCCATTACTCCAGATTACAGCAGCAGCATGAAACGTGTCAGAGCCCCTCTGAGCCCCAGGCTGGGTGCTGTGCTTCAACCTAGCAGGCAGCTAAAGCTCCCCCAGCCACCTGCTCACTCCCTCTCCCCCACTAGAATGGGGAAAGAATCAGAAAAAAAGGCAAAAATCATGGGCTGAGATGAGCACAGCTTCACAGGACAGAAAAGGAAGGGAAAAAAATAATAATAATGATAAAAGAATACAAAAAACGAGTGATGCACAATGCTATTGCTCACTGCCTGCTGACCAGCCACCCTCCAGCTCCCCCAGTTTTATTGTTTAACATGATGCCATATGGTGTGCAATGTCCCTTTGGCCAGTTTGGGTCACTGTCCCAGCTGTGTCCCCTGATGGCTGCCTGTGCCCCCCAGCCTCCTCGCTGGCAGGGAATGAGGAGCTGAAAAGTCCTTGACTTCGTGCAAGCACTGCCCAGCAACAGCTGAAACCTCAGTGTTCTATCAGCATCATTCTCATCCTAAATCCAACACACAGCACTGTACTACTGGGAAAAAAGTTAACTCTATCCCTGCCTAAACAAGGACTTTGGGAAGCTGCCTGCTGCTCTCAGAGTGAAAGTACAGGAAGGAAGGAAGCATATGACTGTACCGGTGTTGTTTAAACATTCACACTTGTTCCTTCAAAAACCCCATCTCTCTTGAACTTTTCATGCTATTTCCCCAACCACACTGCCACCTCCCCCAGAATGCTTTCTCCCTTTTATTTTCTGCTTGCTAAAGGCCTGGCTGGGCTGAGTTGCAAGATAGGGATAGTGTTGTGTGCCCCAAAAGTTTCTTTCTGTTCTCTTTCTTTATACGATTTGGGGTTTTTTTGGTACTTGGTGGGGGTTTTTTGATTTTTTTTTGTTTTTTTTTCCTTGTTTTTCTTTTTTTTTTTTTTTTTTTTTTTTTTTTTTTTTTGCTGTTGATGGTTTTTTGGGTTTCTTTTTGTGAAAGACACAAATCCAGTCAGTCTTACCTCTGCACCTATGGCTGTGCTGCAGAAGCCTTAGAGCTGCTTGTGGACAGAAGTAGAGCAACGCGCAGCAGCACAGGCTGAGATTTTGTTTGGAGGCTCTGAGCTGACAGAAGATAATGGGGGGTTCACAACAAAGGTCCTTCCTGAATGATAAATGATTCCTGGTGCATTCGAAGGATCTGACAGACCTACCTATTTGTTCTGCTCTGCGCAGAGAGGGGATGAAATGACCCAGATCAACACAAAAGGCGCTACAAAAATCAGATTTTCAATGCATATTCAGCAACTCTAGGCAGCAAACGCACAATAGGTATTTAAACAACAACCCTTGTAAAAACCTTGCTCTCTTGTCATAGGATGCTTTGTTGGCTATTTTTAGCTTTTCAAGTGTCAAGAAGCAACGGAAAAAAATATTGCTGAACAGCACTGGACACACCAAGATAAAACAAGTGAGGCAAAAAGAAATCTGAAGCAAGCTCCACAAGATGAGGTTAAGTTATTAAAAGCTCTCTTTCCTGCAAGACAGGTGATGTATTTCAGCTTAAATATCCCACTCGATCTGTCCTCAGTGAACAAGCAGGTGACAAGCTGCCAATCCAGCTGAAAAGCTCCCCATCCATCAGGGCTTCCCCCGCCCCTGCCCCGCACCAAGCACTGCTTCATCAGCACCTACAGAATCTGAATCTGCCTATTTTTAACAAGAACACCATCCTGCAATCCTGCCCACCCAGAAGGATTTTGCAAATCTCTCCAAATACTCCTCCCAGGTCCTGATAACTTTGCCAGCATGAATAGGAAACTTGGGGCTTTCAGAACAAGCTGCAGCTCGCTGACAAGGCTGGCAAGATTTCCTTTCCTATCTGCAGTTTGCACGAGTAGGCAGCTGGGATTGTGATGAATTACTATCTCAGATTCCAGTGCTAAGTTTAAAAGTTTAATTTATTTGGCATAGTTTGTTAGAAAAAACCCACTGCCAATATCAGCTATTGGTATTAGCAAACTTCTTCAGGAGAACTACCAAAGGTATTTCACAGCCTCCCTCTGCTTGTAACGGGAGCGTGTTTGTGGACCAGACATATTTATTGACTGAACTGTAATTGAATTTTACTGAATGTTTATCTCAAAACACTGTTTCAAAAGAGAAACTAAATCATCTTAGTTTGAAAATAACTCAGTTCTTAGTTACACCTTTTCATGAGGCCAAATCCTTCTCCTAAGCTTGGTGGACACTGAATGCCTGGGAAATTGCATCTTCCACCAACTATTTGTTGTGCCTCCCTGTTTCATTTTGGAGCGCAGAGTACCAGGCTTTCAGCAGCTGGCTCTGAAAAGCATGTCTATACAATCCTGCAGGTCTAATCTATCTGCACAAATATTGCAAATATTAAGGTCCTGACCAGAGCCTGTTCCAAAGCTGGTTTATTTTCTAACCAGTGGAAAAAGACCAATCAAGGTTTGGATTTCAGTCAGGAGCACTCATCAAACTGAAACTGATGTGCATGGATTGGGAATCTTTAAATCTGCACTGATTTTGTGGCAGAAGATTCATTATTTGATGATAATTGAGCCAAAGAGGTTTCTCCTGTCTGTAGCCTTCCTGCCTGCCACAGTGCTTTTCACTCTACAAAGGAAGGCGCTTTTATTTGGGTGTTATTATTTTGATGCAATAAGCAACTCAGTAGTCCTTTTGCCACATTTCTTAAATTTTAGATTCTACTTTTGACTTTGTCTGAAAGCCTATAATTCTACACACAATTTCCCAACTGCTAAATTCACAGTTGCCATTTATAAATTTGATGTGAACATTTATAAATTTTGTAGGTAACACTTGTGGAAATTATTAGCCAGCGCCACATACACAGGCTGTTGTCAGTGTCAACTTTGATCCTGCTACTTTGCATTCCCCATCTTTAATATGAGTTTCAGAGATGAAAAAGCAAGGAAGCAACCCACGTAAAACAGACACAAAGCAGGTTACAATCTCCCCTTCCTTTCCACCTGCTGAGGCCATACATGTATTTTGTTCTTGTTGTTATCACCACAAATAGTAGTAGCGGCATTCATCATGTTTTTATGGCTCTCATCACACCCTAAGTCATTTACCACTTAGCTTTTTCTGTCAAATCCCCCTCAACAGGACAACAGAAGTTCCCACAAAAAAAAAAAGAAAAAAAAAACAAAAACAAACCAACCAAAAAACCAAACCAAATGAAACCCCAATAAGGGCAGCAAATATTACAATGTATAAAAATGTTCCATATCCACTTTATTCTCCAAGTCCCCAGGTTCTGTAAATACCACAAATCAGTGTCAACAAACAGCACATCAGCTCCTATGGGCTTTTGATGACCTATCTGCAATAGCTCACAATGTGCTCTGGCTTGGGGATTTGCTTTATATGGACTAGGAAATGTTTTACAACACATCAACCCATCATGCAGAAATTTAATTGCACCACACTGCAAGAGTCCTAAAATTGCAACCTCTCTTTTTAAAAAGCATTTTAAAATCTCCAAACAAATGTCTTTAATCTTCTAAAGATCTAGAAAGACTGTGGCGAGAAAACTTCCTTTTTATAGTTCAGTATTTCTCAGAGATGAGCTCTAAGTGTTAGCTGAGATAATTATCAGAGAGATTATGCAGATCTTATTATCAAAAGGTTTTGTTTGCTCTCTTGTTACATAATTGCTTAGTGTTTGCATGCTGCTCAGGAAATAGAAAGCACCAGAGAAATACCGCGAGTTATTGATTTAACAGAAAAATAATTCTCCAAATAGTATTAACATTTTAAGTTGTCTCTACTGTATTTTGAAGATTTCTGGTTATCTGTAGAGCCCCTCAGTGATGTAACCTTGGCAGTGATGTAACCATGAAATGAGAGTTGTGCCATACCAATCCTGATTTTGGACTATTTCAGCAGAGCTACGAAACAGCAGGAATCAGAAAAAAAGGTGCAATGTATTGTCTCATCATTTCCTTCACTTCCAGCTTTGCTGGTGACAAAGGCCACCACATTCAGAAGATAAAATCAGGATTTATACCTGAAAGCAGTGCAATAAAGTAAACAATCAATTTGTGAAATCATTAAATGTTTCAAGAATTTGATAAAATCACATCAAACAATTCCAGGCCTGTGTAAGTTTATAAGCAAAACTCCGACTACCTGAATTCAAATACACTTTGTAACTTTTAACCAAATTCTACCAAAGACCACACAAACATGATAAAAGCCATCTTTAAAGTGCATAGATGAGGCTCAACGTATGAACTTGCCATTGGGCACACTTATGTACCCACGTCACTTAGCCTTAACAGCAATTTAAATTGTACAGCAACTACATAATTTCAATACCTGTTTTCAAGAATTCCAAGTTCATTTCATGATTATTTACAGGTAACACAGGTGTTTTTAGGATGTCAAGAAAGCTTAAAGCAAGTGCACCATACAAGAATCACACAGAATCACAAACAGAATAATGAGGTTGGAAGAGACCTCTAAGATCATCGAGCCCAACCTATGCCCTAACACCTCAACTAGATTATAGCACCAAGTGCCATGTCCAGACTTTTTTAAACACATCCAGAGATGGTGATTCTACCACCTCCTTGGGAAGAGCATTCCAGTACTTTGTTATAGTTTTGGTGAAAAATTTTTTCCTAATATCCAACCTATACCTTCCCTGACGTAGCTTGAGACTGTCCTCTACAAGCGTGGTATTGGCCACAGAACACAAGAAAATCAGATTTTACTTACAGCCAACCATCATCATGGCCACCGAAAAAATCTTCTCCCCATCAGTGGTGGGTGCTATGTTCCCAAATCCTATGGTTGTAAGGCTTGTCATGGTAAAGTAGAGGGAGGATATGTACAAGGAGTCTTTGCTGGGCCCTCCTTCCCACTGGCCCGAGCCCGTGGTGTTGTAGCGATATGGGGTCCCGATGCTCAGGGCCAGCTGGTAGAGCCAGCTGTCTGTTTTGATGGTGTTGGTCAGTTCATCGATCACTTCGTAGTCCCCAATGCTGTACCAGATGCAGGCCAGCCAGTGGGCCACCAGCCCAAACACACACACCAGGAGCACCAGCACAGCAGCACCATATTCCAGGTAATGGTCCAGCTTCCTGGCCACCCGGCCCAGCCGCAGAAGGCGCACCACTTTTAAGGAGCTGAAGAGGCTACTGATTCCCTGGAAAGGAATAAAAAGCATTATTTGGTCTGAAATATCCTGCTGGTTTAGCACAGAAGGCTATACAGCAATTCCTGCATCTGCTTAAAATCTTTCTATTCAATTTTTCAGACCTCAGATAACAGAATACAAGATCAAACCCTCCTGTCCCTCCAGTGCTTTTGTCCTCGTCAGGCTAAATTGAGTTTGGCACTCACTAGGTGGATAAATTACTTTGTTCAAACTCAGTCTTTCAAAGCAACAGAAGGGTTCTGTGGAATCCAAAGTGGAAACAGCAAGTTTATTACAAAAGGAGTGGTTCAATGCTTCACCAGTTTGAAGTAAATTGGGGACTCTTTTGACCCTAGGAAGATAAAAGGAGGTGGAAGAGGAGTCACAGATGGAACTACACCAACCCTGTGGAGCCTTCCTGAAGTTTCCCAGAGAACAGCCTTTGGTTAAATCCAAGCAGAGGATTTTTATTCTGGCCAAAATGAAGGCACACCTACTTTAAGAACCCTCAACACTAGGAGATTCTCAAGAGAAACATCAGAATGTAATCTCAGTGGGAAACTCAGAGAAATACGCCTGTTGCTGCTCTCACCCACCAAACAGGAGCTGAGTAACTTCCTCCAGTGCAAGACTCTCCACCTCTTATTATCCTTCAAACATAACTCTGAAGCCGCACTGACTGACCATGGAGTTAAACAACTGTGGGCTCATCACCTTCCTGAGCAAGGGAAACACAGACCACAAGACCTTTGCATACAGCGTTAATTTCCTTTTCAATCAACAGATATTTTCCTAAATCAAGCTTTGGTGCAGTGTTGTTGTTTTTTCCTGTCACAAGATAGATGACATACAAATAAATGGAAATACAAATATTTAGGGAATAAGAGCACAAGGACCATCAGAAAGTTAATAGAAACATCTGAAAAGGGATGAGAAATGTGTATGTCCTTCTCAATGCACAAATGGTTTGGGAGTTTAGAGATGCAGAAAGAGAACAAAAATATGCTCTTGATCTACTGCAATCCCATGATATAACTAACTTGTGCATTAAATTAACTAGTGGCTCAAAATAGAAGGTTTGTAAAGGAAGGTTTCTAATATAAAACATTCAGAAGCTGAAGACATTTAATTTAAAGTAGAAATTAAGACATAGAAAGCAATGAGGCAAACATTCCTCGTTACTGTGCCAAGATTAAATTGCCCTTTTCTATGCATCATTATCAAATCAGTCTAGTCAAAACACTGGCTAATTATATTATCAAACAGTAAAAGACTGGAGTTTCTGGAGTTTTCCATACCAGAAAAACATTTGTCTCTTTTGCACCTCTGTTTCTCCTTCTTTTGCACCTTCCCTCCCTTTTCCCAGCATTTGAAGGGTAACATACATCTGATATTTCTAGATGTAATCTGTTTGGCACAGTTCTTGTATGCTTTTCAAATCCTGTTGGAATGTGTTTCAGATCCCCAAATCCTTAATAAATTGAAGCTCTATATTTGCATTCAAGCTCTCATGATGACTAATACCACAGAGGGAAGTGGAATTTTCCCATTTTGATTTCTGCATTTTGCATTTACACAAGACAGAGATCAGAGTATCATCCTTATTTCCATCTAAATGTATATCTACTTATTTGCTTTAGGATTTATGACTGGGAGACACTCTGAGCAACCAACTTTTCCAATAAACTGGGAAGTCCCTTCCAATATTCCTGACACAATGGACTGTGGCCAATGGACTACTGAAGGAGGGTCCAATCACCTAGTAACCATATGTACTTTAAAAAAAAAGAAAAAAAAGAGAGAACTTCAGACTAGTTTCATAGTTATTCTGAAAATATTCAGTATATTTTACTGAGTTAACCTTGACTTTGTAAAGCTTACAACTTTCAAAAGAGGGAGAAGACAGCACGGTGTTTTCCTCATAGGACCAAGTCATGTTGCATTGGTCAAACAGAGATGCATTCATTCTGTTTTTTATGAAAGTGTCACCATTCATTTCCAGGATTAAGGCTAGGGAAGGAGTTAAAAACCTGAAATTCAAACTTGGGGGGCCCCTTTTTACACCCAGTAGTTTAAGTTTGTCCCAGTGGCACAGCTTACACTGCACTTTTTACTGCCCAAACAACCCTTGAAAAGAACAGAAGAGTTTACAGAGTGACCTCCATCCCCCACCCACACTTCATCTTCTCTAAGTTACATGGACAATTTAGCAGTTATACAAATAATACAAAAATACAGCATTTTTTTCAAAGTCTGGGAGAAAATGTGTGCTTTTTTTTTTCCCTAATCACAGGTAACAATCACATCTCTTTTATATAAAACAAGGAGAAATACTTCATTTTAGCTGACATTGAAATGTATTATTTCCAAATAGCAACATTTAATTGTTAAATTAAATTAATTTAATTGTTAAAAGTTTCACTGTAAATCTTAAAGCCTGTTTAGTTTGACCCCTTACTTAAGGCCAAAAAAAACAAGAGATATATTGAACATTCATATTTCATGTCTACAATACTGGAAGCTTCAAAAGCCTCTCCCATAAAGCACTTTGTAGGAAAGAGTAACTAAACAAATGCTAAATGAATATGTGATATATCAGGTATAGAGTATATATATATATATATATATATGTGTGTGTGTGTATATATATATATATATATATATATATATATAAATCACATATGGACTAACTACTGTTGGGTCAAGCTGGTACCTTCATAACTATAAAACTGCCAATTGTTAATATGCAAAGCTCTGCCTCAGATTCAGCAACATCTTTGACAGAAGTTATGTAGAAGACTAACTGCCTTGAATTATATTTGGGCAATTAAGAAATTCAGTTTTCTAAACTCGATTGCAGGCTGCCTTTAATTTCATTTTTCTTTTAACTGTATTTATGCTCCATAATGAATACTTTGGAAACCCTCCTACTCCAGGATGAGCATCTGCTCTGACAGAAATAACTTCAGCACTCAAGGAACAGAGAGGCGATTAGAAATTGTGAATGGGCCATGTAATCCAGTTTGGATTATTTATCGTGTGAATAAAGCACATGTTGGATACTGGAGATCCAACCTTCTGGGAGGAGCATTTGTGACTCCATTGCCATTTCAACTGGGCCAACTGTCTGTAACAGCTGCTGGGCTGTGTTCTCTGATTGAGAATATCTCCTTATGTCATCAACCATCCAATCCAGCCCCTTGGGGTTTTGGCTAATGTATTTTATCACATCCCAATCAGATGAGGACACCCAGCTTGCTCATCATCAATCATCTCAGCTGCAGAAATCTTTCCACTGAAAAACCACCTACTCCAAAACTGCATTTTGGGTGTCAAGTTTGAAACCAAATTCCCATTTGACAGACATCATCCATTTAACTATTCCCAATGTGAGTCACAGGAGTCCTTCCTGGGGACTTCTAAGGCCACTGGATCAGGAGAGGACAAGAGCAGTGGCTCTGAACCAGCCATTTTTGCACCACCACTTCAATCCAGGAGACAGCTGAAGCTCTACAAAAGATGTAGACTCTGTCAAATTTATCCAGAAAGATATTTTTGAGAGATGGATGTTTAACTTTGGAATTAACTTAGACATTCATGATTAAACAAAGCCCAGGTTGCTTGACATAAGCACCTTGCAAAGTCTGTGTTCTCAAATCCCCTTGATACACTAAGAGGGGAAATTAAATTTGATAGTGGAGTCACAAATGATAACAGCACTCAGTCTGACATGCAGAGGGACCAATCCTTCCTTTTAAACTACCTGGCTCTTGCCATATGTTACCACACTGTCAAACTGCTGTCCTCCAGAATGAAAGAAGTGTCTAAGCTGCGTGTCTGCATCCAGCTGAACTTTTCCAGCCACAGCACTGAGACAGATGTTTCCCAAAATTGCCATGCACGGTGTGGGAACAGATCTCTGCACCTCCAGCAAGAACAGGGAGCAAAGTTCTCTTGCACTTAATGAATCCCTGATAAGCCAGGCAGCAGGAAGGATGAAGCTGATAAAGTTGTGTTATACAGGGGTCAAGAGCCAAACATGCAAGAGGATGAAGGGAACACTGTCACCAAAGGAAAAGGAAGGTTAACAGGGGCAGGAAATCATCTGAGTCCACAATGACTCTACCTAAAACCTCCTAAACCAGGAAAAGAGAGTGGAGTCTGTTCTACACTGAAGCAGCAGCAGAATATAGCAGAATTGCATGTTGGTAAAATCTGAAAAAGAATAGCTGGTTACTTGATCTAATCTAATTAATTTTTTCTGAAGTTGGAAATTATTGCATATATTATTTTTTTAAGTAAAATAAAAAACAAAACAGCCATTATATTCAACCATCTAAATACACAAAATTCTGCCTAAATCTCAAAATTAAATCCCAGTATACTGGAATGGTAAATCATGCATATCTTTTTCTTTCTACTAGGGAACAATGTGTTTTTAACTCTAGGCACTTTTTCAATTAGATTTCACTCCATGATTATTTATTTATTTGTTGTTAGCTGTGGGTACACACACAATGACAACAACAAAAAGAAACAAAATAAGCATTTTAAATGTGTTCTAAAACTGAAATACTCTGAGCTTTGAAAATGGGGATCAGTACTGCATCATTTAATAGAAAACACTGTCTCAGAAAAGGTCAAGAAAAAAACAATAACTTTTCACTCAATTTTAATGTTCAGCACACTGTGGCTTTGAAGAATTTATGGGGTGGCCAAGAACCAGAGCTACGAAATGTTGGTAGGATTGTTGCAAATGCAGTGAAAGGGTGATTGCACCATATACAGATGTTAAACTAAATTTAAGCTAGTATCTTTATGCTGGACACAAGCAACTACAGCAAAACTTCCATCAAACTGATCAAATCCTCAGAGGATTTTGCAGCCAGGGCTCACCTATGTGCAAGAGCAAAACGATTTTGTGTGGCCACAGCACGGACTGAGCTCCAAGCACCCTCTGGATCCCACAGAATGCTGCAAGCTGGCGGCCAACCACCCTGTCCCTGTGAGCAGCCCATCCTTCCTCCCTGGAGAGGAGGAGTGGGGCACGTCAGGGGAGTGATTCACCCCATCCACCTCTGCCAGATGGGGAGGGGATGAATCATCTCCCTCCCCTGCCACTGAGCACACAGGAGCTGAGGGCTATTGCTGGTACTGCTGCTGTGAGGAGAAATCAAACCCACCCCCAGAAACCCAGAGAGCTGGATCTGCACACAACCCAATCTGTGCTGTGCACCAGAGAAACAGAAAATACGGAGCACTGCCTCCCAAGGTGAGACTGATCCTGCTCCAGAGGAGCTTGGGGAATAAATGCTATTAATAACAGGAGGCTGAGAGGCTCTGCAGATGCAGCAGCATGCTCATTTCTTCATTTAACAGCCAATTACTCCACATAATGTGATGCTACACTACCTACGGTTCTGGCAGGGCTTTGCACAAGTCCCCATTGGCTTGAGGAAGGAATTGAATCAGTTCATAAAAAAGTGAACAATCACAAAGTAAACTGGACTGGGGTTCTTGCTCTCAAAAGGGCAAGAGCTGGTAAATGATAAATATTGAACTAGAGATAGTAATGAGTGAAGACAGGTGGACTATGAGAGGTAGAAGATTCAAGCACCTGGAATGTCCTTACATCAAAAGGTACAAAAGGTTGTAACTCAAAGAAATGGAAAAACTTGTAAAGTTGAGCATCAGTTATAAATGAGTAAATAATCACCCAGAGGAAGAAAACAAACAGAGAACTGACAATATATACGAACTAAAAACTGATCCACAGAAAACTACACCTTCGAGAGGAATTAAAGTAAGAATTGCCAAATGCCAGGTTGAACTTTTCCTTCCAAAGACTACTAAAACAAATACCCAAAGATCCTTCAAATTCAAAACTGAAAAAAAAAAAAGAAAGAACAACTAAAGTGATCAAGCTGCAATGAAATAAAAATAATCCAGGCTTGGGCTAAAAATTAAATGAATCCTGAGCATTAGTTTCCAAAAATGATGCTGCTATTTCCCAGGAAATCTAATGCATCAAGAAGGAAATAAACAGATACATTACCTGAACAAATGTTAAGGGAAAGAGTAATTAGAAACTTTGAGATAAATCAAAATGCAATCAGTGGAGCAGTAGGTTAGCTGAGCTCAGGCTAGCTGGGATCTATCCAAGGTTACCTGATAGCTTTCTCTGATAGCACAGACCATTTTCTAAATATAAAAAATGCAGTATTTCAGTAACATAAGAGGTGAAATTATTATGAAACACAGGGAAAACAGGGACCATCACTGGGATACCAGGGTGACTGAAGAACTTGTGGACAGGGTGGAAAAATGGAAATCCTAAAAGGGGAGTCTAGGAGGGGTTACAAGTGGTGACTCCTAGTGATTTTTCTGGTTTCTTAGTGACATAAACAGAAATAGTGTATGGTCACAGAATCTGCTACTGGCACCATTGGGACACACTGTCAGGAACAGAGAATAACCATGTGGGAATAAAGGAAAATGTAATAAAGCTTGACAATATAGGGTCCCAAGATATCCATTACAGCACAAATTAACAAAAATGTCTACAACAAAAGGGTTTTTAACTGAACATTTCTGAGAAGAAGAAATATTTGGGTCTGTGGGTTAATCCCACACACCCATCCCACATGACGCGGAGCAATCAGTGAGCTGCACTCACACAAGAGGCTAATCCAGCTCCAGGACAGATCAGCTGAATGTTTCCACCATTAACAGGAAAAGACAAACCCCAGTTGCAGAGTGAAGATGAATTCTCCACCTGGAGTAACCTGTGAAGCTCTGCCCTAAAGAGATGTATTTGAACTTCACTTCCTGCAGAGAGGCAGCTGGAACAGCCACAAAAATGCTCATAAAATTTCATAAATGAATTGTCTAGACAAGATCAGTTTGCCTAAACTAAGAAAAGGAAAATAGGGGTGTTTATGCAGGGGAGGGATGACTCTTCTTTCTAAGCACATGGAGGAGACAAACAGGAGGGAGGGAACAGAAATATTTAACCAAGAAGGTTGGCACAGGGAGAAATGCACAGACTGCAAATTAGGAGAAATTTATTAAGACATCATGAGGAAAGATGGATTTTTGACCAGTTTATAGGATGGGTGATACAATGAACCAAAGCTGATGACTCAGAGACTCAAAAGGACCCCACAAGTTTTATACTTTTTTTTTCTGCTTTTGCTTTATCCTTTGAAAAATCAAAGTGAAGCAAATACAATCTCAAGGGGGGGATATACTTCACCCCAGCCCAAACTAGACCATAGAGGAGTTTGCATCTGAGCCATCACAGCAGTGTCACTACATTCAAGGGTGAGAAATAGAAGTTTTAGGGCAGAATGACTCCTCAGAGCTACTCTGGAGGTGCATCTTAGAACATGAGAAGTCCTGCCCCAAACTGCCTGTACCTCCTGGTGGACAATACCTGGCCCCATGTTTCATCAGGTGAATCCCATGATTAGCACATTTTGAAACACAGTCCAAATACTTTCCTTAAAGATGCCTGGACAAAATTTTCCTTACCTTTCTCTCACCAGAAGTAAAAAACAAAACCAAAAAATCACCCAAATAAATCACGTAGCTGATTCTGTGAATTCTGTAATTAAAGTATTGAAGCAGTGAAAGAGGCAGGATTTTTGTAAACCTTGGGCAATCTCCACCAAACAGTTGTTCCACAATGTAAGAGGAAACAAAGTGCTTACAGATTTTGGGAATGACTGAAAGGGTGAGCCCTGCCAACACCAGCAGGTGAGCCTGCAGGCACACAACCAAAAACTTCTATTCTGTGCAGAGCAGGAGCAGTTTCCTGGAGGAGGTAAAGACTGTTTGAAATGCAACTAGCAAATCATTCCCAAAAGAAATTTCCAAGCTTAGCTACTTAAATAGAGCTTAGTTCCAAAATCCCTGGTTAGCTCCTTAATTCTGCTTTACTGGAGTTAATGTTAAAATAAATCTTCTAACTTGTATCAGAAATCTTTATTTCTTGGTAAACAATTAATATAATAAAGCTGCAGAGCTACAAATCAAATGAGCAAATGACAAAAAAAAAAAAAAACAGCGACATTTCTGATTTATCACCACTTTAAAAGCAGAATTTAGAGTTGTATTCAATTATGCAGATACACACAGGAGTAAAGGGCTTTCCTTCTGCACCAGCTACCTAGATCCCAGGTCCAGATATAAGCAGAGCCCAGTTAATACTTGACCCTGCACCACTGGAAGCAATGGGAGTAGTGATTTAAGTGAGCAAAAATTTCAGTCCTTACAGCAAAATGTAAGCAAGCAGGTTTCTTAGTGCATTTTCCAAAATTATCCCTAAATTTATTGCTTGGGATTTATAATCTGGTTTTTTACCATGGGATGGAGAAACTTTGCTTTTTTTCCCTCTAACACAAATGTCAATAAGCTGTAACATTATAAATAAACTTGCAGTGAACTGTTTATGGCACAACCATACAGTGCAGCACATGTCAAACAGTAAATAACTGAGGTTATAAAGACAAGGGTGATTTCAAAATATTTCTTCTAGATGCAAGAGAAGGGGGATGCAGCATCTTGCACTACTTAATTTGTTAGTGCATCAGTGTGCCCCAAAAAAGGGGAAAAAACACAGCGTCATGAAATATGAAAATTTTCACTCACACAGGGAAGGTGGGCAAAGGACAAAATAGGAATTTGTGCTACTCCCATCAGCATCACTTCAGTGAGCATCTGATCAGATTATTTCATTTCCTCATCTCCTTTGTAAGCCTTCTCTTCCTTTGTGAGCAAAAGGGATCACACAGGACTCCAAGCTTCCCTTGAAAGTGCTCCACAAACAATTTCCTCTGCTGGACTCTGTATCACCTCACACAGCTCTGACTGCAGATTTGATTTAAATGGCTTGTACCCAACATCTGCTTCCCAGTAATATATACATCACATTGAAATAAAATATAAAAAAAAAAGGGAATAAAAAAAGACCACTGGGGCATCTAATTACAGTTTATATGCCAGAACCCACATCAGAGAGGTGTATGAGGCTATCAGGTCACCCACCACCCCCTGCCCTGGCTCTGCCTCAGCTCCTTCCTTTCACAAGTTGCCTCTCACATCATGGAGACTTTCAGGTGTTTCCACAGGGAAACCTGCAGACATATCCCAGACCTTGTAAAGCATTAAAGGAGCTGGTTAATTAATTAAGAAAAAAAAAATTAAAGCTGATTAATTAACTCGTGGCAGAACTTTAATAAAACCTTAGAACAAAAGCCAAAGAGAAGAGATTCAATTCTGCAAGTCAGTGTACTGGGGTGACAGAGGTGACTAAGTGAAAGAGGTGCAAATGGTGGAAATTTTACAAAATATATACCTACAGTGGATACAACATTTATAACTTAATACCATACCCATGCCACTGTATTATTCTATTTTGGGTTTTCACACTCTACAACAGAATGACAGCATTCTCCACATTTAATTGTCTTCTGAGTGCATAACATGGGGGAAATGCCAGGTCCCAGGGTTAGTGCTCCTAGGAATTTCCATTGTAGTTTAACAGTGGTTGCAGCCAGGATTTAGTTCTGGGAATTATTTTCTCCATGTCAGCCACCAAGATTTAGAAAAGCGAGCTAGCCATAGACTATACTTCAAAGCCAAAGTCATACTCTTGAAAGACACCAATTTATCTTCACCTTGCATGCACCACTCAGCCTGGTGCCCAAAAACTCTCCTTCCAATACCTCCCACAAAGGGAATTTTGCAGTAAAGAACTGCAGGTGTGAACGTGGCTACACCAGCTTAATCAGCTTTTATTTGCTTTCAATTTACAGACATTGCAATTTTAGTTTCTATTAATTGCAGTGATACAAAGAAGTTCCTGACAGCACTGAAATAGATCGATAATAGCAATTAAAAGAAAATTACAATTACAAGGAGTCTGTGCTTTAATGTGCCCTGCATAGATCACTAAATTTTAAAGGCCACTGGGTCATGTAGTCTTACATTATTAAACAACAGGCGCAGAACTTTGGTTTAGGTCATCTTAAATTTCTCTGCTTCCATTTCCAGCCACTGGCTTGCAAAAATGAATTTCTGAAGAAAGGATGATCTTTTACACAACTCATCTGAAAACCATCTGGATGCCACCCTGACTTTGTGTCCCTTTCACAGTACCTGATTTGTCATTTCAGGACCATGTTTCTGGCACAGAGGAGATCTAGCTTCTAGGTATTATTTCATTACAAACTCAGAAATTCATGAATCTCAGTTAAAATTCCCAGAAAAAAATTCATATTTTTCAAAATAATATGAGGCTTTTTCAGCTGAATTTAGCCTTTAATTTGTGGAAGAATTTTCCATTTGGCCAAAAGCTTGTCCCTCGATTTTGGGGAATATTTACTCAAAATACTTATTTGCAGAGGCTCAAATGCATTGAAGACAAGAGCCAAACACGTGCCCAACATCCTGGTGACCTGGGATGTCAATCAGTGTATTTGGTCCCAAAGGGAGATTTTAACATGGTTTGACCATACCTGATCAGCATCCTTACATCCTGCAAATTTGCTGACAATTTCATCATAATATGAGTCTGATAATTCTGATTTGTATGGAAGAAATGGTTACAAACAACTTTTTGGTAGCCCAGACTGAGAGAGGTTGGATATTTCTCTCTCTAATAGGCAGAACACATATAAAGGCTAAGTCTCAAGGTAACATAACTCTCCAGCTTCAAAGGCAGGGAGTCATGATTTTATAAATTTTATAAACTGGGGCATACAGCAGTGGAAGAGTTGTTACATGCAGCTCATTACTCGGGGAAAAGAAAATTAGAAGCACTACAACCAACATGGAACTTCATGACAAAAACCCAATTTCCAGTCTCTACACACTTCACATCCTAATACCTACAGGAACATCATGGGACCAAAATCTTTGGATCCAAACACCATATTCCCCTTTAATCCAAAGTTTAGTGTCTTTTTTATTTTTTTTTTTTTAGACTAAATCTGAAGTTTCAGAGAACTCTTATACTTAAAAAAAAAAAATCAGCTAAGTTTCAGAGACTCTGAGCACACAAACTCTGTTCTGGTTTGTTCCTTGAAAACTGCTTAGATTCCCCACTGTGCTGTCCCCTGTGTCACTTCTGTAAAGGAAAGATTTTCTGTATGGATCTAGTTTAGCCAGAATGTATTTCTGTGCAGGATACGCTGCCCAATTAGAAAAGATATCATGCATTTTTCTGATTTTCTGGTACTATCATCCTAGCAAGTTTCCTAAATCAAATGTCCCACTAAGGATTCTCCATAAGCTCATTTTTCTCCAGCCCATTTTACCTTATTTTCCTGCCCTTCCAATACCACTTAGCCACTTAATTCCTCATCCATCACATCACCTTCGATGTCAACAAGGTGTTTCTCATCATGTTCCCTTTCCCTCTCCCTCTCACACATCCCAATCCCCCTGAGCAGACTCCAACAGCCTGGCTGTGTAACTCCAGGCTTGGAAACCAACACCTCTAGTTCTGCTGCAAATCATCTTAATCCCCCCACCCCAGTTCCCAATCTGTGTGTCATAATCATCTCCATCAAATCCTTCTACCAAGGCTCTGCCTGTACTCAGCAACAAAATAACTTTGATTTGCAGTCATGTTTGCCTCAGGTGGGAACTCCAGCCTTCACCTGAAGTTGTCTGTGAGGGCAATGACACAGTTCCAACCCTGGATGCATTTGAAGGACTAAAACCCTTGGTAAGAAAATAAACATTTCCCTTTTTCAACCTTTTTTTTTAATCTTTCAATTTATCTCCTTAATTTTAGCATCATAAAAAGCATTCTAGTGCTTAAGGCATCTTAGTTCACTTCAAGCACATGTATCACATAGAGCAGTCTACAGATACAACACAGAGACAAAATCCCAACCTTCCTTGGCCATATCCTTCTTCATGAGTGAGAGATCTGCCCACAGAGAGGAAAAGAAGGGGAGCACCTCCAATGGTGCTCCCCCTTCTCATCTAGCTGCTTAACAACTAGCAAAAAAGCATTTAATGCTTTATGGGGGACAACAAGAGTCAGATGTGGGAAAAAACAAGGGAAATTTGGAAAGCCACCTTTCATTCAGCTGGCTTTTAGGGCTGTTCACTCTGATTCGGGTCCATCCCTCACCACCATACCAAGAACTCAAAGAGCACCAGGACCTGCACCCAAGGTCTTTATTGCTAAGCTCATTTTCTGCAACTTTATCTGAAATGCCACAATCACCAACTTTAAGACTTTTATCCAACACCCAGGGCCAAGACAGAGAGCTAAAACCTTGCAGGATCAAGAGCTGAAAGAACTCTTCTCTCTCCTGCTTGCCTTAAGAAGGAAACCCCACTTTCTAACAAGAAACGTTGATTTTAATCAGAGTATCTCTTCCAAATTAAGATTATGGCTTTCCTTATTCTTTACCTATTAACAGGGTTTGAACACCCTGCTGCCGGGGGAGCCAAAAAGTTAAACCCCAGGCAAGAAGCACCAGTTAAAACAAATGTTAAAAACCAAATGAAGATAAAGAGCATGAATAACTGCAACCACCCAGAACACACCAACCAGCTTGAAAGACTTAAATGTCACAAATCAAGACATATCACAAAAAAAAAAAAAAGATCTCCCCTGAAGGACAGGGAAAAGAGAAAATGTAGACCCAGGGAGGAAAGGCTGACTGTTTACATACCTGTTTTCAAAATAACTTCAATTCTTTTCAGACACTAGGGAAAGGAGGAGATGGAAGGGAGGGAAATGAAGTAAATATAAACCTGCTGGAGGCTTCAGAGCCATAACACAGTGCTTCATGACAAGGGAATCTTACTGTTGTCTCCTTTATTAAAAAGGAGTTAATGTTTCATTTGTTTGAAAGCAAATGACAGCTGCTCTAGGATCACTGGAGTTCATGATACCTTGCTATGGTTATTACATTGTGATTAAAGTTTGTCACCTTAGGTGTGTCTCAATTATAATGCTCTGTGTCAAGATTCCCTTCCCTGTCACAAATATTGCAGATGGTTTATTTCCCATGTTTATGTTAGAGAAAGAGGTTAACCTCATCCTTTAAATCTGACCTGCTTGGGCACAGAAATTTTCTGTTTGTTTTACATATTAAAGCACAAAAATCTGGAGATAATGCTGCATTTTTTATAAAAATCAGGCTCCTCTGAGTCTGAAACGGGTTACCTTTAAAAGCTGTATTACATCTACAACCTTGCTAATATCACCTTCTTACACAGCCTGACTGTACAACCTGGTTTCAGATGGGCAGCCTTCATAGGATCTTGAATTTAAGCTGCAAGTGTTATCATCTCTGTCATATTTGCTATAAATAAAATGGAACAATGTCAAAAGATGCTACTCAGCATGCAGAGGCAGGGATGGAATTTTAAAGGAGCTCTACAAAATTTGCAGCAAAGCCTGCATTAAGAAAAAAGAATGTAGGTTTTATATAGTGAGGATATATAAGTGCAGAATTGAGAATTAAAAAACAAACAAACAAACAACCCCACTAAACGGTGTTCTAAGAAAAAACTGTTAAAATGTTCAAAAATGAACAGAGGCTTTTTCATCTGTTTATGGCCCTGAAGATAAAAAGCTCAAGAGAAAAATTAAAATAAGTCCTAAAGCCATTACAGTTCCATTTTAATAATGAATTTCTGTACACAGACTCGTGCATGCATTATTTGTTGTAGTTATTGCTTGTTTTCTGTATTAGCTTAGGCTGCAAGCTCAACTGCATAAATGTTAACACTCATAGCAGTTAAAAAGCTTTCATTCAGCATCCATCTATGATATTTATGTCCTCTCTCCTCAAACAGTTGCTCAAATTTTAGCTGTAGTTGAATATTTGTACCAAAAAAATGGAAATAAATCTCTCTCAATCAAACATTTAAAATGGCATTTAAAAAATACAGCCTGGTTCTAAAGGTAGTCCTAGGGCAAGATTTTAAAAAATGCTTATTCAGAGCCATTCCCTGCTTTCATAGAAGTGGCAAATTTGTCACCAGCTTCAGCCAGAGCAATAACAGAACTGTAATCAAGGCCTGCAATGGGTCAGAGATGCCCAAAGACTGAGCTGAAAGGGATGGCTGTGACAGTGGACATCCCAAATGGCCCAGCCCACACTGACAGGGATTTGCACCAATGGTTTTGGATGACACTCAAGCCATTCTAAAACCCCCATCTCTAAAATAAACATCCACATGTGGTACTGGAACCCTCAGACCTCTCTCCACCAACACAGGAATGTCTTGCTGGAAAATCCCAGCAGCTCAAGGCCACCCCCCTGTATTTGCACAGAGCATGAGCTACCTCACTGGGTGATGCCTCAGGTTTTAGCTTTTATATTTTTCAGATTCTCTACTGCTTTAGTGTGTAGTTCTGAGCTTCATATTAGGGGATGGTAAGCTCTCTTCACAGAGTAGGGAGACAAAACAATTCCTTCTCTAGCTGGGACCAAGGACAAAGAATCCAGATCTCAGGCCCAAGAACAAAAACAACATGGGCTGAAGAGAGAAAAAAACAAGAAGGATGGGACTTCATAAGCTAAAGCTATAACTGGACAATTAACTCCAATATGCAAATGGACCCAAACTTATAAAAGTGTGAGACCCTGTGACTGGTTGTCCATTCTGTGACCATTTTGGTTCATCTTGGGTGCAGCCTTGGCTGGGCTCTTGTGCTGCCCAAGGTGGATCCACTGAGCCCTTTTAATAAATCCCTACTTTATTCTTTAGCTCTGTCTAGCCTCTGTTCTAGGTCAGCCTTCACAAGGCATCAGAGAACCAGCCCCTAAATGAATCCTTAGTTAAAACAACCCTTTTGAGACAGACTACAGCCACTCACCTCATCCACATTCTCAAAGGCATTGATGATGTCATATGGTAAACAGGACAGAAGATCAATCACAAACCACGTCTTCAGGTAGTTCATCCTTATGAGCTTGGGATCAGATATAACCTCTCCCCCAGGGCCAACAAAGGTGGTGTGAAAGTTCAAAACAATGTCCACCAGAAAAATAACGTCCACGACGCTGTCCAGCACCAGCCAGGCAATGTTGTTCTGCTTTGTCTTGAAGGACACGTTATATGGAACCATGATTGCTGTGTAGAAGGTTAGAATTAGGATGACCCAGTCCCAGGTGGTCTTAAAAGCACAATAGTGGAGTATAATGTGTGGTGGAGTCTTTGGAGCTTCTTGCTTGTACTGAGGAAGAATATCAGATCCCAGCTGGAGAACCTGTAGGAGGCAGAGAGGCAAATGTTAGAGTTTTCAGTGAACAGGATCCAGTGAGGGGTGTTACAGACTTCTGTGAGGAGCAACAGAGATGGGACTGTGCTCGTTGGACATTGCAAGGCAACCCACAGTTTCTAAATATTTAAGATGCCTAGAGGCAGCCATCACTCAATGAATGGGAGCAGCATGGCATCTCAGGATATTCCTGCAAAAAGGAAGGTCTTTGCAGTTGGACTGAGGGGAAACCATGCCAACAGCAAGGGAAGAGAGGCTCCATACAGAGGTTTTGGGTACTGCCACACCAGCAGATGCTTTGCAGTTACGAACATAAAATCATAGAATGGTTTAGGTTTGGAAGGGACCTGAAGGATGATCTATCTCCAACCCTCCTGCCATGGGCAGGGAATCTTCCACCACATCAGGTTGTTCCAAGCCCTGTACAACCTGGCCTTGAGCACTTTCAGGGATGGGGCAGCCACAGCTTCTCTGGAAACCTGCTCCCATGCCTCACCAGCCTCACAGAAAGGAGTTTCTTCTTCTTAACACAAAACCTAAACATGAACACTCATTCAGATTTGTAATACTTACAAGACTTTCTTTGTGCCTGACCTCTTTTTTAAATCACTGCTGAGCCAGAGCAACACCCTATCAAAGGTGACCCCAGCCTTGCTGCTGACCTCCTAAAATGAGGCATCATGTGCACAACCTCTTCCTAAAACCCTGCCAATATCACGCTTCCTTCATATTTTCTTCAAAAAATTGTTGCTCCCACAAGCTCAGTATCACTAGTGGGTTCTCCTTTATTTCCTGTAATTGCTTCTCATTTTTTCTGCATAGGACTATAATCTCCTGCATGCTCACTGCTGTAAAATTGTGGAACTGGAAACACTGCAAAAACCAAGCCAAATTCACTTAAGGCATTCCCAGCTAATCTAATTACCTCTTATCTCAGTCCAACACAAGAGACAAAAGCACAAAGGAACACACACGTGGCAATTTATTGCACTGACAACTGGAAGATCCATTTGGGGATCCATCTGGGGATCTGAAGTCTGTATGGGATAAAGTAAGTAATTACAGCAACTTTAAAACTCATTTCAGCCCTACACCTGCCCCATACTGGATGATGCACCGTATTTCCAGGATTGAAAACAGCAGCCTCAGATGTATAAAGTTGATGAAACACAGGATCCTTCCTCAATGGAGAGCAGTAAATGGCTCTGAATAAACTGTATAATAACTAAGAATATGAACTCAAGCACCACAGATAGGGATTGACCATTAATTCTTTGCAGTCTTGTCTTTTAGATGCTTTTAAGAGAAAGCTGTTGCTGAGATCAGACAGTAAAAGTCTGGCTCTGCTGAAAATCTGTTCTGCAGGAAACACCAAGGGACAACTACAGCAGCCTCCCTCATTCTGTGATGGGGGATGTGGCTTCCCAAGATGTCAAATCTTGGCCAATATCAGGCTGAAGAGATGCAAACCTGCTCCTGCCTACCTGGTCCCACCCTCCTTCAGCCCATATTTAGCAATCAGGATCTGTAGGGAAAGTCAGTGGAGCTGACACAAGGAAAAACTAACTTGCTCCATTAATTAGCCATTTCTTTTCTACAGGGTCAGCAGAATTGCACAGATTTATCCCATGGCCAGAAAAGCACTGCACCCACCACACAGGCAGCAGTGGGAGAGCAGCAGAGACCTCCAGGAGCCCATGGCAGCTCCCTTTGCCAACAGCCTCGTGCCACACCAGCCCCAGTGTAACACAAAGCCCTCTGTGGAGTGGTGTGGTGCAAATGGCACTTGCCAGAGACAAGCACAGATGCCAAATCCCTGGTGAGACCTATAAAACATGAAACTCCAGGTGTCCCTCCCATAGTGCCCAGGACAGATTCACTGTCAGCCCTTCTATAACCACTGCAGCACACTGAACTTGTTGGTGGATCCACAGGGTTTTCCCTGGAATCAAAGCAGCAATCAACACAGTCATTTCCTCACAGCAGCCTTCTGAAAATTTCTTTCAAAGTGAAAATCTCCACCTGCACTTAACACACCATTTTAGCTTTGCCTCATAATTTGGTTGTTATCTCCAGATATCTCTTTGGACACATCAGTGCCCAACACTTTGCTGATAAATGAGCACTGGGACTTCTTTCCCTGGTTTCTTCAGGCCTGTTTATTCCTTGCCTTGTTCACTGGGACAGGAGCTGGAAATGTCCTCACTAGAGCTGGAAAAATAAACTACTTAGGGCTCAAGCAGAATGTGATTAACATATGCTTGATAGTTCCCTGTGCCTCTGGTGGTGGAGTGCTTGGGAGCTCCCACGATACTGTAAAAGCATAATTATTATTCTTAACATAATCTCATGCTGAGTTTGACATGGTGAGTGGGTGGCAAGTGGCTGTGGAGACCACTGAACTATAATGATTATTTCTTTCATGCTACATGGATTTTTAATCACCAAAGAATACACAGTATCTTGTTAGTCAGCTGCATTCACCACAGACTGTCTGAATTATTCCTGTGTACAGCTAATAAAAATGACTGGTAACTGTTAAGTCTGATAAGGTGAGCAGCACATTCTGCAAGGGATAAACTATGAAGACAATGCTCCTCCTCAGATACAGAAACATGGAAAATGGGGCTTGTATAGCAATGGTGAGCCCCCCTCAGTCTGCCTTCCTCCGAGCACTTTGCCTACAAAGCACTTTCAAGCCATAAACTACTTTTAAGAGGAGTTTGCACACTCTGCAAGCAACTACTCCTGAGTACAACCTCATCCCAGCTGATGTCCACGCCTCTGTCCTGGTTCAGGGCAAATTTTGGGGAGAACCCCCCAAAGGGGCTCCTCTAGGAAAGCAGATTCAATCAGCCCCTCCCCACAACGGCCTGGGAGAAAACATCTCCTTGGAGAAAAGTGGAAAAAAACTGTTTATTAAGCAATAAAAGCTAAACAATATTAAACAATAAAACCTCTTGCTGCTCCAAAAGAGATGACAAACTGAGAAATTCCCTCCCTGGGTTGCAGCTGAGCTCACTCAGTCTCTTGATGATGGAAATGGCGCAGGCCAGGCCCGGCCTGGTGGGCCTCAGGGGGAGCTGCCGGTGCTCTGCTGGGTGTTCAGTCCAGAGCGGGTTTGAACAGCTCCAAAGAAAAGGGGAAAAAACCCACAGTCCAGGGAACTTCTTTGCCTCAGCTAGCTAAACTAACTAAAACAAAGGAGAGCTCTGTCCTGCTGTCTGTCCATCCACAGACAGCACAGTCAGGAGCAGGAATGTGGAGGAGTGAGAGCAGTGTCTGAAAACAAACAGCAGCTTCTTCTCTCCCCCCTTCACTCTCTGCAACAAATCTTAAAGGTGCAAAACTTATCATTCAGCATCAACAGGACAAGATGATGGGGGATAAAAGCATCAGATAGTCAGCCCAGGACAGGCACTTACTTCGGCCAAGCGGGAGTGCTTGTGCACCACCTCAGCCTTGTTCATGGGCGTCAGCTGCTGCAGCACGCTGCGGCTGTTGGTCAGCGCCCGCGTCAGCCGGGCAAACTTGGTCCAGCCTGCAGGGAAAGAAGGGAACCGTGTCAGAAATCACATCAGAACTACTCAGACCTCATCTAGTGTTAGTAAAACTCCTTTCTGCTCAGCGATGTTCAGTCCCAGACATGAATGGTTTCTCTAAATTGCCGCACAGAGCAGCTTCAGGCTCTGCGCTTAAGGAGCTTGCAAAAGAGGGAAAATGCTGTTCCTTCAAGGCAGCACAGGTAAATGTGAAGGGAATCAAAACATTCTTTCTTCTGCCTTCTGGAGACATTGTGTTAGAGGGATGACATCCTGTTTTCAGCCTTCTGGGGACATTCTCTGCTGCTGAAATCTAATTCTAAGCCACTGAAGTTCAGGCAGAAGCTTCCCAAGCCTGCAAATCCTGCTGAAGGAAAATCCTTCCCAGCTACAGAAAGGCTCCTGCTGATTCAGGACCACTGGAGCTGCCCCAGAAGTCTGATCCTTAAGTCTTTATTGGTTTTTGCCCCAGCTAAACTTCAGGGACAAAAATAAACTGGAAAAAAATTAAAAAGACTGCACCACCAGCAATGTTTCAAAAAAAAAAAAAATCATTAAGCATTTGAATTCAGATTAAGAACTTGATTTCAAATGGCATTAAGAAATACATTTAGCTATTATACTAATGATAAACATCTGCTTTAATTGTAGCCTGGGACCCACACACTGAGCTGCCCCTGAGGAGCATTTTCCTGCAGCACCTGGCAAGGAGCAATTTGTTAATGACAGCAGCACCAGCCCAGGGACGTGTCAGCAAGTCATTCCTGCTGGAAAAACACCCCAGTGTTTGTGATGGTGTGGATGCATCAGTGGATGGGGTAGATGGGTGCAGCAAGGAAAACACCAGGATTTTTAGCAGTGTAGCACCACAGTATTGAGCAGAAAAATTGAAAATCCAGGTATCTTTAGGAAGGAAACATAGTCCCAAGGACACGGAAGGAGATGCTGAACATTCAGTTTAGCCAGGTATAATGTCATTGTTTTATCAGACAGTTGTGGATAAAATATCAAACAAGTTACAGACAGGAAAGGGGTTCAGGAGAACGTTTCACTTGCATTTAATTTGAATGCTGAAAATTAGGGAAAATATTAGTATCTATGACAGGAAACATAGCATTTCTATGTTAGAATCATCACAGAATCACAGAATGGTTTGGGTTGGAAGGGATCTTAAAGATGGTCTCATTCCAACCCCCTGCCATGGACAGGAACATCTTCCACAATCCCAGGTTGCTCCAAGCCCCATCCAGCCTGGCCCTGAACACTCCCAGGGATGGGGCACCCACAGCTGCTCTGGGCAACCTGTGCCAGCGCTAGGCTTATTTTTAAATGCCTTATATTTTAAATGCCTTTAAATTCCAAGTCAGGGGCCTGGAATGTTAAGGGAAGCTCTGAGGGAGATGAAATAGCAAGCAGGGAACAGAAAAGACAGTAAAACTTCAAGAAAAAATTATGTACAAACTTGGCTTTGCCATTTATCACGTACATATCACATTCACACAAATGTAAATCCATTGTTCATCATTTCACAATCAGAACAGCTTAAAATATCATGACACGCCACCAGCACTGCACAAACATTTGTGTCTGGCTATTTATACATGACCTCAAAAATGCACATAAAAAATTCACTGGGAAAAGGTAAAAAATAGAAGCATTTTATTAACTTTTCAAATGTAAACTTTAAATGTGGGCTTTGGATATGTCTCATGCTTCTGGAGCTTACAGGGATATTCAATTAGGAATATGCACTTTATTTAACAAGGTCAAGGCAGAATACAGTGATCTGTGAACTATTAATTTCTATTAAAAAATCCTTGCACTTTTCCTTCTTTTAATTGTCTCTAAAATTGCAGAAGCTTTAAGACAGAAGTCAGAACTGTTCTTTATTTTTCTAAACCAGCAATTTCAAAGACCAAGTGAGCCTGGTAACAGCATTGTGACAGCTCTGCCTCAGCATTTCTAGTAATTGCTGGAGGCCACATTGCATGCAGGTGATTTATTTTGGGTCACTGCAAACACACAGCAAGAACCAAGGAAAAAGAGCAGCTCTGCTTCAGGAAGGCGTTCACTCACTTCCAGTCCTGGGCAGGTACTCACGTGTACCAGCATGTACTCAGTCATGGTCCTCTTCCCCTGGAAAAATATTTCCCTATGGTCCAGAAGGACAAATATGGGCCAGTCCCCAACCTTTATTTTGTCATCCTGCCTCACAGCTGGTGGAAGAGTGATGGAAAAGTGCTCAGCAAAAACAAAACCACCACAGACAAACTGCTGGGTGCAGCCCAAATCACTCTCATTTGTCACATCCCAGTGTTGTCACAACTCCAGCTCCTGACAGGGACATGGGGATGTCCAGCAGGGAGAGGTAAAAGCCCTGTACCATGAGGTACAACCCCATGGACAATACATGCTGGGAAGTGGTTTGGCAGAAAATGGTGTGGAGAATTCCCAGAGGACCAAGGTGAACGTGTCCATGGTGGAAATCCTTGGCTGAGTGAGACACAGAACTGCCAGCAGGTCCACGAGGGTGATCCCTCCCATCTCCTCCTCACTGGTCAGGCCAGTTCCTGCAGTGAGGAGGATTTGGAGAAGAGTCAGAGGCTGGCAATGACAGGAGATGGCTTCATGTACCATCTAGAAATCCTCTGTCATGGTGCTTTGCAGGCTGAGAGATCCCTCTCATAAAAATACAGGGTTTTAAATACCTCTCTTATAAAAGCAGAGCTGGTAAGAAATCACTTGTCACTGTTTTAGGTAAGAAAAGCATCTGTCCTGCATTAACCATAAATGGAGAATTCCTGGGGAAGTTAGGGAAGATGGAGCGATAAGCTGCACACCAGACAACAGCAACCTTTTTGCTGTAAAAATAAAAATAAAGGAAATACTATTATTTTTTTTCAAATCCTTTTTACCACCAGTGAGATCATCAATGTCATGTGAAAGAAAGAAGCCACACATTTCAGCATTCAAAGTTACCCCTCTGCCCATCTGCTGTGACCTCTTCTTTTCACAGGACAAACCAATTCATCATGTCCTTTCTCCACCAAGACCAAAGCTTTGCTCTGTGCCAGAGCAGACCTTCTGCAAAACCCTTCCAGCCTCATTTAGAGACTTCACATTTTCGCATTTCTTTCAGCCTGTGAAGCCCTTGATTCTGGACACTGGAAGCCCAGAATACCCTAACGTGACTTTTTTCTCCACTTCAGCACCAAGTCCAGCATTATTTTACCTGCTCCAATCTACCCATCTGCAACAGTGTGAAAAAAAGTACCAAGTTCTTTTGTTTCCTATTTACAACCCAAGGGAATTAAAAACACAGCAACAGCAAGATGCTGGGTTATGAGTGGGAAGGTGAAAATGCACACAGGCTGCCTTGTGTCTGAAATAATCTGCAGAGGGTACATTTCCCTCTTTCTTGACCTTGTTGTAGACTAGACAAGTTCAGAATTATATTTAAAACCAATGTGTATGTTTAAATAGACCAGGGAAAATTTGCATAGCTGCCTACTGCTGTCAATGTTTCTTCAAGCGAAGTCTCTGCTTTCTTTTCCTCTTTAGACAGACACTTGAAAAGAATGATAATTTTATCCCAAGTATTAGTGACCGTCTGTCCTCACAGATATTTTCAGTCTGGAAGGAGTAAAGGAGATGCACAAATAGCAGGTGCAAGAGGGGCAAAACCAAAAATGTACTTATGAAAAAATTCAACACTTTTGATGCTCTCTTCAGCTCAGCTGGATTGCGTCTTTCTTCCACAGCTCTGCCTGAAAAACAGAACCCTGAACTTGCACCACTGCACTCAGATTATTGGGAAAAAAGCATCATCATCAGGTCACACATCAGATCAGGCCAGCAGCTGCCTCTCCTTACAAGCAGTTAAACTGGGTGCTCCACACAAAGATGTGAACCACCTTGAATGGAAAACTCTGGAATAGCTTATAAATAAAAGGATTGCTTCCCCTGGTTCTCTTTAATTACTTTCTTATCCAGG